>CM057392.1:42935089-44233214 GCA_030015415.1 Cynopterus sphinx
ATCGGGCGGGGGCTCACGTCGCAGTCGAGGGTTTTCCGTTGTCTCAGAAGCAGAGCAAGTAACGGCTTCCTTCCTCCCTCCCACCCCGCCCGGCTGTGCAGATTGCGCCGGGAGAGCTGGCACTGGTTTGCAGCCTGAGGAAGATGGTGCGGAATGACTGGGTGAGTGCGGTGGCAGTACGGTGGCACCTGCCGTGGCTCAGCAAGGGCCGTATGGTCATCACACAGACCTCCGGCCTGTACGTCTCCGGACCGAGGGCTCCCGGGTCTGAGTCGAGTCCCGTCCTGAACCGATCAGAACCCGTGCATCTGGGTTCTGACCTTCCGCATGACTGGAGCGAGCTCGCTCAAAACCGGCCTGCGTCAGTGTCGCTGTGACTCCAGTTGTGCAGAGGGGTTTATCTCCTTATCGACTTGGGGAAAGATCTTGATGGATCAACATCACGTAGCTCCTCGCTGTCAGAGCGAGTCCCACGCTGGCCACTGGGCAGGGGTCCCTGGGCAGAGCAGGGTGCCGTCTCCCAGGCTTCTCTGACTGGTGGCTTCTCCCCACAGAGCGGAGGCGCCATCGTGCTGACTGTGAGCCAGACCGGATCCGTCTTCAAGCCCCGGGAAGCCCATCGGCCCCAGGAGCTGCTGGGAGAGGTCAGGCCCCAGGGAGGCCCGCACGCGCCGAAGACACGGCTTGTTGCTTTTGGGTTCTTGGGGGATTTTTTTGACATACTTTCAGACTTGGAGAAAAACTGTAGTCCTGTATGGTTTCGCCCAGGTTCCTAAAATGTTCCAGGTGAGGGCAGGAGCAGAGGACAGGGAAGAGCCCCCCACAACGTTTCCACGAAGCTGACCTCTCTGCCCGCCTATCACATACTGACGCCCATCTGTGTCCTTGTCTTCTCCAGGAAGGATTCGATGCCCTGGATCCCTTCGTTCCCATCCTGGTCCCCAGCTATACCCCGAAGGAGTTCGAGAGCTGCATCCAGTATTACCTAGAAAACGAATGGCTGCAGCACGAGAAAGGTTGGTGAGCAGCGGGCCCCACTGACCCCGAGTCAGTCTCTGCCTCCCGAGGCGGCAGCCTGTCATCATACGTCACTTTTTCCCCCTTTATACGACTCCTTTCTGATTAGAGGATACAGATGGGGTGGGCTGGGCGCCAGCACAGGACACTGGGGCATGGAGGGCAGACCGAGCCCAGCCGTGGGGTGCAGTTGTCACCACACTCTCGTTGTTGCATTTTTCTTTTCTTTTATTTTCTTTTTTGGTTCATTGTTGCACTTGTTCATCGAGCAAGGCCTTTGAGACTCGTGCGGGAACAGCCCAGCACCAAACCCACCCCCGCCACGCCCGTCTGCGCCGGTGTGCACAGCACTCCCGCGGGCGGGGGGTGAAGGCTGCGCCCTCACTAGATGACAGAGCAGCAGCTGCAGCCAGAGGGGCCATCCAGGGACCAGAGGGACGCGCAGGCGGTTGGGAAGCACGATGGAGCAGTTTCTGCAGGGCCGGGAGGTTTGACAGAGTCCCAGGGCCCAAAAGATACCCTGGGACAGAGGGAGAGACAGATGCTAAGGGGGCGGATGCGTAGGGAGAGCAGTGGTTCGTCAGGATAGCGGTCAGAGGTGGGGTCCCTGCCTGGCGTGCTGACTGCAGGGAACACAGTCGCGGAGCCTTGGCCCGGGGCCTGCCGGGGGCGCAGGGTGCGGGAGCAAAGCAGCAGCCGTCTGTCTGACTCCCTGCAGCACGCACAGAGGAGGGCAAGCAGGAGCTGCTGTTCCTGAGTCACTCGAACCCGGGGCAGCTGGAGCGGCTCTGTGCCCACCTCTGAGCCCGGCCGCGCGTCGAGGGACCGGCCAACTGGGGAGGCCCCACAAGACACGCGGGGAGCTCGGCCCTGGCCGGGCAGCGAACGACTCCCGCCGTTGCTGCAGTGGGTTCCTGGCAAAGTGGCCGTAACAGCCACGAGACGTCCCTTCGGGCCTGTGGTGACACCGGCTCATTAAACGCGGTCTTTACATCCTAACCCGTCGTCGTTCTTCTTCAAACCTGCGCGTCTGTCAGGCTCACGAGGTGGGAAGAGGCTCCGCGGCGGCCAGAGACCTGAGGACGCCCACGGGAATTCCCAGCCTGGGCCGGGGTTCCCCCCGAGCCCCGCGGCCCCCACCAGCACACACTGGCACCGCCCAGCCCGTCCCCATGCCCGTGGGGAGCACTGGCCGCCCCGACTCCGGGAGGCGCGAGGAAACCGGCTCTGCTCGGCTGCGGCCAGGTGCGGTTCCCAGGGGCCCCAGGCCGGATGCCTGAGCCCCGGACCTGCTGCCACGGCACCGTCCCAGCCCCTCAGCCTTCCCTTCTCCCGGGTGCCCTCAGCTGATAGTGACCATGATGCCACACTGTCAGGGGCTTTGTGAGGGCTCAGTCACGCAACACATCGGAGGTGCGCGCTGGGCAGCAGGAAGCTCCGTTTACACGTGGACTTTCTGACGCTGAGTTTGAAGTCTCTGCGAGGGAGCCGGTCTGTGAACACTCAGCCGCGTCCCCTGAGGCCTGGCTAATTCGCTCCCTGGCCCCGCCCTCCAGCCCCCTTCCCAGGGCTGCCCAGGTGAGCTTGCTGAGCGCAGCCCGACCCTCTGCTGATGTCATTCACTGGCTTCACGGTGCCTTCGTCCTGATGATTTTTGCCATGTGTCACAGAGTTCATACAAAAACATGGAGAATCAGATTTTCTCTCCTCTCTAGAGAAAAATTCTGTTACCACATTGTAGAGACAAGATTCTACGCATTTTTCTAAACAAAAGAGCACTGTTCTGCCCCTTTCCGTTGCCACCTGCAGGTGTCTTTCCGTCCCTGCAGGACAAACTCCGCGGATGCTCGAGCCCTCACGTAGTGGCGTTGATCTGCACGCAGCCCACACACACCCTCCCGCGTGCCTGAGACCATGTCTAGGTCGTGGTGCCTGGGAGGGTGTAAATACTGAGTGAATGGCTGTCACACGAGGGGTCTGGGAACGACGGGGACCGGCAGCATGTGTCAGCACAGACACAGCCGCCGCGGGCCTAACTCCACTGCCTCCTTCCCCAAATGTCCCTATCCAAGGTGGGCTGAGTCCACGCGTGCAGAAGCCACGCACCCAGGGCCCGCTGTGTCAGGATTCTTCACCCACTCAAAAGAGCAATGTAAAGGACTTGAGTAGCACGTGTCGCAAGCTCAGGAGCCAGACGCACCCTGACCACAGCAGGCGGGGGACCTGTGAGAACGTCACCAGTGCTACCAGTAAATGGCACCAGTGGGTGCTAATGATGATGGCACCCAGACCACAGAGACCCCGGTGCTGCTGGCCCCAGGCCCCCAGAAGGGCGCCCGCCAGGACCTGCCCGATGGGCCGGCCTGGTCTCTGCTGCAAACGACACGGAGGACTGGCTTCCACCTTCAAGACGCTGAGCTCATAACCACGACGCCTCATTCTGTCACAGGCAGAACAGTCAGCCGTGTGGCTGCTGTACCCACAGTCCTTCCTGGAGGGTAACCGCATGGCCTCTTTGGCTCGCTGACTATGGATCCTGACTTTCTCCCCAAATACACGATCGTAACCCGCCCCACCGAGCCCTCTTTCTTCACCAGTTCCTTCTGCAGACCGGACCCTCATGCCCCAATTCTCGGCCCTGTGGCGTGGCTGGGGTCCTGTCTCCTCATCACCACTCCACTGGATTCGATCTAGGGTAGAAAGTTAAGGAGTAAAAGCTGCCTTTTTTTGGCAGATGACAAGCCCGTGGATAGAAAACCTTAAGAACTCTGAAACTACGAGAACTAAAAACAAGTTCGCAAAGGCACAACAATGGGAGGTTAATGTACGAAAACTGTTGTGCTTCCCTGGACTAGCAACGAGGCATCCAAACGTGAACCCCAGAAAGTGACTCTTCAGAACAGTAGGAAACAGAGCTCTGAGCAACCTGAACAACAGAAATACACGATGCACACCAAATCTGTCAAGTACCACCAAGGGGAAGGAAAGACAGACCTTGCTCATGGACCGGACGACCTGAGTGCTAAGATGTCAGTCTCCCCCACATCGATCTATAAACTCAATACCTAACTTTGAGCAGGCGTTTTTATGGATATTGACAACTGACCTTACAGACTGTATGGGAATAAAACCTAGAATAGCCAAAATAATTTTTTATATAAGTAAATTGGGAGGAGTTATCTTCCATTTTTCAAAACATAATTTAAAGCTACAGTAATTAAGACAGTGTAGTGCCAGCATGGGATGGGCATCCAGAAATAAACCCTTAGATTTACGGCCAACTGACTTTCCACAGATTCTTAATGGAGAAAAAATAACCTTCAACAAACAATACTGGGAAAATTGGATATGTACCTGCAAAAAGTGAATTTTGACCCTTACCTCCTATCACTCAAAATGTATCATAAGACCTAAATGTAAGATGTAAACTATAAACTATTTAAAAGCAAACATAAGAACATAATGCAATACACATATGCTTTACTGTTTAATTGTACACCTGAAACTTACAGGATTTCATTAACCAACGTCACAAAAAATAAATTTAAAAAAATAAGAAACTGTTGATTAAAAAAAAAATAAAAATATATAAGTAAATATATAAGTGAAAATCTTCATGACCTTGAATTAGGCAAAAATTTCTTATATCTGACACCAAAGATAGGAACCCTACAAGAAAAATCTGACAGGCTGGACTTCATCAAAATTTAAAACTTTTACTCTTCAAAAGATACCATTAAAATGAAAATGAAAAGCCAGAGACTGGGAGAAAATATCTGTAAATCACATGTCTGATAAAGGACTTGTATCCAAATATATAAATAACTCATCACTAATCATTAGGTAAACAATTTGAATAGACACTTCTCTAAAGAAGACATAAATGGCTGACAAGATGACGAAAAGACGCTCAGCATCACTAGTGATCAGGAAAATGCAAATCACAACCACAGGAAGACGCCCACTAGAACGGGCTATCAATCAAAAAGAAATCGGTAACAATTGTCGGGGAGGATGTGGAGAAACGAGAACCTCCAGATATTGCTGGTGCACAGATAAAATGGAAATAGGAAATTTCCAAACTGTTTCCACACTGGAAAACAGTCTGGCAGGTCTCGATGTTAAACGCAGAGTTTTCACATGACCCAGCGAGGCCACCCATAGGTGTCCACCCTAGAGCGATGAACACGTGGCCATGCAAAGACCCGTGTGTAAGCAGCATGAGACTGTTCAGAGCAGCATTATTCGTAACAGCTGAAAAGTAGGAAATAATCCAAACGCCCATCAACTAGTTGATGGGGAACCAAAGAAGAACCAGATACTAGCACGTGCTGCCACAAGGGGAACCTCAAAACCTTATGCTGAGGCTTGGACACGAAGGGCCACATGTATGATTATGGGAACCGTCCCCAGAAATGGCCAATCGATACAGGCCAAAGCACATTAGTGGTCGCCTAATCTGCTTAACTGTAATCACACGAGCAACCTTTGGAGGGTGACGCAAACGTTTTAAAACTGAATTGTAGTGACTACACAACTCCAGACTGACACTTAAAGTGAATGCAAATGATACCTCGGTGAGGATGTGCGGAACACTGCTGCCAGATTCCTTCTCCCCTGTTCCCCGCGGGGTTCACACCTCATCACACGCAGTGGCTCTCGCTGCAGGTCTGTTCCTCCCTAGGCTCCCGCGCAGGCTCCCCGAGTTCCTGGCACACGCCATCTCCACGACACGAACCTAAAAGGGAAGTAAAAAGTGAGAAGATGGCTACGCGGACACCAGAAAAAATCTGTTTCATCTGTACTGCTACCCAACAAAGGAGACGTTAAAGTGAACGTCATGATGAGAGAAAAGGGGGCACTTTAGAAGAGCAGAACGTTCGGTTTACGATAACACTAAGTAGTGTGCCCAGGAATGCCAGATAGCCATTTCAGGGGCCAAGGATCACACATTTAAGCTGAAATACTTCCTTCGAGTCCTTCTATCTTCAACAGACCCTCTGAAGTTTTTTTGTTTAGTCATTTGACATTTTTGAAAATGCCAAGCCAGTTGTTTTACACTGTCCCACGTTCTGGATTTGTCTTTCCACCAGATTAAACAGAGGTTAAAGGCTTTGGGCAAGCACAAAACATGAGTGACATTTTCTGTCTGCCATGCTATCTACATTGTTTCAGTTTGTTCCATTATTGGTGATACTAAGTGTAATCATTCCTCTATTTCAGCCTCCATCATTGTAAAACTACATTCTCTCCAATGTAATTAAATTACCTGTGGAGGGTTACTCTGAAATCCCGAAACCATCCCATTTTCCAACAAATTATCACCCAGTGGTTTTCAACATCCACGGTTGAGCTTCATCGGAATAAACCGACAGCTGCCATCGACATTTAAATTCTATCACTCCGCCTCCACTTACTGTCATTCTTCTGTCACCCCTATACTTGCTCTCCCCTCCCCTCCCCCTTTCTCAGTCTCCTTGAGGAGTCAGGGATCTAAGACATTCTAAAAACGTGGTGTTAAAGGCAGAAAGTGGGACAGACCAGGACAGGACCAAGAGCCCAGAACAGGAGGGACCGGACTCGGCCAGCGAAAGGGCCGGCTGGAAGTGGGGGCCATCAAGGTGTTCGAAACGCGTCAGTGATGTCTGGAAAGATCAATAAACGCGACTGTTTTAAAACTTCTTCAGAAGGCCCCGTGTAAGAAAGTGGAAAGGCAGCCGTGTGCGGTGGGAGGAGAGACTTCCAACCCCCGCGGCTTCGCGAACAGCGTCCTCACCCACACGACGGCGAGACAGCCCGCGAGAGCCGGCCCCGCCGCGCCCGGCTCGGAGCGCGCACCCGAGGGCTGGTGCGCATCGAGGGCGCGGTCCGCTCCCTGCGAACCGGGACAGCCAAGCCGGCGACAAGGCTGCGGACCGTCGACTGAGACCCCGGGGCTGGCGTCGTGGCCCCGTAAACCGGCAAGAGGTTCGGGCAGCAGCTCGGAGCGGCTCCCCGGGCCGGACGGGGCGCGCCCCCCGCCCCCCGGCCCCGCCCCCGCCGCGGCCCTCAGCCCGGGCGCGCCTACCTGGGCCAGCGCGCGGGGCGGGGCCCGTCACGGCGGCCGCTCGGAGCCGGCGGGCTCGACCCGCAGAGACGCCGCGCGCGGGGAGGGCCTCGCGGGCGGCCGCGGGCGCAGCGGGGGCGGGGGGCGGGCGCGCCTCCGGGGACGCCTGCCGGGCGCACGCGGCGCCGGCCACTTCCGGCGCCGGCCCCGCCCCCGACGGCCGCGGGGGCGGGGCCGCCGCGCCCAACGCCTCGCCCGCCCCCGGAAGGACGTGCGCGCGGGCCAATGGGGCGCGGCGGGCGAGGCCCCGCCCCCGGCGCGCCCAGCCAATGGCCTGGCGCGGGAGGGCGGCGGCGCGCGCGCCGGCGGACCGCGGCATGGCGGGCGGGGCCCGGGAGGTGCTCACGCTGCAGTTGGGGCACTTCGCGGGCTTCGTGGGGGCGCACTGGTGGAACCAGCAGGTGAGGCGAGGCCCCGGCGCGGCCCCGCGCAGCCCCCCGCCCCCGCCCGGCCGCCGCCAGCCCCTCCTGCGCGCCTGTCCCCGCAGGATGCCGCGCTGCGCGCCCCGGACGCCGAGGCGCCGCCGGCGGAGCTGTGCCCCGACGTGCTGTTCCGCGCCGGCCGGACGCCGCGCGGCCAGGACACCTACACGCCCCGGCTCATCCTCATGGACCTGAAGGGTGAGGCGGGGCCGCCGCTGCCCCCCGCGGGCGCGCCCCCCGCCCCCCCGACCGCGCGCCATCCCCCGAGGGACGCCCGAGGCCGCTCCGTCCCGCCCGAGAGCCGACTCTGGGACGGGCCGCTCGCCCCCGACGGCGATGCGTAGCCGCCGCCCCCCGCCCCCCACCCCCGACCGCCTCTGCGGCCGGGCCCCACGCCCCTCGGCTCGGGAGGGGGTGGGATCGCGAGTCCCCTCGGGGCGCGTTTCTCTGCGACCCACACGGGTTCACGACCGCGTGGGAGCACCGGGGGCCGAGGGATGCTGACGGCGGCCGAGCTGAAGGGGGGGCGCGAGGCTGTCGCCACCACGGCCTGTCGTTTGGCGCAGGCAGCCTGAACTCCCTGGAAGAAGAAGGTGGACTCTACGGGGACAAACAGCTGGACGCGGCGATCGCGTGGTATTTGTGGCGTGGGGGGGAGAGCACCGGGAGCTGGCGAACTCCGGGCAGCCTGGCAATGCCCTCCACTTTCTTTCAGGCAGGGCAAGCTCACCACACACAAAGAGGAGCCCCATCCCAAGAACCCTTATCTCCAGGACCTGCTGAGTGCCGAGGTAAGGGCCTCTGCCCCCAGCTTCCAAACCCAGCACTCCCGCCAGAGCCCCTGCCAGAGCCCCCGCCAGGGCGCGAGGGACAGAGGGGTTGGATCTCAGCTGGGACTGGTTTCTGCGGAGAAAGCGCCCTCCTTCCTGAAGGCCTGCGACAAGAACCGAAGGGAGGCTGCAGGGTGTGGCCAGAAAAATCAGGGAGGATGAACCATGATTGCCTGGAACTAAGTGTAGACTTTCCCCTTGGCTCCCAGGGGGCGCTGAGTAGCGGTGGCATCTGGAGGACCAGATCCGTCCCCAATGGCAAAGGTGAGACCTGCCAGCAGGGTACGGGCGTGGTGGGGAGTGGGCGCAGCAGGGCCATAGGGAAGGGTGCGTCTCCTCCGCTTTGTCTCCAGGTCCAGCTCCACTCACCACCACCCCGAGTCCGGAGCCACTTATGCCCACAGAGGGCAGCGTCCGGGTCTGGTCAGACTTTCTCAGAGTCCACCTCCACCCCCGGAGCATCTGCATGATCCAGAAGTATAACCATGATGGGTATGGGGGGCCATGACCACAAGGCAAGAAACTGGTCCACAGCGCACTTGGACGAGGCTCCCGGACAACAGGCTCTCTTGGGGGGAGGGGGAGGGACGAAACAGGGGTCGTCTGAGTCCGGGTTTGTTTCCGTGTGGCAGCGAAGCGAGTCGCCTGGAGGCGTTTGGCCAGGGGGAGCGTGTCCTGCAGGAGCCCAGGTACCTGGAAGAGCTGGAGGACAGGCTGCACTTCTACGTGGAAGAGTGCGACTACCTGCAGGTGGCTGTGCGGCGTGCGGCCCCGGGGCTGGACGTGCCCAGCCCTCCCTCTCACACCGTCCACCCCTCTCTAGGGCTTCCAGGTCCTGTGTGACTTGCACGACGGCTTCTCTGGGGTTGGCGCCAAGGCCACAGAGTTGCTACAGGATGAGTACTCGGGGCGCGGGATCATTGCCTGGGGCCTGCTCCCGGGCCCCTACGCTCTTGGGGTGAGAGCCTGGGGGAGAAACGTCACGGCGTGGGAGGGAGGCACGAGGGGCGAGGACCAGGGGCTGGAGGGCCAGCCAGTGAGGACAGACTGCCTCCCGCAGGAGCCCCGGAGGAACGTCTACCGCCTGTTGAACACCGCATTTGGCCTGGCGCGCCTGTCCACTCACAGCTCCCTGGTCTGCCCCTTGTCCCTCGGAGGGAGCCTGGGGCTGCGGCCCGAGCCGCCCGTCCACTTCCCTCAGCTGCATTACGACGTATGTCAGGCCCAGGGCCCCGCCCCACGTGCGCTGCACGCGTGACCCAGCCTGTTCCTGGCTCTACCCAAAGCCTCGGCTTGAGCTCAGTTATGACGTGGCCTCTTAGGTCACACTGTCCCATGCTGGGGCCAGACACACCCCTGCTTTGTCCCAAGGCCCCCATTCTGCCTGCACACTCTCCCAGACCCAAAGGCCAAGTGCCCTTCCCGGTGTCCCCTTTGCAGGCCGCCCTGCCCTTCCACTGCAGTGCCATCTTGGCTACGGCCCTGGACACGGTCACTGCCCCGTATCGCCTCCGCTCCTCGCCAGTGTCCATGGTTCACCTGGCTGAGATGCTCAACTACTCCGGGAAAAAGGTACGAGGCTTTGCGGGGAGGGGTCACAACTTGGAAGAGACTCCAGCTTGACCTCGTCCTTACCCTCAGGTGGTGACAGCAGGAGCCACCATCCCCTTCCCCTTGGTTTCGAGCCAGTCCCTTCCCGATACCCTGGTGCAGCTCGGAGGGGCCACCCCGTGGACCCCGCTGTCTGCGTGTGGAGACCCATCGGGAACACACTGCTTCGCCCAGTCGGTGGTGCTGCGAGGTCTGGACAGAGCGTGCCACACCAGGTGACTGGGGTCCTCGGGCCTGTCCAGCCTCTGCTTCGGGCCCTTTCTCCCTCAGCCCTCTGGACAGTCTCGTGCACCGCCCCCCTTCCTCCCTCATCTTAAAAGGAAGGCAGAGCGTCTGAGTCTGCAGGCGGCCAGGTTGCAGTACTCAGCGGGTCCCTCATGCCACGCCAGAGTAACAGTGGCTCCGGCTTTGTCCCAGCAGCCAGCTGACCCCGGGGACACCGCTGCCCTCCCCGCTCCACGCCTGCAGCACTGGGGAGGAGGTCTTGGCCCTGTACTTGGAGCAGCAGCAGCCCAGGGCCAAGAGGTCAGTGCGACGCTCGTGCGCGCACCCCGCCCACCCCAGACCCGGGCCTCCCTGCCCTGGTCTCACGGCTGTTCTCTGGCCCTCAGTTCTGCCCACCTGCTGCTGGCTCCCTGCAGCGTGGCGCCTCCTTACCCCCGCCTCTTCTCACGCCTCCGCCAGCAGGGCCTGCTTCTGGACGCCGCCCCAACGGGGCCAGGTAAGGATGACCAAGACTCCAAGCCCAGGGCAGGGGGCTCTGCCTCTATTCCCTCCTGACTGAAGTTCCCAAAGTTCACAGTGCAGCATGGGTCCCAAGAAGGGTCTCCCCGCTTAGAGCACAGCACACTAAGGGGACAGCACACGATTTATTAAACTTACTTAAGTCTCCCAAAGGCCCAGCCTTCCCTGCCCACCTCAGCCCCAGGGTGGAGACCGACCCCGTTACAGGTGACCCCCACCCCCGCAGCACCGGACAGCATCCCAGTGCTCGGCGCGCTCTGCTCGTCATCCTCCTGGAACCGGACGCTCGGGGACTTGGCCCGGGAGCTGAGCACACTGGACCTGCGGCGCTGGGCCAGCTTCATGGACGCCGGAGTGGAGCGGGACGACCTGCAGGAGCTGGTGCAGGAGCTCCACAGCCTGGCCCACTGCTACTGTGCTGGGGACAGCCTTGCGGCCTGAGGTCCCAGCAACAGAGGGAGCTCGTTGGCAATAAAAAGTGCTGGTGCGGGAGCTGTGTGGGGGCTGCATGCACACGCGCCGTGCTCAGAAACGCGACTCAGGTCACAGGAAACAAACGTGCGCCGCCGGGGTGGGTGGCCATGGCGCCGAGCCCGTCTCCGCCGCGCCCCAACTCTATCTACAGAGCAGACTCCAAGGTCTTCAAAACAGACCCTCAGTAGCGCCTGCCTTTGTCCTGGTCCCCGGCCCAGCTCCTGCAGCCCAGCACGCCGAGTCCAGCGTGCACACGCCAAGGCCACACCCGGGCCATCTTCAGGCTGCCCACGGGGTCTGACCCTGGGCAGGCGACGCCCACACACGCCGAGTCTCACTCGTCCAGCTCCTCCTCAGACAAGAGGTCCCCGTGGTCGGAGAGCTGGTCGGCATTGCTGGTGCTGGCTGCGTCGTCCTCGTCCTCGGAGCTGGCCTCGCAGGCGGTGTGGAAGAGCTGCATGAGCTCTCGGAAACGGTGGGACACCTAGGGGGGAGAGGAGGGCTGTGTCCCTGTCCCCAAGTCAGTGTCACTACACACCACGCACCACATGCCGAGCAGAATGAGCTTGTCGCGCCCAGTAAGACTGTGAGGGCCACGGCCCTGACGAGAACCTCAGGCTGGGGCCAACGTCTCGGCCACAGCCGCGCTCCTAACAGCAAAGCCGGCCCGGGATCGGGGCCTCTGTCCCAGCCCCGAGCCCGGCGCCCGCTTCCCGGGCCGGCCCACGCACCTGGCCGGCCAGTCAGGCCCTTCCTCAGGGGCGCCCTGCTTACCTCGGCTGGCGTCTTGTTTCCCAGCTGCTGGGAGATGATGCGGAAAGTCTGTGGCTGCGCCCCTTGCTCCTGGCACACAGTCAGAATCACGCGGTCGGCCTCCCTGTAAGCCAGGTGCCGCGATGAGTCCCAAACTGGTGGCAGGTGTCCCCCACCCACCCCCGCCCCTACCCACCTTGTCCACAGCACCACCTTCTCTCCGGTGGAGCTGACCTTGCTGTTGTTGGCACATACTGTGACTTCGGTGACCTTGAGTGGCTGCTCGCCCTCCGGAACCCTGCCCTGCAGTCCACTGTCTTTAGCCAGACCCCGCCGAGGGGCACTGGGAAAAGTCTCTGTAGTATCACTTCCTGACAGAGAGGACTCGTGGGCAGCAGCCTTCTCGTCTGACGTCTGCACCCCAGCTCTGCTCACAGGCAGCCATCCCTCGTGACACTCTGGCTTCCCGGACACCTGCCTTCTCCCAAAGTCTTGGCTCCCTGGGGGAACAGGACTCAGGAAGGGAGCAAGGGGACCCGTAGCTCCAGGCCATCTCTCAGTTTCTGAAGCACCCTGGATGGGCACAGACGCCTCCAACTCACCCGCCGCACTGAGGCCCAGCCCCCCACCCTGAAGCCCGGGGGACATGTCTGGGCAGGAGGGCGCCTTAGGCCCAGGCTGACTGGCTGTGGCATCTGGCGCAGCTCCAGGGTACGGGGGACACCCAGGAGTCTCTGGTGAGGAAGGTGGTGGGCCATCCGGGAGGAGCTGCCGGTCCATGAGAGTCGCTTCCTGAGGGGACAGCGAAGTGCTCCCCATGGCCATCCCTGCGCAGGAGGAAAACAAGGCTCTGAGGTCCGTGCAGGATGGGGGAGCCAGAGCGCACGGCTCGCCGCGGGGTCACTGCAGGGTCACCCCTTGCTGTGGGGCGAGTTCCGAGTGCGAAGGTGAGGTGGCTGGAGCCCAGGGCCCTCATGTAGATGCAAAGGCCAGCGGCCGCCTGGGCAGCCGAGTCTCCAGGATGCAGTGTGCCAACAGCCAGCAGACCAGGGACCCGGAGTGGGGTGCAGGAGCGCGACAGCTGGCTCCACTGTGCTCCCACTTCGCAAGGCACAAGGCCACAGGACCACACTGTGCAGAAGTGGACGTCCTAGGGGTCACCAGGACAGGGTGTGGTCTGTCCCCAGAGAGATCACTGCTAATCCAAGATCAAAGATGGTCAGAGCCAAAGCTAGGCAGACAGATAGGGAACAGCCAGTCGCTCACCTGGGGCTGGCACCTCTCCCCTTCGGGAACTCCGACTGGGCCTGCCTGGGGCCGCCTCCGCAGCATCTTGCCCCTCCGGGGCTTCCTCCTCCGTCCCATCCTTGCCCGGCCTGGCTTCCTTGGCACCAGGAGGAGGGCTGGCCTCTCGGTGGGGGCTGCCGCTCCCTGACTCAGGGGGCTCCTTGCTCTTGTAGGACTTGCTGTCACAGACCTGCAGGGATGGCCTTCTAGGTCAAGTGTCCTGCACTCCATGGTCTTAGGGGCCAACTGAAGGAGGAGGTCCTGCTGGACTGTGGCCCGCTCCCGGGACTCCGAGTGCCCAGAACCCGAGGCAGCCCCTAACTGCTGCAGTGTCCCCGCTGCCGGCCAGCGCTGCTCAACAGAGCCGGCTCACAGTATGGCGTTTTCCTGGCCGAGGTTTCTTTCATTTGAAAAAAACTAAGAGGGAAATGTTTGAACTGGCTGATTTCTTTCCAACTGCAAAAGCTGTACCCACACGGTCCTCTTTAAAAAGCAAACCCGTGGCGTGTCCTGAGAGCCCGCACCCTGCACGTGCGCTCCCGTGCACCCCGCAGGATCTGCAGCGACGCCCGCATACGGCCCCCCGGGGCTGGCTCGGCGTGGCTCCCTCCGCACCTTGCTGCTGCAGTGGCTGCAGTTCCTCCGTTTGTTCTTCTTCAGCTTGGAATCGGGGCCTCCTTCGTGGCAGGAACAGGCACAGTCCTTGGCCCCGTCTGGCCACTCCGCCTCCTAGGAGATGCCTGGGCTTGGTCAGCTGCCACACACTGCTGGTGCCGGGACGGGAAGCCAGCCCGTCCGGCCCAGGCCCCCGCCCGCTCTCCGCACGCTGCCTGAGCGCTCCAGGCTGGACTCAGGAGCACGGCGACCCCATGACCGGGTCTACCTTATCGTGACTCTGGACCCCAATTTCCTTTCTCTTTTTGCTCTTCGAGGCTGTGGGTGTCTTGGGAGCTTCCTCTTCCTCTTCCACATCAGGCAGTGCCACTTCTTCGAAGCCATCGAACTGGGGAGAAGGCGGTGCCACTTGGCACGGACTCTGGGCAGGCCCCCCTGCACAGCCCCCGCCCTGCGGCCTCCAGCCCTACCTCGTACTCCTTCTCCTCAGTCCAATTGATCTCTTCGAAGTCGCCCATCCGGCTGGCTGCTGGGCGCAGGTGGTCAAAGAAGACGGAGAACTCGTCCTGCAGGTGGTGGTGGCCCTTGAGGAGATGCCACATCTGCGTCTTGAGCTGGGAAGAGTTGCAGACGGAGAGATGAAGTCAACGGGAACTCTGGAGGCCAAATTCCAAGTCAGCCCCCTCTACTTTCGAGGTCCCCTGGTCTGCGGGAGCTGCACAGACGCCCCTGAGAGCTGAGAATCCTGGACCCCCCTCTGCCCGGTGCCCAGCTACGCGGGAGGATGCTCCCTGCAGGCCGTGTCCCCAAGCCAGCACGCTCTGCCCCACGGGTCCCAGCCCATCACCTCTTGCCTGGAACTTCCCCCCAGAGCACTGATGGCAGCCCTGGGCCTGCGAGGACCAGTCACCGCCCCACCCCAGGAAATGCACAGTGATCCAGAAGCCAGAGGCTGCAGACTAGCTTAGAGGAGGCAGGGGGAGCCTACACCCCGACGGACACGAGCAGGGCAGGGGGGCACCTCGGTGACCTCCTGTGGCGGGCAGTCTGCACAGCTCTGCAGCACCCTGATGATCTTCTGGTGGTGGGAAGGGTTTTCTGCAAAGCAAATTTCCAACTGCCGGAGAAACTTGCGACTCTTCTCGAAAGCCTGCTGCTCCTCAAACTAGCAAAGCAGAAAGACAGCGGGGAGAGGCGTCAGCTGCACAGCCGGAGCAGGGCTCAGGGATGCAGGCAGGAACCAGGGAAACGGGCGGGGGCGCAGGGGGCTCTGGCTTACAGCTCTGTGATCCTTCTTGAGACACCAGCAACTAACCGTGGGTCACGGGCGTCTAGTGACACACATAACTAAGACGTCAATGGAAGATTCAAGAGAAGCCCACATCTCGACTTGCTTACTGTTAACTGGACTGTGACATCAGAAACTCAAATCCACGGGGCATTCCAGGTTACAAGGACTTCCACACAGGCACTCATCCAGGCCTCATGACAACACAAGTCCCTGCCCACGGCCACACAGCCGCCCGGAGACCCTCTCAGTGCTCTCCCCGTGCAGGACCACGTACTGTGGTTTACTTTATACGTTTTATAATTTTTACAGTTTTTTATAATACTGATATTTACAACACACGTATTGTGCTGCTCATCATCTAACTTTCCCCACAAAGACATCGAGACCATGCCCTCCGCGAGGGCAAGAGCTGTAGTCTTTCCTAACTACTGCGCTCCTGTACCTGGGGCGTCGCCTGACAGCGGACACGCACAGCGCCTGCTGCACACCAGTGACAGGAGCAAAGGGCACACGGTTTAACAGGTCCTTCGCTGCGACTGAGGGCAAACCCCACACATGTCAAGAAAACGAGGCGTGGGCTGGGAAGCTCTTGTCACCTCAGGCTAGGGGAAGGCGACCAACTGGACCCCTCTGGGGACTGGACAGGGTTCGTCACCCACACTCAACCCACGTTGCTGAATCGCAGCGTCTCTGCCCACCGACTCACCAGTCCACAGGCCAGAGCCTGCTCGGGCAGCAGGAAGGCAGCAAAGTCCTTCAGCAGCTGCGGCCAGTCCTGGAGCAGAAGCCGCAGGCTTCCGTACAGCTCCACAGCCGTCTGCCTCTGCGGACCCGACTCGAACCCGTGGATGACCTGGAGGAAGTCCTCGTACTTGCCAGGGACGTGCTGCAGGGCTTCTCGCACCTGCAGACAGACCATGGTCACCTGTGCCCGCTCCGCGCCCAGAGACACCCCGGCACAGGAAGGAGGATGTGCTGTCAGCCCTGGAGGCCACGCCTGCAAAGGGTCCCCAGAGCACTGGGGACGGACAGAGCGGCGACCCAGGTGCAGCTAGCTCCTCTCCCGGTAGTGGGCGACTAAAGCGCTCCACATCCTGGGGACCCAGCCCTGCCCAGGAGCCAGGGGGGCTGTCCTCCAGCTCGCAACCCGTCCCCCCGCCTCCGACAGCGAGCAGTTTGCTGCCTGCTCTCCGGCCGGCATGGTGCTATCTGAGGGCAAAGACACAACGGCCAGGGCTGTTAGGAAGCCAGGAGCCAAGAAGCAGCCATGACTGTCCCTGCTCACGCTCCACTTTGCTGGGGGAGAGGGGGTGAAGGGACCAAGTGATCAGCAGAATGACAGCTACCCAGGGAGCTACCAGGGACAGGCAGCCTCGTGTCTCCAGAGACAAGCCGCTTCCCCGAGAGCCACTGGCCAGCGTCCGCAGGTTGGTAAAGGCCCTGACGGGCTTACCCAGCGACAGAAGCCACGACCAACCACTGACCGTGGCAGCATCCCAATTCCTGGACAGTAGGGGGGTGATGCTGAGGCACTAGCAGTGAGCCTGCCTGTGACTGAATCCCATTGGCACGGGGTTCCCCAGCAGCCCCAGGAGAGCGAAGGAGGGAGCATGGGGCTGCGATGCAGCCAGCAGGCCGACCGCGCTACAGATAGCGCCCCAAGGGACACGGCCTCGAGGGGACATGCGCGTGGGCCTACCCTGGTCAGGTACGCCTGCGCAAAGGCCAGGTCCTTCTGCGCCCGGAGCGGGTCCCGCTCCAGGATGTGTTCGTCGTACAGCAGCAGCAGCTTGGACGCGTCCTTGCTGGCCCGGGCCCGGCTGCCCCGCCGGCTGCGTGCGCGGTGTGAGCTCCGGCCCCTCCCGGCGGCTTTGGCGCCCTCTGCTCAGAGCACATGGGGGACAGAGAGAGGCTGTTCCAGCCCTGCGACCCCGCCCCGCCCAAAGCCTACGTGGCACTGGCCCCAACAAGGCAGAGCGCTGCTGGGGAGGGGCTGGCCGCGGCCGGGCCGTCTGTCCGTCTGTCCGTCTGTCTGGCCAGCTCTGTGGTCTGCAGCCCCAGAGCGTGCGCCCTAAGCTGGGCTCCCCAGGGTCGGCGGTGCTGAGGGATAAGCCGTGTCTGAGAAGCGAGCACAGCCCTGGGCACTGTGGCCGCAGGTGGTCACGGCCAGTGCACAGCTCGGAGGGGCCTCACGCCCCTAGCAGCTGAGGAGAACCGGCTCCCGCGTCCGGAGCGCCCCTTCTCTGTGAAGGCGCCACCTTAAACCTCTGCTCTGGGGAAGGGCGCTGCGGGGGGACCCAGGGGACTTCCTCCAGGAATGCGCCACCTGGCTTTAAAGCTCTCCTCTCTGTGCGCGTCCTCTGGGCAACAGGGCCGACTGGGACCTGACCCGGACACGCCGCGAACCCACCTGCTGGCGTCCTGCTGGTCTCCGCCTCTGGGGCGGCCTCGGGCGAGGCGAACGGGGTGGGGGGCTTCTCAGCGAGGCCCCCAACGGCTCCGTCCGCCGCTCCGTCCTCCTTCTGCAGGCCGTCTATGCCCTCCGCTTCCTCCTCCTCCTCTTCCTCGGGCTCCGAGTTGTCTTCCTGGGAGTTCTCCTCCTCAGACTCGCCCTCCTGGCTCACGCGCCGCTCGGACGCCAGCCAAGTCAGTTTCTCCATCGTTTCCTGCGGACCCCAAGAGTGCGCATGAGGGCTGGCAAGGGCTCGCCGAGCGCCACCTGCTCTATCGGGAGGAGCTGAGGCTAATCAACTGGGGGTCCCCCCAACTGTCAGAGGCCGGTTCCCTGCACCACGGAGTCACGGGTTGCTGCCGGACAGCAGGGCCCCGGGGAGGCATGCTCCTTCGGGTCCCCTCCAACCCGAGCAAGGTTTCCCTTCGCCGCAGCCCACACGATCTATGTTTTAGGCATTTAGAGTGTGCTCAGGTGATTCCATTTAACGTTTAAACGAATTTAAGTCAAACATGGTACGTAAAATTCCTCCCTTTCTCTCTCCTCTCACCTCAATCCTGAACTGTGTCCTGTTACGCATTCAAAAGTCAAAACTGACCTCAGGCCTACCGCCGGTTCAGCGAGCAGGCAGGCGGCCTGCCAATGAACTGCCCGCACCCCCGGGCCCCCAACCATCCGAGAACGCCGACTCGCACCTGCAGCTCCGGGACCGAGAGCACAGACTCCTCAGAAGCTGACGACATCTCGTCCTCCTCATCCTGGGTGAGGTCATCGAAGTCCTCTTCTTCCTCTTCCTCTGGCCCGTCCTTCTCTCCCCTGGCTTCGGGCCCAGCTGCGGTCCCTGACAACTGACCGTCAGTGCTGGGTACGTCTTCAGGTCTCCCTGGGGGGCTGGTGAGCACCCCATCGGGGTCGGTGGAGGAGGAAGCATTCTCCGGAGACTCTCTGCTCCCATCTCCTGAGTCCCCCACTGTGGGAGGCCCTGGAGAAGCTGCGGGGCTTTTAGCTGGCTGGCTCCGCTCCTCCCTGTGTGACGCCTGTTTCCTCGCCTCCATAGCACCGCCTGGCGCCTCGCTTGGGAAGCCAGTGTCCAAGTCCACGGAATGTTCTTCTTTGATTCCACCACAAACGGCCGGCTCCGGGGAGCCGCTGGAGGCTTCCTCCCCAGGGTCCTTAGGCTCCATCTTGACCACATCCTCCACATCCCCAGGAAGAGAGTTCAGAGACGGCGGGAAGCCCTGAGCCAGTGGCTCCACGACCTGCCCGCCCCCCTCTGTCTTCACCACCGTCCAGACGTAGGCACCACTGCCCAAAAGGTCTTCCTGGAGCACTTTGTCTGCTGTTGAGGGCCCCGGGCTGCTCTCCTTTTTGGGGCAGACAGTAGCACAGAGAGGAGACAGTTCCCGGGGTTCCGACTTGGGTACCAGACCTTGAAAGGCACTTTCCCTTTCTCCCAAAGGACAGCCGGTGTCCAAAACCACTTGGGCCTTATCCGCAGGGGTGGGCCGCAGAGGAGGATCCACAGAGCCACTGGAAACAACTAACGGCGGGGTTGGGGAGCCCGCCAGGGGCTGGTTCAGGGGGCAGGGGAAGGGGGCGGGGCTCACCAGGAGCGCGGTGATGGGGATGGTCTGGGGACTCTGGGCTACAGTCGCGTTGACAGGCTGGATCACGTTGCAGCCACTGCCGAGGCTCACAACCTTCACAGTGGCGGCAGGAACCGTGAAGATGACAGGTGCAGAGTTGATGATGGGGACAGACTTCAGACACAGAGAGGCCTTGACCCCCTTTCTCTTGGGGCCTCTCCGTTTCACGTAGGGCTTTCGAAACTTCGAGTTGCCAAGCGAGGGCAGCATTACCTTGGGCGTGGGAGCAGGGAGCAGGGTCTGGGGCTCAGACAGAGGGAAGCTGCTCCTGGCCTCGGGGGGCATCGCAGGCAGTGCCGCTGGAGACTCAAAACTATCACCCCCGGGGATCCCCAGTGGAGGGCCACCTGGCACCGCCTGCAAGACAGAGGCCGGCTGGATCGCAGGAGGAATCCGGACCATGGTTCTGCCCGGCGGGGCCTCCGCCTGCGCAGACCTGGGAGGTGCCCGACCAGAGCTGGGCTGCACCGAGGGGCTGGGTCTGATCAGGAGTGGCTTCAGCGCGGACGAGCGCTTCTGCCTCCAGCCCCTCCTAGAAAAACAGTTGGCCACCGGCTTCAGCCTCAGCACCACGGCCTTCGGCAACAACAGCGGGTACCGGGTCTCGCCCCCCGGCCCTGAGCCGCCCTTCCCTAGGTCTGGGTCTGGCTTGATCTCGGCGGTACCAGTCACGTGTCCTGGCTCGCAGGCACCGTCAGCCATGCGCTGCAGCTCCTCCTGGATGGAGGGCAGACTGGCCTGTTGGGAACAAGGACACTGATCCAGCACATGTCAATCTGGGAATGGAGAAAACGGGGGCTTTCCACATTTAGGTGACCTTTCTCAGGTCACCTTTCCAAGGAGGATTCCGCAGGGCAGCGAACAGCTGTGAACGCTGCACCCGACTGAACCCCGCAGACCCTGAGTTTCCTGCAGGACGTGCTCATGCCACCCACTGCTTAGAAGGCTGCGGAGTGCCGGGGACGTGCGGGTGAGCGAGGACGCCGCGTGTCCACTGAGGAGCGGGGCCTACCTTCAGCCAGAAGGGAAGCCGGTGTTCCTCCCTCTCCACAGGAGGCCTCCACTGATGTGGCTGGATCTCGTCACAGCACCTCCCTAGGACGGGCAGCTGTTTCGTCTTCTTATAAAACTGGGCGAGAAGCAGCACAGCTTGAGTTACGCTCCCTTCAGAAGCACTGCCCTCGGCCAGGCTGGGCCTGGGGTGGGCAATGGCTCAAGACAGAGACCCCGCATACGCATGACACAAACAGCACGTGCCGAACGCCCCTGCGTGTCAAACCAAACCAACCTCTACTTAATGAAGACTTTACAATGACTCCGTATCTTCTGATGACCTCCACTCTGGTCACCAGGAAGGCGGAAGTTCAGGTCACAGAGCAGAGGAAGCAGATGGCCAGACGCCCACGCTTAGAATCTGCTCGGGCCAGTGCCGGAGCTTCCTTTTTAAGCAAGGAGTGGGGAACGAACATGGGAGGACATCGCCAGGGAGGGAAAACCAGGCTCCAGCAGCACAGAAAGAGGGAGCCTGCGCGCACGCGGGCCGTGAGCGCCCCCTACCAGCCGGGCCTGGCTGAGGCCCAGTGCCTGGGCAGAAGCGGCTCCCACGCCCCAGGAGCTTACCCACCCACTGGCAGCCGAAGGCCAGCAGACCCGCGATGACAGTGTGTAAAAAGGTACAAAGGTGTGCACAAGAAATGCCACACGACTCGAGCTGGAACAGTAAGGATTCTCCTGGAGTGGGTGCAACTAGTGTATCAAGACGCATCGTGACGGACCAGGGTTTGCTGCACAAGGCAGAGAGGACAGTGTGTGTCATGTCCAGACCGTAAGCATGTTTGAGGAACCACAAGGAGACTGGCCATAAGCACAGGGCTGTGGAGAAACCTCGGGAGCCAAGGCAGAGGTGGGCGGGCTCAGCCCTCCTTGCGAAGCCCAGCGGGCCGAGCTCGCCCCTGAAGGGTGAGAGAGGTCACCATGGCAACAGCCTCCGGGCTGGACGGAACCGAGCAGAATGAGAGTGAGAAAACCACTGCGGGGAGCAGCGTTGGGCAGGAAAAGCAAAGGAGTCATGACCCACACTGCACAGCTCGGCCCGAGGGGCGCCCACGCAGCGCTGCCAGCGTAGACCTGCATACCACCGGACCGGAGCGGTGACGTGCTCACAGCGAGGAAGCCGGCGGGCAGGAGGTCCGCGCACGGAGAACGCTAAGACCTCACCTTCCACGGTTTAAGTTTTATCCATAAGGCCGCAGCCCCACAGAGCCGCTGGTAGCGACTGTAAGCAATCCGCCTAGGGAGGACGGTCCGCACGCCGTCCCCCGAAAGCCCTGCTCGGCAGGAGAGAGGGAGAAACACTTCCTTCACGACAAGCCTCAAAGAACTACTGAGCTCTTCAAAGCGCTTAGGCTACCTGCCTCTTCACAACACCTGCCTTATAAATTTGACATAAACCTCTACACAAGAAGAGTTTAGGACAAAGCTGCAAGGGAGTGAGGTCCACCCGCTGCTTCACGGTCAGAGAGAGAGGGACGAATGGCCAGCGGGACATTTTAAGGCATAATCTCACATGTGGCGGGGAGAGCGCCCGCGACAGGGGTGGCTGACACTGCGGAGGAAGGGGGCAGGTTGGTGCCCCAAGGGAGGTGAGAGGACGGCAGAGCCCCTCATCATCAGGACCAGGAAGCGCAGAGTGCGCTGCACGCGGGAGGGGTGCGGCGGGGGGGAGGGGGGGAGGCACTGACCTTGAAGATGTTGTCGGGGGCCCGGTTCATGCTGCGGTTCTTGATGCGCACGGTCAGCTGGTGGGCGGTCTTGCAGGGCAGGAGGTACTTGCTGATCAGCGGTTTGGGGAACTCGGTCCCTTCAAAGTGCTTCAGTCCCAAAACCAGCAGACTGAGAAAGGGGGGGCGACATGTGACGTCACTCCAAGGGCCAGTCTTCCAAAGAGCCTCCGCAGACTCGCTCCCGCTCTACCCCACTGCTCTCCACCTGATCCCCAACAAGATGAGGGCTACGTGACAGAATGTCTGACACTCACTGGGTGCTAATGAGCACCGTGAGCACGACTCGGGCACAAGTCCACAATCAGGTGGGCGAGGGGAGACGAAGCGTCACTCACTCGTAAATGTCGGGCCGTGTAAGTTCTACACTAACACACACCAGCTCAAAGCGGGGCAGTGAGTCTCATGAACCTGGGCACCGTGTTAGGCATTAAGTCAGCACCAACCCACCCCCCCACCGTGACACGTTCCATGCTGGCCACCTGCGCACGTCCTACTGACGGCAGTGGGCAACGGACACTGAGAGCCATAAAAATGATCGGAACCTCTACAAGTCATCTCAGTCAGAGGAATCTACCCAAAGAGCGAAACTCAAAGATTTCCAAAAGCTCTATGTACAAAGAGCCTGGGTGAAGCCTACAAAACCTGGGCGGAAGGCGGGGGGGAGTGGCAAATAAAAGGACTGTCATGATATTGCCTTAAAAAACAACATAGTCTATGGCCATGATGCCCTGAACGTGCCCCATCTCGTCTGATCTCGGAAGCTAAGGCAGGGTCGGGCCTGGTTAGTACTTGGATGGGAAACCGCCTGGGAATACCGGGTGCCGTAGGCGCTTAAAAAAAAAAAAAAAAAAAAGACAGTATGTACAGAAACAAAAAAAAGAAATGGTACAGCACAGAGAATAGAAAAACAATTTAGAGAAGTTAGGCTTAAAAAAGCAAAACAAAATTATACTTAAATTGCCAATAATTATATAACCGATTCAAAGGAAAATCGTTAGAAAATTTCCTCTAATAGTATATATTGTGAGATTGATTTTTACAACATATTAAAGAAAAAAACAACTAAAAAACCTTAAAATGTTTCAAAATTGTGCATGTTATTTCCCAAAAGGAACAGTATGCGGCACTGAGAAAAGCGCAGACTGCAGAGCCTCCCACCCACCACGGACACCGTTCTGCTCGTCTTGTGTGTCCACGTCTCGGGACACACGCCCATGTCCCCTAAGCTCCTGCAGGGAAAGGATGAGGTCTCCTCCTCAGGCTCCTCTGTGCCCCTCCCCACAGCAGACCCTTACTTGTCTTCAGCCTTGGTGAACGAATTCTTATCCTGGGGATTCTTTGCCTTCAGAGAACACACTGGAAGTAGCTCCGGATACATGAAAACCTTGTTAGTGGCCAGGATCCAAGCCACTTGCTTTGGCAAGCAGGGATATTTACAGGCTGCAAAAAAAAAAAAAAATTCTGTGATAAATGAAATTTAGAACAAAGAGGCCTTCACAGAAGCTTCTGAGCGCATTTCTGCATTTAGACAGAGCGGTCCCTACCTACCCTGATGTCCTCCCACCTGGAAGTTTCCACAACTTTCTCAGCTTAACATACACCTGCAGGCTGTCCCGTTCGATGGCATAAAAGCTGGTTGTCTCATTCTTCCCTGTGTGGAACACGTAACACACTAAGCAACGTGCAACCCACAACGCACCTAGTGGTAGCTGGCGCACAGCGTATGCTCAAAATGTTTTCCCTCCTCCCCTTAAATCCTTGAAAGATAAGTGACCTTCGACAGTGTTTGCTTCTTCCAGGATGAGACTCCAACTTCTTCAACCCCCCTCAAAATCCTGGTATCCCAAATTTTATCTGACTTGATTCCTACTTAACTTTCACTAAGCTCTCCCAGATGCCTCCTGAGACTGGGAGCAAAAAAAACACCAAAGGAAGGAGACAACTCGGCCTCCTTCATCTCTGTCTTCCTGGCTGGGCCCCTCAATTCCAGGTACTTCGGCCTTTCCAGAGAGAAGCACGGCTACAGCCACTGCTCCTTCCACAGACGTTATTTCAAGATCTCCAGAACGAACACACAGAACACGACACGCAGAAGTTACTGCTGCAGTTTGGTGTTAAATGAAGTTCAGGGCCGATGGGCAGTGAACACAGTGGGCTGAGGCCGTTTCTGGGGCCAAACGCACTTAAATTCAGCCGCACTCAACGCAACTCTGAGTCAGGGACCTGAAATCAGATCCGAGGACAAAGCCAAGCCCAGAGCAAGCCCCAACCAACCTGCTGCACCAGGTTTTCTCAAAAAATCCTGAACCAATTCAAGGCAGAAACCAAACCTGCAAATTTCTTTAATACTGAACATGGCAAATGGACATCTCTAATTCACGTCCCAAATCAACATTCATCAAAGTGGACACAGCACTCCAATCGTTACAGGAAATAAATGATCCTAACGAGGAGAGTAAAAACCTAATACAACCCAACGTCACTACTTGACTTCCACCCTCCAGACCCCAGTCTGTCTTGATCCTGCCCCCAGCACTTGCCATCCTGGCTATCCAAGGCCACTTGTTAGCCCGGAGTCCTGCCTCGCCAGCCCTCACCACCCTGTCCCGTCCACGGCCTCCACCCCTGGGATACTGTCCTTGGGCTAAGACCGCCCCCAAAACCCTGTTCCAAGCAACAACTCGGAGTGGACACGTGTCCCCTACCAGTCTTGACGGCTTTACGGGGGCTCCAGTCAACAGTGACGTGTGTGTTGAAGTCTTCGATGAGCTGCATGGCTCCCATGAGGTTACAGGGTTGGAACAAGGTCTGGAACTTGGGGTTGAGCGGATGGTGAAGGGCGATGGAGCTCTGCGCAAAGGTTCCTAGCTCCTCCTGGGAACCAGACACGAAGGAGAGCTAAGTTCCAGACCATGACACCAGACCAGCCCTCAGCCTCTGAGTGAAACTGTCCTTCCTACTGTCGGACAAAAACGGGGAATCGCACTGAAGTCTCACAACTAACTTCGCCCCCTCCCCCGCAGGCTGGTTCTCTGCCGAGTCCTGGGTGGCCGTGAACCGGCCCAGCCCTTCTGTGTTTGTTCTGCGCTCGGCCTGAGTGTCCTGAGCCTGCAGGGAGTTCAGTCTTGCTCCAGCTAAATAAATCTAAGGCTCCCGGGAGTGAGAGCCATTAGCTTTTAAAACTGTTTGTCTTTTGGTTTCTCAAATAACACTTAGAACGCAGTCGTTCTCGTGACCCTCTGAGCAGAGTAAGAGGGAGTCAGCCCTAACGACTACCGAAGAGCCCTGGCGACCGGCCAACGAGCTACTCAGACCCCAAAGACACTTACCCAGGAGGCAGAGGCTAACATCGTCACCTGCCCCGAAGTTCAGGGGCCACCTTCATGGAGTCTAACATTTTTAAATTAAAAGTCCTTCCTCCCAAATACTTTCAAACGTCATGAACAAAATTCATCTTACCTATAAATCACTGATACAGTGACACTGAGCCCAACAAATGGATAACAAATTCAATAAAAAGAACAAAAGTGCCCAAAACCAAGAAGTGAGGGTGATCTAAGACGACCCAATGAAAAAGGCAGAGGAACGCGCTTGAGAACAGTGAGGCAGCCTGCCCTCGCATGGGACTCGGTATCTCCTCGGCAAACGCAGGGAGCCACAGGGACAGCCACTGGAGCATGCAGGAGGGAAGAGTCACTGCGGGCTATGCGGTGGGCACCTGTGAGATGACGCGCCAAGCTAACTGCACACTCAAGCCTTCGGGGGCGGGGGCGGTATTGGGGCACTTACCAGAAATATCCTGGTGGTACTGGCCTCCGAGTTGAGACTGGGGTTGAAGGTGGAGAGAAGGTGAATTTGTGTCAAGAGCTGAACATGCTGGGGAGTGAAAAAAACAACACAGTGACATGTATGTGATGTCATCTCAGGAACCCAGATCTCACCCAGCACGGCATGTGCCCCTCGGTCACACATGCTTCGCGCTCTGGAGGGACGAGAGCAGCACAGTGTCTTGGCATAAACTCCCCAGACACGTTCCCCTTGTGCCAAATGCTAGAACCAGAGAAAGCTTAACCTCAAGTCACAAAAACGGATGAGACGGAAGGAACCACCCTGGCGGTGAGGCTGTTAAGCCTGGATGGGTCACCACAGCGTCTCTGCGGACCGTCAGGGTCCCCGCGTGCATCCCGCCCGAGCCTCAGGGACTCATGGCCACGGTGAGGCCCTCGCTGCTGTGAAGGCCCCGTGGTGTCAGTGGGATCAGACACCTGGCTCTGACCAGTGCAAAGCGGCTGGCTTTAAGCTGCAGCGTCAGGCTGCGGACGACCCAGCCCGGCCTCACCTGCTGCATCTGCTGCTGGAGCCGCCTCCTCTGCGCTGGGTCCAGAACCAGCGTCTGCTGGGCCTTCTCACTCTGCGGCTTCACCCTCTCGACCTCCTGCTGCTGTCTGGCCGAAGGTCTCTTCATCTTGAGCTGCTCCAGCAGCTCCTTCATCGTACGATGCTGCTCATTCAGCAAGTTGGCCAGAGGTTCTTCAAACCTACCCCACAGGGAGACGGCTGCATTCGAACCCGACTCCTCCCAGTGGAGGGCTGAGGCTCTGCGTGATCTCCGTCGACTGCTGAGCCCCAAAGGCCACATCAGCCAACGGGCAAACCCCCAGCCTCCCCAAATCCTTTCCCAAAGTCGTCAGCACAGACTCAGATGAGATGGTTCTGAACTGCCCCCAGCCCCGTTCTCCTATGACCCATCCCCTGGAGATACGTAAGTAAAGGGGAAATTAAAACTCCAGCAGGAGAGAAGTGGCTGGATGACAGCCACGAGGAGCTGATGGACACACGTCCTCCTGCATCACACTGACACCCACACTGCCAAGGCTCACAACCTTCACAGTGGTGAACTCTGCTGCTACTCAGAATGGGTGACAGTAAAGTACAGACGAATTATGCAAACCTATCACAAAAACGGGGAAAAGTAAAGCCTCTACTTGGTGGGAGGGGCGAGAAGTGCCAAGTTCAAGAGGGCAGAGCCATTTCACGCTCCAGGGCATCACTGCAGGTGCTTCATGGTTTGCTCCACGAATGCCCAGGTGACTAACAGACTTTCATGAACATTTACCAGATGGTGATGGCAAAACGAGAACAAACGAACACGCTGGCTGTGACGATTTGGGCTGTGTCTGTGGCTGGCCACAGAGTCCTACACCTCTCCAGCACCACTGACCTGGAGAAGCTGCAAGGGATGCCAGCTACTGTTTTTTCTCCCTTCCCAAACAGATGCAGCTTGGTCTACAGCTGCACTGCCCCATGATAAGGAGACTTATCCACATGACACCACGTGCCCCACAGGGTTCTGCACCCCGTTCACAGAAAGAGCAGGAAGTGGGGCAGGGAAATCCACTGATGAGTCTGAAAACCTTCTCAGACGCCCTCTCTCCTCCACCCTCGGTTTCCAGGTGTCCGGCTAACCTACCGCAGGGCCTGGGGGGTGTTGAAGGTGGGCCGAGGCTCGGCCGCACGCCCCTCCTCCTCCAGGCCGTCCTCTTCCATGTTGGAGAAGCCCATCTCATCCTGGAACTGGGGGGAAGGAAAGGAGAGTTGTCTTGGATGGCACCGGCACCGTCAGGAGGGACAGTGGGAGCACGGCTTAGGGATGCCGACGACGCCGGCACAAGGGGCTGCAGCGCAGCAGGCCCCAGCGCCCTGCGACAGGCACGCGGACTCCAGTGCCAGGGGAAGCGCCCGCGCGGCCAGTGGTGAGCAGCAAGGACAGAGCCCGGGCGACTCGCCACGATCGTAAACACGTTTCAAGAGACAAACGTGAGAAAGGTCGCTCTGTGCTCGGAAGAATCTAAAACTAGTCTGCCATCCTCAAGGAGGCACTGAACGATACTTGGGGTGGCATCCGAAGTTCGCAAGGAAATCTTCACCAAGAATAACCGAAATATGGGTAAGCAAAGTTTGTCAGGTAGCGAAGTTCTGCCGCCAATCTGTTCTCCCGTGGGAGGGCTGAACGGGGACTGCTGGGTCACACCGCCCCCTGGAGGCAGGACTGAAGGACAGAGCCTGCTGGAGAACCCACGTCCACCATCCCGCCCTCTCACCTCTCGCTCGAAGAGCATTACTTACAGTTTCAAACAGCTCTTCCATCAGCCCGTTCACTTCCTTTTCTGCAAAAAAAAAAGCCAAATGGTATGTCACTGGCACAAGTTGGTTCCATTTTTCGACACGGGAATTCCAAGGCGACGATGCTTGTCGTCTCCGGCAGAGCTCATTCGCTCACAGGAAACGTTTCCTGAACGCCACTCCGCCTCGGCCCCTGCCCCACATGCCACATCCCAGCGGGAGACGCGCATCGAAGGTCAGCTAGGTGAGCTGACAGCGCCATGAGCTGGTCGCCTGCTGACCTGTCCTACTGAATGGAGTCAAGAGAGAAGTCTCAAGCCGTGTCGTGGGACCCTGTCATTGCACCCGAACTGTTCAGCTACTCTGTCAACGACCCAGAAGGCCGGGGAAACACACCCATCGCACCTGTAAATGACTGGGAGCTGGAAGGGAGTGCAGACCAACTGATGACGGATTCAAAATCCCATTTTCTCAAACCGTCTGGATGGATCACCACGGAGATAAATTTAAAGTCTTACGCTTAGGGTTTAAAAAATCAGTTTCTTAAGTGCACAAAAAGGTGACATGGCTCAAAACCAATTCATCTGAAAAAGATTTGAATGTTTTGGTTGACTAAAGTTCACGGCGACACAATTGCTCCAAAACAGTGCTCACAGCCAGGAAGGCAAGCGTGTGAGTGACCGGAGCAGGGAGCCAGGCCATGTCTGAGGGTAGAGCCCATTTCTACACAGGCCCTTCGAGAGGCATTAAAAAGCTAAAATCGGAATGCTGGTGAGGACATGGAGCAACTAGAACTCCAGTGAGATGACACAGACGGCCACTTCGGTAAAAGGTCTGCAACTTCTGATAAAACCAAACATTCACCCTCTGACCAATGGTTCCTCTCCTGGACAGCTGACCAAAGGGAAATAAAGCGTCTGTCCACAAAGGCCTAACCAAAAAGGTTCAGAGCTGCTTTATTCAAAATAGCCCCAAATCAAGAAGTGACCCAACACCTGGGGATAAAAATATACAAACTGGTACATTCATGCAACAGAATCCTATTCAGCAGTAAAAGGGAACCAATTAATGACACGTGCACTTATGGATGGTGTCAAAACTAGCACGCTGAGTGAAAAGCCCTTAAACGACCGAGCACATGTTGTATGACTCCAGTTACATGAAGTCATGAAACAGGCAAACCTCATCTGTGATGGGAAAAAACCAGAACAGTGGCTCCCTCCAGGGGCATGGCGTGGGGGCTGGCTTGGAAGGGGCACAGGAAAACTTTCGGGGTGACGATTCTATATCCTAACAGGGGTTTGGGTTACACGGTGTAAGCATGTCAAAACTCACTGGGTGGCACATTTAAGATTTGGGTAATACAACTGTGCATAAATCTACCTTAAAAGTGAAATTATAAACAAACACTGAGCTCTAATTCGTGATGTGCAGCCTGAAATGTTTAGGAGTGAAATGTACTGACATCTATAACCCACTCTGAAATGCATTTAAAAAATCGTGGGTTTACAGATAGAGAGGCAGATACGCAACTGAGTGACAGAGCTCAATGGTGAGTATGTCGGTGTCCACTGTACAATTCTTTCAACTTTTATATACATCTGAAAAGTTTAATAATGAAATATAACGAAAAAGAAATTTAAAAAAATAATAAAGACTAGAACCTGAAGAAAGATGGTTCATGACACCTGGATGCCATGGCATTCGGGGAGCTGGAGGTACGGGGTGCGTCTGGCCTGCCCTCTCCTTCAGAACTAAGACGAGCCCTGCCACCCCGCGTACCCCTCTCCGCCCACTCTAACTCCACACATACACGAGGGTGCCGCTAGTGCACCTCACACTCAACCCCGGGCGTCACCTGTCACTCTGCATTGGAACTTTTCCCGTTCGTCTCCCCTACTGAGCTGCCGTCCACAGGGCAGAGGCCATATCTCACTCTGGTTTCCTAAAAGCAAGCCCAAGTCTGGCTCAGCACGTGACGATGGGCTGTAGGGATGCCTGACTGACGGGCCTGCTGAATACACGCCCAAACTTAGAGAACTACTGAATTACATCAGTAGAGGGAGCTTAAATGTCGTAGCTTAAAAGGGCCACAAGCGTCACCCCACAAATCCCACAAAGGAAACAGGCGGCCGAGCAGACGCGACTCACTGGTGATCCGCACGGCCCGGTCAGTGCGGAAGTCCTCTGTGTCCGGCTCGTCGCGGTCCTCCAGGAAGTTATACTCTGGGTCGTCGTCGTCATCTGCCTCGTCTAGGAGAAAAAAACGCCTCAGACACTTAGTCCCGCTTCTGAACTGTCACCTCTAATGAAAACTTAAGATACTCGGCACCACGAGATCTGTTTCAATAAAGCGTATTTATTCTCCAGGTTTTAAATAACTTCTTTTTTCCTCGGCACAGATCACCCCCCACAGCTGTTCTCTCCAATAAGCCAAGTGCCTTCCTTCAAACAAGACCTCAATCCCTCAAAAGGCAGCAAAGGCCGGACACCTACCCTCTCGTTTACCTCGGTAATCCCACTTTGAGCAGCGCACCTCACGAAAGCAAGACCTCTGAAAAACCATCGTCACGAAGGCGCCGACAGTGAAGACAGGAATGACCCCCGCCCCCGTTATCAGGAGACAAGTCAGGACGCCTTCTGTGAAGTAGTGGACACACACGGGACGTAGACACGTGACAGTCCAAGTGCTCAAGACACACGTGACAAAGCGCAACACAGCATCGCTTAGCCTCGCTACTCCTGGTCTGACGTGTCCGCCCAAACCGCACGCTCCCTCGGTTATCTTAAAGCATCGTCCCTTTCAACACCCATCGCATGGTAGCCGGTGTCAGGACACAGGAATCCAGTGCGCCTGCGAGTGTCTCTAGTCGGATCCGCCAGCACGTGACCTGACCCAGACATGGGAGCAACGACCTTGGCTAGAGATGGCAGTGAGACAGACAGCGGATGACTCTGCTCACATAAAAACGCCAGTAAGACCTCGACCTTGGCTCAGTTATATAAATTCTTTCTAGAACACGTGACTCTTTTACAACACCACACATAAAAATCCTCTGGTCGTCCCACCGAGGTAAGTCACAAGGACACTGAGCCTCTGTCTGACTGATATCCCTCTCCCACTCACGGGAACACTGTGGCTTCTCCCGAGTGGATGCCCACCCCAACTGCACTCCTCCGCGAGGAGCTGCCAATCACGGGGCCCACGCTGCCCTCCCGGCCATGGAATCCGACCGAACCAATCGAGCGCTGCCCTGGACTTTTCCCAGTGGAGCCTGCAGGAGAGGGGCCTTCTGATGAGGGGACGAGGCGAGAAGTGAACAGCGTGCTTGTGAGCACAGCCCTGACCTTCCAGAAAAAAGCAGGCTGGAGACTGGAGCTGACTGCCGGCTGGGGAGACGGAAGCAGGGCCTTGACAGGGCCTCGGCCCCTGCAGGCGTCGCCGCCCTCCGCGAGGTGGGGCTTCATCTCTGCCCCTGCAGGGGCGGGGGAATATTCCTCCCCTTGCATCATAAAGACCCTCGGCCAACGCAGGTGAGCCAGGGGCGTACCGAACTGTGTGCACCTTGTGTTTCGGGGGAGGATGCTCAGCATTCAAAAGATGCCCGAAAAGGTTCTTGACCAAAACAAAGGGGAATTTAAATGCTGATTTAAAGTAAATTGTTGGTCAAACACAAAATTAAATTCAGTTAACCAAAAACACCCCGTCTTAGACTGCTGATAAAATCGTTACCCCAGAGACAATGGACAGAAGAGACAAGAAACGCCAGCGCGGCTGCCAACCTTCGTTGCCCACGTCGTCGCTCATGAGCCCCCCGAGCCACAGCTTCCAGTCCTCATCATCCGCTGTGTTGGGGTCGTACATGTCTGGGGTGATGTCCGGAGCCTGGAGCTCTGCCTCCAGCTGCCCCAGGGGGACGTCCTTCAGGGGCATCTTAGAGCGTGTCCGGAACGCAATGAGACTGTCGTCCATGGGCTGGCCGCGGGAGAGAAAGGCATGTCACAGGAGGCCCAGCGCGTCCAGACCCCACCCCGCCGCAGGGCCTGTGCGTGTCTCCTTGGCTCACGCCGCAGGCCTCGTGTCTGAGCGCTGTGGGTGCACTGTTCTCTGGCTGGGACACTGTAAGGACAGTGACATTTTATTTACTTATTTACTTATTTTTGCTGCATCAGTTTCAAATCCAGTTATTTCAGAAACATTTATGATGGCTTCATTAAGGGATCACTTACACGCCCAAACTCACCTTTTAAGTGTGAAATTGAGTGGAACTGCTGTACTCAGAGTCGTGTGAATTCTCATCAGCAGCCCCTCCCCGCACCCGGCCCCCGGAAGCCACCAAGCCGCGTGCTGTGTCCGTGGATTTGCCCACCACGCTGGCGACTTCACGTCAACAGAACCGCTCACCATGCGGCCTTCGTCTCTGGCTTAAGCTAGCCCAGCGTTTTCACAGTGCCTCCCATGTCCCTCTGTCCCTTTCTGCTGCAGGACAACAGCCCGCCACGTGGACACACCATTTGTGAGCTGACGAGACTGAGTGTGCCGGCACCCCACAGGGACGAGTGTCCCCCTGTCCTGAGGTGGCACCGCTGGGTCCTCTGCTCAGGTTCTGAGGAAGCGCAGGGCTGTTTTCCGAAGCGGCTACACCATCGGGTCGAGGCCCCCCAGCACTCACCGCCGCTGGCACAGGGCACCGAGCAGCTCCCTCGCTGTGCCCACCCTGGGGGGGGTGGCGGGACCTCACGGGGGGCCGCGTTCCGCACGCTGCATTCTACCTCCCGCCACTGTGTTTGTAACTGGCGTTTGGTACATCCTAACCCTTCCCCCTGTCCCCGTCTTCCCCACCCCCCTCCCATCTGCCCTCCACCCATTTCTCAGTTGGGTTGTGTTTCCACTACGTTATGAGTTCCTCATGTAGCATGGATACGAGGCCCTATCAGACATGTGACTTGTGATCATGTCCCCATTCCAGGGCTGTCTTTGCCTCGTCTTCACTCGATGGTAACTTTGAAGACAAAAGGACACCTTTCGCACTCTGAACAGTCCGATGTATCTATTTTTTGTGTGTCACTTGTGCTTTTGGCATCGTATCTTAGAAACCACTGCCTAATCAGAGGTCAAGAGGATTCATTTCTATGTTTTCTTTAAGAGTTTTATAGCTTTAACTCTGACATTTAGGTCAATGACATATTTTGAGTTAATTTTTATATGGGGTGTGACGTAGGGAGGGGTCCAACTTAATGCTTTCACATGCAGATTTCCAGTTGCCCCAGGACCATCTGTTAAAAAGTCTGTTCCTGCTTCATTAATTGGTTCCGGCACGCTTGTCAAAAATCAACTGCCCATAAATATCAGGGTTTATTTTTGGGCTCCAAATCCTGTTTTATTGATCTATGTCTATTCTTACACCAGTACCAAACTCTTGATTATTTTAACTTTGCAGCAACTTTTGAAATCAGCAAACACAGACTCCAACACTGTTCTTTTTTTTTAAGATTGGTTTGGCTACTGTGAGTCCTTTGCATTTCCATGTGAATTTTAGGATGAACTTGCCAATTTTTGCAATGACAGGAACAACAACAAAAAAACTGAAAAGCAGCTGGGGTTGGGACAGGGATTGGCTGAATCTACAGACGGATTCCGAAAGGCCGCAGACCGCTGTAGCAAGCCCCCAAAAGACCTGCCTCTCGCTCTTCTCCAGCCCTAATCCAAGACAAAGTCTCACCATCGGTAGGAAACCATCACAAAAGCTCTTCTAAGCGTTAAAACAAAGCCCAGACGCCCCATCAGGGTTCCCAAAGCCCTCATGGCCCAGCCTGCTAACACCGCAGCCCCCACCCCAGCCCCAACATTCTGCTAGTTTTTGTCCCTTGAACATGTCACAACTGCTCCCACCCTGGGAACGCTGCTTGTGCCACTCTCTCTCTATGGAATTCTTTTTCCCAGATCTTTTAGATGCCAAGCCCCTTCTCATTCAGAATTCGACTCACACGTCACCCACTCCGGGAGGTCATTCTTGACCGTCCTACATAAAGTGCTCTCATGGACATGACTCTAATTCCTGGTTTCCACTGAGTTCATAGCACTGGCCACCGCTCATAGTCACCTATGTGTCTACTGTCTCTCTCTCCAACAGACGATGAGCGCCAAGGCCTCTTCTGCCCCACACCGCTGTTTCCCAACGTCAGATCATTGAATGCATGTGGGAATCAATGGTTACATAAAACACCACTAACCCCCAACACAACGGCGCTCTCACTCCAGGGAAGGGTGACTAAACTAAATGACCTTTGATAGAACTGTTCTATTCAATACTCTGTTTCCTAATTTCAGGACAGATGTGTTCTTCGTTGACCTACAAGATGTGGGGAAAGAACCTGGAACACAGGGAGAACTGGCAAAATGACGGCGCTGAGAACGTCACTGCCTGATGACGACTCTTGGAGTGATGGTCAAGATGTTCAAGGAAAGCAACAAGGGCCAAAGCCAGTGAGCGGAAAGACGCTTGGGCTCAAAACATATCCCAAGAAACATACTAAGTAATTTAAAAATAGAAAAGTGAAAATGTTATAGTGAGGAAATCAGACAGACGCCACCTTAACTCTATGATCAAAATTAACAAGACAGATGTCACGTGCCTCCTGACAGAACGCACAGAAAAGGACTCGTCACTTCTATGCTACTTGTGTCATGAGTGCATAACCCGAATCTTGTCATGTGGAAATACCAAAATTGAGGAACACTGTAAAATAACTGGTCTATAAGGTTTAAAATTGTCAAGGCTATGAAAAACAAAGATTGAGAAACTGTTCTAATTTAAAAGAGACTAACAGACAAGACTGCTATTTTACCATTAAGGACGGTATTGGGACAACTAGTAAAATCTAAATCAGGACTCTACCAGGTGAGATGCTGTCACTGCACCTTTATTCTCAGAGCTGTGTCCCCACTGTTAGGGTGCACACACTAGAGCATTCCGGGGTAAAATGGCACCATGACCACAACGCTCTCTAACACAAGTCAGGAGCATAGGTTTGTGCAGAGAGAGAAGCGGGGAGAATAAGGCGACAAGGGTAAAAAGGCACCATCTGGGGGAGTCCGGCTGAGGGCTGCTCACACGTCCCACATTTAAAAGGCTCTGTCACACAGGAGCCGCCATCCTCACAGCAAAACAGCATGAACCAAATGGGGTATCAAAGCCCTACAAATTCTCGATTCTTCCTCATTGTCGGAATTCAGTTCCTTCCCCTCCCACTTCCCAACCTGAGCAGTAGCCAGACTGCTCTACCTGGCTTCCTCAGTGACTGAGGACACCGCTCACCTGGAAGGAATCCATGCACACAGGACTAGAGGCCAGCTCCTCGTCCACCGCATGCAGCTTCTCCATGAAGGCGCTGTCCCTGGTCTGCCGGGGCTTCGGCGGCGGCGGGGGGCCCATGGGCACGACCTCAGCACTGATGTGCCTGACGGCTGGTGGGGTCACCTTCTCAGCCTGATTAAAAAAGGCGAGCATGTTAATAAAAGAGGGAAAGATTTTTTCAAAAGGCAGGGAGAGGCACATCACATGCTAGTGATCTTCCTCTTCCCATCTAGATAGAGAGAAATAAAAACGAAGGCGCTGTCACGTAATTAATGCAATCGAGTTTCGCCCTATTTCTAATGAAGCCAACAGGATGCTGCTATTCAGTGAACCAAAAATGAGGAACCTGATAAAAGTGGCTTTAGGACAATAGAAGAAAACAGGCACGAAAAAGAGAAGGGTGGAAGAAAAGAAACCCCACTAGTCCCTCGTACTCGGTCCCTCCACGAGAACTCAGAAAAGCTCTCTCCCTACGATGAGTTCACTCTTCTCTTATATGCTTGTGGACTTGGGAGACTTGAATAGGAAACCGCTCTAAGCGGTCAGCAACACCAGCAGGGCGCCGCATGGTCGCTGACCTGGAGTCACATTCGACAACGGTGGCCACTGAGAGTCGCCACGGCAAATAACTCACTCATACAGCTGCAACTCATCTCTCCTGTATGAAGCAGTCACCTCTGACAACATGCCACTCTCCTCGTCGGTTTCGGTCATCTCAGAAGACTGCCTCAATTTGGATTTCTTTGCCCCACGTGGAGACGAAGCAGTGCTTTCAACATCGCTTTCCAGTAAACTCTACAAAACAAATCCAATTCACTTTTAAATTTATGCCTCCACCTCATTCCACTGAGTCTGAAGTATCTCAAGAGAATGAATCACAAAATATCACTCACTCAATTACTCAGAGTGAGAGAAAATACAATCTAAATAGCAGCTTAATATTCTGAACAGCACTGCAAACTTTGTGAAACCGTAAGGCATTCATTTAAAATCCTCTTACAAACAATCAAAAGATACATTAAGAAATAGAATTATTACACAGCCACGAAAATGAGCTATGGCTACCAGCAACAGTAGAGATGAATCTCAAAAGATTAATACTGAACAAAAATAAAAGTCGGACACAAAAGAACACATACACCATGGGTCCATTCATATAAGGTTCAAAAACAGTAAGAAGTTGAACTCTAGAGTGTAGAGCTGCATATTTAGGTGATGTGACTTTAAAGAAAAACAAGAAAGTAATTAGCAAAAGTCAGGATAAGTGTTATCCTTAGGGAGAGAGAAATAATTTGAGTAGGAAGGGGAAATAAGGGGTGTCTTGGCAGTGTTATGTTTAATTATTTTAGAAGGAAGTTTCAAGTGGGTGAGCTTCTTAATAATTAAGCTGTGCATTTTAATTTTTATTTTATGCGCAGTTCTGTATATTATAGGTGTGCTATATTTCATCAGAGAAGATGTGAATAAATGAAGGGAGTGTGAAAAGAAAACATCTCAGAGTCTCAGATTTATGCAAAGAAATGAGTAGAAGGAAGAACTGTGTCTCACTCCTCCACAGAACAGATGAGGGTGTGCACTAAGGAAGCAAAACACACTGCCTTATTGAGCCAAACTTTTTCTGTCTCACCCACTAACAATCACAAGGGTCACCACTGACCTCTTCGGCGGTCTCGTCTTCTTCTTCATCGTCTGGCTGGTACTCTTCATCTGAGGAGTCATCTTCTTCAAGGTGGATGTCCACAAACTGAGGAGGCTACACAGGGACGGACAATTAAAGAAAGAAATGAATAGGAAACATAAAGCAGACGGATTTGGAAAGTAAGGGGGAAAAGGCAGAGCCAGAGCAGGGGAAAAATCCTAAGAGCACAATGAGCTAAAGCGAGTAAGAAGCAGGGGTTAAAGACACTCCTGGCCAGAGAGTCAAATCTAAGAGTAACAAAATGGAAAATCCAAAGCTTGAATTTTAAAAGTTAAAAGTCCCAAAAAATGCTAACAAATAGACAGGAAGGAAGTACTTAGGTTCCAAAACTGATGAAGTCGTTCTGGAAAGAATAAGAATTACCTCTTGCAAATTTACCTTAACTTCATTGGCCTTCTTAATTGGCGAAATATTCCATGTTGGAATGACCTACCAACGAAGAATATAAATAATTAAGCTCCCTTGACTGAAAGGCTTTTTCCTTTTTAATTCCTCTTCACCATCACGAAGAGCCATCTAGCTAACCTGGGGCTGCAGTGAGCTAGGAGTGCTGACTGTCCCTGAGGTATACTCTCCAGTATCTGTCAAAGCCTCATGGAGAAAAGGAGAGAAGGACCTGTCTCTATTGCTAGCGCTTCTGACGTAAACCTCGGAAGACTCAGAGTCATTTATAAAGAAGGTGTCTGTCATGCACAGCTTGGGCTCACATGGAATGATGAATGTGGAGACTGTAACCGAAACAGCAGACAAACGTACAACGTTGTGAGTAACAGCAGCCTTCTGACATCAGTGTTTTGTTAGTCCATCACATAAATCCACCACGAGTATGTCCCCAAAAAGCCAGCCACAAGACACTCAGGAAAGGATTCGGGGGGGAACGTCTAGCTGTCTACAACTTATTTTCAGGTAGTACAGGAAAAAACGACGACAGGTACAGAGAGACATAAAGCCAACGTGGCAGAATTTCACAACTGTTAAATCTAGATGGAATCTAGAGTCGCTGAAATTCTTTCACCTTTTTGTGTGTTTAAAACAATAGAGTTGGGGAGGAAACAGATTTTAAAGATTATTTTTAACGCCTACAGCACCTGGTATTACTAGGTGGTCTCCCTCCAAGTACGAACCAGGCCCTACCCTGCTTAGCTGCCGAGATCAGACGGGGTCGGGCGTGTTCAGGGTGGCGTGGCCACAGACTAATGATATTTTTAAAGTTCCTAACTTTAAACTGCTAACAATTGTCACCGGAGTGCATAATTTCTTGACCGTTTGTGACCCAATCTAAATCATCTTATGAACAGAAAACCTAAAAGGCCAGGAGGTTCTGTGTCCATGAGGGCATTAGGCTCTCCACATGTTCTCGCCCACCTACCCGCTGTGCCTGGCTGGGCCCACCCAGGAAGGGCAAAGGGGAGGGCGGGCGGGATTCGGGGCCCCACCCTGCCCACATCTGCTCCGAAGCAGCTGCCTTGCTGCCGAAGCCAGCAGGCGGGCGGGGGGCTGGAGTCCGGCCTGCTGAGCATTACGAAGCGAGCCCCGGACCCTGCCCTTGCTCTCCACACACTGCCGTCTCGGGAGGTCTGGCCTCTCCTCGCCTACATTCATGGTCGGCAGACATCATCCACGTCAGACAGGCTTCCTGTAGCTCCGTCCAGTGACGGCTGCTCGTCACCGCCACGTCATTTGCGTACTTCCCGCGGAAAGATGACATTTCACGTTACACGACCGGGTTAGTCCATTAAACAAAAAATACATAACGTGCTGTCAAAAAAAGCCCACACACTGTAGGCTGCGTGGAGAGAAATGGGGTCCCCGAACAGAGGGGGCCTAACTCTAATCCGCACTAGTTAAGTGGGAGCAGCAGGGTCGCGTCAGGCGGACTTGTGAAAGGTACAGACAAACCAGGCCCATTCAGAAGACCAGGATCAGACGGGTAAAGGTGCGCAAAGCCTTGTCACACAAAATCCAGTCAAAAGCCGGGGACGTTTAGCAAGAAAAAACAGTTACAACCACACACTGCAGTTTCCTCAGCGAGAGGAAAGGTCCCGTGGAAGAGGGACAGGCTTATTTCTCCTATAGCGTTGCAAGGAACAGAACTGGACAGAGACAAAAACCACACCGGGCATTCTGGATCCATCCTCCCTGCCGTCAGAGGCAGGACGGGCTCCCTCAGACCACCGCCTGCCTTGCCATGGAAAGGGACCGCAAAGCGGACCAGCACTCGTAAGGCAGGATTTAGCAGGCCCCGAGCGTCAAACGAGCAGCAGCGTTTCCAACCCTGCGGGTCCCCAGGCCCATAGGTCCAGGTTCCTAGGCCCGAGGCAGCCTGAGAACGTGCACTCTGAAAAACACGACTGTCACCCTGCCTCCCCACCTGGTGACATGGAGAAAAACTGACCCCCCACTGCTCTCCACCACGCTGAATGGCCGTCTACCTACTATCTCCAAAAACGCAACACTTCCAACCAAACGAAATGAAAATGAACATTGATGATTTCACATAACTTGTCCCCACTTATCTTTTACAAATGTTTAAGGAGGCAAACCCAGACAATAAACCTTTCCTCTATTTTTCCCTACAAATTACCCGAAATTAGACCTTATTTACCAAGTTAAACACATAAAGAAAAAAGCAAAACACCCACCACTCCTTTCTCCACCACTTCCTTAAGTTTAGAGCGTGTCATTTTGGGCTCCTAAGGAGGGGAAAAAGAGAAGAAAAGAGTCGGTGAAAACCATGGTGTGATTCTCAGGTTGTGAGATGCTCACTTGGTCCCCAATTGTCAAACTATTTACAGACTCCCAAGCGGCCACCATCACACGGCCAGTTTACAGGTGGCCCATCCACGACACAAGGACAACTACTCACAAACATCGGCATGTCTTCTGTCTCGCTGATGGCCGCCTTCATCATCGCCACCACATGCTCATTCGTGATGACTTCCTGGAGAAAGAAGAAAGTTCACTATGCAACAAAGATGCATCACCCAGCTAACAGTCGTCTCTGTGATTCTGCAAGACCCTCAAACGGCCTCCGGCCGGGGTGATGAAAGCAGCTGGAAGCGAAGAGGCACCTTTGGACAGAAGCGCACGGCTTCGCACTAAGTGGCAGCACGTGGACGCACCTCATCGGCTGCTCCGGGGAAAGGAATGACTTTCATAAAAAGAGATTCTACGTGCTTAAGAGAAACAGTAATAAACGACGAAGGCTTTGTGAACAGTGTGCTGCTACGTGTTCAACAACAGTATTTGCACACGGGCAAAGGAATGCAAACTGGGCATCTTTTCAGACAATTAACCCACAAGAGAGCAAATCCAGTGTCGACAGTGTCATCTTGAAACTGCTAAACAACTCAACCAACCACCAAATCGGTGACAGGAGGCAGGGCTCCAATTCACCTTCCGATGAAGTTGTTCCTGAACGTGTGCTACGAGCTCACCTGTGCTGAGTGCAAAACAAAAGCGACCTCGAAACGCTCCACGTTCTGCCACAGGCGGCTGAGGATCAGTAATTCCCACAGCGGGCATCAGGAGCCGCAGGGGGGTGCCACGCGCTTCCCACGTGCGCCCTGCCACCCGGCCCGCCGCCGCAGGGCCCACTCACATGCAGAATGTTCCGCACGTTGACGGCCGTCAGGTTGTGCTGCTTGGCGCCATCCTCCAAGGTGCGGTCGAGCATGTCATCCAGCTTCAGGTCCTCGGCCAAAGTCCCTTCTCCCTGACCCCTTCCGTCGCGTTTCCTCTTGGTCCCCTTTTTCTTTTTTTGCCTTTTTTCACTTTCTTCATTGTCTTGCTCTTCTGCAAACACACCAAGAATGTCACCAGAATCTCTAAAACTGCTCCCAGAACTTGACCCCAAAACCCAACACAGAACACAGTAAAAGACAAACAAGCCACCAGCTGTCTGGCCCTGGAGGGCCAGGCGGATGCAGACGCGGACACGGTGGCAGCAGTGCCAGTGGGGAGCTCCCGTTTTCTGCCTCGCCTACTGCTTGCATAGGTGCAGTCCATCTCTGAGAACTCAGCGACCTTGGGTGTCTTAGGACAGGTGCAGCTTTCGGCGTATTACACTGGAGTAGAGGGTTCATTTTTTAAAGGAAAGAAGAAGGAAGCCTACCCATCGGAATGAAGAGTCCGCCGTCCTCTCCCTCTTCCTCAGCCTGGCGCGTGCACGTCCGGAGCGGCTTCTCCGGGAGAGGGGCGTGGACGTCAGGCTGAGCTGACGGCCTGGCCTGCGGTCCCCTCGCGGGCTGGCTGTCCTGTGGCCACGGTGATGCCCCTCCAGAATGCGCGCAAAGCCTGCCTGGAAGGACATGGACGCCACCTCACACCTCGGTTCTCAGCTGCACTGCGGAGTGACCCGGCCCTGGCCACAAGCCCCCGGGTGAGGTCACTGCGTCGGGGGTGGCATCGGGCACCAGCATGCCTCTCCCGTGAGGGCAGTGTCCGAAGAACACTTACTCATCTGCGCTGTCAGGGACCTGACGCAGGTAACTGCTAAGGTTTTTCCAGTTCTAATACCCTTTGAGCTACACATTTTTTCCCTATGGAAAATGATATTCACAACTGTAGGGAGGGTGGCTGTAGTCCTGATGACAAAAGGACGCTTTATATAGACAATCATGATCATCCCCTTTAACCAACTATCACCGATATGTATTATAAAACGTCCTGAACTTTCCAATGCTGTAATTCAACTTTATAATGCAATAAAAATCACCATAAAATCATCAATACAGTTTTACAGTTCACTAGACAACTTTCCCCTTTCTCACCTCGACTCTTAATGAGTGCTACCTTTTGTGGGGGGGGGCACTAAAAATGCAAAGAAACATCCACGCAGCATCAAAAGAGAACGTTAAAATCAACGTGGGAAGAACACACAGGCTCGTGCACGCCCAGGATGCCCGTGGCACGTACACGAGGGGCAGGAAAATGGTGACTGCTTTTGAGAGGAGGACGGGAGGAACAGGAGGACAGAGGGAAAGGCTGCCTAGCTTTCCACTGTGTACTTCCGGTATATATGAATTTCTTCCAGGTTCCTTTATTACGTAGTCAAAAAAAAAAACGTTTTTGAAAAGAGATCACGTTATTTGGCACGGAGCTCCATTCAAGACAGAGACAGCCTTCACACTTTTTTACTCTGCTATCTCATCAACGTTAGCAGTTCCAATTGGCGCAACGAGGGTTCAAAATTGGAGGATCCTCCCCTCCAGCGAAGAAAAAAGCCTTTATTTAAAAGCATGAACCCATCCTTAATGGCATTAACTTTTCGTGTTCCTTTCTTTACTTCTGGAGCAGCGATTCTTTCACGATGTCAAAATGCCTAAAGGCTGGGACTTTACTGAAGACAGTGCGCCAAGGATCTGTCAAGTCAGGAGTCCCCCTCAGCCGGTTTCTTATCAAAGGGAACGTCGAGCACTACACGGCACAGCGTTCTCATTTCATCGACGATCTGCAATCACTTTTGGCATTAATGATGTCTAACATTTTAAAAACCGAACTGACACAAATGACTTCTCAGATGAACGTACCAGAATCTTTACATCTACGGGAATCCAGAAGTTCACCTCGGCAGGCAGGGCCTCCGTTAACTTTTAGCTCCCTGACGTTAACCTGGCACTACTCTGCACTGTCCCTGCGCCACGGCCCCAGAGAAAATGCCGCTCCCTCTGCAGCCTGTGTTCTCTGACCCCATCACGTTGCTTCTCAGCCACATCCGGTACCGAACCAGTCCCCCCAAGGACACGCATGAAAAGCGAAGCCCTGCACCATCAAAACACAACCGCTGCTCTGTCAGCTCCCTCCACTTCTTCCAAGCCACGGCGTCGCCACCCTCCCCGTCCCGGGGCCCTGCCAGACCGGTCTGGCCAATGACACCCCTGCTGTCATTCCATCAAACTGGAGCTCAGCCTTCGGTCCTGAGCGTTCTGTCATCCCTGGGGAGCCTTTCCCAATGTCCCCGGGAGCAGCCTCTCTCCAAGCTGCTGCCCGCCTCCACAAGCCCCACCACACACACCCACCAGGCCACAGAAGGCCACACAGTCACCCCACCCCAGACCTGACGGGATTGGAGAAAGAACTCAGACAGGGATTCGAGGACTCGGAGTGGGGAGGGAAGGCCCCTCACTCACAAAGTCCACTGCCAAGTGTGAACCCACACCCAACCAGTCCCCCTGAGACCTGCTCGTACAGGCAGAGAGCATAGCAGCAACAGCAGGACCAAGAGAAAAATGCAGCCTGAAGACCCTGTGCAGCTCACCTTCCTCCTGGACTTCCTCACTAGGTTCTCCTGGAATGGGCTCCTTCGTGACAGGAGAGTCGCTTCTGTCTTCTTGGGGAACCAGCCGGGGCCTGAGCATCATCTTCTTCCCTCTCTTTGCACCAGCGACCTGGAGGCTCTCTTTACCAGTGTGCGTGTCATAGGGCAGGGAAGATTCTGGGGAAGCCAGGGCGCTACCCTTAGGGATGGCCACGCCGACAGCTTCTGGCACTGGCGCCCCTTCGTCCTGGGTGAGCAGTCCAGAGTTCAAAGACGGGGCCTCCACAGCAAGCGGATGCACTGCATCCTGCACAGACAGCACCTCGAGGCTCTGGGGCAGCGACGAGGACCCCAAGCCTTCAACCTGCTCAGATCCTGATGTATCAGCCGACTCTAGATCTAGGTCACCCTCCTCCTGGATCCCCTGATGCTGTGGGGACTCGGTCACTGCAGTTCTTCTCTTCTTACTGGGCACCATTTTAAAAGTCCAACTTTTGTTCCATCCTGAAAAAACAGAAGTTCTCATCACCTTCGTATTAATCATATTTCCTCAAGTACCTTCCCACTCACATTCAGTCACGAACATAGTGCTTCCCACCAAATGCACAGTCCCCCGACAGGTGGGAGTTCAGAGGAGCCTGATCGAAATCCTCCCTCCATCACTGATTAGTAAGCCACCTTGGCTGAAGGCCTTAACCTCTCTAAACTTCAGTTTCAACTGTAAAAAATAATTACTCTTACCTCACAGTTATTACAAGAATCACACAGTAAGTGATTAGCGTTAATTACCATCAAGAGGGTAAACCAAAACGATGCTGAGCAAACTGTAAGTCAAACTGGACCTGTTTCCCAAGCCAGCTGCTCTCCAGCTTTGTGACCTTGTGTAAGTTACTTAACCTGAATGTTTCGTGGGCTATAAAAATGAAGTAAAAATAGCACCCACACCATCAAGAGTAACTTAATAGATCGATAAATGTTTTCCCTTGTTGTTTTCATAAACAGAAACAATGCCAAAGCAAAGTGTGGTTGTTTCAACAAATTGGGTTATATTAATGCAAATTTTGTGTCGAAAACAAGAGATTCCTACTGTTCTCTATACTATGTTACTTCTGGTGTCTTGGCTTCAAGTCCAGTTATCACGTTTTCAAAGCAACACTAACCTACCCTGGAGGGCATTTTTATGTTCTCAGAGTGCCTACCTGCAAACCTCTTTGACCGTACTTACCACTTTTGTGATTGCTCTTCCGTCTCCTTGCACCCCCGCCCCTCAAACTAAGTGTGTTTTGTTTGTTTTTTTTTCCGGGAAAAGGCCTCTTTCAGCCGGTACCGAGCACCCTGCAGTATGCGCCTTACTGCACTCAGCGAACGTGCCCTGAATAAACGCATGAATGGGAGAGGGCATGAACTTCCTCTTCTGGGCTTGTTCTATGCAGCATCTGGACCAAGAGTTAAGCATTATATGGAGACTGACCGCAACTTTCTACCTCAGAAAACTTTATTCGGTACAGTGGGTCCCGGAATAGAACGAGGAGCCTGTGGGGCAGTGAGCTCCCCGTCACTGACCATGCAGAGTCCGACGTCCGCCCGTCGGGCACCCGACGGGAGCCTGGAGCAGAGGACAGCAGAATGAGTTCCCCCGCTCCCTTCAGAGTCGGAACTGCAGGCTCGGTTTCCGCCCCCCTGGTGCTGGTGTGCCCGCGGCCACCCCGCCCCCGCCCCAGCCCCCCGACGCCCTCGTCCGGGCAGTGAAAGCCCCAACGCGGGGCCGGGCAGCGCGGACCCTGCGCGGGAGGCCGGCGGCGAAGCGAGTCCTACATTCCACACCTGCACTACTGAGGCCCGCGAAAGGAAGAAAAGGAAAGAAAAGTCCAGGGCCCGGCCCCGGGCTGGGAACCCCGCAGCGGCGCGCCGCCCCCCGCGGGAGCCGGAGCGGGACCGGGAGGGGGACGCGCCGCGCCGGCCCTCAGAGGGGGCTCCCGCAGCGGGGCCGCGGCGGGTTTCCCCCGGACGCCGAGCCCGGCCGCGGGCCCCCCGCCGCCGCCCCCCGGCCCCGCCGTCCCGCGCGCGCCGCCCCCGCCCGGCCCGGCCCGGCCCGGCCCGCGGCGCTCGGCCCCGCGCCCTCACCAGCCGGCCGCGGCCCGCGGAAACGCGGCGTCGCGCCGCCGGAAGTCGGGCAGCGTCAGCGACGTGCGTGCGCGGCCCCGAGGCGCGGCGCGCGGCGTCGGCACGTCGGGGAGCGCGCGCCGGGCACCGGGCGCCATCCGGGTCTCGGGCGACCTGAAGCCGCCAAGATGGCGCGTCGGGTGTGGGCAAGAGAATTTAAAGGCGAAGACGTCGCTCTCTCGGTCTAGGGAGCTGTCGTACTGAAAGCCAAGCTGGGGGGCTCGAGATTCAGGCGACTAACCCTTCTCGCCACGAGACACTTGGAATTCGCGACCAAAGACATGAGACGTCATAAAATTTCAGAAAGGAGAACCCCTGGCTTACAAAGAACGCAGTTTCCCCAGTAAAACCGTCATGGACTCAATTCAGTAATCATGCGTATGTGCGTAAAACCCTGCAGTCTACGAAGTGCAAGTTATCGCGGTGATTTGATCTTCACAACAAACCCTACGTACAGTAAATATTTCTCTACCTTTCGATTTACGGGACAAATCTCTGGCTCAGCTGTGCAGGTGATTCCACAAAGACACAGCTATCCGGGGGAATGCGGATCCCGGCTCTGGCTGCTAAGACGGTACCTGGGGCATAGTCCATGTTCAATAATTCAACACCTGCGTTTTGAGCGAAGAATGACGCCTAACACGATGTTCCTTCTACTTTTCTAGAAGGACAGAATGTCCAAGCTGGAAAAACACACTCAGCTCTCTCATCTTACAGGGGAACCGCCCACAGATATTCGTGCACTTAAATAATCTATCTGACCGATCCTGTCTGTAAACAGAATCCGACAGGCTGATGGAAGTATCCACAGTCAAAATGAAGAGTGCGATTGGTGTAACCACGGACATACCCGCCAGTAGTCTGACTCTAATCACCCTAACTCTCCCAAATGCCAAAGAAGTCTCTAGCACCTTGGCATTCCATTTGTGTCCTGCTTTTGAACCTACAGACTATGTTGATCTGATTTGCTCCCCCCTCTCTCTCTTCCTTCTTCCCTCCTCACCTAATCAGCCCTTAACACTTGAAACTTCTAGAGGAGAAATATCCAACCCCGATTAACTTGGGCACTCTTCATTCGTCATTTTATAAAAACCACTTTAATTTACATTCCACAAAATCCATCCGTTTTATTTGTACAATTAAAATTAAGCGAATCTTCAGAGTCGTGCAACTAACTATAGCAAGGTTTGATTAGAGTGTCTTTAAGTTTAAGAAAGCTTCCATGACCATTAGTAGTCTCAGAAATGCATAACAATTACGGCAATTGAAAGTAAGAGGCAGGCGGTGTAGAATTGTCTTTCTCCAAATTTCCGGGCTCCCTCTCACCTCGAAGATTCCGTTGCTATTTTAAGCCCCGGGAACCGGAGTCACAGGATCTGTAGGATATGAAAACGTACCTACACACTCCTTACTCACGCCTGGGGGTTCTCTCCTTCCCAGACCCACAGCCCGGCGGGGGGCGGGGTCTCATCCCGAGGCCTCTCTGCGGTGGGCGGGGCGGTCGCCTCCGAAGGTCTCCCGGAAAGGGGCGGGCCCCGCCTTCCGGGACTTTTCGGGCGGAGGCGGAGTCTCCTGCCGAGGCCGTTCGGAAGGAGGCGGGGCCTACTTCGCATCAGGACCAGTCCGGCTGCACCTGCATCCTTCGCTCAGCGCATCCCTGGAGCATCCTAAGCGGCGGCCGCAGCGGGCAGCCGGGAACCCGACTGTCGCAGGAGGCGTCCGCCCGACACCTGCCCCTCCCCGGGCCTGGCGCTCCGCAGCGGCGGCCGCGGTCCGAGCGGGGATCCCGGGGCTGTGCGCCCACCGCAGAGGCGTTGCTGGCGGTGGCCCCCGATCGCGACATGGCCGAGATCACCAACATCCGACCGAGCTTCGGTAAGTGCCGCCGCGGGCCGAGCCCGGGGGAGTCAGCGGCTGGACAGGGGGCGCAGCCCCGGCCAGGTCAGCACGCTGGAGCGGGGCCAGGCCGGGGCCGGGGCCGGGCCGGGGCGGCGCCTGCACTCGAGCTGCGGGCCGCGGGGCCGGGCCGGCCGGAGCCACACGGAGGGGCGGGCGCAGGATGCCCGACCCTCGTCCGGGGCGCAGGATGCCCGACCCTCATCCGGGGCGCAGGATGCCCGACCCTCGTCCGGGGCGCAGGTTGCCCGATCCTCGCGGGGGCGAGGAGCAGCCGGCCCGCTTGCGCTTGCGGAGGACCGAGCCCTCCTCCTGGGGGAGGAGGCGGGTGGGAAGGCCGAGCCTCCCCCGCGGGGCACCAGGGCGGTGGCCCTTCCCCTCCCCCTCCCCCCGCCTCGGGGCCGCGGGGGAGGGCGCTGGCGGGGGGGGGGGGAGGATGGGGCGTCAAGATGGCATCTCGGAGGCCGGGCTGCGCGCCGGCCGCCGTGGGGAGGCGCCGGGCCCCGGGGACAGGGGGCGGGGACGGGGGGGCCGCGCGGGGAGCGGCCCCGGGCGCCCGCGGCTCCCGTTCTGCCCCGTAACGGTCGGGCCCCCCCGCCCCGGGACGCGCGGGCCGGGATGACGTGATGTCTATTTCGGGGCCTCCTGGCAGCGCCGCGCTCCCTCCCGGGCCTTTGTTCCCCGGGCGCCCGGGCGGCTTTGCAGACGGGGCCCCAGCCGGCCCGCGGTGGGGGAGGGGCCGGCGGGGCCGCTTTGTGCGCCGGGGAGAGCATGACGTCACCTGCCCCCCCCCCCCGCGCCCCGAGCTCAGACCCAGTCCCTGGAGCCGAGCGGAGCGAAAAACAGGGAGGAAGGCCGGGAGCGAGGGGAGAGCGAGGCGGAGAAGCCAGCGCTTTCCTCTTTGGGGCTCCCCCCAAAATGTGCGAGGGCGACGAACTTCCTGCGCCCTGCCCTCCCGGTACACACCCGAGAAGGCGGCGCCCTGCGCCCCCTCGGGCCCCCGGGGTCGGGGGTGCACGCCAGCCCGGCTGCTGGGGCTAAGGCGAGGCCGCAGCCCCACCAGGAGAGCTTTTCCTGAGGTCTGTGCGGGTGCAGGGCTCAGCGTTCCCGTCACCTCAAAAGCAGAGGAGACCTGGCATCGGGGAGAGCACCCAGTCAACTCCCGGCACCCACCCAGCACTGCTCCCGCCGACTCCCAAGGCTACGTCCTGGTGCTGTTTCTTTCTGCCTCCTCACCCCGGCATCACTGTGCTTCAAGCCCTAAATTTCCAAAATAGACGTCCCTTTTGTGGCCGCATGAGCACCCCACGATCCTCTTTCTGCTCCTCTTTCTTCTCACACCTTCTTCCCAGCGTACTCTCTCGTTGCCATTCCTCACAGGGCGAGGTGGTGTGGCGTGTGATGTAGGAATCTCCTTTAGAGGAAATATTGGCGGAAGAGAGAACAGAAATTATATCAGCCTTTTCCGTACTACATTTTATTTATTTAATCCTCTGGAGTGTGTGTGTGTGTGTGAGTCTGTGTTTGCCAGATGAGGAAACTGAGGATCGTGGACATAAAGTAAATAAAAGTCAAAGAAACTAGTGAGGGCAGTGCTAGGATTTAAACCAATGTCCAGGTGATGTCAGAGGTCAGTCTCATTTCGCCGTACCGCCTGGCCCACCTGGCAGGGTGAGCCTGCGTTAGCACAGGAAGTGGCAGGAAGAGGGTCTGGTCAAGGCCGACAAAGCTGGGCGTAGCCCAGACGAGGCTCCTGGGTCTTTTGACCCCTACAGAGGGTCTCCTACTTAGAGAACTGCCTCTGCTGACTTGTTTATGCCTCACAGGGTACTTCATTTCAGATGCCATAGCCCTTGGGAGACACATTAAGCCAACACTTAATTACCCGTGACCTTGCAGGACAAAAGGAGCAAGCAGCAGGGGTCACTGCAATTTACAACCACTTTAAAACACTCACTTTGGCCATTAGTTCCAACTTCCCTTTCCCACCTCGCTTTTGACTAGAGCAGGATGGAGGGTTCTGGCTTTGAAAATCCTGATGTTTCTGGTTCATTGCCAGAGCGTGGGGGAGAGAGGCGGGTTAAGATGGTTAAGATGGCTCAAATGCAGAAGGAAGTAGGCCAGAGGCAGGAAACAAAGCCGGTGACTGAGTCCTTCCCTGTCCTGAAACGTGAGACCCCCTATCTTCTACCCACACCACCTCCATTTTCTATCGATGAAAGTCGAGGCTTGGTAGGCAGCCCCGGCTTCCCTCAGGATCCGAGTGGATTCATGGCAGGGCCAAAAGGATCCCTCAGAGGTCCCCCAAGGTGGGCCTTTCGACCTCCCTTCCAAATCATTCTCGAAAATACGCCTGTCTTGGTACTCGCCCGCTTTCCTCTTCTCATCGAGACCATCAGTGTTCGGTCTCACCAAGCAGGAGCCAGCGACCTTCGGGAAGGCCCCGACTGGTGGATGGAAAGCGGTTTCTTCAGCTTGTGTCCTGATGGAAACCAACGGAAACCGATCGTTGTGCAGATGGACCTTCAACGAGCTCGTGTAAAAAGCAAGAGCCCCAGGGACTCGAAGATACGGGATGCTACCTCCACCTCCACGTGCTCTCAAGGAGCCGAACGCCAAGGCTGCCCCCACTCTGCAAAGCTCTCCCGAATCTCTCATTCCACTCAACTCCCTGAGAATAAACGCTGTGATCATTCAGAGTGGCCGTGGACGTGGTCGCCTTGGTAACTCCTTGTCTGTATCATCTTAAAAATGTAACCCCTTCTCTCCTTACCGGGCCCCAGCCTTCATAGGAGCCTGGAATGTTCGAAAGGAGAACACCTCAGACGGTCAGCGCTGTCCCCGTGGAAAGAATCGGTTTTAGCGCACGCCTGCCTGGTGGTGACGTTTGTGGTCGGACGAGGCAGTCTGAGCCATGAGGAGGCAGTGCTGGGAACAGTCGGACTCTCCATCGGGTCAGAATTGTCTTCCTGTAGCCTGTCCGCGCCGAGCTAGGCCTGCCCTCCAGGGCAAAATCACAGCTGCTTCCAGCTTCTTCCATCAAAACGCCTTAAATAATTGAAGACGATTATTATTGCTAGGCCCCTCGGCATCTCCGGTTTCTTCCATTTTTCTTCCTTTGCTATGGAGCCCGTGTCTTTTAGCTTTCTGACTGCGAGCTGTAGAGGCGTTCTGGTCCCCGCCCGACGGGTTTACGTCCCACTTCTGCCGTTTGCCGCCATGTGGCCTCGGGCCGATTCGAGTCCCCAGGTCCCTCCCTCGGTTGTGGTTGTGAAGTGGGCAGCTTCAGAGGCCTTTTCAGGGAGTTTCTTTGATTCTCGGAGAGGAGGCCTCAGCACAGTGCCCGGCAGGGACCCGATAAATGTACACCCCCAAAATAGCAGTTTTTCCTCTCGTCAGTGCTGGACAGACGTTCCACGTGCGTTGTGACCAGCGCAGACGAAATTCTGCTGTCCTGGAGCCGGGCACAGTGTTCACTGTGTAAGCTGGCCAGCGTAGTTATACTCGAAGCTGTGGTCGCCTCAACGACTAGGTGACTTTTGCTCATTCTTGTCAGTTAAGGTCTCCCCTTGCTTGTCGATAGGTTTTGAAGACCAAACAGAATTTTACGTTTGTCACTGTGAGAACACACTCCCCTGATAAGGGGACGTGTGAACAGGCGCCTGCAGCGAGCCAGGCAGACACCTGCAGAAAGGATGTTCTGGGGAGAATCTGGAACATGCTGGAATCATGTTTATTTCCTTATTTCTCCCTGTCCTACTCAAGCCTTCCCCCGAAAAAGTAAAGGTGGAAAACTAGGGACTGTCTCTAGCCGAATAGGCTTCAGCTAACTCAAGAGGGGGTGGAAATAAGCCCACACCCCATTATGCAAGTCGGGCCCACCCCCTGTGAGAGGAGAAGCCGAGGCCAGACAAAGGGGAGGAGACGGCCTGCTTCTCTGCAGTTGCTTGTTCATTCAACAAACGTCAGTAAGTGCCTGCTGTGTGTTTTTGGTGTTTTGGGGACACAGAAATGAACAAAGCAGACGTTCTAGTGACGACAGACAATAACCAGGGAAGGGGCGTGTGCGTGTGTGTGTCTGCGTACATTCCTGTGCCTGTCTGGGGGGGAGAGAGGGAGAGAGACACCTGGAGAAATCAACGGGGCGAGGAAGTCTGGCTCTCGGGGGCAGAAGAGCTCACACGCTTATTTTTCACTTACTTACTTACTTTTTAGGTTGCACGTTCAAATAGGGAGGTCAGGGGAGGTCTCACTAACAAGGTGACACCTGAGCAAAGATCTGGCATCTTCCACGGCCTGTGCTTTTCCACTGAAAATCCTTCCATTCTGAATCCTGGGAGCTGCAATTCGGAACACATCTTAAGTGTTTGGCCCAGAGTTTTCTGCCACCACCGCTTCCACCCCCCCCCACCCCAGCACCCTGCTAAAACCACCCCAAGTCACCGCCGCGTGGCCCGCGCGCTGCCTGCAAACCCCGCGCCGGACGCCGAGACCGGACACGGCTCGTGCCCCTGTCTAACGGTTGAGGTGATGGGGTCCCGAGTCAAAAGGTGACGTGGTGGCACTCACCGGGCAGACCGAGTCCTCAGTGCCGAGGGCCGGCCCAGAAAAGGCAGGGAGTCCGGTGGGGGCGTCGGGACGGCTTCTGCAGAAGGCGGGCATTCCGCCCACCGACAGCGGGGAGAGCGTGGGCGAGGGGTCCCGGAGAAGGGCTCTGCCGTGGGGGCCAGGCTGGGGGTGGGCAGGGCGCGCTCAGCAGGGGTGCTCGCCCGCCCTGACCCCTCTCTGGTCTCCACCTTCAGACGTGTCGCCGGTGGTGGCCGGCCTGGTCGGGGCCTCCGTGCTGGTGGTGTGTGTCTCGGTGACTGTCTTCGTCTGGACGTGCTGCCACCAGCAGGCCGAGAAGAAGCACAAGACCCCGCCCTACAAGTTCATTCACATGCTCAAAGGCGTCAGCATATACCCAGAGGCCCTCAGCAGCGGAAAGAAAATCATCAAGCTGCAGAGAGACAGAGATGGGCCGGGCAGGGGCGGCGGCCGCGGGAACTCGCAGGTGGGCCACGCCGAGGCCGGCCTGCTGGGCCGAGACAGGGGTCTCGCGGCCCCGGGCTCTGGGTCTTGCATGGACCAGCTGCCCATCAGAGTGGATGACGGGGAGGAGCCGAGGAGCCCCGTCCCGAGCCTGACCCCTGGGGAGAGCAAAACCACTTCTCCGTCGTCCCCGGAGGAGGACGTCACGCTAGGGTCCCTCACCTTCTCCGTGGACTATAACTTCCCCAAGAAGGCCCTGGTGGTGACCATCCAGGAGGCCCACGGGCTGCCCGTGATGGACGACCAGACCCAGGGCTCCGACCCCTACATCAAGATGACCATCCTGCCCGACAAGCGGCACCGGGTGAAGACCAGGGTGCTGCGGAAGACGCTGGACCCCGTGTTCGACGAGACCTTCACCTTCTACGGCGTCCCGTACAGCCAGCTGCAGGACCTGGTGTTGCACTTCCTCGTCCTCAGCTTCGACCGCTTCTCTCGGGACGACGTCATCGGGGAGGTCATGGTGCCCTTGGCCGGCGTGGACCCCAGCACGGGCAAGGTGCAGCTGACCAGGGACATCGTCAAAAGGAACATCCAGGTGAGGGGGAGAGCGTGCTGGGAGGGACGGGGGTTGGGGGAGACGCGATCTCGGGGGGCACAGGGCATGAGTGGGGGGCCGAGCGGGGCTGTGGGAAGGGAGCTCGCAGTTTTCGAGACTAAGCCGCGGTCACAGTGAGACGGAGGGACTGGGGGTGACAGCCCCTGTAGCACGCTGTAGGACAGGTAGCCTCTGGCATGTTGCCTGGCGGTCGGCGTCCTGATGCTGGCCGGACCTCCAGGCCGACCCTCGCCATTTCAGGGTGTCAGGGCTCATGTGTTCCCCAAAATGACGTGTAGCCTTCCTCCAGCGAACTGAATCGCTCAGTGACTTTTCCCCGATCAACCCCTCGGTCCCCTCGGCGCCCGGCACATTCCACGGCTCCCCTTCGCAGCGGTCCCCACGCCTCCATCCAGCTCCTCTGGCGGGCGACCCTTCCGCTGGGTAGAGCCCCCAGCGAGCCCGCTCCCCAGGCGGCCCGAGGCTGGGGACGCGGAAGGCTCCGTGCCAGCCTGCGGCAGGGAGACTGTCGAGGGGCCAGTCTAGGCCGCAACAAAGCAGCCTCGAGTCCAGGCCCCGGGGCAGGGAGCACAGACGGTGGCATTTGCCCAACTGCCAGGGGCTCTTGGCAAGAGCCAGATTTCTTCCCACTTTATTAACTCCCGCAGGAGGGATGAGCCGGGGCTGGGATCCTGAGGGACACACCGCCCGGGGAGCCCTGGACAGGAAACGGGAGGCTGTGCAGCCGCACCCCAGTGCCTTCCCGCCTCCCAGGCCTCCCGAGCGTGTCTCCCCCAACCGGCAGCGCCTGTGGCCGGGGCCGGGCCCTATGGGCTGTGTCTGTCACCTCCCGAGCCACCGTCCCTGCGGATCCCGAGCGCGACAGCCTCCACGCATCTCCCCTAGATCCTCCCCCCGTAGCCAGGAGCCTGCCCACCCTGGATCCCGCCTGAGCTCATCCGTTAGAGCTTTTCCCGGTCTGCGTGAGGCACCCCCTGACAGCACGGGCCACGTGTCCCCCGAAGGGGCCACGATACTGTCAGGCCAGCTGAAGAGGCCCAGGACTGGCCGTGTCACTCGCGCTTCTGTCCGTCCCACTGCCTCCCCGTGGGCGAGCGGGTGTCCCCCATGGGCCTCAGACTCCCCCTTGGCTGGATCACTGCCGGGAGCACTCCCAGCGCTCGTGACTCTACAGCAAGATACGAGCAGCGCGAAAAGTTAACCCCGGGTTATCCGGGAAGGAAGAGCACAGCACGAACCCTACAATTCCCTAAATCTCCGAGTTGGACTTGGGGACTAGATTCCAGTTACTTATTTTTAGTTTAGCTCTTTTTAATACTTTATTCAGACGAAGCTAAAGGGAATTTACGTTCCCCCGAGAAGCCCCTCACAAGGAGCAGGGAGGCAGGGCGGGGCTGGTGGGTGGGAGGAGACGGCGGCAAAGGGGTGACTTACAGTGATGCGGGAGGTCAGGCCACCTCATTTCCCCAGGACACTGCCTTCCAGGCCGTTTCCTGTCTTTTCATGGCCCGATCCGGCGTTGATGACCGGGGACAGTGGTCATGGGAACAGAGGAGTCTTAAAATCGCAGAATCACATGGGACCTTCGAGGTCATCCATCCCAGCCAAAGGGACTGAAAGGAGAGAAAGAGACAGGGACGTCGGTGCCCGGGGGCCCTAAGGAAGGTGGCCAGGATGCGAGTCGGGGAGGAGACAGAGGGGACGGGGTCAGGCGAAGCTTTTGCTGCTTTTGTTTTCCCGTGACTGTGACATATGTGGGTGGAGGGGCCCCCCGGGACTCTGACACCAGTCAAGGTTTATTGGGGCCGGGGGTCCACCCCGTGAGAAGCCTCTGTGGCTAGTAAAATCGCTCTGGAAGGGACGTCTCGTCACCTGGGTGTCCCCTTCCCCTGGAGGCCTCCCTGGGGACCCCGCTCTCTGGGAGCGAAGCCTCCCAGCCCTGCCAGGCGTGGATAAAGCCCGCTTTCCCCCGTCCCCCTGCTTGCCGGCCCCCGACGGGGTCTTTGCCTCGCCAGCAGAGGGGCTGGGAAAGGGCTCGCTCCCAGCCCTTGACAAAGAAACCCTGAGAAAGAGCCATTGACAGCGCTGAGCGGGGGAGGGGAGGTGGGGGATGGGGGACGCACGGGAACCGCTGCCTTCAGCGCAGGGTGGCGTTGTGGCTGCAGACTGGGGCGTCACCCAGGGGCCGCCGAGTGGGGACGGGCGCTCTGCCCGTGCAAGATGCCCAAGGTGAAGGGGGATCGGGCGGACAGTTGCCTGAGGAGTGATTTTAGGGAGAAAAGTATTAAGGCAGTAACCGGAGGCTGTCCGCTTTCTCACCGAACTGGGGAGGGGGTGGTTTCCACTCGGGAGACTCTGCTGGGATGGACGATTTAGGAAACGGCTTGAAACAACTGGGAGACCTAATCGTGTGGTCAGTGCGATTTTTACAAAAACACTGTTTTTCCATCCAATTTTCCTTTCACCGACGCTGCTTCTGTGTGTGACGTTAGGATGGTATTTAAAGGTGCCACGGCTCCCGCTTAGATGCCAGTGCTCCGAGATGACCCCAGAAAAGGCATCCAGTCTCGTCACTATTTCACTGTTCACGGGGACGGCAAGGCGCAGCGGCCCAGATAACCCGGGGTCCTTTCCGGATCGGGGCTGTCCGCTGGGACGTTCTGTACGGTGGCACCTTCCCCGGCTTCACCGTCCAGTCTGGCGCCTGTGCCTGAGGAAGTCAAATTCTAATCTGATCGAATTTTGCTGAGTTAAACGTGAATGGGCACATGTAGCTGGGGGCTCCCGTCCAGGGTCGTTCGATCCTGAACGTTTGGGGGTGGGCGGACTCCCCCGACGCCATTCCACGGTGGCCAATGGGGAAAGCGAGTCCACCTTCTCCGACTGCGTTCTGGTTCCTGCCAGCGGCGTGCTGGTCGCCAAGGCAACCGGCACGTGACTCTAGACCGCGGAGAGCGCGTCGCAGGGTGCAGTCAGGCGCCGATGACGTGTGTCCTGCGTGGGGGAGGGTGGGTGCCCCCATCCAGCGAGGAGGAGAGCCCCGGGGACCTTTCGAAGGCGTATTCTCGTCTGCATTTCCGTTTCAAACGCTCAAGGCGACGTCCGCACCTTAGGCCGCCGTGCTCGCCGTGCGCGCGTCCACGGGGCCCCCAGAAACACTTGAAACCATGGGACGTGTCGTCGCCGTTTCCTCCCCCGAGACGGCTTCAGGCTTAGAATCGAGGCTCAGACTTCAGGGGTCCCCTCGTCGTTCGCCGGTCAGCCAGGGGGATGGTTTCCTGTGCCCGACGCACCTGAGCAGGGAGCGCGCCGGCCGGGGCACTGCTGAGGCCGGGCCCCTCGTGTCCATCCCTCCAGCCCTGGCCGCCGGCGGGGCGCTCGGCGCTTAATAGGTGCGCGACAGGCAGGTCACTGGCGAGGACGTGAGGCTGGTGGTGCGAACAGCCTGGTTTTGCTCAATCTGAGGAGAATTCCCGGAGCAGGTGACGCTTCCGTGGGGCTGTGAAGAACACAAGGACCAAGGTTTGGTGCTGGGGGAACGAGCTCGTCCCAAATGTCACTCACTGTGCCCTAAATTTTTCCAATTCCACCTCCTTTTGTTTCCCTTATCCCAGCCGTGGCCCCAGGCTCCAAGCTAGAAACCCGAGAAACGGGCCGCTCTCTGCCCTGTGCCCTGCGCTTGCATCCAGCTGGCCACCCGGGCGCCCAGGACCAGGGGCGCACGAGCGGCCCCGCTTCGGGCCTCCCACCCACGGGACCGCGGGGGAGAGCGGGATGGACGCGCACGCCGCCCACGCGAGGCGCCGCGTTTGAGCCTCCTGAGAGGCCCGTGACTTAGTCCCACTTTGCAGATGAGGAAACGAAAGCCCGGCCACGGCCAGCACCTCGTCCCGAGCCACACGATGGGAGCCGCAGCCGGCACTCGGATCCAGGCCAGGCCGGCTTCGGGGACAGTGGCCTCAACCATGAGCCTCGCCCCCTCCCCACACACACGGTTTCGCTGCGTGTCGGGGTCCCGTCCCCCTGCAGCGTGGCCGAGCACCTGCCCTGCACCCCCTTCCGCTCCGGCCCCCTTCTCTCCCGCGCCCTGTGCGGGGCCCTCACCTGCCCTTTCCGCTTCACAGAAGTGCATCAGCAGAGGGGAGCTGCAGGTGTCCCTGTCGTACCAGCCGGTGGCCCAGAGAATGACAGTGGTGGTCCTCAAAGCCAGGCACTTGCCGAAGATGGACATCACCGGTCTGTCAGGTAGCAGCTATTTACTCCAACCCGTGCTCGCTGTCCGAGCGCCCCCACGGCCGGCGGCCCAGGCGCACCCCACATCTGGGACCCGCACCCCTGCGCCTCTGTCCACCCGTCCTGGTGGATGTCCGGGTCGTAGATTTCACTTTCCTGGCGGGGGGTGGGGGGTGCTCTGGGTGCACAGACGGGGCCTTCGCGAGGCGCCCGTGGGGTCCCGGGGGACGTAGTCCCTGCTCCCCAGCTTCTCGGTGTCACGGTTTCCTCACACCTGGCCCTGGGAGGGGCGCCATCCCCTCCCCCCAGCCCGGCCTGGGTTCCTGGGCCCCTTGTCCCCGGCGCGGTCGGCATGCTCTTACTGTGCCCTCGCCGACCACACGGGGTGGCCACAGGGGGACGGCAGAAGCCGTCCTGCCCAGCAGGGGGACTGTGTCACAGGCCCGTCTCCCTTTCTCCCGCCTCCCTGGGGGCCCAGACCCTTACGTCAAGGTGAGCGTCTACTACGGCAGAAAGCGCATCGCCAAGAAGAAAACCCACGTGAAGAAGTGCACCCTGAGCCCCGTCTTCAACGAGTCCTTCATCTACGACATCCCCGCCGACCTCCTGCCCGACATCACCATCGAGTTCCTCGTCATCGACTTCGACCGCACCACCAAGAACGAGGTGGTGGGGCGCCTGATCCTGGGGGCGCACAGCGTCACGGCCAGCGGCGCCGAGCACTGGCGGGAGGTGTGCGACAGCCCCCGCAAGCCCGTGGTGCAGTGGCACAGCCTGACCGAGTACTAGGCCCGCCGGCGCCTCGCCTCCCGCCCCGGGGCCGGGCCGTGCAGACGGGCGGGCGGCCTCGAAACCGCATTTGAGTCGTAGGACATTTCTCACGCGACGAACCCCAGAGGACACCCGTGGCCACAGCGCAGATGGGTCCTTAGCGATGCTGATTCTCCTCCTTTGCAAGGCACTAGAAATCCCTTTTTTAACGGGGAGAGAGGGGCGAGGCCTCTCCGAGTCCCTACATAACGACGTAACCCTCTCCTTGCATGTCTAACACAAACGAAGAAGCTAGTCTAACGCCAATATCGAGTTAACAGGTTTTTAATCCATGAAAATCGTGTTTTGTGCCGAATCGTATTTGCTGAGTCCCTGAAATCGGCCTCTTTGTATCGGGCTCCTCTGGAGAGTCACTCTTGCTCCCCCCCCCCCCGCAAAGAATGTCTTGCTCTTGTGAAAGCTCTCGTCGTCATCGCCCGCATCTCCCTCTTTCCCCTTCCTTCTCCGCTCCCTGGCTGAGCTCAGGGTCCAGAGGTGGCGCGGGGCAGGCGGGGTCGGCAGGGGACAGCGTCTGAGAAGTGGGGCGTCTCTGCTGTCAGCGCTCCGCTGCGCCGACGGGCCGCGTGGGAGCCCGTCCTTGAGGGGAGCTGGGAGACGTCACACCCAGCCCTAGGGTGGTCCCCAGGGACACATCCGCTGGCCCCAAACGCTGCTCAGTAGGTGCGAGGCCGGGAGGGCGGAGCGAGGAGACTGCGACCCCCTTGCCGCTTCGCGTGGAAGCGACAGCCACTCGCCGGTCGGCGGGCGAGAAGTCATCAGAGTCCGAAGGCGCGAACCGGCCTTGGTTTTTCCAGAAACTCGGACCCTAGAGCAGCTCCCGTCTTCTCGAGCAGCTGAGGTGCGGTAACTTTGCTTCGTGAGGCAAAGGGCCTTCGACAGTTCTTCGCCTTAAGGTTTTCAGTGACGGCTCTTCACGAGGGCAGCGTGGCCGGCCACGGGGGCCGGAGGGCGGCTCGATGCTCGGATTCTCGCAGGGCGTCCCTGCCCTCGACGCGAAGTGCTCGTTTCTTGGAACGTGCTGGTCTCAGGACACGGTGGAAGGATGGGGGGGGCTGTTGTCCCCTCCCGCTGCAGGGGCGACGGGGAGACAGGGACGCTGTGCCCTGCTGGGCGGAGAGGTCAGGCGTCCTGCTCCGAGTCGCCGGCGATGGCGGGGACTTCCCTGACGACAGGTGAGCGTGGGTGGGCGGCCCCGAGTTTCGCCGGCTGAAGAGGAAATCAAATCAGTGGCAGCACGAAGCCAGGCCCGAGCGGTTGGCTGGGCCCAAAGGTCCCCGCCACTGCCTGCCTGGCTTCTGGGCAGGGAGCTAGAAAGCTGTGTCCCCACCGGGAGACGGGCCGCGCTGCCTTTGACGTCCCTCAGCTCTGGCGGCTTCGAAACCACCCTGTGCCCCCGCCCCCGCCCCCCTGCTGTTTTTCTGCTCCTGGGCTCTGGGGCGCGGGCACGAAGCCGCGTGCCCGTCCTGGTCCCGGTCGGCCCCCCGACGCCCCCGCAGGCCGCTGCCTGGTACCCCGTGGGCTGTAAATACTGTACCATACGTAGAAGAAAATAATTTTCGTTTTCTAAAAATGCATTTTGAGATAGTCTAACGGAAATCCGACAGGAGACGCCGAAGCCCCCCAGGAAGAGAGTTTCACCGGTTCCTCTTCATCGCCTTAATGCGGATCAGAAACCCCCGGGCGGCCGGCCGGGCGTCGTCTCCCCGGAGTCTGGCCTTGGCCCGCTGTGTGTGCCTCCCCAGTCCCTCCGGGGACAGCCTCAGCCCCCGCCCCCCGCCCCCGGCGGCTTCGTCCCTGGCGTCCTTTGGGTCTGCTGAGCAGTGGTGGTGAGGTGACAGGGGAGGGAGCGTGGTTCTGTCGCCTGGGACCTGCCTCAGTGTCTTTCTCAGAAAATGGCCAGGAGGCGGACGGGACAGGGTTCCTCCCTCCTACCTCAGGCCTGAGCCATCGTGCCCTTGACTTTGCTGTCCCAAAGTTCCTCGGCCGACTTAGGCTTTCCCGCTCGTTGCTCCAGAGCTGAGAGTCGGCGAAAGACAAGAGTCGCGTCCCAGCTTTTGCACAAGGCACTGGTGGCCGGGACTAGGTTAGGGAATGGCCACTCGTGGTTTTCCGAGCGTCAGCCCTTCTCTGCTGACCCCTCGACTCCTAGGAGAAGACGGGAGTTTTTCCGAATGACAGAGTCCCTCTGAGTTGTCCCTTCTTTTCGTTCTTGGCGGGGCACGGCCCAGACGCTCGGGCTTCTCCGCGCGAGACGCCGGGGACTGGCTTGCGGGCGGCGGCTCGCCCGGGGCAGGGCACACAGCGAGTCCTCCTCCCGGGAGGCTTTGCTTGCGGCCACCATAGTGACATTTCTCTCGCCATGGTCCTTCTCCACTGTGGTCGTCTTTCTTGACCTTGTGTCTTCTCTTGTAAAAACGCAACTCAAGAATAAAATAAACGTGTCGAATTAAAACAGAAAAACGCAAAAAAGCGAACGTGAGTTGTGTGGCCTTGCGTAGCGCCGTGGCACTGAGCTGCGGCGTGTCACGCTGGCGCGTGCGTGGGGTGTGTTCACGCGCCCGCGAGTGTGCACTCAAACCCGATTCTCGCCGGAGTCGCGGGGACGTCGCGTGCTCCTCTAGGGAGGGGGGTGGCCGCGACTGGGGCTGACGCTCCGGCCCCGGGAGGGTGTTCCAGGGCCGTCTGCAGAGCGCGGGCCGCAGACCACGGACTCGGAGCCACCGGGCACTCGCTGATGCCGCTTCCAGGCTCCAGTCCACAGGGGCTCGCGTGGAGGTGGCTTGGTCCTCGTCCCTTTTCTAGGCCGTTTTCCTCCCAAAGTGTCCTTCCCAAGAAAGCTGCGCCTTGCACAGGTCCCTGGCTCCCGGAGGCCTGGAGCGGTTCGCATCTCGTGTTTCCCCTCCCTGTGTCCCCGCCCGAGGCAGAGAGAAAGGGAGCTGGAGAGGAAGCGCCCGCTCTCTTGAGGTTGCAGTGAAGGAACTAAAAAAAGTACAAAACTAACAGGCTGCGCACAGGGTAAGAAAATTGGAAAACAGAGGCGGGAAAATCAAGGTTCCAAAATCTCAGTAACCATTCGCCTTCCTGGCCTGTCCCCTGCGCATGCGGCCCGAAGCCACACCCGGCTTCACTGCAGAAAACGTGCACAGTGAGGCACGAGCTCACAGAAGCAGGAGAAAGCGCCGCCACCCGCGGACGAGCGGGACTCAGGCCGGCGCGCGCTCCGGCTGTGCCAGCTGTCTCGATCGCCGCGGTGGCACGTCTGAGATTCGCATGGGACTCTTTCTGGGTGTGTCTTAAAAAAGTAGCGTGAGGATCCAACAGAATGCTGGCAGGAGGACCTTGGGCCTCCGCTACGCTGCTTCGGGCTCTGAGGAGCAGGAACCGCGGTTTGAATCGGCTTAAACACCCAGAACACAACCCAGGTGGGGCTTCAGGGCCGACCGACGGCAAAAAGTTCCCGAAACTGCCAGACACCACGGCAGCCGGATCCATAGGACGTTTCCGGGCCCCGCTGCGACCCGGGGCCTCTGCCAGAGAAACGAGGCACAGCCATGCCCAGGAGCCTCTGGCTGTTCTCCCCGCGAATCCCGCTGGCGCCGAACGTCAGCTGGCCGTTTCTGAGCTGGTCACAGCCCAGGAGGTGGGATCGTGCTCCGGCCCTTTAGAAGTGCCCTGGGACGGAGTGGGAGGGGCTGGGTTCCGGAATGAAATGCCACTTTCTCTGGGAGGAGGCGGGGAGGCTGGGTGGGCACCCGCCCGAGGACGCCACGCCCTTTTCCACGGGACCGTCCACTCCCGCGTCGTCTCCTGTGACCCTAAGACAAGGTCCCCAAGACCGGGGCCAGCCCCTCCCGCAGGGCCTCACATGCTGATTTTCACCACCGCACGCACCCCCCTTCCCCGACCTTGCCGTTTGGAACAGCCTGGTGCTTGGCGTCCCCTTTAATTCAAGAGTCCACGCCGCCCTGGACGCGCCCGGCCCCGTCTGATCTCGGAAGCTGAGCGGGGTCGGGCCTGGTGAGTACTGGGATGGGAGACGCCCGGGAAGACCCGGCGCTGTGGGCGTAAACAATAAACGTCAGTCAACCAGTTAGGGGCTGTAAGCTGACAAACTCCTTGCAAGCTGTGCGGTCGACGGAAGGTTGTCTCTCCTAAAATACGCTTTTTAAATAAACAAATTAATAATAAATAAATGATAAGTACGTAAGTCACTCACTGACTCAGTTCAGCCACCGGGCAGCCCTTCAGAGAAGCCGAGAACGGCGCCCTCAACCGCGAGGGCTTTTATGAGACGTGAGGGGAGAGCCTCCTCGTCGCCTGACCCCCTACGGGCGCCACCTTCCGAGCACCTCAGAAAAGCTCGGACCCGGAGCACCCACGCCGGCAGGGAAACCTGGAGGCAAGCCTGCGAACCCACACGCCAGGGCCCAGCCCGGGAGGTGGGAGCTCACCTCGCACGAGGGCCGAAACGCTCCAACAGGCCCCCCGAAGTGATGCATTAAAATCCAAAAAAAGCAGCAAAGTCAGCTCGGGAGGTGGCCCACGGACGGCGCTGGGCGCGGCTGAAAGCGCCTCTGGCGTCTGAAACTCACGGAGTCCCTCCGCCGACCCCGTCGGGCTTGTGCTGCCATCGTTATTCCCACCAACAGGCGAGGAACGCGAAGCCCGGCGTCGACACGAGCCGCTCCGAGGTACCCGGCTCGTGAGCGAGGGCGCCTGGACGGGCGGCTTGACCCCCGAGCCGTGTTTCTGCCGCCACGGCCCGGCCGGTGGGGACTTCAAAGATGCAAAAAGAGCCTCATGGGACCCCATGCAAGTTAGAACGTGCTTGCGGCCTCGACGCCAGCGTCCCCGAGAACGTCTGAGAGGGTCCCCTGCACAGGCACGAAGCCGGACGCGTTCCCGACTCCCGCTCGCTCACGCCGAGTCCCGGGTCAACGCCCAACGGGGTCCGCCAGGCGGGGGGACCCCTGCTCGCCCCTCACCCCCTCCTCACCCGTCTACCGTGCAACCCAAACCTCTCACGCGAGCTTTTGCACGTTAGAAGCCGAGGCGCCCGAGGGACAGGACGGGGACGCCGAGCCGTGTGCGTGCTCCCCTCACCGGCGGGTTCCCTGCGCCCAGCTCGAGGGCTGGGGGGGGTACGGCGGGCGCTCGGTGAGGGCCGACGGGGCAACACGTCGTCGTCCGGAGAGCAGGCCCGAAGCCAACGCGAGGGGCTTTCCTCCTCCTCCTCCTCCGTTTCGGTGGCGGTGGCAGCGGCCGGGGCACGCCAGCCACGGTCACACCCACGCGTTCTCCCACGGAGCCGGAGGATGGCAGGGTGAGTGGCCGCAGCGCTGACTACAGGGTCGGCGGACACTGCGCGACGCGTCAGAGCATCTGGGCGCGTCTGCACCCACCTCCCGGGCAGCCGCAGCTCCCCCGCCTCCGCACCCCCCACGCCTACACTCCCCTCTGCAAGGGGCCTGGGCACAGCATCGGGTGCGGGCTGTGTCGGGACTTTCTTGGCTCAGAGAAAACCCTAATAAACGGGGTTGACCCGCTCCGGGAAGGGCAGGAAGGGGCACACGTCCCCACCCACGCCAGCCGCTCTGGGTCGGAAAGCTGGGGGCCTGACACGACCACGTGCGCCTAGGGACGCGCGCCGACCCAAAGGCCGCTCATCGAGGTTTCCGGTCTCGGGCTTGTTTCTGGGCGAGGACTCGAGACAAGGCCGAACGCTGCAGCGACTGAGGGCAGCTCGCGTTTGGGGGTGGCTGGACTTTCAGGCCCTCGCGCGGGTCCTCGTCCCAACCAGCAGCTTCCTTCCCAGGAGGGGCGCGTCCATCTCCTCGCCTGTCCTCGCCGTCAAACCCCGCCTCCCTGCCCGAGCTGAGACCCCCCCCCGTGCAGATGTCCCCGTGTCCCACACCTGAGCAGGACAAGCCGCACTGCGCTCCGCAGTCCTCGTGCTCTGCCAAGCCACTGCGCTTCGTCCGGCCCCGCCACCCGACTCAGGCGCGGCTGAAGCGGAGTCCCCGGGGCTGGCTCCTGCGTCTGCCGGAGACCTCGTGCGCCGGCCTCCAGAGGCTCCGCTGAGGACGAGGACAGACAGGACGGCCGTCCAGTTGTTTCCGACTCAGAATGACCTGTGCACCCCACCCGGGCGGCCTGCCCCGCCGCGGCCGGCCCCCCCGGTGACCCGGCTGGCCCCTCGATGCCCATCTGTGTGGGGCACGACCGGTCCCCACCTTCCGTCCCAAACCCCGCAGCGGGGCTGTCCCAGGAGCGTGACTTCGGCGCTCCGGGCCGCACTCCCTCCTCAGACGTCTTCGTGGTCCCACTCCACCTCCCGATTTCATCCCAGACCCCTCAGTGTCCTTTTAACCACCGTGCTGTCTGCTTTCACGTCGCCTCGTCCTCCCAGCTGACTGCAAGCCCCAGGGAGCAGAAACTGCGCGTCTGGGGGCCGGTCAGCTTGCGTGTGCCGTCTGACCACACCTTCCTAAAACCCACCTGGTTCCTGAGGCCGAGGCGGCCCCCCCGCTCCAGGACCAGGTCAGCTCAGCTCCCCAAAGCCTCTGCGGGTCAGCTCTGCCCGCAGACAGGGCGCCGTCTGGCCCAACGGGCAAGCACCCGCCCCCGACTTCGGCCAAGCAGCAAAGCGGGAAGGGTGACAGCGACTCGCCCCCGACTTCCACCGCGCAACACCGGCCGAGACTGCGAGTGAAATAGGAACGCGGCTGCCGTTCGCTCCGCGGCTTCTCCTCGTGCGTGTCCTGCCTGACCGCTGCAGCAGTTCCTAGTCGGGAGAGAGACGCCATCCCCCGCGCAGGGCGATCGCCTGGAGGGACCTCGAGGAGGGGGAAGAATCTCTTTGGCCAGAGAACGAGGCTGCCCACTGGTCCCCTGTACGGCGACAGCACCTCCGTGTCAGTTCCGGCTGAGCCGACGAAATGGAGGATGAATATTTTGAAAAAAAATTAACGTGAAGCTGAGCAAATCGGGATCGCGGCGAAGCCCACGTTTTCAGGATCGGCCGGTCTCCAAAGCCAAGCGCCTGTCCAGCCTAGCAGAGACGCCATGTCCCTCCCTCCCCCCCGAGATCGAGCTCGGAAAAGGCGCAGCACGACCCGCTACTTGTCAGGAGCTTACAAACACGGAGAAGAATAAATACTTTTAAGAAAATGAGCGAAAAACACCAGGACTGGGAAACGTCAGAAGTCAGGTCTTTATTACTCCATTCGGGTTAAACTCCGCTCCCCTCAACTCGCCTCCTCCGGCAGCACCCGTGGGGAGCCGCGGCCCACCCGGCGTCTGCACACGCGTGCTGTGTCCAAGCCCGGGACGGGGTGCGCACCCCAGGAGCCCCCACGGCGCCGACAGGCCTCAGCGCGCACGAGCGCTGTGATCCCACTGCCTTCCCAGCAGACGCGGCCTCGGATGACCCCCGCGCCCTCGTCAGCGCCTCGACAGCGGACCGGGGCGACAGTCCCCAACCCGCTCAGGACACGTTAAACGGTGAGGCCCAGAAACACACCCCGCTGAGGGCCTGCCAACTCCGATGCCCCCAGCAGCGGAGAAAGCGATGACCTTCGTGGGAAACCGCATGCTCCATCCGCGCGCGTAACTGAAACGACTTTAAGGGACCCTCGGTCGGTCACACAGGCATGACTGCAGCGCCTTCCCGCCTCTCCGCCGACTCGGGGTCTCCACAGGGAGGAGGACCCACGACCCGACCCTGCACACGGAGGGCACAGGACCGCCCGCTGGACCGGGCTCTCCCGGAGCGCACGGCTCTCCGCGCTGTTTCGAACGCGAGCCTCGGCGGCGCTGCCCAGCGCTTCCACCCTCGGGGGTGAGTAAAGGCAAGGCCGAGAAGCTGGTCGTGACCTCCGCGTCGTGTCGCACGGACCGTCGTCACACACGAGGGCCGCGGTGAACACCGTGTCCCGACCCCGCAGCAGACGGTGCTCGCCGATACGCAGACCCCGTTCTGCGTCCTGAACAGCTAGTCCCCGACGCCGGCCTCTCGCTGCGACTTACCGGCCCGGTCCCGGGCACGGAGGGACCCAGCGCTTTCCGGCTCGCCCCCGAACTTCTCCCTGCGTTGAGGCAGTCACTGACTGCAGTGCCCCGAGTTGGGTGAAGCTGAGGGCGCAGGGCTCACCCCTTACGTCCACCACGAGGTCACTGAGGAGAGTCACTGAGGAGGGAGCTGCGACGCACACGTCCCCCCTCAGATGACTCAGCGCCTCGGAGAGGGCGCTCCGTGCCACCCGTGGGCGCGCGCAGCCCACGACCAAGCGTCCGACAGGGACGGTCTCGGGAGCCCTGGTCTGCCCCCGTTCCCACCGCGGTGCAAAGCCCCTGCCGTCCCACCCGCTCTCTTCTGGGCGACGTGGTCTGCAGCCGCCCCCGCCCCCGCCCCCGCCCGAGGCCGAGGGTTCTGAGGCCTCTCCTGGCCGGAGCGGCACTGAGCTCAGGGGGCTGGGCTGGTCTAAACGCCAGAGGCACCGTGCGAGGCCGCGCACGGCGTCTTCTCCCTGGTGCGTCTCCTATGCCACGGCCCCTGCGAGACCTTGTCCTGCACGGACTCGAGCTGCCTCGCGTACCACGAAGCCTGGCCGGTTTGCAGCGAAAACACCCCCAGGAGTTTCGGAAAGAAACTCTTCAGCTGCGAAAGCGACACGACCGCTTTCCCGTAAACCCGGCGCGCACCGTTGATTGTGCAGAGAACGCCCGGCCCGGCCCTGCCCGAGCGCGACACGGGAACCAGGAGCCGAGCTGCGGGCCCCGGGTGGCCACCGGCGGGTGCTAGGGCTCGGAGCTTCGGTGACGCCGAGTGTCCGGTGCCTGCTACGTTACTCAGCACTTTGCACTGTCTCCGCCCAGAACGAGCTCAGACGTCAAGGTCACCTCCCTTCCGAGAGCGCGCGCCACCGACACTTAGAGCTGCTGCTCGCTGGGACAGCGGTTTCCCAGCCCCAGCAGGTGGCCAAGGCGGCTTCCTCTCAGGCTAAGCTTCGTCCAGGCGCAGCCCGCCCTGAGGTGCACTTAGGCAGGTGCGGGGAAGGACACCTCCGACGAGCAGCCCAACACCCGGGGGTTGTGAAGCTTCGAGCCTGGCCCGGCAAACAGACGTGCCACAGCCTTTCAGCGCTGAGTCTAGTGATCGTCAAGGTCGAGGCGGCGCGCGGACAAGGTCACACAGAGCCCGCCGTCTCTTCCGCGTGGCACGTGCAGTCGGTCTGCCAGGCCCAGCTCTCGTGCGGGGCACAGGGAGCTCAGGCAAAGCAGCGGGGAGCCCCCCGCGTAGGTGCTCGCCGGGCGCCTCGCTGGGGAAAAGCAGACCCGTGCGAGGCGTGGCAGCCCGGGCCAGGCAGCGGGACCGAACGGAGCCCAGTGACCCCGCGACGGTACCTCTGAAGGTAAGAAAGGCAAAACCCCGAAGGAGAGAGAGCAGCCTCGCAGGCCCGGGCGCGTGCCGAGCACGCCGTCCCCGCCCTCCCGCGTCCCAGCCAGCTTGGTCACTCCGAACGCGCCACGGGCCCCAACCCGCAGCCCCGGGCCGAGCCTGGTCCTTCGGCACGGGCTTCCCCCGGCGGCGCCCTCTGTTGCCAGGAAGCTCGGCTCCAACAGAGACCGAGGTCACAGGACCTCGCAGAGGTCAAAGGGTGACTTGGAGCCATGAGGCCCGAAACGTCCCCCGTGGGCGTGGCCAGACACGCCCCGCACACCCTCCCCTGGGTCTACATGACTTACGTTAATTAATTACTGAGCTAATTAATTAACGCCAGCGAGAACCCCAAACGTTCGTAGACGAAATTCTAATGTGACGATTCGAAAGCAGACAGTGCTCCACCGAGTTAAAAAACCAGGACTAGCGAACAGACAGTGTTTTAAATACCACATCAATGACAACTCCCAGCAGGCACGTCCCCGTCACCGGTCCCTTTTACACGGACGGCCACGCTCCCTGTCGGGTCGCCGGGCGGCTGGTACGCGCTGCAGTTCACTGGCCGAGGCCTGGCGACGCCCCCTCAGGTGACCGAGTCCTTCTTCTTCCGGAACGGCGACTTCAGCCTCTTCCACACGCTGCTCCTGGGCTTCGCCTTCTTCTCCACGGCCAGCACGGCCTCCCGCTCCTTCCTGCGGATCTCGCGGACCAGCGCGTGGAACACGTCGTCGATGTAGTAGCGGTAGGCGGCAGACGTCTCGAAGAAGGGACAGCTGAACTCTCGGGCCAGAGCCAGGCCTTCTTCCTTGCTGACCTGCATGTGAGGAGACGGACGATGGCACCAGTGGGGGACAAGGACGGTGACCCGAAAAAGGGAAGGGGCTGGCGGAGAGGCACGGCGCGGGGGGCTGTCCCGCACGAGCCCTGGGCTTCCTTCTGCCTTCACGTCACGCTGAGTTCAAAGTAATTCAACGAGATGACACACCGCGTCGTGCGGAAGAATTAAATGGGCGTGTAACCTCTACTCTGTCTTACAGAAAACTTTCGGGAAAGGGAACGACAAGGGAAATCAGAAATGCAAGCTTCGTCTGCTTCACGCTTTTCAGGAAAGCAGAAGTCAAGGCGACTGGCGGTGTGTGCTCGCACTGCAACACCGAAAACCGGGGAACCCAACCCCCCGGCTGCAAGCGCACCAGAGGTTCTCCCCGGTGGACGCTCAGTTTCCTCACGGCCTGCTCTCACGAGCAGGCCGGCAGTGAGCATTTCACACGTGAGGCCCTGGATGGATTGTTCGAACGGGGATGAACTGAGCAGAGTCGTGCGCTCAGTCACCCGCTTCCAAGAGCTGTGTCAGGCCGCGTCCACCGGCAGCTTGAACGTGGCCGTTTCACACCTCCAGAGGCTCTACCCCAAAGAGCAAAGCTTTAAAACATCGTTGTTAGCTCGAAAGGCATCGCTGACTCTAAAATGCTCCGGGGCTCAGTCACCATCGGAGCAGGCTCACTTCTGAGGTTTCAGGACCTACCGTTCCACGACCCCAAGCTCGACGCACAACCTATTCGTCATCTGATTACCCTCCTGTGGCTTTCGTCCTGTAAACTGATCCCTAAAGTCCAGATCTTATCCAAAATATCAACAAATTAGCGTACACAGGGAAATTTAAGGTTAAGAAGCCAATCCTGGACGCCATTTTAAGGCAGAGGAGCCTGCAGACGAAGGACACGCAGCACCTCCACCTCCGCCCCACCTGTCTCAGCTGCCTGAGGTCAGACTTGTTGCCCACGAGGACCACCGGGGTGTCGTCGGTGCGCCGCACTCGGTAAATGAGCTGCTTGAACTCGCGGACTTCGTGGAAGCTGCGCCGGTCCGTGATGGAGTAGCAGATGATGAAGCCCTCCCCCGCCCGCATGTACTGGTCCCGCATGGCCGTGAACTCCGCCTGGAGGGAAGCAAGCGTCAGTGCGGGCCACGCCCCGCGGAACGGCACGCGGATGGCTGTTCATTTCAGGTTAGAGAAGAGACGTGTCCGTTACCTGCTGTCCTGAGTCAGGGTGCATGAAAAATTAAAAGACACGGACGGGTGATCTCTCTGGGCAAGCCTTCCCCTCCCCTTTACTGGAGTGGAAGGCCTTTGCTTAGAGCATCCTGGGGTCTGATACCTGTCCGGCCGTATCCAAGATGTCCAGGTTGGCGGGCTCATCGTCGATGCGGATCCGGATTTTATAGGCATCCTCTACAGGAGGGAAGGAAGGTGCACTATTAACCAACCCACAACGAAGAAGTACGAGGCTCTACTCCAAACTCCCTCGAGTGAAAAAGCAGATTATACACAAGTTCCTTAAGCGAAATCCACGGAGATGCATAAACTGGGTCTTCAACTAAGGTCCTTCCCCCACGTAAGCTGTGGTATAAGCTTATTCGTAGTTTAAGTTTATGGAACTTTGGCTACAATTCTACATTAAAAAATACTAAGCCAGAAAAGTACCTTTACCACTTGGTACAGTTACGAGATGCTGGGCACTACGTTAAGTAATTTATACACGTTACCGCATTCGGTAGTCACAATGGTCCAGTGAGGGAGGCATTATCTCCATTTTATAGATAAAGAAATTAAACTCTAAAGCACCAGAAGTCTTCCCAACAGTTAATTAATGGCATTAGCCAGAAGTGAAGTACGGTTTATTAACGACACAGGGCCGCCTGACCCGAAAGCCCTGCGTGTATGCTGTAATTCCGCCTCGTTTCACCTCTATAGACACCAAGTCTAACCTTCTAGTTTCTAAATGACCCACACTGGCATCATTTCTCCTTTACAAAAGCAAATTTCTTTATGCACATTATCGTAGTGACCTTGGAAAATACAAGTAAAATAAGAAGAAAAACCCGCAGGACAGTTCCATCGTTCAAACTGCTGCTGCTGACATCCTGATGTGTTTCTCTTTAAAGATTTTTGTCTTGAGTCTGCTGCTGACTCTTCCTCACCGGTGAAGAGCTTCTCAGACTACTGATCCATAGGATCAGGGGCTGTGGATGAATGTCATGGGCTGGGACCAGCATTAAAACAAACGAGCAGAAACTTCAACAAATGAGAAAAAATAGAATGTGCCACGCGTAGTGAGGGAGGTGCCGTCCCCGATGCTTTAATCACACGCGCGTGTGCACCCGTGTATGTACGTGCACGTACGTGGGTTCTAGTTACAGTGAGAACTTTTCCTTCTTGGAGTTGGCAGCCAAGTTTGAAACAAAACGGACTAAATTATAAACTCGATGAGAACAGACACATCTTTTTGTTCAACACGCCACCCCAGGGCCTACTACAGTGTTTGGGACGTAACAGGAACTCGAGACATTAGTATTTGCTGGTGAATCCGACAAAAAAAATAGATCGGTTAAAAAAAGTAACTCTTTCAGGGGACAAGAACAGGAGTTTTTATTCTGAAGTTTTAGTCTAAGGAAAAGGCGCTTTCGGAGTTCTAAGTAGATGACCCTAAGCCCTAACTCCACTTTCTTCCTGGCACCCCCCGTGTTGGACCCCCCGAACTGTGTTCTAAGTTTCACACTCCAGGTGAAGAAGCGAGAACCGCTTCCCCTTCCACAGCAGCATCAGCCACAAAAAACGACCCCGTCCAAAGCCGGGTTAGCGCAGAACAGCGCTGGCTCTGAGGAAAACAGAGCGGCCCTCGGGCCTGGCCCGATGCAAACCCTCCCTAGAGTCCCAGGACCGTGACGAGTGTCACAACCTGAAAACTCTGGTAGAATGGCATTCCTGCGCCCGCCCCTCTCCCCACCCCTCTTCTCCTGGGACAGGAGCCGGAGGTCAAACCCACTTCCTTGTGCCGCAGGGATCAGCGTTTGCAAAGAAAAGCCATTTTCTCAAAAAGGCAAAGTCAAGTTACTTACTCTAACAGTGTTTTGCCAACAGAGGGGATTGGGGCTGTGAAGGACAGGAGGCCTCCCTGTGCGGGGACGTGGCGGGCAGGGAGCACCGAGGACTCCCCCGGTGGAGGTGGAGGTCCAGGCCCGCGGGCCTGGGTGCCTGGGTGCGAGGCGTCCGGCAGGCCGGCTCTACTTGTTTTTCTGCTTCCTTTTGTGGAAGTTCAGACCGGCTGACTCACAGCCAGAGCCGTCTCAAGTCGGACCCTTAGAGAAGTGACAGCGGAAGGTTCCGCTCCAGCGGCCGTAAACTTTCCCTCCGACTGAGCGACCCAGTACAGGGGCCGAAGCCCACGCCGGTGGCCCCAGCTGGCCACTAAGGGAGCAGGGCCCAGGACAGGGACACACGAGGACGGAGACACACGGGGACGGGGACACACAGGGACACGTGGGGACGGGGACACACAGGGACGAGGACAGGGACACATGGGGACATAGGGACACGCAGGGATGGGGACACACGGGGACAGGGACACACGGGGACGGGGACACACAGGGATGGGGACACGAGGATAGGGACACACGGGGACGGGGACACACAGGGACGAGGACAGGGACACATGGGGACATAGGGACACACAGGGATGGGGACACACGGGGACAGGGACACACGGGGACGGGGACACACAGGGATGGGGACACGAGGATGGGGACACACGGGGACAGGGACACACGGGGACACACAGGGACGAGGACAGGGACACACGGGGACATAGGGACACGCAGGGATGGGGACACACGGGGACAGGGACACGCAGGGATGGGGACACGGGGACGAGGACACACAGGGACACGCAGGGATGGGGACACACGGGGACAGGGACACGGGGATGGGGACACAGGGACGAGGACACACAGGGACACGCAGGGACGGGAACACGCGGGGACGAGGGCACAGGGACGGGGACACGCGGGGGCGGTCCCGCAGCGGCTCCGGCTGCGTGAGGAGGCGATTCGGGGCCGCACGCGGGGGCTCGGGGCGGGCGGGGGGGCTCACCGATGGTGGGGTCGTGGTCCTCGGGGAAGCGGTGGCTGATGAACTGCATGGTCATGGCTGCGGACGAGGAGCGAGGTCAGCGCCGGGGGTGGGGGTAAGGGGTGGGGGTGCGGGGAGCAGGGTGGGGGGTGCGGGGAGCGGGGAGCGGGGTGGGTGGGGGCGGGTGCGGGGAGCAGGGTGCGGGGAGCGGGCTGGGGGGTGCGGGGAGCAGGGTGCGGGGAGCAGGGTGCGGGGGGCCCGCGCCACCTACCGCTCTTGCCCACGCCGCCGGCGCCCAGCATCACCAGCTTGTACTCGCGCGGGGGCGCGGGGGGCCCGGCGGGGCGCGCGCCGCCCTCCATGGCCCCGGCCCGGGGCCCGCAGCGCCCGCGGACGGACGGGGGGACGGACGGGGTCGAGGGGGGGGCCCGCCGGGCCGGCGCCGCGGGAGGCGGGGGTGGGGGAGGGGGAGGGGGGCAGCTCCGCGCGCCCGGCGCCGCCGATGCCCGGCTCCGCGGTGCTCCCCGGGGCTCCCCGGGGCTCCCCGGCTCCCGGGCTGACCTGTGACCCGCCCGCGCCGGGAAGATGGCGCCGCGGCCCGGGGGGCGGGGCCGGGAGGCCCGGGCGGGCCGGGGCCGTGACGCAGGGGCCGCCCCGCCCCGCCCCCCGCACCGCCCCGGGCGCCCGCGGCGGGGTCCAGGGGGGCCGGGCCCGCAGGGCACACGCGGGCGCAGGAGGCGCGACGGGCCCGGCCGCCCCGGGGGCAGGTGCCCCCCCCCCCGCTCCGCACACCGGGGCCCCCTCCTCCTCCTCCTCCTCGGGGATCCCCCCCCCGCCCCGGGCGCGCCCTTTAAACTCGGCTCGTTCGCCCGGCGGCGCCGTCGTAGGGGGGGGTTGGGCCGACCCCGAAGGGCCCCTCCCGCCCCCCTGGGCCCCGCAGCACCCGCCCGGGTCCGGGTCCGGGTCCGCGTTCCCCCGCGGGGTGGGATTTCGCTGTGCTCCTCGTAGGTGGGGGCACGGGGGGCCGTGGAAGAAGAGAACGGGGAGGTCACAAGCAGAATATTTGTACATTTATTTATAGTGAAATCACGGTCTAAATATTTACAACACGTAGGAAACCGCAGAGTAAGTTCATACAAAGGCAGCCTGCAACGTATTCAATGTGCAAAAGTGACGCTTCCGCATCGCTAACGGCCTGGTTCAGCGGACGAGCTCCTTCACGTTCACACGTCAATGTATCTGATACAAAAAAGTTTTTTGGCAAAACCTGTAATGCCAAGAGAAAAAAAAAACCACGAGGTGCGAGTTCAGTCCCTACGTCCGCCATCCTACTGCGAGCAGGGCACTGTTTCAGCTGCAACCAGTTGAGGCAGACCGCTGTGTTTCACTCCTGGGATGAGCTCTGCCCGGCTTTTGAACAAGCAGTTTTTCTCTGACCCACATGAAGACAAGGAGCTTAGAAGGGCAATAAAAACAGCAATGGCTACGTGAGACAAGTGTGCCTGAAGGTGACGGCTTTGGGTCATCCCAATAAAAGACACGATGAAAAAAACACCTTTGTTTTCCTAGCCAGGATCCAGCTGTATCCGACAATTTTAAATTAGTAAAACTGCACTTTCCAAAACGGAAAGAATCCAAAAATGAAACAGGGATGAGGAACTTGCCGATATAAGTACCGAACGGAAAGGATGGTCTTAAAATCACTTCCCCACTAGTGAACAGTAAGGCTCTGTGTATAACCAGTTATTATCAAAATTGACCAAACAGTAGTAAAATACAAATAAAACTTTCTTTACGTCAGAAGAGGAGCTATTCCTTTGGAAAAGGCCGGATCGGGTCAAACACATACTGGAATGACCCTGCTGTTGACCAAGCACGTTTCACCAACTGCTAAAAAAACGGCTTCTGAGACAAATTTGTGATCCTAAGTAAATGTTAACAGATGCTATGCTGCTGCAGAAAAAGGGTGTTTTAAAAAGAACGCGGCCCCTTTACGGAAAGAGACACTGCATCTCTAACTTCTGCAAAGGTCCACGATGGCTCCCAGGACAGGCCACAGTCTTGTCAAATCAAATGCATGCATTATTGCTAAGGACGAGTCATCGAGGGTCGAAACTCTGTCCCACTGTTCCTACGGGGCCATCCAGAATGGCATCTGCTGCTTAGCTCGTGGTTGCGACGAAGGGTACTGATACCCCAAACTCCAGCCCTGTGGAAAACTACTTGCATTTTTATGGCCTCCATGATCCTCCTCTTCGTCAGATGAATCTGCAGCGTAAGCCACCAAGCCAAACCCCTTCTCTGTAGTTTTCATTTTCTTCACTGGATAATCTAGAATAGAGAAAGACAAGCCCAACCCCATTCCCCGCCAAAAAAAAAAAATAAAGGTAATACCATAAATTCGTTAATAAAAAAAAAAGATGTTAATTGTAAGTGGTTAGTTGGACACCATTTTGAAGTCACAGGGTCAGTGGTCACCCAAAAACGTTGAAGATCACACGAAAAACAGCATCAGCATCAGCAAATGTGAATCCACCAGAACCATGTAAGAAAACAGAGAAAGAAAAAAAACACAAAAAAAAAAAAGAAAAAGAAAAAAGGAAAGTTAGCAAGTGAATCTCTGGAGGTTGCTATTTCACCTTTTAAAGAGTAAAAAGAAAAGAAGAAAAGAAAAAAATTATTTTCTTCTGTTCGTTTTTCTCACGACTACAGATAAAGAACAAAAATGACCCCGTGGACCAGGGTCTCGCATTCTGGGATGCTAAGACGCGGCATGTCCTGTAACAGCCACAGGCTAACGGCTCCTGACCCACAGAGGCATGAAGGGACACGTGGCTCAGTTCTTAGCACAAGAAAATCAATCTTCTTAAAGTCTGTATCGGGTATCTCAACAACAAGGCAACAAAATTGTGAAGTGACCTACCAATCATTAGTCTTTCCTAGGGGTTTAAAGTCGCTGATGCTACGTATAAAGCATGTCGACTGACTCTTTCCTAGACACACGTCGGATGAAAATAAAAGGCTGTGTAACTACGTGCTGCTGTCCGTACAAATAAAAAAAGAGTGTTCTCATTAGGTTACGGAGACTGGGTCAAACGGCTAAACGCGTCCCTCCTGAGCCAACATCAGGTGAGAAAACTAAGAGCCCAGGCCCGGTCTGGGCCGCTCCCTCGCCCTGTCACACCTCACTCACCGTGGCTCCCTGCTAAGGTCCCAGAACCACTCCTTTCATCCGACTCGGATTTTATTCCAGTCACTGGAAAGGCTGGTGGAGGCATCAACTGCCTGTTGAAAGCAAAAATGAAGCACTTTCAGATAAGTTCAATCTATTTCCAATTCCCTGGGGGAAAAGGAGAACAATCCAGTCTACAGATCATCTTTCGTTTTCACCATTAATTCCAACCCTCGCCCCCCGAAACCTTCGTCCTTCAAGCTATCTTCCAGCCGTGAGATCACGAGGCCTTGTCTACACAGCCTGGCCAGGCCAAAACCAGAATGGGCCGTGGCGCGGAGTGAGGCTTACGACGACAAAGCGAGAGAGAGACCCAGCACAGCGTGGCAGGCGGGACTGCCACGCACCCAACCCCACCCGTGACACTCTACGATTTGAAGCAGAGAAAATGGTTCGATCATGGAACCCCCCGTCACTGCCACCCTTAGGACAACGGCCAAGATGCAGACGATGGAAGTCAAGGACGACGCGCGAGTAAGCTGCGCTGAGCCCGTCGAAGCTGAACACAACCGCTTCTCGGCGGAAAGCCCCACGGCCTTCCCCGACTGCACAGCCCGCACGCACGGAGGCCCGTGAGACGCCCCTCATTTCGGAGCACGGACGCGCACAGCAACGACCGCTACCGCACGACGAGGTAGACGATGACACCTGAATGACCCCGCAGTCGGCCCCGACTCACCTGTCCCTCTCTCGCTCTTTGCCTGAGGAACTTGCCGGCTTCGCTCCTGCACCTTCAACCTCATTCTGGCCGGAGAAGCCTGTACCTAAATTAGTCATATGAATGGGTCCATGCTATGAGCAGAAAAACACAGCGGCATTAGCACATCTACCACTGCTGCGTGGACGTCAGCTCCTTAACGTTTAACTGTCAGTTCCTTGTCTCTGATACGGTAAGTGCTCTGTGGCTCTCGGGGACACGGAGCCTGAGGGCCGGCGAGGCGGCCGTTTTTCTGTGGGCGTGGTCAGGGAGGCTGCGGGAGGCTGCGGGAGGCTGCGGGAGGCTGCGATTCGCTGCCCTACACCTGTGCCTCACCCACCCGTAACTCCTCTGGTGTAAGCCTAGTTACAAACTATAAGATACTTCCCAGTTCATCTGGAAGAATGCTTCAAGGATTCTGGGAAAAAGCAACGCTCCTTCGGATAACAGTGCACCAAAACCACGTCTCTTAACACCCCTTTTCTTTTTACAGGAGTCGTTAGTGAACAAACAGTCCCTTTAGTGAACGACGGTGCTTACAATTACGTGTGGGCACAGAACCGCCGTTTCTGTCTTTTTTGGAGGGAAAAATCACCCTCTTTTCATGGAGGGGGGGAGAACAGTAAAGCGAAAGCCAAGGTTTGAAACGCAAACCACACACTGGTAGGACGGCTTTCGGGGTGGGCAGTACCAGGACTAAGAACTGTCACAGGCTTCCGGAGCCCGCCGAGCAGGTGAGGGAGGTGACAGGCTCGAGCCGCTGCCAGTGCTGGAGGTCAGGGGACCCCTCTTTAGGTGGAGCACTTCCGACTCTCTCAGCACACTGACCCCAAAGAGAAACCCAGCCCGAAGGAACCGCTCCTGGCTCCAAACGAATCCCTAAGGATCAAACCCTGCGCTCTGTGGACCCTGGAAGCAGAGGGGACCCTGGTGCTGGGACGGCGGTGCGGACGCGCTGCCTGTCTGTCGGGGAGGACACCGGGAGGCGGGCGGCGGCCATTTAACCTGGTATCCGAGGAGTCCGGACTCGCACTCGTCGGGCAGCTCCTCGGTGAAGCGCCTCTTCTGCGCCTGCGGCTGCGCCGGCGGCGGCGGCGGGGGCGGGGGCCCGGCGGGCAGGGCCGGTTTGACGGGAGCCGCGGGAATAAAGGGCCCACTCATCGAACTCTGAGACCAAAACAGACCGAGGGGGCAGTGAGAGGATGCCCGGCGAGGAGTCCACGCTGGCCACACGCGCTGTAGTGACCGCTGCGCACCACTCGTCTCCCACCTGCCGTCGGCCGTCCCGTTTCCTTCGCGTACAGCTCAGGAGCAGTGTCACCGTCCCTTCCCACCTTCGTGGGACGGAAACACGAATTATCATCTCCACGGCGCGTCGAACCCGGGGGAAGAAACTGTTGTGCATTCGAGCTACCAGGAGCAGATGTGGCCACTAACGCCCACCCAGCCTTCACGTGGTGCAGACGTGCCCAGCGAGAACCCTGACTTAAAGCCCTTCCATCGACGTGACCGGCATGTCCGGATCGTACACGCTGTGAGTCCTTGTGGCAAAGGCAACGTCACCCAGCACACCCGTGGGCAACTGGCTACATCACGAGCGAGCCTGTCTAACCTTTCGAGAGGCTGTGCCACAGGAACACGGGCCATCGAAAGCCAGCGCGTAGCAGAAACGAGCACTTCGCATGTCAATGACCCACGGCCGACGTTTGCCAATGGCGTGGGTCACCTCTGGCGTTTGCTGCGGGCGCTGAGACAGCACCGTGACGCCGTCTCACACCGAAGGAAACCGAAGCCCGGACTGGCTGCGGCACATCCTGGCCCGCAGAGCGCAGCCCCGGAGAGCACGGCGCAGGCCGCCAGGGCACCCCAGTTCCAACCCCCCAGCTCTGCCAGGCATGAAGGGCGAGCTCATGACCAGGGACCTGGGCCGGAACGCAGGTTAGAGGCCCCGTCTATCCACACTGTCCGGGCCCGTCAGGTGTGCGCAGCCTGCAGGCGAGGGGCCGGGCAGCGGTTCAAGGCTGCGGTCACTCTGGCCTGGGTCCACCATGAGGGGCCCACAGAGCAGGGCCCGCCGAAACCCTGCTACTGTGCACCTTGCTGGCCCCTATCCCTTACTCAAGTTCTGGTTCCTTGGATGGGGACACAGGTGCCAACGTACACAACCTACGTGTGGCACGCTCCTCTCTGGCTCTTGTACACCTTCACGTGGCTGACACTTCTAAGGCAAGCAACCCCACCGCATTCCCTAGAGCCAAGAGGCCGGCGTAGGCCACCAGCCCACACCACGACGCTGACCCGCCGCCTGCTTGTCACGGGAGACGGGCACGCAGCCACACGCTACCACGGGCTAGTGCCCGTGGCCGCCTTTCTGCCCCAGCAGCAGAGTGGCCCACGTGCCTGCGCGTTCACTGCCCGGCCTCCCGTGGAGAGCTGGCCACGGCTGCTCTCCAGGACCTGGGGCGGGATGCAGGACACTCGCTGGACTTTAGGCATGCACGGCCAGGCACGCGCCATCCCCAGGTCCTCCGCAGACCGGTGGTGTCACGTGAATAGCAGAATGACACCTCACGTGACGTGAGGTCTGAATGCCAGCACCGCCGTCCACCCGCCCCAGCCCAGTGCGTCCAAACTCGGTGGCACCACGGTCCTTGGCCTTGTGTCCTACCTGCGCAGTGCTAGCTGGAGGCTGCACTTGTGTTATCGGGTACTGTGTTGGCACAGGTGGGACTCCAGTAGGTAATGCTGGCAAGACTCCAGGTGCCAGCGACACAGCGGGTGGCACCATGCTTGGTACTCCGTAGGGAGGCTGAACTGGCTGCTGAGGAGGGGGAACAACAGGGTAACCAGACTGATAGCCACTGGATGGATAACACGGTGGCTGAGGAGGGACACTACTTATAGCAGAGGGTTGTGTGTAGCCTGAGGGGGAAGAAAAAAAGTGTTTAATCAGCTGCAGCAGAAGGAGACAGTTTAGCCGAACATTAAACTTAATCTCTAGGGAAGAAAAACACTGAGGCTCCCACGGCTTTCCACATCGCCCTACGCTGAAGGGAGCCTTACGTGCCCTGGCACACTTACTCTAGCCTCACGGAGCACTCTACACATCACTAACACCACATCCGCATACACTCCAGGACATACACACCTGGTAAGGGTACAGCAGTGTTAATCTGATTCACAAATCTAGAGTATTCGGCGTGGACCTGAAAGAGAAAGGGAAACGCGTTAACGCGGAACAGTCCTGCTGACGGAGCGTGAGGGTCTAACGCTACGATTCCAGGCCGAGGCAGATGGGAATTACGACCGTTCCAGGGACGTGTCCATCAGATTTAGACTTACGCACCCTTTCATTTCCTAGGGACCTGTCTGTCCTCAAGGAGCTCATGGTTTGGAACAAGCTGAGAACTTTCCCTCTCCAGCTCTTTGTTTTAAGCATCTTAGCAAACCCAGAACTTGGAGTAGCAACAAAGAAAAAGATGGGGACCGGTCAGGGAACTGATCTGGGACTGGGCTAAGGAGGGCCGCCTCACACAGTGGTCAGCACGGGGCAGACAAGGTCAAACCCCAAACCCGATTTCCTCTGGTGCTGGGGAAACTAACTCTGGGCCGTTTATAAAATAAAAACAATGGATGATCAAGTAAACTCTCGCCCCAACAGCGCTGCAAAGCGGTTTTCAGCTACTATGCTGTACCCCGCTCAGGCTACAGCAGGCACCAGGAAGAACCTGGAACACCGGTCCTGACCAACTGGACCAGGATTACGAGTATCGTGTAAACACCTGACCACCTCGAGGCTTAAGACACTAACGTTCTCTGTGTTTCAAAAGTGCACACTGAAACAGCACCCAAAGCAGAAACGCATGCCCACCAGGATGCCGGCAAGGGACCGTGCCTTTCCTGCAGAGGACGTCAGTGGCCAAATGGGGTAGTGGTCCCAATAGCCACCCCAAGATCACGTCTGCTGAGGACCTCAGAATACGACCTCATCTGGAAGGAAGGTCTTTGGTCGCAGGTCACTGCGATGAGGTCGTACTGGGCCAGGGACCCTGAATCCAGCGACTGCTACTCAGAGGGACGGACGTGGGGAGCAAGGGCCCCAGGGAAGGTGGAGGTGGAGACGAGTTCCCCTGACAAGGCACACTGGCCACGGACGGGCAGGCAGCCGCCAGAAGCCAGGCCAGAAGCCTGGGATGGATCCTCCTTGGGGATTCCAGAAAAAAACAACCCTGCCCACAGCTTGACTCTGAACTTCTGGCTTCCTGAATTGCAAGAGAATTTCCATTTAAGTCACCCAGCTTGTGGTAATTCTGAATGGCAGCCTAGCAAACTACTACGGGGGGGAAGATAGCTCAGACGCAGCCCAGAAGGGCAGTGACTGCTGCGACCGAGGAGCATCAGATAGACCAACGCAACTCACTGTTTGTAAGAGATTCTCACAGAGCTTCTTGGCAGCAGCCAGGCCTTCTGGTTTGGGATGACTGCAAAGAAACAAGAACCGGGAAGTCGAACAAAAGAACAAGAAAAAAGACAGGATTCTGTTTTCTCTTCACGTGCTGTGTCACATATTCAGCGCAGCACAGACCTAAGCTGCTGAAAACCACAAACGTGCAGAACGAGGTCACGAGCCCTCTAAGACAGAACCAGCACTGTGAGCACAAACGTTTTGCTGGTCTTTCTGAGCGACGGCTCTTCTCGACATAAAGAAGAGACGTTTTTCAAGACATTGTCACGGTTTTACTGAAAGTTGCTAAAATATCACATCTCATTTTAGAATCACGAACTTCTACAAATAAAACCCAAAGACCGGAATGCTAGGAAAGATAATCTACCTCCCAAACCAGAAGTCTCACTAACTCATCACGAATGCTCATCCCTCGTGTCACCACTCATCAAGCCCGCTTCCTTCGCTCCCGCTCGCTCACCGGTCTGTGCTGACCTGCCAACAAGGACCCGCTGACAAGGACCTGCCGTGCTCGGCCCCGTACCTGATGTAAATGTACATGGGCTCGAAAGCCTCCCGGCCCGACGCGGGCTCGATGCAGCCAGAGCCCCTGCCCCGCAGGAATACTTTGGCGCCGGTTTCCATCTGAATGTGCTGCAAGTAGGAGCAGCCAGGACCTTCCACTTTCTCCTTGACATTGAACGTGGGCACAGCGTGTTCTAGGCCCACAAATAATTTATCTTGAACATAATGCATCTATGGAAGAGCGGAAAAAATCAGGTTAAACAGAGAATACATAACTAGAACCTAATCTTGAAAATTAGTATATAAAGCATTTTAATCCTTATTTACAGACCGACACCCCCACACACAATTTCTACCAAGAGCACGTACAAGTAAACCTTATTGAGGAGCTTCATTTAAAGGAGAACCACGAAGTTCCCATGCCTACCTAAAACACTCTGCGCAGCAAAACCCACACAAGAGGAGAAAACCCCAAATCTGAGTAGGCACGCCCGCCCCCCCCGCCTGACAGACACGAGACACGGCAGCCACGGCGGCCTCCTATGAGGCTGGACTGGGTGTTGGGTGGCACAGTCAGCCCTGTGACAGTCTCCAGTAAGGGCTGCTCTCTCCCACCCTTTTCTCTAGGAGGATTGTATCAGCAGAGTCTTGCTTCATCAGACTCAGCCTTCTTAGTCCTCCAGCTGCCATCAAGTTCACAGACACAAATTCAGCCACTGCCTGCAAAGGCACGACAGGCACACCCTCTGGGCTACCACACCCCTTTCCAGAACAGGTCAAGGTCAGTAGCCAGGGAAGGGCTCCTAGATGTTCCTTGCATCTTGGAATCCTTTCCACTGTTAGGATAGCAAAGGGAGTCCCTTCAAGGTTGGAATTTCAGGATTTTACCTTTTTCTTCCTGCTTTCTGTGCTACTTATGTCAGTTTTACAGAAATGAGAAAGCTGTTCATGACTGCTCCAGAAAACGTACCCCTGACTGGAAGGGAGGCTTCTGGCCAACGGCGGGAGACAGCTGCACGATGGGTGCTGGCTGATGATACACTGTGACTGTCGCACCATTGAAAGTCGGACTTGTGCCTGTGGCAGCTTTCACCACCCCATTGGTAATAATCTCTTTGATTCGGTTTACAGCCCCTAGGGAGAAACCCAGAGTAAGATCCCACACCAAAGAAATGAACGAACTGACTATACCCAACGACAAACACAGGCCCGCACTCACTCGCTCACGTACTAATTAATTTAGGTGACCCAAGTGCCTGGCTCCCAACCCTGCTAAACCCTACACACACTCATTGGTAGTTCAGAGAGAGAGTCAGAACAGCCACAAGGGACAGTCTGGCAACTAAGGACACACAGCCCTGCCCTGTGCCCTTCACAAAAAGCGACGTGTAAGCCAAACGCTACTTACGGTCCACTAGTTCCCGTGTCTGACCCTGGACGTGAAGATACAACGGACGATCCCTAGGAAGAGAAACACGAGACGGTGACCCTGACTGGCATCGCCAGCGGAGCCGACAAGCTGCCCAAGTGAGCCCGGCACGCTCAACATGTCACATGAGAAAAGGGCGACGCAGCACACGGAACGGCGCTGCCAGCTTCCAGGAGCACGGCTTGAGACTGGGGCAACAAGCAAACGCCTCCAGCTGCTCAAGGTTAACTGGCGCCCAGAGGGATCGAATCTGTTGCGATGGGCTCACAGGTATCAGCCTCCGGTCAACTCAGGCAGCGCCACACCTGGGAACGGCGCCCCTTTCCGCTGGCTAACGGGCTGCGGGCAAACGTGCTCTCAGCTCCCCGAATCAACGGGGCCAGCGATGGCGACATACAGAGAAACTTTAAGGGCCCACGCCACCTGAGCAGGCTCTTTAGGTTATAAGCCTGATAGTGGCAGAGACCGCGCATACACACCCCGGTCCCACTTTGGCCTTCTCCTCGGCGGTCATGAACCTCCCTCGAGTTGACACCGCAGCCCCGCTGAGTCGGCTGATCTAAAGAGAAAAACGTCTGTTAAAAAAAGACGTGGCGACCGACGACATCAACACCAGGTAGCAGGATGGTTTTGCCCCGCCCACTCGTCCCGCCACCAAGGCGGAAACGCGCTTTTGCTCCTGCCTCTGAAACCCTGGCTCGGCTGCTTCTCACGCAGGGTCTCCCCTCCTGTCCGGTCCCTCACTGGGGTCTTCTGCCCTTAAATTAAACCTGCAGGCTGACTCAAATCCACCAACACCCGACCCGGTCCGAAACCACAGCCAGCCGCCAGCTCCCCAGGCAGGCCCCTCACCCACGCACCTCGTCTTGAGTCTGCCCTCGAGTCAGCAAGTTCCTGCACGTGAGGGGCACGTCGTTGATCTCGACTTCGGCTACCACCAGGTCATCTTTGCTTTTACTGCTTGTTAGGCCTTTGCCAGGGGCCTGAAGCTGCACAAAGAGAAGTCAGATTAAAAAGCTTATATTGTGAAATGTTTTTTCACTGCCCGAGGCCCGCCGCCTACCCACCTCTCCCTTCAGGTGCAAACACCTGGAAACGCTCTTTGGTCGTTCTTCATAAACAAAACAACACACAAACAAACCCTCACTAAAGTGAGACCAAGTGCAGTCGATTTACTGGAAGGCCCTCATCGGCCTTCTCGACAAACTTGGCCACGTGTGTGTTTTTACGACCACATAATTATAGAAACTCTAGGGACTAGAAGCTGCATCCTCCACGAGGAAAACCAAAGGGCCCCGCCGTGACGTCTGATGGCGCCCGGAGCCAGCTGAGTCCAAGGCACCACCGCTCGTGCACTCATGTGCCAGCGCTACAGTCACGACATGTCAGATTCAACCAACCCCGTCCTCGTATCTCAAAAACCCCTAAACTGTATCTAAGTGACGTTCTAGCCCACTACTCTCTATTAAGAACAAAGACAGTGGATGAAAAGCCAAGTACAGCCTAAAACCTGGTTTTTCTCCATTTCAACTGCACGCAACTCCAGATCGCTGGGTCTGAATGGCATCTTTAAATTTTTTATTCCCAAAATGGCCAATCCCAATCTTAACTCCCCCGGGACAGATGTCTAGCCAATCTACTCAAGGTAAAATACAGCTCATTTCTTTGGGCATTAGGCTTGGTTTTTAAAACGTGGAGGCAAACCAAGTAAACTCGGTGCCTCCCCACCTCCGCCCCTTTCGGTACCCGTACGCCTTGCCTCTCTGAATCCGTACAGCCACCTCTGAGGGGCCCCTTCTGTGACAATGGAAGTGTTCTCTGGCAGCCTAATATGGGTGCCACAAGCCACGTGCCTATGGAGCAATTCACACATGGCTAATGTGACCAAGGAACTAAATTTTAAATTTCATTTAAAATTTGAATTTTAACGTGTATAGCCATGTGGGGCCAGTGGAGACTGGACTGGACTGGACCACACAGGTATGCATTACCAATAACATCACAGACGAGGGAACTGAAGCTCATTTGCCAAAGCAGACGGACGAGTAACTGGGGGTTCTAAGTTTTAAACCCAGGTATTCTGATGCTTAATCCAGCATTTATGCAGCATGCTGCCTCCTGCTGAGTTCATTTACCACGTTAAAGATTACTCTCACTAAGAAAAAATGAGTAAATAATTGACATCGGTATTCAGAATTTTAACATTCAAGGAGCATTCCATCTTCGTCAGTATCCTTTCACTGTTTCCTTGTAGACTTTGGAAATGGACACATGACTCACACAATCTTTGCAAACCGTAAAAATACAATGAGTAATAAACTTCCAATTCACTAAAAGTTTTCACTGATTCTGCAGAACTCGACTATTTCGGCATCCAGGCAGGTTGTGGCTTACTGACAAACATCCTTGCCAACTTATCTACTGACACGCTGGAAGGCTGACAATTTCATTTTCTTTTTTCCTCCAGTTTTATCAACATATAATTTAAAAACAAAAATTGTATATTTAAGATGCACAACTCATCATCTTGCTCTACGTATCCACTATAATTGCGACGTGCTAATAACCATATCCATCACCTCACATGAAACGCATTTTCAAATACAGAACTCACCTCTTCCCAGGTACACAGAAAGGCAAATTTTAATTGAAGCCAAAAGAATTTTCAAATGACTATTACAGTGGAACGCACTGACTCTGAACACACCCAATTCTACAACTTACAGGCTTCCAAGCCAAAGATAAACAGCCGACTGTCTGGGTGCCCCTGAAGCAGACAGACATCTGTGCCTATCACTTACAGGTCCTGGACAAGCTGCTTTCCAGTCATGAGCCTAATTTTCCTCATCTGTAAACTGGTGGCAAAAATCCATTCCACACGATTGTTGTGAAGGATTTTCAGGGCGAAGTACGCGTTTGAGCCACACAGCCAGCCACTGGGCTCCTGATTCTGGAGGAAGATTCCTGCACGCTATGGCAGAGGTGAAGGCTTCAGAGTTCACATCCATTCTAGTCATGACTCTAACCACCAGGGATTTTATATAACGACCAAATATTTTCTCCCTTGTGCGAAAGCAACATAACCACCCATATCTACATTATTCACTTATTTCACGTTTAATTGCACTTCAGTTAGGCAGTCATTAGAAAGTTGAACCTATAGCTTCTAATTAGTGATATTTTAAAGCTTACTGGATTTACTTGAACTTCTGACTTTAGGGAAAACTCACATATACCAAAAAACATATTACATCACTGCAGTACGTGATTATAGAGCTGAACTGAGCTGAACTAAGGGAACGCAGACAAAACAATTTGTTCCAGAAACATAATCAGCCCACCGAAACTGCCTCCTAAAAACAAACGACGAAACATCCAATCCTATACATTCCAAAACCAAGTGACGTTTACAGCACCTGTTTTCTCCTCAGTGCACAAGCACGACTGTGAGATTACAGGATGACAAAAGAGAAAAACTATTAAAACTGTAACCAGAGTTCCTTCGTCTTCTAATACCTTCTCGGCTGCACTCTGCGCCGGTTTCAGCTTCCCTTTGGCCATCAGCATGGCATTGATCTTGGCGGCCACGGCAGCGGCAGCATCCAAGGCTCCAGAGGGAGCGGCTGCGGAGGCCCCTGGGCTTCCCCCACTGCTGGGGACCTCCCCGCCCGGGGCCGCCGGCGGGAGGAAGAGAAGCGGGGCCGGAGCTGGCTGGTCCCATTTGCTGCGGCGCCTACGGTTAAGAAAAAAGGAACACATGGGCCCCAGAGCTCTTATCTACAGCGTCCTGCCCTTCTACGCCCGGGCACCGTCTTCCCTCTGTCCCCTCCGCTTCACACCTCCGAGTGCACTGGGTGAGGGAACCACCCCCTGCCCCGAAGCCTCGCTTCTTCCGACCCCTTCCCACAGTCGGCTTCTCTCCCGCTCGGTCGTCCGCGTGCGACTCCGCCCCGCCCCACACGCCCTAGTCTGCGCCGTCCCCGCGGCTCGTCCTTCCCCCAGACCCCGCTCCCCTCGTGCCCCCGGCGCCCGCCGGCGTCTCCCGGGGCCCCGGGCCTGCCCGCCCCCTCCTCGCCGGTCCGGCCCGCCGCGGACCCCGCCGGCCCCGGGCGCCCCGCTCGCTGCGGCCCCCCCGCCCGCCGAGCCTTCCGCACCCGCCGGCTCCAGGATGTGTCGCGCTCCCCGCGGACATGGCGACCGGCTCTGCTCAACCACCCGCCAACTACCCCGCTCCCAGCTTCCCGTCACTTCCGCCCCAACGCCCTTACGCACAGCCTCTTCCGGTCGTCAGGGGGAGCGCTTCCGGTCGAGACGTCTGCTCCGATTGGACGCTCGCTGCTTCCGGGCCGCCCGGCGCCGTCTGCGCCGGGGGCGTGGCCTGCGCGCGCACCGCCCCCCGGGAAGATGGCGGCCGAGGCGCGAGCGCGGCGCGCCGGGCGGCGGCGCCATCTTTGTCGCGGGCGCCTCGGTCCCCCGCGCGCCGGTGCGCGTGGGTCAGGGGCGGGGCGGGCTCGCCCGGCTCGGGCGTCCGCGCGGAAGCCCAGCCCCCTCGTGGGAGCCGGGGGGCGCCTCGCGCCAGCGGCCGTCGGGAGCGCTCCCGCCTCGCTGCGCCCGGCGCCCCACTGAGCTGTGGTCCTGTAGGAATGTGCTCGTTTTCAGGGGACGCACACCGAATAATCTAGAGACGAAAGGAGCTTCACGTCTGCGAGCTTTCAAACCTCAGAAAAAGACTGCGCGTGCTCACTCACACGGGGAGAGGAAAGGACCGAGCAAGTGTGAAAAAATGGGCATTTGGGGAGTCTGGGCAAAGGGGTCCAGGGATGCTGGTGCTGTCCTCGCAGCTCTCTCTGCCTCTGAAGTGGTCAAAAGAAACAGATACGAAAAGCTTTTGTTTAAGTTTCGAATAACAGTAAAACGAGAAGAAGAGCAACGACGTGGCGTTTTCCACACTGAAAAGGAGAGCCCAGCACGTTTCTGAGGGAGCTGACTGCCAGAAGAACGCCAGGCCCGATGGTGCGCCCCGTTCGACTCAGATCGACACGGCCAGGCGTCTCAGCCGCGCCAGCGATGCTCACACTCGAGGACAAAGAGCAACAGCAGAAGAGAACCGTTTTAGGACCTCGATTTCGTGGGAGAAATTTTCATCAAAGGCCATCTCAGGGGTGATCTGAAAAGCAACGGTGAAAGGAAAACTTCCCAATAAGTAAAAATTGACGTCATCAAGCTCTCTGACCGAGGGGCTCACTCGACTTTTACGGTGTGAGCCAGCAACTTGGAGCTGGGAGCCCACCAGTGCCATCACGCACATGGTCACTCACCATTGCTCCCTACAGCGTCCGTGGGGCGCTCGCTCCACCTAAGGAGGGGTGCTATGCCGAGGGATGCGAAATAATTTGGGGGACTTGACCGACGACGTGTGGCGCCGACCTGGAGGGTCCACTCTATTTTCTGCCTTTTAGCTACAGAAAGTGTCGCAGTCACCTCGTGTCTTCCTTTGGTGTCCTGCCTCGGATGTCTGGGTGCTTGTTTTCTGAACGGTGTGTGATGTCAAAGCACGGTCCTGGCGCCGGCAGTGGACCGGGAAAAGCAAGGACGTCTCCAAGAGGTCGTGGAGTGACCAAAGGCGCCCTTTCCATTCCTTCTGAGTGCAATAGTTACACTGCCTACGGAGACTCTTTGCTGAGGGGTGGGTGCATCTATGTGTGTGCATGAAAAATGGATTTAGTGGAGGAGGACTCCAGAAATGCATGGAAGAGGAGACGAAGGTGTGTGCAGGGAAGCGGACGGGCCTGCAGGCTGTGTTTCCTTGACTGTCCCCGTGAGCCAAGCCCCTTCTGCAGAGCCAGCCCTTCCCATGGCCTCCGGAAAGGACGGCGCTGCGTATTTCAGCTGACTAAACCAAGGATACATACTTGACTAAGGACTGAGAAGACTCAGGACCGGAGAACCGTGGTTAGTCACTGCTGCTGGGAGGTGGCGCTGGGGTGTCAGGGCCGAGGAAACTGTCAGGTGTGTTCAGAAGAGCAGGCAGGGGAGCGGGTCTGCACGGAGAAGCCGGGGAACGGAGCAGGTGCACTGAGAAGCAGACGCGAACCCAGTGACAAGCAAAAAGGATGGAACTGGCTTCTCTTGTGTCTCATGTGGAGCCGTTTGGATACACGGAGAACAGAAATTCGTCTTGGCCCTGCAGGCCCCTGCCAGTGTGCCCACCCACTGCAGCAGAGGGAGGGGAGAGGAGGCAGGATGGGTGGGCAGAGGGCAGAAGGGGGAGGAGTGTTCAAGGACCCCAGCGTAACCAGTGTCACGCGTCCTTAGATACCTGTTCCACCACTAGAAGCAGCTTGGGCGGGGGGTCCTGTTCCTCAATAAAAGAGGTGCCAACACTGTCACGGCCCAGGGGGATGGCTAAGACCGGGATGGGGAGAGTTTGAGAACACAGACTGAGAGAGGGTTCTTGCATGGGAAGCGGAATACTTCCTCCGGAAAATTAAAAAATAAAATCCCCACACGCTTTTTAAGAAGATGATCTGACTGTTCTGTAGCCATGCTGCCAAGCAGCCATCAGAACCTATTTTCAGCCTGTCGAGTCGAGCAACAGCTTGCCCAGGTGAACATGCAATCCGTGTCAGCCCCTCTCCAGTAAACGCCTTGGGGTGCCAACGAGTCAACCACGGTCTCGCCAGGGAACCACCTTCTGCCCACTTACGCCTCTGAGATCCCGCCCATCCCTGAACTGCAGCTACCCCGAGTCCTGTCGGAACAAGATTGACAGTCTGCCCTGCTCAGGGAGGTGATGCCCGACCAACGTCTCTCTCCCTTACATTTAAATGTAGTGGACATTTCTAGAAAAACCCTTCACCGGCCTCACACTCCCTTCTGGCTTGAACCAGCGCGTGCACTTTGTTACGAGAAGCAGGAACCCTAACTCGGATGGCCCACGCAATCCTCAGCGCATCCTCTCCCGTGACTGGAAGCCCAGACGTGTACACCCTGCTCCTGTGCTGTCCCTGTCCCGTAGGCAGGCTTTGTCCTCAGACTGGCTTCTTTCACGGCGATAAGGTCACGCCAACATCGACTAAAGCACGTGCTTCTGCGTTTAGGTCCAACAGGAGAAAGAAATCCTCTCTGCCACTCTTAGCACAAAAATCCTTCCCCCTCTTCGGTTGGATGGGACCACCCTGTGGACCGAGGATACGGGCGGTGTGATGTCACGTGTTCACTGTCAAGAGGATGGTTGTGATGGGCTTGAACTAATCAGGACCGACCCTTAGAGCTGGGGACTGGACTAGCATCCTCCGAGTCACCTGGGGAGGAGTGGATCCTGGAACCAATCGGGTTCCTTAGAGGGCAGGGGAGGACACAGGCAGCGGAAGCGGCCAGCAGGTCGCAGAGGCGCTGGGCCGTTTCTCACACGGTCCACGCATCACCACCTGCCACTGCACATCGGGCACTGTGCCCAGGGGGCCCGCAAGGTGTCCAACCTGCTTTTCCTCCTATCGTCCCATACTCGGATCCAAAAAAAGTTTATATTTTATGAAGTGAGGGACTGTTATTTTATTACTTTTGTCTCCCCAGCATCCAGCGCAGTGCCTAGCACAGAGTAGAGGGTGGACGATGCTGTGATCAGCGCATGAATGAATGAATGAATGAATGAATAAAAAAGGAAGGAGGAAAGAAGGGAGGGAAGGAGGGAGAAAGGAAGACACTAGAAACAAGAAAAGGCCCAGAGTGAAGTTCTCAGACGTGGCCAGCTGGTGGCATCAGCCCTCTGCTACCACAGTGGGTGTCCCTAGTCTCAGATTAGAAATGAGTAAAGGAAAAAAAAAGAAATGATCAGAGGACCAGGTAGCTCAGACGGAACAGAGCCCTGGAACTCTGACCACACTTTGCTCCAAGCCAGGAGGAAATGCACGCACGAAGCAGCCATCCTTACTGCAGGCTTGGCAAGGTGACCTGGATAGATGGACGCGTAAACGTGGCCAGTGCGTGAGGCCAGGAGGTAGCCCGCTGGACCCACCTAAACCTGGGCTGGGCACGCCCCTTCTGCCACCCCCTTCACGCCCATTCCTTGCCGAAAAACTCACCCGTCCTGGCACCCAGCCTGGATCTGTCTGCCTCTCCGTGTCTTCTGTAGGGTTCGCCAAACCCACTGTGATTTATTGTCCCAAAGGGCTTACCTCCTACCCCAGCCGCCGAGGGAGTGGGACACCCAGCATCTTAATTAGTCGGCCGAGGACAGGAAGGTGCTGACTGTTTTGGAACGCGTGAAAAGCCTCACTCTCCTGCCCGCACCTTCTTTCTCCCCATCACGGCGAATTTGGCAAAGGACAGGGATGTGGGCCCGAGAGGGAGGGACCAATGGATCCTGTTTCCCGGCTAGAGCGGAGATCACGGGGAGAGGGGATGAGGTGTGAGGGGGCATATCTCGGTTTGGGGACTGCAGAAGAGAGCGAGGCGTACCCTTGACCTCTGATCCACGGACAAGAGCACGAAAAGCTGAAAAGGTGGGGGAGTGATGGAGTCGCCAGGCTACTTAACACTCGGGAGGGCAGGCCTGGTCCGCTCAGGTCCCCGGGCTGCTTCCTAGCAGGGAGGGGACAGGAAACTGCGACTTCCTCCCTCCCCTTCCCTCCCTGCCCTTAGCCTCAAGGCCACTGGCGGCTGCAGGCATCCCAGCCCGCGTTTGAGTTGGCGCTGTTCCCGGGCTTGCTGATCAGTGCTCGGTGGTACCCTGCTCCCTCTGCCACAAACACCCCAAACTCTGCCTTTGAAACCGTGCTCGATCCTGCAAATAGCAGCGTTCAAAGCGCTTTTCCGCACGAGCCGTCTAATTTCACCTCGCCAGTCTAGCGCAGCAGAGATTTTACCCGAAAATGTTAAGGACACTGAGGCTCAGGGGAGTCAGGTCATTCACCCAAAGTCGTCACAGCAAGAGAGCGGGTCTGGGGCTGCAGAACGTCGGCTCTCCCCCCCGCCACGTGGAGCCCTTCACGCGCACACTCTTCCCCCATGTGTGGGCCCCGCCGCGCCCTGCCCCACCGGGCCCTGGTGAAGACCCCCGGGATCCAGAGAACTGTCCCGTCCACACCCCGCCCTCGCCCTCGGAGGTGTGGGTGTGGCCTGGGGCTGCCGCAGCCAGAGGCCCCTAGAGAAGCACTCGGGTCCTGTGGCTCCTGCCATGTGGCCCTGGCTGGCCCCGCTGCCCGGCACCTGGGACCCCTGATGCCCTGCGATGCCCACGCCCAGCGCCTCCGGCCCGCTGCCCGCGTCCTGGGTCAACGCCTCCGCGGGCGGAGGGCCGAGTGAGGGCGAGGCGGGGACGCCCGCCCCGTTGCTGGCCCTGAGGGCCGCGGTGGCCCTGGCCTGCAGGCTGGTGGCGGCCGGTGGCCTGCTGTGGGTGCTGGGGCGCGGGGCACGGCGAGCCCCCGCGCCGCCGGGCGACACGCTCGTCTCCAGCCCGGCGCTGGCGGACCTGGCGCTGGCGCTCACGCTGCCCTTCTGGGCGGCCGAGTCGGCGCTGGACGGGCACTGGCCCTTCGGGGCCGCCCTCTGCAAGGCGGTCCTCACAGCCACCGTCCCCAACGTCTACGCCAGCATCTTCCCCGTCACGGCGCTGAGCGTCGCCCGGGACTGAATGGTGGCCGCGGCCACCGGGCCGGGCACCCACCCGTCGCTCTTCCGGGCCCGCGCGGCCACGCTGGCGGGGTGGGCGGCAGCCGCCCTGGCCGCGCTGCCCACGGCCGTCTTCGGGGCCGAGGGGGAGGTGCGGGGCGCGCGCCTGTGCCCCCTGCGCTTCCCCAGCCGCCGCCGGCTGGGCGCCTACCGGCTGCAGAGGGTGCTGCTGGCCTTCCTCGCGCCCCTGGCCGTCGTCAGCACCGGCTACCTGCGGCTCCTGGCCTTCCTGCGGCGGCGGCGGCGACAGCCCGGCAGCAGGCTGGTGGCCCGCTCCGTCCGCATCCTGGTGGCCGCCTTCTTCCTCTGCTGGTTCCCCAACCACGTGGTCACGCTCTGGGAGGTCCTGGTGAAGTTCGACCTGGCGCCCCGGAGCAGCACGCTCCACGCCGTCCACACCCACGTCTCCCCCGTCACCACCCGCCTGGCGCACAGCAACAGCTGCCTGAACCCGGCGCTCTACTGCCCGCTGCGGCGGGAGCCCCGGGCCCTGGCGGACGCCTTCAGCGACCTGCGGGCGTGGCTGCGGCCCCCGGGCCGCGGCTGGGTGGAGCAGGTGGCCCTGAAGGACGTGGGCAGGGGCCGGGCGGACGGGCGGACGGCGCCCCCCAGGAGAGAGGCCCTTCTGCCATGCTTGCCAGCTCGGACTCAGGGCCCCCCGGGTGATGGTGCAAGCTGAACAGCCGCCTCCCTCCAGGGCCTGCCATGGTGGGGAGACCAGGCCGTGACACCCTCAGCAAAGTCCGATCTTCGATCTCGCCCTGGGTGTGGTGGAATGGGGGAGGCCGGCCCAGGGCGGCGCTGGGCGCTGGGTGCAGAGCTTGAGTCTCCACTGGGAGGGGCAGCGACGAGGGTCTAAGAATAAACCTCTGGACCGCAGACGTCTCGACCTTTTGTCCCGGTTTGGTGTGGACGAAAGCATTCTCTGCCTCCTGTGACGGTTCCCAGGAGCGTTCCAGACTCGGGATCAGAGGTCTGTGCCCATCTCCCTGCCCTGCCACACCGCAAACGGGGTGTGCCCTTGTCCTTCTCCCGTGCCAGAGCCAAAAGTGCCCTCCTGCCCTACACATCTCCACCTTCTCACCCTCGGGGTGGAGCCTGTGGACATCTCTCAGCTGCAGAAGCCGAGGTCCCCGGCAGGGAGAGGCCACCTGCGGCCCTGGCACCGGCCAGGCCCAGAGCATCAACCTCGTGCTGGCTGGGAACCTCTGCGTGTCTCCCCTTAGATCAGGATTTGAGGGGAGAAGTAAAGGTCATGACAAGTCAAGGCTGTGGGTGGGGCCTGGGGAGGTGAGGGACAGAGGAGGCGGCTGCGGGGGCTGGGAGGGAGAAGTGGGGAGCCCGAGGCGCCCCGACCCGGGCTTCGCTCCTGGAGCACGTGGGTTGGTCACAGCCCAGGCCTAGCTCCCGCTTAACGGCTGACGGGCTCGGAGTTACCCCACGTCTCTGCATCCGTCTCCTCACCTGTGAAATGGCTGTTGCCCTAAACAGTGTGAGCTGTTAGTCTCGTCTTTCAGGCAAAACGGATGCAGAAGGAAAAGGGAGCAAAGAGGGCCTGCTGGGGGACAGGGCAGGGGGCGAGGCCTCCCCGGAACGAGACGCTCCGGGGTGAACTGAGTTTGACACGAGGGGGGAGTGGGGTGTTGGGCTCTCAAAGGTACTCTCCAGGGAAGGGGTTCCCCTCGGGTTTCCAGACCCACAGAGGCCTGCGGCCCGGCGACGATAAAGGTTGGCCACCAGAAGGGACTTTCTCGGGGGCAGCCCCGGGGAGGCCGGAGGTGGCAGAGGGACGATGGGGTTGAGCTTGGTCACCCAAGGTGCCTGGCAGGGGCGGGTCACAGGCCTGCAGGCCCTGAGAAGGGGCTCTGGACAGCCACCCAGGTCACAGCACATGAAGCGCCGTTAAGGAGTTAATTAGCCTCTCCATGTTTCATTTCCTCGTTTTGATGATGTTTGAACTGGTTCCGCAGCTCCAGGTCTGTTCACAGCTGGTTCCACTGGACAGAAGTCCTTGCCCACCCCACTCTGCACCCCCTGCAGCCCCTCCCGGGCCGCCTCTGCTGGGCTCGGGATACTGGCTGCTGTGGGGGCCTGGCAGCTTTATGGGACCCAGAGGTAAGGATTGACCAAGTTCAGACAGGGCCGGGCCAGCTGGGCACGAGCGCGCGGGCCGCCGTGGGAAGGGGAGGGTCTGGTGACGGAGGAGGCATCTCTGAGGCGAGAGGCCGGCCCTGCAGCACGAGGCCAGAGCTCTGAAACCGCGGGAGGGACCGGGGGTAAGCCTGAGTGTCGGAGGTGGGGCTGGGGACGGCGCATCACCAGAACGGTCACAGGGACAGGGACTAACCTCAGAGCAGCCGGAGCACAGCGAGTGTGACGTCATGCCTCCGGGGATGCAGACGGGCTTGGTCAGGGGACAGCTGGAGGGACAGCAGCTTCTGGGCCTGACCAGCGTCGGTGGGAGCATGTGGGAGGGGCCCTTGGGTGATCTCTGGGTGCTGCCGCCCCCACCCACGCTGGCCTTGCTGCTCTGCACTGAGCCCTGGCTCCCGGTGACACAGCGGACGGTTGCTGCAGTGCGTCTGAGACCTGGAGCCCCGGCACGCTGCGGCAGAGCCGTCGAGGGGGGCAGCAGGGACCGCAGACGGCAGGGCCGGCCCCTTCCAGGCTCACCTTCCAGGCCTGGCAACCCGTCTGCACCCAGGATGCCACGCGTGATGCCACATGTGCAAAGCGGGAGCAACTCCTCCCGCACAGGCTCCGTGCCAACGAGAAAGTGCCTTGGGAAGGCCTCGTGCGGGTGGCTGCGAGGGGTGCTGCCTGCACCCGCAAGCCTGCCCCACGACAGACTCGTCTTCCTCCCGGCAGAGGTCTGGGGGCCCACCCTTGTCCTATCACCCCAGGGGCTCCCAGGAGACCTGTGCACTCAGGCCCCTTCTACAGGTCGAGACTCCCTGCCCCCTCCCCTCCCCCACAGCCCCCCCAGGGCAGTTTTCGACAGAAACAGGAAGTGGAAACTAAAAGGGGAACTGGGATCAACTTGGTCCCTCGCTGCCTCTCAGCGGTGACCAGCCCACGAGCAGGTCCTGGGAAGGAAAGCGTCCTGAAGAGGCCACCCCAGGCCCTGCCACCACCACCGACCTCGGGACACCGGGAGAGGCTCTGAGAAGTGTCCTGAGACGGGGCCAAGACGCTGAGCATGGCGAGCAAACGAGATGAACACAGGCTTTCTAATATTGGAGTCCCCGAGGGCCACCAGCCCTGACCAGGTGGCCCTTCATTTCCATCCTTGTGTCTGAGGATACCAACGATGACGACAAAAAGGTCCCCGTCTCCAGAGGCCACCGCCCTCCTTCTGAGGGAAAGGCCCTCGGCGGAAGGACACAGGTCACACAGGTCACTGCCTGGCTCTTCCCTCAGCACTGCAGACACCCAGAGACAGCACTTTGTGGGGTTCCAGGTTTTTAATTTTCCCTGTTATTTTTTTTTTAAACAATCAAATTGGCAAAAAAAAAAAAAGTCTGGGGCTGGTGGGCACTGGGGGGTCCATTGAAAACCCCCAAATTCAGGCTGAGGTTCTGAGTCACGGTCACCGAGGTGACCTCCCAATGCACCGGAGAACCTGGTTTCCAAATGGCTGGGGCGGGGGGAGTCGGACTAGGTCCCCCATTCCTGCAGACGAGGGGAGAAGTCCTCGCCACCCCCCGCCCAGTCCTTCAGGATGTGGAGGCAGAAGGCTGCAATTTCTCATTGCCTACAATCTTCTCTTAAAAATATAAAACGCGTGCAGTTGGCTTTGGTACAAAAAAGAAAAAACAACAAAAGACATTCTGGTCCCTGCGGCCACCCCCCGACCCCGGCCTCTTGGGCCGCCTCGGCCTCCGCTCCCAGGACTCCGGGGAGCCAGGTCGTCCCTCTCGGATTCCACGGAGGACGGAGTAGGGAGAGCAGCAATGAGAGGCTGACGGGAGAGGGAGGGGACGCGGCCCTTTCAGAAGGGGCACCAAGTCCCAGGCCGCGGCCTCTCCTGAGAGACGGTGTCGCAGCGGCCGGCACCAGGGCCGGGACCCGGCCGCGGCGCGGTGAAGCCTGAACGAACCCCAGTAGTGTGGAAGGACAAGGCCCCTGATCCCTATGGCTTGGTTCCCATGTCCCTGGTCCTCTAAACCTCCCCGCTCCCTCCGTAACTAATTAACAATAAATAAATAAATTTTCCTAAAGTCGGGGGAGAAGGCATGAAAAACCGGCATCTGTGGTGTAGCGCCCGGATGCCGCCGGGGGCACTGCGGCCCGGTCCCCGGCTTCCTAAATGGCTCCAGGTATCCAAGGACCCCGAGGGCTGGCAAGGACAGTCAGCCAGCAGTTCTCTCCGACGGTCCCTGGTCGCCGGCAGGGCGGAGTCCCCAAGGCTCGCCTCCCTCAGTTTTTCAGGGGGCACGGGAAGGGGTGGGGTCCCCTTAGCTCTCCGGAGCTACGGGCTCCCCATCGCGGCTCTCGGTCTCCTCTGGGATGTCCTGCATCCTGGTGAAATCTGGGGTCGGGCGGGGGCACAGGGGGGACAGGGCAGTTAGCGAGCGAGCCACCGTGGGCACCCCGGGCCGATGCCTCCCGCCTGCAGGCCGTGAGGACAGGGGTTTGGGTCCCTGGCACTGTCGGGAAAACCCTCTGTCACAGTCGGCTGCGTGCTGGCACTCGGAACCGCAGTGTCCGAGCACACGAAGCTGACGACAGGCACAAAGCCTTTCGAGAGACGACACGGAGCTACAGCTACTGCTGGTTATTCCCGTATGTCCTGAACCCACGGAGAGAGCGGGAATGCCTCTGACCTATTTTAACTTTAAACAGAATCTGTTTTCACTTGAAAAGGTCGGGAATCACCCAGCAGGGGAGTCCCCTGCTTTCTGCGGTGCCACCATCAGACAAAACAGGAAGGCCTCTGTGTCCCTCCCAAGAGTTGCCGCAGACCTCGGGGGTCACTTAGGAACCTTCCTCCGTGGTCCTGTGCCCACGTGGACGCCACAGCCGGGATTCCGGACCCAGGTGGCAACCCACGGCCACCCTGTCTCTCCCAGGTCTCACCTCGTGGACTGTGGGGTGGAGACAGACGGCTGCTAACGTCCTCCTCGCTGCCGGTGTCGGGGTCACTGCTGTCCTGCAGCCGCTCCTCAGGGCTGCCCAGCTCCTGCCTCTCCCGGTCCTCGAAGGGCCGATGGATGGAGCGAAGGGTCACGGGCAAATCCAGGCGGTCGTGGCCTCGGCTGGACTGTGGACGGTGGCAGGAAGCACCGCGGGCCGGGGCATGAGCAGGGTCCGGGCGGGGGGACCGACTCCGCAGACGCCCGCGGACCCCTCCCCGCGCCCTCTGAGCTGTGCCCCGCTCCAGCCGGCAGCGCCCCCCGGGCCCCCAGCGTCCTCACCTGCGGGGGCGTGAAGCTCAGGTACAGGGCGTCGCCCGCCGGGAGGCTGCGGCGCCGGGGGTCCAGCGGCCGGCGGGCCCAGGGCGCCTCGGCGGGGAGCGGCTCGGCCTGGCCCAGCGCGGCCAGCCGCCGGCGGGCCTCCTCGGCCTCGCGCTCCAGCGCCGCCCGGGCCTGCTCGCTCTCCCGCAGCCGGGCCTCCAGGCCGCCCGCCTCGGCCGCGCGCTCCTCGCCCAGGCGCCGGCAGCGCCGCAGCTCCTCCTGCAGCAGCGAGTGCTGGCGCTGCAGCAGCGCCAGCTCCGTGGCCTGCTTCTCGGGCGCCGCGGCCGGCGCCCCCGCCCGGCCCGCCTCGCCGTCCCGCGAGTTGGCGCGCGCCAGCTTCTCCCGGCGCTCGGGGCCCTCGGGGAACCGCGCTTCCATCAGCGTGTCCTGCTGGGCCACCGCCGCCTGGGAGGAGGGGGACGGGCGGGCAAGTGGGCGGCCCCGTCCCTTCTGGCCCTCACCCCGCCCCGGGCCAGGTCAAGAGTCCCAGGAGTGCCACCTGGGGAAGGCGGGGCAAGGCCTGGCAGGGCGGCTCCGCCCTCTGCTCTGGTCCCCCCACTGACCTGCAGGGCTCTGGTCCCCCCACTCGCCTGCAGGGCTCTGGTCCCCCCACTCGCCTGCAGGGCTCTGGTCCCCCCACTCACCTGCAGGCCGTGCAGAAGCCCGTAGAGGCTGACCAGCCGCTGCAGCGCTTCCTGAGGACAGAGCGGGGCTGGGATTAGGGACTCCAGACTTGGAGGCGTAGACTCTGCCCACCGCCCCTCCACACCAGGAGCCCTTTTCTCAGACTGAGCCCACCCCACCCCCCGCCTGCCACACCGTCGCCTCCCCTCCCCTCTCACCTCCTGGGGGGACCTCAGCTGGTTTCCATTTCGGTCCTGCACGAGAGAGCCAGGGCGGGGTCAGCGGGCACACACCCCCGGCGCCTATCCCTGACGGCTGTGTCAAGGATCGACGGGCCATCGTCCCTTTCCCACCCCCTGGCCAAGTCCCAATGCCCCTGGGGACCCACCTTCTGGCTGGAGTCTGAGTCGGCTCTGCAGAGCTCGATGGAGCCGTTGAAGGTTCTGGCCTCTCCATCTGTTGGGAAGGGAGAGGCCGAGCTCACCGCCCAGGACGCTGACAGCACCCAGTGGGACCCACGCCCTTCAGCACGCCCCACCTCGGTGCCCAGCTCACACTCACTGGCAGTGATCCCGGGACTCGAGTCCCCGCCGCTGTCGGCCTCCGTGGGCTCCCGGGGCGTGGCGAGCAACTCAGCTCCCGGCCCCACCAGCAGGTCCTTCAGGCCCTCGACTGAGGGGGGCAGGAAAGGTGATGAGGACACAGGCCCCGTGGGGGATGGAGGGTGCCTCTGGCCCGACACGCACCCCAGGAGCTCCCTGCCCAGGCGGTGGACCCGCCGCACCAGCACACACCTCAGGAGAGGTGCCCTGGGCAGCGCGGTGCAGGCGGCATGGAGGTGGCCATCAGCGAAGGCCCGCGTCCCCTCCCCAGCACCCCCAGCACCGGGCACAGGGCGGGCACCAGGAGCTTGTGGACTGACACCCTCTCGTCTGTTGGTGTGTGCGGGTCTTGCCGAGTGTCCCTACTGTGTGTCAATGAGGGGCCCTCCCCAGGTGCCCCCTCACCCTCACGGATGGCATCCTGCAGCAGCCGCTCGCCTCGCGGGGCCTCGAGGGACTCGGAGCGGAACAGGCCCCTGGGCAGGGGGGGCAGGGGCAGCCCACTGCCGCTCTCCTCCTCCACCTGGAAATGGGTCATCTCGGCGAACAGCCCGACCTTCTCCTGCAGCAGCTCCACCAGCGCCCGGTCCTTCTGCTGCAGCTCCACTGTGGGCGAGGACAGGCGAGCATGCGGGAGGGCCCGGGGACACCCGGGGGAGCCGCCCCGGGGCCGGGCAGAGTTGCGGGGCTTCGTTGTGATTTCTTGGCATTTATAACAAAGGAAAAACTTCTTTTTTGCAGGGGGGAATGTAAAATGTGCACTTTTGTTTGAAAAACAAAAGTCACCAAGCTCTGCGGCAGGGAGGGCAGGCTGTCCCCCAGTCTGCGTTCTCCCCAGCTGCCTTCAGGGCGGGGTGTGTCTAAGTCTCCCGTAGGCTACATGTCCCAGCCCCACACTGCACACGACCAAATTCTGGCTGATGGACGTGTCGGAATTCCAGGTCCGTCCTTAAACGTTCCCTTACTCCTCCCCGCTGGCGGGGATGCAGATGTGATGGTGGGAGCCGCAGCAGCCACTCTGGACATAGACAGGGCCCCTTCCTGGGGCTGGCGGAGCTGCACCTGTACCCTGCACGGTTGCGTGGAGAGACGTGGTCTCCCACGCCTGGTTTAAACACCTGACTCCTGCCGGTCTCTGCACAGAAGTTCGATCGTACCTTCTCCAACAGAGGCCCCTGCAGTAGCAGAGTAAGTTAGGTCTGCCTAGTTCCCTTTGCGGAGGCGCCACGGTACTTGTCTTCTCTTTCCGGAGATGTCACACACGCGCAGGCGCACGATCCGTGCGACGCATGTTCATCCCCATCGTTTTTGCACCAAGCGTACGGAAGCACGCGCGTCACACAGCGTCAAGCCTCGCCCTTTTCCCTCAACCGACACTTCGGTGACGGCCCTCCACCAGCCCGCGGTGCACAGCGTCCACCGGGTGGGTGGATGCGAATTATTTAACGAGGTCCGTGGACAGACTTACTCTTGATTCGCCGCAGGTAAGCCTCGTCCTCCGTCTCAATCAGGGGGAAGTCCTCCCTCGGGGGGCACCTGGAGGGGCAACAGACCGGGCGGGGTGGGGAGCAGCTGGGTTACAGACAGGCAGCAGCCCCCCTCCCTCCCTCAAGGTCATGGTCGTCCCCGCAGCGCCCGCAGCCCAGGCCCTGGCTCTCTTCACCCCCGAGCCATCCTCGTCCCAGCACCGAATGTCGCCGGCATGTGTGTGCACCTCTCCTGAGGTCCCCTGGAGGGAGATCCAGGCCAGAGGCGCAACTACGGGTGTTGGCATCAAGCAAACTGGGCTCAAATCCTGCCTCCGCTATTTATCAGGGGGTGGGGAGGGCACCTCCCTCTGTCCTCATCGGCCAAATAGGGAAACTACCTTCCTTGTAGGTTTTGGATCAGGATTAAATGCAATCATGCAACAGCGCCTTCACCATGGCAGCAGCGCAACAAACCGACTCCGTGGGTAACAGTAACTATACTTTCTATAATTACAACATTAGCATTAGTAGCGAAGAGGCCCCCGGAAGTCTACCACCACCGGGACAGGCCTTTTGCAGCATTCTGCTAGAATAGGCAATTTCAAAAACTTTCGTACAAATTCCTGGAAAATGTGCTCAACAGTGTCAGTTGCACAGGTTAAAAATGAACAGGTTTACATATCAGAGCAGGAGGAAGACTGCACTCTCGGAAAGCTAAAATTCAAAAATAAACATCTCATTGAGTTTCATCTTCAAGGCTCCGCTTTCAGTATTCCACATGCTCGTCACTTGGCTTTTTTCATCACAAGAGACACACGGTTGCTGACTGGCTGCCTCGGACCTGACGTGTGTCCAGCAGCGGCCACAGGTTGGCCCCTCTGCATGCCAAACAGCATCCTTCTCGCGTCTCCCGTACGGAGCTTGTCCACGAGACTCGTGCCTCTTACCTCCGGTATCGATGTTCTTGTTATCTTTTACATTCATTTTTTAAAAATAAAGGCAAGATGCAATCCTATCCAAATAATGGCCCACCGCCTACAGACCAAGATGTTTCAGCAGCTGAAACGGTACTGTCGGCTGCCAGGCAAGCCACCGTGTGGCAGCTCAAAGGATTCCTCTGCTTGTCAGCTCAGGCTGCCTTTGAAAGGTGGTCGGGGTTGTCACTGTGTAGGACGTGAGACCACCTCTCGTGCCTTGGGCCGTCCCGTCTCCCCTCAGCCCCTGCCTCTGTTCCCAGGGCCTGCCGTGGCCTGGGGCCCAAAGCCGCAGGTACCCCGAGGCCAAGCACACACTCACGTGCGCACGCTCTGCTGAATGACCCGGATCCAGGTGCTCCGGTCATCCCGGGACGCCGTGTGGACCTCGTACATCTCGGGGGGCGCCCCGCTGATCAGAAACATGCCTTTCTCCTGGTTGGCAATGTCCCGCACGATAAGGTTCTGCAGCGACACCACCGAGGGCTTGTCCTGCAATGGGGGGTGGGGGGAGGCATAAGGAGGGTCAGGCTGGGGGCCCCGCTCCTCGGCCAGCCGATGACCGCAGTCCTTCTGGGATACCAAGGACAAAGAAGCCTGCCTACAGCACAAGGGCCGGGGCTCTGGTGCCAGCCGGAGAGGACCCTGACGCACCTGGCCCCTGCCCATTCAAGTAGCTTCAAGCATTACTTTCCACGGCCACAGAAACAGACTGTCCGTGGCCTCCACAGGGGCCAAAGGGCCTGTACATGGTCAGCTGCCTCTAGTTCTTCTGTCACACCAGTGGTCGCACTCATGGCTGCCGGACTCTGGAGGAGTCCAGGCTCCTTTGGGCTCAGGCAGGCAAGCACGAGGGGCTGGCGACCCGGGTCTGTGCGCACAGAGGCGGGGAAGGGCTCACCAGGGCAGGGAAGATGTACTTCTGGTCCTTCTCCTGCAGGAACACCAGCACGTCCGTCATCAGCAGCATCAGCACATCTGCGGGGGGCAGGCGGGAGGGTGGTCAGCAGAGGGTCTGAGCTGCAGCTGTGTCTTCCTCAGGGGCCGGCCGACACGGTTGGCCTCCCCTCCCCGTCCTCCTGTGCACACCTCCCACCTCCCCATCTTTATAGCTCAGGGGGAAAAGAATGCACGTGTTGTCAGGTGAAGCACTTTTCGGGCTAGCGGGGATCATGCGGGAGGGACCAGCCCGTGTCCCAGGCTAGCGGGGACCACGAGGGACCAGCTTGTGCCTTTGAGGAAAGCCCTCTTTGGAAAGCCACACAGGTCCTCGACCTGGGGTCCACAGACCCCTGCGATGTCCACTGCCAGGCCCCACTGGCTCTGCAAACCCTCCGCGCACTAACATGACACAGTGGGTTTTCCTGGGTGAAGGGGTCCAGGACTTCCATGAGAGTAAAAAGGCTTCCCAGAGCCGGAGGGGCTGCCCCGTTTCGGCCTTTTGGCCTAAGTCTCACACCTTGATATCGTGACCCGTCTCTGGTTACTGGACCTCAGTCCCCCACAGCCGGCATCGTCCCACTTTCTCCTCCGTGCTGGGCGGGGAGGGGAACTCGGTTGTCTTACCCATCTCCCCCACAGCTGAACGGGCCCGCTCCTCCCTCACAGGCCCCCTTCCCTCTCCTCCTGTGCCCCGCCTTCCTGGCCTTCAGATCCCAGGCGGCCCGCACTTTGAGGAGGAAACTGAAGTCAAGTGACTGTAAAACTCAGATGTCATGGTCAAGGACAAGACCCACACTCTGCCCTTGGAGCTCTGACCCGACTGCGGGCACAGGGAAGGGAGGGCTTTGCAAATGCTTCAGAAATAAAGCTTTCCAGCCTTGCTATTTTTAACCCCCCATGGCGAGTATTCTTAGCTGCTGCGTGGGAGGGATGGGAAAGAGAGAAAAGGGATGAAGGGAGGTGGCTGGTGAAGCCTGCAGCCTCCAAGGGCACGGGGCGGGTATGCCGACCTGCCACAGAGGCTCGGTGGGCCGTGGCCTGGGGTGGCAGCTTGCTGCGTCCCTCATTTCCCCACCCCCGGCCACACCTCCGCTCTCTCGTCCTCATTTAGGCAGGAAAGGTGTGGCCAGCGGGGATGGAAGGGAGTTGGGGGCTGTGCCACCCCTGACACGCTCCCGCCAGCCTGTCCAGCCTTCCCCGGGTGTCCCAAAGTCCCTGTCCCTTCCGTGGACCGGGCAGCTGGGGCTCCAGCAGGCGGAGCCACCCAGCGGAGCTGGTTCCCCAGCCCCGAGGGGCTCCGCCCCCCACTCCCGCACCTACTCGTTGACGCAGGCCCCTGCGCGGCCGCAGGGCGCCCCGACTGACCCCGTTTCCCCGCCGCGGCCCGCTGACCTTTGAACCGGCCGGTGGCCGTCTTCCAGAGTAGGCAGCCGTCGTGGATGAGCTTGCGCCGCAGAAGCTCCTCGCGGCCGAAGGGGCCCTTGCCGGGCACCGGGGCCTGGGCCCGGGGGTCCAGGCGGCTGTAGATCTCCTGCAGGCGCGCCCCCTTCTCCAGCTCGTGCACGTCCTGGTCCACGCCGGACAGCAGCTCCTTCACCAGCCGCAGGGCCGTGGTCAGGTCCTGCCGCTCGGCCTCGGACCCTGGCACGGGGCGGCACGGGCGGCTTAGCCCGGGAAGCCGGGGTGGGGGGCCTGGCCGCGCCCGGCCCCGCCCAGGCCGCCCCGCCTCCCTCCCCCCGGGCCCCCCGCACCCCGCCCAGGCCGCCCCGCCTCCCCCCCCCCCGTGCCCCCCCGCACCCCGCCGCCGGCCCGCACCGTGGGAGTGCTGCAGGATGCGGCTGATGAGCACCGGGTACTTGGTGATGCGCTGCGTCACCAGCAGGATGCACTCCTGGACCCCGTGCCGCTTCAGCACGGCCGAGCGCGTCACCTTCTGCGGGGCGGGCGGGGCAGAGGCGGTCAGGGCGGGCGGCCGCGGGAGGGCACGACCCCCCCCCCGCCCCCCAGGCCCCGCGCCCCCGCTCACGCGGATGAACTGCTGGAAGCGCTTGTCCCGCGCGTACAGCTCCTTGTAGAGCTTCAGGGCCTTGGTGTGGCGGCTGCAGAACTCCGCGTACGTCTTGCGCATCTGCTCGGCGCGCGGCCCCGAGAACTGCAAGGCGGGGCGCAGGCTGGGTGGGCGCGCCCCGAGCCCCCCCCGCCCCCCGCACGCCCCCGTCGCCCGCCAGAGCCATCCCGGCGCCGCCGCGGTCCCCTGCGCTCACCTGGCTGATGAGCACGTCGCCCAGGCGGGAGATGACGAAGTTGCGGGTGCTGCCCGGGCTCAGCGCCTGGCGCCGGCGCTCCAGCAGCTGGCCGAGGAAGCGCGTGTGGATGTCGCTGAGCTCGTCGGCGCAGGGGAACAGGCCCTGCACCACGGCCGGCTCCACCTGCAGCTCCTCCAGCATCCCCGCGCGGAACAGGCGCGTCATGATCTTCAGCGTCCGCACGTGGTGCAGCTCCGTCTGGATCAGCTCTGCGGGGACAGCGCGGGAGGCTGCTCGGAGGGACCCAGGCTGGGCACCCGAGGGCTCGCCTGGGGTTCCGAAGGCCCCTCCGGGTTCACGCTCCACTGCGTGAAGCGCAGATCACTTTCTCAGCCTGCTGTGGCTGGCAGGTCCCCACCCACCACCACCGCCACCGTGTCCTCCACGCGGCCCGGTTTCCCACAGCCCCTGGCAAGGCGCTGGGCACGGAACAGGCGCAGAGCGAAGACTAAGAACTGCCTCGAAGGAAGAGACAAAGACGGAGCCTGGGAGGCCAACAGCTCCAAACGGTTGGGGGCCCGGAGGCAAGTTGTGGGGTGCCGGGAGGGTCCTGGACACCGAGGGGCTGAGGGGGAAGCGTCTGAGAGGGGCAGGGCGCTGCAGGCAGGACCTGGCGCAGGAGGAGGAGGCCAGGGGGGTCTTCTCGGCTCACCATAGATCACATCCTGCTGCTTCATCACCTCCTTTTTGTGCTGCTGCAGGAAGCCGCTGTCCACAGCAAGGCTCCAGGAGTCAGCCGCAAAGTCCTTCTCGTCCATCTCGAAGTCGCTCATCAGCTCGCTGTAGATCACCTCTGCACCTGGGCACCGGTGGCGGACAACTCAGGGCCGCTTCCCTTCCCTGGACCCCTTCGTGCCCTGCCGCTCCCGGGCCCCGCCCCTGGCCCCCACGCTCGGGCTCGGCCCGGTCACCTTCATCGATGAGGGACTCCACCGACAGGGCCCGGTTGCGCATGTTGAGCGAGTCCGTGGACTGGGACAGGATCCGGCGCAGCCCCAGCGGGGACTCTTCGTTAAAGTGCCTGGGGAGGGAGGCCGCTCATCACCCCGACGCGGGCAGGACGGCCCTCCCTGGTGCGGGGCCGGGACGCGGGGCCCGCCACCGGCTTCTCCCATCCACCTGCCCCTAACTCTGGACCTCTCGCCAGGTCTCCACCGTCCTGTCTCTGCCTGCGTGGCCTCCTGCCCGGCCCCCTCCCCGGCCCCCTCCCCGCGGAGGCTCACCCTGCGATGTTGGTGGTGGACACGCTCTTGGCTAACGACAGGGAGGAGCGGCCACGGCGGGAACCCAGCAGGGACTGGCGGAAGCTGTCGGAGGGGTAGATGGCGGAGCTCGGCCGCTCCCGCGTGGTGGCTGCGGGGGACCGGGCAGGCCAACGTCACGCCCGCTGCCGTCCCAGGGGTCAGGCCTCCCGGGCCCCCTCTCCCAGCCCACCCTTAGCCCACTCCAGCCGAAGAAAGACGGTGACGGCGATGCCACCTTACGTCTGTGCAACGCTTTTCACACACTCAGAGCTTTTCTTGTCTCCTCTCTGACCCGCCACGAGCCCAGGGACAAAGCGAAGCCAGAAAAGTCAGGCTGGACTTTCTGAGGACGCACCCACTGTCCCTGCCTCACCAAAGCTGTCTGGATGTCAGCTATGGCCCACACTCCCACGTGCACGCAAATAACTGATAATAGTAACACAGGGTGCGGCCGGGCTCAGATGGCCCACGGCCCCAAGCCCTCGCTCCCGTGTGAATTCCGTCCTGCCCCCAAGTCCCGGGGGGACATCCATCCCACCACCGGCTTCCAAGGGGGGCGGGCGTTGTGCCCGGAGCAGCCTCAGGGAGCAGCAGAGGCCGGGCGCCCCCGGGGCCCCGCCCAGGGACTCACTCTTGCTGCGGAGGGACACAGACTGCAGGGCAGTGTTGTTCCTCAGCAGGGCCGCCTTCTGTTGCTGGGAGACAGAGCAAGAGACACCGAGACCTGCCGTCACCCAAGGGTGGCCCCCCCAGGCACAGGGGAGGATGCTGGCACCATGGCTAAGGGCGTCAGCGGTGCTGAACCCGGGGTGCTGGGGACACTCGTACAGCGGCAGACTGGCCCGCTCAGTCGAGGTTTGGGGTGCCCCACCGCTGGGAGGCTCAGGGAACACGGGGCGGGGGGTGGACGGGGGTGGACAAGACAGGCAGGAGGGGGCCCGCACTTCCACCCTCACCCAACCAGCCCTCCTGCAGCTCACCTTCTGCTTGACCTTCGTGCAGTTGGCCAGCGTGTCCTTACAGCGGTTGTGGATAGTCACATTGCAGGCTAGGAGGGCGGGGGGGGCACAGGAGGGGTCACACCCACGTGCAGACACCCGCCTCCCCCTCCCCAGATGTCTGGACCCTCGCCACACGCCCACCCCTCTCCCCCGCCTCCCCCTTCCCCCGAGCAGGAAGTGAAGTGAGGGCGGACAGGTGTTGACCGCAGCGAGGGGGTGGGCGATCCTTATTCACAGGTGGCCGGAGGGGTTGCCGGCAGCCAGAGATGAGCAAAGGGGGTTGAGAGTGCCAGATGGGAGAGGGACGCCCACAGAACGGAAGAGGGCACAGGAGCGGCAGGGTGGGGGCTGGGGCGGGGGGTTCACCCCGAAGCACCCAGGAAAGGGTCCCCATGGACTTGGTCCTAACGACCCTCTGAAGCAGAAGGGGCTGTCTCATCCCAGAGGAGGAACCTGTCCTGGGAGCTCAGGCCACCTGCCCCAGGTGGGGCTGGGATTTGACAGGAGCGAGCGCCCGCCCCGGGGCTGTGCTCACAAGGACGCACGTCTGCCCTGCACAGGACCAGGCTGGGCGCTGTGAGGCGGGTGGCCCGGCCCTGCCCCTCCCCGCCAAGCCTCCTGCCTCTGCCCTGCTCGGCTGGGCCTGCTCCACTCGGCCTGCCTTCCCTCTCCAGCCCGAAGGGGCCTGTTCCCAGCGAAGTCGCAGCTCCCACACGCCGTCTGCTTCTCCCCGTCGCCCCCCACACACCTTGCCACGGGTAGGAGAAGAGAGGAGCAGCAGCCAAGCCCAGGCGCTGGGACCACTGGCGGCCCCGGCCCAGTCCACTCCCCCGGCCGGCGCCGGAAACTGCTCAGACAATGCCCAGCGCCGCGCTCACTTCCACAAATACAAGGCGGGCAGGGTGGGGCGGAGGGGCAGACGGCGGTGGGGGTGCGGGCTGCCCCCACTCCCGGGAGCTCCCTCTCCTGCCCCCAGCACCCAGCGTCTCTGGAGCGAACCTCCGCTCTCCACCTGCTCTCAAAATAGTGCTCGCTGCCCCCCTCTCCGTTCCCCCGGCAACGAGCTGGGGATGGGGAGCTGTCAGCTCTGGGATCGGGGCTGCCTCTTCGCCCTCGGAACTCTCAACTGAGCAGCGAGGAAGTGGGCAGGCCGCACAGGTTCTTCCTGGGGACCCCGGGGCCCCAGGGTGCGGAGGCCAGAGCAGCTGTCCTCCTGCTCAGCAGCAGGTCCCAACACCGCAGTTCCCGAGCAGCTCTTTGCCACAGGTTGGGGGTGTGGGGAGGGGACAGGGCAGGGACCAGCACCCGGCCCTGGCTTCCGGGCCCACCTCTGCACGGGCACATCGGCACCTTGGCGAAGGAGAGTTCCTCACCTCTACTTCTAAAGACGGGGCTCCCCTCGGATGTGGGCGAGGGACAAAAGTTCTAACCCCACCCCCCACATGGTGCTGCCTGCCATCTTCCCCCGTGGGGTCAGCCAGGCTAGGAACGCCTGGCCTTTGCCTCGGGCTACCAGATTCAGGGATTTCAGGCTCCACCCTCAGATGATGCAGAGAGCAGGGTAGGGGGGGCCCCCCGACGTCCTCCACGTCCAGTCCTGCCCGGGATGGCAGGATGACGGGCAGCACCAGCTGCAAGGCCGGCGGCCCGCCACCCAGCTCCCTACCCCCCACCCACCCTCACATGCATTCCTGCTCCGTTCCCTGACCTCCAGCAGCTGTTCAGGGTCGGGGGACACCCAGGGCACGACAGCTGCACGGGGCCATCCCAGCCTCCCCTCCCCCGTTCCCACACAGCCCTGCTTAGGTCATATCCCAACCGCCACCCCCTTGGTGTGAGGACAGGGAGCAGGGAGCAAGCGTCCGGCCCTGGCCTTGGGCCGGCTAGGAGGGCGACCCCGCTGGGTCCGGGGCGGAAAGGACGATGGAAAGGTGAGGGTCGGCGGGCACCGAGTCCCAGAGCCTTACTTGGGCAGATGAGGGCTTCCTTGGCTGTGATGCTCTTGTTACAGGCGTAGCACATGGTCATGCCCGACACGGAGATGGTGGTGAAGAGGTGCCCGTTGGTGTAGCGGGCGTCCTTGGCTTCCTTCATCTTCTCCTTTTCCCGGGTCTGTGGAGGGGGCGAGACACAGAACGTGAGGCGGGGAGAGGCCAGAGCCACAGGCCGGGGAGGAGAGCCGGCCCGCGGGCGCCGGAGACGCCGGTGCCCACGGCAGAGCCTGCCACAGCTGTCCACGCGGACCCGGCCGGCCTGCAGGCCCCGCCGGCCCGACCCACCTGGCCTCTGCGGCTGGGCTGCCTTCTGGGGCCGCTCATGTCCCCGGCTCCGACCGGGGCGTCCTCGCGCCACCTCCCAGCCCCGGCTCTGCTCGCCCCTGAGCTGCTGCACTGTCTCCTGCGAGCCGGGGGAAGATGCACCGAGAGCAGGCACAGCGGAGGGTGCCAGCTCACCAGCGCTTTCGCATCTATGGGAGCTGGCTCCTCTCATAACCATGACAACGGGGGCTGGATGGAGCGCTGTCTCCTGGCAGGCGGTGGGGGGCAGGAGAGCCCCTCGTCAGCCCGGGGAAGGGGGCAGAGCGCCTCCGCGGCTGCCCCCACCAGAGCCAGGGTCCTGGCCCTCTGGCTCCACACGCGCTCGCTCAGCCAAGGTGCGTGGGGCCGTCTGCGGGCGCGGGCGGCAGCTTGTCCCCCGCTAACCCTACGGGAGGAGGAGCCGGGGTGGGTCCTGGCCACACCTCCTCCCCAGGCCCTTTAAGGAAGCCCAGCACCTCAGCCCATATCCTTCCCGGCAGGAAGCCTCTCCTGCGGCCGCTCTGACCCCTCTGGTTCCGCCCTCCAGAACCTGGGGGGCCCCGCTGCTCCTCCTCAGCCAGCCAGGCCCTCCCACCCTAGGAAGTCCCTGCTGGCGTCCACCCTCCGTCCGGTGGAGAGGGGGGCACGCTCACGCCCTCCTGGGAACCTGTGAGCTCAGCCCTCTCCGGCTCCCCCTGCCTCTGCAGGTCAGGTCCTCCTCCCTGGCCTCGCTTCAGTCCCTCCCCAAAGACGTGACAAGACGGGTACCCCCATCCCATCTATCCCAGCGCCTTCCCCGGCGGCCACCTCAAACCCTGGACTTCCCCTCCGGCCTCAGAAGATGGGGAGCAGGCCGGGAGCTGACAAGACCAGGCCCCAAGGGTCACGGCCCCTCAGAACCAGTGAGTGGACCAGTGTGCCAAGGCTGAGCGCACGAGCCCCGAGGCGGAGGACGCAGCTGGGGCCCTGGACACAGCATTAGGAGTTGGGGACGGCCCTCGGGCCGGGCGTCCAGGCCTAGCCCTGCCCCAGGTCCAGCCGCCAGAGCAGCTGGGGCGGGGGAGGTGCAGGGACTCACTGGTCTGGTGCTTGGGGAAAAGGGGAAGTTAGAGGGGCTGAGTCAACACTCAGGGCCAGAGGGCACTGGGCCAGGCAGCGCCTGCTGGTGGCCTGCAGCCTTCTCCCGCCGCCTGCCCTCTCTGCCGCTCCTCCCTCCCTTCCTAAGTCCTGGTCTCCGTCTGGTCCCATCTCTCCCCCCACCCCACCCGTGGCCTCTCCTCCCCTGCTGCTCACCTGGGCCTGCTGAGGAGTCTGACCTGCCTCTCACCTGGCCTCTGTGGTCTAACCTCCACCCACCCTGCGCTTCAGAAGGTCAGGACCTGACAGGCCTCAGAGACCGAGGCCCGGGTCCCCCCACTGCCAGACACGCCCTCTGCCCTCCTCTCCTGCCCGCCCAGCCTTCTCTGTGACAGGACATAGTCGAGCACTCGTTATGCTGGAAGCAGAAGCCACCAGACAAAACACGAGTGTCACAGCAGAAACCGCAGCAAGCCCGAGTCGAGGTGGAGCCTAGACCAGGCAGTGCAGCCCCAAAGCTGCCTGCCCCCCCCAACCCCCCCAGGCTTCCAGGAGCACTCACCTGGGGAGGTGGGGAAGGGACAGACAGGACCAGGGTCTCTAGTGGCCCTCCCTCTCTGGCATCTATGCCCCACAGAGGACTCGGGCACTCGGGGCCCAGCCTCCTCCACCTCCCAACACTCACCCTCTCTCCCAGTGACGCCCCCTCTAGGTGGGCCAGCGGCGGGCAGCAGCCGCAGCAACAGCACATCCCGCCCCAGCAGCAGGCGGCCCTGGCACTGCCTCGCGCTATTGTCCCGGCGGCAGCCTGTGCCCGCCCCGGGACTCGGCCGGTGGGGACAGGACACAGGGCCAGCTCAGCCGCGTGCCCGCTGCAGCAGAGTGACTGGAGGGGCTCGCCTGGCGCCTTGTCCCACGCTTCTCCGGGTAGGGCTCCCACTGCCCACCCCCCAGCGGGCCGGCCCTTGGCCTACACGCCCCAATCTGTCCACCGAGCAAGGGCCCCTCGCTCCACTGCCCACAGGCCCATCGCCACCACAGAGGCCCTGCCCGCTTGGTTCGACACTGCTGTCCCGGGTCTGGTCGTGCTCGCTCGTGAAGGCCTCGCGGGAGTCCTTGCCACACGGCCCTACTCTCTGCCACGGCCACGTCAAGGACCGAGTGACCAGAGCTCCCAGCGCAGTGGCCAGTACACGACAGGCACTGGACACGTTTGGGAACGAGGGAAAGACGGGAAGCGAGGAAGGGCGGGCAGGCGGGTGGACACCAGGAAAGGGGTCCCGGCGGCACCCTCACGCCGGCCAAGGGCCCGGTCCTCGTCACAGCTTCGGAGCCTTCCGTCCCAGGCCTCGTTCCCCTTCTCTCCCTCCTCCCCTCGGGCTCCCAGCCCTGTCTCCTCTTCCCTTCCTGCTCAGCCCCTGAGGGTTTCCCCTGGAGGCCAAGCCAAACCTCTGTCCCTCGTCATCCCAGACCTTGGTCACTTTTGGGGACAGAAAGATGGGGTGACTGGCGGAGGACACTGTGGCTGGCGTCCCAAAAGCTCAAGGCAGAGGGGCACCTCCCCGCTTCGCATTGTCTCCCAGGCCGAGAAGGAAAACAGAGACGCGATGAAGGCCAAGGCCGTGCCAAAGCCTGATGGACCTGGGCTTCCTGTGCCCCCCGCGGGCAGCGGGAACTCAGACGCTCTCCGGGCAAGGCCCGAGCCCTCACGTGACACCCAGCATCGCCTCTGCACCGGCGGCAACCAGCCGCGGCCCCGGCCCCAGTATGCAGAGGCCCCCGTCCAGGCCCTCTCCATGGTGACCAGAGGTGACCTGGAGGGCTTTGCCGGGGTCGGGTCATCTGTGGCTCAGCCGCTGGCCAGCGGGGTGCAGAGTCATAGGCGCAAAGGGCACTGAGTCATGGGGGGACTGGGGGGCCGGGAAATGAGACAGAGGGCTCCTGGCCGAGGGACTGGGAACAGGGCTCAGGACGCTCTGGGCCAGGCTCGGCCCCTCTGAGTTTCCAGGGACGAGATGAGGCAGGAGGCTGAGGAGAAGCGGCCAACCGAAGCGCGAACCAGACAGACACAAAAAGACCCCACGCGCACACAAAGGCACTTAGCGAGCGCCTGCTCCAGGGACGAGGACGGGGCGCTGGACGGCGCGGTGGGCACGCCGCTGAGGCCGGCGAGGGGCACAAAGGACCGCGGGCAACGAGTCAGGCGGGAGGCCCTGAGACCCGGGCATCCTGGACCGCCGCCTGCCCCCGCCCGGCCACACCTGTCGGGTCAGGAGAGGGGGCCAGGGGGGGGCGGGGGCGCGGACAGACGGGTGTTTGTGCAGGCGGACAATAGCTGTGCCAAGACTCCCTGCCCTCCTGGCACGGGGCAGGCCGGCGGAGCCAGGAGGGGGCAGCTGCTGCCTGCAGGCCCCGGCCCCCGCCCCCGAAGAGACAGAAACAGGCCCAGAAGGGGCCGGCCAGACCCTCCCCGTGCCTCCCCCACTCCGGGAGCCCTGACCAATCAGCGACCCCGCGCGCCTGGGCCCCGAGGCTGGGGCCGAGGACGGACCTGCTCCGTCCGGAGAACACGAGCCTCCTGCTCTGGTGACCGCCATTCAGAACAGCAACCAGAGCACGTGGCTCGGACGGACGGACGGACACACAGGGGTAGCCCCAACACGCAGGTCACGCGTGTGCACGGGACTCGTTCAGTCAGGGTCAGGGTCCCAGGGACGCGGAAGGGGCTGAGCTCAGACCCCCTCGAAGTCCTCCAGGCGGCCCCACAGGTCCTGCCCTGGGCACGCCGGCCCCCGCGGTCAGTCCCTCAGTGACTTCCCCAGCGTCCAGCTCCCTTCCCCCTTCCCTGCTTCTCCCCGCCCCTCCCCCTCAGCTCTTTATGTAGCCTCCCTGACCCCTAGGATCCTTCCTATGCCCCCCAAAGCTTCAGCCTCCTGGGGACCCCCCCAGTTCCTCATCTTCCACCCAAACTGCCTCCCCTCTCGGCTCCCCCAGCCTTCCTCTCCCGCTCGGTCCTGGTCCTGCACACAAAGCCAGCCACCGCTCCGCTGCTCAGGACAAAGACAGAGCCTCTCTGCTCTCTCCCACTCCACCTGCCCGCCACACTCCACTGCTGGGGTCTCACGGAATCCCGGGGGACCCTGGCCTCCACAGCCATCCCTGGACCTCTGGCCCCTGCTGCTCCAAGGCAGGAAAACACCCTTTGTTCTGAGGAGCAGGAAGGTTAGGGGTGGGGGTGGGGGAGGGAGAACAGGGGAGGAGAGAGGAAGGGGACCGGTGGGGTTTGGGGCCTGTGGAGGTGGGAAGTAGAGCAGAGAGAATGGAGGGGGTGGAGGGCTGAAGACAGCCTGGAAGAACAGAAATGGTGTGAAAAGAAGAAGCATGGCGAGGGGGGCCGCACGGGCAGACTGGGGGTGGGGGGTGGGGGGAAAGGGCAGCTTGCCCTCGACTTAAATTTCTCCTTTCACCAGCGAGGAAGAGAGGTGTCAGGGCTTAGCTCTGACCCATCCCCCCTAATAGGTAGCAGGGGAGACCACCCTCCTCAAATAATCTCATTTCCAGCAGGGGCGGGGGGGGGCTCTGCTTCCCATCACAGTATAAAAAGAAAGGAGACAGCTGGCTTGTTTGGGGGAGGGGGGCTGAGGGGATCCAGGGTTTCTTGGCTAAGCACCAAGTCCCCCCTTCTGTAACCACAGCTTTCCGGAGGTGGCCCTCCCCTTCCGACCAGCCCAAACTGACAACCACCCTGCTGCGGTGGCCTCTCTGCCCTCTGGCCTCTCTGCTCTGAAATCCAGCCGCTCGCTCACGCCCCTACACGCCAACCCCCCGCCCCACCACCAGCCCCAACCCCGGCAGCCCGCCCGGGACAGAACCAAGCTTCTGGATTCCCCGTTCCCCGTCACCAAAATCCGGGGCGTGGAGCCCAGGCCTCCAGCCCCCCAGCTCCTCCCAGTAATGGAAAAGGACCCCAGTGCCCGTCCTGCCAGGCCCCTTCTCTATTCGCCCTCTCTCTGGGCCTGCCCCCCATGGCCTTCCTTTTTAGGGTGGAACCAAATTTCCGTGGTTTCAAAAAGCCTCTCCACCCCCCTTGGCAATTCTCCAGGGGCTCAGCTCAAACGGTCGAAAAATAAACAGACTTTCGGAGCTGGGCGCCTGGGCAGGCCTGAGAAGGGCCTGCCGGCCAGCCCACTGTCCGGCCACACTAGAGCCACCTCTCCAGGCCCTTGATGTGTCAGAGGCCCGCCTCAAAGGGCCAGCCGCTTTCCCGGCAGCAAACTCTTATCCCAACCCCCTGGGCTAAAGTTCCAGGACGGATTCTGTGCCAAGTTAGCCTCGGGCAGGTAGGCAGGCCAGGAGCTGCCCGGTGCCAAGGCTCGCCCCACCCTGCCGGGCTCCCCAGGGTCCAGCCCCTTTGCCTGAAGATGGAGCAAGGACTGGGAGCCTAAGATAGGGCACTGGGGTCCCAGGGTCAGACAGGAGCCAGAAATGACACCCGCTGTGGGCTGCATCTGGCCTTTCTGGGAATGGGTCCATGTGGGTGCTCGGAGCACCCAGGGGAGAGCTTTATCACTTCCTGGGGTCTGGGGGTGGGGAGCGCGTGCCCAGGGGGAGAGGGCCCAGGTACAAAGCCAGGGGGAAACACTCGAAGGGAGCTGTCCAGAGGTCAGATGCAGGTGGGGGGAGAACAATCCCACCCCAGAGTCTCAGACACGACGTAAAGGGGCTGGGGGACGAGGGGGACGAGGGGGGCAGGGACACGGCCCCGGCGGGGCAGCGGGAGGGGCGCGGGCGGTTTTGGGTGTTGAGAACGAGGGGTTCGGAAGCCGGGGAGGGGGGCAGACGGCGACGGGGACCCTGAGCAGCGGGGCCGGGGATGCGCGGAGTCGGTGCGACGGAGGACGGGTGCCGGCCACACAAAGACCCCTCACCTGGCCGAGCCGCCTGGGGGGGGAGCGGCCCCTCAGCCGTCCCGACCCCGCGCCGCCCCCGCGGTGCGCACTGAGTCACTTGGAAAGTCCGTCCGCGGGAGGGGGGGCGGGGGGCGCTGACTTTCGTCTGGGGGGAGCGGCGGCGGGGGGAGGAAGCCGGGGGCCCACCCCTTCCCGCCCCCTCCGCCGGATGCAGGGACAAAGGGGAGCGACCCGGCGGCGGCGGCTGCGGGTGGGGGGCGCCGCGGGCAAGCGGGGGACCCGGTGGGGGGGCTCGCCGCGCCCCCGCCACCCCGCCCGAGCGCACCCCTCGCGCGCGCCCCGTCCCGCACCCCGCAACTTTGTTTCGTGCGGACGCCGGGGCGCCCGGCCCACCCGCCGGGACCCCGCACGCGCGCGGCGCGGGGCGCCCCCCAGTCCCCACCCACCGCGGCGGCCGCCGCTCCGCCCGCCCCGCGAGCAGCGGGGAGCCCGGCGCCCCGGGGGGCGGGGGGGCGCGCCCCGAGGGGGGACCTGGCGCCCCGGTGCCGGGGGTCGCGCCCCGAGGGGGACCCGGCGCCCCGCGGCCCACCTTGCTCGCCGGCTCCCGGCTCCGCTCGATCCGCGCCCGCGTGAGCGACTCGATCCGAGACATGGTCCCCGGCGGGGGCGGCGGGTCCGGGGCCCCGCGCGTCGCTCGGGGACAGGAAGTCGGACTCCCCTCGCCGCCCCGCGCCAGTTCCTCAAACGAGTCCCCGCCCCGCCCGGGCAGGAAGGGGGGGCGGGGCGGGCGCTGCGAGGTGCCGGGGCCGGAGCCGCCCCGGCGCTGGGTCCGCGCGCCCCGAACCGCCTCCCGCCCCGCCCCGCCCCCCGCTCCCCAGGGAACCCGCGGTCGGTCCCTTCCCGTCCCCCGAGCAGCACCAGAGCCGCGAGCACGGACCCCTTTGACGACGGGGGCAGGGCGGGGAGAGGGCGCGGAGGCCTGGGGAACCGAAGGCGCTGGGGGGCGGAGGCCCGCCCCGGGGTCCCCGGGGTCGGAGAGGGTTCTCCCGCAGCCACCCCCACCCCGCCTTCCTGACGCTCCATCCGCCTCCCCCCTCTAGCTCCACCGGGGACGGGGGTGGGGGTGCGGGGAGGACCCGCCACCTTTCCCGGACGCCGAGAAGCGAGGGCGCCCTCCCCCGTGTCTGGCCCCAGCCCTCCCTACTGGCCGTCAGGCCAGGACCGAGGACCGGAAGCCGGCCTGCCCCGCCGGCCCCTCCAGACGCGGTGGCGGGGTGTCTCTGCGCCCTGTGCCCCGGGCCTGGGGGCGGCCTCCACTCTCGCACCCCCCCAGCTCAGCCCTGCCTCCTAGGCCGCCCACTTCCCTGCAGAAACCAGAAGTCGGGGCGCCCCGCCACGGGGCATCCTGTGTTCGCAGCGGCCGGCCCCGCTGGTCCCCAAAGGTGTGGGGTGGGGGAGGGGCCCTGCCCACATGGGCACCGCGCCGCGGCGGCGGCCGCAGGGCCCGGCTGCAGGTTGCGAGCCCCACTCGGCGCTCTCTGGGTGCCAATTTTAGCCTCCGCCACTATTTTGGGCCCCAGCGCCTCACCGCTGGCGGAGCTGGTTGGGCTCCGCACCCCCAGCACCACCCCCGCGCCGCTCCCGGCCTCCTTCACCTCCTCCTTCCCCCATTCCCTGCCGGGATCCTTATATAGCAAAGGCCAGGGGAGAGGGGAGCAGCCGCCCGGCGGGCTGGACCGAGACTGGCGAGCGGAAAGGGCGCTCCCGGGTCACCAGGGCCCGACTCTCCCAGGGCGCACCTGCTCGGGCTCGGGGAGGCCCTGGGAACCCCCAAACCAGCTTCCCGAGGCTGGGGGCTGGAACTCCGGACTCACCTCCCCCCAGCGGGCGGCCCAGGCTGGGGAATGCACTAAATTCAAAACCGACAGCCCCTTCCCCACCAGAAGCCAAGTCTCCGGCCTCTTCTGCGAGGGGGGAGGCGGGGGGGGGGGGCAGGGTCCCGGGGTGCGCCAGGACCTCAGCGCTTCTCCCAGGCCTGGGGCACGCGGCTGCTCACACCACGCAGGGCCTCCAAGAGCCAGACTCCAGTCCCCTACTGGGTAAACCCGGGACCTGAACCCCAGGGTTCTCTGAGGGATCTTCCTCTCAGGAGAGGAGGGGGGAAAGGGGGGGGGAGGGCACAGGTCTGCCTTAACAGTACTGGGCCCCAGCGACCTAGCCCTGCAGCACCCCTTAATGCCCATTTTCCATGTCATCGAAAACGACCCTTCTCCCTGGCGTCCCCTGCTCCTCCTGCCAAAGCACTTTCGTCCCAGCCCGCTGCATCTGTCCAGTGTCCCCCTCTGGGGTAGTCACAGACGACGTGGGCCCAAGCACTCCACTGCCCAGGAGGGAGCCTTTCTCTCCTTGTTTGCTCTGGGCCTGTGCCTTCTGGGAGGGAAGAAGACAGCAAAGACCCCGAAGATGGTGGACCAAAGGGAGGGAAGGGACAAGCTGTGCCGTTAGGTTTAGGACAGGCAGACAGAGGCAATGGGGTGCCACCAGAGATCGGGGTGTGCGAGACAGCCGCACCTCTCACCAGCTACGGGGGCTCGGGCGACACACGAGCCTCTCAGTTATCTTATCTGAAAAATGAAGGTTAGAATACTTATCCTCGCCAGAGCGTCCTGAGGATGAACCGAGATGACCTCTGCGAACGTGTCCTGTCAACTGCCCGAGGCTGCTCAGAGAGGAAGGGCTGAGCCTCGTCCTTCCCTCCGCTCCACAGCCCCGGCCCACCCCATGCCCCCCTGCACAGGGCTCTGACCCAGGTGGACGCGACGGTGCCTTCTCTGGGGTGTCTGGGTGCTCGGAAGCCACCGGGTTGGGAGGTACGTGCGTACTTGGGGAGACCACCACAGGAAAAGGGGGGCAGCCCGTCCTCCTGGTAAAGGAGGGAAGCGGACAGGGACCCCGGCAGCAGCCGGGCTGCTGAGCAGGAGCCCACCTGGGCTGGGAGCCGCTCCTGCCCCGGCGGCCACTCTGCCCGTGGTCCACTTCGACCCCCGCGCGGCCACATCTACCCACAAAATTCAAAGTCTGAAAGCACTGGGCAAACCCTAATGAAGTAAAGGTACTGCCGAAATTATCGCCGTGGTCCTGTGCGCTGCCACCTGTCAGCTACGTGAGGCCTAAGGCCAGGCACGGCCAAGCCAGGCAGGGCTAGGCCTCGCCACAGCTGCCCAGGCTCCTGGCCGTCTCTCCCAGCTGTGCGCAGCCGGCTGCCAAGCCACAGGGACAGGGACAGCAGAGGAAAAAAGATGTGGGGAGATGCCACCCCTTAAGGTGGGCTGCAGCCTTGAGCCTCCGTCTGTCGGGGAGGGCTGGGGAGGCAGTGCGTGCCAGGCCTCCTGCTCCCGCAGATGACGCCTACCTTGCTCTTTCCGGTCATGCTCAAGAGAAAGCTGAAGGTCCGTCGCAGGGAGGAGGCTGCCCAGGTCCCCGAACTCCGTTCCAGCTGGCTGCAACTGCAGAGGGAGGAGGAAGAGGTGAAGTGGTCCTCCCAGGGAGAGGGCGGCGGAGGTGCCACGGCCAGAGGACAGACCGGAGATGCGAGCGGAAAGACTCCAGAGAGGGGGCGAGGAAGAGAGAGGGAGGACTCGGGGGCAGGGTGCTCCCGCCACCCACCTCCGAGGACTTCCGGGATGTGGACACTGGTTTCCCAGGCCCCCCCTATTTATGCGGAAAACTCCAGGCTCCTCCCAGATGGATGCAGACCACCCCTTCCTACTCCTCCAGGCCCAATCTCCTCTCTCATGCTGCTCCCAACGGAAGTGATATGGGGTGGGGGCCCTCCGGGGGGAGGGGCATGTTCCTCTCCAAAACAAGAGCCCTGTGTAGGACCCTCTCTGCTGTTTGGACAAGGCCTCTGGGCCTCAAGCCAGTGAGGACTGAATTTCCTGGGATTTCATCAGCCCCATCCCATGAGCTAATCCCAAACCCAGAGCCAGGAGGATGTGTCAGCTCCGAGATTTTCAGGACCGCAAATCAGAGCCTGATATCTTAAAGGGACCCTGACGAGCTCACATGCCCCGCGTCTCAGGGGGCCGGCCCCCTCTAACCAGGCTTCAGCTGCTGTTGAGCCAAACAGGTGCTGATCTTCATGCTTATTTACGTGGTTATGAGAACCTCCCAGCCTCCGCCCCGTCCCTGAACTAGGCCTCCGGCCCTACACTGCTCTCCTTGGAGCCACTCCCCATTGGGATCACCTGAGCCATCCAAAGCTGACCCGTGGTCCTCAGTCACTCTCCCCCGAAAACTGTCCAGCAGCCCATCTGCCTGCTCATGCTTCGGCACTGACAACTCCCTTTTACCCAACTGAGCCCCTGAGGTCGGGATACTCCCTTTCTTTCCTTCGCCCTGTGGGGCTAGCAGGAACCTTCCCCACCTTCCCTGGCCGATGAGGAAAGAGTGACTTCTATGCGGCTCAAGGAGGACAGTCGGAGGTCTTTGATGGAAATGTTAAGGGGAGCAGAGCAGTGTCTCAGGAGGCAGAGACTCTTAGGGCTACAAAATCTCGGGCCCAGTCCCATCGCCCCTCCCCCACCGTGGCCTTCGAAGCCTCCAGGTCCCCGCTCACCTTTGGCTGAGGTCTGCAGCCGAGGACTGAGACAAATCTCCTGCCAACACAAAAGGAGAGGAGAGGTGTCCAGCTGACACCAGACAAAGGCGGTCGGGGCTGCCTCCCCCGCCCCCTCCACCTGGATCAGGTTCCCAGGCAGCAGGTGCATGTGACTCCATTCCTGAGGGCTGAGGGCGGGCTCTGGGGACAGGGGGGGGGCGGGGTCTGAGCAGAGCTGGAGGACTCCGGAGCCAGGGCGACAGGAAAGGGGGCCAGGGAGTGGGGAGGGTGGGAGTTTCACACCGAGTTCCCAAGCCTCCGCTTGAGGACACGGTACACTGCAGGTGACTGTCCTCCATCTCTGGCGACAGGAGGCTGCAGAGCCTCCCACTGTGTCCTGTGTCCAGCCGCATTGGAAGGGGAGTGTCAGAACGCCCAAGACATGAATTCAGGTCTCTATTTTGAATAAAGGCCTTTGGGGGTTTCCAAAATGTTTCTAGATTGTGGTCAGACATGACCCAGGTTATCCGGGCCCTACACAGCTGGCTCAGAGCACTGGGGGTGAGGCAGACGCGGGAAGGGGCCGCCCTGCTGTGCTCTCCACTTTGACTTACCCACTGGATCTGAGCTGCCCAAGAAGCAATTGATGCCACTCATGGACACAGACTTGGAAAGCATGCCAGAGGCCGAGTGGCCCTTAGGGCCAGCAGATGGACGACAGGAATCCTGACCCTGGAATCACGCCAAGAACCCCCACACAAGAGTCAGGCTTCATCCATCCCCACCCCCACCCCCTTCACTTTCCCACAGCATGGTCCTTCTTCAGGGACTTGGCCTGCCACCCCGCCCGCCGCCTGAATCTGGAACATTCCACTTGAAATAGGTGGAGAGTTCTTCCTGCTATTTACCAGTCGCTACTCTGGCTGCAGCTCAAGCCCAGGCTTTTTTAATACAGAAATCATCTTAGAAAAGATTTGCCCTGAACGGTTTTAGAGATGACAAACTCAACCTATAGAGGCAGGTGATGAAAAAACACCGAGGCAGTCAGCGTTTAAGGCACTAGGCAGTAAAAATATGTATAGACCACATGCCCGACCATTAGGAAATAACTTTTTCCCCAAGCCTACACGGAGCGTTACAGAAACTGGCCACACATCAGGCCATAAGGCACATTTTAACAATTTCCAATAATCTGTGTTCTCAAGGTCATAGTAGACAAGCCGGAGGTCTCTTTCCAGTAGACTGGTCAAAAAAATCATAATGGAAATCTAAAGATATTTTATAACAACAATAATGAGAATACTACAGACCGAAACTGGTGGGAGATGGCCAAAGCTGAATTTCGAGGGTCATTTGTAGCCTTAAAATGTTTATGCTGAAAATTTTTAAAGCAAAAGTTAATGGGCTACACCAGCTTAAAAGGCCAGGAAAAGGCCAACAAAACGAACTCAAAGAAAACAGAAGGAAGGAGATAATAAAGAAAGAAGCAGAAATCAACGAAGTAATAAACAGATGAAACAGGATCAGTAAAGCAAGAGTCGCTTTTTAGAAACTGCCACGTAAAACAGACCAACCTCTGACAAGCGCGATAGAGAAAGAAAGAGCAGATGAAAGCAGGATGGAGAAGCGGAGCTGACCGCAGGAAGAGCCGTGATTAGAAAGCTACCTATGACGCAGTGCCAGTAACGGTGAACACACAAACAAGACAAATTCTTTCGAACGCAGACGTGCATAACATAACTTACCAACACTGAATCTAGCAGAAATAGAAAGTCTGAGTGGTCCTATTAAAGAAATGGAATCGGCAGTTAATCTTCCCATAAACACAGCGAAACACGTCAGGCCCAAACATTTCCGCAGGCGAGGGACAGCTCTTGCAAGGACTAGATCACACTCTTCCAAAGACTGGAAAACAGAAACTCTCCGGCTCTTTCCGCAAGGCTTCCGGAACCTGGGTGCTTCGCTACACACAGACCGCGTGGCAAAGGGAAGCTGGGCCAGTCTCTCCTGTGAGCATCAGCACAAAGATATCGCACCAGGACTAGCCAACGGAAGCAGATCTGGGGTGGCCACAGCAGCGCCTGTTCGCAGCTCCTCCCATCAAGGAGTCTACTTCTTGACTTTGAATCTGGGCGGGCCTGTGCCTTGCTGGGATGAATAGAATGTGGCAGAAGAAGCACGTGATGGGACGTTTGAGCCTCAACAAACCTAATGGCTTTCATTCTTGCCCACTTGGAACGCCGTCGCCATGAGAACGAGCCTCAGCGTTCTGGAGAGGCCACGGTATCTGGCCTGGCACCCTATTAAGTGACAGGCGTGAGTATGGCCCCCCTTGACCATTACGGCCCTTGGGTGCGTCTAGGTGAAGCCAGCGGAAGAACAGCCAGCTGAACTCAGTCTGAATGTCCCATCCACAGAATTGTGAGGGGAAAAAAGTTTAATGTTTTATTCCACTATGTCTGGGGTTGACTTGTTTATGGAGCAACAGGTAACTGACACCACGAATGAAATCCAGAAATGTATCAAAAACAAAAACTCCGCATGACAACGTCGGATTTATGCCAAGGACAGATACAAGGGTGGTTTCACACGAGAAAAGCCTTCACATGTAATTTGCCTCCACAACATATTAAAGGAGACAAAACACAACCATCTTAGTAAAAGCAGAAAAGCAATGGATAAAATTCAGCTCCCACTCCTGCAAAATCCGGGCCTTGGCGGTTCGGAATAGAGGGAATCTTCCTTAACCTGACTGAGTGTATCTTTCCAAGTTTTACAGCTAAAGTTCAATTTCAGAAGTGAAACATCAGACAGGCTCCTGCTAAGGTCAGAAACAAGACGAAGGGTACTCGTTACACTATTTCCGTTCAACACGGAGACAGCGCAGTAGAGCAAGAAAAAGAAACAAAAGGAGTAAGTACAGAAAAGAAGAAACAAAGCTCATTTAAAGATGACATCATAGTCTCCTTGCAAAATCAAAAAAAAAATAATAATAATAATAAGTTGTTATAATTTTTTTTAAAAACAGAGCTTACCAGGGTGAATAACTCATTAATTCAATTCCATTACAAGAAACCAAAAATAATTATAAAGTGCAGTGTAAATATCAGAAAGCATTTATAATAGGAACAAAAGCTGCAAGGTACCTAGATACAAATCTACCAAACGCTGGCAAGACCTGCATGAAAAAAACTCAAAACTTTGTTAAAAGGCACATCTTCTAGAAAGCCTAACTAAACAGACATATAACTTTTAAGGATAAGAAGCCTCCATATTAAAAGGATGCTACTTTATCTTAAATTAATCTTCAAATTAAGCACAATTTCAGTCAAAACCCAGCAGGAATTTTGTTCTGATCCTAAAATTCACATGGAAACACATAGGACTTGGACTACCCAATCAATCAAGTTGAAGGACTTAGGCTCCTTCATTTTTAAGATTTACAGTTGGGCCACATCAACTAAGACAAGGTGGCATCAGCAGAAGGAAAGACAAATCAGTGGAAAGGAGAACAGAGCCCCCCAGACAAGCTCACGCAAATCCAGTCGCTCAGTTTCCAACAAAGCCGCCACGGGAATTCAGTGGGGACGGTGCGGTGTTTTTGATGGAGCAACTGGATGTTCACGTGGGAAGAAAACCCACAAAACCTTGATTTCTACCATCCACGAAAGTCCAGAGAGGCCCTAACCCTGAGCTTGAGAGCTAAAACTATCGAGCTTTCGGAAGAAAACACTGGAGAAAGCTACCTCCTTGAGGAAGGCCAGATTTCTTAAACGTGACCGAAAGCACTAAGCACCCGCCCCTAGATAGAAACTCATGCTTAATAAAAACCAGTATGGAAGGGGAGCAGGCAAGTGGACAACTGGGAGAAACTACCCACAACGCACACATCCAGGATATGCAAAGAACGGTTACAAACCCACAAGAAAAAGACACGCGGTGTTAAAAATTGGGCAAAACACTCGAACGGGCATTTCACAGAAGACGATATTCAGGTGGCCAAGGAGCGTAGGAAAAGGTCCAGCAGCGGTTCTCCACAGGGACCTCCAAGGGTGACATCCCTAAGAATAAACACGTCACACACGTCCACAAGGTCTGCACGGAGGAAACCGGGACGCCGCACTGAGAGACATTTACATGGAGAAAGAGGAACACGAAGGAAACGTGGGGAGGCGGGTGCAACGTCGCGAAGGGGCCAGCTTTCCCTAAATTAATCTTTAGGTTCAGTGTAGCTACCACCAAATTCTCAAAGGCTTTAAAATATTTTCTGTGTATGTTATGCTTCAAAAGCACATTTTTTTTAACAATTAAGAAATTCCGTTTATTCAAAGGGAGAAGGAAAAAACAAACTGCTTTCTCCGTCTCTGAGAAAAAAAATATTGCACCGCATGTAACGACAGGAACTAGGACCTGGGATACGTGAAGAACACATTCCAAAGACTGGAGAAAGCCCTCTGCGAGAAGCCAACAGAAAAATGGACAAAAGACACGAAGAGGAACGTCACAGAAAACGCGACCGCCCCGCACACCTACGGAAAGATGCTCAGCGAGTTTGAAACGAGGACAGCTCGGACTGAGACCACAGCGAGGTCCACACCCAGCAGGCGGGCAGGATTCCGAAGCCTGGGGACCCCGGATGCTGGAGAGGACGTGAGTTCGCGGGAGTCTGAGCCCCGCTGACGGGGCGGGAACGGCCTGCCGTCGTCTCACCGAAGTGAGCACCTGGTGCTGTCTGCGACCCGACCATTCTGCTTCGAGGCACGTGCCCCGCAGCAAACGTGCCCCGGAGGACGGGCACAAGAACCCTCATCGCGACACTCTTCACAGCCGCGGAGGACGGACATGATCCAAATGGCCACCAGCAGGAGGACGGGGCGCAAACGGAGGAACTACGCTTGAACACAGGGATGAAGAGGAGGAGGAGAACGTCAGGCGAAGGTGCGAGTGACAGAAAATGGCACGCAGGGTCACAGCAGCGTTTTCTAACTCAGAAACAAGAGAAACAGCGTCTTATTAGGAAACGCGTGTTTTCGTGTTAAAACGCTTTAAAAAAGGGAAAGGAGGGATGAAGAAAATGCCAGCGGTGACTGTCTCTGGTGGGGAGAGGCCTGAGGCACGGGCGCGTGCTGGGCATCCTCGTTTACCTGTGACACTGAAAAGGCGACCCTGGCGACCCCGGCAAACTGGACAGCAGAGGCCCCACTACGGACATCTGAAGTTTTAAAAGCGTAAGCACCGTGCTGGCCAAGCAAAATAGATCCTGCGCCCGGACTTGGTCGTGGGCCATCAGCCTGCGAGCCCCGGCCTGGCTCAATAAGTCTCAGCCCCAGAGCCTGGCGGAGCACGCCGTCCCGGGAAGAAACGAACACACCCGACGGAGCGGGAGCGCCCTGGTCGCAGAGATGATGGAGACGGGAGGGGAGTCGGCAGGAGGGCGGAGGACGGCGCTGCGGGGAAGCAGGGAGAGGAGAGTGGATGCGGGGCGGGAAGGCAGGAGGACGAGGGCCCGATCCTTCTCGTGCCCGTCCGTGTGCCAGCCTCGGCCTGGGCACTTGGCGACTTTCTTTCATCTCATGATCAGGACTTGAAAAGACCCTTTTTATTATCCTGCTGTTCGGAAAGATGGAATAAACCGCTCGGCTGGCCAGCGAGGCGTCCGGGAGTCGGTCTGAAGCGCAGAGACCCCAATGGAGGAAAGTGGGCGAGGCGACAGGACGGGTGTCGCTGCTCCCCTGACAGGCCGTAACAGCGCCCGAACCACGGGTACCCGAACGGCGAGGCGGGGTTGGCTCCCCCGAGCAGCTAGAGGATGAGCCGGGAGTGGGGCAACCCTCTGTCTCCAGCCCGGGGCATTTCTGTGTTCTCAGGGGCTCGGCACTGGACTCGGGGCCCGGCCCTGTCTCTCAAGCCCTCGTGTACCCTCAGGGGTCCCCAGGTCCTGGTTCGAGATCCCCCCTTCATGGCCGGGTAATCCCTAGGTCCGTTCTCATTCAGTGACCCCCCGATTCCCCCGTCGGAGAGCTCCCGTCTCTCAGGCCGCCACGTCTGGTCTCACGCCGCAGACAAGCTCAGCTTCTAATCTGAGCGCCGCGGGGTCCACAGACAGAAGCGGCTCTAACCGCTGTGGACACGGGGCCCCACGTCAGCGCGGAGACACAGACCCAGGGAGGAGGAGACAGAGCGGAGGCAGGAGACGGGGCGCGGCGGGCAGAGCTCACAGAGGGGTACAGACGACGATTCAGACTCGGTCGCTTGGCAACAGAGAGATGCTCGGGCACAGGGGGAGCCAGCAGCGCGCAGGACAGAGGAGGCACAGGGTGGTGGCGGGGCAGGCGTGGGGGTCCCGGGGTCCGTCCGTGCATACCACGCCGCAGGGCTGGCCACCTTGGTGCTGCAGCTCCAGGAAGGTGTCCGGGTCCTCCGGGCTCTGCGGCTGGGGGGCCTTCGGGGGGCCGGTGCATCCTGAAGGCTGCAGCCTGTCCCTGAAACACACATTGCCACCACTGCCCTCTGCACCAGGGGCCCGCGGCGGGCACCGGGGAGGAACAGCACCGCAGCCGGGCCGGGCCGCTCGCCCCCGGCCCTGCCCTTCCTGTTGGCACAGGCGCGGCCCAGACCCACGGGGCCCTTCGGGGCTGCGCTTCGGCCGAGCCGCGGAGCCGGCTGCAGGCAAGGGTGGCCCCTGGTGGCCGCGGGGCCGCACTGTCCCCCGGACGAGGGCCCGCAGCGGGCCGGGCACGCAGGGCGGCCGGGACTCTCGCCCTTGCCGCAGGTCTCTGTCCCTACCCAGCTGACGGGGTGCCCAGGGCCAGAGGCGATGCCTGGCAGAGCAAGGGGACCCCTGGAAGACGCCGAGGGACCGCTGGCACCCTGCGAGGGGTGCCCAGGGCATCTCTGCGTCCACCCAGCTGCCCTGAGGAAGGGGCCAGGGGCCGTGCCCTCGCCGGCCCGCGCCACCGTCTACTCACCGGAGCCGAGGCAGCCGGCCGGGCACCCCGCCAGCGCGGCCCGTGGCGACCGCCACCCGGAGCTCCCGCGCTGCCCCCCGGGCCTGCTCGCCCCGACTTCCTCCGCTTTGGGGAAGTGGTCGGGGATTTTCCAGGAGGGGGAAGCACTGGGTCCCGCGCTTCCGGTGCCCCGAGCCCACACAGCCCTCTGAGCAAGACCGGTCCCCACTGCAGGCTGCTCCCCGACACCGAGGCTCCTTGGCTCTGCCTCACCTGGGACCCGCAGGCGGGCGGCCGTCTGGGGACGGGGCGGCTTCGATGCCCGGCCTTGGAACCCCTTCTCTCCAGAAGCCTCCCCAAGTCCTCCGGGCCTCAGTTTCCTCCCCGCAAAGCAAGGGGCTCGGGCCGTGAGATCCCTGAGCCCCTCCCAGCCCTGACACCCCGTGGATCCCGGGGGCGGGGGCAGCAAGGCCCACGTGTCCCGCGGCCCCCCCCGCCTTTGGACCGCACCCCACTCCCGAGACCAGGTAGGAGCGGGGACCCCCGGGAGAGCCACACTTCGGAAGGCAGGTCCCTGTCGCCCCGAGTTCGACCACAGGAGCCTGGGCCGGCGTCTCCCCTGCTGCCAGTCCTTTCCCCAAACGCCTCCCGGGTCCGGGGCTGAGGGACGGGAGGGGCGGGGGCCGCTGGGGACTCACGTGCTCAGCGGATCTTGGCGCTCCCTGTCTGGCCCCCAGCTGTGTCTTTTGAAGGGGTCGTAGCTGTGGCCGTGGACGCGGAAAGCCCCCGACCTCCGGAGGGGCGCGGCATGGCTGCCATCGCCCTCCTTCTTCCTCCCCCCGTCCTCCTCCTCCGGCTGGTCCTCCGGCTGGTCCTCCGGCTGCCCCGCCGACTCCACCGCAGACAGGCAGCGGGGCCTGTGGCCTCGGGGCAGCGGGTCTCCGGCTGCGAGGAGCACCTCCGGGGCGTCCCCACTCATGGGGAGCACAGGCGGGCCGACCTGCGGCAGGGAGGCGGAGGCCGTGAGCGGGGTTCTAGAAGCCCGGGACCTTGGAACCGGACGAGTCACAGTGGGCCAGGCCTAGCGCATCGAGTCGGCCAGGCCCAGCGCATCGAGCCACCCCTGCCTCCGCCGGGCACAGAGTGGAGCACGCTGGCTCGACGGCAGCACAGCCACCTCTCGGCCTTGGGTGTGGCGTCCCCCATTTTGAGCTGTCGTCCTCCTCCCCTCACCACCAGGCCGTCCGCCGAGCGCCTGTGCGCGGAAAGCCACGCCGAGCAGAGCGCGGTGGATGCTGTTCCTGCCCGCAGGGAGGCCACCGTCTAGTGGCGACCCACGCGCGGGCGTGCACACAGGCAAAGCACGGGTCACGAGTGACGGGCCGGAGCGTGCCAAGTGCCACGGGAGACGCTCCCACGAAAGCCTGGACTGAAACGAAAACCGAAAGGACTTTGGGACGCGTGAAAATATGTGGAATTCACATTGCGGTGTTCGGAAACAGTGACTGGTGCCGCACAGGCCTGCCCGCGCAGTCAGTCACCTGCGGCCCGAGGCGGAGGCACACCCGTGGCCCACGGAGCGAGACATGCGTGAGCTGGGTCTCCACGGACTCCGGGTTTACCGAGGCGGGGCCTCAATGCCTCCGGACGGAGGGGGAAGACCAGAGAGAGACATCAGGTCTCGCTGCTCGCCAGCTGGGGACACGGACGACCCCGACCAAGAACCCAGTTCTGGAGCCTGGGGGGCCTGCGGGGGTGCGTGCGTGTGCGCGCGTGGTGTGGCCGCGCCAGTGCCCACGCCAGTGCCCACACCCTGCGGGATCCGCACCACCATGCCTCGAAGCTCCTCAGCGTCCCTATTTTGCATTTGAAGAAAATGGCAGCAGAGACAGAAAGTGACCTGCCCAGGGTCACGGCCGGCCGAGGAGGTGGGGCCTAGTTTCCAGAGCGAAGGCGCTCGAAAGCCCGAGTTGGGCTCTGAAGCCAGCGGTCGAGCCCCACGGAGGGCGAGCGCCTTTCAGAGGGACCTGGCAAGGTCGCCCGCTATTCACCGCCCACCCCCACCCCAGCCCGAGAGAGGAAGGAACTTCCAGAAGGAAGTAGCGACCTCCGAGGAGCAGAATCTGTCCCGGCGGGCGCCTCTGCTGCCTTCGGAATCTGAGCGAGGCCACGCGGCCCTGCAGGGCTCAGCCTGTTTGCCCAGAGCAAACACCGGGGGTAGGACGGGCCGAGGGGAGGGGCTGCCTGGGCCGGCCTGGCCCTGGGGCCCCACACTCCCTGGAGGGGACAATAATGGGGAGGACCTGAACCAGATGAGAAAGAAGCGGGGCTGGGGAGCGGGAGGGGCGGGGTGCCCTGGGGCACGGGGTGGCAGAAGGCCCCTCGATGCTTCCAACTTTAACCCACCTGCTCCCCCCTGCAGAAGGGGAACCATGACCCCAACAGTGTCCCTCCGCGAGGGCTGCTCCCTGGACAGCCCTTCCAGGTGGGTCACGGCACCGGCTCCATCTCCCCTCCTCGCCCTGACCCGGTCGCACTGTCACTCGTCACTCAGTGCGAGACACAAGGCATTTCGCCGCGTGCTGGACGCTCCCGTCCTGAAGTCACTCTCCCCTGGTTCTGCGGTCGACGCCAAACACGAGAGGACAGGCAAGGGGTCCGCGCGGAGGGTCCGTCCCTGCGGGCGCCGGCCCAGAGACGAGGGCGCGGAAGGGTCCGGGCACCACACGTCGGCGGGACCTGCGTCCCACCCCTGGGCGGCACAGGGAAAGCCCGCCCGCCCGCACCAGCACCCGGGCTGACGGGCCCGCGGGCCGAGTGGTTGACTTTATTCTCAGCTCCCAAGTTTGGAGTTCAAAGCCAGAGGGCCCGGTGTCCCCAGCCCGAGCTAACCCCGCCGCCGCCTCCCGTTAAGTCGTCCCGAGCACCCGCCCTGAACCCCCCCCCCCCGAGTCTAGGCCCCAAATCAGGAGTTTCGCTGCCTTGGGCTTCCAGGTGTGACCACCGCATCGTTATCATTTTTGTTTAAATCAATTTGAAAACCGAACCCCGGGCTTCTTCCCTTCCGCGGGGCCCCGGGGGGCTGGTGGCTGCGGTGGTTGTGGCAGGGACGGTGAGGCCAGCGGCCACCCCGGCCTCCTGACAGTTTCTTGGCACGAGTTCTGGGTGCGGCGCCAGGAGGGAGAGGCGGGAGAGGGTCTGAGGTTCAGAGGGACACACCTGAGGAGACTTTGGCCGCTGTGTCCAGGGAATTAACCCATCAGGTCCCAGGGGACAGGTAAAGGTAGTGGGCGACCTGATGGGCGGGGTGATCGGCTCCCAGGTACGAGCTGGGGGCCTTCTCCGTCTCACGACTGACCCCCAGGGACAAAGCAGCAACGGCAGCCACGAGAGGAAGGGGACCCTGAACGCGTCAGGATGTCGAGGCTCTGAAACCCCAGAGCACCCGCCCTGAGTGAGAAAAGGGGCCAGGGGACTCCGCAGGGTCGAGTCTGAACCGCGCCCTACGACTCGCCCCAGCTGCCCAGGGTCGCGCGGCTTCTCTAGATCTCGCCCCTGGTGGGGGGCTGTGGCGCGTCAGCCCCCAGGGTTGTGCAGGTCAAGGGCGCGTACCAAGGGCTTAGCATCGCTTGTGGCACAAGCAGTGCGTGCTGTTGGCCGCGACCGTGACCCCCATCTGCACACTCGCACGCACCCAGGCAAACACGTTGCCCCTAGATGCACAGTGGGAGCTGAAGGCCGGAGGCTGCTGGGGAAGCTCCAACCTGTCCTGCCCCATCCCGCCCCGGGGTACAGGGGCCCTGGCGATCCCTGCCTTGGGGGGGCGCCCCTCCCTGGGCAAGGGGAGAGGGACACTTACCAGACCGGGGCGATATCCCGGAGAGGGGGGCCCCGCGCCTGCCCGCGGCTGGCGGCTCCACTGGGGGACGTGCCGCTCCGGGGAGCCCCGCGAGGACTCCCGCCCGGCGCCTCGGTGGGGGCGCCTCTCTCCTGGTCCTCTCAGGGGAACGGCTCATGGTCCAGGAGTTGGCATGGGCGGCGGGGGGCACGCATTCCGGTCTGACGGGGCCTCTCAGCGGCTCTGGCCCTTCCCTGCCCCGCCCCACTCCAAACACCCGGCCGAGCTGAGCACAGGACTTTAACCCTGTGGGTGCCATCAAGGTCCCAAGGGTCCCTGGGTCCCCCGACCGTGGGGTTCCCTGGACCAAGGGCGGCCTCGGGTTTCAAGGCAAACTGGGGCCCCGAGGGGACGGTGTTTGGGAACCTGACGCCAGGAGCTGCCCCTCGCTCTGCGGGGACAGGGCGGAGCTCAGGGGAGAGGGAGGACACCCCGGGGAGGCCCACAGCTGGGAGCCCACAGAGCGCTCTGCTCTCTCCCGTTTGCCTTCGGAGCTGCTCACAGCAGGTCGCAGTGGGGACGGGCGACTGCGCTTTCTGCGACGAAGGACGCGCAGGGCGGAGCCTTAGAGGGCAGCTCCCCCAGAGCACCCCGGCCCCGGCCAGTGGGAACGGGGTGACTGCGCAGCGCGCACCACTCGGCCCCCCGGCTCGTCGTGGGTCCCTGCGCTGTCCCACCCTGTCCCCGCGGCCCGGCAGACCCCGGACCCCAACGGTGCTGCGGCGGGCGGAGCCGGGCTGGCTGCGGCCCACGCGATGGGGCCGTGAAGGGACCCGAGGCCTTGCTGCCTCGTCTGTGAATGGGGGTGTCAGTGAGATCTGTGCAGATGGTGACACAGACACAGGGGCCTGGACCGGTCACTCAGCAAACGGGCTGGCCGCCGCCCGCCGCGTGACCTCAGATGAGCTGCGTCGCTGTGCCTTTCCCGATGCAACGACGAGAGGCCCAAACCGGGCGCCCCCGGCCTTCGCGGGCTCTGAACGCCTCGCTCCCCCTGGGGACGGGAGGGAAGGGGGCAGCTGGTGGCGATGTGGACGCCGCGCCCTTTCCTACCCGGCTGGGCCCGACCACGCAGTGGGTGCCGGAGGGCGCGGCTCACCTCACAGGAACGCAGGCCGAGCACCTGCCCCTGCCCACTGGCGGGGGATCCCTGAAATCCCCTAACCACCACGTCGTGGCCGGTCCGCTGAGGACACCGGCTCGGGAGGGAGCGTGGCTTAGCTGAGGCCGCGCGGCCAGCGGGTGGTGGGTGGGGACGGCGGGCGCTGCTGCGGCCTGCGTCCCTGCCGCTCCCACCCTGGGGCCATCCTCCCAGGGGACCGTGACTGCTGGGCACCCCCCACCCCCGCAGAATGCCACACCTGTCTCCCACCGACCCGTGGCGTCGCAGAGCCTGGAACGCGGGGCGTGGGGACCCATGCCCGGCTCCGCCTGGCTGTGGCGAGCGGGTGGCCCTGGAAGTCTGGACCAGGTCGGAGGGGCCGACGGCTGGTTTCGAGGGTCCGGGTGTTGGCCCCCAACCTCCAGGGAGTGTGGGGCCAGGGCTCCGGCCCCTCCCCAGGGTGCTGCCACTGGAGTGGGGGGTGCTGTCGCCCCCCTACCGAGCTACCTCAGCCCAGCTGAGAGGGCTCACCCTGAAGCCCACCATCCCCGCCGCGGCTGCGGACACAGAGGCCCTCCCCGCGCCAGGCCCACTCGCGGGAGGTGATTCCACCAGGGCCGAGCGGCCTCTCCAGGGATGGAGCACCGGCTTCGGGCCCCTTTCCAGGTGCTTGTGACCTTAACTGCCTTCGCGATGCTTCACCTGTCACCTGTCACCTGTCACCTGTCAGGCGTCAGGCCCAGTCCCCTCCCCGCCGGCGACGGCCAGGCCAGGACACGCTGCCGAGTGCCGGAGACGAGGGCCGCCCCAGCCCCCAGGAGAGCAGCAGCCTGGCCCGTCACCTTCCCTCTGCGGAGCTCACCTTCCTCAGGGCACGCCTCCTCCCACCAACTCCTCGCTGCGTCTCCGGGGGGACACACAGGTGGCGGAGACTGGCATCGTCACGGTCCCAGACAGGCAGCCACGTGACACGCACGGAACCGACCCCATCCCAGGCCTGTCGCAGGGAACACCCAGGGGACGTGGGGACAGAAGCAAACCCCCCTCTCGCTCACCTGGCCGGCCCCGGGGTGTCCCAGCCGCAGCCCCCGGAGGAGGGCCGTGAGCTGGGGCAGGGCGACCCCGCCGGGAGCCTCGCGCTGTCGCCACGTCCGCTTCATGCCGCCCGGGGCGCAGGCTCGGCGCTGCGGCCGGCTCCCCCATCCCCACGGCCGCACTGGAGCCTCGGCGGGGAACAAAGCGGCCGTTTGTTGGGCTCCCCTCCTGCCTGGGAGGCTGCGCTCGGACCACGGCATTCCTGGGGTGGCCGGCCAGCCAGGGCGGCTGCGGCGAGCGCCACTGCCCCTCGAGGCCGCACCGCGGGCCAGTGCAGGGCGCGGGGCTCGTGCCCGGCCGAAGCTCAGAGAGGGGGCGTCGGAGACGACGGCGAGCTCCGGAGAAGATAGTTCTTAGGAAGGGCTAGAGCCAGGCGGAGGTGGCCCTCCTGGTCGGAGCCGACCACCGCCCAGCCCGGCCCCGAGCTGTGGAGCAGCCCGCGGGCTGGCGGAAGGTTGGGGGCCGTGGGCCGAGCAGACAGAGCCGGATGGAAGGAAGCGGAGGCGCTCGGAGGCGCAGGGGCAGGGGTTCGGCCGGCCTGGCCCCACCTGCCAGCGCCCACCCAGCTGACGGGAAAACGCAGTCGTGTGGCGTCTGTTTTTATTAGAAAAGCCCGTTCGGTCAGCGTCCCCAACCCAGAACAGACTGGGCAGCCTCGGGGAGTCCCACGCGAGAGTCCCACGCCTTTCACCCCATCTTCCGCCCTCTTCTGGGAGGGGAGGGCGGGTGGGGGTGGTGTCGGGGAGGCCTCCACCCCGCCTCCTGCACCCTGGACGAGGCCACGCTGCCCGCCACGCCCCAGCGCCCCAGTGGGGTACCAGAGGGCCCTCCAAGGGCCGAGGCTGCAGCCGAAGGCGGTCCTGTTCGGATGGCTTCAGGAGGGGACCCGGAGGCTCTCGCTGACCCCCAGGCCCTGGCCTCTGGCTGAGGGAGGGAGGGTCCAGAGGACGGTGGCCCAGGCTGGAGGGGTGCATCCGAGTCGTCCTCTGGAGTCTGGGGAGCACCTAGGTTCCCTGGGGAGGGGGCCGCGGCGCCCGCTCAGTTCTTCCTGGCCTTGGGAGTGTCGTACTTCCTCTTGCTGGAGTACCACAGCAGGAGGGGGATCCCGATGGACGGCAGGGTCATGACCCCGAAGGCCGCCCAGTCCAGCTGCGGAGACAAGGAGGCCTCGCTCAGAAGTCTGGGGTGGGGGCCGGGGGGGTCCGATGAGAAAGCACCCCCCACCCCAGCCGTGCGCAGACCTCACCCCCCACCCCAGCCGTGCGCAGACCTCACCCCCCACCCCAGCCGTGCGCAGACCTCACCCCCCACCCCAGCTGTGCACAGACCTCTGACCACCCCATGGAGACGCCTCTGAAGACCCGGCTGCCCCGCGGGCTGTGAAGCCGGAGCCTCCGAGGCAGCCCAGGCTGACGAGCAGCTTCCCCGCCGGAGCGCCTCGGAGGGGACGCCAGGTCCTGCCCCGAGGGCCGAGCCCCCAGGACCTGACCCCACTTCTACCTGCACCCCCATTCCTCGGCCTCCGGCCTGCCCTCCAGCCTCGCTGGACCGCCTGCCATGCCTGGACGGCACCCCTCTGGTTGGACGTCACCTCCAGCACCCTCCCTGACTCAGAGCAGGCCAGACGCGGCTGCCGCGCGCTTGTGCGCGATCCCTCCCTCAGCACCGCCTCCCACCGGCCTGTCCTCTGACCCTTAAGGGAAGGGACACGGTCCTGGTCGCCACGGCCCCCAGAGCAAAGCAGAGACCCGAGCAGGTAACGAGGCACTCCATCACACCCCGCACGAAGGACTCCGTGCGCTTCCTCGTTCGGTACCTCGGGCGAATCTTTACGTTTCCCTCCCAGACCAGAGACCAGACAAGTCCACACTTGACCCTCCCGGCGCTCACAGCTCCGGACCCGAGCTGACCTTTAACTCTCACAGCAGGCCCGAAGCCAGGACGGGCCGCACTCAAGGCTGAGCAGAGAGAAAGGTCCTGGCGATCGTGACCTCGTCCCCAAAGCCTCGAAGCACGGTTCAAGCGGGGTAGCCGATGGCCAGACACCGAGACACACGGGAAGAACCCGCCAACTGCCCAGCTCTTCCTGCAGGCAGGAGGCCCCACCACCAAAAGGGTTTCGGGTCCCGGGGGCGCAGCTTACGAAATGGGGCGAGAATCTCCTGTCGAACTCCCGCTGAGCCAGGATCCCTCCCTGCCCAGGTGCGCTGGTAAAGCCGACCTGCAAGGAAGGAGAGAGGGTGTCAGGGCCAGTCCCACGCGTCCCCCAGCGTCCCCCGTCCCCGGAGGGCGGCCCAGCCAGCCTAGTCCTCAGAGCTCCAGGCGAGAAAACACTTGAGCACCTGGCAGAGATGCACGATGCTCAGCGAGTGCAGGGAGGAGGCTGGGAGCCAGGCCTGCGAGACACTCGACGGGCACGTGCTAAGCCAGGTGGGCCGGGACGCGGCTGAAATTCAAACGGAATCCTGTCTCAGCCTGCGACTCTGGGAAGACTCGCTCACCACCACGGGCCCCAAGGGGGGGCACATGACCCGCCCTTGGCAATCGTGTTCTCATTCCTCGAGGGGGAAGACTCTTCCCGAACGAGAGAAGGACCCTGAAAAGCACCCAGACGTCCAAGGCAGGGAGCGGGGCTGGGCCGGCTGGCACCCTGCACTGCAAACGGCCGTTCTCAAGTGGATGCCCAGACAGAGGGCGTTTCAGATCCCGCTCCCCAGCCCATGCCATCAGCTTGGCTCAAGTAAGCTCTTGTAGTAATTCAAATAATGGAAAATTTAAAAACACGAAGTGGCAGCCGAGCCTCTGATTTCGTCTTGTAACCCGTCAGATGCCAGGTGGAACCAGAGCTCTAAAGCTGGTTTTGAAAGCGGCAATGACGTGAGCTGTGAAAACCGCGATACAGAAACGCGGGTCCACGGGGTTCACGAAGAAAATGCGGAGAGCGCGCTGAGTGACAGGGAATCGCACATTTCTTTTCGTGCCACAGTCGCCTGTGCTCCCGACTCCACTCACCAAGGAGCCTACAGCCCAACTGCAGGGTCCCGTCAGGGGCCTCTACAAATTCACAACCTACACCTTTCGAGGGCCGGGACGGCATCTTAGCCGTCTTAGTGCTCCCTAGAGTCCAGCACGTCCCAGGGGCTCAGAAATGCCTGTGAACCTTTCCACCGACCACCAGGCTGGTTACGACCGCGTTGCTGTTACACACGGGAAACAGAAATCTACGATAAAGTCCCCAGCTTCGAGGGGAGGGGAGGGGGACGGCCAAGACCTCCACGTACGAGACAAGGAACTACTGAAGACGGGAGGTCATTAAGTGCCCAAGTGGCAGACACCGCAAGAGCTACGGGATTTCAGAGGCACCGACCACCGTTTACGGAAAGAACGGGGACGAGAGCGCGGCAGGAATTCTAAGGGCAGGAGCGAGGAGTGCGGCTTGGAGCCGGGTCGGAGGCGGCTCGGGTAAAGTGGGGGGCAGAGCGCTTCGAACAGAGGACGCGGCCGGAGCGGAAAGCACCGCGCCGACGGGGGAGGGAGTGCAGGAGGAGCCCGGCCCGGGCGGACAGGGCCCCTGCGGGTGGAGTGGCCTCGGAGTGATGACCGGGAGCACTCTCAGCACGGACCGACTCGGAAACAGTGGAGACAGGCAGAGCCGGATGCGCCCAGGAGAGCTGGAAGGGCAGGGATGACAGTGAACTGGGCAGTAGGTGACACGTCCCAGGTGAAGGGCAAGGCACAAGGGCTGAAGAGGAAGGCGGTGCTGCAGCACGCCCCTCCTGTCCACGTCGACCGCGACGTTCTGGGACTTCACGATTTCAAGCAAACGTCCTTCCTAAGGACCATGTCCCGGCTTCTGGTCCTCCTGTCCCGCCCCAGAATTCAGCGGCGGCTTTGGTAATTTTCTGCAAGCGTTTTCAGAGGCAGACAGCTCCGAACCCCACCCAGCCAAGGGTCTGGGCCACTCACCACAACAGGGCCATCCTCCTGGGCCAGGTAGGTGACGGTCGCTGAGGTGAAATTGAAGTACCCGGCCTTGAGGGGGCGCAGGACCACTGTGTGGGAGACGTTGCTGGCCCTGCCCCGGAGTTAAGGAGGGAAAGACGAAGCCGAAGCTGCAATGGCCCTTTGCCCTGTGGCCTAAACGCGCCTTTACAGAAAGCTGCCGACACACGTGGCGATGTCACGCTTGCCGTGAATCACACCACAGACGTTTGTAAGCCTACAACGTGTGACGTGTCACGCTGTCTTTCAAGCCAAGTCTCAAGGGCTCTGTGACGTACTCAGTATCGAGGCTTCTGAAGCAAACTTTCAAAGCAACACGCTATGGATGAAGAATGAGTCGTTTACACTCAGAAAACCTTCCGTGGGCTATAGCTGAAGGAAGTTCTTAAAAATACAAAAGAAACACAAAAACTAAGAAATATGAGAACACTTAACCCTCATCAAAAAACGAGAGAAAAAATAAACCTTCATTCACAACACTCCGGAAACCGACAGATCAGAGAGACGGGTCTTCAGACCGCACCCCAGGCCGTCCACGCCAGCATCCAGCTCAGTTTCCTCCAAAAGCACCTTCCACTTCTCTGTCTGGCCACGGACATCTGAGTATCTACACCTTCCCGGGGGAAGGGGGGGATTTTCGGGCCTTGTCACTTGAACTTCAGGAACCTCCCTCTGTCCTCAGGTCTACCCTAAATCACACCACTGTCCCAGTCTCCCTTGCCCCGACCCATGGACGGGAGAATGACCATGCACACCTGGGCTGTCTGCAGTGACCCTGCTGCTCTGCTGGCAACGTTCCCGCCCCCCCACCAGCCTTCGTCACCCAGCATCAAGAGGATACGGGGCGATCCGGTCCCATTTGACGTTTAGCATTCCGGAGACAATGCCGAAGTCCTCTGGGGGGAAGGAGTCATCGGACAGTTCCACGTCCAACGCTGCGCTGGAAAACGGAAGTGACAAAAAGGGTAAAAAGCCATGGCTACGGCACTGGCGCGATCGGCAATCAAATCGGCCTGCCTGTCCCCAAAATCCAGAACCACAGAGGCAGATGTGGGTCACACAGCCGAGCGCGTCTGCTGCACTGAAGGATCCAGGTCCTTGGCTCAGAAGCACCAAAATACTCAGGAATCTAGGAAGGAGCGGGCCCAAACGCACCCTTGCCCCCATGTGTCCACTCGTGTGTGTGCGTGTGTAAGGGGGGCAAGAGGAGCGCGATGCATCTGGAAGGGGAAATTAAAGGGACGAAGTGAAAAGGAGGCAACAGAAGTACGCGAGGGCCAGCGCGGCAAAGGGCGCCGAAGCGCTAACGACGTGGCAAAGGTCCCGGGGTCTGCCTGCTGCCTCCCTGTCCCTGTCCCTGTCCCTGCCTCCCCACAGCCCCGCGGCCTCCCCACGCAGACGCTCCTCCGCCGGCTCCAAGCCGGGGAAGGGGGCGCGGCGGCGGAGCGGGTGTGGTCGTCCTCGGCCGAGGTCAGGCCGCGCGGCGCGAGCGTCCACTCGCACCTGGAGCCCACGTTGTAGATGTTGTACTGCAGGGTCAGGTCGCGGCCCTCCACGGCGTATCTGTTCAGCAGCGACTTGGAGGCCAGGAGCCTGGCGCCGTCCTCGGCCCGCGCGCCGGCGAGCAGCGCGGCGAGCAGCAGCAGCAGCAGCTTCATCTGCGGGGGGCGGGGGGGCGGGGGGGCGCCCGGTCACCGGGGCCCCCCGAGGCGACGCCGCCGCGTGGCGGGAGCACGGCCCCCCCGGCGGCGCCCTCCCCGCGGGGTCCCGCCCCGCACCCCCGGGCCCCCGTTCGCCCTCGCCCCCCCCGCCCGCCGCTGCTCGGCCGCGCCCCCCGCACCCCAGCCCCGGACTCACCGCGACCCCCGCAGCGCCTCGCCGGGGCCTCCGGGACCGGAAGGACGCGTCAGCGCCCAGGGCCGGAAGCGCGCGGCCGGGCGCCCGGTGCCTTCTGGGACTTGTAGTTCCGGGGCCGCGCGTCCCGCCCGCGCCTCGCGTCCTGCCCCCTCCGGGGCTCTGCGGAGCGGCCACGCCTGGAGTCGGGGCCGCCGCCCGGCGAGCCGCTCTGCTGGCGCAGCGGGGGCCGCAGGGCAGCCCCTTCCCCCGGGCGAGGCTCCGTCCCCCGCTGCACCCGCGGGAGCCCCGCGCGGCGCGTGCCCGGGCGGTGGGGCCCGCGTCGCCTCGCCCCGGGGCGCGCGCCCCCCTCGGCCCCCCGGAGCCCGCGGAGCCCCCGGAGCCCCCGGAGCGGCGGGCTTGGCCGCGACCCTGGGCGGCCCCGGGGGCAGGGCTCGGCCCGCCGCTGAGCGCTGAGGGGGCCGGGGCTCTGTGGGGCCGGGTCCCCGGAGCCCTCAGAGGGGAGCGCGGCGACGCTGTCCCGATGCCCGAGGACCAGCCCCGCCCCGCCCCGCCCCGCCGAGGGCGCCGGGGCCAGCCCCGAGGCCCCCCGTGTCCGCTGGCGTCGGCGCCTCGGCCCGCGCGGGTCCCAGGCCTTAGAGGCTCGCGGGAGCGCCGTCCCGGGGCCACCAGGGCCGGGGGCCGGCGGCGTCGCTGTGTCCCCGGCGAGGCGCCCGCCGCTCCGTCCGCGTTTCCCCGGCGCCTGCGTCGTCCCTGGCACCGTTCCGGGAGCTGGGGCTTCGGCGGCGGGCGGGCCAGGTGGGCTTTCTGCGTCCTTGGGGCTCGCGCTCTTCGCGGGGATGCCCATCACCTGCGTTTGCTTTAGGGCCTCCCTGCGTGGCCCCCATCCCAGACGGGCGTTCCCCGAGCGCAGGTGGTCCGCCTCCCACCCCTCGGCTCGGGGTCACACCTGCGCACACAGGAGGTCCTCCAGGTGTGAATAACAGCCGCGCACGCACCTTCCGCCTGCTCTTCAGCCCTGTGCCCGTGGCTTCCCGAAATGCCAGCTCCTTGTGCAGACCCCGCCACCCGCCCTCCGGGGCCTGGTCTGGTCTCCTGTCCCCCAGGAAGCCTTCTACAGCACCTCAGTCCAGCATGTTCCTTTCTGATCGTTTCCAGCCTCAGGAAAAAAAATCTGTCTCAGTGATGGGGTGCCCTCACCCAAAGGCCCTAAGCGAGAGGCCAGGCACGCAGGAGGACCCCAGGAAACCCCGCTGATGGCAGGAGCTTTCATTCCCTTCCACTTTCTGCAGGGCTGGGAAGATTCAGGCCCAGTGGCACCGAAAAGGAGTGGTGTTCAGCACACACACAGCCCAGACTCCCTGCTAGACAGCCAGGCCGGAATCGGAAGAGAAGTCTTCACCCAGACCTTGCCCCTTCACGGGTTGACCCTTTTCCTGCCTCTCCCACATCCATTCGAGTCCCTTGTTCATTCATCGACACGTTGAGCCTTCGTTTTCTGGGTGCCTGTTACGTGTCAAGCACCGTGAGAGTCACTGTGGTTGGTGTCTGTCCTCAAGGAGTTCAGAGTCTGGTAATGGGGCTGAAAGGTACTCGGGACTATGACGAAAAGACAAAGCGGATGTCAGGCACTCCTCAAAAATGAAACAACTGAAGCGACACTCGGTGGCTTCCCATTGTCAGTGGGACTCAGTGCAATTCCTTCATCTGACAGCCGGGTCCCTTTACTGTCATCCCTTCTGACGGTGGAACGTGGCTGCCGCCTCGCCGTCGGAGGGGAAGGGAGGAGGAAGGGGAGAGATGGCTCGGACAGTGCTGGGGGTCCGGCCCACACACCAGGGGTCTCTTCTAAGCCCTCGGATCCCTGGAAAATCTCGGACAGAGCGGCGGCGAAGCGGATGGTGGCCTACGTCTGCTTGCGCCTCAGTTTCTCTCCAGCGTGTGTGGATTCCACGGGACACCTCTGTGTCCTGGCGCCCTGTGTGGCTCGGTCCCATTTTCAGACTTTGACCACAGCGTCTCTTCTCAAGCTCAGTCGTCTTTCTGTTTTCCCTGATGGAGTTGGGGGAGGGAGTGGAGCACATGCAGCCTCTTCTTGCTGAGAAATGGAGAGAGATGCGTGTGTGTGTGCGTGTGTGCGTGTGTGTGTGTGAGCGAGCCCTCTCACGTCCCTCACTGGAGCCCTCCTCAATCCCATGGGCCCGGGACCCCACCCTCCTGTTGCTATGACAACCACTTCTGTGAGGACACGGGGACTAGGGTTTATGGTGAGGGAGGGCGGGGACACACCAGAGTCTCATTGCATTAGGGACCACAGAACTTTGTGAAAATGATGAAGCAAGAGAATGTGTCTTTATCTTCGACTGTCAGAGTGAGAGGGCGGACGGGACGCAGGCAGGGGAGGCAGGGCAGCTGACCTGAGGCTCCCCTGGTGTCAGCCGTCCTGCTCCTAACGGGCCCCTCCTTCTGCTCCCCCGTAGGAGACCAAAGAGGCTGGGGGAGCCTCAGACGCAGAAGCTTCCTCCCTTAACACCGTCAGTGCGTCCTCGACGTCCGTCTGCAGCTTCACCGATGACCCCGGCTACCAAGAGAGCCAGGACCTGACCAATGTGAGTACCCGCTGCACACCGCCCCCTCCTCTGGGGAGTCGCGCCCCTGCACCGTGCGGCGTCTCAGCCCACTGACCCCCCCCAAGCAGTCCTCCGGGTCTTCTCTGCGTCCTTCCAGACACCTTTACTAAACATCCTCCAAACTGGCTGCTTCCAGAACGGAAACTCCCACAGTAACAGCAATCACAGCTTCCGTTGTGACTTTCCCCTCTGCCAGGCTTCATCGCCCCTTTAAACCTCTTTCCAGCCCTGAGAAGTAGACGCTCTTGTCATCCCCATTTTTCAGATGAGGAAACCGAGGCGCAGGCAAGTTAACTAGCTCTCCCGAGTCTCCCGAGCACGAAGCGGACGTGCGGGAGCCCGCGCGGCCCCGGCAGCTGCCGCCCGTGGGCGCCTGCAGCACTCGCGTGGCCTTCAGCAGCGCACTCGCTGCGTACGCTCTGTGTGTGTGTTCGGGGAGGGTTGAAATGCTTCCCGGGCATTTTGTCACTGAGCTGTCACCGACGCGCAATAAAGCGCCGTCTCTGCAGCTCTGACACGTGCATGCTCTGGCGAAGCCCGGCCGCATCAGGAGAATGAACACAGCCATCGCCCCGAGGCCGGACAGGTTCGAGGGCGGTTATCCATCTGCCCTCCAAGAGGAGTCTCTCCGGCCAGGCCTTAAGACCCTTTCAGAATCAGAGCTGTGCTCCTCCCTGTGACTTCTTAGTGACTCCGAGCGAACACCTGCCGGCCGGGCAGTCTCCTGCCGGCCGAGCTGCCCACTCCGGGTGCCGCCGTGGGTGGTCCCTCGGATCACGGTCCTCTGCCTCGCTGCCCCGCCCAGACGCGACGCCCCGTGTGATGGGTTGGGTTGGTCGGAGCTCGCTTCATTCTTTGCTCTCGGGTTCCCCAAGGAAGAAGATGCCAACCTCACTCATTCCAAGAGAAGGAAGCGGACCAAGGTGGCTGCCGTCCGGATGAGAGGTAAGGGGAAGGAGGAAGACCAGGACAAGGATGACGAGGATGAGGCAGAGGCACCCCGGACCTCTTTGCCGTCCCCTAGGAGACGGAAGCAACGCCCGCCCTCAAGGACCTGCTCGCCCAGGCCGGAGGAGCCCCAAAGCATCTCAGAGAGCAACTTGGCTGTGTTCATACCCACCACCCAGTCCTCCCACTGGAGTCTGGCCCTGTTCTGCCAGTCCCTATGTGGCTGCTGCCACAGGAGGCAGGATTCCGTGGAGGAAAAGAAGGCAGCGGACCCCCTAGGAAGGAGGGACCCAGACGAGAAGGGCCCGGTCACAGGCTCCGTCACTGAGCGAGGGGTCTCTGGGGCACCCCTGAGCGGAGCTCTGGGCGGAAGTGAGAACAGAGAGTGTGATCGTTCGGCTTGTAAATAAAGCAAATTTTATTTCTGTGGACGGCGTGCAGGAGCCTGATGATTCCAGGTCATTCTGTGATGGGGTCTGGTACATGTGGCCTGGGGCCACCTGCCTCGGGCCCTGTGAGTGCTGCGCCCAGCCCCTGGGGCCCCGGTCCCTGCTCGGCCTCGGTGCCCCACCTCCTTTCAGAGGAGCCAGTGGACCTGGGGCCTCCCGGGCTTGGCCTCGGGGCCGAGTGGCTGTGCCGAGGGACCCAAGGCCAGGGTGTAGACGGGCCGTCCCGCGGGCTCACATGTGGCCTCCCTGTGCAGGACCCACAGGCCTTGCAGTGCGACTTTATTGTGTTGGTCCAGCCCAGTGACCTTTTGGCTGAAGCGTTTAACCCGTTTACACTTAGTAAAATGAGTCGTATGTTAGGGTCTGAGTCTGCCGTGGCACGTGGCCTTTCTATTTCTTGTCTTCTCATCTCATCTCGTCTTGTGATATTTGGAAAATGATTACAATACTTCGGAGGTCTAGGGGTACGTTGCATTTCTCCCGATTCCTGGAGGCGCTGGCAACCGCGATCATCTTATTCCAAGTGCGAGGTTGCGGATTTCTGGACCACCAGGGTGGGAGGCTGGGCTGCCGTCCCAGCCCATCCTCGGGGGTGCTAGCCGCCCCCCTGCCGGATCTTCACTAATGTCCCTGCCGTCAGCCGTCCGCAGATTCCAACTTTTTGTTCCTTTAGCTCCTTGTCCTCCAAGGCCCTCACAACCCTCCGCGACCTTATCCCAGTTGGCGAAAGCCCCCAGGTCAAAGGTGGGCTTTTGGGTTTTGTTTCCACCCTGGGTTCCCAGCCAGTCTTGGCCCGTTGAAGCTTTTTAGATTTTTTTTTTCCTTAAAACGTCACCCAACAATTCCTAGTGAGAGCATTGGTCTGAAACGCCCAGTCCGCCATGGCCAGACGTGGAAGCGCCGGCCCACGGTGTGTCCTCGGCACAGGACGCCGGGCTGTGACCTCACCGCGCCAAGGCTGAGGCCTCGCAGACCTGGGGAGTCCCCAAGCTCACAGTCCGTGGAGCAGCCAGGTGGAGTCTCAGCCCAAGGCCAGGAACCCCACGCTCCACCGGCACAAGCCCTGGATGCAGGGCTGGTTCTGCCCTAACCTTTCACCCGGGCAAGCTCAGGACGGGAATGCGGGCCTAGCCGTCTCCCCGCACCTTCGGTGCGTCTCCCAGCTGGCCAGGGGGCTGGGTGGGGAACCTGCCCTCATGGACTGGGGGTGTGAATGGAAGCACGGAACCCCTCCTCCTCGTTCCCGAACCACGGGTCCGACATCTGCGGAACCAGCGACCCCTTAACCTCCGGTGTTGCCTCACACCTGTGCTAGCCGAGCCCAACTTTAGATTCCTCCAGACCCGCTCCATAAAGCCCCTCCGGGACCGGCTGTCTTAGCTGCGTCCCCCCCGCAGAAAGCAAAAGCCCAGACGCCGCTGCAACAAAGACCACACCATTTATTTACAAAGGCCAGTGTGGGACCTGAAGGGGGAGGGCAGCCACGCAGACGTCCCCTCTGGGTGGCTGGGACCCTTCCCACTCGGAGAAAATTCTGTCTCTCGGGCCTCCCTGTCCCCAGCCACGGGCCCCGCTAGCAGCCGTGCTGAGGAGCGGAGGCGAGGTGAGCCTCGTCGTGCTCCCCGACGGTGACACCCAGGCCAGGTCGAGGGCGTCGCTGCCCCCTGCCCTGTCCTTCCTCACGCGGAGCTTCCCAGCCTGGAGGGAAACGGAGGAACTCGAAGGCCAGGGGCTCTGGAGGGGACACCTACCCACCGTCCCCCGAAGGCAGCGAGTGTTAGGGTGCTGGGTGCAGCGCAGGGGCCCGGGGCCCGAATCCCCTGCGCCGGACGGGCCCTTCTGCCCACTTGTGGGGGTTTGCGTCGAACCAGAATCAGCAAAGAACCCGCCTCTCACTTACCGCGCACACGCGTGTGCACTCGCACACACACGCCCCCCCTAAGGAGACAGACCCCAGGCCACTTCGTGTCTTTGGAGGGGAGCTTGACGGCTGGCACCCGGGACACAGGTCCATGGGACCGTGTCAGGGAGTGAGAATGACTGAGCCCCCCGACCCCTGTGGGCCCCGAGTGGGAGTGCGCTGAGCCCCTTCGACCCCCGATCCATCAGTGTCCATCCTGTCCCCAGGCCCGAGCCCCCGAGAGCTGTCACTGCCCCTGCCCCCCAACTGGCAGCTCGAACTCCCGAGCCTCTGCGCGGCTGTCCCGGCCACCCCCGCTGTCACTGGGCCGGACGGAGAGAGCGGGCCATGGCGCGAGGAGATTGTGGCCTGTCCCACCTGCCCCTCCTCCAAGCTCAGATTCTAGCAGTGGGGCCGGGGGTGTGGGGACAGAGCCGGGGGTCACCATAAGTGGCCCGCAGACAAGGCCCCGGAGGCACAGAGGGAAGAACGTGTCCCCCCGACCTGTTGGTCCATCCGAGGGCTGCGCGAGGCACACGTGGGGCCGAGAGTGAAACCACGAAGGCCGTTCATACAGCTCCGCTCGGGCAGCGCCGGGAGAGAAGGCTCTGGGCGAGGGGGACGGGGTACGGGCCGCCCGCTACGCCGCCGCCGTCTGGAGAGGCACGAGGGACGAGACAGAGGGGGGATGCGGCGCTGTGGGGGGGAGGGGCCCACGGGGTCCGAGGCCGGAACCCAGGGAGGGGAGGCCGGAGGCTCGGGCCGCGGGGCTAGGACAGCTGGGAGCCCAGGAGTCTCTCGATGGCCGCGTTGATGTCCCCTCCGGTGGCGATCAGCGCCTGCAGGTTGGCCTCGCGGTTGACGAAGCCCATGGCGCTGAGCTGCTGCAGCTGCTGCTGAAACCTCACCTCCGGCGTCTGCACCTGCGGGGCACAGGCCTGGTGAGGCGGGGCGGGCGCCACCCCGGGGCCACCCGGGGGCTTGGAAGGAAGAGACAAGCCCAAGGGCTTCTCGAATGTCCTCAGAGTCAACCCGCGGGGCAGGGAGGGCCGAAGAGGACCAAGGAGCCGGGGCCCCAGGTCACTCAGCAGCAGCGCAATCCTGAGGCAGGGCAGGGCCGACTTTCCTAAATTTCGGACGACAGGTCCCCGCCGGCCTGGTTCCTGTTTTCCATCGAGAGTCTGAAGCTGTTGACAGCCACTCCGAAGGCGAACGGCGGATCAGGGCGTCCTGACGGCGCCCCAGGCTCCTCCCGGCCACTGGCACACACGCAGCCAGACGCGAGGCCAGAGAAGGGCCCAGAAAGGGGGGCAGTGCCCCTCCCGTGTCTGCCCCGGGGATGCTGACGAGGCACTAGCTCGGACCACGAACAGAAGACGCAGAGTGAGAGGGAGCCCGGCCATGCCTGGCTGCCCGGCCGCTGACGGGCGGGACGTGCTGTCCAGAGGAGCCAAGGACCTGCCGAGGGTCGCAGAGGCCCCCGACGCGCAGCACGAAAGCCCCGGCGCCCCACGCTGCTTCCCACCCCGGCCCCGACTCTAAGCGGGGTGGCCCTTGGCGATCGCTCGGTCCGGCCCGTGCGCCCTGACGCGTCTGTTGAGGGCTCTTCCCGCACGCGTCGCGGAGGCCGGAGAAAGGTGAGGGGCTCACGGAGGTTGCCTCCTGCCCCCTCACCAGACCCCAGGCCCAGACTCCGTGGCCCCTCACCTCCCAGAGTCCTCCTCTCTGGGGACGAAGGACAGGCCCAACACGTGGGGGTCGCTAGCCCCGTCTCGGCCCTGCAGCTGCGGGCACCAAGCTCAGGCAAGGTCGGCGACCTGCCCGAGGCTGGAAAGTGAGAGGCAGGCCAGGGTCCAGGACCAGGCCTGGCCGAGCCCCGACACCAGGACGGGCGCGGTGGCGCCGGCCCCAGCCCCGCTGCCCCGCACCTGCGAGTTTCCGCTTCCTGCCAACAGCTGGATCATCTGCTGCATGAGCTGCTGCTGGGCACTGGACCCCCCGGCCGGGGAGGACGCGGCCGGCGGGGCTGGTGACGAAGCGGGGGCCTCGGGCGCGGACCCCGTGCTGCCGCCTGCCGAGGGTGCGGGCGTCCGGGCCATCCCGAAGGAGCCAAGGCTGCAGGCGGGAGACCGAGAGGTGGGGGACGTGGCGGAGGGAGGGGCCGCGCGGAGGAGGAGCCGGGGCCGCGCCGCCCGGCCGCGCCCAGCCTCACCTGGGCACCAGGCCGGGGGCCTCGGTCTGCAAGGTCTGCAGCCCCTGCTGGATCTGCAGCAGCGCCTGCATGGCGCGCGGGTTGGTGAGGACGGACAGAGACTCTGGGTTCTGCATCTGACGGGAACGAGCAGACGGAGGCGATGGGGCTGGCGGGAGGCAGCCTGGCCCCCCGGTCGGCCCCCGCTTCAGCTCCACGCCCTGGGCTTCAGGGCCACCCTCCCGGCCCCTCACCCACCTGCTGCAGGAAGACGGGGAGCTGCAGGCGGAGCTGCTCCTGCAGCTGGGGGTTCCCCGCGAAGAGCGGCACGTTCACCATCATCTGCCGGGGCGAAGGCGGTCGGGAGGCCTGGGCCGAGCTGCCCAGAGCAGCCCCCCCCACCGCGGGAATGTGGCCGGCTTTCCAAGGACCTCGAAGCACCCTGGAGGCCTCGGGGGGACAGTGGGAGGACAGGGAACTATTCTCTGGGCGGGACGGGCGTCGGGGGCCTGGGATGGCGAGGATGAGGGCGGACAGGCCGAGCGCACGGCGCCGAGACGCCTCGCCAAGTGCGAGCGCTCTGCGCGCGTCCTCACGGGTCCCCATGGGAACTCGCGGGGCTAGGGCACGGCCGGAGCCCGGCCACACGCCCAGGCTCTGCCTCCGGCCCCCCGGGCGCGCCCCGCGCCAGCCGTACCTGGGCGGCGAAGTCGGGGTTCTGGGCGAGCGTCTGCAGCATGCTGCGCATGTAGGGGGCGGAGGTCACGCTCTGCATCAGCTGGGGGTTCTCCGAGACCTGCTGCAGCAGCGCCTGCATTTCCGGGCTGTTGAACATCCCTGGGGTCGGGGAGACAGAACCGAACAGCAGGAAAGGGGTCCCGAGGGACGCCGGCGCTGCACCTCAGGCCCGCCGCCTTGGGACGCCCGTGGTTACGGGGCTCCGGGGTGCTGGGGCGCGGTCCCGCCTCTCCCGGCTCCAGGGTCACCTGCCCACCCTGGCTTCCATCCGGCGTCACCTGTCTGCACTGCTCTGGAGCGGGGGGCCCCGTTCTGGCCTGGGCCGGGGGGCCCGCCCTGGGGACCCCACCGAGCTCCGTGCACCCCGGGACATACCTGACCCCAGGCTGGCCGCATTGATCCCGAAGGGGTTCGAGACGCTCGGGTGCACCTGGCTGGGCGCAGGTCCTCCCGCGCCCTCCCCGCCAGACCCAGAGGCCTGGGAGGCGGGGGGCGAGGGGCTCCAGGGGTTCGGGAGGGGCTCTCGGTTCTCTGTCCGCAGAGGCTGGGAGGACGAGCTGTCGGAGTTCCCGGCCAGGGAGAAGGGGTTGTTGCCAAACTGGAGGAGGGAAGGCGGGATCAGGGCACGCCAAGGTGGGCTCCACGCGTCCTCTCCCCGCACCCTGGCAGGGAACAGGCCCGAACCCCCGGGTCGCAGCACGCCCCGGAGCCCTGGCCTGCAGCCGGGGAGCAGCCGGTGCCGCCAGCTGAGGCCTCGAACAACCGAGCTTCCCGTCTGGGCCGCTGACCCCGGGCACCCAGGCTCCAGTCCCTGGTGCCCACAGTGCCCCCCGCACCGTCCCCCGCACAGCGAGCCGCGGGACCTGCTCTGCCGTCCAGCACAGACCCCACGGGACTCGCCCCGCACCCCGTTCCTGACACTCGCAGGTGCTCAGCAAGGACCTGCGGCTTCTACCTCCACCTGATGCGCCTCCAGCACCCCTTCCCCAACCACCCGACTCCGACGCCAACTCCGAGAGCCCTCTTGGCCCTGCCTGTCCCTCAGCCGTCACCCTCCTCCCTCGCCTCCCTCCTCTACGTCCTGGGACAGGCTGCGTCAGCTAACGCCCCCCTCGGGACCAGGCCCCCACCGCGTCACTCGGCACCGTCTCAGGGTCTGCGCCCGTCACGTGCTGTGCTGCCCAGGGTGGCGCCTGAGCCTCCTCCCTCGGGCCCACCAGCGCCCAGGGAGAGCCCAAGGCCGTGTGGCTGGGGACCTCAGACCCTGACCCCTTGCCCGGCCTCCTCCTCCGGTCCCCAGATGGCCCTGACCTAAGCCGCCCCCGGCACCCCGGCCGTGGCCCTTCACATCCAGTCACTTGATTCCACGTGGGTCGCGGGGACCAGGGCTGAGCACGGGCGGCCCAGCGGAGCCCGCTCCCCTCACCTGACGCCCGTCACGTGCCAGGCTTGCGGGCCGGGGTGCAGCCCAAGTTTGTCTGTCCCGGGCTCCGGCTCTGGGACTTCCCTGGCACCCAACCCCACCCACCCGAACACCCCACCGCGACGGCCACTGCCGTCCGCTGAGCCCCACTGTGTGCCCGCCGCGTCCATCTCACGTTCACAACGTCCCTGGAACGCGCCGTTCTCAGAGTGTGGTCCGGGACCCCTGCACGGTTCCCAACTTCCGAGTCTAAGGTGTGACCCGCCGCCTCCACCTCCGCCCCCTCGTGAGGGCCGAGAGGAGTTTCCCGAGGCCGCGTGACACGCGACGCTGCGGACGAAGGCGGAGGCAGAGCTGAGAGCCCGGCTGCCCTGCGGCCCGACGACAAAGGGATCCCCCGGAACGTAACACTGGGCCGCTCTTTCCCCGGAAACTCAGTGTCAGAAAACGAGGTTCTCTCCAGAGAAGGCGCTGCGAGTTCACGTAGAGGGGATGGCTGCGAAGTGAACCAGCGTGCACCTCCCGTAGGGGGCTCCTGTAGGTCTAACCCCACACGCAAACGCTCTTCGGGATCCTCAAAAGCTCTTCAGAGGGATCCCGAGGCCGCGATGACAGAGGCAGGTGGGCCGACGCCGAAGGCCACGTCCTTGGAGCGAACCCAGGGACCCCCGTGCCTGGGGCCGCTCAGAGCGCTGCAGGCCTCGTTCCCAGCCTCTTTCAGCTCCTTTTCTCCGACCAGGTGAACGCGCGGCTGCGGCCCGTCTTTCGTTAGCTTCTCAGCAAAGCTCAGAATAAGCGCGTTCCTTCACTCGGCGCCGTCCCTGCAGCAGGTTCTAGAACGTGGCAGAGCGACGCCGAGAAAGGCAGGAAGCCGCTGAGGAAGGTGGGGTTCACGCCGCCGGACGCCCCGACTGAAGACGACGGGGCCGCATCGTGGGCAGGGACAGACCGACCGGGGGACCGAGCGAGTGAGCGAGACGCACACGCACACGGCGGCTCCGTGGAGACAGAGGCGGCGTGGACGAGGGCCCCCGGGGCGGCACGGCCACTCCAGACGTGGCGCCTTTGCCTTCCCACGAGGGAAAAGCACGTGCCACCCGCCCTGGGTTTGTACACGGTGGCACGTGCACCTTCGCAGCTGTTTCCATCGTCAACAAATCGTTTTAAACGCGTTTGAAAAGCGGGTTACAAATCACGTGGACATCGTGATCCGCTTCTGCGAGGTTGAAAAACACACAATACTGCAGGACACGAGTGGATGCCCTCGTCACTTATACAAAAAGTGAAAAGCACAAACGAAAGGGACAAACGCCAACTTCGGGGGCAGTGAAGTCTGGAGAGGAAACGGCGGCCATGAAGGCGTGAGGGGTAGGTGGCGCCTGCGACTCTGTAGCGTCCTATTTGCGAATGTTCTAGACCTTCTAGAAACGTCTAGAAAACACTAGTGACACCTGTTACACGCAGGAAGGGCGGGTCGGGACGTGGAAGCAGAAGTGTCCCTCCTGCACACCCTGGCTGAGCTTCTGCGTCTCCCCTCACTTCCGTCGTGTCCTCACTTTGCACCTTTCCAATTCTGAGGCGTTAAACGCATCACGTGCTTAACGTGCGTTCCAGTTTTTAGGAGGAACCCAAACGGCACCGGAACCACACGTGGCGACACGGCCGGACCCCGTGGACCGGAGGAACGCCCTGTTTGTCTCTGTCTGTGGTACGCACTGGGAAAGACTCCACAGGCGTTTGGCAAAGTGCGGATCCCCGGGGGCGCCGCCCCGAGACGGAGCCGACCGCGGCCCGCAGGTGTGGACCAGGCACCGCGGGGGGCTCGGCCGCAGGGGACCGGACCCGAGGCCCACACGTGAGACAGACACTGAGCTTGACACCGCGCAAGGTGTCTTGGCCCCCGAGCCCCTCGGCACAGCTCTGAGACCGTGCACCCCCTGCGTCCCGGTCCCGCCGGCCACCCCGGGCACCGTGAGAACCGTTTCCAAGCCAGAGCCCCCTTGGGGCTGCGGGGGGCGGGGGGACAGGGGCGGCCGCCGCACCTGCTCGCGGGCGGCGCTGAACATGGGCTCCTGGATGTCCGTGTACATGCGGCGGAGGGCGCTGTAGCCGCCCGGGATGCTCTCCAGGTTGCTGAGCGCGCGGTCCTGGTTGCGCACCATCTCCTGCATCATGGCCGGGTTCCGCGCCAGCTCCACGGTCTGCGGGGAGGACACGCAGCGTGGGCCCCGGGGCCAGCACCGGGCGGCGGGACCCCCTTCCCGCGCTGCCATCGGCGCCCCACCCCTGCCCCTTTGGGGACAGCTGGGGGCTCCGCCTGGCGAGGTGCAGGGATCCCAGGAGGGGCCGGGGCCGCAGCTCCCCTCCCTCGGGTGCAGGGGGGCCGCGGAGGCGTCAGGGAGCAGAAGGAAACGGCGCGAGTGGTCCTGAGGAACCGGGGGAGGCAGAAGAGGAAACCGACGTCCTCTGAGCACCTACTACGCGCAGGCGCCGGGCTAAGGACTCGACAGAATTCGAGTCGCCTCACGCCCACAGCGAGTCCCGGGGAAGTACTTCTGTCCCTATTTTGCAGATGACAAAATGGCTGAGACCCCCTGCCCGGGCACGCAGCCAGCCGCCGCTTTCACGGCCGGGTGAGTCTGTCCCACCAGGACCGTCCTGTGCTTCCCGGTAAGTGCCGTGTCGCCGCGGAAAGGGGTTCAAGCTGGGACCCCCTCTAACCCTCCCCGGGGTCTCGGCCTGACTAGACCTGAGACACGGACGGGCCCTCTCTCCGGGGCAACGGCTCACTCGGTTGGGGGTGGTCCGAGTCAAGCCCGCGGGCCGGCAGTACGTGACGCAGAAAATGAGCGCGGCGACTCCTGGGTCCCATCCAACTTGGGACGCCTTCCCTGTCCCTCTCCCAAATCCGCGCTTGCCTCTTGTGAGACTCCCGCGTGTCTAAGACGGGACTCCGTGGCCGCCCAGGGAGGATTTACTGCGTGACCGTCTGTGCCATCTGTTGTGCTCTGGACACGACAGGACGCCGCAAACCTCCGCCTGCACGGAACCCGTCCTCTGCAGGGGCCAGCGCTGGGGGCCTCGGCTCTGTGGGGACGGTCTTCCCCTGTCCCCAGGCGGCCGTGGCCATGAGATGGAGCTTCCCGGGGCCAACGCAGGGCCCTGCCCAGCCGCGACGCCCCTAGCACCCTATGCCTGTAGTCCCAGACCTTGGCACTCGCTGCCCCTCGGGCCCCACTCTTCTCCTTTTCCTCCTCTGGCTCTGAGCTTGGTGACTCTTCCACTGGGAGCCTCCTTGGAGCGCCAGGGCAGGGTCATGACCGGCCTGCTCCCCTCCACCCCCCCATGCTTCTAGAGGACCATGTGACTATCTCCGTGGCAGTACTGACCACACTGTGCCACGACGTCTGCCTACTCTCCCCCTTCCCTTTGAGACCAGCAGTTCCTGTATCTGTGTCCCTGTCCCCCCAGCGTGTAAAACGCGGCTGCTGAACGAACGCATGAAGGAATCGAGGCAGGACGGGGTAGGACAGGCCGGGCGGGCACGGCCGGGTGCAGGTGTCCCTCACGCCCCCGCCCAGACGCCCCTCACACGCACCTGCCTCATGAGCTCGGGGTTGTTGAGCATGTGGCTGATCTCGGGGTTCCGCTCCATCAGCTGCTGCATCTGGGGGTTGGCCATGATCATGTGGCGCATCAGGTCGGGGTTGGACATCATGTCCTGCACCAGCGGGTTCTCCATGATCTGCGACAGCATCTCGGGGTTGGACATCAGCTGCCTCTGCATCTGCTGCTGCAGCTCCATGAAGTTGGCGGAGCCGAGGCCCAGGCTGCCCAGGCCGAGGATGCCCCCGAAGCCAGCTGTGGGGAGGGGCACAGTCACAGGCTGCCGACGGAGTCCCTCCCATACCTGGCCAGGGCCACCGAGCTCTGGTCACCCCGCAGCCCTAGCCCCGACCCACTGCCGGCAGAGACGTCAGCCCGCTGGTCTGAGCTCTCTTTGGTGGCAGAGGCTGGGAGCCGGGGACCGTCCTGAGCAGAGGACGACCACTGATGCCCTCGAATGAGTAAGTCAATATCCACCAACTGGCTCCAGCTGGACCCACTTTTGCTCCTAACTCCGATGTCCTCAGCCACAGTCCCTCACACACCCAGCCCCATTTCTCCCCTCACTTTTGACCATTGGCCACGCTCCTTCCTCTGGGAAGCCCTGCAGCCTGGTTTCCTCCTCTGCTTGGCTTAAGCGCCCATGTCCAGGGGTCCCCTATCCCCATGAGACCACGAGTGGGATCATGTTTCTCCCTCCTCGTGGCTCTCCCCCAACCCCCAGCCCCAAACGGGACAGCGGCCTCTCCCCAAAGGCTTACAGAGGATGGACGTGGCAGCACTGGGAGGGCCCTCGCCAGCCCCAGGGGAGGGGCCCCCCCCACTGCCCCTCCGGCTTCCACTGCCGGCGTCCGAGGTGCCACTGCCCGAGGTGGAGGGCTGGGCAGGGGTGGCGGGCGAGGCGGGCGTGGTGGAGGGTGCAGAGGCAGGGTCTGGAGTGGAGGGGGAAGAAGCGGTGGTGGCAGCTGGATCTTGAGCCCTGAGGACACAGAGAGAAAATGCCCATTCACGTGACCACAGGAAGAGGAAAGACAACCATCTCGTGTCCCCATGTCCCCTCGAACCTGGGCCGCGTGCTAAGCAACCCCGCGGCTGGGGCAGGGTGATGCTGGGGGTGGTCAGTAAGTCGGACAGGAAGAGAGGAGGGGGCGTCCCGGGCGAAGGAAAGGCAGGATCCCTTCCCGCCAGTGGGGTCGCAGGCCTGCCTGGCCACGTACCCAGAGCCCCCATCCTGGGCCCTGACAGAGGCCCCCAGGCCCCGCAGAGTGATGGTGAGAAAAGAGCAGATGGAGAGAAGCGGTCCAGTCGCAGGCTGGACGTGCTCCTCTCCTGGACTCACTTCTGGGGGGTCTTGATGACCAGATGGACGGTGAGCCCGTCTTTGATCCCGTGCTGGTTCAGCGTGTCTCCGTCCTTGAGGATCTTGCCGGCGAAGATCAGGACCAGCTGATCCTGCTGGGCCTTAAACCGCCGAGAGATTTCCTCCTTGAACTGTGCCGAGAAGCAGAGGTCACTGTGGCGGCCGCCCGGGCTCGTCCCACCGGCGACCCTGGCTCCCTCAGGAGTCTCTCCACTTTCGCTCGCGCCTCTGGTCGTGGGACGTCCTCTCTGCAGTCTCGACTCCATCCCCTCCTGCAAAAGGCAGCTCCTCCTCGACCCAGGAAATGGGCCAGTGAGAGGCTCCCCTCTCCACTCTACTCCAGGGTCTCCTGCCCGACCCAGGAAGGCCCGCGGCCACCTGTCCCTCCCTCTTCAGCACTCTGCCCAGTCCCCTGCCAGGGTACCACCGGGCAGCACTCCGCCTCAGCCCCTCCAGCTGCCTTGGCCCCCCAGCCTGCTTTTCTTAGACCCCCCCATTTCTCCATCTCCTTCACTCCCAGCCTGGGGTACCAAACGCGACACAAAGACCCCGGGTACTTGTCAGGCACTCACTCCTCATGGGTCAGGAGTGTAGTCCCACGAGACACATTAACTGTTCCCTCCGCTTTAAAGGTGAGCAGCTGCGGATCAGAGCAGGTGCGGAACCTGCCCATGGCAGCTGGACTCAGGGTCTCAATGCCCAAGGCCGGCTCTCGACCACACACACCGGCCCCCAATCAGAGCTGATTCAAATCCCGCTCCGCAGGGAGAAGGATCTGAATCCTGGGATGCAGTCATGCTGGACGGGCGGGGGCAGCGATGGCACTGCAGGCGGGCTTGGGGAGAGCTGGACTCGCAAATCACCCCAAACCGCACCGCAGCGCAGCACTGTGCCCGCAGAAGGCCAAGGCCGCTTCAGGGGCCCCCCACCGGCCGTCCCCGCGCAAGCCCCGCCTCTGTCCATTCGGGGCGGCCGCAGGGGCGCGCCCTCGCAGGAGGGTTTACTGAGCACCTAGTGCGTGCGGGGGGCCGGGCCGGAAGTGGCCACCTGGACGCGAGGGAGCGGGGTCAGGAGGGTCAGGGAAGGGGGCCCCGCCCCCGACCAGGCGCTCCGCGGGCGCCTGGCCCGCTCCACCCCCCCCCCCGTCCACCCCGGCGCCTCGAACCCCGACGAGGAGCCCGGGGTCCCCATCCGCTGACCCGGGGTACACCCCCCAGGTCCGGGATTTCCCCCCGCTGACCCGGCCCACCCCCCGCTGACCTGGGTCCCTCCCCGTGACCCGGGTCCCCCCCCCGCTGACCCGGGTCCCTCCGCTGACCCGGGTCCCTCCCCGTGACCCGGGGTCCCCCCACTGTCCACCACGCCCCCGGGCCGCAGGGCGCACCCCGGCATCCCCGCCCCAGCACGAGCCACGCTCCCCGCGTGCCCCTCGCCGGACGCCCCCGCCCCCCCGCTGCTCGGGGCGTCGCTGGGCCCGCGCCCCCTCCCGGGCCCCGCAGCCCCCGCGGGCCCCCCGCCCGCACTACCTCTCTGACCGAGGCGCGATCGCAGATCACGATCTCCTCCTTGTCCTTGGGGGTCTTGACGGTGACCCGAATGGGGGGCCTCGCCTCGGCCGCGCTGGGCTCCGCCATGCCGCCGCCGCCGCCCGGCCGCCCGCCAGCCCGGCCCGGCTCCGCCTCCTCCGCCTCCCCCTCCGCCCCGCGGCCCGGCCCCGGCGGCTCCCCCTCCCTCCCCCCTCCCCGAGGCCTCGCCGCCCCCGCCGGGCCCGCGCGGCCACAGCGCCCCGGGCGGACCGGGGGGGCCACTGCAGCGGGGCCCGCCGGGGCCGAGCCGCGCTGCGCGGCCCGGGCCGGGTCCCCTCCTCAGGGCCGCCCCCGCCCCCTCCGCGGGCCACTCCCGCGCCGGGACAAAGGGCCCCTGTGTCGCCGCCGCAGCTCCGTCCCGGGCCACAGCGGGGCCCCCTCGGGCAGCCCGGCCCCTCGCGGGCGGGGACGCCCCCGCCCGGGGCCTCGTCCCCCGGCCCCCCCCCCGATCTCTCCTGTACGGGGGCCCGCGCGGCCCGACGCGCTGGACACGTCAGCGCGGCCACCCACCCCGGCCTCGGGTGCCCGACCCCGCCGCCCGCCGCGCCTCGCAGCGTCGGGACACGCGGGACGGAACGGTGCTCCGGGCAGTGGCCGACGGCGCCTGCGAACACGGGGCTTTTTGAAAAATCACTGAGTCGCAGACTGTCAAACGGACAAGATGACTTCTCCCTCCCCGGGGGGGGTCCTGTCCTTCCTCCCACTCCCGCTCTTCTCCCCCAGAACCGCGTGGTCCCGCGGCAAGGCGGACTCCAGTTCCCAGAATGCCTCGCGAGGGCGCCCGGAACTCCGGTTCCCAGTGCGCCCCGCGGCGGGGCGGGGCGGGGCGGGGGTGAGGCAGAACCGCGAAGCCCGCCGGGAACTACAACTCCCAGGGTGCCCCGGGGCAGCGGGGCTGCGCGACCCGGAGCAGGCGGAGGCTCGCGCGAGGTCGCCCCAGGTCCGGTTCCGACGCCCGCGGCCGGCGCCGCAGGCATGCTGCGTCCCAAGGCCTTGACCCAGGTGCTGAGCCAGGCCAACACCGGAGGCGTCCAGAGCACCCTGTGAGTGCGGGGCGAGGGTCGACCCGCGCGGCGAGGGCGGCTCCGGGAAGGGCGGAGGCGCGGGGTGCGCCCCGGGAGGGGCCCCGGCCCGGGCGGCCGGGCCCCGCGCTGCCCACGCCGAGCACGTCCCGCCCCTCCCGCCGCCCGCCAGGCTGCTGAACAACGAGGGCTCCCTGCTGGCCTACTCCGGGTACGGGGATACGGACGCCCGCGTCACCGCGGCCATCGCCAGCAACATCTGGGCCGCCTACGACCGCAACGGGAACCAGGCCTTCAACGAAGACAATCTCAAGTTCATCCTCATGGACTGCATGGTATGGAGACGCTCCAGGCCGTCCCCAGGGGGCACGCGGACCCGGGCTGGATGGTTGGAGGGGCAGGATTTCTGGAAGGTTGCTAAGAGTTGGCCGCAGCAGCATCTACCGTAGGCGGACCCCGACGCAGCAGGTGGTCTGAGGCAGGCGCCCGGCCCAGGGTCCGCCTGGGCTGCTGTGGAACCTGCGGGAAGTTACTGAACCCCTCCGAGCTTCCTCACCTCAGCTCAGAGGTGGAAACGATAATCCCCTACACACCCACGCACACCCTCACAGGGTTGTTGTGAAGATCAGATGAAAGTGTAGATGTAAACTGTAGAGTGATGTGCACACAGTGCTGTCATCCCAGATTCACTGACTCACAGCCTCATGACAGAGTCTCCAGACACTTGTCTGATGCTTTCAGTGTCCTGAGAAGGGAGAAGAAATCCAGAAAGGGGAAATGGCCGTTAGGCTGCAAATGTATCAGAAGCAGGCACTGTCACAATCACCCCCGTATCTGTCTAGTCAGCAAGTGTTTAGGTCCCCGCAGTGTCCTCAGGAGTGAGGGGAAAGTGGCAAACAGGACAGATAAAAACTGCAGCCCTAATGAAGCTTACAACCTAAGTCTTCAAATAAGTAAAATGCGAATGTCTTGTAAATTGTAAACATATTTTATCAAATAAATGGATATGTGAGTTGAAGCATAGTTCACCAGATAGTGAAAATGCTATGGAGAAAAATTAAACAAGGAAGTGAGGCGGGAGGGGCCTGTGTGGAAAAGGTCACATTTCATCATAGATTTGAAGGAAGTTGGCAAGCCATGTGGCTGGTAGGGGCAGACAGTGCTGAGGACGAGAACAGCCAGTGCAAAGGCCCTGAGGCAGGATGGTGCCAGGTCAAGGATCAACATGGTTGATTGTGGCTGGTTGAGGCCAGAGAGGAGGGGGCTGCAGACCTGGTTCCTGGCACTCCGTGGGTGCCCAGTGCTGACCCAAAACGAACAGGCCCCCGAGCGAAGCATTCCCACTGTGACTCAGCTGCTACCTCCTCCTCAGCCCCTGCCCACCCAGCCGTGCATTTCAGCCTCGCCTAGAGCCAGATGCTGCAGGGTAGGAGCCTTCCAACGTGCGGCCACAACCTGGCCATGAGTTCACACTGGAGTCAGAGCTCCGTGCACGGTGCCCCCACTGCAGCAAGCTCGGCGAAGCAGCGCCTCTGCGTGCACGGCCCTCCGTTTCTCCTTTCCCTCGTCCTTTAGCGATCGACCTTCTTAACTGGTCGCCTAGCCCTGGGGTCCGACCTGCAGTTTGGAAAACAGCGTGGGAGGAGGAGAAGTAGAAGTGGGCTCAGTGCTCTCCAGCCCGTTGCGGTGTCGCCCGTTCAGACAGCCCTTTGCAGGCACAGAAGTCCTTCCTGTGTGCCAGCACCCTCGCCAGCTGGGGTGATTAGAGAAACCGAGTCTCTGGGAGGCGGAGTTTTCCCAGGTCACTTGGTTAGCAGGTGGCTGTGCTGAGGCAGGACTCCATGTCCAGGGCCGTGGCCAGGGCTCCCCAGCCGAAGCTCCTGCCATGCCCAGGGCGTGGAAGGAAGGTACAGTGTCTCTCAAGAGGAGCCCCTGGGAAAAGAGGGGACCCGGGGTGCCCAGCAGAACACCACACCCCATGATGTCACCCCACCAGGAGGGCCGTGTGGCTATCACTCGGGTGGCCAACCTGCTGCTGTGCATGTATGCCAAGGAGACTGTCGGCTTCGGGATGCTCAAGGCCAAGGTGTGTGTGTGCTCTTCCCTCCGCCACCCTGGGCCCAGCCTGATGCCCCACCCCTGTGTCCACCCCCGTCCCCACCGCCTTGCTGGAGTCCTCATGTTGCCCAGTCCGTGTCTGGGGGTGAGGGGCTGGGTGCTCAGCGTTGGATGTCACCCGGATTTGGGACCCCTCGCGGCAGGCCAGGCATGGGACTAGTTTCCTCTCCCCCTCTCGCAGGCCCAGGCCTTGGTGCAGTACCTGGAGGAGCCCCTCACTCAAGTGGCAGCATCGTGACAGGCATCGCCGGACGCTGGGGCCGGGCCAGGCCGGAGAGATGCCCTGGGAGAGGCAGGGCCCCCTGGGGAACCCTTCTAAGACTGTGTGGGGAGGGTGGGACTTCCTTTTTACCAAGAATAAATTTCAGTCCTGTTGAGTCTGGGTCGCTGTCTTGGCTGGGAGGAGTGGGGGCCGGAGGAGCCAGGCTGGTCCGGGCCCTCCTCGGCCTGCAGCCCCGGGTGGGCCGTGCGCGTCGGACAGCGGTGCCTTGGTCCCTCAGCCTGTGCAGCAGTGTGGCCTCCCCGGCCCCCGCCTCTCAGCAGAACCTTACCCCCCCCCAGGTGGCAAAACCAGGCACGTGACCAGTGGGGGTCGGGGTGAACAAAAAACACGGGCCCCGAGCTTCAGTGTTTTTCGGTCCCGACGGGCGGGGTGCCTCCTCTGCTCGTGGGGTTTGGAGGGGCCACCCCTCCTCTTCCGGGCACTCACGCTTACACGGACCTCCAGGTGCAGACAGGATGGCTTTGCTGTGCGGCCTCAGGGCCTGGCGGTGACCCCTCAGGGGCCTTCATCCCCAGTCCGGCCCCTGTACTCAGCCCCTCACCCCATCTGGTCACTTCTGCCCCCGATCTCCCCTTCCCAGTGTGCCTAGAGCAGGTCTGGGTGGGGACCCATCCCAGGGGAGCAGGTAGGTGGCAAGCTGCAGCTCCACCCAGGGTGCGAAGCTGCCGCGCCCAGGCCCGGCCCGTTGGGGACCAGGGATGGGCAGGGGTCGCCAGACCCAAAGTGCAGCTGCCTGCACAGCTGCGATGGTGGCAGGGGGACTGCGTCCCATTCGCCCTTCCCCTGGTGCCCCAGCTGCCCCCCACCAGAGGCTCAGAAGGAGAAGCCGGAGGCCAAGCAGGTTCCTGCTCCCCGAAGGACGTACGGGCCCCAGGAGCCAGCCACGCTCAGCGCTGGGCTGGCTCTCGCAGGTCCTGTCGCTGGCCCAGCTTCCCCCAGTCACCGCCAAGCCTGCTCACCTGCGAGACACCCAACCTGCCTAACCTGTCTGACGTCAGCGTCTCCACCCACCTGGGCCCCAGGTCCCGCGCCAGCCCTTCCTGTTCTCCGCTTCCGTCTCGCTCCCTCGGCAGTGCCACCTGCCAGAGCCCAGCGCCCCGGGCCGCGCCGGCCCCGCCCGCCCTCCGCCCCTGGCCCTGGAGGTCTCTTCGCCCCCAATGAGAGGACGGGAGGATCCAGGTCTCTTGAGAGCTGAGGGTCGAGGGCAGTGAGCCGGCACGTAGACCCGTCACCTCTGCCCTGGAAGACACTCGCACCCTCCATGCGGAGCCGAGATGGGGACCAGAGCCGAGGAAGATTATAACTTTGTCTTCAAGGGTGAGTGCGGTTCACCCAAGGGGAAGCCTGGGACAGACCCAGGAAGGCGCGAGCCGCGCAGAGCCCCCCCTGGTTTTTTTCAGTCTTCCCAAGACCCCCCCAGGGCCCGTCACTTGGATGGGAAGGCAAGCTGCGGGGGGGGGGGTCTGGTTTGTGGACAGGAGCCGGGGTGGCCTAGTGCCCTATGGTGGCAAACGCCAGTGCCACTCACTCCCTAGCAGTGCCGGGTTAGGGTCCTCAGGCCGTTCCCAGTGGAGGGCCAAATCCCTGGGGACGGTCGCAATGCAGCACTGGAGACGCAGGTCAGACTTCAGAGAGGACTTCCCTGCTAGGAAGAGGGGGAACGAGCAGACTCAAGAGGAAGAAGGTCATCTTTCTGGGCAGTGTCTGTGGAAAAGGAGAGAAGGGAGAGGTCGTCCTGTGCTGGGGCCGGGCACAGACATGGAGATGTGACCCCCAGGGAGGGAGTCGGCTAGAACCGAGGACTCCCAGGGCCGTGGCCGTGTCTGTCTGTCCCTTGGCAGGCGGTCCTTGGCCCAGGCACTGGCTTCAGCGTGCCTGGCCTGGACGTGCGCCCGCACCTCCCCTGCTCCCATCTCAGCCCCTGCGTGGCCCCCACCGTGCCCAGCCCCCACGCCACCCCCACCTCCCCACCTCCTTCGCAACAGGGACAGGGTGGACCGGCCAAGCCGATTCCCTCTGCAGCCACCCCGCCCCACTGCCTCTCCCGGACTCCGCCCTGCCTCACCTGGGCCTCCCAGGTGACCTCTCAGGCATTGGGGAACGTGCACTCCCAGCATCTTTCCCAGGAAGGGAGCCGGGGCCGGCTCAGCCACGGTCTGGGGCAGCCGTGCTGCGAGTAGCCGTCGTCCGCTGAGCCCTCACGGTGTGCCAGCCACCGGCGCGGGCAATCGCCGTAACGACCCCCAAAGTGACCTTTCCTTCGAAGGCATGCGGGCAGGAGCCAGACTGAGTTCTCTGTCAGCCCCGCCACCCACTGCTCATTCCAGGCTGGGTCTCCAGAGACGGCATTTGGGGCGCAACAGTTTTCGTATCGGCCGACGCCAGTGAAAGGAGGGGGAGGAAACGGGCCTGGGCAGAGAGGCAGGGGCACGGAGCCCCGGCCACGGGCGGGAGCCCTGGGACACCGTCGCCTTGCTGGGGGGCCAGAGGCAGGCTGCCCAGGACAGGTGTGAGCTCAGGTGAGGCTGCTCTCCGCACCAGAGGCAGGTGCTGAAGGGGCGGGCAGCCCGAGACTGCCGACTGCGCTCCCAGGGGCCAGGGCGGACCCTGCCTGGCACACGGGGGCAGCACACGGGGGCACGACCTTAGGCCAGCTGTGTTATCCTGCTCCGGTCATTCAGCCCCCCAAGGGCCTCCTTTCCTGGTCTGTGAAAACACGCCCACGATGGAGATGACGATAATGGTACTTGCCTCGCGGCTCTGCCGTGAGGGTTAAAGGAGCTGATGTGTGTGGAACTTCAGGAGAGTGGGTGAGTCGGCAAGCTGGTGTCTCCACGTCACGGCCGAGGACGATGGAGGGTGCACAGAGGCAGCACAGACCCGAGTCTGTCTTATGACAAAGCCCTGAGCACCTCTGGGGCCCACGGACGGGGTTAGGCACGCACCCACAGGAGGGACGAGCGGGGATACGTTTCGGCAGGGGAGAGGCAGGAACACGCCCGCACGCACCCACCCGCACCCGCACGCGCCCAGCTCTCCCTGCCTTACACAAACACGGAGACCGAGCCCCAGATGAGCCACTCGCTCAGGCCACAGAGCCAGCAGAGGCTGAGAGGGGATCGGGCCCAGGGCACGGGGCTCCCAGGCGCGGGCACCAGCCTGTCTTTCCGGAAGCCCTGGGTGGCCTCCTGCAGTCCCGGGCGCCCAGCCCGGGGCCGGCCTAGTCTGTGGGTCCCGTACAGCAGCCCGGCCCCCCTGCGGTGGGTTAGGCTGGCGCCGGACCCCGCCCTCCGGCGGGCGCTGTTCCTGGAAACCCGCAGGGAAGGGCGCCGGCCCGCCAGCAGGGCCTGACAGTGACATCCTGGGATCTGTGTCTTCGCTCCTTGCAGCAACCCACGAGACAGGTTCTGTTGTCGTCCCCGTTTTTTGTAAGAAGAAGGTCAGAGTGTGAGTCACTTGCTGAAGGACACGCAGGTGCTCGAAGGCCCAGCCCTTGGTCTCAGCCGGGCACGGCCGCGTCCCCTCGGGGACAAGGGGTCCTAACTTCTACACGCTCCGCGCCATTGCTCCCCTCCGAGGCGAGCGAGCCATCTGCCAAAGCTCTCCCCACCCACACTTCTGTTCACACCTCCGCCCCTCCGTGCCGACGCACACCAGCCTCCCGCTCACGTGCATGCACACACGCGTGTGCTGCACCCTCCCCCGCACCCACACCCTGCCCACGGCCACGGCCCTGCCGTCCTGCCACTCGGCCCCCACACCGACGCCAGCGTCCGGCCCAGGGAAACCAGCCGTGTCCATGCGGAGCTGCAGACCCGGTCTGTGCCAGGGGCTCCGGCCGGCCTCAGTCTTCTGCCCCCGCCCTGCTGGGCACAGATCCCGTCCAGCTGAGCCCGGCCTCTCCGCCCCTCCAGTGGTGCTGATCGGCGAGTCGGGCGTGGGGAAGACCAACCTGCTGTCCCGGTTCACGCGCAACGAGTTCAGCCACGACAGCCGCACCACCATCGGCGTCGAGTTCTCCACCCGCACCGTCATGCTGGGCACCGCCGCCGTCAAGGCCCAGATCTGGGACACGGCCGGCCTGGAGCGGTACCGAGCCATCACCTCCGCGTGAGCCCGGGCGGGGGGCTGGCTGGGGCGTGGGGTGCTGGGGGAGTCGGGGGGCGCTCTGGGGGAGAGGCGGAGAGTGGGGGGGTAGGTGGGGCTCCCGGCAGCAGCAGGCCAGACGCCCCAGGCACAAGGTCCCAGCCAGGGCACAGCCATGCTGACTCCTGGGCTTGGACCAAGAGCCACCGCAGCACGGCCTTTGCTATGTGTCGAGCAAGGTGCAGGCACTCTACAGTGGCATTTTAGGTGACCCTCCAGGTCCCATGGGCGTGAGGGGCTGTCGTCCACCCCTGTTTAAATGCAAGCGGCTTGAGGCTTCGTGGGGGCTGGGATGGGGGCAGGCCAGGGGCACGGAGCACCTTGCTCCTGCCCAGGGCTTTGCACGAAGGTGGGGGGCTGGCCCTGGGACAAGGACTCAGAGGACACGCAGGCAGTTGGGCCTGCTGACACCAGGAGCAGGGTGGCTTCAGGCCGAATGCTAGAAGGGCACGGGCGGGGCAGGGCTTTGCTTACACACGCTCATCCCTCTCGGGCTGGTCACCGGACCTCCTACGAGCCACAGCTGACCCCTCGGTAAAGCAGGAGTGGTTAGGTGTCGCCGGTCTGAAGAAGCTGCATGGGACCCCGGGAGTGGGGCTGGATGCTTGTGAGGATGCGGCGGGCGGTCCCGTCAGGGAGAGATGGCCTCGAGAGAGGAGGCCTCTGAGGGCCGTGGAGCTGGGAAGATCTGGGGGCGGGGGCGTCCGGGAGGCCGACGGCCCAGAGCCCAGGTGTGTGCTGGCGCATGGTGGGGACTCAAATCAGGCCGGGGCCGCGAGGAAAGGGGGGAGCCGGCAGTTGCCGAGCGGGGGCGGCCATGAGGCTCCTAGACCAGGGCCCCAGAAGGTTCTCGGCACCCAGCGCCGGCCCTGTCTGGGTCTGGCTCCCTGGGCCCGTGTCCCCGGGCCCGATCGCTGGGACGTGTCCTGGCTGCCTGGCTCGAGGGCCCTGACCTTGCCTCTGCCCACACAGGTACTACCGCGGCGCCGTGGGCGCCCTCCTGGTGTTCGACCTGACCAAGCACCAGACCTACTCCGTGGTGGAGCGCTGGCTGAAGGAGCTGTATGACCACGCCGAGGCCACCATCGTCGTCATGCTCGTGGGCAACAAGAGCGACCTCAGCCAGGCCCGGGAGGTGCCCACGGACGAGGCCCGCATGTTCGCCGGTGAGCCCCACGGCGGCCCGGGCCCCCTCCCAGCCCCCACCCCCGACCTCGTGCCCTGTGTCCCTCGCGAGGTCTTGCCCTGAGACCTGGGCAACTATTTACACCTGATGTTAGGACAGCCCCGCCCTGCAGCGCTCAGAGCCCCTGGGGTGGGGGCTCTCCTCCCACCCGGCACACCTGCCCCCGGGCTCCTCCGCGGGCTCCTGAGTCCCACGGCCCCACCCGTTCCCAGACACAGGACACCCAGCAGCTTCTTTGTCGTTCTTTCTGCCCTTCTCGCGTCCAGGCCCGCCTCACAGGTGGTTCTGAGAATCGCGCGGGCGACGCGGGCGGGGGGTTGGCACGCGGTGAGCGGGCAGTAAACGTTGCTGCGGTCGCCCCGACCCCGCGGGTAACGGTGCGGCCCCTTCCCTGGCAGAAAACAACGGGCTGCTGTTCCTGGAGACCTCGGCCCTGGACTCCACCAACGTGGAGCTGGCCTTCGAGACTGTCCTCAAAGGTTAGAGCCCCGCTCCGCCCGGCGCCCGGCCCATCCCCGAGGCTTCCAGAGGCTTCCGTGGGTGGTGGGAGGGATGCAGACACCCAGCCCTCTCTGCCCTCTGGCTCCTCAGCCCTGCTGGGGGCCCCAGCCTCCCCCTCAGGCCTCCCCGCAGCCTGGAGCTTAGGAGTCAGGCGACCGAGACTCGGGGGCCACTCCACCCAGTAGAAGGGACTCAACTCCACTTCCTTCCAGCAAAGCCTCCTGGAAGTGTGCCCCCCACCCCCACCCCGGCTCTCGGGGAGCCCGGGAGCGCGGTGCAGACCCGCTTCCGCCCTGACCGCTGCCCTCTGCCCGCTCAGAGGTTTTCGCAAAGGTGTCCAAGCAGAGGCAGAGCAGCGCCCGGACCAGCGCCATCACGGTGGGCAGCGCCCAGGCCGGGCAGGGGCCTGGAGAGAAGAGGGCCTGCTGCATCAGCCTCTGACCAGCCGTGCCCCCGACCCCAGCCAGCCCCTGCCCTGCGGTTCCCACGTCACATGCGCCCCCAGCCCAGCTCTCGCTCTCCAGGCCCCGCCCACACGTCGCTGTCCTGCGCCACCCCCCACGGGCCAGGGCCCCGAATAAAGCTGTTTTGTATCAAGGCCTGGGCCTGGCCGTCCTGCCGCCTCCTGCCTGTGCCTCCCCGTCGACTCCCGGCCCTCCTCTGAGTCCCTGCTCCCCTCCCCCTCCCCCGCCATCCTCCCCACCGTCCCCACTGCCCCCCCAGGGCCAGCTGCCTCTGGAGTCCTGCGGTCTGGGGACAGTGCCAAGGGGGTGGGAGGTGCTCGCCCTTCCCTCTGCCAGCCCCCAGTGCAGGTGGGGGAGGCAGGACAGCATGGCAGAGGGGGTATCTGGAGGGCGAGACAAAGGAAGCCATCGCGGGCACCATCTGCTGCCCAGGGCCCCGGTGCCAAGAACTGAGGTCACGCCAACTCCAGGGGTGAGGGGAGGAGGCGGAAGGGAGACGGCAGGGAGAAGGGGGTCGGGGCCAGCCCCGTCTGTGGGGCTCAGCTTAGGAGGTAACAACTCCAGGTCTTCCGTCCGGTTTTCCACCCGACCCCAAAAAAGAGGGGGCGTGGTGCGCCGGGCCGGGTTGACTCTGGTGGGAAAGGCCTATTTCTCAGGCTCTGCCCCTTCTCCATGGGGCCCGGGCAGGGGCCCCCAGCCTCGCAGGGCAGGGCGGACGCACGTCTGACTGTGCCCCACGGGACAGACGGGGGTAAACGCGGAGGAAAGAGGGGCTGGATGCTTGGGTCTCCAGCGAGGAGCAGTGAAGAGCAGGCAGGAGGGGCCAGCCACTTCCCGGGAGGTGGACAGGGGCCCCCAGCACCGCTGGAGAAGGCCCCCCCTCCGGTCCCCACAGGCAGAGACAAGAGCCAGAGCCTTAAGTAATAATCCTTTTAATAAAATTAAGTTCTTAATAGCACATTTAATACATTAGCCCTCCCCCTTCTTGGTTTCTCTGCGTTTTGTGCAACATCACTTTGACTGGATCATCCATGGGTCCGTTTCGTTTCCCGCCTTTCTTCTGCTTTTGAACCCTTTCCTCGGTGGAGTCCTGTGTCTCACTAGAAGCCTCAAATTAAGTCTGACCACGATCCTACTCTACTTTCTACAGCCGAGACCACCCCTGCCCCAGGCTGTCTCCGCCCACCCCCCTTCCCCACCCGCACCCTCCAGCGGGAAGGAAGCCCCCCCACCCTAGACGCTACCTTCCCAAACTAGCGGGGTTTCTAGGACAAAACGAGCAGGGGCACTGTCCCGAGGCGCGGCGCGAAGTCGGCTGGGGAGAGGGGGGCGCGTTTGGGGTCTGGGCCGGGAAGGGCACGACAGTCCTCGTGTCACGGAGCAGGGGCCCTGCTCCCCCCCGATGGCCTGGGGGGCGGGGCCCGGCCTGGCCACAAGCCGGGCTGCTGGAAGGCAAGTGCTCCGACCATTGATTTCTCACAAGCAAAAGCCAAGCTCCCGATTTTCCGTGGGGAGCGCCATGAGCCCTCCCAGCCGGGGTCCGGCGGGCGACCCCGACCTGAACGCTGGCAGAGGGAGGGGGGCTGGCGCGGAGGGCTAGGGTCCCCCCCCATTCCCGAGCCTTCAAGGCCGGCGTCTCCCCACGCGCGGCCCGTCCTTGGACCGCAGCTTCGGGGAGACGCGCTGTCACCGCAGCTCTCAGGGGACGATCGAGATGGCTCCGGCGCTCGCTGCCCGAAGCTAAGTGGAATGAATGCGGGGTGGGGACAGGGCCTGGGGGGTGCCCTCTGACCCGCGGAGCTGAGAAGGTGGGAAGTGCGCGGTGTCTGTGGAGTGACCTCCCGGGCTCTTGAACCGACCTGCAGCGGTCGGGGGCGAGGTCACAGCCAAGGGCGACCTCGCTTGGGCCCTGGAAGGTAGGGCTGGGCCGTGTCCACCCTCCAGACCGTCCCCAGGTGCCGGGGTCGCCCTCCCCTGCCGCCCCCACCTGGTCGACTCGATGGACGCTCGTCCTTTCAAAGACCCTGGGGACCGAGCCCCTCACCGATTTGTCCTTCACGTTAAAAAGCCCAGGATGCTCGGGATCAGCCCCGGCTGACCTGAAGATGGGGTGGCTCGGACACTTCCCTCTATTTTCCTTTCCTTACTTTTATACATTCTACTGGACCCGGGGGTCCGCAACGCTACTAAACTTTACGCTATCTGAATATCGTCTACTACGTAACTAGTAATTCTCTCTCTTTCTCTAGGATTATATGAAATAAATTTGAATTATTATTATTAATAATTATTTTGTAGTATTCTTTTCTTTTAAACCCCTCGGTTTCTTTTTCTTCTCTCTCTCGTTTTTGGTTAAAAAAATTTTTTTTCTCTTAAATCTCACACCTCTCTGAGGGTCCCGGAGGCCTGCTGGGCCTGCTCTGGACGTCTCCTCCCCATTCGCCCTGGGACGGGGCAGTGGAAGGGGGGACGGCGCCCCAGGTCCTCAGTCCTCTAGCTTCTTCCTTTCTTGTTAATCCCTTTCTTTGTTTGGCTCTGCCGGCCGCCCCGAGGGGGAGGGGAGAGGGGAAGGGAGCCCATGGAGTGAAACCCAATCCACTCGCAGGGCTCCAGAGGGACACGTTCCCCCAGCCCCTGTCTCAGCCATCCGTCCCAGGATGCTCCCCCCCAAGAGCAAATGACATTCCTCCCCAAAAAAAAGTGGGGGAAAAAAGGAACGTAAACCCGAACATATATTAAAAACACTTTTTTAAGATTTAACTCTGAATACAAATGTATTTTTTTCTTCTCTCCCTACATATATTCTAAACCTTCTAAAGTTTTTTTATTTTTTTTAAGGATCACTTTATCATAAAATAAAATATCCTTTTCATATAATAAATTACCTAATAAAAAGTCTTTTTTTTTCATATTAGCCCAGGTTCTTTGCTACATTTATACGGTAATAAACACCTTTATTAAAATAGAATATTAAATTATAAAGAACTGTTTTTCTTTTTTGCTATTTGTTTTCTCTCCTCTGTGTTGGTCGCCTATCTCACTCCCTCTCACGCTCTTTCTCTCCTCTATTTTGTCTCTCGCTATGTGTAATTCACGTTTGTTTCTAGGTTTGGCTCGATTAGTAAGGGTGAGATTGAATTTTCGGAGCCCCCTAGTGTAACAGTCTTCCGCCTTTGTGGGTACGGAGTGGAGAGGGGGAGGGGGGTCGACAGACGGACATCCCACCCCGCCCCACCCCCCACCCCGGGCGACAGAGGGTGCCCATTTTGGTTTGGTTTCTATTGTACAGACATCTCAGGATGGCTCACATCTGCGGGGAGGAGGGAAGTTGTCGCAGGCCAGTCTTCCTGGCCGTGACCTTCCCCTCCTCTCCCAAGCTGGTGGTCTGGAGGGAAGGCCGAGAGGTGAGTTCATTCACAACAGGAGGAAGGAGAGGAGGAAGCCCCCTCCGTACCCCTATCCCTGCACCCCCTCTCCACCCAGGAAGAATGGGACTCCAGAGCTTAGGTGCTCGGAGCTCACCTACGACAGTCCCACCCCATTATTTACAAGAATCTCCGGGGACCCCCATTCCCCACCCCCTCCTGGCCCGGCCCGCAGAACCAGGAGGGTGGGAGGCTGGTGGCGAGCGAGCCGTAGGGAAGCAGCAAAGGGGGCCTGAGGCCTGTGACAACCCACGACTCCCAACAGGCTCGGAGCCCCTAGTCCTGCCTGGCCTTCTTGGACTGACCCCTCTCTGAACACGTGGCTTCTCTCAACCACGACAGGTAGAACAGACTTCATGATTTGCTCTGAACACGGGCTGGGGTCAGTTCCAGGAAGGGGCACCGGGAGGAGGCCCCACAGCCTCTCCTGCTCCCTGAAACAGCAGACCCGCCACCTGGCCCTGTCCCGCCCAGCGCGCGGGGACTGCTCCCGAAACGTAATGCCCAGGACCCCAGTGTTGGTCCCCTCCTCAGGTATTCACTGAGAACAGGGATACATTCCATGAAGCATCTGAGGTGTTTCTTTGGAGGTGTGGGAGAGGGCCTCCAGGTGCCGGAAAAGGAATTAGGGGCCACCACCAAAATGCCCTCTCTACGACTCCCCAGGAGGATGGTGTCCCCAAAGCTGGGCTGGAAAGGGCAGGAGGGAGAAGGGAAGAGATAGACAGGGCGGGAGCGACAGCTACCAAGGGGGAGTACCGGGAAGGCCCGAGGGAAGGAGCACAAAGGGGAGCCCCCAGGGGGCAGAGGGAGCCCCTCCTGCCCAGCTTTGTGGGGAGGGACAGGCCTGAGCCCTTTACTGATCGACTCGCTTCCCCTCCCCCCACAATCATGCAGGCTTCTGAGAAGGCCCCAAGGGCCACGTTAGGACCAGAGGGCCTGGGCGTGGGAAGAGCACCTCTGGGTGGGGATGGCAATTCCCCCCTCCCCTCCCCTCCGCAGAGGAGGGGCAGGGTGACAGACTGGGAGGTGGCGGGAGGGGGTGGGGCGCCTTAGCCGCCACCTCTGGCAAAATACAAGTTCCTTTGAGCTGCTTGCAGACTGAAGGGTGTGTTGAGGTATCAGAGTTGTAACTCTAGTCGGTTCCGCTGCGGCCCCCTCCCAACCCTCCCAGGACGGGGCGAGCAGAGGCTGTGAACGTGCCCACCCCTCCCCCCCGGCGCGCCCCCCCCCCGCGAGCACCTCTAAGCCCCGCGCGCCGCCGGGCGGGGGGAGCGGGCGCGAGGGGCGGCCCCGGCCGGGCCGGGCCTAGGAGAATATTCGGATGGCCTGCGTGGCCGTGATGTGGCAGACGGGACACTCGGGCTCCGTCCTCTCGCAGATGCGCACGGCGCACTCCATGCAGAAGAGGTTGTGGCCGCAGGGCACGAGCGCGGCGGTCACCTCGCTCTCGAAGCACACCATGCAGTCGCGCCCGCCGCCGGGGCTGCGCAGCCCGCCGCCGCCGCCGCCGCCCAGCTTGGAGAAGCCCTGCAGCGGCTCCCCGGGCGGGCGGCGCGGCAGCGCGGGCAGCTCGGGCGCGGCGGCGGCGGCGGCGGCGCTGGCGGCGGCGCGGGGCGGCCCGGGCGGCGCGGCGCGCGCCTTGGCGGCGGCCGCGGACGAGAAGAGCAGGGAGGCGGGCGCCGCGCCGTCCTGGCCGGCCCAGAGCGGCGGGCTGGGCTCGGCCGCCACGCCGTAGTACACGTCCTGCTTGCCCACGCCGTAGCCCGGGAACAGGTAGCCGCCGCCGCCGCCGCCGCCGTAGCCGAAGTCGCCGCCGGCCGGCGGCTCGCCCAGGCGCGGCGCCGCCTCGAAGGCGCCGGCGTCCAGCGCGCAGTCGCCGCCGCAGCCCAGGCCGGCCTGGCGGAAGGCGGACAGCGGCTTGCAGCCCGGCGGCGGCGGCGGCGGCGGCGCGCGCCACGCCTCGGAGAAGCGGCCGTCCAGCGCCGCGGCCGCCGCGTCCGCGCCGCCCGCCAGGAAGTCGGCGTCGCCGCCGTAGTCCAGGATCTTGCCGGTGCGCACGGCGATGTGCGTCTCGATCTCCTCGCGCGCGCGCTCCACGCTGCCCGGCGCGCCCGTGATCTCGAAGACCGGGTCGCGGTCGCGGCTCGGCGTGATGATGTACGTGTTGGTCTGCTGCTGGATGCGCTTGATCGTGGCGCCCTTGGGGCCCACCACCAGCCCCACCACGCGGTAGGGCACGCGCACGCGGATGGTCACCTGGCCCGGCAGCGCGGGCGCCACGCCGAAGGCCGCGCCCGCCTTGTTGCGCGACGCGCGGATCATGGAGAAGTGCTCGGCGGCCGAGATGATCTCCCGCCGCGCCGTGGCCACGTCCTCGCGCCGCCCGGTCACCATGAAGACGGGCTCCTCGCCGCGCACCGGCGTCTTGATGTACGTGTTGGTCTTGGCCCTCAGGGCCTTAATCTTGCATCCTGGGGCGGTGGGGGCGGGAGAAGAGACACTCAGCCCGGAGAAGGCGTTGGGGGGGGGCGACGAGCTCCCGACCCTATTCAGACCCCCCCCCCCCGCCAGCCGGCCGGGGCAGCCGCCTCTCCGCGCCCCCTGGGCCCCCAGACACCCAGGCGTGGGTGAGCAATCCCCCATCGTGGCTCTATCCACCCGAACGTCTCGGTCACCGACTTTCCCGCGAACTCCATTCAGGACCCTCCACGTCCATTCAGTCCTCGGAGCGCGGGAATAAGTGATCGCTGGGCCTCCCAGACAACCTCCAAGGCACCCGGGGTCCTCCCCAACCACGTGCCGCTCCTTCAGTTTCCCTGACTCCTGGCCACTCACAAACTTCCAGAGCTCTCCACCACCCCCGCACCTGCCACCGGCCCATCTTCCCGCCCACCCCACCGCCGCGATATCCAGACAACCTGCTCCTCACTGACCTCCATTCAGACACTGTCCTCCAGCCTACTCAGGGACCACCGACCCCCATCGGCCCTATGACCCCCTCGCCTTCCGCCCACGGAGATGCACAGCGACTTTGCGGCAACAGTGGCGTGTGGGAGACTGGGAAGGGGCAGCGGATCCGTTTCAAGAGGGACAAGAGGAGTATGAAGATAAAGAGAGCGACGTGTGACGGACAGAACCGGGCCCAGGACACTCCTGCGGCCCTGTCCCCTGGGGGCAGGGGAGCTGAGAGGGGCTGGGGGCCGGCAGCGTGAGGGAGGAGGTATTCTGGACTCCCCTTTGAAGTAGGAGTGGGTTAAAGCCGGAGGTTGGGGAGAGGCAGGGAGAGAAAGAAGAAAGCCGAGACAAAGAGACAAAGAAGGAGGGAGAAGGGGAAAGACTGAGGGAGGGGGTGGGCCGCCCCATCTCCAAAGGCTGGACCCCGCAGGCTGACCGGACCAGCCTCCCTCATCTCCCACGTTCCCTGCCCCTGCCCCGCGCTTCACACGGAGACTCACACGCTTTCTCGAGGCACACATGCCACATGCGTGTGAGTTTGCACACACGGGCCCGAGAACCATGATGCACCATGTGCCTTTCTAGAAACAATACTCGCAGAGCACTTCCGTGCACCCACGCTCACGCGGATTCCCTCTGTGACCTTTCCTCCAGACTCCCCTCCCGGCACACAGACAGCACCTTCCCACTCGCCAGGCAACTCCCACCCGCCCCATTGGCAAAGGGACCCATTCACCCCCCCACACACACCGGCCATCCCCTTTCTCACTCCCCACACTCCCCATCCTTCCAAAACCTAGCCCGTGGTCCTAGACTTCTGCCTCTGCCCCGACTCTCCAACCACAGGCCTGAGGCGAGCTCGTTCCTTTCTCCTTCCTCCACTCCAGATGGCTTCTTCTCTAATCCTGCCGGAGGGGCGGGCGGGCCGTACAGTGGGTTGGGGGCAGCTCTCCTCACCTTTGAGACCTCAGGAAGGGGAATTTGCTCCTCTCTTTTTGTCTGCAGACCTCTTGGCAGGTGAGAAGTCCTACCTGTTGTCACACTCACACCCTTGCTTGCTGCTTTACTGCCTGCCAGTAAATGCCTGTCTGTCTGGGAGGCCTGAAGTGGAGAGGAACCATGGGGTCTTTTCTCCCACACCGCCTGTTTCCGTAGCATCTCCTAGGCACCTGGCTTCTGGCTCTGAGTTTGGGGCCGGCAAACTTAAGTGAGGGAGGGCTAGGTGCCCTTGGGGGCTGGGGTTGGGATCAGGCCAGGCCAGGCCAGGCCGTGTTACCGGCAGTGGGCCTCGCCCCGGGTTTCGCAGGCTTCGCAAGCCCGAAGAAGCATCTCTTGAAGGGCAGACCCACTGGGCTTCACCTTCCTAGAGGTCAAATAGAGGAGCATGACACTGCAGCAGAGCGAGGTCAGACAAGAGGGAGGACTGCCGGATACCTACGAACTGAGGGGGAGCTCGTCTTCTCCGGCGGGGGAACCCCCCTACTTCTACGAGACAGGCCCATCTGATGCGGAGGCAGGATGGGAAGGAATGAGTCCATGAAATTCCGGGGCCTCCGAAGACCAACCCCCACACGCAGGAAAAGGCATCAGTGTCCCCACCCAACCCCAGGGCTCTGGGTGCCCCTAGTTCCTGGCGACCAGAGGAAATCTAACTTTTTAAATCAGACATCTCAAGAGATGGAGTGCCCCGGGGGAACGGGGGCTGAGCAGGCCAGCGGCGCCTTCCCCTCCTCCATTCTGGATGTCCCTGCAAAATCCCCCCATACCCCAGCACTGGGCAGGGGACGGGGTGGGATTAGGGGGAGGGGCCCCCTGGCTCCCCTCTCCCTTGCCCGGCTGGCCTCCTCCCGCACTCCCGGCCTGAATGCAGCTCCTATTGTTCCCCACGGTGGGACAGCTCCTCCTCTGCTCCTCCCCCACCCCACCTCCCCAGCCCAGCCCCCTGGCAATTTCCAAATCCCGCCCCCCACTCCCCTTTGGGAAACTGGGAGAGGGAAGGGTCCCCACGATCCCGTCTGCTCAGTCTGGACCCTCACCAACACTCCCACCCCCGTTCGCCCAGGGATGCTGGACAGAGGGTGTGGTATCAGACAGACTACGCTGGATGAATCCTACACCCCTCCCCAAACGCGCCCAGACACACACACGCCTTGCACCAAACCTCCAGGTGAAGGTCTGTCACCCCCCCAGCATGCCCCTCCCACCCTGTCCTACTCTCTGACTACCAGAGAACCCTCTCCAGGCCTCTGGCCCCTAGCCGTGGCCAGCCCAGAACAAAAGCCTGAGGAGGAGGAGGGGAGGTCCCCCCAGGACGTGGCACTTCGTTGGGGGCACCCCTCTCCGTGCCCCACGGACCGTGCAACTTCGGTGTGTGGGTGACCGCAGGACTCCCTCCTCCCCGGGGGGCCCCCTCCCCACCTCTCCCCGGGGCTGGGACCCTCCCATGAGCCACACCCCCTTCCATTCCGACACTCAGCCCAACAAAGAGACAGATACTCAGTCTGGCTCCCGGGCCAGGTCTCCCCCAAAGTCTGCAACTCCAGGCGGCTGGGGGTCCCAGGGGTACCCGCTCCCCAACCCGCTTGCGGATGCCGCCCGGAGTAGGGGCCTCCGAGAAACTCTTTGCCCATTCCGCCAGTTTTTCTGGCTTCCAGCGGACACCCCCTCAGGACAGCCTCCCTGGATTGGGAGACGGTCCCCTCCCTTTTCCCTCTCTCGGAGAGAGGATATTTCTTTGTCTCAGGGCAGGGCCCTGGGGGAGGACAGGTCTGGAGAACAGTCCCGACCGGGGGTAGCGGGGAACTTTGTGGCACTTGGAAATCGGGGCAGGGGGCGGGTCCCCCTTTGTGGGGCAGGGACGCAGCCGGAGGCGGACGAGGAGAGAGAGAGGAAACGAACTTTGCGCGCCCGAGACGGGGCGCCCCCCGCGCCGTCCCCGTTGGCGACCCGGGCGCACGCTTACCTTGCCTGCCCACGATCTCGGCCACGTGCTCGGAGGTGGGCACGGGGACGCACTCGGTGGTGTTGCTGCTGCCCTTCAGGCGCAGCTCGGCCTCTTTGTAGAGCGCGCAGAGCTTGGCGTCGCTGGCCCCTTTGGGGGCGGTGGGGGGCTGGGGCGTCTGCGCCGCGGGGGCCGCCGTCGGGGCGGCCGGGGGCGCCGCGGGCGGCGGCGGCGGGGCCGGCTGCGGGGGGGCGGCCGGCTGCGCGGGGGCGCCGCCCCCCCCGCCTCCCCCGTCCTCGCCCGCCGTGGGGGCGGGGGGCTCCCCCAAACCCAGGAGGCAGAGTTGATCGAGAGCCAGCTGAAGGGCGCGCTCGTCTTCCAGCAGCCCTCGGTCCTTCGCGCTTCCCCCGAAACATCCCAGTTCTCCAAAGCCCCCATTTCTTTCCATTATTCCAGATACCACTAGACTAGGCATGGCGAAACAAAAGCTGGGGGAGAGAGAGAGAGGGAGAGAGAGAGAGGTGGTGGAAGGGAGAAGAGGAGAGCGCAGGCGAGGGGAGGGGAGGGGAGGGGGCGTGTGGGGAGGGGGGAACAAAGAACTGGGGAGGGGGGGAGACAGCGAGAGAGAGAGACGGACCCTCCCCCTGAGCCCCCCTCCCCAAACACCCTGTAACCCGACTCCCCGCGCCCCGGCCCCCGGGGTGGGGGTGGGGGGAAGGCGCAGCGGAGCCGCGACAGCAGACCTCCTCTCCTCGCCGGGGCCGCCGGGGGGCGGGGGGCTGCGGGATCTCTGCCCCCACCCCTCCCGCCTCGGGCCCGGGCGCCCCCGGACGCCGCCGTGCAGACGCGCCCCCGCGGCTCCCGCACCGAGCCCCGGCCCGGGCGCGGCGCGCAGTGGCCCCCAGCGGAGCCCAGCCCCTTCCAGCGCTCAAACTCTTTTGTTTTAAATGAACTGGATGGAGCAGCATGGAACTGACGGGCGGGGGGCGCGCCGGGGCGCCCGGGGCATGCCGGGAGTTGTAGTCCCCGCGCGCGGGGCGCGGGGACGCGCCCTCGGTCCTCGCCCGCGGCTCGGGGGCGGCGCCGGGCGGGCGACGGAGGTCCGGCTCGCCCGGGCTGCCGGGCGCGGGCGCGGGGACGGCGGAGCGGGGCGGAGGGAGCGCGCCCCCGCCCCCCGCGCGGGCGCCCTCGCCGGCGCGCGGGCCTCGGGTCCCCCTCGCCTACGGTGACGCGGGGGACGCGAGGGCGGGAGCGCGCCCCCCGCCGCCGCCCGCCTCCCGGCCGCGCCGAGCGGCCCGCGCGCCGCGGACAAAGCGCCGCGATGCGGGGCCGCCCGGCTCCGCGCGCCGCGGGGCGGCCCCGGCGAGGACGCGGCGCCCTGTCCCCGGGCGGCGAGCCGGCCCCCCGGACTCGGAGGTCGCAGCGGCGCCGGCGGGAGGTGAGTGGGTCACGGCCTCCCGGTCGGTGGCGGGGGTCGGTGGGTGCGGGGGCGCGTGGGGCGCAGAGAAGGGGCGGCGGGAGGGGGAGGCGCCGTGCGACCGAACGGTTTCGGGGAGAGTCGCGAGCTGCGCGGGCCCCCGAGGACGGGGGGGGGCGGTCGCCCCGGACCCGGGCTCCTCCGGGCCCGGCCGCGCGCTCAGCTCGCGGATCCGCTCGTCGCCTCCCCCATCTTCACTCGCCCGCCTCGCCCCCTCGGGAGCCCCTGAATCCAGTCCTCTGGCCCTGGAGATGTGGCGAAAGTCAAAGTAAGGCGTTAGGCGTGAATCGGACCCCGGGGTGCCCCTACACGGCGTCCGGGGAGACGGAGTGCGATGCGATCTTTTCTTCTCCCCTCACCCCTGCCTTCGGCATTCCTGTCGCCACCCCCTTATGCCTTTCCCAAGGGGCCGGGAGGGCAGCGCTGCAGCATGAGGGCTGGGGTCAGACTCTAAGAAGGACTTCCCGAAAGAGCTTTGGAGGAACGGGTGCATGAGCCACAGTGTTCAGGTGTCCTGTTCTGGAACCCCGGGGAAGCCAAAAGTCTGATCAAGCCTGCGGGGCAAAGTCCTGCTTGGAGGCAGGGAGCAGATGAGATGACCTCTGAGACCTGGCACTCCCTGCCAAGCCTGTTCCCTGAACTGCTTCTTGGAAAGACTAAGTGTGCACCCACACTCGGATGGGAGTGGGGAGCCACAGTGGGGGGCCTCCGGGGACGGGTCCCTCAAGAGGGGCTGGGGGTTGGCACGCTGTGGGGGTGGAGTTCTGGCTCCTTTGCTAGGCTGAGGGATCTGGGGTGAGCAGCCGGGACTGAGGGGAGGGGTGCGCCCTGGACCAGGGACTTGGCCTAAGTGGGATTGGGTCCTGCCACCTCGAGCAAGGGAGGGAGGGGAAGAGATGGAGAGACCAGGCCCTGTGGAAGTGGGCTGTCGTCGCACTGTTGTCCCCTCGCCTGTCCGGGACCCTGGATGGGGGGAGCTGTGGTACTGGGGCCCACAGGGCTCTTCTTGGGGGGAGATTCCCACTCTGTGGACCAGGTGACTGTTTTTCCCATTAATAAACCGCAAACAGTTGCATAGGACTTATTGTGTGCCAAGCATTTTTGTCGCCAGCTGGTCTGAGCCTTCCTGTCCCCACCCGAATGAGATTTCCCCCTAGACACCCACCCCTGAATTTGCCCCGCTTCCACTTTCCTCCCCACTAAGCTAATTAAAGTAGGAGGTTAATGACCAAAGAAGCCGTGGGGATTTGGCCAGGGAGGAAAACAAAGGACAGAAACAAGTGTGTGAGAGTCGGGAGGGGGACAGCTGCTGGATGGGAAGGGGCGGACAAAGGGGCAGGGCGGGGGAGGCGGCCATCCCCGCTGGACCCACCTCGTTGGTCCAACAAGGACAAATCAGCCCCCTGGGCGCCTTCATGCTCGGGGCATCCACGGCAGGGTCCCGCAGGGTGGACCCCTCTGAGACTCAAGACAGACAGACACCCACGGTGGGAGAGGCGACCGTGAACCCGGCCCCTGGTGGGCAGGACGTGTGCGAACGCGCTGGGTCTGTGGCACAGGTGTACACTGGGAGCGGTGTCTGTGCACGGGAGGGGCTTGTCCGCCCGCAGCAGGGACCACCAGAGCGTCCAGGCAGCAGAGGGGCCTGAGGGTGACCCCTTGAGGAGCGAGGCTCTGGGGTGGGGTTTTGAGGGGTCCCTCCCTTGCTCCCAGGGCTGGTGGCCTCCTTTGTTCAGGGGATTCTCCTCTTCCAGTGACACTCCTGTCGGCCAAGCTCGATTCCTCTCCGTGCCCGCCTGCCCCCGCTCCTACTTGCCCAGCCCAAACAGTGACGACAAGTGCCCAAGGCCTTATTTCAGCAGTTCTGCTTGGAAATAGCTGGCTCTGCCCACCCCACCCCTCACTCTCTGCCAGTGACCAGCAAGGTGTGTGGGTGGCCGTCTCTCCCCTTCGGAGCCTTGGAGTGCAGGAATGCGTCTCGTTCCAGGCCCCGGTGCCCAGCCGGCACGGGCCCTGCCCGGAGAGGAAGCCCAGCAAGGGCGGGTTGACGGTAACTGCGTACTGGAAGCTTCGAGGTGGAAGAGGAAGGGGCGGGCCTCTGCAGCCGGACTGGGCCTGCGTGTCCTGCCCCCTCGGGCCGTAATCGACTGTGGGGCCTCAACTTCCTCCTCTCTAAAGTGGAGATAATAAGCCAAGCCCCTGGCCCCAGGCCTCCTAGGTGTTCAGTGCGCGTTGCTTTCCCGGCCTTGCTCTCCCGTTGGCAGCTGACTCTGGCCAGACTGGTCTTCATCGATTAATGTTAACTCATTCATCAGCAGACTGCCTCCTGTTGAGCTTGTAGGACGTGCCAGGCCCCGGTGGAGTCCTGACCCGCCACGAGTCCCTCGAAGTTGGTTCTAGATCTAGACTTGCAGGAGGAAGAGCTTCCCAAACAAACGCACGCACGGGCTCCCGGCCTCAGCGAGCAACGGAGGACCCCGTGGGGCTGTCACATCGGCCGCGTGTGCAGCACGTGTCCCTGTGTGAGCGTGTCCGGGTGTGTGTAGCCAGGCCTGGCCGCGGGGCAGGAAGCTGACCCAGTCGAGGGTGGGTGGCCTGGGGTTCAGGTGGAGGCGGCGACAGAAGTGGGGTGGGCGATGCAGACTGCGCCCGTCCGTGCGGAGCCGTGTCCCTTCTCTGAGCAGACTTGGGCACGCGATATCGGTGTCTACACACCAGGTACCAAAGGAAGGGGGCACGCACCTGACACCTGGCCCTCCCTGCCCTGTTCTCAGAGCCCTGGAGAGGGAGGGGGACACCGGAGGCTGCCTCCGAGGCTGCCCGACCACGCCGCTGGCCCTGGTGGAGGTTTCGCACCCGCGTCCCCACTCCTCCCCGGATGCTCAGCCGAGCCTCTTCTCCTCTGCCCTACGGGGCTCCCAGCTCCTTTGAAACACCCGCCCTCGTGGGAAAGTCCACTTGGCTGTCTAAACGCCGTCCTCCCTGCTGAGTGCGGCCAGTGTTCTCTCGGTTGCTGGAACACACTCAGCTCATTCACTTCAATCAATGAGAACGTATTGGGGGAGATTCTGTGGGACGCACAGAAGAAATATTGAACTTGATCTCCGCCCTCAGCCTGACCAGTCGACGCGGCCCCGGGTGTCAATGTGAGGGCCGGAAGGCCCTGGGGACTTGGAGGGCTTCAGAGGTGGGGGGAGGGAGGAGGTCACTGCGGGTCCTCCTGCTGCTGTGGACCCGGTCTCCAAGGGCTTCGAAGCCCGGCCGAGGTGTGGACCTGGACAGGCAGCACCCCCGCTGCTCCCCTGGGACCACTCCCACACTCCCCCCAGCAGGCCTCCTGCACTCTCTGATTTCCCCGGGGACAGCAGCTCAGAGGGGTTGGGGCAGAGCCGGGGTCTCCCAGGACAGCTGGCTGACAGGGCCTCCCTGGGACTCAGGGCTGGACCCAGGCGTCCGGGAGGCAGGTGATACCGGCGCTGTGACAGTTGGTCCCCAGATTCCTCACCCGGTGGCGCCAGCTCTGGTTTCGGGCTGGGGCGAAGGCGGGGGAAAGGCTCCTGGTGCCAGTCGGGGCTGGGCGCTCTCTTGGGGCGGGCGGGGGGCGGGGTGGGAGGCCGGGAACGAGCCCATGGTGGGTCGGCAGGATGCCCCCGGCAGCCTCTGTGCTGGGCACTGCGCTGGATCCTAACGGGCAGGCTGAAGCGTGGGAGCACGTGGCGCGGGCGAGTCAGCAGATGTAAAAGGTCCTCACCTCACAGGGGTCTTAGGTGGACTCAAAGAGGAAGGAAGGAAGGAAGGAAGGAAGGAAGGAAGGAAGGAAGGAAGGAGGGAAGGAAGGAAGGAAGGGGACCATCCATTATCTAATGGCTCATCTCACAGGACACTGAGGCCCAGAGCGCCCGGGGCCTGTGACCCTTTCGGGCCTCCGGTTCCACCGCGCCGCTCTTTCAGGAAAGGAGAGAGGGTGTCGGAGGCCTGGGCAGGGCCTTCCGTCTGCCGAGTGCCCACTGACCGCCTTCACGGCCTCGCTCGCGCCGAATCCTCTTCTGGACCCCGAGGCCGGGCTGCTGTCTCTGCTTGACCGCAGGGAACTCAGGCTCAGAAAGGTTAAGCGACTTGTTCAGGTCACATCTGCCGAGTGGACGCTCCAGTGCTCGGTCCGACTCCGAGCCTGGGACTCCAGAGGTAAACGGTGACACCTGAGTGTCTGGAGGCCCGAGGGGAGGTGGCGGATGCCGGGGCAGCTAGGAGAGGCCCCTGGGTGACGTAGGCCTGGCATCTCTGAAGGATGTGGAGGGGAGGGGGGCGCCCAGGGAGGCTTGCCCCCGCCCCCCGGGGGGTGGCCAGCTTGCCTGGGTCCTGGGGGACGGGCGCCTTGGAACCTCGGCCACAAGGTGGCGATGCAGGCCAGCGGCGGGGCTCGGCCTGGGCTCCCCCTCGCCTAGGGCCCAGACGGCTCTCCTGGCCGGCTGGGGCTCCATGCCTCCTCAGGTGTCCGCTCAAGCTTCCACTTTGTCCTTTCCTGGCGGGGCGTCCAACAGTGGGAGACAACGAGGCCACCGTCCTGTTGCTGACTCGGGACGAAAACCCGGGTGGCTGAGACCTGGACGTTCCCGTAGTCTGACCTGGTGATCCGGAGCCCCCCTTCCCCAGCTGCTCGCGCTGCCCCGCTGAGTCCCTGGGAGACACTGTGCAGGGGACAAGCTAAGGAAACAGGCATGGAGTCCCCCTGGCCTGGGCCTGAAGGGGAATGATAAGGATACCCAGCCAAGAAGCAGTTAGCACTCTTCATCCAACATCCTGGACCCTCGCGGTGCCACCGGCGGTCCCCCCTCCAACCAGACGGTCCTCACTCCCCGGGCGACTGTCGGGGAGGGAGGTGGGCAGTGGATCGTGCAATTTCTGCTGGCGGTAGCCGCTCCAAAGAAAAACGGGGGTAGAAAGGAGTGAGGTGGCGGGTGAGGGTGGATGGTCGCGTCGTGAGAATTCGAGCAGCTGCAGATACAGCTCAGTGCCTGGCACTGAGTCGGGTGTGAACGTTGTCCGGTGCCCCTGGCTTCTCCCTGTCTGTTGCCGTGCTCCCCTCCTCTGTCCCGCTTTGTCCGTGCCTTCTCCCACGGGGAAAGGCGGGGCTGGCTCGGAACCAGGAGCCTGGACCTGGCACTGGCACACGGTGCAGCCCACTCCGCCCCCAGCGTCCCCCGCTTCTGGTAAAGGGGCACCATGCACACCTGGAGCCGACCGCGATTCCTGCCTCCCCGACGTCCTCTGGTCCAGGCCGTCAGCCAGTCCTCCCAACTACATGTCAGACCATTTCCCAGATCCATCGACTTCTCACCCCCACTGCTGCCCCCCGAGCCGAGCCAGCCTCAGCTCCTGCCTGCCGTGGCCTCTAGCTGGCCTCCCTCCTCCGCCTTGTCTCCTTTGCCCGCTGCGATCCACTTTCCACACGGGCCAGAGAGATCGTGGAACAAAAAGTTCCGATCGTGAAACCCTCTTCCCGTCGCCTTTAGATCCAAGACCAAACTCTCATGTGGTTTGGACAAACTTCCTGTTCCGGCCGCTGCTTGCCCCGCCAGCTGGCCCCGCCCCCTCCCGGTCACTGCCACCCACTGGTGTCTTTGAGGGCTTCGAGCACACGTGGCGATGAAGGGCACCAGGGCCTGAAGCTGGGTGCAGGAGAGAATTGGAGGTGCTGGGGAGGTCATGAGTGTGGGGGTGGCCTGGCCTCCGGGCCCCAGGCTCCTGTGAGAGGGCCTGGTACAAGGATGCTGGAGCTAGCACGTGTCCTTGAGACCCTCTGTCCCCCATCACTGCCCCCCCCACCCCTGCAGTGAGCAGGCTCGCACCTGCTGGTGAGAACCCATCATTCAACTCGAAATCAGCCACGGTGAGAGAATTTACACCGTGGGAGCAGGCCATGGCCACAGACCAGGGCCTTTCCTCGTTATCACACCGTCTCCCGCCCACTCTACGGAACAGGAGACTTGTTCGGTATCACGCGGCAACTGTCTTCCTTTTATTCATTCGGTTAATCACTCACTAAGAGAATGTTACCGAGTGCCCCCCGTGCTGGGCTTGGAGAGGCGCGTCCCCTGTCTGGGGGGCTTCCCGGCCGGGGAGCCTGAAGAGTGCGTGCACTGGCTTTGACAGCATGGGGGTCAGTACCGGCCGCCACAGCGGACTTGGTCCACTGAAGGCCGTTGGCACGGTCAGGACGGCCTCTCGGGCCATGACCCCTAAGCCCAGCTCTGAAGGCTGAGGAGGGGTGTAGGTGAGACGAGTGGGCAGAGTGGCGCGGGGGCGGGAGTGGCTGGCAGGAGCCCTTGACCGTACCTGTTGGGCCTGCCTCAGGTGGGGCTTCACACTCAGCGGCCCCCTCTGAGCCACCTGTCAGGCCTGCCAGTGACTTCCCGCCACTGCTGGGTCCCCGCTGCGTGCGACAGGAGGGACGCTGCGCCAGGCTGCTGGTGCCTGTTTCCTGCAGGGCCTTGGTGCCCCACAGGTGGGTAACTGCGAGTCCCCCCCCAGGCAGCCATCCCTGCCTTTGCGGCCGTGCTGCACCCAAGCCCCGACGTCAGGCTGCCCGCTCCCTGTGTTTCCAGGTCCCCTTCCCACACTGACCAGGGCTCCGTAGGTCACGGCAGGGGCTGTGTCCAGTGCCAGTTTTCATCTGCTTGGCCTCTGACCTCTGACCCTGATGGTCCCCTCCTCCTTGTCCAGACTCTGTTGGCTGGCTCCCTGAGGTTTCTCCTTCCTCACTGGGAGCTCCTTGTCCGTCTCCTGTGCCCTCCTCTGTCCTCCGGCCGGTGGTCTCCTGCCTGGAACACCCCTTCCCCTGTGGGGGTGTGGGTGGCCCCCACACCGGGGCTGGAGGTGTGCAGCCCGCCCGCTGTCTCTGCACCCGCTTCGCCACCTGTAAAATGAAGCCGATGGCAGCAGTTATCTCGTGAGACTTGCGTGTGGTTTGTGGGAAAGGCACGTGAAGTGGCGACAGCATCCCGGACCCAGAAGGCGCCTAACAGGTGCTGGTGGTCATTACCGCGGGCTCAGCGCGCCAGGCCCGGGGAAGACCCGCCCCAGAGCCGCGCCGGGCTCCGGGCCAGCACCTCTGCCCCGCCCCTGAGCTGCCCCCCTGGAGGCCTCTCTGATTTAATTCCCGGTCCCGCGGGGCCGAACCTTCCGGCGCCGGCGGATGGGAACTGTCCGAGTGGAGGGAGGGACGAATGCTGCGAGGGCTGTCCGCAGAGAGGCCGGCGCCAGGGCCTTCCCTCCCGGGCGGGCCGGACGGGACGGGCCCGGAGTGAACAGGATGGAACTAGACCGGACCGGACCGGACGGGACGGGCCCGGAGTGGACGGGACGCAGGCGCCGCCCAGAGCGGGGCGGCCCGGCCGGCAGGTGGCGCCCGCGCCCGCCGGGCCCCGCCCGCGGCCACCTCCCCCGCCCCGGCCGGTGCCGCCGGCGCCCGGGGGTGTGGCCCGGCCCCGAGCCGGGGTCCGAGGCGCCGCGGGCTCACGCTCCGCACAGACGTGTCCCTGGGGCGCGCGCGGCGACGGTCACGGGGCGGCGGGCACCTGCGGCGGCGGCGCAATCAGTGCGAGAGGAAGCGGCGCGTCTCCGTGGCGACGGCGGCGTTTGCGGCCGGGGCCTCCCGGGCCGTGATTCACCCCGGAAACGGGGGGGGCAGGGGGGACCCCGAAGGCGGGAACAGGCCCGGGGCGTGGGAGGCGGCGCGGCCGGGGCCCCCCAGCGCCGGGCCCCCCGCCTCCCCCATCGCCCCCCTGCGCCCTGGTCCTGGGCGCAGGAACGTGTGTGCGTGGGGGGGGCCGATCCGCCCCGGACTCCCCCGCCCCTGCAGAGCGCAGAGCTTGGGGGTTCCCGGCCGCCCCCAGCTGCCGTCAGGGCTGTTTCATTCTTGCCAAGCGGTGGGGCCCCCACAATTTCAGTATGAAAGCGCCCCCCCAGGCCCTGATGGCACGCAGGAGGCGCGCCCAGCCCTTTGCCGCCACCCCCCCTGCAGCAGACAGATGGAGGCTGGAAGGGCCTGGGAGCCTTCCTGTCCTGTCCACGGGTGTAGGTGAGGAAACAGGCCTAGAGAAGGCAGTTTCTCGAAGGTTGTAGGGTGGATCTCCGGGAGAGAGCCGCATCCTGATTCCAGTCTCCTGGATTTGGTGCGGGGTCCTCGGGAACAGATGGGGACAGCAGATCGGGACACCCGAGCAGAGTGGAGCGGTGGAAGGTGAGGTGTTCACACCCCACCTGCCCTGCTGGGTCAGGGCCAGTGGCGGTGACAGCGACAGGCTCACCCCACGTACAGCAGGGCTGCAAGAGCGAGGTTCAGAGTGGACGGTGTGATTTCAGGCAAATCCGCACCCCCTCTGAGCCCCAGGGATAATGAGAGGTACCCCGCCTCCAGGGTTGTGGGAAAGAGGTCCTTGTGAATCATGGGGTGACAGGAATGTCCTCATCTAATGGGACTTGGAGACAGAGCTGCCCTGCAGTGCGGAGGTGGGGTTCAAACCCATGCCTGACCCTTCATCCTCGGGAGAACAAGGAAGGAATGGATTTCTGGCTCGCTCAATACAAGCAGCAATTCTCTTCCCTGGGGGCGGGGAGAGGGGGGTGCCGGGGTGCCCAGGCGGCCAAGGGAGCTGAGCACTAATTAGCAGTCGCCCCCTAATTGGACTTAATTTCCTCTTTGTGATCAGCAATTAGGAGGCTGCATCAATTAGCGCAGGGAGGGGACAGCTCAGCTGGGGCTGGGCAGGGCTGGTCTCCAGGCAGGTGAAGGGTGGCTTGGTGGAGAAGCTGCCCCACCGCCCGCCCCTCAGCACCCAGACCCTTGGGAGCCCGCGGGCCTCCCACCTGGACTGTGGCTGCTCTGACCCCCCCTCTCACCGGCTTCCCGGCCTTCCTGTCCAGACACGTGGGATCCGGGCCTGGCTCACCCACGGGCTCCTTTGCAACTTCGGCGTTGCCAGACAGCTGTGGGGTCGAGGGCGGGAATCTGGGCTTCGAAGCCAGGTCTCCAGGGTTGGAACTCCAGCTCCACCACGTGTGGGTTGTGCGACCCTGGCCCCTCTGTACTTTGCTTCCTCACGGTAAAACGGAGCTGGCAGTAGCAGTCCCTTCCGTGGAGGGTCGCAGCGGGGATCCGGTGGGGAAGGCACCGCACACGCTCAGCGAGCGTCAGCCTTCATTCCCAGCAGAACCTGAGCCCCTCGTCTGCACCGGGACAGGTCGCAGGGGTGTTCCCTGAGAAGTGCCCAGGCCCCACCCCAGAGCGGTTATTGAATCAAGACTTTGGGCGCTGGCGCCTTTGGAAGCTCCCTCCCCCACGGATGTCGCTGCCCAGTGAGGGCTGAGACCACTGGCTGTGCGGCCTCCGAGGCGCCCCCGGCCCCGACCACCGCGCGGGACCCCTGCGCCGCCCTGCGGGGGCTGCAGCCGGGACAGGCCCGTTGCTGCCTGTGTGGCCGGAAGCAGGTGCCTCCCACTCGCCTGGACTGTGTTCTCTATAAAACGAGAATAATGGCTTGGCCATGCTCACCTCCCGGGGCTGCCCAGAGAGGTTTCGCTCGGGAGGGCCCTGCCGTACAGTGGGCGATTGCGCGGCCCCTCCCCTCAGTAAACTTTTATCTCGGGCCCAGCACTGTGCATCTCTGTTACACACGGTGACCGAGTCACAAGCTCCTGGAGAGGTCTGTCCCTACCCATCAGGCGAGTCGAGTTCTCGCCAGCCTTTTTTTAGCTCCTGCTGGGTATCGAATGAGCCAATGAATGGAAAGAAGCTAGAACAAGCCGGGACACATAGTGAGTGCTCTGTAAACAGGAGCTGTCGCCGCTGTGCTGCTGCTGTGTTGACTGTGCCCCGGGCTGGCTGTGGACAGAGCCACAGGCTGGGCGAAGGGAGGCGGTGGGGCCGAGGGAGGAGAGGGGCTCTGCTCGGGTGAGGAAGAGTGCGGTGTGTGGACGGAGAGGCTGAGCGGTCTGACACGGGGTGGAGGGAAGGTGACAAGGTCAACTTCAGTGGGAACAGGGCCCCTTCCGTGCCCCAGGCCCTGCGTGGGGGGCCGGGACCACACAGAGGGGTCCCACCCAGCCTCGGCCCTCAAGGAGCTTCCCCACTGGGGAGACACAGAGGCGCACAGTCAGCATCACTCGAGTTTGATGAGAGGCTTTAAGGACAGAGCGGTGACACCTCGTCCGGTCTCAGTGGCACCCAGGCTGCACCGGGAGGATGAGCAGGAGTTGGTCAGAGGGCAAAGCTGCTCCACATTCAGGTGGCTCGGATGTCAGGGGAGAGGTCGTGCTCTCTGGGACCCACAGGGCAGGCGCTGAGGCTGGAGCCGAAAGCCGAGCCTGGCCGCGGAGGGCTTCACGCGCCCGCCCGGGAGCCGAGCTTGTCTGCACCCACTCGGTGCTCTGTGGTTTCCAGTCCTGTGCACGCGTGCCGGGGGGGACCTTTGGGAACGATGGCTGTGGTTCAGGGAGGAGAAAGGGCTGGAGCCGGGGCGAGGGAGAAGGCCAGGAGTCTGGCTGGGAGTCCTGCTGTCACCCAGGCCAGGTGCCGTGCCCCATACAGGATGCTGGAGGCAGATTCGGGAGGGAGGATCCATGGGATCTGGGGACTCACTGGCCAAGGGAGATGGAGGGGGAGGCTGAGGAAGGGGGAGCAGATGGGGCTGGGTGTTAGGGGGAGACAGAGAAGTCCCTCTGGGACCTCCGAGGCGGGATGGCCAGTGAGGAAGCTTGGGAACCACCCCCTCCCCCGCCGGCCTGGGAGTGCTTGGGGTCCTCTTGCGGGAACTGTCTGGGGTGGAAGGGCCACTCACCCTTGACCCAGGGCTAGGCTGCCCCTCTGGGGGACAAGCCGGGAATTCCTGGCCCAGAGACACCCTGCCAGGGGCCAAGGACGGCCCCTTCCCAGGCCAAGGGCGGCCCTGCCCGCTCCAGGACACAAGTTGCGGAAGGGCGGGGCATGGGGCAGTGGAGATGGGTGAGTTCAGGGAACCCCACTCCCCACCTGCCAGCCTGTGGCCTCAGCTGTGGCCCTAAGGAGGGCTCCAAAGAGGAGGGCAGGGCCCAGCCCTCTGGGCCCGGGGCACACGGGGCACAGTGCAGCGGCCATTCTGCCTCTTCGCGGTGCTGGTGCAACTGAATCCGTCTCCACCCTTGACTTGAGTGGCTGAGCGTCGGGGAGTTGAATCCCACCCGAGGGACCACAGAGGACAGTCCCCGCAGCCTGGTCCTCGCCTGGTCTTCCTTGGCCGGGCACACGCCCCGTCCCCTGCCCTCCCGTGGCGCCTCTCTTTGTCCTCCCTCATTAAGCTCGGTTTCTGTGAGAATGTGATTTGAATTAACTCTTGGGAGAAAAATCACAGAATCCAGGAAGGGGGGGCGTGGGGAGGGGGCAGTGAGTCATGTTTCCATGTGTGTTTTCAAACTTTCCGATGGGAGTTTGGGAAACAACACTCTCTGGCTGCCAGCTGGCCCCCGGCTCTCTGGGGTCCCTCGCTCTGTGTCTGGAGCCCCTGCCGTACCTGCTGCGCCCAGGCCCACCCCTGGGGTCTCCTTCGTTTGCTGGGACCCCATAGCCCTCGGGACCAGCCCATGTTGTCACGGGGGCCTGGAGAAGCCCCTCCTGGGCCGAGGCTTCGCAGTGACAGCCCTCCAACGACCCGCATTTCAGGGCGGACCCATGGGGCCTGCAGCCGCTCTGGCCAACCCTGCGATCTGTGCGAAGCTGCAGCAGCCCCGGGCAGCCTGGGCTCCAGGAGGCTCTCCCCGGCCCCAGCAGCTACCTCTCTGTGCCCTTCCCTCCCATTTCTGCACCCCAGGCTCCAGAGGGCCTAAGGCAGAGGACCCAGCGACCCCCAGGGAGAAGCCCTGCAGGGCAGAGACCTCACCCTGAGGAGGTGGATAGGAAGAGAACCTCCTGTGTCCCTCCTATGGGCTGGACACACCTCGCACCCGGGAAGGGAAACTGAGGCTCAGCCAGGGGACCGGACTGGAAGCTAAGGGTGGAGGAGGGCAGCCCATTCTCAGCCAGCTCCTCCTTGGGGGCCATGAGCCCTTCCATCCTCCCCAAAGCACCCATCTGCTTCCTCGGGGGTCCTGAACTAACTGTCCCCTCCCCTTGCCCCCTTCCAGCTTCTGACTAATTCTTCCTGGCGGCAGTTCCTCGTCCTGTTGCCACCGTGCCCATGCCAGCAACGGCCCACATCACATGGGCCACACATCTGGCTCCATTTGAGCGCAGCCTCCCCACCTCTTCCCTCCTCCTCCTCTGCCCAGGGCCCAGAGCAGGGCACACCCCCGAGGACCCCCTCCCGCCAGCCTTCCCCTGCCCCCTCTCAGCTACGAAGGAGCCATTCCTTTCCCTCTTTCGGCAGCCTCACCCTCTCTTCCGGTCCCCCTCCCCTGGACATCCCAACTCCATCCTTCAGCATCTCTTTCCTCACTGTATCCTGACTCCGGGACCACCCCCCTTTCCAGCCCCCAGTGAGCAGCAGATTGGAAAGGGGGCATTTTACAAGGTTTGAGCCCCTAGAGCTGTCCCTGGAGGCCCAGAGATAAAATCCCCCCTGAGCCCAGCCCTCTGGCCTGTTGCCGGGTTGGGGTTTGGGTTGTGGGTAGAGGTGACCCCCAAGACATGTGGCGTGGGGGGATACAGCGGGGCCTGCGGGGTGGGGACAGTGGCTCCGTCTCTGTGAGGGAGGGGGAGGAGCCTCCCAGGCCCTCTAGCGACGGCCTCCCTCCCCCTTCCTCCCTGCTTAGCAACTGTTGGCTGTAAATATTTGCCCCACCAGGATCTGGGGCTGCAGTGCTGGCGTCAGCGCGGGCCGCTGCCCCTCGCCTCAATTCCCGGGCCTCTGTGCCCGGCTCCCCACTCCCGCCCCCGGCCTGGGCTCCAGATGGGATTCCCAGCCCCTCGGTTCAAAACGCAGTTCCTCCCCCCTCCAACCTGCTTCTTCACCCACCGTCCCCCCATGCCCCCTGCCCTCCCTGCCCCACTCCACCTGGGACCCACTAAGGGGCCTGCGTGAGCCCCCGCCCATGTGACCGGCAGCTCCCCTGCCTCTCCCCGAGCTCGGCCGTGGGGAGCCCAGCCTGGCTGTGGCATCCGTGGTGGCCCGTGCTCAGAGCCCCAGGACCTGCCCCCCAGCCGCTGGGAACCGGGCCTCAGCCCCAAGCCTCGGCTCGGCTCCCGCAGCTCCAGGGGCAGAGGTGCGGGCACGCGGCATGTTTTGAGCGACGCCCTGTCCACCCTCCGTCCCAGGCCAGGAAGCTCGGCTTCAGGAAGCCAGCGCCAGTTTCCCCTCCTCCGGGGGTAGGATGGAGGGGCCGGGGCCAAGAGGAAACAGATGCCCCCGGCCCCTCCCTGGCGGCCGCCCCACCCCTCCCCGATACCTGCCGCGAAGAGCCCTCTGGGGCCACGGGCCAAGGAGAGGTGGGCCCTCGGGGCGCCCTGTAAGCCCTGGCTGCACTGGGCAGAGCGGGGCAGAGGGCGCTGCCCGCGCAGGCCTGGAGCGGCCGAGGGATGAGGGGGGCCGGGCTGGGCCCGCGGGGTGCCCGACTGCTCCGCCCCGAGACCGCGCGTCCAGGCCCCACGAGGGGTCACCGCCGAGGCCCGGGCGCCGGAGGGGAGCCTGCGGGGGCTCCTCACGGGGCTCCGGGGCCCTCGCCCGTCGCAGGCCCCTGCAGGCCAGGAGGAGCCGCTGCGTGTGCGACCCCGGAGTGTGGTTAGGGGCCCCGACCCCGCAGAGGTCGGACGGACGCGCGGGGAGACCAGGGCCGCGAGGCCTGTCCCGGGGGCGCCGCCCCCGCTTCGCGCCCCCAAGTCCGCGGGGCGCGGGGTGCGGGGCCGGCGCGTGGGGCTCGGGGCCCCGGCGTTTGGCGCTTCTGTTTGTCTCCCCGGCAACAGGGAGAGGAAACCCCCACTCGGGCGGCCCCAGCAACCGCCACACACAGGGACACACACAGCCGCGTCACTGCGCCCGCCCCGCCCCCACCCTCCCTCTCCCCTCCCCCCCGCGGGGGCGGGCGCGCCGCCGCCGGTTCTGAGCGCGGGCCCCGCCCCGCCCCGCCGCGCGCGTGCGGCGTCCGGGCGTCCGGGCCGTGCCCTGGAGTGTGCGGTGACAGCGCGAGCCTGGGCCCCGCGGACCCCGCGGGCCCGATGACAGCAGGGGGGGGGCTGGAACGCGGGGAAGCAGCCCCCGGCGACTCCGGGAATAAGGCGGGCGCCCTGGGGTCTGGGCGCACCGCGGCGGAGGCGGCGTGGGGCCTGTCGCTTGTCAGCCTGCCCAGGCCTCAGTCTGCCCGTCTGCACGATGGGGACCCTGCTCTGAGCACCTCACAGACGCGGGGAGGGAGGTTGGTCGTCTTGATGGTGGAAGGGTTGTCCCGGGGAGACCTGCCCCGGTGCCAGGAGGAGTTGCCCGGCCGCTCCGGCCTGCCTGGAGCCAGCCTTCTGGCCTCGGTCACAGAGGTGGCAGTGCTGGGCTGACGGGCGCCAGCCCTTTCGGACCTGCCCACTGCAGGTCCCGACTTCCCTGGCAGGGTAAGATGGGCCAGGGCGCTCCTGGGGGCTTGGCAGGCCTGGCTGTGTGACCTTGGGCAAATCCTTCCTCCTCTGGCCCACTTGTAGGGCGAGGGGCTTGTTCCCAGAGTGCTGGGGAACAGGAGGTCACGAAAGGGGCCCCCAAACCTGCCCACCAGGGAGACTTTGCCTCTGTCATTTAGTATCTGGGGCCTCATGAGACTTCATTCGGATGCGGGGTTCTCTGGCTTCACAAACGGCTGTGTCCCTCCTCCTTCCCTGCTCCGGCCTGGGTCCCCCTTGCCGAGTCCGGGAGGGAAGAGGCAGGCCGCTCAGCCGTGCTGCCTCAGGCCAGCGACCCAGCCTCTCGGAGTTTCGGGGTCTCGGCACACACAATGCAGAAAGTAGTAATCTCCCTCCCAAGGCTGATGTGAAGATTAAATGTGTCGCCTCCGGTCGCCTCAGCCCGGTGCCTGGCGCATAGCAGCCACTTAAAGAACAGGCAGGTCCTCTTGCTCTCAAGGTTTTCACAGTCACCTGAGCCTGAGGCGCAGGTGACTCAGCAGTATGACCCTGTTAGTGCCCAACCCTGTCATCACAGGGTGAAGGAGACAGGGACCTCCTCCAGGAACTCCTCGTAAAGGGGTTCCCAAACCGTGGCCTTGAAATCACCCCACGCCCTAGACCGTCCTCCAGAGAGTCACCCCTTCTCACCCTACAGTGTCCCCAGTATAACTGTGTCCCCAGTGGCCCAGGACCTGTTTGAATCCCACCCGCACACACGCACCTGTCCAGGATTACCTGTCCAGCCTGACGGTGAGGCGTTGGCATCCAGGGTCAGGCCAGCCTGTGTTGAAATTCCACTTCTGCGACTCACCCTACGACCTTAGACAAGCAGCTCTCCGCTGGCGGAGGTTTAGCCCCACAGGGGACACTTGGAAATGTCTGAAGACATTTTTGATTGTCACGACTAGGGGTGAAGGTGCTACTGGGGAGAGGCCAGGGGTGCCACCAGAGGTCCTACAGCGCAGATGCTGCCCCCACAACCAAACATCGCCTGGTGTCCTCGGTGCCGAAGCAGAGAACCCCTGCCTTGAGTGAGTGCCTTGACCTCCTGGGCCTCGCCTCCCACCTGCAACGCAGGGCTGCCCGGAGCACTACCTTGAGAGCTGCTGTGTAGGTTAACACGGCGCGGGGGCGCCTGGCACCTGCCCACCGGGCGTCCCCGTAAGTACCCCTTTGCGAGTCGTGGCTGGCCTGCCGCTGGAATCCCTCCCGGTCTCGTCCGTCTGCTGAGCCCGCTCCCTCGGCAGGCCAGCGCCTCTGACTCCGGGCTCGCTGGGCCCCTTGCCTCCCTTCCCCGCTTGACCCCAGCCTTATCAGGCAGCCAGAATCGCTCCCTCAGACCCCACCCCGGCACCAGCTCCTGCCTCCTCTCCCACTCCTCCCAGCTTTTCCCTCCTCCCACACTTGCCCACCTCACCGCCGGTGCCTGCCTCTGCCCAGACTTCCTCCCGGCCCCAGTCCACCCCAGACTTCCCACGCCTCCCGCCAAGGTGACATAAGAGTGTGCAGCTCATCGGGGACTTGGGCCAGGCTGCCTGGTCCAAGCCTGAGTTCGGCCTTCGCTTTCTGTCCGGTGCTGGGAAAGTCAGCCTCACCCGCAAAGCAGGGAAACGGTCTCTACCCCACAAGGTGCTTTTGTGGACCAAGTTGAGAATGGAGGCGAAAACGTGACCGTAAAGAGCATAAAAGTGTCAGTTAAGCCGTTTGCTGAGCGCTGTGCGCTTTATCCTTTTATCTTTCATGGAGCCTACCACCTTCCGACAACGATCATTTTGTCTTTTATTGGTTGACTCGCCCTCCACTGGAGTGTCACCTCCACGAGGGCAGGGATTTTTGTCTGTTTTCTTCACTGGCACATAAGTGTTCAATAAATACTTATTAGATGAGTGAATTCGCTCTGTGTACAAGGCGCTTCTGTAAAGCCCTAACTCTGCCCCCTCCAAGGACCCTCCCGTCACATGCTTGTACTTGAACAACTGCAGTGTCCCCGTTGTACACATAGGGAAACTGAGGCTGAGAGACACGCGGCGACTTGCCCAGGGTCACTCATCAGAAAGTGGCAGGACCAGGCGCATGGTACCTTTAAGAGCACGAAGCACCTCCTGTGAGCCAGGCGCTGGCAGGGGCATTAGAGAACAGGTAACTGAGACTCGGTCCCTCCTGTTCCTCGCAGCACTTTGGGGAGGGTCACAGAGGGAGGCCCAGGATGCTATGGGGACTGAGGAGCTCCCCTTACCCCTTCCGCCCTGCCAAAGTCATTGGGCTTCAAGACAGAGGTCCTCCCGGCCCAGACCAGCCCTTGGACCCATCGCTGGGTTCTGACATTGCCTCGTGACCGCCCCAGCTTCCGGGCTCCTGGGACCACCAGGACTCTGTTGCCCAGGTCCGGGTCCTGTGCTGCTCTTCAGCCACCGTGCTTGGTTCTGTGTCTCCCCCTGGTTTCCCCATCTGAGGGCCACCGCTGGGGGCAAGCAGTGTAGCTCAGTCCTCACGTCTTGGGAGCCACTCTGCCCAGATGAGGACACTGAGGCTTCAGGAGTGGATGTGTCATCACAGGGCAAGTGAGAGACAGGGCTGGGACCTGGTCTCCACCAAGCCCCACCTCCCCATGCCCGGTCTCCGGTCCCCGCCCCTGCAGGCTCCCCTCCTCTGGGCCTGGCCCCTCCTGCTGCTCCTGGGACTGGGGCTCTGTGCCCCGCAGGGGGAGGGCAGACCGATGGCACTTGGGGTCCAGAGTTAAGGCTGAGGATTCAGGATAAAGGCCCACTCAGAAGTTCAGATTTTGGGTTGAGGCCGTTTTGGTGGTGGAGAGGCAGGGGACTTAGGAAGAGCCTAGAGTGAAATTTGGGTTGAGGTCCCCCCGCCCTCTCTTCCTCAAAGACTGGAGATCCGAGACAGGAAGAGTTTAGTGTGGTTTTGCTTCCCCAGCCAGGAGGGGAAGCCAGATCAGGCGGGGACTTGGTGGGGGGGGGGCTCAGTGCGGAGGGGGCTGAGGCATGGGGAGTAGCACGAGCCCATCACCACCCACTCCCTCCTCTGCTCCTGGTTGGGGGAGCAGAAGAGGGAGAAGCAGAACAGGCTTTGTCTTGTATGGGAAGCTGAGGGTGTGTGCCATACCCTGGGTCCCTCACGTGGGTGCATCGTGGATGCTCACCACCGCCCAGCACCATCCCAGCGATGGGAACCTGCGCTTCCCCTCCCTCCCCAGAGCCCCTCCCTCAAACACTCGGGGCCCCTGCCTTGGTCTCAGTCCAGCCTGTCGCCCATCTGGCCGGCTGCAGGACCTGAACAGAGGGCCTGGCTGGAGCTGCAGGGCTTAGCGACATCCCTGTCGCCCAGGTTCCTCATCAGAACACGCTGCAGGGGGTGTGGGCACAGCCCACCCGTGGCTTCCGGGGCCCAGTCTGCTGTCCCTTAGAGAAGTTGAGGCAGCCCCTGGGGCCAGGTTCAGGCTGAGGGGATGAGAGTGGAAGACTGGTCAAAGGAGTCCTTGGTGAGGCCCAAGGATGGAGGCCCCACAGCCTGGGGTAGGAAGCCTGGGGACCCGGGTGACCCTGTTTTGTGAGAGGACCGGGCCCCTCCCCAGAACCAGCTGCAAAGCAGACCTTGGCCAGAGAGGACTGTAGAGATGAGTGCAGGACTGGCCTTCGCGGCCAGCGAAGTTGCGGGGGTTTTGCTGTCCCTGCCTCCCACTACCCCCTTTCTGGCCAGGACCAGGATGGAGACCGGAGGTTGGCTTGTCCGGGCCTTGCCCTGCTCCCCCTTTCAGGCCCCGTTTGGGAACCACAAAAATCTAGGACCTGGCTTCCTGGCATGGGGATGCCTGCACACACAGCTCTGATGTCTGCTTTAAATTATCCGTTAAAATAAGTACAGTCCTGAGGAAAAAAATCAGTACAGTCTTGGAGTTGGCAGGGTGGGGCGAGCAGTGGGGGGGTGGAGGGGGGACACACGCCGCCTTTTTCCAACTGCTTGGGTCCAAAGAAGCGGTCAGGATGGAGGGGCAGGGCCTGGTCCTTCTCTGAGGGTCTGAGGCTTCCCGGTTGGTTTTGAAGGGAGACTAATTGGGGCAGAAGATAGGAAAAGAGGTACCTCAAACTTCTGGTCCTCACCCCAAAACTGAGGGTGTGAAAGGAACTCAGAATCCAGAACTTCGTCGTGCACCCCCTTCCCCCCAGGGAACCCAGGCATTCCTCTCCACCCCGCCCCGCCCTGGCCCACGGACATGCAGCTTTGAATGGGCTGCCCACGTGCGGAGGGGGCAGGGGTGACTCACTTACTATGGGGAGGAAGGGGGGAGCTGGTGGGGGAAGAAGGGTGAGTCACCCTGATGGGCACCACCCCCATCCCCCTTTCCTGGATCTGCGCGCCTGGCGCCCTCCCTTGCTTTGCATCCACTGCCCCCACCACCTCCCCGCGCGCCCTCTGCCCACCCACCCTCACCCCTGGGCTCTGCCCTCTATGCCCGAGGCCTGAGGCCGTGGGGGCAGCTTGCAGCCCGGAGCGCAGGGCGGGCCGGAGCCGAGTCGCGCGCTTCAGCGCAGCCCGGGACGGGGCTGGGGTGCGCGGGGGAGGGCGGGCCCGACCGGCGGCGGCTGGGCAGTCCTCTGCCCCGCTCGCCTCTCCCGCCCACACCCCCGTGGGTGTGCGCCGGCCCCTTTAAGAGCGGTGGCCCCTCCTCCCATTCCCAGGACCTATTAGAGCCTTTGCCCAGACGCCGGTGACTCAGTGTTCGCGGGAGCCGCAGCCGCACCAGCCAACCCGCTCCCAGGCCTGACAGCGCCGGCCCGGGTCCCCACGCCCGCCCCGAGCCAGCCGCCTGCCCGCCGGCCGGCGCCCCGACCGACCCTCTCCGCCCTGCGGCCGGAGCCCCGCGCCCTCCCGCGACCCCCGCCCGGCGGGCAGCGCTGCCACCCTGCCGGCCATGGAGACTCCGTCCCAGCGGCGCGCCACCCGCAGCGGGGCGCAGACCGGCTCCACCCCGCTGTCGCCGACCCGCATCACCCGGCTGCAGGAGAAGGAGGACCTGCAGGAGCTCAACGACCGCCTGGCGGTCTACATCGACCGCGTGCGCTCCCTGGAGACGGAGAACGCGGGCCTGCGCCTCCGCATCACCGAGTCGGAGGAGGTGGTCAGCCGCGAGGTGTCCGGCATCAAGGCCGCCTACGAGGCCGAGCTCGGCGATGCCCGCAAGACGCTCGACTCGGTGGCCAAGGAGCGCGCCCGCCTGCAGCTGGAGCTGAGCAAAGTGCGCGAGGAGTTCAAGGAGCTCAAAGCGCGGTGAGTGCGCGCAGGTGGCGGCGCGCCCAGGTGGGGCCGGGGGCGGACTGGCCACCCCGCTCGGGCCCAGGCGGCGGCCGACTTTGCCGTCCGGTCTCCTCCCTCCCCGGAACCGGCCCAGCGGGTGACCGATAGTGCCAAGGGAGCCCGTCAAGACCGGGCAGCAGGGCGCCTGGGGCGGGCGGGGTACACAGGAGCGCGGGGGCCCGGGCAGGCCCACGGGCAGCCAGGGTAGGGCTCGCCGGCCACCCGAGCCCCGCGGAGGGCCTGAGCCGAGCCGAACTGGGCCGGGCGGGCGGAACCTGGGCGCCCGGGGCGCACCGCACTGGGCGAAAGGGCCTGTCAGAACTTTCTTGGCAGGCTGGGCGCGGTGCCAGTCCGCCGGGCCCGGCTCTGAGCACGTGACGCCCACTGAGACAGAGCCCCCGGGCTGGCAGGTGTCCAGCGGCGCTGTGGAGGGGTCACCCAGGCAGGGTGACCCCTGTCTCCCCCGGGGGGCACAGGGGTGGCCCCCTGGCCCGACCCATCCCGGGCTTCCTCCTAAGAGCCGGGCAGCTCTCCGCCTGCCCGCGGGTCCGGGCCCCTCCCCGGGCCCCGCCAGGCCCCGCCGGCCGCGCGGGGAGACCGGCCGCCCCGGGCTCCCCCGCGGCTCGCACAGCCCTTGGCCTGCTTGGCCCAGGAATGCGAGGGCGGGCGGGAGGGGGCGGGGAGGCGCGGAGGCCCCGCCCCGCGCCCCGCCCAGGGCCCCCCCGCGCTGCGCCCGCGGCCTCGGGCCCGGGGCGCCGTCCCGCCCCCGCCCGCCCCCAGCCGCTGCCTCCCGGGTCCGCGCTTCCGAAGCGGCTGGGCCACCGGCCCGGGTTTGAAATCCGGCCGTTGGGAGCCTCGGGCCCCGCGACCCGCCCCGCCGGCCCCACCCTGCCTGGCTCCGCCCTCGTCTCCGAAAAGGCCTCTGGAGCCTGGAGTCAGGGCCCCCGCCACCCCCCCAGGATCGGGTCTGCCGCGTCCACTGCCGCTGCCTCCGCGGAGTCCCAGGCCGGAGGGCTCCGGTGCCCGCGGCCCCTGGGCGTGGGGCGGCCGTGGCTTGACCACCCGGCAGCCCGCCCTTCTCGGACCTGCCCTGAGAGGCACCCGGGCAGTCTCTGCTCTCCCCACCCTCGGCAGCCCCCGGCCCCGCATGGTCACCCCCAGGCGAAGAGTAGGGGGAGCCGCGCGGGGACCCCGCCGGCCGACTTATTTCGGCTGCAAGGGGTGGCTCCTGTCTTTTTCGTTAGTGACGGGGACAATTCAGTTAGCCGGACAGACAGCAGGCGAGCCAGGGGAATCCCCAAGAGCGTCCGTGCTCTCCGCCCGCCCACTGGGCCACCAGGCCGCACCGCAGGTCCCCCTAAGGGGCATCCTTGGCTGGGCCCTCCGGGCAGCGAGTGGAGTCTGGCCTCGGGTGAAGCTCGCTGCCTGCCGGTGCAGCTGTCCGGGCCTGGGACGCCGCACAGGGGTGTGCCCTGTGGGGCAGGGGAGGGGGTGGTGTGTGTACTCGTTATATTTAGCCTCTTGCCTCCCTTCTCCCCCACTGATCCTGGCTGGGGAGGCTGCGCTTCCGGACAAGGGGGGTGGGCTCGCACACCTGGATCCCGGGCCCATGGGTGGCAGGGTGGAGACAGAGGGCTCAGGCTGGGGTGACAGTCCTCTGTGTCCCCAGTGGGAGGAGCCAGGGTTTGTCTCTCTCTTTTGCAGCTTCTGGGTTCGGGGAAAGGCAGAGGCGAGTGGGGTGAAGACTCTGGGAGGAGAGGACAGTGGTGTCCCAGCTTCTCCCACGAAGGCCTGGACAGAAGTGTCTGGTTTAATGTTTAATTAGAGCTCAGAGTTCAGGGCCAGGCTTTAGGTCGGGAAGCACAGCTGTCTGCGGGATCCAGGCCCAGCCCGGGCACCTTGACCACACCCAAGGGTTTGGGGCACCCTCCTGTTAGCTGGGTTACAGGTTCCAAACACTCCCCTGCCGCAAACACACACACACATTCTCCCTATTCTGGGGCTTGAGAGTGAGGACACTGAGCATGCAGAGGGGAAGGCGGCCTGGGGTCCAGGTTGGAGCTGGGCCCCACCCTGGGCAGGACAGCTGGGTGGATGACTCAGACTCTGCCCCCCTCCCTCCCACCCTGGTGGCTTTACAAGAGACAGTGGGACATAGGGTGGAGACAGCAGATGTCTTAAAAGAGGGACGGGCCTGAATATCTGCCTCTCCACCCCACCCCTGCGCCCCGCTGCCCACAATACGGTGGGATGCTTTTTTGCCACCTCCCTGAGGGCCTGGTGGCCGGGAACCCTGGCTCCGACAGGCTTTGTGAATGAGCGAGTGGCTTTCCGGCTGGGGCTGGAGTTGTGGGCTTGGGCTGCGGGGTGGCACCCGGGCCTGCGTCTGGCCAGGAGGAACTGGTGGGGGAAGCTGAGTCAGAAGCGGGGATATCCCGGGCCCACAAAGCAGAAGCGCCTCTTCCCTCCGGACGAGGCCCGGGGCTTGAGGACTTCCTGGATTGCCTGCCTGGAACGCAGCCCCAGTGGGGACAGGCGGGCCCAGGTGCGTCCAGGCTCCCATCCGGATAAGGACAGCAAGGCCCGAGAGGTGTAGAGGCTTGTTCCGTGTCACACAGCAAGGGGGCGACAGGTCGGGACGCCAGCACAGGCCCAGACCTGACTTCGAGTGAAGTGCTCAAACCACTAAACCTGAGCTTACACGCTCAGCATCAGGGACAGGCAGGAGGGTCGGGGTGACCGGGGCTCACCCTGCAGTCCGGAGGTTCTGCTCTGGGACCAGGGGTTCCTCGTGCTCTGCTGTCCTGCCAGGGCCAGTTTGCACTTGAAGGGGCGGCCTCCGCCCGGGCCTGGACCTGGGGAGACCCGGGGTCCCGCCAGGCCGCGGAGCAGTGCCCAGACCTCTGGGAAGCTGGCGATTCCCGCCATGGAGGAGGAGATGCCCTTTGGAGGGAGGCCTTGGAGGCCACCTGGGCCCCAGTTGTCACCTGAAAGGAGCCTCCTTTATTATGGGGTGTTAAGCGCTCCCCCCACCCCCAGCCCGCATTCTGAGTCAAAGGCACAGCTAAGCCTCGGGGCTGAGCAGCAGCACTCAGGGAGCCAGGAGAAGCTGGAGACGGCCCTCCCCACTCGGCCCCTCGCCCGATCGAAGCCCGGGGTGGTCCTGCCCCTGGCCTCCAGCAGTCTGAGACCCCTTCCGAGTGGGATGTGCCTGCTGTCCCCGCTCCCAGTCCCATCCCCCAGTGATCCAGGAGCTCAGCGTCAGGGCCAGAGCCAGGGACAGCTGAGGAGACAGCTGATAGGAGACACCCTCACCTGCCCACTGTGCCTCTGCTCTGCTCCCCGCCCCCTGCCCCCCGCCCGGCCCCCACCACCTCAAGTGGCGATGGCAGCCAGACCTCAGAGGCCCAGCACGGGGGCAGTTCCCCCAGCTGCTCCCTGCTCGGGCCCCAGTGTGCTGATGGGGACGCAGGCTGAACCCTGCCGTCCTTCAGTCTGCCCGGAGAGGCTCTCGGGGAGGTCGCAGGGTCTCTTCCCTTAACAAGAGGCCCGGCGACAGGTGGTGTGAGGGAGTGGAAATGGCCCGGCCTTTGATGTCCTTAGTTCTAGGCTTGGCCCTGCCACTAGATCACTGTGTGACCTTGAACAAGTCACTTCCCTCTCTGGATTTCCTTAGCAAGAAAGGGGCCGGAGCAGCAGGCCTCCGAGGTGCCTCGGGTTCCCAGCGCGGTGGCGCGCGCGGCAGGAACGCGGTCCTCCGAACCGCCGAGCGCCGGCGTCTCCGATACGGCGGGCACCTACCAGCCAGCGCAGTGCTCAGTGGGAATGTTTCCCACCAGCTGTGGAACTGGGTCCCGACACCGTCCGTCCTTTGCAAAGGACGTGTGTGGGACACGGCTGACTGTCACTCTTGGCTTCCGCTTTGTCTTTGCTCCTGGAGGGAAAGGGCGCTTTGCTTTCTGTGCCTCTCTTCGGGGCCCTGGAGGGGTCGTGTCAGGAGAGGGAGCATCCCAGTGACCTGTGCCGGGGACACGAGGGAGGCCCTGTGAAAGGCGGGACGGCCACTTACAGCTGGCGGGGATGAGGCAGCACGTGCTGCCCAGCGCTGCACGGAGGGGCAGCGTGACCTTGAGCTGCCCACCGTCCACCCCCGCCGCACCCCTTCTGGCTCCCCCACCCCGAGGCTGGGCTACGAGGAGCCCTGGGCCCTTAAGAATCCCTCAAAGAAGGGGACAGGGTTTGGACAGGAGATGGAGCTGAGGGGGTCCCCGGCCCTTCGTGGGAGAGAAAGCCCGGATCCTGCCTGTGGAAGCCGGGAGGAGGCCTGGCTGGGGTCTCGGGCCCAGCGAAGGAGCCGAGTCTCGTGTAGAGCCGCGTGGACAGGAGGGGACCCTGGGCTTGTCCGGCCAGAGCAAGTGCTGGAGGTGGCCTTTACTGAGAACCGGGGTGGGCGACCTCGCTAGAGGGCTGAGGGTCTGAGCCAGAGGGGAGACACGTGGACGGGGCCGGCGGGGCCCTTCTGGGCTGGCCCAGGGGCACTGACCCCCCCAACCCCCCAGCAGCGGCACCACCGCCCTCTGCCGGCTGAGAGGGCTGCCGGGGCCGGAGCTGGGGCCCCCACCGCGGTTTTGGACCTTGGGGTGTGGCTGCCGCCCCCTCCCGCTGCGCCGCGGTTAATAACCACGGGCCACCAGGTGGAGGGCTGCTGTGTCCTCAGACGCACTGCTGAGCCTCCTCGTGGCCATCCCTCCCTGTGGCCAGTGGCTTCCCTCCCTCCCACCCCCAGGATGGTCTGCCCCCCCCCCCCGAGGCCACCCGTTCCCCTCCATCCCCCCACCTCTTCTGGCCGGCCCCCAGGCCTTACGCCTGCATTTTCTGACAACGCAGGAATGATTTCTGGAGAAAGGCCAGGAGGAAGGACGGTGGAACTTGGCAGGGACCTTGAGGGACGGTTGGTCAGGAAGCCGCCGCCTGCTATCCAGGACCCCAGGATCCTGGCCGGTGGCCGCAGGCTCCTCCTGCCACTGTACAGTGCCACGCTCATGTACCCAGCAGCTGTGACTCAGGCCGGGCCTCCTGCCAGGCCCCCGTCTGAACATGTCAACAGGCATCCTGCCCCCTCTTGGAATCAAGATGGGGCTTTGTCTGGGGGGAGGACAGCTGGGAGCCTGGCGGCTCTGGAAGGGGACCGGCTGGCCTCAGGCCCTGAGCATGTGTGGCGGGGTCACACCCAGGAGACACGTGGGGAAGCGGAGCCGTGCCTGCTGTGGGCACATGGGCCCTTGTAGGGAGGTTGGGAGTGGGGTCCACCTGGGGGGCTACCATCTGCATTCTGGGGGCGCAACATCCCCATTTCACAGGGTGTGGCTTGGGGAAGGCTCAGGCGGCATCCCTGTCCCCAAACACCTGCCCCCTCCCTCACCCCGCTAAGGGTGCCTCGAGTGCCAGGCAGGGCAGCCAGGCGTCCAGCCTTCCAACGCCTTGCCCTTACCCGCAGACCAGCCACGGAACCACTCAGTGGGGCCCTGGGGGCTGGGGGCTGTCACGCCTCCCACTTCGCACACCGTCGCGGGAAGGTGCGCGGTGGAAGGGGTTTCACGAGGCCACTCTCTGCGCCCCCTGCACGCATCATGCTGTTGTCTGCGTTCTGTCCCATCTGCTGTGTCGGCCGGCCTGTCCCAGGCCTCAGTTTCCCTGTCTGTGAGGAGCGGGAGCTGGTTCAGGAGCCCCTGGGAGCCCCGAGCATACGAACCTTGTAGTGTCAGGGCATCTGGGGACACACAGGAAAGACCCAGAGAGACCTCGTACGTGGAAAGAGAATAGACCAGCAGGTAAACGGCAGGTGGACGCCTTTGGGAAGAGGAGTGGGGTGCGGCCGGGCGGGGACTCCAGGGCGGGGCTGGGTTCGGAGAGATGGGGGGAGAACCCGTGGCAGTGGGAGGACTTGCTGGGACAAAGGAAAGATGGGGAGGGCAGGGGCCCTGCCACCCGGCGAGCCCCGCTCTGCCCGGCCAGAGGGGGCGCCCTTTCCGGGGAGGCGGCTGTGCCCAGGGGCTCAGCAGCCTGTGCCCCCGCCCTGCCCGCTAGGGTCCCCTGCAGGTGCAGCCATGGGCAACGCCGTGGGCCGGTGAGGCTGGGGGCCGAGGGTGTCCCCTGCGGGGACCGGGGCGGGTCTGAGGGAACCCCCTTCGCCATCCTCCCCTCCCACTTCTTATTTTAGCCCCCGTGTCTGCTCCTCTCGTCTCTTCCTCAGCCCGGGCAAGGAAATGGGGGCCGCCCCTCCAGGCCCAGCCACTTGCTCCCGGCATCCGGGCCCCGCGGGCCTGCGGCTTCCATATCTGGCATCTGCACGGGGCTGAGGAGGGTGACTCAGCGGGCTGGTCAGCGCCTGGCCCCGTGCCCACCCGGCCCCTCTGCCGTGCTGGGCGCCCTCCTGCCCCACGAGCAGCCCCCAGAGCCTGGTGTGCAGAGGCCTGCAGCTGGGCTTCCCCGCAGGGCCGCCACGCAGGCCCGGGCCCTGGCCCCGCGCGTGCGTCCTGCCGCCCTGCCCTCCCCCACCCCGCTGTTCCCTGCCTTGGAGAGCAGGTCTGCCAGCCGTGGGAAGAGGTAGCAACAGGATGCCCAGCCCTTCTTGCCTACGAGGCTGCTGGGATGCGGCCAGCTCTGAGCTTGAGGAACCTGGATGCGAAGGAGAGCCAACCCCCGCCCCCCCGGGCATGGCGCGGGGCACGGGGCAGGACACGGGCAGAGCCAGGTCCCCCGTGGGCCCTAAAGGACTTCCCGACCCCTGCCCGGGTATTGTCTGCCTGGGGATGAGTCACCTGCAGAGCCCCCGTTCCCATCCTTCCCCGCTGCCCTTGCCTGCCCCACCCTGACCCCTGCCAAGCCGGTGTCCGCGGCCAGCACGTGCCCGCTCGCCCGCTGCCAGCTCCCAGGGGACTTGGCACAGGCAGCACCCCACCTCGGGCGGCGCTCCTGGCCAGCGTCTGTCCCGGGTCCCATCTAGGGTGGCCGGGCCGGGGGGCCGGGCTCGGGGAGCCGTCACAGGGAGTGCGTGTGGCTCCCTGGCCGCAGCCCCGGAGTCTGAGTCATGAGCCGCGAGTGGCTCCTGCCCCACCGCTGGGGGAGCCCCCGTCTGGCCGAGGAAGCCGCGGAGGCTCATCCCGGGCCCCACTTCCCTCCCTGCTCTCGGTTCCCTCACTGGCGGGGCGGCCCGGCCCGGCCCGGCCCGGCATCCCGTCCAGGAGGGAAGGGGAAGTGGCCCCCACCTCTCTGGAGGCCGGGACAGCGGGACAGGTGTGAGGCCGCACAGCAGGCCGCTCCTGGGAGGCCTGGCCAGCCAGCCTCGGCGGCGACCGGGTCCCACGTCCCCCGCTTCGCCGGCAGCTTCTCCCCTTTTTCCCGCCTCCCCCTGCAGCTGCCTCGGCCTCGGACAAGCTCTGAAGTCATGGAAAGTTGGGGCCGTGCTCCCAGCCAGGGGCTGGGCCGGATGGCAGCCAAGACCTGAGCTGGGTTTTGACTTTATTTTTAGCTTTTCTGGCTGAGACGGAGGAGGGGAGACATCCTCCGGCTCTGGAAGGGCCTGCTCGCGCCGGAGACGGCGCAGCGATAGGCAGCTCGCCCTGAGGAGTGGCCGGAGGCCCAGACAGGAGCGCGCGCAGGCGGGGGCGCTTCCCCCAGGCGTCCCGTCCTCCCTTCGCGGGCCTGGCTGGACGTCACCGTCCCCTCCCGCTGCAGCCCCACCGAAGGGGCGGGGGCTCCCGACTGAACCTCCCGAGGTGGCCAGAGGACAGGGCCCCGCCGCGGCCTCCCCCTGGCGCTGCGCAGTGCACTGCAGCGTCTCGGAGTTTAGCGCCTTCGAGGCGGGAGAAGGATGTTGGCAGGGCCACCCTCCTCCTTTCCAGGGCAGCGTTTTTTCCCGGCCCACGTCTGGCTTTCTTTTCCTCCATCTGCCGTGGCAGGCTCTTCCTGAGGGATGGATGCGCTGCAGATGGCGGCCAGGACAGGCCCCGTGGCGCGCCCGCAGCCCCTGGTCTGCTGCTGCCTCCCCCCCAGCCCCGGACCTGACGTCTGGAGGGCCCTCGGGCTCCCCCAGAGGTTTGCCGGCAGTGGCACCCTCGATTTCTCCAGTTCAGGGTCTCGCAAACGGATCAGGGGCCCAGAAAAGGGGAGGGCCTGGTGCAGGGTTCTAGCTAAGCGCCCGGTTTGAGGTGAGGGGAGCCCCCAGGCCCGGGGGCCGTGTGTGGAGCAGGCGCCGAGGCCTCTGGTAGATGGGCCGGGCTCTGATGGGGCAGAGGCAGGGAGGCCGGACCCCTGTGCTCTGCCCGAGGCAGGGGACGGTCCACGCCACACCTCATGTCCTCCCCGGCTCTCCCTGGCCTCTCACCAGGCTTTCCAAACTCCCGCGGTCCCCAGACTGTGAAGGGACTAGGAGCCGTGACCGGCACGTGCGGGGCCCGACTGAGGACTTCTGGGGAGGCAGAGACCCCGCCTGGGAGCCTGGGTGCCCGCCGGCGGGGCGCCGGGTGGGGCCCGGGAGGAGCCGGGGAAGGCCTCCGTGGGAAGGGCTGACACAAAGGTGGCCCTGTCTCTGCAAAGAGCAGGAGGGAGAGAGGGAAAGCATTCATCTCCCGACGCTTTGCTCTTGGCCCGGGCGCGTTCCTGAGCACTGAGTCATGGGAAGGGTGGGGACGCAGGAAGGGGGTTTCGGGGACCGTGGGGAAGTGGGAGTCGCGCCCCGGGGCCGGCGGGGGCCGGGGCCCGGAGCCCCACGTGCCCTCTGCCGGCAGCTGGAGGCACAGCAGGGCCGGGCCCTGCTGACCGCGGGCAAAGTGACCCGGCTCTCTAGGGACACAGACGCCTCCCCTCACGCCCGCTCTTCCCTGCTTCTCTAGCAACACCAAGAAGGAGGGTGACCTGATGGCCGCGCAGGCCCGGCTCAAGGACCTGGAGGCGCTGCTCAACTCCAAGGAGGCCGCGCTGAGCACGGCCCTCAGCGAGAAGCGCACGCTGGAGGGCGAGCTGCACGACCTGCGGGGCCAAGTGGCCAAGGTGACCCCGCCCGCCCCGGCCCCCTCACAGCCGCACACCCACTGCACCCCGGAGGCGCCCAGGGGTGCCTGGTCCGGCCTGTGCCCCGGCCTCGCAGCCTGTCCTGGCATCGTGGCTCGTGCCAGCCCCACGTCCCCCCCCCCCCGCCACCGAGCACACACAGTGACGCTAACGCCATCCACAGGCCGCTTCCACCTGACTGCGACGGCTGGGCCTGGCCCTGGTCCCCTCCAGGCTGGCCCTCCTACAGGGAGCCGTCCCCCTCCGGGGGGCAGGCGAGGAGCCCACGGGCGGGAGCTGATGCCCAGCCACACGCGGGACATGTCTAACGCGGGGCACGTCTCCGCTGTTCTCTAATTCCTCACGTCCCAGGCTAGGAACAGAATCTAGGAAGCTGGCTCGGCCCCAGTTCCCCAGCCTCGTCTGCTTAGAGCAGGGCCAGGGCTTGTCCTCTGCCCAGCCTCTGTCCCGGGCTCTGTCCCCTCCCTCCCAGCCCCGCCACCGCAGTGCACCGTGGAGAGACCGGGAGGTGCCAGTGGGCTGACCGCAGAGCCCAGCCTGGCCCGTTCTCCCCAGTCTCCCGCCTCCGGCTCCACCCCACCCCCCAGCCCTTCCCCAGCCTGGCTGGCCAGCCTGTGCCTTCCAGGGTGAAACCTAAGAAGGGTGCCCCCTGCTCACCCTCCAGAGGGTCTTTTTATGGCCGCTAAGAGTGCATCTCCTCATGGCCCAGCCCCTGCCCGCCACCCCCAACCCCCACCCGCCGTACTGACCCTCTGGAGGACCCTGAAGAACATGTGCGCCGCAGACCCCCGTGCCTTTGCACGTGCTCCTCTCTGCCTGGCAGTGTCCCTCCCCGGGCCCCACTAACCTGTCCTTCAGGTCTCAGCCGCTTGGAGTCCTCCCTAGAGCCTTGTTTACCACCCAGCCACACTGGCTCCCTCTCTCGTGTCCCCTCCAGACCAGGAACATGTGTCTGGAACATGTGCCAGAGCCGGGGAGGGGAGGTCTCCTTTCTGAGCATCGCACCTACCCAGAGTAGCTGCTGTGAGCGAGGAGATGCTGGCTCCGCAGGCATCCATGGCTCTCTCCCTGGACCTGTCCCGCACATGCAAAGTGATGCGCCGGGGGCAGCCCACTCCTCAGCCCCCTCCCAGCTCGGACGTTCTCTGTCTGCTTCCCCTCAGCTCGAGGCTGCCCTGGGGGAGGCCAAGAAGCAGCTTCAGGACGAGATGCTGCGGCGGGTGGATGCCGAGAACAGGCTGCAGACCCTGAAGGAGGAGCTGGACTTCCAGAAGAACATCTACAGCGAGGTAGGCACTGCGGGCCGGGTCGGGGATGTGTGGTGACGGGCACCGGACCTCGACCGCGGGGTCGGAGCTCAGCTGCCTGGCTCCCTCCGGGAGGGTGGACGGGGCGTGGGGTGGCCGGCGCCCACCTCCCGGGTTGAGGTGCGGCCGACAGTGGCTCCCGGGGCCAGGACCGGCGGCGAGCCTGGCTGCCGGGCGGCAGCCTCTGAGGACCTAGCCCTGATCCAGGTTTGTGTCCGACCCTTCCAGGAGCTGCGTGAGACCAAGCGCCGCCACGAGACCCGGCTGGTGGAGATCGACAACGGCAAGCAGCGCGAGTTCGAGAGCCGGCTGGCCGACGCCCTGCAGGAGCTGCGGGCCCAGCACGAGGACCAGGTGGAGCAGTACAAGAAGGAGCTGGAGAAGACCTACTCTGCCAAGGTGCGGCCGCCCGCCGCGGGCCGGGCGGGGGGTGCCCGGGACCCGGGTGCGGTGGGCCCTTCCCGGGGCCCTGCAGCCCTAACCCTGTGTGCCGCCCCCCACCCCAGCTGGACAACGCCAGGCAGTCGGCCGAGAGGAACAGCAACCTGGTGGGGGCCGCGCACGAGGAGCTGCAGCAGTCCCGCGTGCGCATCGACAGCCTGTCGGCCCAGCTCAGCCAGCTGCAGAAGCAGGTGCCGCCCCGGGCAGCCCGGGCGGGGTGGAGGCAGCGACCGCAGACGGGGCCTGGGACCTGGAGGCGTAGGGCCTGTGCCACCCCAACGCCGCCGCCCGGAGCCTCGGCCTCCCCACTGCCAACGGAGGCCATCGCCACCCTGCCGGCTCCCTGGGAGCCCGGGTGTGAGGCGTTAGAGGCGACCTGTGACTCTAGCTGGTGGCGGCGCCTCTCCAAGGCAGAAACAGGCTCCGGCCCCAGAGCAGGGGTTCGGCTCAGACACGGAGGGGCCGGCGGGTGGCCCGCCCAGGCCGGTTAGAGCCAGTGACAGCCGCCAAGAGGGGCTGGGGGGCCTGGGGAGGCGGCCGGGCGTCCTCTGGGCCCCGGGGAGCTCACGAGCACCCCCTCCCCCAGCTGGCGGCCAGGGAGGCGAAGCTGCGCGACCTGGAGGACTCGCTGGCCCGCGAGCGCGACACCAGCCGGCGGCTGCTGGCGGAGAAGGAGCGGGAGATGGCGGAGATGCGCGCGCGCATGCAGCAGCAGCTGGACGAGTACCAGGAGCTGCTGGACATCAAGCTGGCGCTGGACATGGAGATCCACGCCTACCGCAAGCTGCTGGAGGGCGAGGAGGAGAGGTGGGTGCGCGGGGCCGGGCACCCGCGGGCCACCCGCCTGGCCTGGCCGCCTGGGCCGGCCCCAACCCTGTCGTCTCTGTCCCCAGGCTCCGCCTGTCCCCCAGCCCCACCTCGCAGCGCAGCCGCGGCCGCGCCTCGTCCCACTCGTCGCAGACGCAGGGCGGTGGCGGCGGCGGAGGTGGCAGCGCCACCAAGAAGCGCAAGCTGGAGGCTGCCGAGAGCCGCAGCAGCTTCTCGCAGCACGCGCGCACCAGCGGGCGCGTGGCCGTGGAGGAGGTGGACGAGGACGGCAAGTTCGTGCGGCTGCGCAACAAGTCGGGCGAGGTGGGTGCCGCGGGGGCGGGGGGGGACAAGTCCGTCTCCCCATCTGTGAAACGGGCGCGACCGGGAGCCCCGAACTCCGACCCGGGCGGGTGAAAGTGGCCGGGGTGTCTGGCACAGAAGTGCCCACGAGCAGCCGCTGTTACCCTTGGGGGGCGCAGTGCGGGGAGGGGGTGGGTGCCTGCCTGGTCCCTGAGCCAGGTGAACCCTGCGTGTGGACCTGCGCACCCCACTTTCCCTGTCCTCCCCTCCGGCAGGACCAGACCATGGGCAACTGGCAGATCAAGCGCCAGAACGGAGATGAGCCCCTGCTGACCTACCGCTTCCCGCCCAAGTTCACCCTGAAGGCCGGGCAGGTGGTGACGGTGAGTGCCGGGGTCTGCGCTCTGGGCGGGCGGCCCGCCCAGGACGGGTGGCTGGAGTGAGCACCCTTCTCCGATCCTCCCTGCGCAGATCTGGGCTGCAGGAGCCGGGGCCACCCACAGCCCCCCGACCGACCTGGTGTGGAAGGCTCAGAACAGCTGGGGCTGCGGCAACAGCCTGCGCACGGCCCTCATCAACTCCACCGGGGAGGTGAGTGTGCGCGCCCGGCCTCTGCGGGGCCGCCCGGGGCCAGCCGCCCGCACTCCCAGGGAGCCAGCCAGGGCCACTTCCTCCGGCCCTGGGGCAGTCCCAGCCCCTAACCCCGGCCAGGCCAGCCGAAGCTGCTCCCCAGCAGCCTGAGAGGCGGGAGGTGGACAAGGGGGTCTTAAGGGGGGAGCACGCTCCTACCCTCACAGTCCCGCGGTGTCCCTCTGGGCTGGACACTGATTTCTGCCATCACGGCACAGGCCAGACCACAGGAGAGGCTCTCGGGCACCCTGCCCACCCCTCTCCCGGCCCTGCCCCTAACCCTCGGGCCGGCTGTGTCCCCGCAGGAGGTGGCCATGCGCAAGCTGGTGCGCTCAGTGACCGTGGTCGAGGATGACGAGGACGAGGATGGAGATGACATGATCCATCACCACCACCACGTGAGTGGCAGCCGCCGCTGAGGCCACGCCCACACCCACACCCACACCGGGCGCCAGCCAGGCCCCGCCGCCTCTCCCAGCCTCCCCCACGCAAAATCTTGTCATTAAAGAGTGTTTTGGAACTTGACTTGCTGCCCTGGCTCTTCTTCTCTCTCCTCCCCATACCTTGAACAGGGACCCCAGGTGTCTGGGCGCCCTACTCTGGTAAGGAAGGGAGCGGGAACTCTCGGTGCCATGGAGTCCTCCCGTGGGAGCAGTGGGCCGGGGTCTGGACTGGGCCGGGAGGACAGACGTGGGGCACGCCCCCTCCCGCCCTGCCTCTCTCCCCCCACCCCCACTCTGCCGCATGCGTTTCCTTCCTCGCCCCCCCTTCCTGCTGCATGCTGCCCTCTTCCCGAGGCTCCCGCAGGGCGGGCCTCTCTGGGCCCCGCGCCCCCAGCCTGCTCCTCTCGCCTCCCTCTTGAGCTGAGGAGCCAGGACAGCGTCACCGTCCCCCCCTCTGACCCTGCTGCCCACCGTGCCTCCCAGGCCCTCGGGCCCTCGCCGCAGCCCGCAGGAGCCCCGAGCGGGGCGCCCGGCCGAGCAGGCAGTCCCGGACTCGCCGTCCCGCCTGAGCCTTGTCTCCCTCCCCAGGGCTCGCACTGCAGCGGCTCGGGCGACCCCGCCGAGTACAACCTGCGCTCCCGCACCGTGCTGTGCGGGACCTGCGGGCAGCCGGCCGAAAAGGCGTCCGCCGGCGGTGCGGGAGCCCAGGTGGCCGGATCCGTCTCCTCTGGCTCCTCCGCGTCCAGTGTCACGGTCACTCGCAGCTACCGCAGTGTGGGGGGCAGTGGGGGTGGCAGCTTCGGGGACAACCTGGTCACCCGCTCCTACCTCCTGGGCAACTCCAGACCCCGAACCCAGGTGAGTCATCCCTTTGCCTTCATACCCCGTGGGCCGAGGACCCTGGTCCTCGAGGGTCAGGTCGGGGTGGCCCTGTGGGGGGCAGAGCCTGCTCCTCCGCAGCCCGGGGGAGTAGGAGCCCCCCTGCCACCCCAGATTCTAGGCGGTGCACTCCTGCCCCCGCCCCTCCGGTCTGAGCCCCAGACCGGAGGGCAGGCGCAGGGCTGCGGCCAGGGAGGGGTGCCGGGTCGGGGCCGGCGCTGCTGCTCACGCCTGTCCCCTTCTCTCCTCCCGTAGAGCCCCCAGAACTGCAGCATCATGTAATCCGGGACCTGCCAGGCGGGGGTGGGCCGGAGGCCTCCTGCTTCCTCTGCCCATCACGCCCACCGCCTCCCTGCACCTCGTGGGAGGCGCTTCAAGCCAAAGAAAATACCCCTTTGGTTTTTGCTTCTATGTTTTGTTTTTTTTCTAAGAGAAGTTATTTTCTACAGTGGTTTTATACTGAGGGAAAAACACAAGCAAAAAAAAAATAGCCTCTATCGCCATTCGCCTTTCACTGTCCCTGCTTCCAGAAAACTCTATCTGCCTTAAACCAAAGACGGCTCCCTTCAGGAGCCACGGGGCAGGGGGTCTTCACGAGCCGAGTCTCTGCTTTTCTGCCCTGCCCGCTGCCCCCACCCCAAACCCCACGAACATGGTGCCTGAGGCAGGTGTGCAGCCTCCCCGGCCAGCCTCCGAGGGAGGAGGGGCGAGCTGGGCCCCTGGGCTGGATGCCATCAGCCCAGCACACCTGGCCGCCCCCAGCCCCACCCCTGCCCCTAGCCCCGGGGTGACTTGATTTACCCCGGGTACCAGCTGTGCTTGCTTTTTCTATACTTAATGTAGACAAGAGATGGGAAGGAGATGGGGGCTGACAGAGGGGGAAGAGATGTGAGTTTGAGCCAGCTTTCACCCGGCTTCAGAGCCAGGGTGGGGCTGCCCAGTCACTGGAGGTGAGGTCAAGTGTGTGCAGGGGAGGAGCCAGAGGGAGGCTCCCTAAAAGGGGGAGAGCCTGCAGGGCCCGCCCCAGGGGAGGCCGGCGAGGGGGTGGAGGGTGTGTGGCAGTGGTTTCTGGCAAACACTAAGGATCCCCTTGCTACCCACTTCCCATCTGCACCTCTCTCCTCCCCAGATCAATACACTAGTTGTTTTTATCCCTGGCTGCTTGGTGTCTTTGTCAGTGGGCGTCACCGTCTGTGGTGAGGGACAGACACACAAATGTGCAGTCACGGCTGCACGGCCTCACCCCTGCTCTGGGGTGGGTGGGATGAGCCCTCGGCACCCCGCGGCAATCGGTGGTGGCCGGTGGACAGAGGTGGTGCAGGAGCAACACCACCCACTCGAGTGCTCGCCGTGGGAGTCCCTCGAAGGTGGACTCTCCTGCCTGCGTCCTTCATCCCACCGTCGTCGTGCTGGCCCGAGCTCGGCATGAGCATGTCGCCAGGGACCCAGGCCGAGCGGGTGGGTGCCAGGGAGGGCTGTGAGCAAGGAGGACTGACAAGCGGACCAGGGCCCTTTGTGCCCCACTCTGCGCTGCTTGGAGAGGGGCAGCGAACAAGCCTGTCCTCAGGGGACTTGCACTGCAGCGGGAGCCAGGACATGTGGACAGGGACCTGGGGGTGGGGAAAGGCTGCCAAGCGGGAAAAGGCTACAGCCACCGGCCCCTCGGGGGCCCTTCTGGTTCCCGGGCGTCGCTGCCCTGGCTCATCCCCCCAGAGCTAGTCTTGTCCCCTCTGCCCCCGGAAATGGGCTCGGAGTTCACCTGCCCGCGGCCACCCAGTTAGGAGGCGGCCGGGATCCCAGGGGCTCTGGCTGCAAACCCCGGCTCCTGCGACCAGGCACCCCCGCTCCGCACACCCGGGGTGATGACAAGGCGTGTCCCCCACCCCCCGCAGGGGGCCTGCGCCCCGCGGGACGCGGGTGTCCGGGGCGGGGCGCCCCGCGGCCTGCACCTCCCGAGCCGGCCGCCGGGGGGCGGCAGAGCCCGCGGCTGCGCGCCCCAGGGTTGCGGGGGATCCCGGGGGGCCGGGGGGCCGGGGGGGCCCCGGGGCGCGGGCCCGGGCGCACGCGGTCCTGGAACCGGTTCTGAACTTCGCTGTTGCTGGGAGACGGCGCGTCCCGCCCCCCGGGGGCGTCGCTCGCAGGCGCCGGGGCCACCGCGCCGCCCGGTCCCCGCACTCGCTCCTGTGCTCCTGTCCGCAGCCTGAGTCCACTTCCCCAGGGGCCAGGGGCCATCATCGCCCATGTTCTCCCCCCCTGCGAACTTCCCCTCCTCAGCCAGCTGCTGCCCCGCCCTTCCCCATCCCGAAGACCAGCTCTTACCTGGTCCCCAGGGCCCGCACCTTGCTCGCCAGTGGCCGCTTCTCAGTCCTCATCTTCCCCGACCTCATCGTCGCAGATAACGGTTCTCTGGCCCCTCTCGCCTACGCTGCTGGCTCTTCCCCCTCCCCTGACCCCTGACGGATGGCGTGTCCCCGGGCTCCACTCTTCTTTGTCTCCACTTGGTCCTGAGGCTCCATCCAGGCTCGTGGCTTTAAGCACTGTCCACAGGCCGGTGCCTCCCGGGCTAAGATTAAGTCCATTCCTTTGCCCTGAACTCGATACAAACGCCACTTGGTGGCCTCATGGCATCTCGGAGTCAACTTGACCAGAACTGGCATCTGAGTCGACCCACCCCGAGTCTGCTCTGCCCGGACTGTCCTCCTTCTTTCCTCTTATGCCACATGTTCAACCCGTCAGCAAATCCTGTCAGCTGTGTCCTTGAACTACGTCTGGAATCCAGTGCACTGTGACTGCCGCCTCCCGTCAGGACTGTGGCACCGGTTCCTGACCTCCCGCGGCAGCAAGGGCCTTCGGCAGCGTGGTCCTCCGCCCCGGACCTTCCAGAGCCTTCCCACAGCCGTGGCGCAGAAGCCCAGGTCCCTGCGATGGCTCGCACAATGGCCCCCGCCTTGTCACCCACCACCCCTGCTCCTGCTCACTCAAACCCCGGGGACAGCCCAGGTGCCTGCGCACACGCAGCACACAGAACACGGAGCACGCGCGGCACACGCCTGCCTCGGGACGTTTGCCCTGTGGTTCCCTCTGCCTGGACCACTTGCCCATCGGGTACCGGCAGGCCACTCCCTCTTCTTCCCCAGGCCTCTGTTCAGATGTCACCACCCAGTGGAGCCTCCCCGACCGACCAAAGGTCGTGAAGTGGCACGTCCTCCCTGCCCCGAGTCCTGTCGCGTCCTCGCCACCCTCCCTGCTTTGCCAGGACGGAGCTCACAGGTGTGTTTGTTCATTCTCCGTCCTCAGGATTCGTGCAGCTGGTGGCGGGGATCTTTGTTTCGTCCCTGCTGAGTCCCCGGCACCCAGTGCGGGACCCGACCGTGGTTCTTCACGCACCACGTGCGGGGGCCCGGGCTCAGAGGCGGACTCACGCGGAACCCGGGGCTGGGGACCAGCCCCCGCTTCGCCGCCGGTGGGCAAGCTGCGAGCGGGTTCCCCGTCCCAGTGAGGAGGCGACGGGACCCGGAGGTGCGCCTGCTGGTGGCGGGGGACCAGGACCCCTTGCTGGGGCACCTGAGAGCTCTGTGAGAGGACCCAGGGGGCTTCAGGGGAGGGGTCTCGTGGTGGGCATGGGAAGGTGGGAAGAATCCGTCAGGTAGAAACGAGAAGAAGTGTTCCAGGCGATTCCGCGCTGCTCCTCGCAGGTAGGAGACATGGATAAAGACATGGATAAAGTGACATGGTGGATGGCAGGGCCCAGGCGGGCGGGGCTCCTTCCCCTGAAGAGCTGGGAGGGGGGCCCGGACGCCAGCCTAGGGCCCTGGGGAGCCAGAGGGACTTCGAGCGAAGGAGTGACGGGGGAACTGCAGTTTTCTGCTGGCTGGCGGCTGGCTCTCAGTTGGCACTTCCTCGTCCCTCCCCTTACCTGTGCTTCTCTCAGCTGTCCCCACTTCTTCCGTGGCGGAAGGAACTGGCTAAGTCATCTTCCTTTTCCATGTCACCGCCTGACGACCTATCGGGGACTTGGTGAGAAGGGGTTGACCCCGCGTCTCTTAGCCTCCCCGGGCCTCAGTGCCCCCTCATCCTGCCCCCCGAGGGTGGACTCGGAGAGGCACTCAGGAGGGCAAGGCGCCCCCTCCCGATCCGGGCCTGGCCTCGGGCCGCACAATCCTGGGCTGATTCTCCGTGCCTCGTACCAGTCAGTGCCAGCTGGCAGCCCTCGCCGGAGCCCGAGGTGGCACGAATGTGGGGGATGGGGGAGGAAGTGGGCAGGGCCCCAAGGGGAGCAGGGGCCGGGATCTGAGGAGGTGGTGGTCAGAATCTGGGTGGCCAACATAGGGGTCTCAGAAGATGAGGGAAAGACTGGACTGAGGAATCTGGGCCCTTCCAGGGCAGCAGAGGGGGCACCAGGCCCCCCACTCTGGCCCTCCTGCCCCTGGCAAACTTCATCTCCCCTCCTTCCTCTACACCCACCCCTTTAAGCTGCCCCTGGCTAATTCGTGTTGGGCCCTTTAAGAGGCGCCTGGGAACTGGGACACTGGGGGGGGCTGGCAGGCCCCCCGCCCCCGCCATGCCCGCCTCTGCTCCACCCGTGCCCGGTACAGACTCCACTGGAGGTCTCGGACGCCTGGGTGAGGGTAAGGCTGGGGGTAAGGCTTGAAAGTGGGCCGGGCTCCCTGGGTTGGGACAGGGTGTGGGATGCCAGTCTCCCAGCACTGGAGACACGGGGCATCCGGGGAGAGTGTTGGGGGCCCTGGCCGGGCAGTCCTCTGGCTTCAGACTGGGGGCTTGGAGGGGTTTGAGGGACAGAGCCTGGGGGGCAGGATGTGCGGGTCTTCTCCCCCTCCACCACTCCCTCCTGTAGTGGAAGACGTAGGATACCTACTCCCCGTCTCCCCACAGGTGGGGAAACTGAGGCTTGGCAAACTGGGAGATGGAGTTGTGTGCGAGGCAGCAGGGGAGATGGGGCTCAGGCTGCAGAAAGGCACCCCTTCCTTCTCTACCCCAGGGAACTGGACACAGGGCACCTGGGGGTCCGGCTCACCCCAGCAAGACTAGGTCCCTGCTCCCTCACGGGGACAGCCCAGTGCCTTCCTAGGGGCTGTGATTCCCATGCGTCAAGGCCAGGGAGAGGTTCCCAGAAGGCCCCCCACCCCCGTCCCCGGGTGGCCTGGGATAGAGTGCAGCGGGGGGCGGGGGGCATGGGCCTCAGCTTCACTGCTTTGGGTCACTCAGAATTGCAGCCAGACACTGGGTCCGAGCCTCAGCAGGGAGGGGGTTACAAGCCTCAAGCGCGTGCCCCTTCCTCCAGTCCCCGCCACCTGGATTCCCAAGCGTCCCCCCCCCCGCCGTGTGTCCTAGCCCTGGGCGAGGAGCACCTGATGCAGCAGGCACCCTCCGCGTCCCCAGGCGGTGCTGAGGGCGCCCGGGCAGAGTCCCGATGGAGGGGGACGGTGGGGGACGGTGGGGGATGTGCCAGCAGCTGTGCCCACTTCTGCTTTCCGCACAGGCCTTGCCCTCCCCGCCCTGCCCCAGACAGAAAAGCTGGCCCGTCAGCCCGGCCCGCACCCGGGAGGGAAGCGGACACGGCCTCCGACACCCTCTGCCCCAGGCCGCCACCAGCACACTCACTTCACTCTTCCTAGAAATGCCACTAAGTCTGGACACGAGCCGTGCTGCTCCCGGGTGGGCAGCAAAGCCTGGGCCACGCAGCCAGCTGCAGGCACCAGGCCGGGGGGACCCGGGGCCCTCGCTCCCCAGCCCCCTGGTGCCTGTTCCGCAGTCGCGCCACCGCTGAGCCAGGCCGACCTAGAGGGGGCTTTTCAACTCGCCACGTTACCAAGAAGTCGAGGGTCCAGCGAGGACGGGAGGGCCCGCGGGTCAGTAGGGTCGCTCGGGGTCACGGCTGGGAGAGGACACAGGCCCGGCTCCCAAAGCCCAGCCGGACCCCTGCCCGCTCCGGACCGCTGGAAAGCCCTTTCCGAAGTCCGCCCTCATCTCTCTGAGCACGAACCTTCCCTTCCTAATAGGTCAAGGGGTTAGTCAAGGCTTCTGGAGAAGGGGCGCCCCTTCCCCCCGAGGTTGGGGGACTAGGACCAGAAAAGGCTTCTTGACAGACAAGAGACCCTGGCCCTCGTCTGATTTGCGTAGGTGTTTGTGTCCCTTTGCTCCCACCCTGGCGGACTCGGCCTGCATGGGGTCAGGCTGGCTGGCATCCAGGTGTGACCACCGGCAGGTGTGCCGTTCCCGCAAAGAGGGAGACGCGGCAGAACCCACTGTAAGGGAAATTGGCCGCAGCGGACCCTGATCCCAGCTGGGGGACAGCTGCTCTGCGATGCCCGCCCGCCACTGGGCCAGGGGGCTGAACGGTGACCCCCCAGGGGCTAGCTCCCCCTCCGGCCTCCCCCCACAGCTGGAGCCCTGCCTCCTCCACATGTGGACCCAGGAGCCGCAGAAGGTGGGGCGCAGGGGGGCACGGGTAGGAGGAGGAAGAATGTGGGGAGATTCTAGTCCCTCCCACTTAGAGATGCGGTCGCCATGGCGACTGAGGACCAGTGAGGCGGGATGGGGTTGGGGTTGGGGATGGGGGGCGGGGGTGTGGCAGGACTGAGCCCTGGGAGACCACAGGCTGGCTTTCGGAGGGGAGGGAAACGCAGCGCGTCCCCGAGCTCAGGTAAGGGGGCAGGAGAGCCTCAGCTGTGAGGGCAGAGGGCGGGCCATTGTCTGGCGCGGGCTCTGTCCGGAGGAGGGGGCGGACACAGGGGTCGGGCCATTGTGTGCGGTGGTCCCTTGGTCGCTCAGCCGCCCAGCGCTAGTCAGCCTGAAGGAGAGGACCCGGGAGGCGCCGGTACGGGGCTGGGGGGTGCCCGGCAGGCGGCAGGGGCGGGACGAGGCGGGGGTGCCAGGGAGCAGCGGCTCCGCGCCCTCCACGTCATAAATAGAAGTTGCTTTGACTTGCTTGTGACCGTGACCACAGGGGCAGGCAGGTGGGGCTGGGGAAGGGGGCCGGGGCGCTGCTGCTGCCAGGACGGAGCTCTCTTGGGCTGCCCCAAGGCTGCTGGATGGGGGGGGACGCTGGGTTTGCCGGGTCTTCGCACACGAGCAGCTTCTCTCCCGGGTCCAGGAGCCCCCCTTAGTGCGGTATCCCGGCTCCAGGGGCGCAGAAGAGGAGCCCTGTGGTGGGCGCCGGGTGGGGGTCAGAGGGAGGGGCCAAGTGATGTCGCGTCCTCCAGGCCTCCCCACATCTGGATCTTCCCTGGGCCAGGAAGCCTGGCAGGAAGGGGCTACTGTCTGATGAGGTCTGGTGGGCTGGAGGGGGGTCCCCTGCGTGTGCCCAGAGGCTCCCCAGCTTGGGCTCCAAGGCTTGCGGAGAAAGAAGCTGGGGAACCCCCACACTGGGGCTGGGAAAGGGCATGACCCTCCCCCACACCGCACCCGAACCCGACAGGAACGGCCCAGACAGCTGCGCTCTCAGGCCTCAGTTTCCCCACTTGTCCAGGGAGGGCCGGGAGCCTGTCAGCTCCGAGCTTCGTCGACGCTGTGGGCAGCACCTGCCACATCACCGGGGAGCCCCGTGCGGAATGACAGCGTGGGCCCCTGGTGGAGGGCCAGGCTTGCGAGGCGGTGGCAGCAGAGCGTTAGACGAGCCGTGAGCCCACGAAGCCAGCCCTGGCTGTGGGCCCTGCCAGCTGCCGCAGGGGACGGCAGCGTGACTGCCTGGGGCCTGCCTCGCACGCTCTGCCACAGAGGGGCAGGGGACAGGGGGGAGGGGGGCGGAGGCCCTGCCTCCCCCTCGGGCGCCGGGAAGGAGGCCCTGGGCAGGCAGGGCGGCACCTGTACCTGAACTGACAGCCTTTCTCCGAAGAGGCTCCCGTCCTCTCTGGGGTCAGGGGTCACCCCAGAGACTGCATCCTTGCCCAGAGGACCAGGAGCTTGCCCCCCCACACACACACACACACTGGCCTTCTCCATCTGAGAGGCTGAGCGTCCTGACGGGGGCAGGGGCTCGGCAGGCAGTGTGGCCGAGGGGTTAGCTCTGAATGGGCCTGTCTGGGTTTAACTTGGCTTCTGGCTGCGTGATGTCACCTTCCTCCTCTGGGAAGTGGGGTCCTGGGGTTACTCTCTGCCGGAGCGGTTGGAAGTCTGACGGCGCAGACGGCTCGTTGGCTGGAGGTTCTGGGGGACGGAGGCCTGGGGCCGGGAGAAACCCTGGTTTCTGCAGGAGGGAGTAGGGCCAGGGTACTGAGCCTTCCAGAGAGGTGGGACCAGGGCCTCAGCTGGGAGGGTGGGGCTGGAACTTTCTCCCCACTTCACCCCCCAACAGAACCCCTCCCGGTGACCCAGATAAACTAATCTGTTCAAACACGGAGGCCCAGGGGCAGGGTAGGGCCCGCATCTGAGCTGGGCTTGGGAGATACAGAAGGCGGGGTCCGGGTGGGGGTTCCCCTCTATTCTGAAAGTCGGGAAGACATTCTGGGGGTGGGGGGCGGCCCATGGCTTCTCTCAAGGACCCGGTGACAAGCCTCCATGAGAGTCTGGGGGAGTCTTAGGCAAGCCTGGACAGAAACAGCTGCCAGGAGGGGTCCAGCTGAGACCACCCCACAGGGAAATGACCGGGAAGGAGAGGCAGCTGAGCAGCCTTCGACACGCATTGCAGGGGACAGCCCAGGCCGCGCCGTCCTCGCTGTGTAGGCTGGTGCTGCGGCCCAAGGGGGGAGGGGCAGCCACACAGCAGGAGGGACTTGCTGGTGGTCAGGCAGGTGCTTTGAGGAGGAGGCGGGCGATTTATTGGAGTCAGACTGGCCTCGGGGTGGCATTGGCCTTGGGGTGGCTGTGCTCTTTAACCGGCTGTGGGGCTGAGTGGGCAGGAAGCTGCCCCCTTTGTAGGTCATGGAGTTGGGTGCTGGCGGCCTCGTGAACCCTGCACGATGAGTTTTCCCCTGGCGCCTCCGGGGAGGGGTGACCAGCCACCATGGGGAAGTTGGGTGCCTCAGAAGTGTGTTCCAGAAGTATGAGCTCAGATGGGAAATTTTCTGGGTCCCCCACCGGCCTGAAGTCGCCATGGGGGCGATGCGGATCGGGCCGCACTGGGACTTTCTCAGCAAAGCTGCGGGGAGAGCCCCGCGCACTCATTTCACGTTGAAAAGATGGTGGCCCCGCCACAGGTGACACTTTCGAAAGTCAGGCCAGTGCAGAGACTTCCCAGTAGGTGGGAGTGGTGAGACCCCACCTCGCGGGAAGCGAAAAGAGGAACACGAAAGATGGGGCCGTGTCCCCCGCCTGGAGATGTTGAGCAAGGGGAGGCGCCGCTGCCCGGCTGGTTAGACAGGCTGCCAGGGGCACGAGGGGATGGCTGAAGCGACCTAGAAACTTCCTGGCCTTTTAAACTTTCTGGAAAGACAGAGGTGAGCGGAGGGGAAGAGAGAGGCGTGGCCCTTCATTCCCCTCCCAACCTCCCCACTTCCGGCCCGCCGGGACCTGTCCCGACTCGAGAGGTGGAAATTCTGGTTTCCCTCGGCCCGGCGGCTGCGAGCGATGGGCACCTGGGGGGGCTCGCCCCTGACCCAGCCAGGTTGAGCCTCTGCCCCCACCTCTGCGGCCTGGGAACCCCGCTCACGGCTCTCCCTCCCGGATGGCACCTCCGTCCGAGAGTCTGGACGCCCGGTTCTGCCCTGTGGCTGGCTCGAGGGTATGTGAGATGAGACGGGTGGCTGGAGGCTGGCGGTCCCCGGGGACGGACAGCGGCGGCACGGAGACCTGGGAGAGGGCGGGCAGCTGCAGAGGCTGGGGGACAGCCAGCCACTCCCTGCCGGGTCCGCCTGCTTGGGTCATCGTGGGCAGCGGCGAGTGTGACGGGCGGGATCAACAGGTCCGAAAGTGCCAGGGGAGTCAGGCCCGGGGAATCCGTGCTCTGAGTGCGGGCGTCTGCTCCCCACGAAGTCCCCGGCGGGGTGGGGGCGATGGTTTGGACTCAGGACCCCGCGAGGAAGGCAGGTGAAGAGCGGTGGCAAGGACCTCCCTGAGTGAGGTGAGAAGGCAGCGGGGGCTGTAGGTGGAAGGAGACCGGAGGGGAGCAGCTGGGCTTCCACAGCGGGCGGGTGGGGGCGAGGCTTCAGGCCAAGGCTGTGCCCTGTGCCAGCGGTGGAAGTGGGACTCAGAGGGCTTTCTGAAGAGGAAACTGTCCCCCAGCACCGCCCCCCACGCACTTCTGCTGCCTGGGGCTCTCCGATTGGTCCCGGGGCAGATGTGGTGAGGGCATTCTGCCGGAGCCTCCGCTGTTTCCCCAGAGCCGGCGCACGGCCCGAGGCTGAGCATGGCCCCTCCTGCCCTGGGCCTGGACCCCTGGAGCCTCCTGGGCCTTTTCCTCTTCCAACTGCTGCTGCTGCTGCTGCCGCCGACGACCGCAGGGGAGGGTGGGCAGGGGCCCGTGCCCAGGGTCAAGTACCTCTCAGGTAAGTGTTCGATGGCCTGGAAGTGTGGGGATGGCGACAGCCAGCTGCAGGGAGGGGTGCAGAACGGACACGGAGAAACGGAGAGGCCAGGGTGAGAGGTCAAGGGCATGAGATAGCTGGAACCAGAGGTTCAGACCCAGACAGGACCAGGATGATGCCATGTGGGTGAAGGCCAGGCCAAAGGGGCAGAGGGGGCCAGGGCACCATGCCAGGCTCTCCCAAACTGAGGGCTTTTCTTTCCCTCCTTAAACCTGTCGTCGAGCTGGGCACCTCGAACCCGTAACTGCTTTCACGTCCCCGGGTGCCCCCAAGGTCAAAGCCCTTGCCAGAAGGACTTCTGCAGATGTGGTGACCCAGAACACGCCAGGCCCAAGCCAACCGCACAGATCGTGCTGGGCCAGGCGCATCCGGTACCACAGGGATGTGAGGACTTAGGGTGGCCCGGCCGGGGTACAGGCCGCGGGTCCCCATGGGCACAGCTTGTCTGATTTTCCGCCTCCGTGGGAAGATCCAGCGAAGGGCCCAGGCCCTGCAGGGGTCATGGGGCAGGGGCTCCTGGGCACGGCTGTGTCTTCAGCTTCTCTCGGGGGTGACGTGGTAAAGGAAACGTGTGAGGCCCACTGAGGGAGGGGCCTCCTCCGTGTGGGGGCTGGGATCGCCCCCACACACAGGATGGCCCCCGCCGGCAAGGTGCTGGCATCCCACGGGGAGCAGATGAGCCATCGACAGTCACGCTGCCGGTGGTCGGGGTCCCCTACCGGGGGTCTCCACTGCTCTGGGGGAGGCCAGCCCTCCCAGCGCCGTGCCACACTGCTCCCCACGCCTCCTCGCGAGCCTGTCAAAGACTCAGCCTCCAGCGGCAATAATTAGCCTGCCCGTCCTCCGGCTGATGCAGAAGTCGAGTGTGCCCATGAGGGAGGACTGGAGGGGCGCCTTGCCCTTGCTGGTGGCCAGTGGGACAGGGACGCGCACGCCCCCCCTGTCATGTTGCCAAGGTGACGGAGAGCACCAGGCTCGCCTCCCCTGCCCAGGGCGCACCAGGCATGCCGCGGAGACTCGGGAGAAACGCGTGCCCTCTGCTCAGCCTCCGGCTCTCCTTCTAGTGGGGAAATTTCCCGCAGTCGGGAGGGGAAGGAAGTGGGGCGAGGGGGGAGCCCAGAAGCCACAGCGGCTCAGACTCGCGGGCCGCCTGCTTTCCTGCCTGCGGCCGCTGACACCTTCCTGCCCACCCGCCCTGGAGGGCCACTCTGCCCCCTCAGCGCCGCTGTGGAGCACCCATTGTGTCTGCTTTACGGGGGCCCTTTGTCTGCTTCTCTGTCTCTCGGTGTGGGCCGCCCACCCCCAGGCCTGGGCTGCCATCACCTCGTCTCTGGCCGCCTGTCCTCTCTGCTCTGGGCTCAACACACAAAGCCCAGCGGGGAGAGGTGCAGGGAGCTGCTGGTGAGGAGTGCCCTCCCCCACCCCCCCTCTGGAGACCACACGCCACCAACCCTCCCCTCCCCCCACTTCTGTCTCAGAAGTCAGCTGCTTGCCCACCGGCTCCTCACTTGTCACTCACTCTTCTCATCACCTCCCAACAGGGGACAGCCGCAGGACGCTTAGCCTCTTCCACCAGCAGGGCCTCCAGGATTTCGACACTCTGCTCTTGAGCGGTGATGGAGGCACCCTCTACGTGGGGGTCCGGGAGGCCGTTCTGGCCTTGGATATCCAGGAGCCAGGTGTGCCCCAGCTGAAGAGCATGGTGAGGGGGCCAGGCACGGAGGGTGTGGGCCGGGGGTGGGGAGGGCACCGGCGGCCGCCCCGCGCCCGAGCTGCCGTGGGTGAATGACCACCCCATAGCTGTTCTCTCTGCAGTTGACCTTTGAACGATGCGGGTTTGAACCATGCGGGTCCTTATGCGGGGATTTTTTTTCAGTAAATATACGGTTGGCTCTCCTGTACCCCCGGGTTTCCAGCTGTGGATTCAAGCAACTGCTGATGGAAAACAGCAGTTTTGGTCCACGGTTCAGAATCCGTGAACACCAAGGGCGCCTGTGTGCACTGTTCCACCCCGGGCACCGTGGGGGGCCCGGAACCCGTGTGGGTGCTGAAGGACGGCCATGGTTAAGTTTGGGGGACTCAAAAGTTACACGCGGATGTTCGCCTGCGCAGGGTTGGGGTCCACCAATCCACACTAGTCAGCGACGCTTGCTACACAAACCCGGTCCACCCGGCAGACTCCTGCGCGGCCTCACCGCTCGCCGGCCGCAGCGAGACTGGTCGAACAGCATTTATTGCTGAAACGACTGCTATGAAATCATCACACGTGGAAGACACGCTGACTCAAATGTGTCGATAACGTATCTAGCCGCTTGCAGAAATCCCCGGAGCTTGTGTGAAATGACAGTCCCCTTGCACAGGCAATGGCACGAGGGAGAAAAGACAGAAGGGGAGGTGCGGCCGGCAGCTGCGGCGCATCCCCGCGGCGCGTGTGTCTCGGTGTGCTCTGTGGGCCACCTGCACGAACGGGATGCTGGTGAAATGCAGGTTCTCTGAAGTGTGATCCAGGAGCTGGAATTTTAAAGTGTTCCCAGAAATGTGTGGTTGGACAACAGCTGCTCCGTACCCCACATGTTGCCCTGGGCGGCTTTCATGGGTCACCTGGTTGTGCCCTGCAGAAGCCTGTGAAATGGATCCGGTTCACTCAACCATCAAGTGGCTGAGCCTAGGTACCAACCTGGTCCGATTCCACAGCCCCATGCTGGCGTGGAGCTGTGTCTTAATGAGCATCAGAGTGACAGCCCTGGTCACCGGCTGATGTTGCTACAGCCCTCAGCAGGTCTTGCCTGCCGGCGATTTCATACCAGGGCCAAGAAGGGGATGGCAGGTCAAAGCGATCAGAGCTGGGCACCTCATGTCCCCTTCTTTTCCCCCTCCCAACTCTCCATTTCAGATACCCTGGCCGGCCAGTGACAAAAAAAAGAACGAATGCGCCTTTAAAAAAAACAACAATGAGGTAAGCAGAGGTGAGGGGAGAGGGGCCGGAGGAGAGAACCCGGGTGTCCCCAGAGCAGCACTGGCTGACCTCAGGGAGCTGGCAGCAGAGGCCACTTGTTTGCGTGAATGCTGCCTGCATCGTGGTAGAGGCACAGGGGCCACCTCCACTCTGCCCGGCCCTCCTCCCCACCAGGAAGTTGGGGCAGCCTCCAGGGACCCAGGAGTTTGGGGCAAGTGGGCTGGAGGCCTGAATTCTCTATCTCCCCCAGGCACAGTGTTTCAACTTTATCCGTGTGCTGGTCTCTCTGAATGCCACCCACCTCTATGCCTGCGGCACCTTCGCCTTCAGCCCCGCCTGCACTTTCATTGTGAGTTTCCCGGCACCCAGCTCTCGGGCCCCCAGCCTCCCTGCTCACGTCTGCTCCCAGCCCATCCTTACAGCTCTGGAGACCGCTGGCCTTCCAGAGGCAGAGTCCCGTAAGCTTTGATGTCTCTCTGCGTTCCTGTCCCTTCCTCCGTCATTCCCCACATGTTCCAGACGTGGGACTCTGGCCTTCTAGCCACCCTCACTCCTCCCTCCCACCAGGAGCTCAAAGATTCGAACCTGCTGCCCATCTCAGAGGACAATGTGGTGGAGGGAAAAGGCCAAAGCCCCTTCGACCCCGCCCACAAGCACACGGCTGTCTTGGTGGGTGAGTATCAGGTTCCCTGGTCCATCCCAACATCTGTTTTCCCAGGTCACTCTGTGACCTCCGGACTCTGACAGAGTTTCCTGAAAGGCAGGGGACAGGGGAGGGGTATAAAGGCTTCAGGACACAAGACCAGAGGTTCCTGCTGAAGCCACCATAAAGGAGGTGGAGAGAGATAGAAGCAGAGGAGGAGGGGCTGGGAGGGGCGTCAGGGAGACGAGAGGCCAGAGAGCTGGTCATTTGCCCCGGGTGCCCGCATATGCTGAGAACTGTGGGGCTACAGGGAAGACATCCTGGCCCTGTGCCCTCCGGGACACAAACCATTATGGACTTCTCAGCCTGGCTTCTTGGAGGAGGTGGCCTTAGGCTTTTGAGTGGGACCTTGAAAGACAGGTAGATGGGCTGGGCGGGTGCTCCAGGAAGAGGAGGGCAGGACCCGAGGTGCAGAGGCAAACGCAGCCACCTGCCGGGAACAATGAGTGATTCTGCTTGGCAAGTGGCTGGGCTGGCCGCGTGGGGCGTAGCCAGGTGTGGGGTGTAACCACGCAAAGACTGGGAACGGGCCAGACACAGAGGGCGGGAGGGGGCCACAACGCGCTGTGGGCCGGGGAGCAGGGGGCTCGGTGGGGCGGCAGGGATGGGAGGGGCTGAGAGCTGGGCTTCGGGGCCCCACAGGGCAGAGCAGAACCAAGGAAGGAGCCAGAGGCCCATGTGCGTGCGGGCGGCCAGAGGCAGGTCTGAGGGGCAGGGCACCTGCAGCTGGTCGCCTCTCTGCCCCCCAGACGGGATGCTCTACTCGGGGACCATGAACAACTTCCTGGGCAGCGAGCCCATCCTGATGCGCACGCTGGGACCCCAGCCCGTCCTCAAGACGGACACTTTCCTCCGCTGGCTGCAACGTAAGTGCCGGGGCCCGCCTGGCGCAGTCTGGTCCTAAGACCCCCGGCGGAGACCTGGGGATCCGCTCGCCCCCACGTGTCCACCGCGTGCTGGGTCACCGCGTGCTGGGTTCGGGGCCCTGGGGGACCGCAGGGAGGGGGACCGGCCCGTCCTCGCGAGGCGTTCGCCTCCCGCAAATGAGGGCGCCCCAGGGCCCCCCGCCCGGGCCCCACGGCCACCCCCGACGGCGGCGGGCCCCCCGGGGGCCGGCGCCCGGGCCCCCGGCGCTGAGCCCCGCTGCCGCCCCGCAGCGGACGCCGCCTTCGTCGCCGCGATCCCCGCGGCCCAGGTCGTCTACTTCTTCTTCGAGGAGACGGCCAGCGAGTTCGAGTTCTTCGACAGGCTCCGCACGTCGCGGGTGGCCCGCGTCTGCCAGGTGCGCCGGGGCCGGGGCGGGGCCGGCCGCGGGGAGCCAATGGCGAGAGGGCGGAGGCGGGGCGCGGCGCCCGGGGACCAACGGGAGAGGGGTGGGGCGGGGCCGGGGCGGCCGGGGACCAACGGGAGGGGGCGGAGGCGGGGCGCGGCGCCCTGACCCCGCCCCCGCCCCGCCCCCGCCCCAGAACGACGTGGGCGGCGAGCGGCTGCTGCAGCGGAAGTGGACCACGTTCCTGAAGGCGCCGCTGCGCTGCGGCCGGCCCGGGCAGCTGCCCTTCAACGTCGTGCGCCACGCGGTGCTGCTGCCGGCCCCCTCCTCCCCCTCCGGGCCCCGCGTCTACGCCGCCTTCACGTCGCAGTGGTGAGCCCGGGCCCCGCGCGCGCCCCTCGGAGGGTGCGATGGTGCCCTCCGCGCAGGCGGGCACGCGGCAGCTCCTCCCAGAAGGCCACCCACCCACCGACCGACCGTCAAAAGGAAGCCCATGGGGAGATGGGGATTGAAGGGGGCTCGGGAAGCCAAGCGTTCGGACGGGGTCGGCACACCCCGGGGGTTCCTCGCTCTCGCAGTCCCCCGGGTGCCGCGCACAGACTGGGCTCCGAGCTTCCTAGTGGCCAGAGCAAAGAGGGGAACACGTCCGCATCATAAGACAAAAACAGAGCGGTTGCTTGGAGGCTAAGGAAGGGCAACCGGTTTGCCGCCGTGGGCCCCACCGCGTTTTAGATCCCCGCGACAATGCCAGGTCCCGAGGTGTCCGGTGTCCGCCGTCTGGTGACTGCACTGAGAGCAAGTGCGTGCCACCACGGTCAGGTGAAGGGGACAAGAGAGACAGACCTTCCGTCTCCGCAGACCAGGGCGAAGCAAGGCAGGCTTGTGCTCAGGCTCTGGTGGTTTCTCTGTGGGACCTGAAGGAGGAGGCTCCTTCTGGAGCCCCGCGGGGGCTGTCCCACCCCAGTTAATTCTCGTATGAAAGATAATCACACCTGAGATCCTGAGGTGGGCCAGAGTCAGGGTCCTCCTACTCTTACCACCACAGCTGGGGGCAGGAGAGGTAGCGGGAGGCTGGCCCAGCCCTCCTCACTCCTGTCCTCCTGGGGCTTCTCACCCAGGCTGGCCAGGGCTGGAGGGGGCCTTCCAGGTATAGCCCAGGAGGTCACGGACACTGTCCGCTCTCGCCGTCTCCAGGCAGATCGGCGGGACCAGGAGCTCTGCTGTCTGTGCCTTCTCTCTCAAGGACATCGAGCGTGCCTTCGAGGGGAAGTACAAGGAGTTGAACAAAGAGACTTCACGCTGGACTACTCATGGGGTCCCCGATGATATCAGTCCCCGGCCAGGCAGCGTGAGTACCCCCCGCCCCACACACACACTGAACAAATCCCCTCCCCACCAGAGATACAGTGCACTCATCAGAGCACCTGTGGTGGCATAATAAGTGCCAGTGAATGCTGGCACCTCCGCCAGTCCTGGCTGCTCAGGTAGGACTGCCCGCATTCGACAGGTGTCCAGCTGCATCTGTCACACAGAGCAGGCCCCGCCACCCCGCTACGTTCACATCAGACACCTGGCCTCTCGTTGAGCGACCGTGGGCTGTGCCGAGGACTGTGTTGGGTATCTCTGCCGCCCGCCTTTCTTACCTAACTCGCTTTTGATCTGAGTTGCGTGTGCACCCGTTGAAGGAGTCAGATAGATGAACAGGGCTGGTGACATGACACAAGACGGCCCTGTTCCCTGCTCTCCACTCTTTCCTCTCTAGACACGACAGCCTTCACCTCTTAGGCTGATCCTTCAAACCCTTAGGTAGCATAGTTTGAATTTTTGCTGCTTGAAGTTTCAGCCCCAGGCAGTATCTGTTGAATCCCTGTTCTGGAAAGTGAGGGTTTTGGCTGTGTCCCCACCCAGTGGTGCCCAGGGGTTGGCCTGCGGCAACCAGCAAGAACTCTCTCTGCATGGCTCTTTCCAAACTCGGGGCTGGGGATGTGACACCGGGGGCTTGAAATCAGCCCTGGCGGAGTATATACCAGGGAAACCAGCAAACACTGCAAACCAGGGCTCCCCCGCCCCCCAGCGCTGCCTTACCAGCACGCCAGTACCCCCACCCCTCACCTCCCAGCAGTTTTTTGGAAATTATGTCTTTGTTCTGCTTTCATGTTGGACAGTTTGGCTGTGTACGTGTCATTCTTGACTAGAAATAATCTTCCTTCAGAACTCTGACGGCTCCCTCTACCATCTTCTAGCTTCCCGCGCTGCTGTGGAGAAGCCACGCTTATTCTAATCCCAAAGGCCTTGAGTGCCACCTGGTATTTTTGTTTGTTTATTTGTTTGTTTTCTCTCTCTCTGGAACCTCATAGCGCCTTTTCTTTGTTCTTGGCTCTTCTGAAATGTCACAATCTTGTGCTTTGGTATCCAGTTTGCCCTTTTAGCCCGGAAATTTAGTTCCTCCAGTTCTAAGAAGTTTCTTGGGCCACTTCCTCCTATTTCCTTTCCTTTCAATGGCTATTTTTTGAGGCCACGTGCCACTGTTCTGGGCACTGGGGGTGTAGGAATGAACAAGACAGACGAAAGCTCCTCATGGAGCTGACGTTCTACTGCTACGGTGCTTTCTCACTTCTTTCTGGAGCTCCCCTAACTTATTACGTCTTTTCCCGCTTTCGAAGGCTTTGCTTTTGTTCTGCTTTTTGGAAAGAGCCTCTCAAAATTCTCTTCTGACCTTCGTAGCAGATTTTTAACTTCTGCTAAAATATATACCTTTCTAGAATTTTTTTTGAGGTTTAAATATCTCTTTTAGAAAAATGTTGTCTTATAGAGAATTTTAACATGTACAAAGTAGACGGAAGACTGTACTGGACCTCCATATGCGCATCAGCCAGCTCCAACTCATAGCCATCGTGATCTAGCATGAGCTCATCTCAAACTTTAAATAATATCTGCAAAGACCCTTTTTGCAAATAAAGTCACATTCGCGGGTTTTAGATGGACTTCTTTGGGGGGCGGCACCATTCAGGCCACTACCTCATCCATAAATCTTTTAGCATGCATCCCCAAAAGAAAAGAGCTTAAAAACATGCCCACAGCACCAGTATCACACCCCCAGAGTACTGACTCATTCATCCAGCATGCGTTTTAGTGTCCAGCTTTCTAATAGTCCCTTTGATGTCATTAGAGTATTTTAAAAAACCATTTATTGATTTGAATCAAAATCCAAATAAGAGCTGTAGGTTGGGATTGGTGGTTCTTGTCTCTTTTAATCTAGATGTTCTCTTCCTGTCTTCCTTTTTTTCTCTCGTAAGTTATTTGTCGTGTAAAACGTTCCACCATCTGGATCCCGAGGGTCCTGCCCGTCGGTGGTGGCATCTGAGCATTTTCTGTAACTTGGTGGTGGACTCCAGAGGCTTGACCAGATGAAGGCGGGGGCGGGGGCGGGGGCCGGCCCGTCGTCGCGGTGGCGTGGCCGCCGCCTCTGCAGCGTCCGTCATCTCATCCAGACGCCGTCTTCACCTTCCTTCCCGAAGTCGTGATGAGACTTGGCCGCGAGCTTGCCTCTTTTCCGTGTCTTTCTCCTCTTAGGTTTGGGAGTTATTCGCTTTTCCTGTGAGTTGGCTTTGGTCTCTCACGATCGTGGTTTCACTCGAGCATCTGGCGGGGCGCGGTCGCCTACACACCTCTGAGAGCGGGGGCCCCGGCGCTGTCGGGAAAGTCTGTGGCCGTGGGTGTGACTTGGCAACCTGAGCTCTGTTGTGGCTCTCCTGACGACAGCCTGGCTGGGCTGTTTGGTCGGGGACCTTTGATGCTAGTATCTTCGGGGCTTTCCCCTTGGACCTCTAGTCTGTGCCCAGAGGAGAGTCTTCTGGTCTCCTGCTTGGAGGTGGGTGGTCCAGTCTGGTGGGGTCGTCTCGGCCTGTCCTGTGCCTGCCTGCACCTCCTCCGCTGCTTTCGGGGTGCGGTCCCCCCCTCCACCCTGCTGCTGTCCTCCATCCAGAGACCCTCTGTCCCGCCCTTTCCAGAGAGTAAACCTCCAGCCTTGGGCCAGGGCACGGAAGGGACAGTCACTCAGCTGTGCGGAGCTGGGAGGAGATCTCCTGCTTCTTAGACAGACTCACATGATCCTGATGGTCCAGCCCGCCTGCTCCCCAACTCCCAGAGTGACCGGGGCCACTAATTCATGAACTTTAGGAATCCCACCTTGGAAATAGGAGAGTTGCAGGTTGCAGGCTACCCTGGGGCCAGCTAAGGAGACTTTTTTTTCCTGCTGCTAAGTGTTTTACTATTTGTTCGTTTGCTTCCCACCGGCCCAGACGTGGGGCTTTTGCCTCCTCTCCTGTCCCCCCAGCTGTGGCAGTTTATACCTTTTAAACAAAACCCCTGGGGGAGGAAGTGAGAGTAGGCAGCACGCGTGCGCACCCTGGCATCAGAATGAGACGCGAATGTTTTTGCTTCGCTTGACAGATGAGGAACTTGAAGCTTGTGTCAGGGCGGGGGGACTGGTCTGAGAACACAGCTTGCAGGTGACAGAGTGGGGGCTGGCCCTAAGACAGGGCTCTTGGGCCTGGAGGACAGATTTCCTGACCGAAGACTGGGACACAGGTGTCCCCAGCCCCAGCACGCCGCAGGCAGGGCCCCTAGAGACAGCTGGTCCAACCTCCTCACTTTATGGCTGAGGAAAGCGAGGCCCAGATGGAGAAGAGCTTGGCCCGCAGCCTGCGGCAGGTCCCCTCAGGCCGCGACGGGACACGCTCCCTGCCACACCACCCCTTTCTGTCCACCCTTCATTCAGTCACCGACTCGGCAAACATTTATCGGGCCCCAGCTGGGTGCCAGGTCCTGTGCTGAGCCTGGGGCAGCTGACACGCTTCCTGCCAGGGCTGCCGGAAGTCCTCGACGGGGGCGACGGGGTGCTAAGGCGGAGCGGCCCACGTCTGTCGCGTCCTTCGTCCACGCCACCCGCTCTGCTCACTCCCCCGGTGCAGTTTCGTTTCGTCCTCGCGGCCAGCCTGCCGTGCCCTGGCACCGTGCCCCGCTCACGGTTTCGGAGCCTCAGGTGTTGGGGGCCGGGGTTCCAGCCAGGCAGCTCCCAGCTAACCACCCACCCTCGGAGGGGGGCGGGGAGGGAGCAAGCTCAGCGGACCTGCCTCCTTCTGCCCGCAGTGCTCGGTGGGCCCCTCCTCCGACAAAGCCTTGACCTTCATGAAGGCCCACTTCCTGATGGATGAGCAGGTGGTGGGGACGCCCCTGCTGGTGCAGTCCGGCGTGGAGTACTCGCGGCTGGCGGTGGAGGCCGCCCAGGACCTCGATGGGCACAGCCACCTGGTCATGTACCTGGGCACCAGTGAGTCAAGGGCCCCAGGACGTCCCTCAGGGCACTAGGACAGGGGCTGCCACTCACTCAGGTTGAAACCTTCGCATTCGTTCGTGCATGCATTCATTCAAGAAATGTTTTCTGAGCACCCACTGCACGCCTGGCACCCTGCTAGGCTCTGAAAATGCAGCCGGGGAGACAAACGAGCCCAGTCTCTGTGCTTTCTGAGCTTTCGTCGGGTTGGGGAGGTGCACACGAGGACTTTGTGGCCTCAGCGAGAGCTGTTTATCCTGCGGGGCCGCAGGCGAAGAGGGAGCGGGCTGAGGGGGGCTGGACGCAGCCAGTGCAGACATCCAGAAGCTTGGCTCTGAGGGGGAGGGGCGACTGGAGGAGGGCGTGGGGTCCGGACGGGCTTCTCTTCTCAAATACGAGAGAAAGGCCGTGAGGGTCCAGCGGAGGGGGAGATGGAGACGGTGGGTAACGGGCAGGTGCAGTCGCAGAGGGAGCTGAAGGCCAGAGGCCAGGACGCGGGAGACGGGGTGGCGGGGCGTGACCCGCACCCTTGGGTTCCTTCAGGGATGGACTCTGGTCAGGCGGCTGCAAAGCAGGACCGAGGGGCAGGGCTTGCAAGCCGTTTACGAGAACGCGCCATCCCTGTGGCAGCGGGGAGGCCATCCGGGTTGGGGCGGGAGAAGAGGGGGAGCCTGGCACGAGGTCGGACACAGTCAGCTCTGTCTCCCCACAGCCACAGGCGCCCTGCACAAGGCCGTGGTGAGTGGGGACAGCCCAGCACACCTGGTGGAGGAGATCCAGCTGTTCCCCAGGCCCGAACCTGTCCTCAACCTGCAGCTGGCCCCCGCCCAGGTGGGGAGGGGCCTCCTGAGGCGGGGGGTGGCCTGGGCCTGGGCAGCAAACGGGAGCACGGGACACTCCGTCTCTCTTCCAGGGCGCAGTGTTTGCAGGCTTCTCAGGAGGCGTCGTGAGGGTTCCCCGAGCCAACTGTAGTGTCTACGAGAGCTGCATGGACTGCGTCCTTGCCCGGGACCCCCACTGTGCCTGGGACCCCGAGTCCCGAACCTGCCGCCTGGTGCCCACCCCTGTCCCGTGAGTGCCCGTCCTGGACAGCGCCAGGACCCCTTCTGCCCAGCGGTGCTCCTGTCCTTCCTCCCGCCAGGGCCCCGGACGCATGCCCTCCAAGACCCCCCTTCAGGATGGGCTGCACCCACAGTTCTGCAACTGCTCCAGCCTCCGGGTCCCTTCTCTCTGTCCTGCCTTGCACCCCCCGCTTCTTCTCCACGGCTCCCTCCCTCGTCCCACCGTGTGTGCTTCAGGGATGCTCTTCGCTTTCCCGCCTTCACAGGAGGTCCTGGAGGCAGGATGTGGAGCGGGGGAACCCTGGCAGGGCATGTGCCAACGGCCCCATGGGCAGGAGCCTCCGGTCTCAGAGCCGCCCCCAAATCAGTGAGTGCGGGGCCGGGGGCGCAGGTCTCGGGAGGACTTCTGGGCAGGGTGGGCGTTGTCGCCGCATCTCTTCCCCCAGCACCTGCCTGGCTGAGACCCCGATACCCAGAGTCCGGTGGGTCTGGGTCCTGGCTGTAGGGAGAGGGGTGGGGGCTCCAGGCCGGGACTCGGGATGGCAGGGGGAGTTGGTTGTGGCGTCAGCTGGTGCAGGTGGCTGCAGGGTAGTTTGGGGGCCAGACTGGAGTGGGGGAAGGGCTCGGGGCTGAGCTGGGAGCCGACATGGGAGTTGGAGGTGTGAGCTGGGAGTCCACGTGTAGGGTAGAGACCCCCTCCCACCCTTTCTGTCCCCCCTTAACCTTTGCCCCTTTCCTCTGCCCGCAGTCAAAGAAGTCCTGGCCGGCCCCAACTCCATCCTGGAGCTCCCCTGCCCCCACCTCTCTGCCCTGGCCTCTTACCACTGGGGTCAGGGCCCAGCTCCGGCCCCGAGGGCCTCCTCCGTGGTCTACAACGGCTCCCTGCTGCTGGTGCTGAGGGACGGGGCGGGCGGCCTCTACCAGTGCTGGGCCACCGAGAACGGCTTCTCGTACCCTGTCGTCTCCTACTGGGTGGACAGCCAGGACCAGCCGCTGGCCCTGGCCCCTGACCTGGCGGGCATCCCCCGGGAGCGTGTGGAGGCCCCGCTGACCAAGATGGGCGGCGGGGTCGCCCTGGCCGCCCAGCGGTCGTACTGGCCACACTTCGTCACCGTCACTGTGCTGCTGGCCTTGGTGCTCTCTGGAGCCCTCATCGTCCTCCTGATCTCCCCTCTGGGGGCGCTGCGAGGCCGGGGCAAGGTCCAGGGCTGTGGGCCCCTGCCGCCTGGGGAGAAGGCCCCCCTGAGCAGGGAGCAGCACGTCCCACCTCCCAGCGACCACAGGACTGCTGCCAGCAGCGTGGGCGCCGACGGCGACCACCCGGGCACCGAGGTGGTGTGAGCCCCGGGCACAGGCTGGGTGGGGCATGGCGCCTGGCCATGCCGACGGGGGGCCCGGAGCAGTGCGGACCTGAGCAGGGTGGCGTCGCACGAAGGACACCGTCTCCCCCGAGCGGAGCCTCTCCACCGCTCAGAGGGCCGGCTCCCGCAGGGGGCGGCCTTCTACCAAGCACACGGGCCCCGATGGGGGCCGCCTGGACCTGACCTTGACTGTGAGAGGAGGACCTGGAGGGGACCCTCTAAGACAAGCTGCTCCGGGAGACCCTACAACGCGCGGCTGTTCCAGGCGCCTGTGACAGTGAACGTGGAGCTTCTGAGCTTGTTGCTCCTGGAGACTCACTCTGGGCGGCTGCCACCTTGGACCCGACACTTTCCGCTCCCGGGGGTCCCTGGGGGTCTGAGGGAGCTGCCCCTCCTGCTGCCCTGGACGCCGGGGACCTCTGGCCCTGTCCCTCCTGTGGTCTGACCTCCCGTCTCGCTTCGGGAGCAAGCTGCGTCCCTCCTGGCCCCGCCAGGGTGGCGCGTTGACCTGAGCCTGTTCGCACCTTCACCTGGCTGACCCTTTGACCTCTCCTTCCCTTCGTTTTGAGATGCAGATAACTGCTTGTCCCAGACAGTTTATTTTTTATTAAAAAGACAAAGCTTAAGATCAGTGCCGTGTTTGTCAGAGCCGCAGCGGAGGACTGCGGGGTGCACGGGGAGCAGGCATCGAGGGCCTCGGGGGACGAGGGCTGGGCACGAGGGCCCACTGTGGGCTAGAACTCCAAGCCACGTCTTCTGCCCCGCTAGCGCCCCCCAGCCCTTCCCCCCGCTGCAGCCGTTGCCCCAGCGTACCCCGGATCGGCCTTTGGCGCCATCGCTCTGAGGCACGCGTCCCTCTTCCAGCCACGGCCACCCAGAAGCCGTCGCCGCCGCCTCTCTCTGCAGAGGGCCCTCACACTGCCCCCTCACTTCAGCGCTCCTCAGCCTCCTCTCCCCTCTCCACCCTTAGGGGTGCCAGGGATTTTTTCCTCTGTAGGAAAAAAGTGCCCCCAAGCTGCACCCTTTCACCTGCTCCCCCCAGGCCCGCTTCCTCTCCTTCCTGTCAGCACCACACACGGGGGAGGGTCTGGCCGGCTGCTCCCCAGCCCACACCCAGGGTCGCCCCCCCTGTGGTCTGGCTTTGCCCCCCTCTCTGTGCAGATGGCTTCGCAATCACCCACAGGCGCTAACTGACTTTGGCACCTGTGCAGCCCCCACAGCCCGGCCGCCCTACATTCACACCTCCCTCCCGCGGCTTCCTTTTGAGTTTTTAACAGTGTCTCAAAGGTGGTCAGCAGCACCCCGAGCCACGCGCAGCTGTGGCCACCGGGGCTGTCGCACCTTGCAGGACCGAAGGTGCGGCCCACGGAGCCACAGCTCCCAGCCCCCGGCAGCTGGCCTCCCAGGCCGTGCCTATGATGTGGCAACGCTCGGTCCCTCGTGTCAGGGGAATCACACGGTGCGTGTCCTGTGACCGGTTTATTTCCCTCACCACCATGTCCTCAAGGTTCATTCCACGTTGTGGCTCGAGACAGGATTTCACTTGTTTTGAGGCCGAATGCTGTTCCCGTGTGTGCAGACCACGATTTCGTCATCCGCCCGTCTGCCGAGACACCCGCGGGTCTCCTGCCCCCGAGGGGCTGCGGCCAGCAGATGCGCCTTCCAGACCTGTCTGCTCTGGCTCCCTCCCTGCGGGGTACTCGGCTTCTCTAGCTTTCTTCCTCCTCTGCTGCCTCCTTTGCCTCCTCCCATTACCCAACACTCTTGTACCCCGAGGCCTGGCTTTCAGTTTTCAAAGCCCCGTCTCTGGAGGCTTCCTCTCTAGTGGCTTCCCTGATGACCCCAAGGCCAAGCGCTATGGGGCCGCATGGGGTGGTGGCGGGGGCCCAGGGCTGGGATTGGGTGGTGCCATCTCTCCCACATAGAACACCATCCTGCGTGGTGCTTCTCTAACCTCCCACGCAGAGTGAGTGCCCTACGTGCCCTCACGCGATGCTGCTGCCTCCCTGTGTCTGTGCCTCGCCTGAGGCGGGCGCGCTCTCGATGCTGAACTCCATTCATCCATGCAACGAATATCTACGCGACAGGTACCGTTAGGTGCTGAGAGCACATCGGTGAACAACACACACACAATTCCTGCTGTCACGGACCAGACGTTCTAGCGCGGGAGACGGATGACAGGTACTTCAGTAAGAGAGGTCAGGTGCACTAGAAGGTGGTGTGCTGTGGAGGAAAACGTTGAGTTGGAGAAGGAAGGTTGAGAGTGGGAGGGGTGAGTATCCACAATTTTAAGCAGGATTCAGAGTGGATCTCACCGATGAGGCGAAGTTTGAACAATGGCTGAATTGAACAATGAAGCAGTGAAGTCAGCGAGAACATGAGCTTTGTGGGTGCCTGTAGGAACTTCCAGAGCAGCAGCAGCCAACGCCAAGGTCGAGGCAGTAGATAAAGCAGAAAGCTGATAGGAGTTGGGGGTGGGGTGTGGATCATAGGCCCCCGGAGGCCGTCGTAACGACTTAGTGGAGAGCCACTGGAGGGTTTTGAAGAAAGGAGGGATGGAATCCGACTTTCGGTTTAGAAGTATCACTCTGGCTGCTTTATCATGATTAGAATGTAGCAGAAGCAAGAGTGAAGTGAAGACACCAGTGAGGAAGCTACTGGAGTAATCCAGGAGATAGTGGTGGCTGGGACCAGGTTGGTCCTTTGGAGGCGGTGGGAAGTGGTCCAGGCCTGGACACATTTTTAAAATAAGGCCAATGGGATTTGATCATGGGTTGCATGGGCTGTGTGAGAGAAAGGACATTCGAAGTTGGCTCCCGGAATTTTGGTCTGGGCAAGCGGAAGGATGGAGCTGCTATTTATCTGAGAGGAGGACGACAGCAGGTAGGTGAGATGTGGGGGAGAACAGGAGTTCCAGTTGGACACGCTAGATATCAGTTGGGATTCTGCAGTACAGATCCTTCGAGACACTGGTTGGGCCGTGGTGGAGGCTGGCGCGTCTGGAATCATGGCGCAGGAGCCGATGCTAAAGTCTTGATGCAGAATTTTCTCCTCGGAGAAACCTGTTTTGTCCTAATGGCCTTTCCACTGATTAGCTGAGGCCCACCTACATTATCAAGGTGATCTCAGCTGAGCACAGGTGGTAACCACACCTACAACATCCCTCCACAGCAACCGTGTCAGCGTTGGAAGGACTAGGTACTACAGCCTAGCCTAATGGACTTAGTTTGGAATCTCCACGAGGTATTTTGAAGCAGTTGTCAACACAGATCTGGACTGGAGGAGGGATCTATCCTAGAGGCAGCAAGTATTTTTTTTATAGTAAAAGACATCGCCACTCTCCAATCCCAGAACACTGTCATCATCCCCGGATAAAACCCCATGCTAATTAAGCAGTCACTCCCCACTCTCCGCCCCATCCCCAGCAGCCACCAAATCCAGTGTGTCTGTAGATGTGCCTATTCTGCATATTTTATATGAATGGAATTATACCAAAGGTGACTTTTGTGCCTGGATTACTTCACTTAGCACAGTGGTTTCAAGATTCGCCCCCCGTCACACGCATCAATGCGTCATTACTTCTCATCACGAAAAACATTCCGTCCTGTGGATCTGTATCGCCCCCCGTTTCTAAGTTTCGGCCACTGTGAGTAGTGCTGCTCATTCCTGTGCAAGTTTTGGTTTCAACATCTGTTTTCGGTTCTTCTGGGTACACAGTCAGAGTGAAATTGTTGGGTCATACGGTAACTGCTTAACTTTTGCAGGAACCGCCTGTTTTCCACAGCGGCTGCACCATTTGGCATTGCCCGCAGCAGCCCCCGAGGGCTCCAGTTTCTCCACATCCTCGCTGACACTTGTGGTTTCCAGGGTTTTGTCTGTCTGTCTGCATTTCAGCCGTCTCAGCGGGCGTCAGGCGGGATCTCCTTGTGGTTTCGATGTGCATTTCTCTAATCGCTAATGATATCGATCCCCTTTCCATGTGCTCACTGGCCATGTGGACGTCTCCTGTGGGGCAATGTCTACTCGGGTCCTTTGGCCTTTAAAGACTCGGCTGTTGTCCTTCTGTTGCTCGTTGTGGAAACGTCTACTTTGAAAGGAACTGACCCCACGCAGGCCTCCCACGGCCCGTCTAAAGAGCCCTTCCTCCTGTGCTAAATCCACGTTTAGGCAAATGGTTTCAGAGTCGGAGGCGACCCCAAACGTCACTGCTCCCCCTCCAAGATGCCCGTAGCTGCGGCCTTCGCGTCCCCGAGCCTGAGGACGGGCCGCCTGCCCTCACTCCGTCCCGCCGCCCCGGCTTCTCCTGCTTTGGCGCCGCAGGTGAGGAAAGCTCCGCGAAGATGACGACAGGTCGAACCGGGACTCGAGGATCGCGACAGATACCGACAGACCCGGAGCGGCGCCGGGCTGCGCCCCGGCGGGCCGCGCACGCGCCGTAGCGCGGGGGCGGGGCGGGGCTTCCGCCCAAACGCAAGATGGCCGCGCGGCCCGCCGTGGCGCGAGCGCCGAGCGCCATTGGCGGAGCGGCCCGCCGCTCATCTTCCGGGGGGCGGGAAGACGGAGCGCCGGTTTCCGGTTCCGGCAGGACCCGGAGCCCGGTCGAGATGGAGGAAGATGTGGCCCGAGGCCGGCCGTCGCCGGCAGCGGCGGATCGAGCGGGAGCCGCGGCCTAGGGGCCTGGGCTCGGACCGCGCCCCGGACGCGGCGGGGCCGCCCTGAGCGGAGGAGGTGAGGGGCCACCGGGGCGCGGCGCCCGGACCCGCCGAGGGCAGCGGCGTCTGCAGCGCCCGGCGGCGGTTCCGCGGGCGCCCGCCACGCAGCGCGGGGCGCCGTGCAGGGCGGCCGTGACGGGGTCGCCTCCTGCCCGAGGAGCGCGAGGTCGCGGACCGCGGGCGCGGCGTGGCGAGCGGCGTGTCCCGGGCCCCGCGGCGGCCGCGGGGAGCCGGGCAGAGGCCGAACAGAGGGGCTGTCAGCGGAGGGGGCGGAGAGGCCGGTCACGTGGGGGCTGTGACGCGGCGTCACGTGGGCACCTATCGAAGGGCGCCGGGGCCGGTGGGACTTGCCCCCGATTCCCGGGAGGTGTCCCCAGGGCCCTCCTCCGAGGAGGGCGAGCTCGTTCGGGCCGGCGCGTGGACGCATCTGTCCCCAGGGCCACGCCGATGCGCAGGGAGGACAGGGCGGGGGGGCCGAGGCCTCGTGCCGGCCGCGACGCGGGGAGCGCGCCCCACGCGCGTCCTGTGTTCAGGCGGCGGCGCGTGCGCCGGGCGCTGGCTGCGGGGCTCCGGGTGCGCCCGGCGGTCCGACCGGCCCCGAGTCCGGCGCCGGGTCAGGGTGGGGGCAGCTGTCGTCGTCGTGACCCCGAAGCGCCCCGAGCCTGCGACAGTGTCGGCTGTCACCCGGCAGGCCGGGGCGCCCTGTGCCCTGTGTTTCTCACGGGCTCGTGGGCGAGGCCCACGCCGCGGCCTGCGCCCGCACCGCTTGCGGCGGAGGGAGTGCGTGGCTGGGGACCGCGCTCCCACGCGTGCGGGCCCGCGCGCCGCACACCACAGCTGCCCAGTCGTGCGCCGCCCGACGTCGCTTCGGCCACCGCGAGGCCAGGACGCGGCCGCAGCGTTTCCGTCGCCCAGGCCCGGGGCGGCGCGCGGCCTCGCGGGTGGCGACTCTGGCGCGGGCCCTGCGCGCCGGGCGAGTGGGGCGCCGCGGTGCCCGGTCGTGACAGTGGATGGACTGTCGCCCGCTCACGCGTTCGCTGCGTCCCCGGTCGCTGTCGCCGAGCGCTCTTCCCACCCGACGGTTCTCGTTCGCTGTGGACCGTGGGCCGCAGTGCACTGGCGCCCGCGCGCGCTCGCCGTGCCTCCCGGCGGCCTCGCGCTGTGCCGTGGAGGGGGTGCGGCCGGGCGTGCAGCGCGTGTGGAGGCCCCGGCCACGTCCCCTCCCCGCGCGCACCGACTCCCCCAGGGCGACTCGGGTCCTGCCGGCTCCGTTCGTGGGCGGCGCCCGGCTCCCACCTCTTCACCGCGTTTTCGCCGCGTCCCTCGGTGCTTAGACTCGCACCTGCTCCCCGCCGTGCTCCTCGGGCGCCCCGGGCAGTGACGTGCCGCCCGCGCCCGCAGCCCGGAGCGGGGAGGCACCCGACCGCCCAGGTGCCCGCGGGCGGTGCGTCGGGGTCGCTGCCGCGCTGAGGCCTTCGCACGACCGCGGCCGCGGCGCATCCCTCGGTGTATCCCGTGTCTGCCGGCGCGTGGCTGGCCGGCGTGGCAGCCTGTAGGAGCCCCGCTGCACAGGTGAGGAAACCGACTTGCAGTGAAGGGCTTGGCTCCGGCCCTGCTGCTGAGTAATGCGAGCGGAGCTCACACGTGGACCTCCTGACGCTCGTGTTTTATCCACCGCGTGACCTTGTCTTCCCGGTGGCCCGGCCTTGTCCTGAACCAGAATGGTACCTCGGGACCTAGCGAACAGTAGGGTGTGATCTTTCCCGCACGAGGCAGCGGAAGTGGAGAGGAGGTGCGCGGAGCCACCGGCTGTCGCTTTCCACCCGTGGACTTGGTAGTGGGGTTCAGCCCCCACATCTCGTTCCATGACTTCAGGACATCCTGGGTCGTGTGTTGGGTCCCCATAGGAAGCACCTCTGCCTCTGTGCCCCAGCAGCCGTAAAGGGAGGAGGAAGTTCAGGGCCAGAGCCATGCACACAAATAAGGGTCTGGGAGGAGCCGGTCAGTCATCTGCAGAGCGGGGAGGAGGGGAGGCTGAAGGAGGACTGCAGACAGGACAGCAGGGAGGATTTTCCAGGGGGTAGAACAAGGGGAACTGGTTCTGACCTTTCAGCAGAAAGTTCCGAGGTTGTACAACCCTGAGTAGTCTGGACCCCACCTTCTGGGAGCAGCCCCAGCTTTTGAAAGGGCAGAGGGAGTGGTTGCAGCACCCTGGCCTCCAGCAGCTGAGGCTTATTTATCCCTCTGAGGCAGGACTCTTAGTGGAGTCTCCTGTCACCATGGCAACGGTGAGAGCTACCTGCTTCGGCCTCGGAGGGCCCCCTTCCCTCTGGGAATATAAAATGGACCAGCACAGGTCTGAGATGGACAAAGGCGGGTGCTGCCCTAGGGCCCCTCAGCAGGAGGTGTGGGTGCCGATTCCTTGGCAGGCTGGGGTTGGGGTGGTGGCCACAGAACCAGGTCCTGGAACAGAATCCTTTGTCGTCGTGCCTCTACCCCGCTCAGCACGCGGTTTTGCCTGAGCCCTGCTGTGTTTGTCCTGTGACAACGATGTCCTGCCCAGCCACTCCGCTGGGCCACTCCGCAGGCACACTGAGGAAGCAGGGACGCTCTCAGTTTCTCTGGAACAGAACTGGGAGAAACCCCTGGGCACCCACGGGGCCGGGTGCTCGTGCTTAACCCCTGGTTCGCTGGCCATCACAAGGCCATTCCTACTGCCCCCCACGGCGGGGACGACTTGGCCTGTAGCCAAGTGGGGGACTTGGGTTGGAGGATCTGTGTCAGAGTGTCCCAACTCCCAGGGGCGGGAGGCACGGTAGCGTCCAGAAGAGATCTTGGCCCGTGTCCCGCCACCGCCACTGACCGGCTGCGTGACCTTGGGCCTGTTCCTTTACTGTATCTGCCGATTCCTCACTTGGCAGAAGTGTCCAGCTGAACACAGGTTGTTGAGAGGATTGCAGGAGGCCATGGGTGTCCGGTTACCCCGGGGTCTCTCTTCATCTCTCAGTGCTCACGGGAAAAGACCTTGGGACCCCAGGTGACAGATTCCCTGGGGCACAGGCCAAGTGACCTTCTCTGGAAGGGACTCAAAGGAGAAGACTACCCCACTGGACTTGGCGGGTGGGGCTGAGGCTGGGTTGGAGGGGCCGCCTGCCCGCAGCGGGGGGCACACCAGCGCTCCAGGGGTTGTCCTCCTGGACCCCCACCGCCAGGCATCTCCCACAGCCTCAGTCTCCGGTTCCAGGCCGCGTCCCCCTTCGCTGTCCACGTGGATTGCTCCCCCAGTCACACCGCTTCGTCCTCCTCCGGGAGCCTGGCTGGTTACCTGTACCTCGGCCCTCCTCACCTGCAAGGCGAGGTCTTCCCTCGGCTCCACGCGCTCTGTGTACTGCGGGGGTCCTGTACCTTCACGAAAGTGACGTGGGCCAGCTCAGGGCATTCCAGAAAGCCACCCCACGGGGCACCAAGGAGCTCCCCAGGCTGGTTGGGACCTTTGGCTAGGGGACTCGCATGCCAACACTTGACGCGAGCTTCGTGGAGGCACTGGCACCAGCCGTGTAGGACATGTCAGCCCTCTAGAGTTGTCCCTTCGGCGTGGCCACCTCCCTTCCCAGGCCACAGGGATTTCTCTCACTTCCTAGAATTTAACTTCGCTCTTGCCCCTTCTGGCCGAAATGTCCCGTGTCCTACCTGCAGAGGAGCGTATCGTGTCGTCACTCGGAGCGTGTCCGGTCCGGGCCGTGCCCTCGTCGGCGCTTCCCCGGCCGGGAGCCCCGAGTCTGTGCTCACCCGCCAGGGCGCTCACTAGCTCTGCCTGACGCCTCAACACAAGGGCCGCGTGTTCGGTCCCTTGGCGTCCGCTCCGCACAGGGGTGCTGTGTCTCCTCGTGAGTTCCTCGAAGGCAGAGGCTGTGCCTCCTCTGTTGCCTGAGCCCGAGGCTGTGATTTCTACCCTTGGGGATGAAAGGGGCCAAGCACGTTCTTACCCCGTCATCCTCAAGACTCTGGTGCATCTCTTCCTTCTCCAGAGTGAGTTATCTAATAACCAGAGGGGACTCTGACCTTTGCCTGGCTCCTGCGCTGACTCCTTTCGCTGGAGGGAGGGCAGGTGCTGGGGGGTGCCCTGTGGTGTGGAAGCCCCACTTAGCTTCTTCCCCACTTTCCTCTAATGCAGACTGGAGAGAGTGGAAGCGTGTGAGTGGGGGCCGGGGGAGCCCAGGGGGCCAGTGTGGAAACCAGAAATAAGGTTGGGCCACTCGGCTGGTGAGTGCCAACGAGAGGTGCCGTGCCATGGATGCAAGGCCGGAGACAGTGCCGCCTCTGTGGGCCCTGAGCCTCAAAAACGGCGTGCTTCCCTCCAGCTTCAGGAGCCTCCTTAAGGTCACCTGGTGACACCCCGTCAGCCCACTGAAAGGCCTCGCGTCCTGCCAGCTGGGCCGTGTGTCCACAGCCTCCTGGGCTCGGCCTGGGTGAGCCGGAGGCGTAGAAGGACCCTGACACCAGGTTACATGTACCGGGGCCCAGGCGGAGGCGGGGAGACCAGCTAGATGACCCGACAAGCTGGGGGGAGGGAGCCGAGGCGGGAGTGGGCCTGGGGGTCACTGAGACGAGGGACAGTTTCTGGAATTGGGAAAGACGATGAAGGGGAGAGGCGGGAGCAGTCTCCCGATCCGTGAGGGAAGACGCAGGGCCAGACTGCTGAAGGCGAGCTCTGGGGAAGCGGGCACCCCCGGGCATGAAGCCCGAGGACGGGGCTCAGGGCCCTGCCGGGGGCGGGGAACGGACGAAGCCCTGAGCCCCTTCGTCTCCCGCAGGGCTGCGGGCACCATGGAGGACAAACGCAACATCCAGATCATCGAGTGGGAGCACCTGGACAAGAAGAAGTTCTACGTGCTGGGCGTGGCGATGACGATGATGATCCGCGTCAGCGTCTACCCGTTCACCCTCATCCGCACGCGGCTGCAGGTGCAGAAGGGCAAGAGCCTGTACCAGGGCACCTTCGACGCCTTCGTCAAGATCCTGCGGGCCGACGGCGTCACCGGCCTCTACCGGGGCTTCCTGGTCAACACCTTCACCCTCATCTCGGGCCAGTGCTACGTCACCACGTACGAGCTCACCCGCAAGTTCGTGGCCGACTACAGCCAGAGCAACACGGTCAAGTCGCTGGTGGCCGGCGGCTCGGCCTCCCTCGTGGCCCAGAGCATCACCGTGCCCATCGACGTCGTCTCCCAGCACCTGATGATGCAGCGCAAGGGCGAGAAGACCAGCCGCTTCCAGGTGCGGGGGGGCCCCGAGGGACAGCGGGTGGTCGCCTTCGGCCAGACCAAGGACATCATCAGGCAGATCCTGCGGGCCGACGGCCTCCGGGGCTTCTACCGCGGCTACGTGGCCTCCCTGCTCACCTACATCCCCAACAGCGCCGTGTGGTGGCCCTTCTATCACTTCTATGCAGGTAAACGGGGGCCAGGAGAGGGGGACTGGCACACGGTGGCTCCGGGCAGACATTCTGACGGCTGGACCTCTACTTGGATGCATGTTTGTACATCTGAAATGGGATTCGGTTACCTGTTCTTCCTCCCAGGCTGGCTTTCCCTTCTGACTTTCCTGTCAGTGGCCTTGCTGTTCCTCGGATCACTGAGACGGAAGCCTCAGGGACAGCGCTTGGCCACTCCCTCTTCCTTGTCCCCACGCAGGTCCTGGGTACCCCAGAATGTCCTCCCCGCTGCCCTCCTGGACACCCTGCGGCCGGGAGCATCATCCCTCTAGCAGTTCTCTAAGTCCCTCCCTGCCCTTCCATCACCACCCCCACCATGGATTATTTTAAAACTCTTATTTACTGCATGTGAAACAAAACAAAAGCAAAAATTAGACCAGAACGCCCTGGCTGTGAAGCTCGGTGGCTCCACTGCTTGCTGAGTAAATTCCAAACGCTTTGGCCCGGCCTCAGCCCCCTTTTTACAGTGAACTCCTGCTGCCCAGACCAGGCCAGCTGGCACTGCTCCCGGGGCGTGCATCTCCCTGCCACCCCTGCTCCGTCCATGCCACCCCTCTGCTGGGCGCCATCCGGGGCGTCTGCCCTGGCTGACCCTAAGTGCCCTCAGTGCCTGCTCTCCCACCCGCCCCCTGTGGCCCTTACCCAGAGAGGGCTGTCCCGCCTTTCAGCGCCCCGACTTGGCTTGAATCTTCCTTGAGGCAGGTATAGCGTCTGCCTTGGTGTTAACTTGTGTGTGCCTTCTCTCTCCTACGGCGTGGGAAGGTCCTTTTATTATTTGTTTTTAATGCATCTTTCTCCAGCTCTGTTGAGATGGAATTGACCAGAAAGGTTCTTGGAAGGGGGAGGACATAGCATCTGCTAAATACCCTCTCTGTGCCAGGCTCTGGCCGCTGCGAGTCTCGGTCTGGTGGATTGAAGCGCTCGGCAAACCTTTGTTGAAGGAGTAGGTCGGTTCTCATCACTCCCTTTTGCTTAAAATCTACTGATGCTGACGTGTGGGCGTTTAGAATAAAACCGAATGCCTCCCACGGTGGACTCGGGTCTGCACGATCTGGCACGACCTGGCGCCGTCTCCTCTCCAGCCCCGCCACGTGCTGCCTGCCCGCCCTCCCTCCCGGGCCCGAAACACCAAGCTCTGTTCTCGCCTCACAGCCTTTGCAGACAGCGAAGGCCCTTATGCTGCTCAGTGCGGCCGGCTCCTTCTCGTGCCCCAGGCCCGACCCACATGCCACCTCTGCCAAGAGGGCCTCTTTAGCGGCCCAGCCAGAAAGAGGGCTCTCCTGTTCCCTTTTCGGCACCTTGGTCCTTCAGAGCCCGGCCAGGATCCGTGCTTGTTTTACCCCCACTCCCAGCTCCTGTTGCACCGCAGCCTCCATGCAGGCGTGTGTTCCCTGTCCGTTTCCACGTTTTACGTCCAGGGGCCTCTGGTAAGCAGCAGATAAATGCCGATTTCTGTTACTCGTCCACAGTCACTTGGCCAAGCCAGGCAACAGGTGCCCAGTAAAGCCTTGCTTTTGCCTTAGATTTTGCATCCTCTCCCTCGGCCCCAGGAAGGTGGCGCGTGCGCGTGGCTGGAACTGGAGTCTGGGCTGTGCTGCAGGCCGCAGGCCGGCGGCCCGTGCAGACAGGCCCTGGAGGCTGGCAGTGCCAGCCCAGACGCTGCCCCTAATGGTTGCGAAATGTCTTCTTCCCGAGAGAAGCAGGACACCGTGAGGTGGAGCCGGCAGTGCTGTCGGGTCTGTCTGTGTGCCGGCCCTGGGCAAGGAGGCGATTACAAGTCCGGGAGAGGAGCTGTGCCAGGCTGCTGGGGCTAGAAGCGCTGACTTCCGGCCCGCCATCCGCCGTCCTGCTTGTCCTCTGATCATCAGTCACCTGGCCACAGAGGACCCACACCATGGGGAAAGGTCTTAAAGGCCTAAGGCGGCTGAACCGTAGAGACACTGAGAGGGAACCTGAGGACGAGTCTGTTCCCTGCCAGTCCCACGCAGCGCGGGAGCTGGGGTCCGAGCAGCTGGGCCAGGTCCTTCTCACTCGCCTCGGGGGCCTCTCCCGGACTCCCCCGCCCGTCCTGCCCCGGGCTGCCGACCTCGGCCTCCACCTGGGGCATTGCCTCCTCCCAGAGCCGAGGGCTCACCCCACCCCTGGGTGCGGGCTTCCGCGACCGCCTTGCGTAAGCGCAAGCCCTTCACCCCTGCGTGGCCGTTTCCTGTCTCCCTTTCCTGCCTCATTTCCGTCTCGAGCTGGCACACTCAGCGTCCGACGTAGCTACGCATTTTGCAGTATTTTCCTTTTCGTTTGTTGTTGGTCCGCCCCCGCGGAATGTAAACTTCATAAGCGCAGGGGTTTGAGGCTCTTTCATTCCCTGTTATGTCCTCAGAACCCAGGTCGCTGGCTCCTTGGAGCCACTCGATACATCTTTGTTGAACTCTTGTCTTTCTCCTCCAGAGACGGTGGAGGGAACATTCAGTTGCAGGTGAACCTCCCTGCGACACTGGGAGTGGGTGACACTGGGCACCGTTCCATCCGCTTCACCAGCATTTTGAAAAATGAGTTTTTCTTTCTTGGCGGAGGCTGGAGAAAAGCTCTCACTGCAGGCTATGACTGTCTCTTTTAATCACAATTGTTCTTATTTGTAAAAAACAGACACATGGGCTCAAAATTCGGAGGTAGGAAAGGGGATGCTGTGATGCTGTAAACTGCTTCCCATGCACCGCGGCCACCCGGCTCCCTTCCCTGGAGACGGGCAGTGTCGCCCGTTTTTAATGCGTCCCACCGGGAATTTGATGCACACAATACAAAACGTGTCGCGCGTGCTCGCCTCGCTTGTGAGTTGGGGGGAGCAGAGCACAGACAGGCCTGGGGCTTTTGCCTCAGGGAGGGTGTCTGTCCACCAGGTGGAAGGAGTCAGCGGGCATAGAGGTTCTGAAACCCCCTTCTCCGGGGCACTTTGTCCTGTCCAAAATGGGTGACATAACCAAGATGGCTTCTGGAAGGGGCCTGAGATTTATGACTGTTCGTTGGTTCAGAAGGAAGCAAGGAGGAGAGAAGCTGGGAGTTATCGGGTTGGGGGAGTAAGGTGGCAGGACGTGGAGGTTGTCACCGCTGGGCCGCCTGGCAGAGCAGCGTGAGGGCAGACGGGTGGCGCCTCCTGTCTGAAGGCACCGTCTCTCCCCCATTCCAGAGCAGCTCTCGCACCTCTGTCCCAAGGAGTGTCCTCACATTGTCCTTCAAGCCATGTCAGGCCCCCTGGCCGCAGCCACTGCTTCCGTCCTCACCAATCCCATGGATGTCATCCGGACCCGAGTGCAGGTAAGACGCTGGCCAAAGGCGTGACCTTCGGGCCCTGCAGCCGTCCCTTGACCTCCCGTGTCCAGGCTCTCTCTCTGGTCCAGCGGCCTGCTGGTCACCCAGGCCCCTTCCGTGCGGCCCGAAGCACCCGGAGGGGTGTCGCGCCCCGTCTGCTGCCTTGCACGCCGCCCCCCACCCTCCCCGGGCCTCTGGGAGTCCTGACCGGTCTCTCCCAGCCTTCCACGCGATGAGCGCAGCTGTCACCACCTTTCCTTACTCGCAGGTTTGAGGTTACTAGGAATACCGATTTCAGTTAATGTCCTAAGTCTGGCTTCCCCAGTGGGCTCCGAGCTCTGTACAGTGACAATGACTGTTCTCGAATGGATTTCACAGACCGTGCTGTGCGGACTGCGCACACAACATGGCAGAGCCCTCGGTGGCGCTTTCCAGACGTCACAGTCCCCTCTTCAGTCAGCTCAGAAACGGTTCCACAGCTGCTAGTTCACGGGAGCAGAATCTGAGTGGTGACATGTCACACACGCGTGGCACTTTGCCGTATGAAGCTTTCTTTAGGTCAGGACAACGGGGATTTTAACATCTGGTTGGGGTAGCTCAAGAGGAAAGCTGTCCGGGAGAGGGGCCATTTGGTGATGGCGAGGAGGGGAGGGTCAGAACCTCAGCGGCTCGAGGGCACTCAGCTTCCCCGATACCGGGCTTTGGGACGGAGGTGGCAGGCAAATCTAGGTGTTTTTGTCCCTAAAAAGGATGCCCTCCCCACCACCACCACACACATTTGAAGATGCCTACACTGGCATCTCATTGGTTTGCGAATAACAAGGTGCACGGGCTCGTCCTCGTCCTGGCCTGAGCCCTGTCCTGGGCTCTGCGAGGACACCGGCGGGACAGGCCTCCGCTTTGAGCCGCTCCCAGGCCGGAGGACATGAAGTGCACGTGAGGGCCAAGGGCACGGCTACAAAGCCAGTGACATGGCTGGGGTGAGGAGGCCTTGGGGAGCAGAGGCAGCTGGTCAGAGGAGAGGACAGAGGAAGAGGGGAGTGTGGAGGAGGCCGGGAGGAGGGGCGGTGTCCTGAGCCATGGCCATGGGTGCACCCCCGTGGGAAGGCCGTGCGTTCGGGGGGCGTAACGAGCGGAGCATCTGTGCCGCCTTGGCGGAGGCTCTGGTGCTGTCTCCGGAGGTGCAGCCTGGTGGCGGGGCGCGGGGGTGGGGGAGGGGGCAGGACACGAGATGAGCTTCCTCCTCCGCCAGGCCTCCGGTGTGAGGGGAAGTAGGTGCCTGGGAGACAGCAGGGTCGGAGGGACCGAGGTGACCAGGCTCAGAATCACGGACTGGCAGGGGTGCCGGGGACCTTGGAGCCGATGTCACGCAGCCTCCGTGTGGCGTGTCTGATGACAGTGACGCTGGCTGCCGTTGACTGGACGGATTGTCGGCCAGGCTCTGACCCCAGCGGTACCGGTGTCCCTTTGTTTACTGTTCAGTACGAGCACGTGGCGTGGGGACCGTTATCACTGCTTTATGTTTGAGGACGCTGAGGTGCAAAGGTTACGCGGTTAGGAAACTGGGGAGCAGACCTCAGACCTGGCAGTCTGGCTCCGGAGCCCCCGAACCGCCGTGCTGGCCCTCAGGGTCCTTGGCCTGGCTCTTCCCACTCTGCCGCGGGCCGGGCGGGGAGGAGCGGAGGGCTCTGGCTGCCGACCTTGACCCTGCCCTGTGTGGACTTTTCCAGGTTGAGGGCAAGACCTCCATCATCCTGACCTTCAGACAGCTCATGGCAGAAGAGGGCCCTTGGGGCCTCATGAAGGGCCTCTCGGCCCGAATCATCTCGGCCACGCCGTCCACCATCGTCATCGTGGTGGGCTACGAGAGCCTCAAGAAGCTCAGCCTGCGCCCGGAGCTCGTGGACTCGAGACACTGGTGACGCGAGGCGGGACAGGAGCCTGCCGCTTCCCGCACGGTGCGGGGTCAGGCAGGGCAGGGGTGGCACGCTCTCCGAGTGCCCCCGCCACACAGCGGCCTGCCCAGGCCAGGGACAGAGGCTGGCCTGCCCCTGCTGCGGAGGCACGCGCGTGGAGGCCCTGCTCCCGCTGATGCGAATTTTCTGGCCAAACTGGGCTCCCTCACGCAGTCTCCATTCTCAGTCCTGCCCTGAGCAAACCACCCTCCCCGCCGAGCCCACCTCACCCCTGCCCCGCTGGCCCTTTGCCCGACTCCCCTGCACCCTCGACGCTGCGGTCTGAGAAGAGCTGTACAGAGCCCTGGCTCACCACCCTGGTCCCTGCTCCTGGGCCGCAGCCCTCTTCTGCTTTGGGCCTGAGCTGCCACCAGACTACTCTGCTCTTCCTGCCACCAGGGGCTGGCTGCCCGGCTCTTCCTCGTGGGGAGTAGGAGCAGCAGACACCGCCGGCCCTCCGGAGCGTGCGCCCTCCCTGGAGGGGTGTTAGGAGGTTGGGGAGAGGTCGACACTACGGTTTGCTGTACATACTGTTAGCGCCTGTGAACTGGGCCGCTCTCTTCGCCCTACTAATGCGCCCATCCTGCAGTCAGAGCCCACCCCTTCCTCGTGGTGCGAAAGGCACTGCCGCCTTTCCTTCAGTCCCAGTTCCCTACACCTGCCATGCCCTGGCCCAGACGACCGCAGCGGTGGACACAGCCCTAAGCAGATCAGGGTGCCTAGGGCACATGGGACATGGAACACGACCCTGAAAAGTCTGGTTGAGAGAGCGGTTGGTCTACGAAGGAACAAGAGGCGATGTGTGCCCCAGCCCGTGTCCCCAGACCAGCTGAGCCAAGCCTAGGCGAGGGCGGCGGAGGTCCTCAGCCCTGGGCAGTTGTGACATGACACACACATACCCCCTTGGGTTCGTGGGAGCAGATGCTGTCCCACCATGGCCGTCCCTGAGATGTGGAACTGTCTGATTTTCTTCTCCCCAACGTGACGCCCTCCCCGTCGTGGTGCCCTCTTGGAGGAAAGTGGGTCACCCGACACCAGGACTCCTGCGTTCACCAGCCTGAAAACTGCCGAGATTCTCTGATTCTCGCTCTCAGGAGCGAGGTCACGAGCGCACCTTCCCCGCCTCGCCCTCCCCACCCGTGTTGCAGGTGGAGGGGTGCAGCAAACGGAGTGAAAGGACAGCGAACCCGCTGGCCACTGGCGACGTCAGCCCCGCGCCCTGGGGTAGGCCATGGTGCCAATCTGAAGGGTGCTAGCCACCTGAAGCCTTGCTCTTTCTGTGGCTGCCCATGCCCCATCCCCCTGGCCGGGTCAGAATCTGAAATCATGTTCTCTGTCTTCGCCACCGCTGCCCTTGTCGGTCTTCTGTCTTCCAGGGGGGCGTTCCCTTTCACTGACCTTTGTCTCTGCTCGCACTTGTCAAGAAGTCTCCAATTTCTATCCCCAGAAGCCCCCTACAAGGGTTGGGCCCACCGATCACCCCTTCACCCTGAGGACCACCGCCCTGTGGAGGAGGACGGGGCCCTCCTCTCTCCTCGGGCCCATTCCTAAAGGGTGCCTGGGATTTCCTCGGCGCCACCTTCCCCGCCCCAGTCCTCAGCCCTTCCCCACGACGGCGAAGCGGGCAAGGCCCCGCGGGCAGGGGCGGGCTCCTGCCGCGCGTCTCCGGGTCTCTCCCCGGCTCGCCCCCTCCCCCGTCCCGGACCCCAGGGTTTCGGAGGGCGCCGTGCGGCCAAGGGCGTCCGGGGGGACGGGGCCGCGGGCGGCGCCGCTGTGGGCTCCGGGGCCCGCGCCGGGAAGCCCGACGGGCGTGCAGCGGGCGGGGCGGCGCGCGGGGGCGGTTAACGCCAGGCGCGCGGGCCCCTGGCCGCCGCCCGCGGACTCGGGGTCGCTCCGCGCGAGGCGTCCGAGGCGCCGCCGAACGTCCCTGCCGGGCCCGGCGCCCGCGGCTCCCGCGGCTCCCGCGCTCGCTGACGGACGTCCCCCGCCGCCAATCGGGGGCGCCCAGGGCCGGGGCGGCCAATCGGGGGCCCCGGGGGGCGGGGCGTTCCGACTCCAACATGGCCGAAGCCAGCCGGGCCGAGGCGGGCGCCGGGGCCGCGGAGGGGGGGCCCGGGGCGCCGTCCCCGGCGTCGGCGGCCCCCGGCGCGGCCGTCCCGAGGGCGCAGCTCCTCGACAGCACGGTGGACGCGTTCCTGCAGAAGCTCGTCGCCGCCGGCAGGTAGGCGCGGCGGCGGCGCCCGATCCCGCGAGACCGGACGGCGGCCGGGTCACGTGGCCCGCGCGCGCGGGCTCTGACGCGGGGGCGGCCCACGCTCGGCCCCCGTCGCGATGGGCGGAGCCGTCGCCGTCGCGGGGACACGCGGCCCCGGCGGTGCCCGGAGGCGCCTGCGCCTGCCGTGCGCACCGCGCGGACGCCGTGGCCGGCCGTCCCCGCAGCGCCCGTCCCCGCAGCGCCCGTCCCCGCAGCGCCGGTCCCCGCAGCATCCGTCCCCGCAGCGCCCGTCCCCGCAGCGCCGGTTCCCGCAGCATCCGTCCCCGCAGCGCCGGTCCCCGCGCCCCCCCCAGGCTCCCCCGCGCGGCCGCTCCCCCCCCACCCACCGAGCGGACGTGCGCGGCCCCTGCCCGTGCGGGCGGCGTGCGGGGGGAGGCCATTGACAGGCCCTGGTAGAGAGCAGCATCCCGGGGCGCGGGAGGGCGGCCCCCCTGGGGGAGGCGACGCCAGCCGACATCCAGGGGCAGAGGGGACGGCCGTGCGGAGGCCCCGGCGTGGCCAGGGCCTCCTGGACGCTGGCAGCGGCCTGCTCGGCCACAGCGCAGTGATGGGGGGGTGGAGTCGGGGGCCGGACAGGCAGGCGACAGCCTCACCAGGGGGCCCAGTTTCCGGGGCAATTGGTAAAGGAATTGCGCTTATTTTTACGGGCCTCGCTGACACCTACTCGCGATCCGTCGAGGCAGGTTCCTGCCTTTGATCGATTGATTTTTCCCTGCCCATCCTTGCCCTCCCCTACCCCTTGGCCCTGCTTTCTGTTGGGTCCGTGTCTCGTTTGCTCATGTCCGAGTATTAATCTGTCGGCCACCTGCAGTGTCCCAGGGTGTTCCAGGAGCTGGAGATACAGCGGCGGCCGAGACAGAAAGGGCCCTGCTCGCAGGGGTGGACATTCCAGTGCCAGGTGTCCTAGTGAGAATAATCAGGGTAAGGGAACTGAGGTCGGTGGGCAGTGGGGTCTGGGTTAGCGTGAGTGCAGGGAGGTCCTGTAAGCCGTGGGGTTCAGAGGGTCTCGGTGCTGCTCGTCTTTCCGCGACTGGCATCCAGCGCTTGCCCATTGCCTCCAGCTCCCGCCTCCACGAACGGCGCCAGGGTGGACGTCCTCGTGCCTCCTCCCACAGACTAGTGCAGAGGTGCCCAACGGAGAGGGATCACTGTCTAAGGGTTCACACCTACCTGCGTTTTGTCCCATTGCTCTCCAGGAGAAAAAAAGCTGCCCCTGTCTCCCCCCACCGCCTCCGGGTCACTGGGAATCCGCTTTCTAACACCTGTTGCCACTTATGCTGTGAGCTTGCACATCATTGATTTCCTCTTGGGTTTGGGCATTACCTCACTTTCTGGTTAGTCGTTTGGTTTCCTCTTCTGCGAACTGCCTGCTCATTTCCTCCAGCCCTTTTTTCAGATTCATTTTTTGCAATTGGCATTTTTATCTGATTTGCTGGAGTTCCTGGTACAGTCTAGAAATCAGTCTGTGGTCAGTTTCAGGCTGAAGGAGCTGTCTTTCCTTATTAGGTGTTAACTTTGTCTATAACATTCTTTGACAAATAGAAATCTCTAGTCATAAGAAACTAACACAGACCGTAGGTGTCCACACTTTGCCCCAGGAGGATGAAGCAGAAAGAGGCATGCGGTCACCCTGGGGACCCCTCACGGGCGGTGGGTCCTCACGGCTCTTCTTTTTCAGCCTCTGACTAGCTCAGCACCCCTCAGTCATAACAATCGGGAAGTATCGCCTAGTTATTTTTTATAATTCCTTAATGTAGAATTAATTCCACGTAATCATATTGTGCTTTTGGGGACTTGTTTATAGAGACCACCCACAGCTAGGTCACAGAGATCATCTCCAGTGTACTTTTCTGTTGGCTGTTTTGTCGTTTTACTCTCTACTTAAAATCTTCAATCTGTCTGGATTGAGGTATGAGGTGGTCAGCCAGACAGTTCATCCGTCCCCATTGCTCTATGGAGCCCCCTGTTGTCATGTCGCAAGTCCCTCTGCATGCCACATCTTGGGGTCTCGCTTCTGCCCCACGGATCGACTTGCCTGTCCTCGTGCCAGTGCGTATGGGTCCTTAACACCGGCCGTGGTAGGGAACCTTAAGTCTGGCACAAGTGGGTCCCCCTCTCCTCTTTAGAATCGGCGCGGCTATTTGAGGACCTCGATTCGTCCTCGCAACCTTTATAAAATGAGTTTTTCTGGCCCCTCAGAACATTGGGATGGTAAAGGATGTGGAGGTCGGTTTGGGGAGAGCGGGCGGGGTCCAGCCGCAGACGTGGTGTGACCTGTCTGCTCGGGCACGCCGGCTGCGTCCTCTCAGTGGGGTCCGAAAGGGCGCGTGCGTTCTCCGCTGCGCTGCCCCCTCACGCTTTTCAGTGTCGTCACGAGTGTGGGTGTGCTCTCCCTCTCTCTTCTGGAATTCGTTCTGATGACCTAGAGAGCTGACAGGTTGCTGTAGGAGAACGAATGCAGTCGTCCCCCCACACCACGGGGGGCCCTTGTCGCCAGGGGCCGTTTGCGTTTGTTTCCCCCTCCCCGGGTCGCGGTGCCGGGGCTGGAGAGAGCGGAGGGGAGGACCAGGCCGAGGGTCGTCTCTTCGCGGGCCGGCGGCGGGGTGGGGCGCCTGGATCCCCTTCCCGGGCCCCAGCTCCCGTCCCCAGCCTCTGTCCCGCTGCGGGGCGTCGCCGCCCCCGTTCGGGGTCCCCGCCCGCCCCCTGGTGGACGCTCCGCGAATGGCGGCCCCTGCGGCGCCGCAGAGAACAGTCCGCGTGGCCTTTCCAGGCGCGCTCAGGCGGGGCGCGGCCTTCCAGCCTCCGAAAGGCGGGGTCAGCGGGTTCAGGAACCGCGAGGGTGTCGCGGGGTGGCCGGGGGCTTGGGAACGCGGTGCACGCCGCCTGTCGACAGGTGACCTGCAGCGATGCCCAGTGCAGCGCTCGCTCTTGGAGGGGCCGCGCGTCCTTCCCGCACTCGCAGGTCCAGCACCTGCGCTTCGCTGGGCGCCCGCCGCCCCTCGCGGGGTGGGGGAAGTGGTCGCGGCTGGCCCGGAGCGCGGCCGAGCGCCGGGTTCTTTATCCCGGTTTGTCCTCACGGGCATTTTACGGAGACGCAGTCAGGGATGCAGTCGCCAGCGCCGTCTGACGGGAGCCCCGCGCGCAGGGCCCTTGCGGTCGGCACCCCTCCAGGAGGCTGCGGCAGCGCGGGGTGGGGGTGGCCAGGAACGTCGTCCCAAGCTCACCCTTCTCCCGCTCCGCCCTGCGCCCATCGTCTCAGCTCGCTCGCGGGGCACCAGGCCGCTCCCAGGTCCGCCCTGGCGGGGGCCTGGTGCAGGTGGGCGAGGGCACAGCCGGGCTGTGATGCGCCACACGGTGGCCTTGGCCAGCACCGCCGTGTGGCGTAGCCACACCTGTGGGGAGCGGGTCCTCAGGGTCCTCGTCACAAGGAAGACACGATTTTGTCCTTTTTTTCTGTCTCGCCTCGGAGCGGCCGCTTCACACCGCGCGTCAGTCGGGCGGCCATGCCGTGCGTCGCCACAGCTCAGTGAGGCCGAGTCGCTCTCCTCCCGTGCGCACCGGCGTGGCCTTCGAGCTGGCCGCCCTCCCGCCTTGTCCCCGCCTTGCATGAGCGCGCGATTCTGGGGTCCTTCGCCTCCAGGGGCTCCTCGCACCCCAGGGGGACATCGTGGCAGAGGTGGCCTCAGGCCTGCCCCGCTCGGGCCCCCGCCGTCCTGTGGGCAGCGGGGAGGGACGGGATCGCCCGTGTCCGCGCCGCACCCTCCAAGCCACAATTACCCGGTTTCGATTCCGGCCCCGCTGGCTCAGGCGGCATTCCAGCGTGTGGCCACGGACCGCGTGGCCGGCGGGGCCAGAGCAGGACACGGGATGCCGCGCTCGGCTGAGGGTCAGGAGGGCCCAACACCGTCTGGTGTTGTCCTGTTGGTACCTGGGCGACCTCCAAGGCGTGCCAGTGTCAGCTGTGTGCCGTCCAAAGGGCGGGAGACGGCCACCTTCGCCCGGAGGGGTGCTGCTGGGTGCTGGCAGCGCGCTCCAGAGAGGGAGCCCCGGGCAGGGTGTCTGCCCGCTCGGAGTCTGCGGCGCCACCGAGCGCAGCGTGGACCGCTGCGGGGCAGGGGCCTTTGCAGGCGGTCCCTCAGGACGGTGGAGCTGGGCCGCCCGCCCCAGGGCGCCCCGGGCGTGCGACGGCGAGGGAGTGTGTGTCTGAGCAGTCAGTGGCCTTTGTCTCTCGTGGGGTCTGTTGTCAGTCGTGTGATTCACTTCGCAGTGACGCGCACAGGGTTCCAGAGGTGACGTCCTCCCTGCCCTCCCCGCAGGCCGCCGTGAGGGCTCCCCTTTACCCTCAGGGGACGGGGTTGGCTGCGGGGGCCCAGCAGGGATTCCCAGGGCGGTGGGAGTGGACGGTGCCCTGGACTCCAGGCCCTAGTCCAGCGGCCACCAGCCTGACCCCGTGAGCGTAGGCGCGAGCATCTGTGTGTCCGAGGCCCCCCCCGGCTCAGACACTCTCCAGGCTGCGTGAACGCTGCTTTGTCACGGAAGCCTCGTGCCCGCCCCCAGCTCAAAGTGACCCCGTGACGCGCTCTGTCAGCCCGTCACCCCAGAAGCACTCTCCTCGGCGGCTGCCCCGCGCACGCGTGGGTTTCCGTGTTTGCTGCCGTCTCCCCGGGGCCGTGCCACCCGGCACCCGGTGGGTGACCAGCACGTGATCACTCGTAGAAGGGGAAGGGCCTGGGCGTGGGAAGGGAAGGCAGCCGAGAGGGTTCTCTCGTTTGACTTCGTCCCAGAGGGGCTCCGTTGGGGCGTGCGGGGCGCCCTTCGGTCTTTCCAGCCACCAGCCCCGTCTGGGTCAGGTGCCCCCAGCTGCCCCCAGCTGCCCGGGGCAGACGCCTGACTCCAGACGGCGGGAGCGAGACATCCACGGCCTCACTGACGGCGGTGGCTTCGGGCCCCCCCTTCTTGCCTCTTTCTGCCCTGCCTCCTTGGGGACACACTGCCCTCGGGCCCCGGCCCCCGGCCCCGCCGCTGCCGGGAGCCCGAGGCGTCACGCGTCCTGCGGGCGTGTGCGCCACCTGCCACCTCCCCACCTTGCCGCCTCCCTCCCGCCAGCTTTCAGAGGTTCACCGACTGCTACAGGCGCTTCTACCAGGTGCAGCCTGAGGTGACGCGGCGGCTCTACGACAGGTTCACAACCCAGCTGCAGGCGTCCGTCCGGGTGAGTGGCGGCAGGCGCTGCCCCGGGGCCGTGGGCCCCCGCAGGCGGCGTCGCTCCTCCGCGCCCGTGCCCGGCGGCAGCCGTGCCAGTTGCCGCTGCAAGTGGCGTGAGCGCCTTGCAGGCCTCCCCGCCGCGTCCGGCGTCTCGTCGGGTGTGTGCGTGGTCCGCGAGGGCGCGGCTGGGCCTTGCGGACTCTCCCAGCGCCAGGGGCAGCGCCTGGCACAGAGGAGGCCCTGACCAGGGGTGGCTTCAGCGGAGCTGCCTCCTAGAGGGAGCACAGGGACGGGACTCCCTCATGGTCTCCGGGGAGCTAGACTGCCCGCGGTCACACCCCCGATGGCCCCTGCGCGTCCAGGTGTCCCTGTGGTGGGTGCGCAGGCGACCGGGCGGGAGAGGCTGACCACAGGCTCCTCTGGAGCGTCTTCCCTCTCGCCCCTCGTCATCCCCACGTGGCGCCGCGGCGGAAGCGGGATGTCTGTGCAGGGACCGGGCGGGACCGAGCCGGACCTGAGTGCTGGCGGCGTGTCCGGCCCCGTGAGCTCTGGCCCCCTTCGTCCTCAGGAGGAGGTGGCCGAGATCAAAGCGGAGGGGAACCTGGAGGCCGTCCTGGGCACCTTGGACGCCATCGTGGAGGAGGGCAAGGCCCGCGAGGAGCCGGCCTGGTGAGGACGGCCGGGGGCTGCGGGGGGCGGCTGTGTCGGGGGTGCTTTTGTGATGGACCCCTGTGCCCGAGACGGGGACAGGTGGAGAGGGCAGACACCAGACGGTGACCCAAGACGGTGACACGCACAGCCCCCCCGGGGCAGGGCCTGGCAGGGCTGTGAGGCGGGTGGAGGGAGCCTCGGGGGGGTCAGGTCAGGACCTGTGCCTGGCTGTGGGGGGCGGGTGACGAGGCGGAGCAGCAGGGCTGCCACCGTGGCCTGGTGGCCGCTGGCCCTCAGCCCCTTGGATCACTCGGGAAGTTCTGAGGGAGCACGGACCACGCCCGCCCCAGCGTCTCAGCGGCAGGAGGGGCTGAGGCCGAAACACTGCGGACCCTCGTCCCGTCCGGACCCTCGTCCCGTCCGGACCCTCGTCCGGACCCGCGCCTCGGCGGGCCGCCTGGGAGTGCGGCGTGGAGCTCCTGCCCTGGACCCAGGCCCGAGGGAGCGACACCTTTCCCGTGTTTAACTTCTTTGTGCCCTTCGTTCCCGAGGGGCGTGAGCTCTGTGACCCGACGTCTTAAAAGTCTAGGAGGCTCCCCGGCCGCTGCCCATGAGAACCGACGTCTGCCCCCCGGGCTCTCGGCGCCTGTCACCCCGCCCCCCGGGCCGGTCCTTAGGTCTCCTCGCGCGGGCCCCTCCGGGCCGGGCGGCCCCGACCCCCAGCCCACATGGGAGTGGGGGCGGCGTGTGGCCGGGGAGGGCAGTGTGAGCGGCGGCTGGGGAGGCGGCGATCGGGGTGACTGGGGAGAGGGGTTCCCGGGTGCTGGAGCGGGGGAGGGGGCGGGGGCCGGGCAGGCGGGTCTTGGGAGGTGGGAGGGGCCCCGGGGAGACCTTGAACGCCAGCCCCCCCCCCCCGAGACGGAGGGGGGTCGTCACTGACTGGTGGGGCGGGACCTCACCCCCCACCCCGCCTGCCCCCCCAGGCGCCCCAGCGGGGCCCCGGAGAAGGACGCGCGCAGCTCCCTGGCGCCCTACCTCCTGCAGCAGCGGGACGCCCTGCGGCGCCGGGTGCAGAGGCAGGCGGCGGAGAACCGGCAGCTGGCGGACGCCGTGCGGGCCGGACGTGGGCAGGTGGAGGCGCTGCAGCTGCAGGGCCAGGCCCGGTGGCAGGCCTGGCAGGTGGGTGCCCCGCCCCGCCCCGCCCGGCCCCAGCTCGGGGGAGCGCGGCCGGGGTTGGCCCCCCCGCGCCCCGTGCCCGGCCGGTCGGCTTGACCCTGTGCCGCGCTGCGCACCCCGCGAGCGGCAGGGCGCCTGGAGCCTTCGCACACCCCGACGCCCTGCGCCTGTCCTTTGGGGGGACCGAGTTTTTAGTGGTGGCAGGAGTCACTCGGGGCCAAGTTCGTGAATAAGGGGGAGACACTGGGTGCCGGGCGGCAGGTGTGGCCGCGCTGCGGTGACGTGAGTTCCCTTCCTGGCTCAGGATGGGGTTCTGAGGAGGGTTTCCGGGGGGGCCTTGGGCGGGGGCACCATGCTGGGGTCTTCCCATCGCTCTCACAGCCACCTCAGGGCCAGGCTGTTCGATAGCCCCCGCCAGGTGGGGCAGGCCCTGCTGTCCCCGAGGGGAAGGGTCCCAAATCCATGACTCCCGGGTCCCCTGAGTCTGGTCTTCCCGAGACCAGTCAGCTGAGCCTGAAGTTCCTGCCCCGAGCCGCAGAGGAAGGCCCCCCGAGGAGGGCGGCTGGCGGCCTGTCCCCACCCCCAGCCTCCCCCAGTCATACTGGCCCCAGGGGACCGAGCAGCAGACGCCAGGTGCTAGTGACCGAAGCCCTCGGCCTGGTGCTGTCGGGCTCCGCAGCCAGAGTGTGTCTCGGGCATCCTTGGGGCCACCCCGCCGAGCCCCCAGGCAGACGCTGCTCTGCCCCTGCTGCCCCCTCACCATGCGTCCCGGTCGCTCCCCGGTGGGCCCCGGCTGCAGGGCAGGGCCCCGCCAGTCCCGACGGTCAGAGGGGGAGCGAGGCCCCGGCTCTGAGGGCCAGTGGGGTGCGTGCCCCGTGCCCCGTGCCCCGTGCCCCGTGCCGAGGACCGGGCCGCGGTGCCCCGAGCTCGGTGCTGCCGCCTCCACGCCTGGCCCAGCTGGACGTCGCCTCCTCCGAGTCTCTGACACTGTCCGTGGCGGGCGGGCCAGGGAGCGAGGGGACACTCTGGGCCTTGCTGAAGACGAGCTCTGCTCTGGGGAGGCCCCCGGGGCGGCCGAGGCAGCTGACCGACTCCTGCCGACCTGGGGGCCCCGGGCCTGGAGCCGAGGGCGGGAGGGGGCGGGTTTGGGCTTTCCCCGCTGCAGTGTCTGTCTCGTCCCCCGTTGGTGGCAGGCTGTGCACCGAGGACAGGAGGACCTGGCGGCCGTGCTGCGGGGGCCCGAGTGAGGGGAGCCCGCCGGCCCGGGAGCGGAGCGGTCCAGGCTGCGGACCTGCGCGAGCCGCCGGGAACAGCTGGAGAGCCACCCAGTCCCCAAGCGGGGCGAGGGGGGCGGCCTGAGCGGTCCCCGCTGTCACTGTGCCTTGGGGCTCCCCTGAGTCACACGCACTACCTTCAGGTCACCCCGTTTTCTTCTGACTTGGAGTCCTGGCCGGCGCCCCACTGTCGTCTGGGTTGCCCCCCTGCCCCCGCGGTTCCGGAGCCCCCCCGGACCTGGCTCGGGAACCTGTTTTCTGTCTCCGCTGATTGCCCCCTTGCCGGCCAGCCCGAGGGCCCCTGCCGTGTCCTCCCACATCCGTAAATAAACTCCCTGGCCACACTGTAATCTGTCGGCTCCTCCGCCGGGCTCCAGCGGTTGGTGCGGGGCGCCGGGCCATGACAGAACCAGGACCCTTGGGTGCCCTGAGGCCAGGACGAGTTCCCAGGGCCTGTCATGTGTCCAGCCCAGGGCACCCCTCGGCTGGACCGCTTCGTTCTGAGGAAGACCTCACAGTGGGCCTCGGGGCTCATGCGGGCCGGGGGCCTCTGCTTCCTCACGCCCCTTCACCCCCCAGCAGGGCATCGGGAGGGGGACGTGGCTGGGCACAGCTTGTCCCTCACTCGAGAGCGGCTTGGTCACCTCTATCCTGAAGCCCTGGCCCCACCCAGGAGATGTCAGGAGGTCCCCGCTCACCACCCCCACCCCTAAACTGAGCCCTTGGCCCTTCCCTCCCCTGGAGCTGCGGCACCCAAACCCCCATCCCAAACCCCTGGGGTGGGGAGCGGTTGCCCACCCTCCCCCAGGCTCATCTGAGGGACAGGGTTTTCGGGATGGATGTCCTGTCCCTGGGACGGTGGGTCTCTAGCGTCATCCCCACCGTGGGGAAGCAAGGGCAGGAAAGATGGGGCTCAGGAGCCCACGGGTGCTCTCCATGTCCCTGCCCCTCAGACCCTGTGAGGGGACTGGGCCGGGGTCCCCACTGCACTGACCGGTGGCCTGCCCCGACCACGGCCGTCTGTATCCCTGGCCCAGCCGCACCTCTGTTGGCATCGGCTCTTGGCCCTGGGCTCCCTGCCCTTCCGTCCTGACGCACGGGCCTGACCAGGGTTGGCCGCGCCTGCCCCGCCACTGCCGTCTGAACGAGGGTGAACGAGGGCATGGCCGGCCCCGCCCCCGGGGTTTGGCTCCTGCCCACGGCCCACAGTGGGAGTCGCCGCCCGTCTGCGCTCTGCCTGACACTGTGGACCCCTGGGCCACTTTCTCGGCCCCCACGCCCCTCCTGGCTGTCCAGCCACAGCTCAAACTGAGGCTGGGGCAGGGGCCCCGAGGGAGAGTGAGTAGGGGCTGGGGGACCTGCAGTGGCCCCCTCAGAGGGCCCGGGGACACCCAGGGGCAGCTGCGTCTGATGGCTGCCCACCCTCCTCCGCCGCCACTCCCAGGGGCCTTCCCAGACCGCCGTGGCTCCAACCACAACATCCTTTGGGGTTTGGCCTGCAGAGCCGGGGCGGATGACCCCCAAATAGCCCTGGCAGATGCCCCCGGCCCCCGGGGCGCAGCCCAGAGTATAAACGGGGCTGCAGGCTGGTGGGGCAGGCTGAGTCCAAGCAGGCAGCAGCCGCTGACGCACCATGAGGCCCCCCGTGCTCCTCGCCCTCCTGGCCCTGGCCGCACTCTGCCTCGCCCAGCCGGCCGGTGAGTGTCCCCGCTGTGCCCGGCCACCGAGGAAGGGGGTTTGCGAGGGGAAAGGGCTTCGGGCTCCACCGGTTCAGTGTCCTGTCCTGTCCTGTCCCTGGGGAGGGAGAGCGGGAATGGCAGGGGGCGGCGGGGCGGCCTGGGGCTGAGCAGGACTGGACCAGGCTCCTACCCTTTGCAGATGCAAAGCCCAGCGGAGCAGAGTCCAGCAGGGGAACAGGTAGGAGGCAGGCCCGACGGGGGCTGTGCCCCGTCACCTGTCGTGCCGCCCACCCCCAGCACCCCCACCTGGTCCCCTCAGCCCCATCCGCCCCCTGCCACCTCCTGCCAGGCTTTCGGGACGCCAGCCTGCTCCCTCCCGTGCCCCCCTAACTCACAGCCACCTGAGCCCCGGCCCTCTGCCCCACAGCCTTCGTGTCCAAGCAGGAGGGCAGCGAGGTGGTGAAGAGACAGCGGCGCTACCTGGACCACGGGCTGGGGTGAGGAGGGCGCCGGGAGGGGGGCGGGGCACCCCTTGGGCCTTCTGCCGGGAGGCTGATGCCCCTGTGTCGGCCCCCAGAGCCCCAGCCCCCTACCCGGACCCCCTGGAGCCGAAGCGGGAGGTGTGCGAGCTCAACCCTGACTGCGACGAGCTGGCCGACCACATCGGCTTCCAGGAGGCCTATAGGCGCTTCTACGGCGCGGCCTAGGCCCGCTGCTGCCCGCTGCTGCCCGCAGGGCCCGCCGCCCGCCCCGCCCGCCCCACAGGCGTGGGGACCCCTTCCCCCTGCTGCCCCAGAATAAACTCCAGAAGAAGAACTGGTGGGCTCCGCTTCCTGGTCCTGCGTCTGCTGGTGTGGCGGGGGGTGCGCGGTGCCAAGTGGGTTTTGCCTTTTCGGCTGGGTTTTATTTGCCGCCTCGTTCCAGAAGCAGGGGAAGTGGCTTTCTGCAGTCCAGGCGGGCCCCGTCGATCCCAGCACCCCCGCCCCCATCCTCGACCCACAGTGCAAGCTCAGACAGACCTGAGCCCGATGCCCGCGGTCGGGGCAGCTCGGGCAGTCGCTGTGGCGGGCGGAGGGGGCGGAGGGGGCAGCGGGTCAGTTAGTTCCCGGGCTGAGCGGAGGCCGCAGGGCAGGCCCGGAGGGAGCGGAGCGGGCGGCGGGGACGGCGCACCTGGGGGGGGCGGGGCGGGAGTGCGGCTTCCGGCCCGGCCGCTCACTCACCTGGGCCCGCCCGGGCCGCAGAGCGGCAGGTGCGCCGGGTCTGGCGGGCGGCGGGGAGGCCGGGCCGGCCTGGGGCTCCGCCCGCTCCAGCCGCATCGGCGCCGCCGCTCACCGCTTCTGGGCGTCTCCGCCCGACCGGGCGCCGGGCACGAGGCGGCACGAGACAGACGCGGGCCCCAGGCCCTGGCCCGGCCGCGCCTTGGGAGGTACCTGCGGGGGGGGGGCTGGTCTGGGGCGCCCTGGGGAGGGCTCGGGGACCCTGGCCGGGCCCCCGCTGCCCTGGGGTCCCCCCCCACCCGCTCGGGGCCGCGGCCCCTGGAGTCCAAGGCCACAGCAGGCCCCCCGGGCCGCCAGGTGGGGGCAGGGCCCGCCGAGGGTCAGCGCCGGGCGTCCAGGCCTGGGCGGCCGGTGGGGGGCGAAGGAACAGCCGCAGCCTTGTCGGGCCTCAGGGAGCGGGAGGGGCGGCCCAGCCCCAGGCTGGCTGGAGCCCGCGGCCCTGCGACTGGCCACAGCCGGCTCCCCCAGGCCGGGCCGCACTGCCGGGCCGGTTCTCCCAGGGGAGGGGGCCCTTCAGCCCTGGCCTGGACCCGAGACCCCTCACCGGGCTTCGCTGCTGCCCAGTGTCCCTGGCACGTGTTGGTTCAGCCACGAGGGGTGTGCCCAGTGCCTCAGCCCCAGGTCCTGGAGGTGCCAGTCCTTGGCGGAGGACCGGACCTGAGGGCTCACCCCCACCCCAAAGCTCTCTGCTTCAGAGGACCCAGCTGGAGACTGCAAAGCAGCCCCGGGCCGCTCTGCGCCCTCAGGACCACGCAGGCCCCAGCTCGCTCCAGTGGGTCCTCCTGAAACCTCCCGAACGCTGTTCCAGAGCCCCACCCCCCGAGACGCACACAAAGGCACCAGGAGACAGAGCGGGCTTTAGGGGTCTTTATTAAGTGGGCACTGGGGGTGCCACCCCCAGGTGGCCCCCGATGTGCTACCTTGAAGAGGCAGACAACCTGCTCTCCGGAGCAGCCTGGGAATCGAGGCTCCCAGGGGCGGGGGCCCCCGGGGCTGAGACCCCGCCCCACCCCCGCCGAGGCGCGCCCTTCACTTCCCGCCCTCTCCCAGTCGCCTCCACTCCGAAAGCCCACCCGGCCCCACCAGCTTCCGTCCCGCAGGAGTTCGGAAGCCCAGCGGGACAGGCCCCCAGTGGGCAGCGCTGGGGGCCTCTCCTTCCCCCAGTCGGAGGGTGCTGGCCTTGACCGCACCCGCCTCCCCCCCTCACTGGCACCCTGCGTCCCGGCACAGCAGCCGGGGACGCAGGCGCAGCTGCTGTGGGGCTGGTGGGCCCGGGGCCCCCAGGGGCGTGTGGACTGCCCGCGGCGCCCTGGGAGCCGCGGACAGAAGCAGGGTGGGCCGCAGGTGTGTGCCGTGGCGGTGGGTGCGAACCCAGCCCAGGCTGCTATCAGCGTGGCCAGCCCCAGGCCCCTCTTCTTTAGAGTCCCCACGGCTCCAAGGCCGCCCAGCCCCCACGGAGAGAGAGGTGGGTGGCCCTAGAGGCAAGGTCTGCAGAGAACCCCCCGAGGCCTGGTGTCACCCACTCTCCCCAGGGCTGGAGGGCGCCCCCTCCTGGCCCCGACCTCCGCATGCTGGGTGAGGAGGGAGGGCCCCGCTGTCCCTCCCTCAGAGGTCCAGGAGCCACTCCAACGAAACGCGGACGCCCCGCCTGCCGCCGACCCTGGGGACAGCAGGGCTGACCAGGGCCCTCGGGCCTCTCCTGCCCTCTCCTGCCCCAAGCGCTTTCCTCGCTTCCCTGACACTGTCTGGCAGCAGGGGACCAGCCCTCCCAGGCCCTCCGGGCCCCCAGCCCGCGACAGCCGGGCTTCCTTCCTGAGTGCGTGCGTCTGCGTGAGGGGGGGGACGACAGGCGGCGGTCCCGGCTGCCAGGGAGGGCACGAGAGATCTGGAGTCAGCCCACTGCAGGGCCCGGGGGCAGCGTCAGCCAATCTCCTTCCACTGCTTGTAGAAGTCCAGGACGTTCTGGACGTCCACGCTGGCGTGGGCAGCGGCCTGCAGGGCGGCCTGTGGAAAGGGGCCAAACGGGGAGGACAAGTTGGTGGGGGCAGGGGAAGCGGTGACGTCTGAGGGGGCCTGTGCCGGTGCCACCTCCCATCCAGTCCCCTCCTGTTGCCCAAGACCCACCTGCATTGGGCCCGAGAGTGCACTGGGGTTGTCCAGCGGAAAGCCCGTGATGATGGTCACCATGCCGCTCGGGTCCTCCTCCCCGGCCCCCTGGGCCAGGGTCAGCTGTTTGCAGCTGTCCAGGATCTTATAGAGGGTCCTGGGGGGAGAGAGGACAGTCTGGACACCAGGACTTCCAGGGCGCTGGGGAGGCCAGGGACGGGCCAGGGAGCAGAAGGGGTGGGCCGGCACCGGAGACTGTGCCACGGGGAGTGCGGGCGGAGGCACCGGTGTGAGGACACGGAGCCCAAGCCCCTCGGGCCAGGCTGGCCCTGCCGCCTGCTCCAGAATTCCGGGCAGGGCCGGGCCTCACCAGGCATCGGTGTCCTGCCTCTTCAGCTTGTGCCGCTCGAAGCTCTTCCCCACCTCTTTCTGGCAGCGAATGTACCTGCAAAGGACACACGGGTGGAGGTGGGACAGAGGGAGGGCGCCTCGCACGAGGCCTACGGCTGTGGCTGGCTCTAGGGGAACCCTGCGTCCCCCAGCTCGCTCTCCCTCCTCCGGGGGGGGGGAGGGGAGAAGCAGAAGATGCCCCTCGAGTCAGGCTTCGGGAGGGAGGCCCGAGCGCGTGGGCGCTGTCGGCGCCCTGGCTGGGCGAGGCCCGGCGGGGTGTGGGTGTCGGCCAGCGCGAGGCCAGAGCAAGGGCCTGGGGCTGAGCACTGCACGTCTGCTCACTGCGGCTCCCCCCCGGAGGCCGGAGCCCCGCGGCCGGAGGAAGGCACCCCCACCCTGGCAACCCCAAAGGACGAACTCCCACCGAGGCCCACAGCATGGAGCCTGGGGTCCACCGCCCCCCCTGCCACTGACGCCGCTTCCCGTTTGCCCCAAAGCTGATGGACGGCAGGTCGGTGCTCTCACAGGGCTCCCTGCTCCTCCCATCACCCTGCTTGGGCCCCTGAGACCTGGACTTCTGTCCCCAGCCTCCCTCCCCGGGCAGCGGCAGCCCCCCAGCCCACCCCGCCTTGTCCCACGGTCAGCTGGGCGATGGCCGCAGGCTCGGCACAGGCCCCGCGGGTCTGCACCCACCTGTTTCCTTTTTTAAACTCCGCCTCCAGGTATCGGATCCCATCCCGGGCCCCTGGGTGCTCCTTCTTCAGTAGATCCAGGCCATCGATCACTGTGGGCAAGGTGGGGGTGGGGCAGGACAAGGCGGGTGAGCCCGCCCGCTGTCTTGGGGGGCTCTGCACACACTGCAGGAGGGGGCCGGGCCCACAGGGTCCCCAAAGACCCTTCAGAGTGCGACCTGGCCACGTCCTGAGCGCTTTCCCCAGCCGGCTCGGGAGCCGAGGTTTACCAGGGGTCCCTGCGCCCGTTGCACAGGTGACACGACCGGTTCATAAAAGCGGCAGCACGTGACCGAGGCCACTGCGTGTTGACTGGGTCCCGAATGAGGGTGTCTCCGCACCAAGCCCACGGTCTCCCTTAGCCTCACTGTCCCCCACGCCCCATCAGGCTCACCTGTCCTGGGGATGATGACGATGAAGCGGCCACTGGCGGCCAGCTGGCGGATGACGGGGAGGTGGTGGCACAGGGCTTGGGTGTCAGGGACGAGGTAGGGAGACATCGCCGACTGGGCCTTGGGCTGCTGCAGGCTCCCTTCTAGCTGCGAGACCTCGAGCTGGTGAGAGAGGGCAGGGCGGGCGGGTGAGCGCTGCTCACAGGGGTGCTCACGGGGCTCTTCCCGCTGCCAAGGGGACGGGGACCCTCACCCAGTGGCCTGGGAGAAGTGGACAGGAAAGAATTAAGGTGGAGAGAGAGGGGACACAGCAAAGGCACCACGAAGGCACCAGGGCTCTGTGAACGGGCTCATGGAGGACAGGGACGAAGTGGTGGGGGGTGGGGGACGGGGGACTTGCTGGGGCTTTAGGCGATGCCCAGGCTGAGGGCCATTGGGGCCACGATGTCCCACCTGCAGTCGGAGCTGCGCCATGTCCCTCATCAGCCTGTTCCGCCGCGCTTCCTCCTGGGCCTGCGGGAGAACCGTGCTGAGCTTGGGGCCTGGCCCGTGCCAGCCCCGGGGCCACCCTGCCCGCCCCAGCCTCAGGCCGGCAGGACTTCGGGGGCCTGACGTGGGTGGGCCACGCTCACAGCAGCTGCCCAGGGTCCTGCCCGGGGCGGGGCAGGCGCCCCAGGGCCTGGGTCCTGCCCTCTGGCACCCGCTCTCCCTCCCAGGGGGCTCCGTCCACACACCGCTCGCCTCTGTCACCATCCACTGCCAGCACCTGGCAGAGCCGCGGCCCGGGGCAGACGTGACCCACACACCTGCCGCTCGGGAGGGAACGCGCCGTCGCTGCAGCGTGGGCCGTCCCCGTTCCCCCCGGAGCAGCAATGGGGGCCTGACCTGACGCAAAAGCTGTTTTCAAACAAAGGTCCCTGCTCTCAGGGCAGCAAAGGGCTTCCTGGGGACCGTGGCCTTCCTGGCTGAGCACACGGCCTGCAAGAGGCGCTCAGAGGTGGGGACGCCTGGGCTGGCAGGGGCGGGTGCGGGGAGGGGGCGGCTGAGGGCAAAGAACCCAAGGCCCCAAGCCACATGGGCCGTGCCAGACGCCACCCCGAATGTCCCGGTGCCGTGAGGCTCAGAGGACTTGCCCGCGGCCGCGCGGGCCCCGCGCGGGAACCCAGAGCGCCGCCACAGGGTGCGAGCCCCGCGTGAGGTCGTCTGCCTTGCTCTCGCGGCTGCAGCCCCAGTGCCCAGGACACTGGGTCACTGTGGTGGGTGTGACACGGCGCATGCGCAGTGAGCGCCTGTGGGGTGCCTTACAGGAGGGGAAGAGGCGACGCCAGCCCCGGCCTCCTCTGGGATGGGAGGGCGCCCGCCCGTGCAGTGTCACACACCGGGACCTGGGCGCTCCCCTCCACTCCCGGCCCCCACCCCTCGAGCACGCACCGCAGCGCCACGTGCCAGGCCCACGCCCCAGCAGACCGCTCCAGGTCACGGAGGGGGCGGGCCTAGCCAGGGCCAGCGGCGCGCACGCGGCCCTCGACTCCGTCAGTGTGGGGCCGGGTCCGACGCCGGGCCACCCCTCGGCCCCTGGCGCCCCCTCGGCCCAGCCCCACTCGCCAGGACCCCAGCGGGCCGGGCGGGGCGCCGACTCACCATGCGGAACTGGGCCTGGGCCTGCTGCAGCAGGCTCTCCCGCTCCGCCTGGGCGGTGCTGACGAAGATGCCGACCTCCGGGCTGAACTGCAGGGCGCTGCCTTGCAGGCGGGCGACGAAGTGGCCGAAGCTGCGGATGCAGCAGATGCGCACGACCGACTGTGAGGGGACACGGGCGAGGCCGGCTGAGCAGGGCGCCCGCCCTGGGAGGCCTCGCAGCTGGGTGGAGGGGGGACGAGCACCACGGCCCAGAGCCCCAGCTGCTGGCAGGGCCGTGGGCACCACCAGGGTGGGGGCGACGACACCCGCTCCACTGCCACCTGCGTCTCAGAGCCCCGTGTGGGAGGCGCGGGGCTGAGATTGGCCAGCGCGTCTAACGTGCTTTTTTGGTCAGCAGGACCCTTTTCCCCACTGGAAACCCCGCACCTCGAACCCTAAAACACCGCAGACTAAAGCTGTTGCTCCGAACACAGCAATGGTGCGGGGCGGGGGGAAGGGAAAGGGGGGCCGTCGGCCTGGCTTCCCTCTGCTGGCCCCAGATGGCCCACGTGGTGACAGATCTAAGGTGGAAGTCGCTGGGCCAGGCGGGCAGCGCGTCCCCTTCCCTCCCAGATCTGATGCTGACTCAGGTCAGCTGAGAGGAGGGGGGACACGGCAGAAGAAATGCCGACGCAGGTCCCGAAGCCCTAAGGACTCGTGACCTGTCCTACAGAGAGCGGGCCAGGGGAGGCGGCCGGCCCGACCCCAGCGGCCCTGCGCGAGGACCCCCTGCCCAGCAGGGACGGCTCCGGTGGCTCCACACGTGGAGGACTCAGCACGGCCCCAGGGACACCGCGCCTGCCGGCAGCAGGGCCCTCACCTCCTCCGCGGGGCTGAGCAGGGGCCGGTCCGCGTCAAAGTGAAAGTGCCGGTGGGCGGGCCGCAGCGGGGGCAGGCTCCGCAGGGCCATGTCCTCGGGCAGCGGCAGGCTGGAGGGAGGCTCGGGCAGGTCGCAGCCTTCCAGAAGGTCCTGCACCTCGGGACACAGGGCCAGGCCTGGGGGAAGAGGACCCATGAGGCCGCCTGCCCTGCTGACGGTGAAACACCCCCGGGACGGTGGGGAGATGGAGGGAAGAAAGGGACACGTGGGGGCCGCAGGCGGGGCCGGGACGGCTGGGGCCGCGAGGCTCCCACTGCAGGGCAGCTGCCTGGGTGGGCCGGGAGGGGGACCCCGGAGGGAGGGACGAAGAGCCTCTGAGTGAGACCAGTGTGAGAGGCGGGGAGGGGGTGGGGGGATCCATCTGGAGGTGGCGGGAGGGGACGAGCCGGACGGATGGGCTCCAGAGGTCAAGGCTGACTCTCAGTGACCCAGGCACCTGGATGGCACCAGCGACCGAGGCTTCCAGGCCCCGTGGCTCTGCTCCTGCCCACTCCGCTGCCTTCCCCAGGGACCACGCCCCCAGCGGCCCAGGCCACCCGGCCAGTGGGGCGGTGCTGGGGTGAGAAACCGGAGCGGCCACAGCCACGAGGGCTGCCACCCGAGTTCCCCTCTTTACCCCGAAGGCAAAGGTGAAGGCCGAGGTCACCGGAGGGAAAGGGCTCCAGGGGGGCGGGGGAGGGTGTGCCCAGGCTTGCTCACCGGACTCCTGGAGCTCACCAGCAGCGGGCAGCAGGTTCAGCAACACGGACAGGCGGTTCCACAGGCTTTGAGAGCTCTGGGGACAGAGGCAGAGGGGCCTCAGCGAGGGGGTAGGGGGACCGTGGTCACCAGCCTGGGAGGGTCTGCTGGAAGGCGGCCAGAGGCCAGCGGGGCTGGCGGAGGACGCGGAAACCGGAAGCCGGCCCGTGAGGGATGGGGGTGGCCACGGAGCCTTGCCGCCCTTCACCAGCAGCGGGACGCGTCCCGGACAGAGAAGGCAGAGGAGGAGCCGGGCGGCCGGGGGAAGCTTCCTCCCGTCCGGCACGAACCTTGCCGGACGCCCCTCAGGGACGCGCCCAGGGCCCCGCCACGGTGACTGACTGTGACTACCTAGGCTGTCATCCGACAAAAGCACGCAGCCGAGGTGTGCCTGGCCCTGAGCCGTCCCCTGCAGGGACGTGCGGGACCTGCGGGGACAGGGGGCCTCCCCGCAGGCCAGGCGTGCTACCTGGAACGACGCGGGACAGAAGCCTCAGGGCGCCACAGGTCCACCACGGACACCAGGGCCCAGGGGGAAGAGCCCGCCTTGACTCCAGCCTCTGAGCAGCGAGCCCGACTGTCCCCTACCCCGGGCTCCTTCAGGCGCCGCCTGGAAACCCCGCCACCCGCTGACTCGTCTCCCTCGTCAGCACCCAGCACGGCCCCCTTCCCGGGACGCTGACGCCCGCCCGCACCACGGCCACCCCTGGCGGAGGCTTCGCCCGGCACTGGGCTGCGACGCAGAACACGCAGCCCCCGCTTCCCACCCGCGCCGCTGGTGCCCCGGCCACAGGCGCCCCCAGGACCGCGGCCGGGCCCAGCCCTCCCCTGCGGGAAGCCCAGAGCCCCGCCCCAGCCCGAGGAAGGGCGGTGGGGCTGCGACACCTGCGCGCACACGACGATGAGGTCGGGGTTGGTCCGCAGCCAGTCCAGGAAGACCTTCACGGCGGGAAGCAGGCCTTCGGCCATCAGCACCTGCAGCTTCTCCTGGATGCTGTGCTCGTTCGGACAGGAGCGCCCGCTGGACTCACTCCCCTCCGACTCGGAGCCGTCCTCGGAGGCTGGGGATGGGGACAGAGCTGGCTGAGTCAGTGGCACATGGCGACAGGCTTCAGCTCGCTGCGGGCAACCCCCACCGACTTGGGCTCCCCCCAGGAGGACGGAGGGATCCCTGTCCCCTGCCAGCGTGCCCGGGCCCACCACCTCCCAAACGGCTGCTTTTAAGCCAAGAGCCCGGGGCCACTTTCAACGAGATTCTTTCAGGCTCAGGCCGAAGCGGGAGGCTGATCCACAGCTGTCCTCCTCCGACACTTATGAAGTGCCTACTGTGCGCCAGGGCGAGTGGGGGGGCCGGAAGCATGCCTCCGGCTCCCGGCCCGACTTCGCACGTTACAACGCTGAGCGGGTGGTTCCAGCTGAGCGCCGCCTCCTCGGTGCCCCCACAGGCCGGGCACGTCCTCGGCACTGAGGACGAAACGTGGCGGTCCTGCCCTCGAGAGGCCCGCTGGCGAGCAGGGGAGGTGGACCATGCAGGGCTGCAGAGGCCACAGGAGCCCACGGAGAGGACACCTACTCACCTCGCAAGCCCCAGACCAAGCCACTTTAAGAAGAAATCTACAGGGCGGGTAAGAACTAACCAAGCGACACGCTCGGGACACGAGGCAGTGTGCTCCAGGCCCGAGGGAGCAGCACGCACGGCAGCCCGGCGGGGGCAGGGGGGCAGCACGGAGACCGGGGCGCAGTCCAGCACCAGGCCGCCGCGAAGGGAAGGCAAGACAGGGCCCGGAGCCTGGCGAGGAGGCGGCCCAGCCGACGCCACCCCCCGTGCGGGGGAGACCCTCAGGCCTCACTCAAACCCCCTGCCCTGCTGCGTGCTGCTGCTCCCAGCTTCCAGGAGCCCTGGTGGGACCTGGGACAGCACTGGGTGGGGGGAGCAGGGGCACAGCCATACTTGTCGTGTGGGAGGAAAGCCCCAGACCCCCAGGGTTGGGGGGAGGGAGGTCAAATGAAACCATGAGACAGGCTGGGAGCTGGGAGTGGGGGCCGACGAGGTGGCAGAGAGCAGGGGCCCCTCGGCGAGTGCCGACGGCATGGAGGCAGGGACCAGAGCCGTGCCCAGGTACCTGGGTCCGAGGGCCTGTCCACGTCCCCGTTGACGCAGGGCCTGCAGCTGGCCAGGGCGTGAGGCTCGGCGGTGGGCTGGGGCAGCAGGTTGCTGAAGGTGGGGGCCAGTCGGAAGCAGCGCTTGGTCTGGAACATCTGGGTGGACATGGCCTGCAGGTTGCTGGCAATGCTGGCCTCGCTGGGGCCCAGGGGGCCATTGAGGGACTCGGGAGCCTCCGACCTGGCCCGAGGAGGCTCCGGGGCTGGGGACCGTGTCCCCTCCTCATCCTCCATGTCCTCCAGGTCTGACCGGGACTCCTGGCTGTTCATTTCCGAGTCCGTCTCGGCGTCAAAGGCCGTGCCCCCACCGTCGAGGCTCTTGTCGGAGCCACTCTCCGAGCCCTCGCTGGCCCGGGCTGAGTTGTGGCTCGAGTCCGACTCAAAGCCTTCGCTCAGGTCACTGTCGTCCCCAGCTTTGGGCAGGTGGCGGCGCCGCCGGAGGCAGGAGAGGCGGGACAACCTGCGGCTCCTCCGGGCCTCACTGGCTGGAAGTGCTGCGGGCGGGGGCTCAGGCCCCGGGCCCTCCTCCTTCTCCAAAGGCTCCTTGGACTCAGGTTCATCTGCAGAGAGGAAGGTCAGGTGGGGCAAGAGCAGGGAGACGCCCTCAACGCCACCTCCCAGCCGCGCCCATGTCCCCCCATCCCCACGCCACACCTGTGCTGTCGCTCTGCAGTGCGGGGACCGGGTTCTCGCCCTCCTCCAGCTCGGCCTGCAGCCGTATGTTGACGTGGTTGACGAGGTGGGAGAAGAGGGCCAGGGTGAAGGCGATGGCCGCGCTGTACTGCTTGGACCCTGCAGCCGGGAGGGCCCAGTGTCAGGGGCCTGGGGCCCTGGCCACTCCCACCCGCCTCACCTGCTCGCGACCCTTCCAAGGGTCCGACCACCTCTCAAAGCTGCTTCTGAGGGAAAGACATCCCTCGGCCTCTGCACTGTCACCCTCTGATCTAGAACGTGCGAGCTCCCCGGGCGCTTCCCCACGTAGCGTGTGCTCTCGTCACGTCAACCACCTGGCTTTGATGCCCACACAAGGGCTCCCCCCAAAGCCCCAGAACCTTCACACCCAGCCCCGCCTGTGTCCTCCCTGCTCCCCAGCCCTGCTGCGCGTTCACCTCTGCCAGGAAGGTCTGCACACCTGACCCTGTGGCTGGGTCCTGGCCATCCGTGCGGCTGAGCAGGGGAGGGGATGCGCGGCTGCCTTCGCCTCACCAGGAGCTCCGACCGGCAAGGCCCCACCCCCGACCCTCCCCCAGCCCAGCAGTGACACGGTGACACGGAGGTGAAGGGCAGCTTGCGGAAGGGGGTTTGCAAAGCGGCAGCCGCAGGAGGGGGCGGCGAGGGGCCCGCACAGGCACCTGCTCTCTTCAGGCTGTGCACACCCATGAGGCAGATGACGACCATCTGGAAGATGAGCAGGTCCGGGAGGAAGGCGCACCCGCTCTCGCTCTCCTCCCCGTCCTCACTGGCCAGGCTCAGGTTGGGAGACGAGGGCAGGTAGAAGAGACAGAGGTTGAAGTCCTCCAGGACCGACTGGCAAAGCGACGTCAGCTCTGCGTCCACCGAGCTGCGGGAGGGCAGGAGTGGCAGGGGCAGCGAGTGATGGGGGCCGGCACCGGCGGGCTGATCAGTGGCCCCTTGAACACCCAGCCAGAGCCGTGCTGCCGGAGCGCGGCCGGGAGACCGGGGAGGCGGCCGGCGCCCGCGGGCCTCACCTGCTCTGGGGCTGCAGCAGGCTCTGCAGGTACATGAAGTTCACCAGCAGCCTCTTAACGTCTCTGCACCTGCAGCGGGCGCGGGAGGCGGCGGTGAGCGGCCGGCGCCCTCCCCGCCGCGCCGCCCCGCGGACGCCCCCGGCCCCTCACCGCTTGCGGCTGGGCGACAGCCTCCGCGTCTCGCACTTCTTCAGCTGGTGGTGCATCCTGGCCGCCTTGTCGTACAGCCGCTTGAGGTTCCCATAGGCGCCCTCAAAGGACACTTCCGACTGGATGCTGAGGGGGACGGAGGCCACTGAGCCTTGCTGTCGCCCTGCCAGGGCTTCCAGGGGCAACGCGGCTGCCAGGGGCGCGGGGCCAGCCTCCCCCCCACGCACGCTCCCTCCCGGCCACACGCACACGCCTTCCCGACGCATCGGGCAGGGGCGAGGCCCAAGCCTCCGCCACACGCGAACGAGAAAGCCCCCACTCCGTGCCAGACGCCTTAGTCGCTGCCCCCGAAACGCACCATCCCTGATCTTTAAAGGGTCGACCACTCGCTAGGGAGCATTTAACAAGCGCCTACTATGTGCAAGGACGCGCGCATGCACAATTTCAGCTGGTCCTCGTGACAGTCAATCGTGAACACACACGAGCACCCACTACGTGTCAGGCACCGCACCCCACCACTGCCCACGTGTGCAGACGGGGAAACGGAGCCGCGGAACACGGTGGCAAGGTCACAAGCCAACACGTGGCAGAGCCGGGCCCCCACCCCGAGTCCGCCTCACGTGGAGCCCGTGGCCCTAGCTGCACCCTCAAGCTCTCGCTGGAACCGCCGCGGTCACAGTGAGGCCGCGGTGAATTCCTCGGTCCGCCCGTCCACTGACGCTGGGCTCCACGTCTCCCGGACCCCGGACCCCCGGGAGGCGTGCTGGGGCCACACGCCCAGGTCTCTGGGACGGGCGGACTCTGCCTCCAGTCTCCTGGTCGCTCCTCGCTGAGTCTCGAGCCACCGTGTAAGAAGCGGGTCTCCCCTGCGGAGGAGCCACGTGGAGACTCCGAGTCGACAGCGACGGCACCAGCCTCCGGGTCGGCCGGCACCAGTGACTAGCGCAGACGGTGCACCAGGAGCGGCCCAGCCGGGCCCCCAGCGCCAAGCCTGACGCGGGACTACATCAGCACTGCGGGTGGGGCTCAGGGGCACCCGAAACCGGCATGTGCGCGGCGCTCTGAAGCGACCCGCCCTACACCACGGCCGGGAGTGTGATGAGGGGGCCGGGAGCAGCGGAGAGTGCTCCCCAGAGGGCACGTTAGGAAAGGCGAAGATGCTACACAAAATGGCGACGAACAGTGACCCTACCAAGGTGACCACAGCAGCACAGGAAGACCCTGCCCGGGCGGCCCCAAGCCATGGCGCGTGGAGCTCCAAGGCAGGACGGGGCGTGTCCCCAGGCCATAAGCGCCTGATCCTCTGCTGTGAGGCCCGAGCCACCACACGGCCACTCCAGAGAAGCCCTGGGCCCGGAGGCGGCACCCGCGAGGGTCCCGTGCCCCTGGCAGCCCCCCTCCCTGTCGCGTCACCAGCAGCACGCTGGTTCACCCCGTCTCACATGCACTTGGTGACAATGACTAAGTAACCTAACTCTGACCAACTTCAGACGCCCTGAGTGTAGGTTTTTGATCCTAAGAGCTAAGTGTCAGATCAGGGAGGCTGTGACCCACCCTGCTGCCAAGCCAGCCCCCCACCCTGTCACTGCTGTCGCCTCAGGACACTGGGGCTCTGCAGTTCTGAGGTCCCTGTCGAGGCGCCTTCGGTCATGTTATATCAGCCCTGTCAAGCGTAGTTCCTTCTTCGGACAGCAGCCGGGTGCTTTGCATGAGACAGTGGGGAGCAATTTGAGCTGCCCCGTGCTGACAGACCGGGTGGCAGTGTGAAAAGCAGCAGAGAGTGCCCGGCGGGGGTGCTGGCAGGGGCTCACCAGCGCAGGTAGCAGTACATGGCCTCCACGCTGTAGTACTTGCTGCCCGCCAGGGTGCCCAGCTGGTTGAACGGCATTCCTGGGGAGAGAGATGTCACTCAGCCTGGAGCCGCCGTGCCCACCTGAAGCCCAGCATCAAAGGACTCGTGGGGAGGGGAGCTGGGTCTGCAGGGGACACGGTGTCCCAGGGGACTCCTGGCCGACTCCCTCCGACAGCCTACCCCCACCCAGTCTGCCTCTGAGGGGGCCAGGCCAGGCCTTCGGTGGCAGCGGCTCCTCCCAGGCAGACAGAGCCGCACAGGCCCCCTCCACCCAGCCTGGTCTCCCGGTGCCGAGTCCCACCCACATGCAGTCCCCACTTCTCCCTGTGGTGGGGCCTTGTCCCTCGTCACTGTGCCTGCTGGGGCCAAGTGCCACCTCCTCTCTACACAGACCTCCTCCCGCTGTCCTCCCTCTCAGGAGACCGTCCCACCTCCTGAGCGTGCGGAGGACCCGGGCAAAGCAAGAGTGGCCTGCCGGCCCCGTCAGCACCGTCCCCAGCTTGGAAAGCCACTGGGCCGGGGGATCCCATGTGGGGCCACTCACCAATCTGGGGGGCCACCGACAGGGCCTGGTAGTAAAACCTCTCTGCGAGCAGCTCGGTGTCCACGCCGGCCAGCTCGTTCTGATACCGCGCTGCAGGGCAGAGAGAGGGAGACCCACCATGACGACGGCACGTGAGGAAGACCGCCCTCCTCCGGGGTCCCCAGGAGCTGTCGCCAAAGCCCGGGCGGAGGACACCGAGCTAGAAGCGAGCCGCCGCGTGGCTGCGGGTAACCTGCCCAGCGCCCTCCTCGTGGCAGAGCTTGTCCACCATGTAAAGGACGCTCGGCGTCCGCAGGGGGAGCAGGCTTTCCCTGACAGACCCCACGCGGGCCGCAGCACACGGCTACTTGGGGACGCTCTGATGCCTGCTTCAGACTCAACTGCTCGTTCCCAAGAGACCATAATAATGACACTGGTCAGCCTCACGGCAAACAGCCGCCTCCGAGGGCCTGGGGGTGGGCGGGGGAGGGGGGCAGGACGACACGTGCCTCGGGGCAGGAAGAGACAACACGCCCAATGGCCACACAGCCCCAGCCACTGAGGACCCTTTGTCTGTGGGGACAGGAGACCGGGGGCCACAAAGCTGGCACTTTCCCATTCTGAGAACCATCTGTCAAGCCAGGAAGTCCGCCCTGGGCCTGACTTCAATTCCTCCAGGAGGAGCAGAGAGAATAGAAAACCCCAAAGGAGGGGAAGTTAAAATCTCCCTCGGCCACTGCTGAGAGCTCGAACACGCCCCACTCCTTGCGCCCACTGGCTCCCTCCAGCTCACAGAGAGACGGGCAGATAAAGGGGCCACATCGGTGATGGGGAGAAGCGATCAGGGGCCAAGTGACACCGGCTCCGCCAGCACGGACGCAGCGGCACCGAGCTCAGAGGCAGCTGGAGCCTGCCCTGAGCCCAAAACGAAGGAAATGCGGGTTGGATCCTTACACAAATCCCCCAGGTACACCAGACATCGGTGGCATGCCATCTGTGCCCAGTCTGTCTCCTTCCCTGAGGCGGACACTGGCTTCTTGCATCCTGAGAGAGGGAGGGAGAGACCTGTGAGCCGCGCCTTGTCCCGCGCCCCCGGGCACACTCTTCCCAGGTGGACAGAGGAACTTAGAGTCCGGGCTCTCGGAGCACTGTCTGTGGGACAGCGAGGACTCGCTCCCAGGGCAGTGAGAGGCTGGACAACAGGGGCTGGGGTCCTCAACTGGGATGGCTTCTCATGGGGAAGGTCATGCGAGAGGTTGTCACAGGAAGGCTCCCAGAAAGGAGGAGGATGTGGGGCTCCAGTGTCAGGACAGTCGTGGGGCCCGGTGGGGCCTGGGGAAAGGGGCGCCTGCCCAGGAGGAGCGGGGCATGGACGAGGCCAGAGCAGTACTTGACCTCTGCCCTGGGGAGGGAGGCGTCCTTGGAAGGAGACAGCCAGGGGTGGTGTCTGGGTGCCGGACGTGGGCCCTAGCATCTCCCAAGGTCAATCTCGCTGGCCTTGAGCACCCGCGAGGCCGCCCCCTCAGTCACCCCACTGTACAGTGAGGTCACCTGCCACCTGGCAGGCGCGGAGGGGCCAGCCTGGCTCCAGAGACCAGCGACCCGCCACTGGGCCCTGCAGCCACTCTCTGCTACGCTCCCGCCCCCGGAAAGCCCTTCAGAAGGTTTCCTACGTGACTTCTCGCAGCTGGCCGAGCGGAGCACACGCCAGTGGGGAGAAGAGCTGCAGGGTCTAGGGACCGACTGGAAGTTAAGGGTCCCTAATCGCTCTGGGGCTCTGGCCCCAGAGTCTGGCACGAAGCATGGGCCTGTCTGGGGCGAATGCGGCTTGTTTAAACACTTCCAAATGCACCGCACAGACCACGAGCTCCATGAGACCCAGAATGCCCATGGGCCAGTGAGGGGCGACAAGAGCTGGGGGTCGGGAGAGGGCGGGGGCCCTGAAGGGTGGCCACCAGCCAGACACGGAGGGAAGGCACTGCCGCCGGGACATGCCCTGGCTGGAGAGACCGCGCCATGCTGGACAGTGAGCAACCGCAGCGGTTAAAGGGACGGTGCAGAGGACATGCGTGCTGGCCCTGGCTGAGACCATGCCACAGCCCGGCCCCAACCCCAGGCCAGAGGCCTCTGTCCTTCGGGCCTTCACCCTGCTTCACGTGCCCATCTGCCCACGTCTGAACTTCACGAACACCTGCGAGTCTTGCTGGAAGGTTCTGTGCCTGGCTGGGTCACAAGCTCCACGAGCCACAAGGGCCACGCAGGCCCGGGCGGAGGCACGAAGCTTGCTCCCCGGCCCACTGACCTATGAGGGGGTCAGTGACATGGGTCCAGTCGATGCAGCACTGCAGCTGCAGCTGGTAGTGGGACTGGATGTAGAGGAGGAGGTGCTGGTAGAAGCCGATGCCAGCGACGAGGTGTGTCCTGTAGGCGCATTCCAAGGTGCTCCGGCTGTGGATGTGCTGGGGGCGGGAGGGACGCTGAGCTCCAGCCCAGGGCACCACCCCGCCTTCTCATCCCAGGACAGAAACGTCCCTTCTTGGCTCTGACACTTACCTATGTCTCCCCTCGCTCAGGAACTACCTACCCACCCTATCCCCCACTGCCGAGGACCACACGCCCCTCTCCCCGTCATCTCCCCCTTGGCCCACCCTCCTCCGACCACGGCCTGGCCCACCTGCCCAGTTGTCTCTTCCCCCACCGCAGACGAACTGCCTGCCAGGATCCGGGGCCTCCCCGTACCTTTTTGTTCGTCTTGATAAGCTGGATGACTTCGTAGTACACCTTTCTCCACAGCAGCTCCTCGGCCTTCCTCCCATAGTCCACCGGGTGCAGGAACATGAGCTTCACGCACAGCTCGCGCAGCCTGCGGGCAGCACAGCATGAGGGGAGCCCTGAGGGCAAGGCGGCCTCTGCCACCAGCCCACCGATAAGCCTCCAGGCCTCCCAGGACACATCCAGGGTCAGTCAGTGTGACCCAGGACTATGGCCGTCCTGGAAGGCGCTCGGAGCCCCAGGAGACAGACAGGACCAGTACGGATCTGAATAATCTTTATTCTCGCCCTGCACCCTTCTCTCCTTTTCTCTCTGCCTTGTTATCCTCTTCTTCTCCCTTCCTCACACGGTGCAGCCAATTCCCCAACTCAGATGCCACTCTCAGGCCACCAGGCTACCAGACGCAGAAGCCGCGGACAGCGTGAGGACCCCCCTCCCCGCCCCTGGGTAAGCGGGACCTGGGAGCCCGTCGCTGCACAGGAGACCAGGGGAGAGAGAACAGGTGTCCGCAGGTGACGGGGCCGGGCGAGGGGCTGCGGCCTGTCCCCAGCTTACTTGTTCCGCAGGCTGACGTTCTCCGGCTTGAACACCTCTTGGTACGCGGCTTTGTTGCACAGGATGAGGTCGAGCCGGTGCACGGCCTCCACCACAGCCCTGCAGGGAAACGGGCGAGCGGCCTGAGCCGGGCGCACGGTCCGCGCGGACACCGGCCCCCGGGAGCAGCCAAGGAGGGCGGGCGGGGAGACGGGGAGGCCGCAGGCTGCTCGGTACAGAACGACGGGCGCTGCCTACGCCCTGACCCAGCAGCCCCCCGGGGGCGTCCGGCACCGAAGGAGACACTTCTGATGGTCACAACCGGGCTGTGGGGGTGGGGGAAGGACTTGCTACTGGCATTCCGTGGGTGCTGCTAGACACCCTACGACACACGGGACAGCATGCCACGGTAACTGTCCCACCCAAAAGGTCCCCGTGTCAAGAAGGAGGGACCCTGTGATGCGGGATGCCAGGCAGAAAATCTCGGGTCTGAGCCCCGGCTGTGCCTTCCTGGCTCTGTAACTCTGGGGAATCACCCGCCAACCTCTCTCAGCGGCAGTCACCACGCCCGTAAAAACGGAGATGAGCACAGCAGCCACCTCAGAGGGCTGCTGCGAAGACCAAGTAAAATTGCTAATGCACAGCATCGGTACACGGGGGGCACCGGCACGTCATGCGTTACTGCTGTGGGAGGGCTCGTAATCGCGGCCGGGAAGGAAGCGGGCGTCACCAGCCTCTGGTGACGGCACGCCTAGTGTAAAACTCTGCTCTGGAATGGGGAGTGCGGGAAAGTGGGGGTCCTGAGCGGCTGCATCACGAGGTCTCCTGGCTCCTGCTAAAGGAACGGTTTGTCGAGTGCACAGGGTGGGCCCTGGAACCAGACCGCACAGGTTCAAATCCCGGTGCTTGCTAGCAGCTGGGTGGTCCTGGGCAAAACACCCGCCTGCCCCCATCTCAGTTCTTCCATCACCGACGGTGAGGATGACGTTAGCTAACACAAAAAGCATTCACGACAGGGCTCGCACACAGTAAGCGCTCAACGAGTGTGACTCTGTCCTTCCTGTTACAAGGCAGAGGAAGAGACTTCAGACACTAAGAGAAAGGCCAAGGAAGCTCTATGGATGGCTAAGAAGTGCCAGACGAAGCTGTCATCTCCAGAAGGGTAAAATCCAGAGGATGACAAACAGCAGCTGTTGGACAGGAGAATCAGGCGTAGGTCGGGCCACAAAAGCCACCAAAACCAGGGAGTGATGATTCTCGAAACCATCCGGGTGTGTCAGGAGACTGACACACATGTCCCTGGGCTGGGGAAAGTGGGCCACAGCAGGCAAGCGCCCTCCGGTGGCCTAGGGAGCACACCACTAAAAGCTGCCCGTACGGGGCAAAGCGCCTGCCAGGCCCGGCTGAGCGGTGGGACGGCAGGTGATCAGGCCTTCTCACGGGCAGTCTCCAGAGCTGGCCTGCTCCAAAGCCCCGGGGCTGCCTAGAGATGGGAGCCAGCCCTTTTGGCCAGCCTGGCCCTCGACGCCAGGGGCAGCGGCAGGCAGCTGTCGGCGATGCACTCCATGCCACCCTGGTCCCCAGGGCAGGGCTTTTAACTTCAGGGGCATGGGCGGATGTAGGTGTGTGTGTTTACGGACGGGCTCACGATTCGCAACCCAAAAACGTTAACAGCCACTACTCCAGGAAGTTCGAACCGTAAATTCTGACACCTGAGAGGACTCAGCATTTTCTTCTCCATTCCCCATCAGACCGGGAGCTTCCTCCACTAAAATCGTAATCTCCCTTAGAACCCAAACCACAAAACTGTCTCATTCACCGTTGTAACCCCGAGCCTAGTACAGAGTTAACAAAGCAATGTGTTTTTAAAAACGAGTTAATTGGCCTAATTAATTGGTGCTTGTGTCCCTTCTGGCATCCCTTCTCCTGCTGCTTTTTCTTCTGAGGGCTTAAACACTTCAGAATTTCATTTCTGTAACAGACTATGGGAAAGTCCCAAATTTACTGAAGCTCAGAATGACAGTTTCATCGTCTAACACATTTATCTTGGGCAGAGAAATCACCACCCTCCCCCAATTCCTTCTACCAATCACCACTGCTACAATAATAAAAAGAGACCTTTTGCCTCAAATTTCCACCCTGCTGAAAACCAGCAACACGCAATTACAGGCGGAGATGCCCGCGTGCACACTGGTAAGCCACACACGCAAACACCCGGGGTTAAATCAGCCAGTCCCGTGAAGGCAGTGGCTCGAGAAAGAACTCGATCTGAGAATGACTAAAGGAGCCATCACCAAAGCTGGGACAAGTCAGGAACCTTGCTGACACGCTGCCCGCGCTCTGACAGGCAGCGCTGAAATCAGGAGCATGACGAGGCACATGTGCCACCCGCAGCCAACTGCTCTCTCTCCCAGGGCCCAGGGGCTGCTGGGCCGATGGCTTTTCTATTTATGGAGCAGCCGGTATTCCCCAACGTCGTCTGAAGCCAGAGCAGGCAGATGCCTGCTCAAAGGAAGAGAAGACGAGACACCCCTGGCTCTCACTGTCGAGACGGGCGGGGGCTGGAGGGCGGCCTCGGCCTGCGAACGCTCCCGCTCCCGCTCCCGCTCCCCCGAGCCAGCGAAGGCCGCCAGGCCTGCTGGCCTCTGGAAGCAGAAAGCTGCACCGGGCCGGGGCGCCCCATTCTACTGCGATCCAGTTCTAGAGCGCGCGTGCCGGCTGCTCCCCTCGAAGGGCCGCTGACCCGGGGTGGGCGAGCCCGCACCCGCCTGCTGCCCCGGGCGCAGGGCTGGCGGAAGGTGCTGCGAGTGCCCGCGGCCTGCAGGTCAGGAACCCGGGCTGGAGGCGGCGAGGGCGGCGGGCGCCCCCGGCGCCCGGGACCGGCTCCCTGACCTACGGACACTCCGGGCCCTCGCGGCCTTCCTTTTCATTCAGATCCCCCCAAAATTAGAGCCCTGAGGGCCTCCAGGGCGCGTCCAACCCGAGCCCCTCCGTGGACGGATGAGGACCTGGCCCAAGGTCACGGGGGGGGGCGGCTCCCCGGCTTCGCTCAGGGCGCCCCGGGAGTCCCCAGGGCCCCCAGCGCGACTCCCTTCCGGGAGCTCCCGTGTCTGAGCCCCGGACCCGCCTCCGCACCCCCGATCCGCAGAGCGGGCGGCCGGCGGGCCGGGCGCGGAGGGGACCCTCCACGTGCGCCCTCGAGCCTCCCGGCCGCGCCCCCCCACACCCCGCCGCGGCCCCGCCCCTCGCGCCCGCCGCCGCGGCCCCGCTCACCGGTACAGCCGCTTCGTGTGCAGGACCTTCGCTTCCGGCTCGCTGCTGTCCCCCGCGGCGGGGCCGTGGCTCATGGTGCCCGGCCCGGGGGCGCCGCCCGCTCACAGGCCCCCGCCGCCCGCCGCCCGCGCCGCCGTCCCGGGCCGCGGCCGCCGCAGCCGCCGCCGCCGGCCCCGCTCGGCCGCCATCGCTGTGAGGCGGCCGCCCGCGCCCGCGCCGCCTCCGCCTCCGCCCGCCAAGTCTCGCGATGGCGGCGGCGCCCACGCGGGCCGCGGGCGCGGCGCCCCAAGTCTCGCGGGACTTCCCGCCCCTCCCGGAAGCTGCCGGGACTGCGCCCGGGCGGCGCGGCCGCGGCCCGGCGCCGGCGCGCTCTTCCGGGAACGTCGCGGGGGCGGGGCGGCCGCCGGGCGCGTGGCTGCGCGTTGTCCCGCGCGCGCGCCCCTTCGCCCCCCCCGTCGAGCCGCGCAGCGGCATCGCGCGTCTCCCTTTCCCCCGTCGTTTAAACAAACACAAAAATGCCTGCGACAGCGGCTCGTCCGGGGCCAGCACGAGCCCAGAGACTTCCGGTCGCGCGAGCGCATGCCGGACACCGGCTGCCCTCCGGGCGCACGGACGGGAGCGATCCGGACGCCGCCCCGCCCGCTCCGAGCCCCAGCGACCTTAGCGCCGGGTGCGGCGGGAGCACGGAGCCGCGCCCTCGCGCGGCTGCCCCGGTCCCCACCTGGGAAACGGCGCTTTGGAGTCCTTGACCTTAAGCCCGAAAAGCGAGGTGCCGGGGGGCAGAGGCTGTGTGCTCCGTGTAAGGGGAACTGCACTCCCTTCACGCCACTGCGGTTCCGGTCCCAGTCTCCGTCTTCCCTGCGTATTGATTTAGTTGCCAGGCTGCTTTATGGTCTGTCCCCATCAGGGGCAAAGACCTTCCTGTCATCTTGTGTCCTGGATGATCTGGGCTTAGAACAGTGCCTTAACGAGCAATAGGTGCTCAATAAATACCGAATGAGTAAGTGTGGAAATCCCACCCTTTTCTGGGCAGTCTAACCTACTCCAAGTGCCCTTGGGTGCACAAACCCCATGGCCCCCCTCTGCCTTCCTGAGCCGGGAGTCCCCACACTTCCCATTTGCTAGAACACAGGCTTATTTCTGTGCCCAGCCGCACCCCCACTTTCGGAGGGATGACAGCCTCCTCCATGCTTTTCTGTCGGCAGATCCCGCAGGGCGGGACCTGCCCCTTTAATCTGGGCTCCACCTGCTCTGGTCGGACTGGTTTGGAGATATAGGTCTCCCTTTGAGGGAGACCAGAGGAATACTTGCACAGCCAGCAGGGAGCTGGGCAGCTCCTTCCCGGACGCTGTGGGGACCCTCTGCCTCTCCAGATGGAAAGTAAGAGGGTGTCAAGGATCTGAATGTCAAGGAGTGGGGGGCCCTTGTGGAGGTGGAGGGAGAGGGTCAGCGCCACCAAGAAGCAGTGGGACAGAGAATAGACGGCAAGGGGAAGAGAGCCCGGAAAGGAGGCAGGGGAGCAGCCGCCACGGGACCTCGAGGGCAGAGTGCACAGTCCCAGGCCCTCCGGAGTTGGCCGAGGTGGCTTGTGGAGTTTGGAAGCTGCCCAAGTACCCAGGCTCAAACGAAAAAACGGTATACTCACGCCGCCAGTTCCCGGGGACAGGTCTGTTGGCAAATCACTGGTATCAGGATCTGTGGGGAGAAAGGGAAGTTTGAAAAGGGGACGGCTTCTCTGTCCCCAAGGAGGTCCTCAGTGGGAGGCAGCTCTGGGCAAACTCTAGACACCTTTCCTTCCTCTGGGTCCTGCATTGGGGTGGCCATGACCCTCGGGGTTTTGGCGGAAGGGTAGAAGGCGTGGGCGGGGACTGGCCCAGCTGAAAGCCTGTGCCCCCTGACTCACCCTCTCCTGCTGGATAACCTTCGAGGTCGTAAGGGTACCTCCATGTCAGCTGCTCACCGCTCTCCTGCCTCCCTGTTCCAACACCTTCCTCCACACCATGTCCTCCCAAAGGTTCCCGAGGGGACTAAAGCCCACGAAACTGGCTGCTCTGCAGAGTTCCAGTTCCGTCCACCCATCCTAAGGGCCAGAGGATGGGGCCCTCTGATGAAACTTACCTCTGCTAACCTCCAGGGTGACATGACTTGACGGTAGACCCCAGAACCGAGGCCCCAGGATGACAGAACCCGAGACCCTGGCTCTGCTGGAGGTGAAGGGGCCTGAGGCCCCAGAGAAGAGTGCGCCCCAGGCCTTGGTCCCCAATGGCAGGCAGCCGGAGGGGGAAAGCGGGGCTGAGTCCCCTGGCGCTGAGTCCCCCAGAGTGGAGTCATCGGCCGGGTCTCCCGCAGCTGGAGAGGGGACTGAGGATGGCCTAGACAGCACTGTGAGCGAGGCTGCCACCCTGCCTTGGGGAACCGGACCCCAGCCCACTGCTCCGTTTCCGGACCCGCCGGGCTGGAGGAACCTGGAGCCCGAGCTCCTGGAGGCCGAGCCGGCCAGCAAGCTGGAGGGCCTGCTGGAGGACGACACGGACCCGCTGCCCGCCAAGGCGGCCCGGGCCTGTGTGCCCATCGACCTGCAGTGCATCGAGCGGCGGCCCCCGGAGGCCGTCGCCCTGTGCTGTGAGGCAGGCGAGGCCGAGCGCCGCCGGGCCCTCCTGCACTCCCGAGCCGGGCCCCCCGAGCCACTGGAGTGCAAGTGGGCTGAGGCTACCGCCAGGCCGGCCGGCCGGCCCTGCAGGGGCTGCGGGAGGTGTGGAGGCCGGGAGGGGCTGAAGGCCGTGGCCTCCGTGGCGGCCGCCCTCGTCCTCTTCCCCTGCCTGCTGTACGGGGCCTACACCTTCCTGCCCTTCGACGCCCCCCTGCTGCCCACCATGAGCTCCCGCCTCATCTACACGCTGCGCTGCGGGGTCTTCGCCACCTTCCCCATCGTGCTAGGTGAGCTGGGGCCCTATGACAGCGGAGGGGACCCCAGGGACTGGGCTGAGGGCAGGGCTGGCCTGGCCGGGGAGTAGGTTGCTTTCCCTTCACTCGGCCAGGCCCCCCAGGGCCTCGCACGCCCGCCCCCCTGCCTGCCTGTCCCCTCTGGGGCCCCCAGCCCCACTGTGCGGAGCCCTGGCCGGGGCCTGCTGACCCGTGCCCCCCCCGCCCCACTTAGGCCTCCTGGTGTACGGGCTGAGCATGCTGTGCTTCTCCGCGCTGCGCCCCTTTGCCGAGCCTCGGCGGGAGGTGGAGATCCACCGGCAGTATGTGGCCCAGTCGGTCCAGCTCTTCATCCTCTACTTCTTCAACCTGGCCGTGCTGTCCACCTACCTGCCCCAAGACACACTCAAGCTGCTTCCGCTGCTCACAGGCCTCTTCGCCATCTCCCAGTGAGTCGGGGTGGGGGAAGGGCACAGGGAGGTCGCACTGCGACAGGCCACAGGTGCCTGAGCCATGTGGATGGCCAGGGTCCGGGAGCTTTCTGGATCCCGCATCGGCCCACACGGGCACCCTGGAAAGATGAGACCACTTTCTCCCTCGCTCCTTACCTCCCCTGGCAGCAGGGGTTCAGCTCAGGTCTTCCCACTGGAAGTTGGTTTTGGAGACACATATACCAGGTGTGGCATAGACCAGCCTTCCACACATTGAAGCCATTCCTCTGTGACACTCTGGTCAGGGAGCCACTGGCCTGTAGTTGAACAGCCCGTGACCAAGTGCTCAGTTCTTTATCAGGCAGTGTCTCTCGTCTTTCAAAGGTCCCGATTATTTGAAAGTCCTCTTTTTTGTGCTCAAAACTGCTGCCCAGACCCTAATCTCTGAAACTGCCCTGGACAAAATGTTCCCCACTCGTGTTTCTTTGCTAAGTGGCCCTGATGGCCTCACTGTCCTTCCCTCTGGGCAGGAAATTCTCCTGCTGGTCAAATGGGAGAAGGGGCCTGGTCAAGGGTATTGATCATCCTTCTGCTCATACAGACCAAGGTCACGTTAGCTCTCATGGCTGCCTTGTTACTCTGACTGAGAATCTGGTCAGCTGAAATCCGCAGGGGTGTTCTCACGGGAACTGCTAACGACCCAGAAGGCACTTTTCAATTTCTGAAGCCAAGTAAATGCAGGTCTTTCCACTTTTTCCCTAATATATTTCCTTCTATCACTTCCGATATACAATTCCAGGCAGCTTCAACGGCTAAAGCATTCTTCTTCCTGTTGAGCTGAAGTTTGTCCTGACTGTAGCCTAGTGCTCCCCTGCCCCACGAGCCCCCTGAGCATCACGCAGCCTTGCATTTTCTCTGGGTGGGTGTTTCTGGTGATAAATGTTCCTGCTCAGGTAACTGCACCTCCCACCTCCCTCTCGGGGAATGCTGGTCTCAGGTAGAAGTTGGCTTAAGCAGTGAGAGCCATGCGGGAGCTAAAGAAGCCTCAGTGACTCTCTGGTCCGTCTGACCCATTTTATAGAGAGGGAACCACAAGAGACGTGGGGGCAGGGTGGAGTCGCTCAGGTCAGCCCCAGCAGTGTCAGGACTGGACTCTGGGTCCCTTCTGTCTCTCTTCTCCGCCACGGCAGCTTACTTAGCACTTTGGGTCTCTGTGGCATCAGCTATAAAATGGAGTTGTGAGGATCAAAGTGAGGTAATCCGTGTAGCATGCACACCAGCCTGGCACTCAGTCAGGGTGTGCTGTGAACACTTACTATTACACACTGCTTCCTGGTGCAGCAGACAAGCAGCAGTTACCTGTGTAACAAGTAAAAACGGACACGTCAGTTTTGTCATAAGTGGCATGATGACTAGGCTTGGGTTCGAATCAGTTTTCCCGTTTCCCAGACGTGTGATCTTGGACCAGTCTTATCCCTTTGGAATCTTAGTGTCTTCATCTGCAAAAGGGGAAATAGATGCAGCTGAAAACGAGTGAGGAAGTGGTTTATGTGTTGATAGAAATAATCTCCAAGATATAGTAAATGGGGGGGGGGGAATCCGCGTACAGAACAGTCTTAATAGCATGCCACGGAGCTTCAAAAAAGGAAGACGTACCTGTTTTCGCTTGGACATACGTAAAGACTCACTCGCTGCACAAGAAAGCCTGACACTGGGTGCCTGGCGTGGGTGCGGAGTGGAGGGGGAGGCGAGGGAAGGAGCAGGGTGTCTGGGGACTGCAGGGGGGGACCTTTGACCACAGGCGTCGGTACCTTTGACTTTTGAGCCGTGCGACTGTATCGTCTACTCGAAGCTTTTAAATTAAAAATCGAGCAGGAGGGAGGGGGCGGTCATGCCACCTCGCGGCGCAGTGGCTGACCCCGCCCCGCCCCGCCACCCCCCCGCAGGCTCATCTACTGGCTGACCCTGGCCGTGGGCCGCTCGCTGCGGGGCTTCGGCTACGGCCTCACCTTCCTGCCGCTGCTGGCCATGCTGCTGTGGAACCTCTACTACATGTTCGCGGTGGAGCCGGAGCGCATGCTCACGGCGGAGCCCCGCCCCGCGCCCGCCGGCCCCGCCCCCGCCGGCCGCCGGCCCCGCCCCTGGGGCTGAGCGCCAGCCGGGGCCGCCCACCCGGGCCTGGCCGCGCCCACCGGCAGCCTGGCCCCGCCCCCTGGGGCTGAGCACCCGCCGGGCCCGCCCACCCGGTCTGGCCCCGCCCACCGGCCGGCCTGGCCCCGCCCCCGCCATGCCTGCAGGATGGAGGGGACAGCCCTGTCCTCGGAGGAGGAGCCCGCGCGCCGGGGCGGGGGCTGCACGCTTCTCGCCCCGAAGGTGATCCGGGCGGCAGATCCTCCAGGACCCCCACGCCGGGGGAAACTTCTCTCCGGCCGGGCTTGGGCCCCCACCGCCGTCCCTCACAGGCCCTGATGCCTCGGACAGGACAACGGCCGCTGCCCACGGCCGCCGCCCTCCCACGCGTCACGTCCCTGTGACTGCCCACCTCCAGCCCGCGAGGGGAGCGGAGGGGGGAGGGGTGCGTGTCTGTGTCCACGCGTGGGGGGGGAGGCACAGTGGCCGGTGTTAGCCCCACGTGAACGTGGGTGTGGCGATAAATGACTCGCGCTGTCTCACTGGGCTGCTGCCTCGTGTTTGCGCCCGCGACTTGAGTGTCCCCTCCTTGTCCACACGGCACCAGGAACCTCCCTGCTCCACGGGACCAGCGGCCGGCACGAGCCTGGGTGCTGGTGAGGAGACGCGCCTTCCACCCCCCACGACCAGCCCAACAGCACACACACGACACGAGCATCGTGGAAAAATAGGTCTATTTCATGACCCGGGGCAGCCGACCAGCCACAAGTGGTGGAAACAGTGGCTGAAGGAGCGCGGAGGCAAGTCCACGGCGACCCCCACTAGCAACAGCCCTGTTCCCGGTCCTTCTCCGGAGGATGAAGAATGCCCCATCTGGTGGCTCCCAGGACTAAGGCTGCCCCCCGAGGCTCTGCAAAAAAGCGAGAAGGGAGTAGCTGGCCGGGGACACTGACCCTCTGACTCGCAGAGGTCCGAGGCCCAGCAAGGCAGGTGTAGTAACGTCCTTCCCTCTCAAGAGCAGGCCTCAGTTGATGGGCTGATATTCTGAGTACCCCTTGGGGCCCAGCAGCAGAAACAGGCCCCCCGCCAGCAGCAGGAGGGCTGGAGCACCCAGGGCCACCGCCATGACGCCTATGACCAGTGGGGACAAGGCATCCACTGGAGGCGCCCCCACACCCAGGAGCGCCGACCTAGAGCAAGCAAAGTGAGAAAGAGGTCAGCGGGCTTGGGAGGCAAGGCCGAGGCCCAGCCCTCCCACCTCTGCCCCTCCAAACCTCAGCCCAGGCCCCGCCTCACCAGCTGAGGTAGTGTTGGTCCCAGTAACCAGGACCTGTGGGAGTCCCAAATGTCAGATTGAAGGCACAGAAGTTGTTCTGGGACCCAAAGAAGGCACGGACAATGGGCGATTGGGGCAGAAGGTACTCCAAGGTGGGGTAAGGAGGGGACGCTTGGCAGGGCAGGGCTGACTCTCGGCCCCCCTGCTTCTGGGAGAAAGCCACGGGTCGCCACTGCACGAAGCCTGATGGGAGGGAGCCCCACAGCAGCTGGTCCAACTGGGGAGAAAGGCAGAAGAGGCAGGATGAGGAGGGCCCCATGGAGCCCCGCCTTTCCCCAGACTCCGGCTGCCACTGGCTGTCCTGAGTCCCAGGCCTGCACGGGAACCTCTTTCCTTGGTAGAGAGGGGTGTGGGACTGGATGAGCCCTGACACCATGAGCCCACGCTCAGCTCCCTCCCTGGGCCCCTCAGCCTTTGCACACCCCACCTGTCGCTGTGTCACATGGCACGTGGCCTCTGCCTTCCTGTCTTCTCCACTGAGTGGGCAGAGCCTGGGCCTAAATCATCAGCACGGCGCCCAGCACTTGAGGGAGTGGGATGAAGTATGGCTAAGTGGCAAACGGCATACCGTGTGTGGCTCTGATAGGGTCCCATCGCCCCCCACCCATCTGCCTGTCCGCTGGAAGTCTGACCTGGAAGACGGCGGGCGCATACTCGTCATCGATGGACTGCTGCCCCTGCAGTGAGGGGCAGGCCGGGCCCAGCGTGGCCACCTCCAGCCCAAACAGGGAGCGGTTTCCCCGGGGAGAGGCCCCGACCAGGGCCACCTCCAGCTGGCAGGTGTCCGCTGTGTGCAGGAGGCGAGGGGGCTGGGTCGGCCGGCCGGACCTGGGGAAGGCCTGCACCTAGGACGGAAGAGGCATGGGGGCATGGAAGCCGATGGACACCTGCGCCTGGAGGCCACCCCGCCGACTCCCACCCTCACACACCAGCCTCTGCAGTTCCGACTCCCCGCACCCTTACCCTGAAGGTCAGGCTACCATTGGCAAAAGCCCCGGTGGGGTCACCAATGGGGTGGCCTTGAAACGTGGCACTCAGGGTGGCGGGGTCCAACGAGTCGGTGACGTTGTTCCAGGAGAACTTGGCCAGCGAGTACGGTGGGTACGGTTTTCCTGGGGGCTTTGCGGCTGTGTCCGACGTGTTGGTGCCATCAAACTCAAACAGCTGCCAGGCGGGGCGCAGTGGGACTGGGCTTGCAGGGTCCAGTGGCCCCGACCCCGGCCCCCACCGGCTCCAGGTTCTCACACTTGACTCTACTTCACCCCCCAGCCTGTAGCTCCTCCCTCTAATCCAATGACCCCCTCCTCTGCCCCTCGGCCCCCCGCAGCCCCCTTACCCTGGTAAAGACGAGGGCAGAAGAAAACTGGACACTGTCCTTGGGGAGCACCATCAGGCCCCCGTCAGGCTCGGGGGAGAGGAGGAGGCTCCAATTGACACTCAGGGCGCTTTGGGGCGTGTTGGTGGCCACCAGCAGCACTGCTGGAGGCCCCAAGGTGCTCCACACGTAGTGCAGCGTGGAGTTGGTGCCCACTGCCCGGATGTGCAGCAGGTTCTCGGGGGGGCCCGCCCAGTCGGAGATGACCTCCAGGGACACCTGGAACAGATCGGGGGAGACACAGGGCAAGGGGGAAGTTCGGGGGAAGGGCAGGGGACTTGGGGGATGCTGGGACGGGGTGGGGCCTCAGGGGTCTAGACAAGAGAAACTCGCGGGGGCGCTAAGGGAGTCTGGTGTAGGGCAGAGGTGGGGTGGAGAGGGGGAAGAGGCACCACGGCCTGGGCCTGGGCAGCGTCGGGCCGGCACCTCAGCAGGAGACAGGAGGCCCCACACCCGCACTGCCCGCAGCCCGCACAACCCCGTCCCGGGCCCCGTGGCTGACCCCAGCCCTTCCCTGTGCGGCAGGCCCCCCTCCCCTGCCCCTGGTGGCCCGATTCCAGCCACCGCTCAGGGCGGCGTTTCCTGAGACGCCGCCACTCAGGCCGCTCACCTGGCGGGTCTCCTCCCCCCGCAGGGCGAACGGGGCTGCCCACAGGAGACTCAGGAGCAGCACGGGGCCGGGGGCACAGCGCCCCCGGCCCCGGCAGGGCCCCTCCCAGCTGCCCATGCAGCCCCGGACAGAGCGAGGAAGAGACCCGGGAGTCACGTGACCCACGGGCTCAGCTGATCTCTTTCAAGGGCGGGGCCGTCACCAGTCCTTAAGGAGGCCGCCTCCCTTAACCCAGACCCCGGCTCGGGTGACGCCCGAACGGGACGGGTGAGAAGTCCTCGGCCGACCGGGCTGGCGAGGAGACAGCCTGGAGCAGGCAGACGCGCAGGCGCCCCGCCGCGCCGGAGGCTGGGCCCCGCCAGCGGGCATGCTTCTGGATCCCAGACCCAAACGGCACCCCAGTGAAAGGACTGGCAGGGAGGAACCGGGGGCAGGGGGCGAATGACACTCTCTAGAAGGTTCTTTTCGTCTGTTACTGAGCCCCAGGTAGAGCTGAAGACACCTGGGGAGACAGGACACGGAGCGGCACGTGCCTTGCGCTGCGCGCAGGTCCGGCGGCAGGAACAGCGCTGCTCTTGGGCTCTCTGCTTCATCTTAGTTCTGAGGGCGAACGCCCGGAACCCCCGCACCCCGGTTCCCTCCAGGCCCTCCAGGCCCGCTGGGCAGCACCGGCCCCGCGTGCGGGCCGGACCCCACCAGGCACCGCAGCGCGCACAGGGAAGTCCTTCGCTGTGGGGTGTCCCGGGGGCAGACGCAGCTGGAACCTCAGGGGCCTGGACACTTGACCACGGCAAACCACGCTGGGAGGAGCACCCGGGTCCCTGCAGCACGTCCCGCCTGTATCCACACCCAAAGGACGACACTCTCTGGAGTGGAGCCGCCAGGCCAACGGCCCTGAGGCTCATGGGTGTCACTCACACCTGGGGCTCAAAGGCCCGGCCCCCACGCCTTTGCGCTGCCAACGTGATTTACGTGCCCCGGAGAACGAGCACGTCTTGCGATCGTTTGCTTGCTTCTCTGGAGCCACTTACGCGCTTCGCCTATTTTTCGACGGCCCCATCTTCTGACTGCCGAGTTCTAAATGTTCTTTCGAGAAATAAACTATCCTTGCAACGTCCCGTTTGCCTTTTGCCGCGCAAATTTTTAATGTAGTTGCGTTTATTGTCTTCCCCAAGGTGTTTTTTTAAATGTTTTCTTCTGGTAATCCTAAGGTTTCTCTCTACTTAAGCCCGTCTGCTTCCCAGAACGAATTGTGATGTAACGAATGAAGCAGACATCCAATTTCATTTTCCCCAAATGGCTAAGGATGAACTTATGTTTTCTCAAACACTTTCATTTTTCTGGAGGAAAAAAGTAGCACTTGCATCCTCTCAGGACCCGATGAGCGGGAATAAAAACAAGTCTTGGCCGAGTACAGAGCTCTGAGTAGTCAGCAAGTCAAGCCTCCCACCACCCAAGATACTGTGTGTGGGGGGGGACAGAGTTTGGCTCAAACCTGTTTAACGGCAGGAAGGACCGTGAGCAAAGCCGAGGGCATGGCAAAGCCGTGTTCGTGGAATCTGACTAGTGATCGGGGCTCACGCCAGGCAGGACGTGGCCTGAGCGGCTCTTACTTGCCATGTCAAATTGAGGCTCTGGAAGCTAGACTACGGAGCGCACGCTGGCCTCACACACCGGAGGACGGTCACAGGCTGAGACACGGAGGCGCCCACAGGGAGGACTGCTCTAGGAAGGACCCGAAGGCTACAGGACACAGGGTGAAAAACCCGTCCTGCGTGCTTCAGGACAAACGCCCGGGCCCCAGCTCACACTGGGTGGTGCTCCACATACAGCCACAGGTGGGGACGCCTGGCTTGGACAGGTTCCTCCTGCTGTGTGTGGTGCATGCAAAGGAGCACTGCCCTAAGCCTGGCAGTGCCAGCGTCTCCCGAGAAGTCTGAAGAACACCTTCGAGAAGGCAAAGACACACGTAATGACCTCATTCCCATCTCCTCCCTCCCCAGGAAGGCGCTTTGCCTCCTCCCTGTGTGCCAGGAGGGAGATGTGACCTAAGGCTGAAAAACACATAACAATAGTCTCAAATGACTTAGATTTAATCATCGGAAGCAAACTAAATGGGAAGCGTACAATGGAGAATTACGTGTCAGTGCCTTTTGCAAACTGAGCCGGGGCCGGGACTGCCCCTCAACCTGACCCTTTCCGAACAAAGACACCCAGTGTCCCTGGCAGCCCGAATCAGGGAAGGGGGAGACTTGGCTCTGGGCGCTGAGATCGCCCTGCCAGCGCTCACTCCTGGCCAGCATCGGGGGCCCCGCCTTGCCGGCCCTGGTCGTCGCCCTTCTTCTTGTGGCCCGAGACGATGTCGTCGATCCGCAGCAGCAGCACCGCAGTCTGGGAGGGAAGCAGAGCCGCAGGTCAGCACGGAGGGGAGGACGCCGGCTCCGGACACCTCCCGGCTCCCCCCAGGCACCGCCCTGTCCTAAAGCTGCCTTCACAGGACTGAGCGCAAATGCAGTTCCCCCTAAGCAAGGAGGGCAGCTCGGGCCGTTCCCTGCTTCCCACGCGCAAGGACAGGCGGGGGAGGGGATTCCTCGCGAGACCTCTGGGGGGCTCTGCCTTCTTTACCCACTGCCTCAGGTAGGACCACACTCAGAGGGTTCTGGGCCTCTGGGAGTCAACACGGCGTGTCTGTGGGTGCCTCACCTCCACCGCAGTCTTGTACGTTTGCAGCTTCACGGCCAACGGCTCCCAGATGCCCAGGTCCTTCATGTCCACCAAAGTCCCCGTCTCGCCGTTCACACCCCAGGTCTCGCAGTTCTCCTGGGTGTGCTTGGCCTGCAGTTGGAACAAGCGTGAGCAGTGACAGTGCGAAACACCAGGGACAGTACACTGGCAGGAAACACGAGGTGAAAAACGAAACCCAAAACACTGGATTGGCAAGAAAAGGATGAGAGAAAATGACACCACCACCAAATGAGTCAAAACTTATGAGGTGCCAAGGGGACAAAGGCGAGCCATGCCCTCAGGCAGTGCCCCACCCACGGGCCTGGGGCATGGGAGGGGACTCACGCGGAGGGAGGTGAGCAGACGGATGGTGCTGGCCCCACAGTTCTGGATCAGGGTACGGGGGATGACCTCCAGGGCCTGGGCGACAGCCCTGTACGGCCACTGCTCCACACCAGTCATGGCCTTGGACTTCTCCGTCAAGGCGTGGGCCACAGCCATCTCGCAGGCCCCGCCCCCCGGCACCAGCTGGGGGTCCAGCAGTACGTTGCGGCACACCTGCATGGCGTCCTGGAGGTTGCGCTCCACTTCCTTGGGAAAGCAAACAGAACAAAGCCCAAACCGATGACTCAGGCGTAAGTCAGAGGCACCGAAGGCCTTCTTGACTGCCAAGTTCAGCAGACCGACAAGGAGGGCAGCTGAGAAAAGTCCTTGGAATGGCAACCGGGCGAGGCAGACCCACACACAGATCACCACGCGGAAGGCTGGGGTGCGGGAGGGGTGTCTCTCTGTGAAGTTGGCTTATATGCCCTCGATCAACTACTTGACTCAGTGAGGAAATACATACAATTTTGACTTAAAAAAACGAGAAAAGCAGCTGTTGCCAGGAGCTAGGCAACCACAGGCCACTGCTCAGTGGCCAGAGTCTCAGCTTTACGAGGTTAGAAAGCTCTGGGGACTGCTGTTCAGGTGTGACCACGCCGGGAAGGCAGGCGGGAGAGACCTGTGGCCGCACACTGAAACAACCGCACGCGGGCAGCAGGGTGGCTTCGGTCCTCTGGGGAACTCAGGAAACGGAGCGGCCGGCTCAGCCGGTCGCACGCCACGGCGGACTCACCGAGAGAATCTCCTTGCTGGCGCCCCGGAGCAGAATGGTGCAGGCCTTGGGGTCTCTGCACTCCGTGATGAACGTGAAGTACTCATCTCCGATTTTCTTGATTTCCAACAGGCCCGCTCCCGTCCCGACGTCGTCCTCTCTCAGCTCCTCTGGGCGGCTGACGATCCGGGCCCCACAGGCTCTAGTGAAAGGAGAGGGGCCCGTTGATTTGATACTTTTACTCATCTCTAGTCCCCAGGGTCAGTGGTTGGGGACAGGGCGAAAGGGTGGTCCTGGAAACCTCACTACATAACTTAAGGGGTCTTGGCTGCCACGCAAAATACACTTCACGTGCAATTTCTTGGACACGGCTCTTAGGTAGGAGCGTTCGCACACCTAGAGCGACCACTAAACCCAGATGCGGCACAATTCAGAGTGCAGCTTGTGGACCCGCAAAGGCGGACAACCGAGTCCCCATGCGAATCTACACGCACACACCACACGACGGCCAACTCAGAGACAAAGCAGCAGAAGACCCGGTTTGGACCTAGGACACAGTATGTGAGGTGGGGGGAGACTCGCCTCCTTTTCCGTAATTTGCATTTAAAACGACTGGAGCCTGAGCACAGGCGCCAGCGCAGAAGTCACGAAGGGAAGCTAAAGCTGCGTCAACAGCAGCCGAGGAGCCAAATCAAGAGACCTGACGGTTCTGCTATGTTCTGAGGCAGCTAAGATACTTCTCCGTGAGGGACCCCTACCAAGGAAGCGGTCACGGGTTTCTAAGCATACGCTGGTCACCACCGGCTGGCTGGGAGCACCACACAGGAGGCTCGCCCACACGGCAGACGATTGTCGGACAAGATAGAAGACGTCTGGGGACGGCAGACACGAAGCCCGACTATCTCCACCGGTAACTGATCTGGCTGACCGTATCCTGTCTCGTCACCTTTTCAGGCGGCGGTGACTGCATTGTGAAGGGCCGCAGTGGCAACACACGAGAAGGAAGACTCTCTTCACCTGGCCCACTCACCTAGCAATGCGGTTGTTGTCTGTCTTCCGGACCCTGCGGATGGCTGTGATGTTGGCCCGCATGAGGTAGTGCTGAGCTAGATCTGCAAACCCAAGAGTGAGGAGTTGAGCTCAAAACCAGCACTCCTGAGTTCTGAACTGGTTTCATCCCAAACCCCCAATGTACCCCAACTATCACGTCCACTCCATTCGGTCCATGCCAACATAGGGAACCCCACCCCGTCTTCTACCTTGAGAGCAGGCTGGAAGCACAAGCGGATCCTACCTGAGATGCCCTTTTCTGTGATGACCACGTCAGGCTTCAGGCGGATGATGTCCTCGCAGAGCTGCTGGATGTACTCTTCTTCCATCTGGAGGATTCGGGTGAAGTCTTCCTCTCGTGTGATCTCAATGTCAGTCTGCAAAAAGAAAAGTCACCCCAACTGAAAACCCTTGGACTGGTGACGCTCTTCAGGGTTGTCCCAATGGCCACACTCCCACCCCCTGCCTGCTCATGTCCCAGGGAGTACGCTAAAGCCACGACCCCACCTCTACAGGCCACTGGGCTCCAGCAACCCCCTGGTTCACCTCCTTCCATTACAAACAACTGGAATCCAGGTCACAAGGCAGTGGAGGGTATGACAAAGGTCTCCGGATACTGGGCGCATGCTGCCCCCGCCCTGTCAGCGGGCCCAGCGGTGCAGGCTCCAACCCCTCCCACCCACGCACTGACTCTGCTGCCCATCCTTGTGAGATGAGCCCCAATCACTTTGTCTCAGCCACAGCTGATGGCACACATGAACCTCTTGCCCTCTGAACACTTCAAACCTAAATGACCTCCTCCTCTACGTTCTACTGACGCATCAGGAAAGGGCACGGTAGCATGGCATTGAAGCCAGAGCTGGGCTTGACTCCTGAAGTGGCTGAGACCAGCTGTGTTTCTCAAGCAATTAACCTAGCTTCTCTGAGCTCAAGAGCCCTCCCTGTGCAACGGAGGCCAGCGCCAACCGTTTTACGGGCGGTAGGAAGAATCAGACTACGTGTGTAGGTCGGTGGCTGATACAGAGCAGGCGTGTGATAAACACGCCTTTTTACTCCCCTTGGACACGTGGGCAGCCGGACTCTAACGCCAAGCTTAAGGTGTGGGGCCAGGAACCGCACCTGGCTCTCTCCCTTCTTGTACTCGAGAGAGGAATCCAGCAGCACAATGCGAGGGTTCTTGATGTGGCGCCGCATCCGTGGGTGGGTCACGTCCTTGTTGATCATGACCCCGCGTAAGACACAGGACTCCTCGATGATGCCCCCCGGTATCTGCGCAGAAGAGCCCCATTAGGCCATGGCCAGGAGGAGACCATTTCTCAGCTCCTCCCAGACATTCATCTTCCCCAAAGGACCACTATTTCAGGTTGCTGAAGTATCTTTCCTCCATAAACCTCAAAAGCAAATACTGTTGCAATCACATTTTTTTCCTTCTAGGGAGCACACTAATCCTGGATCTTGATACATCACTTGAAGGTCAGCTGACTCGCAGAAGTCCAGCAACTGACAAAGATTTAGTTACGGGGCTCGGGTCTCTCCTACTGCCTGGGAGGCCCACAGAGTTTCAGGCTTGGGGCTCCATCTACTGGCCACCAGCTCTCAACGCTACCCTTAAAACCTAGGGAAGGAGAAAGCTACGGGGGGTTGCTCAGTGTCCCGGCCACAGGGCTGGAACCCTGGAACGTACACAAACACGCACCACCATGGAGACACCATAAGCCCTACCCGACCCCTGTGAACCCTGTGTATGGACAGCAGTGAAGGTAACAGAATTATGTCAGGAACATCTCCCTTTTCTAGTGTGTTTTCCAGGCAGCAAATATTCTTCCCTTTCCTAGTTCTCACTATAGATATCTTGCTGATTTAAACCTATTCCCCCAAGTCGGATGGTCGATGCCAGGAAGCTATCTGTCCCCAAAGCACTGGTTGGAAGAGTTTACCTTCTCCACCCGGGCATACTTCTTGATGTCGATCTCCTTCCGGCCGTTCTCCTCAAACTGCACAGTCTTGACAGCGTCCAGGGCGATGCTGCAGGCCAAAGAGGCCCACCGACTGATGGCTTTGGTAGTGATAGAGCTGTTGATGACACTCAGCATCACATCTCGGTTGCTGGTGTCGACGGGAGTGCTGAGGCAGGCAGGAAGGGGAAACGTGCTGGTTACAACCTGGGCTGACGCACGTTTGCTCTCAAACCTCACCCCTACCAATTCTGAGACTTCCTTTTAATAACCTGCCCCAGTCTGCACTGCCCATCGGCACACTCGATCCTACTCTAGCTTAACTGTTGCACAGTGCAGCCTGTGGCGTTGCCTGTTGTTCTGGGTTAGCCTCCCCTAGCGCAAGTGTACCCTTGTGCAAGGCGAGACTACCTGGAACCATAAAAAGTAACCATAAGTCTCTGGAAACCATTTGTCCAAACTTTCGCATACTGAACTCCCTTTCGTACCAGTGTATGGCACATAACGCGCCATCATTAAATGTTGCTGAATTATGCATTTTAGGAAAGCAGCAGTAACTCCAAAAGCGTTACCTGAGCTATGCATGCAGCTAGAACTTGATGAAAACGAGTTTTTTATCGATTCACCTCCATACTCAATGAATCCTTTTGGTGCCTCTACCTTCTTATAGAGCTTGTATCATAAAAATAACTTAACTCAAACACCTCGCTCCCTAAGAGTGCCAGACAAAGATTACCGTAATTTACTGACAGCACAGAGTACAAGACAAAGCTCAGCGAATTGCTGGGTACCTACGTATCCAATGATCCAATCATACAAAGTAAAACACGATAGATTTTACTTTCTAGACAAATTTTCTTTAAGTCAAAAAACAAAAAATGCTGCATTTTTCATTAGGTCATTACTTCACCAACGTTCCCTGAAGATGGAGGGCATGCATTTTTATAATCCTTTCATCACCCTATTAGCACCCAGCAAATAGAGACTAAGGGCAGGTTCTTCAGTTATGCTACAGTGGCTTCAAAGAGCAAAAAGTCCCCGTCTTTTTGGTGTTAAAGGGAAACTGCTAGCAACCACCCTTCACGGTGCTTTATAACTGAACAAGTTATACTTGTACATGGTGGTAGGATATTTTGAGTCCCGAATAATTAGTTACCTAAATTCTTAACTTTCCCCACTAGGAGCTAACGTCTCAGAAGACGAGTTTACATCCTCCATGGTGGCGCCTGACATGGGAACCGGAAGACAGCAAGTGACGAAAATATTTCGTGGATAACTATCTGCTGTGTAGCCTTTGTCACTGTCTAAAACGATTACTTCCCTCGCTCTCCCATTTCTTCTTCTCACAAAACAACACAGGCATAAACCACGGTGTGTGTGACGTGCCTGGCCTTCCTTCACCAGCTCAGAACAGATCAGCCACTTGCCTCCTGTACTGGATGCCACCCATTGCTGGCCCCTGCCCCCACTACCTGATTTTCTTAAGGGTGCTGATCATGTCATCCAACGCCTTTCGGTAAGCACTGATCACCACTGTTGGGTGCATCTGCTGCTCCAGGAAGTGCTCAGCCACAGACAGCATCTCCCCCGCTGAAAAAAGATACAAATGCCGCAATGTTTAAAAAAGTACCTGGATGTCAAGGCAGCTTTGTCACCCTTCTAAAGGCACTCTACCTTTCTTCCTAAAATAAATTTTCCCATAAGCCAGGCCATTTGGCTGTTAATACTATTCCAATTTTTACAATTTGTACAAGCCAATTCATAAAGTTTCCACCCTGTGTACATTTTAAATGATCAAAGACTGATCCTGGGATTTACCTATTCTCTTGACCTTTCTAACTACATATTTGTTAGCAGTTTTCTAAACAAAATGAAAACATTTTTTCAAAGACTCAAAATAGAAAAACACAACAAAGTTATTAACTCAACATCTTGGATTTAAACTGATGGCACTAAAAGCACACACACAGACACACAGCCTCACACCTGGAATACAAAGTAAACAAAATGTACCCTCTGAGTGATGAATGGTAAAATGTCCCTTGCTTTTAAAATCAAAATGTCTTTACTTTGTAATTAATACACACAAAAAATATATAGGTACACACACGTTTGTTTACAAAATAAGTTTAAGAGAAAAAAGCCTTTGCGCAAATTGCTTACGTTACCTGCCCACAAGCACTAATTTTTTTAAAACTTACACAAATGTGCCAAAGTGTACATGTATACCCTTTGACATGTGCCTAAATGTTTGAATTCAGTACTTTATACCCATGCCTAAGTGACCATCATGTATACTGAAGAAAAAGAACCAAAGAGATGCTTGAACAAGGTAACTCAGAAAGGGTGAGCCTCGTCAAACAAGTCAGAGTAGCAGCATAGAAAAAAGATCTCTTTAGTGATTTTAAATTCAACCTGTATCGGAGACAGCTAGGTTCATGGATACTTAACCCATCTAATATCTCGAGGAGATTCAACTAAAATTATCAGCTAGAAATTTCTGCCTGATATCTAAAGTTCATCTTCCACCAAAAGTGAGAAAGCATATGAAATCTTTCTTCCCTCACTCATTCTCCAAGTTTTTCTTCAAAGTACAGAACTGGCCACATGTAATTTGCAGTCCTTAAAAGACTTGAATCTAAAGATGTGATCATTTAGTGGTGACTCAAGCCAATTTCCCACCCAACTCATCATTCTCAAAATGCAGTACAAAGACATTCTGGAAATAACTTAAAATGTCACTTTTTAAAAAGCTCATATAATAATTTTGTTGTAAAAACCATTTTTTAGGCATCACGGTCAACACTATAAATTGGCATCTCTAAAATAGTTTTTCCATTTCCCAGCACTGTGTTGTTGCAATCAGATTTAAAAAAATAAATGCTTCCATTATAAAAATTTCACCAACTTGAAATTTATACAAGAAATAAAACCAACATGCCAAGCTTTCAGAAGCGATCCTTTATGATCCTACAGGAAATGGGAAGATTAGCCCTAAAGTTTGCGCAGTTGTGACTCATTCTCAAGATTCTGTATTTGTCAATTTGATTACTAAAATGTATTGGCAGCACCTTCCCAGTCGCTCAGACACAGGCAGAGACAAAAACTTGAGTTGCCCAATGAGCACGTGCCCAGGTGGGGATGAGCGGGACAGCACTCTGCCTTGTGCTCTCACTGTAAATACGTGTCCTTCATATTCAGTACGTCTGTCATATTTAGTGCCACATTTTTCACATTTCTGTACACTTTACTGGTGATTTCACTGTTTAAAATGGCCCAGATATACTGCTAAATGCTGTCTCGTTTTCCCAAATCAAAAAGGCTGTGATGTACCTTATAGAGAAAACATATTGGTTAAACTTTGGTAGGCACGAGTTACAGTGCTACTGGACATAAGTTCAGGGTTAATGAGTCAACATTATTACCAGATAAAGTGTCTTTAAAACCAAACGAAAAGCACATAAAATGAGGTTTGTATTTATCAGTTGAGGGATGTGACTAGAGGCCCACGGGAACTTCACGCCCTTCCCTCTGGGAGTGACAGTTTAGCATTTGCTAATTCAGTTTGTAGTGACCTTTGAATTTATTGTAATTAACAAGAATTGGCTATTCTATTGAAACAGATTTACACAGCTCATCACATGCTATTGATGAATACTCAATTGTAGAGAATACATAATTCGCAACAAGTTATTTAAATGTGTAATTAGTGAACAAGTAACAATTTCCTTTCTAAAATATGACACAGACATTATTTCTGGCAAAAATCTCCAGGTTTCAATTCAATTTTCCTTATAAACTTTCGACTCTCTTACCAAGAATAATTACTGATGTGGTCCCATCTCCAACCTCTTCATCCTGTGTCCGGCTAATTTCAATCATGGACTTGGCTGCTGGATGCTGGACTTGAATCTGAAAAGAAAATGTTGGTCGCCACTAGAATCAACACTACTCGAAGACCCCTTAACCCATCTGCTTGGCCCTAGCACTTCTTGCTTCCACACTTATTCCCTCTTCCGTTGTTTTAAAAGTGGCTCCCAAAGTATCTAAGTAAACCACCTTCCAAGTCCCTGTTTGGGGAACATGTATTATGCCAAGTGAACTATTAACACTTTATGAAACCAGAATAGTATCTTTTAACTTATGTACTGGGAGCACCATTGTTGTGGTTGAATTGGGTCCTCCAATAGGATGTGGGTGAAGCCCTACCCTCTGGAAACTATAAACATGACTGTATTTGGAAACAGGATCAGACCAGATGGGGTATTAGCGGAGGCCCTAAATCCAACCACCCCAGGGTTCCTTATGATAAGACAGACACAGGAGAGAACCACAAGACAACTGAGAAGGAGACGGAGTTGGCAAGCCAGGGAATGCCAAGGATATGGCCAACTGTCAGAAGCTGGAAGAGGCAAAGGATTCTTCCCGAAAGCCTTCAGAAGGAGCGTGGCTCTGCTGACACCTGATGTCAAATCTCTAGTAGCCTTCAGTTCACGACAGAGTGTATTTCTGTTGCCTATAGCCACCCGGCTTGTGGTAGCTTGTTCCAGCAGCCCTAAGAAACGAGTCAGCATCTACAGGTATGGTCACAGGTCCCTCAGGGGACTGTCAGAGCACAATGAAGTCATACCTCTCGAAGAATGGCATTGCCGTCATTGGTCATCACAATGCCTCCCATTGGATCCAAAAGCATCTAGAACAAAAGCAAAAGTTGTATTTAAGTGTTCCAGATAAGAGAGAAGAATCTGTGGTTGAAAAGTTTCAATAAGAGATCAGTCTACCTTCATCATGGACTTGGGTCCCAAACACGTTCGGATGATATCTGCAATGGTCTACAGGAAGAAATGTAAAACACGTGAGCACAGATCAGGGTAAGTGTGAGTGTGTGTCAGGCAGAGGGACACGCGTAACCCAGAGAGCCTGTTTCAGTAACACCACCTCTAAAGCAGGGCTGGCACGCACTATGGATGCTGTACGCTACATGGCTGGACTGTTTCCTCCGAGAATGCTTTCCGGGTGGACATACAAAATGACTTTTCTCAAGAAAAAAGGGGGAAATGCCTTCTGGAGCTTTAATTTCCCAGCAACTGGGAAAAATAAAACTCCATGTCTTAGTACTTCTTTCCATGACAGTGGCCTCCACACCATGCTAAATCAGACCCAAAGCTATTTCATTCAAAAGATACTGACTACTTACCTGAGACCTACAATGGGGACTAGGAATGCAAAAGGAAATTCATAATAAATATGTCCTCCTCCCCAAGCATCCCTCTAGCAGACAAACACGATAGACGTTATAAAACAATACACAGCCATGGAATCATGCACAAGCCAATGTGAGAGGGCTACCTGGCCTAACTCACGGAGGGAGGGCTCCCTCCTCCTCAGAGCCACCCGAAAGGAGGGAGGTCGACTCTCCCTCGGCCTAACTGCAACAGACGCAGAAGCCCGGGGGAGGCAGGAGGAAAACGAACACATTTTACACAACTCCAAAGATATGCTACCTTGGCGGCATTGATGTTTCCCGACTGAACTTTCCTTCCAGATTCACGCTTTGTGTTCTGGCCTAAAATAGACAAACAACAGCTCAGGATCGTATATAACCTATTTGTTCCCCAATTTTGAAAATAAAAGCGAACACACAAGTTTTGTGAGTGTATGTGTAGATCAAAGCTTATCAAATTATACACTTTAAATATCTGCAGCTTACTATACAACTATACCTCAAAACAACCTGTTAAAACCACATAACTACTGTACTTTTCCATATGGAATAACAAAAAAATGTTAAAAAGTTAACATTACTTGTGACTACGTATTTCCTTACTTACTTTATCCTCCAAAATACTAAGGAACCCCTGACATACATAATGCTTCGGTTTTAGAATCATGTTTGTCACTTTCTCTCTGACCAAACACTCATGTGCTTACAGCCAGGACTCACAGCCTGAGATTCCTGAATGGGCCTTGGTGGGAAAGTGAAGCCCTGAGGTTGCATGGGAAATGGGAGACACTGCATGTGTGTTTGGGAAGAGGATCTATAGCTACCATCGATTCTCAAAGGGCCAGTGGCCCTAAAAAAGCATCAATCACTGCTTTATGTAAAAGGAGAGTTTGGGGGGGAGTTCATATGTTCCTACTTGGATGGGGAGAATCATACTCATGAGTCTCAGCATGATTACTGACAGTGCCTCCACAGCGTGCTGTGGGATGAGAACACACTTTTCCAAAGTGTCCCGGTTTGCAAGATATAGTCCCTCCACACTTGGATGTAAGAAGAATGCCTCAGTGACCCATTCACCATCAGTAAGAACTGGGTACACACTTTACTAGGGGAGCCCGACTGGTTACTGCCACTGAGGCCAGGGGTAATGCAGACCTGAAGAGGGCTTCACGATGCCCCACTCACCCAGGGCCCTCTCGATGGAGACAAGCCAGTGGCCTATAACCAAACCAGCACAGGCTCATTTCCGTCCTCTCTCCAAATCATACATTCCCTACAATTTAAATCTGTAAAATGTTCGAACCGGTCCCATCAAATCCACACGTTCACGACTCTCGCGATTTGGGTTCCTGCTTCAGGCGGTGGTAAGCAAAACCGCGGACGAACCTTTCTGATGGATTCATCAGAAAGGACAGTTTTCCTGAAATTTTTCCTGAGAACAGTCATTTGCCAGGTGTAGAGAACATGGATCACATTTCTGAACGGCACCCCGTACACAGGAGCCGGTAAGCAAGGGCCAACGGCTGGCTGGGCATCTCAGGTGGTCCTGCGGGGGCCTTCCAAGTGGCACGCAGAAGAGAAACACACCAGGGGCGGCCACAGAGGGGGCGCTCGTCACTCAGAAACTTGGGACGTTCCCGAGGGGGCAAGGGAAGCAGATCTGGGGAAACTCAAGCCGCTGAGCGGGAAAGAGGAGGCGGCGGGGGGCAGCGTGGGGACAACTATACCTAGGACAGACCAGCGGGGGAGGCAGCGACTCCAGGGACGAGGCGGGGTCGCTCGCGGACCTGAGGGGGGCCGCCCCCGGAACGTGGCCACGGACACCGCTCGCGGCTGGCCGGCCCCTCTGACCCTCTGAAGCAGGTCACCGACTCACGCCGTGACCCGCGGGACCCCACGGGGAATCCGTTAGCCCCAGTAACCCGGACGGGATGCGGGGCGGTCTGCCGGGGCCACCCGCGCCACTGAGGCAGGGACCGAGGTTGTAAGTCGGGCGGGCGAGAGGCCGGATTCCTCGGGCTCCACGCGGACCACCGCGCCCGGGGGTGGGGGTGCGACAGAAACGGGGCGCCCCGGGGCGAGCGGCCGCGGCGGCGGGGGCCGTTGGCGCCGGGAACACGGGGACGCGGCTGAGTGAGGGGCGGCGGCCCCCGGGGCGGCAACGGCTGCCAGGCTCGGCGGCCCGGGCAGCGCCGAGCGTGCGGGCCGTGCGGGCCGAGGGGGCGTCCCTCCCCGCTCCCCCGTCACTCACTGAGCACGAGCACGGGACGGTGGCCCATCATGGCGGCGCGACGCGGAGCCCGGCAGCCAGAGCTGGGGGAGCCGGCAGAAGCTTCTGGAGAGAGGACCCGAGAGAAGCCCAGAACGCGCTGCCTCCTCGGGGCTCACACCTCAACCCGCTGCCTTCCGGGCCGCCGCCAATCAGCGCGCCCCCCGCGCTGACCGGCACGGCAGCCGACCAATGGGCACCCTTGGCCCCGCCCCCCGCGCACGAACGGCGGGGCAGGCTCGGTGGAGAGCGCGCGCCGGGGGCAGGGCGGGCGCCGGCGCGTGCGCAGTAGCGCGGCCGCTCCCGGCCGCGTGCGGCGCGCTCCACGGCGCAGGCGCCGAGCCCGGGCGGTTGGCCGGCGTGTCCCCGCGCATGCGCGTCGGCCTCGCGGGGGGGGGGCGCGCCTGAGGCCCCGCCAGCGCCGCCGCCGAGCCCCGGGCGCCGCCTGCGCCTCCGCCTCTTCGGGCCGCGAAGGTCGAGCAGGGCGGGCCCGGGGCCGCCTTCGTGGTCCCCGCTCGGCGGGGCGGGGCGGGGCCGCGGCCCCGGCAGGGGAGAGCCGGCGGCGCGGCCTCGCGGGGCCCGGGACGGGCGGCGGCTGTGCGAGCGCCCCCCGGCCCCCACCCCCAGGCCCGAGCGCCCCGGCGGGGCGGCCGCTTCCCCCCGAGCCACCCCGTGCAGACGTTTTCTCGAAAGTTCCCCCCGCCCGTGGCCTCCCCTGGCCTAGTCCGCTCGGCCGCGGGCGGGGAGCGGCCACGCGGCCTGGGCTCGTAGGTGGTGGCCCCGCAGGACAGCGACGGGGCCGGCGCTAGAGGCGCCGGGCGTGGAGGGCGCGGGGTCGGGTCGGCCCAGTCACCATTTTCCCGATAAAAGGAAGCAGTGGGGGCGGGGACTGGGATTCCGAGCTGGCGGAGGGACCGTGCGAGCGCGAGCAATGCAAGAGGCACTGAGCAGAGGGGCGCGCCCGCTCGCGCTTTCCTCCCCAAACCCGAGCATCCGGACCTGCTGCGCCTGTCAGCAGTGAAAGGGCAGCGTGGGTCGTTGACCCGCCACCCTGTGGTTCTTCCCCAGGCACCTCACCTGTCGGTGTTCAGATGGAGCAGCATCCTAGCCATCCTACCAACAGAAAAGGTGGGTGGGGGCCCCTCCCCTCCCCTTCACAGCCGGACCCTGGTTGCTCAGCATTTGGAGCGATGACTGGTATGAACGTTTTTTCCAATTCACCTGTTACCTGGTGAATTGGAAAGTATTTGTCTTTATTCTGCATTTCTCATTAAAGGGGAACATTGCTGTATTCCCAGTGCCTAGAACTGGGTCTGTTAAATAGTAAATGCTCCATAATTGTATGTGGAGTGAATATAACATCCCCCCTTTGTAGCTCCTCTTAATACTTAGAACCAGACTTTATGTGCAGGGATCCCAGAAGACACACTATGGACTAGTGAGCAGATACTCAGTTCGAGCAGGGCAGCCCCACTGGTGGCCTGGGAAGTGCCTGAGGCCACCTGACCATCCCCTTAGCTGTAGCCGCCTGAGAGGCTCGTGGTGTCATAGCTTGAACCTCAGTGAACCAGGTCATTTTGCAGAGGACTCTGTGTAGTGGTCAAGGGCATGACTTTGGAGCCTACAGGCCTGGATTTCATTCCAGCACTGCCACCTACTAATGGTGGAATCTTGACCAGATTTCCTAACCTCAGTGTTTGCAAATAAAATGTGGGTAAAGCTACCTACTTCATAGGGTCATAGAGAAATAAATGACTCTGTATGTAAGGCACCTTTTAAAATTATTATTATTCTATTCTGCCTCCTTTTGCTGTTCCCCAACCTCATCCTCTGTTACCGTCAAGTCAGAAATTCAGAGGTTTGTGCGTTTGGGGGGGATGCTGAGGTGGCCACAGACTAGGAAGAAGAGGTGTTAAAATCAGCCTCGGGGCCTGGAACTTGGGTGTAGTGTGTATAGATGTCTGTCCTTCTGCCTACCTATCGCCTTATCTCCAGTCTCTTGCTCGCATCTGCTTCCCATGACATGCTGGCCAAATTCAGTAGTTTTCATTGGCCCTGACTTCACATCTTCACATCATAGCAAATCAGAAGAAAGAAAACTCCTTTGATGCAGAATCTGCATATCAATCCCAGAGAATGACTCTGGCCCCACTCGCCTCACCTGCTTACCTCCTGGATCAGTCACAGCTGCCAAGAGGCTAAGATGCCATGACTGGGTCCCCTGCCTATTCCTGCTGGGGACAGTCCTGATACAGTCCCACCAGTGTGGCCACCAGTATGGCCTGGGGTCTGGGGAAAGACTAGTTTCCCAGAGGAAGAGTTGCTCAGTAAACAAAAATAACACGTGTCTTCACAGGACTCATCATCTTCCTACAAATTGATTTTTCCTTCTAACGCACCAATTTTTGCCAAGTTACCTATTTTCCCATCTAAGATGCGGCATCTTATGTTCTAAAAGTCTCAGTGGCTTTTCACTGTATTCAAGAGAAAGCCTAAGGTCTCCGGTTTGCTGCTGTAAAGGGCCCACCCCTAATGACGATGAATATCGTCATTCCAGCGATATTCTCGCCTCCTTGCCTTTGCTCTTGCTATGCTTTTTTCTTCTACTTGAAATACCTGTTCCAGTCAGCAAAAACGTGCTGTTTTCAAGTCCCTGCAAATATCCTCCACCTGCCTGGAGCTATCTTTGACTCATAGCGATGTTGTACTCATAGCGATCTCTTCTCCCTTTCCAAAAACATTTATTTTTACACTTACTTACATATTTAGTGTAACTGCAGGATAAAAGGCCTTATTTTTGTCCCAGATTGCCAGGCTCGTGGTTTGCATCCTTGTTCCTTGTGTTGTTACGTCACCATTTCCTTGACATCTCGATTTGACTCCCTAACTAGCTATTAAGCACCTAAGAAACCATGTCTTAGATGTCTCGTGGACACCTTAGCATCTGGCGCACTGGGGAGCATGTAGCACACACCAATAAGAACTTGTAAAAATAAGCAAACAGATTGTGGCTTATCACTGCTTAGATTCTCTTCACCCTACTATGGTGTCTTTTTTGCATGTCTCATAGAACATTCTTTGAAGCTACTCAGGGCAAGGCCCTGGCACCCACGTTTGCAGACCAGCTGCCAGGGTCTGATGAGAAGGGTCATCTCTTGTGGGCACGAGCTCTGATGAGTTGCCTCTGGTTTTGTTCCAGCCAAAGAGGAAAGTGATGCTGTGCCCCTTTGTCGCGCCAGACCCTCCCCCAGCTTTACTAATCTTCAAGCAAGTTCCACACCAGACACTTCCCTGAATGTCCAGGCGACGAAGCTGCACTCAGGTAAGGGTGCCGGGAAGGTTCCCAAATGGACTCAGCGTGGCGGAGGTGGCCCGAGCTTTCTCCTATTGACCTGGTGCCAACTCTGGGCCAAGGCACCTCTAGATTTTCTCTTGATAGGTTATTGATTACTCAGTTCTACTGATTTCATTTTCTTCTCGATTCTACTGATTGTGTTGTTTCCTTGCTCGTTAGCACCTTTGCTAGACTAGGCAGGACTGAAATGAAAATCTTATTTTTTGTTTACAGGGTTAGTTAAAAAGTAGCCAGGGAAGGAAATAGTAACTATTAGCTAGTTTCTTCGAATATCAGTCATTCATCCTCCTGTGGGGAAATCAGGGCATTTAGCTCGCCAATGGGGAACCTTTCAAGGCACTAGACCAGTCACAACTCCTGTTTCTAAGGACCTCAGAACTTAACAAAGAGTCAGCACCAGTAATGACACAATCAGTAGATAACTACCAACGTGAAGAAGGACTTGGCTGCGTACAGTGTAGCTGAAAACATTAAGACAAATGGGCTGACGCAGCAGGACTAATTGAAGTTAGACAGCAGGAGGAACTTCGGGTCACTGCTGGTGAGACGCCGGTCAGGTAGGAGAAGGCTGAGGCACCCCCTGGCTCTCGAAGGGGAAGTTGGGCCTCAGGCCACTGCATTCACTCATCAAGTGTTTGTCAACACCTCCCTGGCAAGCACTCGTCTAGGCACCAGGGGTACGGCAGTGAACCAGACGGCCAAAACCCCTGCCTTCCTGGAGCCAGACAAAACCCCTGCCTTCTCCACCTTCCTGGGAGGTGGGCTTAGATGACAGTGGAATAGATAACTAGGAAATACGCCACACGATCGTCAACACTACAGGAAAGTCAGCGCGGGAGAGGGGTATGCACTCCAGTGCCTGGTTTCCAGTTAAAATAGGGTGTCCAGCTAGGCCTCACTGAGAAGGTGACAACTGGGCAATAGTGTGTCTGGGCTGAGCTGTACCTGGAAAGAGCAGAGGTGACCTCTTGTTGGAGCCCTTCCCACTCACAAAATCTCTCTCTGGTCCCTTTGTGCCTCCATCGCTCTTCCTTCAGGAGTTGACCACAAGCCCAAGGGATGCCTGGGGCTCCTGGAAGGCATGTATACCAACCTCCTGCTTCAGACCCAGCTCGCCAAGCAGCAGATGGCCATTCTGGAAAACTTACAAGCGTCCGTGACACGTCTGACTCCTGGGAGGGAAAGCAAGAAGCCTCCCGGGCCGATCTTGCAACCTATTGTGAAATCACCTGCCCCGGTTCAGTAAATGAATTGCAGGACAGAATGGCCGTGGGTCTTCCTCCTAGTTCCTCCTTGAACACCCGCGGTGGAGCCTGGGCACACGTATCCTACGAGGAGTCCTTAGTTCACGAGGGATAGTCGGTGCTCGAGGAGCGCCAAGCCCTCTACGAGGCACGTGGTACAGGAGAGACGGTTTGGGGGGACCTGCTGTCTCCTAAGGCAGATAAGACGGATGAGCCATTCAAAATTCAGTGGGACGCTAAGGGGGGACATTAAGGGAGGTTGAGAGAGAGGCTACGGGGATGCAGCCGGACGGACCAATCTTGGAATCTTGCTGGAGACGGAGGACGGGGTTCTCCCGGGGAAGGGCCACTGGATGCCACGCCCGACACTCGTTCACGCATTTACTGAGCACCTGCTTCGTGCCAGGCGCGGGCGGGCTGCGGGGACCAGGTGAGGGGGGTAAGTGGCGGCCCAGGGAGGGGGGGCGCCGACCAGGGGCGGGGGTGACCAGGGGCCGAGCGCGCGCGTCCCGCTCGGTGGCCGCCCTGGCTGCCCCGTCTGCCCAGCAGAGGGCAGTGCAACGTCAGGCCGGGGCCCTGGAGGGAGAGCCGAGCCGGCCACCTGGGGCCGCAGGAGGCAGGGAGCCCGCGACCCCCGACCCCCAGCCCCGCAGCACGAGCCCCCGAGAGGCGGCCCGCCCGCCCGCCGATGCCCGGGCCGGCAGCCTCCCCGATGTCCGGCCTCCGTCCCGCTGGCCTTCGAAGCAAAACCTGTGGTTCAGCATCCTCGCCCCCCTGCCCTCGGGATTTTCGCTCGCTCCCGGGCGAGCTTCGAGCCGCCCATCTGATCGCGAATGTTCTCAGCCAACACGGTCCGCGCCCCGCCTGGGTAGGGGGCCGCGGAGAGCTGCGCTTCCGCGGTGCCTCATGCCAGACCCCCCTGTGGTCGTTAGCGGCCGTGCAGCCCCCAGTGGGCCTTTCACCTCGCTGAGCCTCGGCTCCTCTAGAATGTCGGGGCCACATCGCCTCCAGGCTCGCCGTGAGGACGCAGGAGGGCAGCGCCTGTCAAGGGCTTTGCCCGGGGCCCGGCATACAGCAGGTGCTCGTCCGATGCGGGTGCGACTGGCCTGGGCAGCCCACTGACCCCGGGCCTCCCGGCCAGCCCCTCGGTGCCCTGTGGCCCTGGGTGCCGACCTCCCCCATGGGGTGTCCAGGGGCCCTACAGGTCCTCCTGCGGCCGCCCTTCCTGGGGCCCCGGCAGAGTCCCAGTGTCCCTCAGCAGGGACCAGGTGTGCTGGGAGGTGAGGCCGCACTGCAGTCCCTAGGCCCACTGGGCCCTCACACCGTCCCCTGCCTCTGTCCCTCCTTGCCTGCTCGTTCTCTGCTGGGGTGCACCCCTGAGTGCTGGCCCCCAGCCCCCTGGAGCGGCCCCTTCCCCCGGTGCCTCTCCCATCCCTGTCCCCCCGGTGCCTGGGAAGCCCGGGGACCTCTGAGCACGGAGGAACCAGACGCTCGCGCCGAGGTTGCTTCCAGCCCTGAGAGGACACTCTCCTCTCAGAAGGTGGTGCCTGGCAGCCACTGGGAAGTCCTTTTCTAGCTTCCACCGTCCTGCTGCAGGAAGAAGTCACCGGCCCGGGGCCCTTTCCCTAGGAGCAGTGGGGGCGGGGAAGAACCTCATCACCCCCCACGGCCTGCACAGGGCACTGAGTGACTGCTGGCCCACGGGTCCAACGTCACACCGCCAGCGTGAGCCCGACGGTAAACGCACCGTCGCCAAGGCCCCCGGCTGCTTCTGTGTGTGCACTGGGGAGCTGAGACGGTCCAGTCACACGTTAGAACCTCGGGCGGGAGACATCCCACCTCCCCGGGTGACAAGAGCCACCAGCTGCTCTGAGCATCTCCACGATGCTCGTCCCCCCAGCCGGGCGCCCAGCCTGGCCTTGCCTGCCTGTAGAGACGGGGAGCTCACCCCCCCAGGAAGCTGGCGTCCCCTGTCGGACAGCTCGGTGGCCGGACAGATGCTGCCACTCTGACCCTCGGCGTGGGTGGCTGAGCTGAGTGGGGAGAGGGCCCCAGAGGGGCACAGGGAGCTCTTTGCACTGACTCCTCAGCTGGAGGCAGCCAGCCCCGGGCGCCACCTCATGTCCCCGTCCTGAGTCTGGGGGGGTGGACAGCCAGACAGGCCGTGGACGCTGTTGCCCTGGAGGGGGGTGGCCTTGAGTCCCGCGACCAGCAGAGGGCACCCCAGGCCCGGCGGAGGGGGACGAGGCTCGGGCCTGCACCTCCGCAGGGCTGGGCGTCCTTCCTGCAGGCCCCACGCCGCCCCTCCTGGGGCCAGGGCCTTCGGCCTCACCCAGCAGAGAACCCGTCCCTCCAGGGCACCGAGCTCCGTTCCCGCCCTGAAGGACGGGTCCCCCGGTCCTCTGCCCTCCCCGGGCTCCGGGCGGGAGCTGGGCACGACTGCAGACCCCTGTCTCCCTCAAGACTGGGACCCCCGCTGACCCAGGGACCCGAGGAGGCAGTGCGTGTGCGTGGGGGGGGGGGGCTCCCTGCCCCTGGCCCCTGCTGGGAGGGACGAGTCTGGGGGAGTGAGGCCCCAGCCCCACCGACGGCTCGGCTCAAAGCTCCCCCCACCCCCAGGCAGCCCTCAGGAGAGGGTGAGACCCTGCCTGCCCCAGCTCCGCGGTGGGGAAACTGTCAGTGCCCACTTCCTCATGCCACCAGCACTTCCCTGACACCCCCCGACCCCACTGCTGGCTCCTCCTGGATCACACCAACTCTCCTCCAGGCCCGACAGAGCGGGCCGCTCCGGCCCAGGCAGGTCTCTGCCCCAACTCGGTCCAGGGAGGCTTCCCTGAGAAGGGGAACTGAGCCCTCTCTGGGGCGGGGCGATTGCCAAGGGGGGAAAGGCCACAGGTCCCCGGATGGCCCACCAAGCGGTCCCTGAGGAAGGACAGACTGGGTGGCCGCTGCCCACCAAGAGGTGGCCCCACACTTCCTGTCGCCAGGCAGTTCTGAGCTCTGTCGCCCCGATGAGGCCTCCTGTGGCCTGGGGCACACTCAGGGGACGCTCTGTCCAGGGCTGCCCTTGCCCCCACTCTGCATTTCCTTTTCCTCCTCCCCCGACTTCGCCCTCACGCCCAGCACACTGGCGGGCCAGCCACAGACTGTCCTGTTGGCTGGACGGTGCCATCGCTCGTGGTCTGGGTAGGCTGTGACCCCCCAGCCCCACGGCATCCAGCCAGGGAGCTCAGAGGGCAGCAAAGCCGGGTGCCCCGGGAGCCCCCCGCCGCGCCAGGCCAGGCTCCTGCTCGCCCTCTCTGCAGCCCCTGGCTCGGCGCCGCTGGTCCCCAACACGGTGGCCCATCCGTTCAGGCTGGTAGAGGAGATGGCAGGGATGGGGGCCGAGGGGGCTCCTTCCTCACCCCGTGGGGACAATGAGGCCTCTGCCTCTCAGGGACAGGCCCTCTGGTCACCACCATTATTCCTCTCCGTGCAGGACGACTGGACACTTGCCCACTCACGAACTCCGTCTGTCCAGCCCCGATGCCTGAGCTCTGGGGACAGTGATGGACGAGGACACTGGCCCTACTCGCCTCCCAGGGCCCCACCGATGGGGGGAGACCGGCTGCACCGGGGGCCGTGTGGAGCTAGCGGGGCCAGAGGCACTGGGGTGGCACAAGTGTGTGTGGGTGACAGCTGCTCCTGCCCAGACGGACAGCTGGATGGGGGGGCCTCAGGGTGCTTCTGCGCCTGTGCCGCCAGAGCCCCCTCGGCCAGGGGCTGGGAGCGGTGACCCCTGGGGGACCTGTGCTCCGGGCCGAGCCTGGGAAAGGCCTGGGACCCGCCCGTACCATTGGGATTCCTGTCACAGCGCACGGCGGCCCCAGCGGGCAGAGGAATTAGACACGGCGTGGGTGTCCCAAGTGGGAGGCGGTGGCTGTCCTGGGGCAGACAGACCCGGCGCCACGTCCCCCACCTCACCCCGATGCTTCTCTCTCACCCGCCTCCCGGCTCTGCACCCCTCTCCTTTGTCCACCCCCCCCAGCCAGTCCTCGTGCCGCCTGCGCCCCAGCCATGCGCCGCCGGGACCGAGGGGAACAATGAGGCCGACGTCTGCGGCGCGGGGGGCCGCTATGCAAATGCCACTGGCCTGCAGGGACCTCGCTGCCTTCAAGGCGCTGAAGGCTGGCCCAGCGCGGCGGGGGAGGCAGCCACCGCCTCAGGATGAGCCCCTGCACTAGCGCCAGCCACGGGGACAGAGCACAGGCCATGGGGACAGGGCACAGGCCGCGGGGACAGAGCGCAGGCCACAGGGACAGAGCGCCATTGTCTGTGGCCGTCTGATCCCAGCGCAGCCGCAGCCCGGGGGGCGAGACGGGTGGCCCGCGCCAGGCTTTCGGGCTGAGGAGGGCAGTCACCTGCCCCCATACCTGTGCCTGTCTCCAGAGAGGCTCGACGTGGGGGTCAGGGGGTGGCGGGCCCCCCGCTCGGCCCCCCCCAGGCACCAGCACGGCGCCCGCTCTGGCAGGTCCTCTCTGCCAGGCAGTCTCCAACGTGCCCAGCCCGGTGTCGGCGCTCTGCCCGCCTCCCTACCCGTCCACCATGCCCCTCCCCATGTCCCACCTTCACGTCACCTGCCAAGCCGGGGACTCCTACAGGCATCCCGAGCCAGTTCCTTCCAGAACGCCGAGCCTCTCCCAAGAACTTGCCAGGCAGATGCCCCAGGCATTCTCTGACCTCTGACCTCTGAGCCCAGGCCCTGCCAGGCCTCCCCGCTGCCTCCCTCCAGTTCGGGAGCCCCACGTTTTCCTGGGAGGCAGGGCAGCCATGGCAGGACTGACCTAAATGTACCCAATTCCGTAAGGTGCGGGGTGCCACATGAAGTCCCCTCCCACGAGGGAGAGAGGCGAGGCCCTCCCCGCCACACACCCCCCCGGAGCCTATGTCCTTCCATCAGAGGGCACTGGCCAGACCCTGACACGGAGCACCCCTGGGGCCTGCTCCTGGTGCCAGCGCCCAGTGGCGCCCAGTGGCGCCCAGTGGCGGTAAAGAGGCCCGAGGCCGCGGCCCCTCTTTCCTGATCTCCACGGGGACAGAGCCGGGCTGATGCCGCTCAGGTGAGGCCGGTTCGGGGATGGGCAGGTGCTCCTGGGACTCACCGTGATCCGGGGGCAAAATCCTTGTCCAGGTCTCGCCTCGAACCATTCTGACCTGGGGCTACCCAGCCTCCTCACGTGAAAGCAAATCGTCCCGAGACCCCGCATCCTCAGGCGTCCCCTCGTGGGACCCCCAGCCCTTCCTGTCCCAGCCCACCTCCCAGGGTGTCCTAAGGCGCTGTTGGTCATCTGCTGGCCCCAGCTGGGCGCCGGCTGTGGGCAGAGGCCGGTGCTGCCTCGCCCTCCCCTCCCTGACCCCCGCCCTCGGCTGTCAGAGCACAGTGAGTGGCAAGTGGCCCTGTGGCCCAGCTTGCCTCGGTTGGACCCAGTTAGGAACAGGAGAAGCTGCTGAGACCCCAGCTAGGACTCACGGGGTGGTAGGCGGCCCAGCAGGCGGCCCGGGATGGGGTGGGGGTGTCTTCCAAGGGAGCTGGTGGGCTCTTATCCGGGCCTTCCCTCTGCACCCCGCCCCCACCCACTCACGCCCACTCACGGCCCAGAGAGCTTGGGGGGACCCTCCCCTCCACACTGGCTCCCCACTCCCGTTTTCTCCATCAGGATTTCTCCGTCTTGACTTTTTCTGCAGCTTTTGAAGGGAGGATCCACCAAGACTCTGGTCTCCACAACCCAGGGAGGAAAGAGGAAAAGGTCCTGAGGACACAGCCCCCCAACAGCCTGAAAGCAGGAGAGACTGGGCCGCAGGCTTCAGTCCCTCGATCCCTCTCAGCCGCGCCGAGGCGCTAATGGCGCTCCTAAGTGCTGCCACCCGCGTTCCCACCGCTCGGGTCGCTGGAGAGGGAGACGCCCAGGGAGAGTGAGCCGGGGTGGGGTGAGGTGTGGGCTGCGCGGGCGCCTCCCCCCAGGTCAAGCCCTGAGGCCGGGCCGGAGCCCTGGGGGAGGGGCCAGGAGAGCTCCGCGCCCGGGAGGGCCAGGTGTGGGGCTGGGGGGGCTCAGTGGGAATGGCCCATTATCCTGCCAGAGGACGGGAGTCGAGGGTCTGTGTCCCCCTCCCCCCGGAAAGGCCACCCTCAGAGGGAGGTGGCCCTGAGAATCCTTAGAGGGGGCTGAGCCTCTTGGGAGAACGGTCGGCCATCCAGGCCGTCGCCCACCCTCGGGGCTGGGGGTGGCGTGAGGGGTAGGCCAGCAACGCGGCCGCCCACGGGAAACAGTGCCCCGAGCCCCCGAGTCCCCCCGGGCCGCCCCGAGGCCGAGCCTGCCCCGTTGCCCCCCTTATGAGGTGCTCGTCCGGCTTTCACTCCAGCCCCGCAAATGCCCCGTGGGGAAAGGGCGGCAGCCCTGAGCCGCAGGTGGCGGAACCGAGGTTCGGAGCGGCCAAGGGACGCGGGGCGGGCCGCACAGCCGTGGGGCCGAGGCCGGGATGGGGACGGGGGCTTTGGCCCCGCCGTCCCTCTGCCGGGAACGCCCCTGCCCCTGCCCCTGCCCCGCAGGCCTTGGCAGGCGCCACGCCCTCCGCGATGCCCGGCATTTGCCTCCAGACAGCCTCGGGGTGGGAAGAGTCCGCGTGGGACGCGGGACGCGGGACTGGCCGCTGTTGGTGACGGCAGGCGGGGCTCCGCCACGCGAGTCTGCCTTTCCGCATCCATTCCAGCTTTCCACTGGAGAAAGTTGAACGAAACCGGGCCTTTCCCCGCACCTCCGTGCCCCAGGTGTAGCTGCCGGCCTCGGGGGGCGCCCACCGCCTGGGCGTGAGCTGAGGCGCCCTTGGTCCCCTCTCGTCCTGTCCTGCCTTCTGTGCTCCCGGGGGAGCGTCGCCCCTGGCCCTTTCACAGTGACTTCCGTTTTTCTGTCGACCCACCCAGGCCACCCGTGCAGGCCAGCCGGCGCCCCGGCACTGGCGTTCTGCTGCAGGTGGGACCGAGGCCAGGGTCCCCAAGGCCGGTCACCTTCCTGGGGGCAACCGATGGTGACCTTACGCTGACCTCAACAGAGCGCAGCCTTGCCCTTGGCCCCTGGTGCCCCCTCAGGCCTCTGTCCCTGAGCCTAGAGCAGGACAGAGGCTTGGGGGAGGGGGTGCGGGGAGGGACAAGATGAGCCAGCATGTGGCCCTGTCTCAGGCTGAGCCTCGGGAAGCTTTTTCCTGGGAAAGTTTTGTCACTAATTGACTTGCAAATGCCTCGTTTGTCCCCAGATTCATAATTAGTGCTAAGGATTTCTAGGGCCCCATCCTGGAGGAGCTTTTTGGGGCCAGCCTGTTCCTCTCTCCTCCCTGAGGTCGCTGGGCTGGGGGTGGGCAGAGCTGGGCACCGGTGCCCAGCTGCCGTCCAGCGTTCCCACGGGTCTGGTGCCAGCGTGTGAAAGGCGAGGTGCGGGGGCCCGGGGCAGGGGCTCCCCGTCATCCTTCAGCCGGGACCGGGGCCAAAGCTCCAAGGCTCCAGGAAATGACAGGGCTGGGGAGCGGGCAGGGGCAGCGGGTGGGGGCCCGCTGGCACCCCCAGGAAGGAGAGCCCAGCGGCTGCCGGGGCTGGCATCGCCAAGCCTCCGGCCCCATGAATGAGCCCACAAGGGCCCTCTCTTCCCCACGGCTTCCCCACAAAGGCCTTGGCCGCGCCACTGGACGCGGGGGCCACTGGAGGAAGAGGAGAGGCCACGCTCAAGGGCACCCCGAGCCCGCCTGCAGGCCCCCGGAGAGTCTGCTGAGCTAGGAGGGCCGCCCCCGATCCCAATGGGCCTGTTTCCCCTTTTGCATTATCCCTGGCATCAGATGTCTCCCTCCGGGTTTCTGTCCCCTTGGCTACCCCCAGCAGCCCCACCCAGCCCCACTGCCAGGGCTCGGCCCTCTGCAGCCCCGTGGCCACAGGGCCCACCCCGCCACAGCCCCTGACTCGCAGCCCCCTCACCGGGGCGCTCGTCTAGCCTGCCGGGAGGGAGACGGAAGGGTCTGAGCTGCGGCCACTGTGGAGTCAGATGGGCAGGGCCTTGCCAGTTGCACCGTGAGACCTGCGTGTGCCCGTCTCACCCGTCGGGCCTCAGGCCTCGTGGGCTGTCACAGGACACTGTGTGGGACCTGGCACGGGGTGGACGCTCAGTACACGCCTTCCGGCCCTGCCGCCCTCCCACAGCGGCCGGGCCGTCGGCCTGTGTCCCCGCGGCTGGGATGTCCTTTCACGGTCCCCCCCAGCTTTTCTGCCTCAGTTTCCCTGCAGACCCCCTCTCGTCCCCACTTCATCTCCGGTGCCGGACCGGGCCGGTTTCCCTCGCCGAGTCCTTCCTGGACTCTAACCCGCTGCCCCCGCCCCAGGCCTGGCCTCTTCCCAGGCTGCCCGGCAGCTGGCGCCCCGGGGGAGGGGCGTGGGCTCTATGGCAACCCCAGGACAATGCCCGCTCCTCATCTGCATACAGACGGTCTCGTTTGCATACAGACAGGCCTCATCTGCATCTGCTCAGAGGACTCTGGGAGCACATTCCAGAGTGTCCCCCGACCCTCGCCCCGTCCTGGCATCCCTCCGCCGCCCACCCCGCGCTCCTCTCCCTTCCCACCCGAGGAGGACGCCCTGCTCTCCTCTCCTTCCTCCCTGCTCCGGCGCCTGACTCCTTCCCTGGGAGCCTCCCCTCTGAGCCGGGAGGCCGCTCCCCGCTCGCTCGCGGGGGCAGAGGGCTGGCCCCAGTCACTGCTCCCTCTCCCGCCCAGGCCCCCCACACCCGGAGGGTCAGGGGGCCGCCCAGGCTGATGCCGGGCTCTGGGGCCCAGCGGGGAGGGGAAGGGCGGCCTCCAGGCCAGACCCTGTCTCCACTCACCCCCACTTCCCGGGGACGGAGCCCCTGCCTGCCCACCTCCCGCAAGAGGTTCCTGCAAGGCTGGGCAGCAGAAGGTTCCAGAAGGGCAGGGAGCCTGGGAAGAAAGCGTGCTCCTGGCTGGTGAGGCCTTGATTAGCCCAGATTGCCGTGCCAATGGAGCAGCTTCCTCTGCCTCCATCAGCCCCCCCAGACTCCGTCTTTGTGGGGGACCCGGGGCTCCTTGGCAGGTAGGTTGGGGGCGCCTGGGGCTATCCCCTGACAGCGCCACCAGGCCGAGGACCCCAGACACAGCCCTCCCCTGCTCTGGCCTCATTTCCTCCGCAGAACGAGGACCTGGTCACACCAGGTGGCTCCTAGCAGGAGGCTCCTTCCTGCCCGGGGCCCAGGGCAGGTGCCGAGAGGCCCCGAGGTTCAGCTCGACCTCGAGTGAGGCGTCCTGGTCCAGAGGAGCAGGGGACGCTGTGCCCAGTGTCTCAGCAGAGGCGGAGCAGACACAGGTGCCACAGGTCTGCGGAGGCGCAGGAGGGGCGCGGCTGGGGCCGGGGCGGAAGGAGGCACGCCTGTCCCGTGTTGGCAGCACCGCGCCATGCGTGTTATCATGAGCCTTTATTTAGAAAGATCCAGGATCCAGGCTGCGGGCCTGAGAGGCGCGGGCTGGGCGGCTTGCAAGGCGCCCGCTGTCCATCAGGGGCTGTCTCCAGGGCGAGGGGTGGTCTTCGGGGAGGTGTCGGGTACAGACATGTTGTGGGGGAACGGGGGGGGACATTTCTGAGGAAGGGTCCCTTCCTGGGGGAGCAGAGGGCCACCCACTGGCCTCCCAGACAGGCTGGGTGTGCGAGCCACCATCTCCCACTGTCTGGGTCCTTGCGGCGGGAGGCCATCCCTGGCTGGGGGCCCATTGCTCTGCATCAGGACTGATCAGGTCAGCATGGTGCCCCTCTAGGAGGCCTGGCGTGGGTGACAGGCTGGCTCTGTCCCCCTCCCCACGTGGCCGTCCTCGCGAGGCTCCCTGCCTGTGGCAAGGGTGGCTCCCAGCACTGGTCTCTCGGAGCCGGGGTCCCCTCTTCTCTTTCTGCCCCCCCACCCGGGCCCACAGGCACATCCACGCCCACCAGTCCCGTTGTTCAGGTGTCAAGAGTCTTTATTATGCAGGGGGTGGGCGCCATCTCGGAGGGACCCCAGGTCGGACGGCAGGAGAGGCCAGGCCGGGCCGGGCGGCAGTGGGCTTGGGAGCAGGGGTGAAGCCTCCTCATCCCAGGTGGCTCCGGGTGTGGTGGGTGGGCTGCCAGGGTGAGGGCCCGGGCCTCCTCGCCCCACCCTGCTCCTCGGCTCCTCGGAGGAAGCATCATCCTCCGGCTGCCCCAGGAGGGCTCCACAGAGGGTCCCCAGCCGACTGCGCGATGTAGGTTCTTTCTGGTCTGAAAAGAAACGTCCAGGTGTCGAGTGACTAGGGTTCTTTTCGGATGGTGACCTTAGCCAGAGACAGAGGACAAACTTCCAGGGAGAGCACCTCTTCCAGGTGTTCTCCCAGAGCCGTGCGGCCGAGCAGGGCGGGAAGGGATGCCAGGTGGGGGGGGATGCAGATGCCAGGCAGGTGAGGGATTAGGCGGACGCCCAGGGGACTTGCTTCAGGAAGACGAGGAGCATCCTCCCCTTGGCCGGGGGCCACCCCGGGGTGTTTGGGTGACTTCCGCAGTTCCCGTGGCCTCTTCCCGTCCTGTCTTCCTCCAGCAAGGACTGTCCCCAGCCTCCTTCAGACTTGAGCTCTGCACCGGAGAAGCACGGCCCCGGCCTCAGAGAACCTGCCGGAGTCTGCCTCTCTGCTCCTCTCTCCTCTGGGCCCCTCCCCCCGCCACAGGAGCCAGCGCGAGCAGAGGGAGCACGTGCTCTGGGATCCAGGAAGCCCCGTTTGCAGCTCAGCCCAACGCGAGAGCCCCAGGACTCAGCCTCGTGTCCTTCTCGGGGCTGTGACTACGCCTTCGTGAGCCGGGGACAGCGTCGCCCAGTCCTCAGGGCTGTTGTAAGATTCACCGAGATCACAGCTAAGGAAGGGCTTACTCCAGCCTGCGGCGGGGGGCTGTGCCTAGGGCTGAGGGTGGGATCAGGAGGGCTGCGCAGCCTGTGACAGGTGGGGTGACCCCTGGGCAGGTGTCAGAGTCAGGGCTGCGGGCCCGGTGCTCCCCTCCTGCACCACGTGGGAGGGGGAGCCAGCAGCTTTGGCTTTGGAAGTCCCCAAAGCACACCTAGGGTGACTTCTCCAAGGGCTTTAAAATCAGAGAATCTCAGAGGAGACCTGAGCCAGCCCCAGTGCAGCCCTACTCCACCCAGGTCCCTGCCACCCCTCCACCTGGACTCCACCCAGGTCCCTGCCACCCCTCCACCTGGACTCCACCCAGGTCCCTGCCACCCCTGGGCTCCTTGTGGCCTCTGCCCTTGACCCCCTCTGGCCCTCCTCCCCCCTGGGCTGGCCCCCTGGCGTCCCCGTCCCCGCTCCAGACCCGGCTGGACTGGGGGGACCGGCAGAGGAGGCTGGCGTCCACTGGGCCTGGGAAGGGTAGTGGATGAAGCTGCCTGCAGGGCCCTCCCTGGGGTGGGGTGGAACCCAGATGGAAGGGTCTCGCCAGCTGGGCAGAGCATCTCCTAGCAACCTCCGGTAGCAGGGGGCTGGGAAGAGGGTGGGGGAGGGGACCCAGGACCCCATAAATTACCCAGGCCCGCCCTGCCGACCACCCTCCCCGCACCTGCTCCTCGTTCCGGGTTCCCTCTGCAAAGCTGGCCCCTGCTCAGTGGCCCTCCTACGTGCCCTCCGGTCAGGGTGACCATTCTATGCCTTCCGGTTGAGTCTAGAGGGGGCCATTCTCACCATCCCGTTCTCGGGAATCCTGTTGGAATCTCCCTCGTGGCAGGAGGGGGAATCTGCCTTCCAAAGCCCCCCTCGCCCGCAACCACGAGAGCCTGGGAGACTCGCTTTCTGAGGGCCTCTGGCTCCTGCCTCTTTTTTGGGTGGGGATGGGGGCAAGGAAGGGGAATTCCCAAGCATTTGGTGACACACACGCCCCTTTTCTCTGATGGCAGAGCCCAGGAAGCCCAAGCAAGGGACCCCAGCTGCGGGCAGCCCCCCTACCTCTCAGGTCAGCCGCGTCCAGTCCAGGACCCGGGCTCCAGCCGCTGGGCCCGCGAGGGAATTAGCGAGGTTTTACGTCTTCCTGGCTGGAGGGAAGAACCTGTCGCAGAGACAGGAACCTGGGTGGGAACCTCTTAAATTTGGTGTCCTTCCCGGTTTCTCGGGGAGACTGTGGCACGGAGCCTGACGTCCGGTCAGCCTCCACGTGCCGCTGTTTCAAAGTCGCGTATCGACGTGGACTTTTGCCGGGCGGATAGCGGGAGGAAGGGATGAATCTCCAGGGACCTTTCTCCCATCCTGCAGGAACCCCATGGGAAAACCCAGATACGAGGTGGTGACTTGAGGACAAGATGGCAGCCGATCGCCATGGCAACGGCAGAAGATGGAGTCTGGCTGGTCGCAGGGCAGCGCTGCGGAGCCAGCTGGTGCCAGATGGACGAACCCGGCAGAAGGCAGCCCCAGCCGGGCGAGGCTCGTGCCCCCATGCCCAGGGCGCCCCTCCATATGCCGGCCCCGCCCGCCGCATCCCCGCAGACCTGGGGGCTCGCCGCTATCCGGGGGTCGGCCTGCGGGCACACGGGCACGTGACCGCCCGGAGACAAAGCCCCTCCGTGCCCGGTCTCCCCCGACCAGGTCCCAATTCAGCTCACTCCTGACAACGCTGAGGAACCCCGAGACCGGGACTCGGAGGGTGCTGCCCGGCGAGACTCGGAGGCACCAGGTGCCCCCCACCCCGTTCACGGAGGCCACGTGCCCGGCCGGTGTCCTGGAGAGCGGGGAGCGGGGGCACTGAGCCCACTGCCCCTGCCCCATCCTGGGTCCGTGTTCCGCCGGGGCCAGCAGGAAGACCTTCCAGAGAAGGACAGAAGAAGCCGCGGTCATGGGGTCCACGAGCATGCCCTCCAGACCGGCCTCAGCAAGACGCTGGCCTGCGTGGGACGAGGCTGCCCCAGCTGGCGGCGGAGCCCAGCTCTTTCACACCAAGTGGCCCTGTCCTCCCCAGCGGTCCAGGCCCCACCTCCAGACCCTGGCAGCCCTTCCTGAGGTCGCCACCTACCTCAATGGCTCCTCCGACCCGGGGTCACTCAGCATCTAGGATGACGGGACGTCTGTGCAGAGCTTGGCCCTCCTGGCCCGCGGAACTGTGGAAGGGAGCGACATGAGGTGACGGGCCTGAGGTCACCCGCTAGTAAGAGAGGGGAGCCAGAATCAGTACCCCAACCAGCCTGTCCAGTCCAAGTCAAAAACCTCGTCTTGTCGTCCTTCCTGGGGACACAGCCTCTCTAGCAAACCGGGAGCCGCCGAGTTCACGTCTGCTGTCGTTCTTCTGCTTCTAGGGCCCCCAATGCACTTAGCAGAAGGGACGGTGCACAGAGGCAGGGGCCTGGCCACACTTCTGATGAGAATCAGTGACGCCGAGGGCAGGCAAGGGCGGAAGCCTCCCCGGGGGACGGAGACAAGACTGGGTGTCAAACCGAGGTGTTCTGGGGACTCCTCTCAGCTCTGCTCACTCCCCCGGCACAGTCCTCCCTGCCGGGGGGCCCTGGGCAGGAGCCAGAGGGCGACAGTCCCAGTGCTGGACAGACGAAGCGGGTCGGGAGCTACAGGGCGGGCAGGGCCCTGGGGACCGCGGGCTCCTGACTGGATCAGGCTCAGGAGCCTGACCCTAGGAGGCTCCACCTCGGCCTCGCTGTGAGAGCCCGGCCAGGTCGAAGCTTGTTTTCCCCCCTGGACCTGGTTACTGCTTGAGGCCACCCCTCGGCCCTCCCCTCCCCAGCCCCGTTCCCCCCGCCACACACACACTTGCGGCGGGTGCTGGGGAGCTAAGCCCCCTCACCTGACAGGCCCACTTCCACGGCCGCTCACAGAGAGGTCTTTGTGCAGAGGCTGGGCCCGGGGGAGGGGGGTAGGTGGCACCCCATCCCCCACATTCCTAGCCGGTGGCCAGCAAGGCCTGGTCACCTCAGACGTCCAGGAGAAAACGCCCTCAGAGCCCCGGATACTCGTTACCCCTCAGGCACTCCCTCCTCCAGAGGGCTCTGGGACTGAAGCCACTTCTCTGTCCTTCACGGCAGGGCCCAGCGGCCCAGCTCCTGTCCCGACGTTGGAGCACCCGAGTGCCGGGGACCAGTCTGCTTCTCCACACCCCCGCTAGCGCTCCAGTAGACCCCTGCGTGAGCGTGAGAGAGACCGTGATGGGCGATTCTAAGGGGGACAGGCAGGGACCCCTCCTCAGGTGGCTTGCAGGCTTTTCACACGTCCCTTCACTTGTTTACAAGGGGCTGAGAGCCACCTGAGTGGCTGGCTGGGTGCTCGGTCAGCGGGCGGCCAGATGTGGGGGTCTCTGTCCCTCCCGGGAGTGGGCACGTGCTGCTCCCAGCCGCAGCCTGCACCCGCGCCCCGGAGGCTGGCAGCTGGTCTCCCAGGACCCTCCTATCCCGCCCCGAGTGGAGCAGGCAGCTCCCAGTGAGCGAGGTCCGCCCTCCCCATGCACCCCCTGCCCCGCTGCTCACCGGGCTCTGTCCCACGCCTGGCCTTGGAGCACGGTCCACGCATCACCACCCGCTTCGCACCCGCCTCAGACTGACCACCCCACCCCTTCCCGCATCCCCTTTATGGCCCATTAACCATCTTTTGGGCCCTTCGGGAATGGTGGCTAAAGTGGTGAAAGTGAACGGGAGCGGGAAGAGGGGGAAAGCCCGCAGCTGACCCTTGGGGGTCGCTTCTGGCTGGGACCGGCTGACCCAGAGGGTGGATGAACAGAACCAAGAGAGAGACAGTGGAGGAGCCAAAGGCCAAGGGAGGAGACAGCGCGGATGAGCTGTGCGGCGGAGGCCCCGGGCCTGGCCTAGGCTGTTGGGTCCAGTTTGGCGGGTTGGGAAGGTGGGAGCCAGACGGCCTGGCTGAGGAAGACACGCTCGGAGCCTCAGCTCGAGTGAGACCCTCGGGCGGGCGGGAGACCTCGCTGCCCATGCCGCCTGGCCCTCCTGCCCGCGCTCCCGCTGCCGACCCCCAGCGTTCCGCATCAGGCCTGGGCCTGGCCGGCCTCCTGCTGCTTCCCGGGGAGGCCTGTCTCTGGCCCCGCTGCCTTCTCGCCCAGCTGCACCCATGGAAGGCTCAGCAACGCTCCCCATCGGCCAGAAAGTCCTCGCCATCCCGCCTCCCTGCGTCCACTGACCAGGGCTGGCGCGCAGCCCGCACCTGTCACTGGCGCCATTTCACGGGCGACAGCCACCTAAGATGGCGCGCCTCTCCCTTCGCTTCCGTTCCCACAGCCTTGCCTCCTTCCCGAACCGAGCCCCGCAAGGTGGGGGGCCAGGCTGGGGAGCCAAGGCCGGAGGAAGCGAGACAAAAAAGGACAGAGGAGCCGGCCCCTTGGCACCTCCGTGGCATCCGAGTGTAGCCCAGGGAGGGAGGGCAGAGGGGAAGAAAGAAAGTAGTGTGAGTTTTTATTTCTGTCCCCTTCCTGCCACCTCCCCCACCACGCACACCCTCGGATGAAAACAAAAATCTCTCCCCTTTTCTCTCTTCTTCAATCCCCCTCCCCTTTATTCCTGGCTCCTACTACGAGCCTCCTGGAATGCAAATGAGCCGTATTATGCAAATGTATGCAAATAAGGCTTAACGAGCGGAAGGAGGGGGCAGAATGCCTAATGAGTGATGGCGGAGGGGTGCAGATGGAGGGTGGCAGGAGGGACCCCCTCCTCTCCGTTCCCACAGCCTGGCGGCTCGCTGGGGGTGGCGGGGATCCCTCGCTTCTGGGAAGGAGCAGGAGGTCGAGGCCTCGTCGCTGCCACGGAGAAGGCCGAGGGCAGCCTTGGCTGCAGGTGAGGGACAGGAGCGCTTGCGGGTGGGGGAGGTGGGCACAGGGCTGAATGCAAGCGACCCGCGCCCGCTGGCACAGCCGGCCCGGAGGCTGGGTGCGCCGGCCACCCCGCCTGTGTGGCCGCTGATGGCGGGACCTTCCCTCCGGGCCGCCTGTGGCTCCTGCATCAGAAAGAGGATTCCCCAGGGAAGATTCCCAACCAGACCCAGGTTCTTCCTGGGAGTGGGGATGAGAGCTGTCTCTCTTTGTGCTTTGGAAGGTGGGGGTTGGGGTGGTTACCGTGGCAACGTGGCATGGAACACCCACCTCCCCAACATCCAGCCTCAGAGGACCTAGGAGTTGGGGGGGATAATGGATTGACACCCCTGATGCCCCCACCACCTGGCACTGCCAGCCGGAGATGGCAGCATCAAACCCTGGAGAGAATGGCCCCTTTGTCTCTGGGCTCGCGGTGCTGGGGAGCAGGCCGGGCACACAGAAGGGCCTTTCCCAGGCCCCGTTCCAGCTTGCGTGACTCTTGCTGGCCTCTGGAGACTCCTCGTGGCCAGCCACTGGCCTCCGCGCCCTGGCAGATGGTGGCCCCCTTGCCTTTTCTCCCACGGGCTTGCCAGCTACTGCTAGGTGCGCCCTCCCCTGCGCTTCGCCCGAGGCCTCCCTCCGCCCCCCTCACACAGAGAGCGCACGCTTCGCTGGCTTGTGCGAACACCTCACGTGCCCAGACGTGCACCCCGTCCCTTCTCGTGGGGGAGCACCCCGGAACTGGCCCTCCCAGCTCCAGGCCTGCTCCACCCAGCCCAGGCAGGGAGACACCCGAAGGGGGCATCGGACACCATAGGTGGGCCTGGCTGGGGCCAGGAGGGGCATTTCCCAGTGGCCTTGGCCACGCCTCTGCCGCCCTCCTGAGATCTGTAGGAGGGAGGCAGGGCCGAGGACATCCCAGGCTCGCCCTTGCGTGTCCTCCGAGTCTCCCAAGGACCTAGGCCGAGTCCCTTCTGCACGGGCCCCTCATCCTGCTCAGGCCCTCTCGTCCAGGCCCCCCAAGGCGGACGAACCCCATTTCCTGGCCCGGGAACGCCCGCGGCCCGCAGCCTTCTCCTCTCCCCAGACTCCAGCGCTGCCTGGGGTCACCCCCACCCAGTGCTGGGTGCGCGGCGCCGCGGGGGCCCAGCCGCTCACTCACCGCCCGGAGCTGTCCGCGGTGCTGGAGGCGGCTCGCGGGGCGCCGGGGCGGGGGCGGGTGCGGCACGCGGCCGAGGTGGGAAGTGGAGGCGCGAGAAGAGGCAGAGGCTTCTGGAAACAGCCAGGCAGGGGCAGATGCATCCCTGCGGAAGTCTCTCCTCCGAAGCTCTCCCAACTGCCGGGGCTGCTTTGGGGGAGGCAGAGCCCCAAAGCCAGGGAGCTCCGCAGCCCCCACCCCGCGTCCTGGACCAGCTCTGGCCTCGTCCGGGGCCTATTTAGAAACCCACGGGGAGGGAGAGTCAGAGCGGCCGCCTCGGGGAAGGGCACGGGTCGAGCTGGCTGGCGGGGCGCGCGCCTCTCCCTGCCATCCTCACTGGTAGGGCTGCTGCCAGGAGTAGTGATGAAGGCAGGAACTCCTCATCACAACGTGCCTGGCAGTGGGGCAGGTACCGGGAGCCTGGGCGGAAGGGGAGACGGGGAAGGGTGTGTGCGGGTCCCAGGCAGAGCTCAGCCCATCTGTCGGTTCTGAACCCAGCCGCACGTTAGAGACACCGAGGGAGCGCTCACACGACACCGAGGCTCTGATTCCACGGGCCCGGAGCAGGACCCACACGGTGATGCTTTTTATGGTTTAGTGCGCGGCCAGGCTGAAAACCAGCTGGGAAGGCAGCAGACGTAGAAGTGCAGGGGTTGAGGCTGGTCCGGTGGAGGCAGAGGCAAAGCGAGGGCCCCTTGAGGAGAAGCGAGTGAACAGGGACGAGGACAAGCATGCGACCCCTCTCCTGCAGCTCCCGAGGACCCGGTGGCTCCGGCGCTGGGCTTGTCTTTCCTGCGCTGTGGAAGCTCAAGCCACCCCAAGGCCACGAGAAGAGCTGCCTCCCCGGCCCAGTCCCTCGTGCGCAGACGGGGAATGGGTGCGATGCCCCTGAGGGCGTGCTGCTCCCCTTCACCCAGAAGGTCCCCCGGAGGCAGCTGTGGAAGGTAAACAGCAACAATGGTCCCTTTCAGTGTCCAGATTCCAGCCCTTCAGCCCAATTAGCGGACACAGCAAACAGCAATTCAGCCGCCTTCAGCGCTGTCATAACAAACTCAGAGCAGCCTTAATGGGGGATTAGGGCAGGGGGAGGGGTGTCACTCCGAGGCCTGGGAGAGCTTGGGTAGCGAGGGAGGGTTCCCCTCTTCGCCCACTTCCTTTCCCCTGGCATGATCCCGCTCCCCATTTTCCTCACAGCTCTACGGACGTTTTCACAGTTTGGTCTCCTCTCCCTCCAGTGATCTAAAGCCTTCGCCTAAATTCACTTATCCCCCAGGGAAGCTGGCCTCTTCTGCTTCTGGGAGAGACAGTGCCATGTCCCCAAATCTCTGAGGTCCCTCCCGGCAGCAAGGGCAGGGAAGTGGCAGGGCCCACACCAGCTGTGCGTGGGAAGGAGGCGAAAGCACACGGGTCGCCATGCCGACTCCCAAACCTCGGGAGAACACACTTCCAGGACTTCCAGATGCAGAGAAGCGCAGAGGGGCTGGTGCTTCTCTGGGGCGGGGGTCACCAACCGTGTGGCGGGGGCGGGGAGGCAGGAGGGCAGGAAACAAGTCACTAGGCAACGCAGAGGAGCCTGCGTGCGGGTGCGCAGGTCCACTAGGTTTGCTAACTGTACCCACGACCTGGCTGGTCTCTTAATTCAATAAACTGCAGTTTTAGTAACTCTAGAAGCTTGACGGAGCCAACCTGGAATTGTCATTCACACGTGCCACGTCTCCCTTCCTACATAAGTCAGTTCCCCGGGCGTGAGCCCTCTTACCGACAAGCAGTGAGAGCCACCAAAGAGAAAGGCACAGCGGCCACTCTGCTGGGGGGACTGCAGCCTCTTCCCTTACCTGGCTTCCCAAGGACTGTGCTTCCTCTCCCAGGCTCGGACGCTGCCTGCCCAGGTCCCCAGCCGGAGGGACATCGCCCTCAAGTTTAAAGACTTTGGTGGAGAAGACGCCCAAGGGCTGCTCTTGTGTGTTCTGGGGTCAACCATGCGGTCCCGGAGTCGATTCTCCCGCAGCCTAGGACTGACTCACTCTCCACGGGGGCATCGTAAAGTGTCGGGATGTCTTCCACTCTGACTCTTCCTTCGCTGCAGGTAACAACCTGTGGATACACGGCCTCACAGCGCCGACGTGAACGTGCTCAGCCGAGGCGCGGGGGTCCCCTGAGCGTGGACCTGGGTCGGCTCACACTCGCTCTTTCTGTGTCTGTCCCTCCCCTGGGCTTGCTGACTGGCACGATTCTCCTGACCGGAAGGGCGTTTGGACGAGGCCCTCTCCATGCCCAGAATCAGGACAGGTGTGTCTCAGGGTGAGGGTAGGGTGGGAGCTGGTGACCCAAAACTTGAGTCAGATGTTTAGGAGAAAATTGCCTTTGAACTCCCGGACTCAGAACTCAGCAGCAGGGAAAGGGGATGAGGAGCTGAGGGCAGAAGTAAAGAAACGAGCTTGGGGTTTGGTTTCCAGGACAAACAGGTGGATGTTGCAAGATCGGAAGGAAAGATCTTGGACACAGGCAGAGGTGCGATGATGCAAAGGAAGAAATGTCCTAGCTGGTGACTGCTGAGGCCCCTCCCAACCCCCTTCACCCCAGCCTGCCTGCCCCCACCCGCCCCCACCATTCTGTCGCTTCTCTTGGGTTTAGCTGGAGAGGGTGCTATTTCCTGTCAACATTGGGGGAGGCGGAAGGCAGGACCCAGTGGTGTCACTGTGATGTCTGCACTTGGAAGGAACCCTCGAATCCCAGAGTGTCTGTTCCCCTAGCAGATTTGTTCCTGTCAGCGGCCAGGCTTCCCTGATGTCACAGCCGAGCTCTCTGCCCACCACGGACCACACGCATCCAAACTCACACGAGGCTACACGGCACTCACGCCTCAGCCTCATCCACAGACACGCACAGCTCACGCGGTCACCTGTCATTCTCCTGACGACCCCACCCACACACCCGCAGGCGCACCCCAGGCAGATGCTCACCCTCCCCCACTCCCCGCATCCCTCCTGGCTTCGATCCCCCTCTCCCCCGAGCCCCTGGTCTGCAGGATGGGAGTCCTCCACCCTCGGTCCCCTGGAGCCGCTGCCCGTCACACACATGTGCTAACAGGACGCATCGCTCGCAGATCATGGCATGAGCCCGCCGTGCCCGTCACACAGGTTCTAAGTCTCCTGCAGACGAGCGCCAGCAGGTCCCAACCACCCATCTCCAACCAGCGACATGAGAAGTCAAAAAAAAAAAAAAAAAGGTTATCTTTCCCGATGCTTCTCGTCAGCCATGGTCACCAGCAGGCCCTGCATGTCAGCGCCTTCCCTGCCCCTCCCCCCACGCTGGTTCCCCCTCTGCCCCTCCCCAGGGCATCGTCCCCTCGCCCTCCCCAGACCCTCCCGCAGCCGGGCAGAGTGGGGAGCAGTGGGAAAAGCCCTGGCTTTGAACCCAGGGAGTGATATTAGCAACACAGTTGAGCCTGCGGCTCATCATCCAGGAAACCGAGTTAAAAAGAGCGACCTCGCCGTGTAGGCGGATCAAAGGAAAACACCACGGTTAGGGAGTGCGGGACGAAGGGCGGCCTCACGGGCTATGGCCTTCGGGGATATGAGTCCCTGCCCCGAGCCTGCTCCCTTTCTCCCGCATCCTGCCCCCAACTGCCTCCCTCCAAAAACAAAAAACAAACACAACTCCCCCCAAATTCCAAACAGTTTAAAAAGCAAGGGGCCCTTTCGAGGTCTCCCCCTCCAGACCTCAGAAGGAAGGAGCAAAAGCCCCTGGGCTCTCTGAAGCCCAAGAGTTTCCGGTCGGATCTTCGCTCACAGGCTATAGAATCGGATTCCAGTCTTTAGCTCTCAAATCCGTCCCTGGGAGAAACGTGAAATTCGCGCTGGGAACGGGGGTCAGTGCAAAGCCACTTTGCCCAGCCCTCCGCCCCCTCATTACCCCCGGCTGCCCTGCCCGGGTCTGCGAGGGGTCGTAAGGGCCGGGGGCCATTCCCAGCTTCGGCCACGGTTACTCTTATTCTACCAGGTGGTTCTAGACCTCGCTCCTCTCAACTGCGCCTAAACACCCTTTTGCTTAAAATATTTGGGTCAGGCCAGATAAATGGATTCTTTCAGGAACGGGCCCCGATTAATCTCGAATTCTTTGCTTTCTTTGGGCAGCATAAGTGCTAAGCCACACATTCCTTTGTGTTTGACCCCTTGAGGCCGTTTGCTCTTGGAGATGACTGCTGAGCGTGAGGACGGGTGGGAAGGTGGGGGTCCCGGAAGACCCCAACTCAACAAAGCTGGCATGAGAAGCTTTTCAAGACATCGGACTGGGGTCCTAGGCTGTAAGGAGAAGGCGTGGAGACATGGCCCCAGAGCCCGGGCAGGGTGAAAGGCTTCCCCAGCCACCTGTCCCCTTTGCATGCATCCCCCCACCCCGCACCTCCGGCCCTATTCCACCTATGTCGGCTTCGCCACTCAGCTCCCAACCGAGCCGGACAGGCCTCTGTGGCTCCAGGAGGCCGTCACCGGAAAGGCCGGCGTCCTCAGGTGGCGTTCTCAGCCCCCGCCGCGCACCAGGGTGGGGAGCCTGCGGAAAACTGCCGCCGGCGCCCAAGGGAGAGGCCAGGGCCGCGAGCCCCGGGCCCCCTGCGGCCGGGGCTCCACGGTGCCCCCGTGGAGCGGGAACCCAGTCCTTGCACCCGGATAGGGAACGAACGAGCGGAGGCTCCGCGGCGCGGGCCGGGGTGCGGGGCGAGTCGCCCGGAGCGGCGCGGTCTCGAGGCCCGCGGGCCGCGGGTCTTCGTGTCGCCGCCACGGCCCGGGGGTCCCCGCGGCTCCCGGCCCGGCTCCGGCCTCCCGGCCCGCCGCGCGCCCGCCCGCCGGCCCGGCCGGCCCCGTGCGCAGTGTATGGGGTTATTTTTACTTTCGGTTATCTAGCTTTATGAAGACTCCACACCACTCATACAGCTAGATAACCAAAGATAACAACCAACCCCGCCTCCTGGCCGCCGCCTCCGCGCAGCCTCCCGGCCGCCGCCGCGCCCGCCGCAGATGGAGTGGGGGAGGGGACGGGGGCGGACGAGGGAACGCGACGGGAAACGGGGTGCCCAGACCGAAAGACGAAAGGCATCGCCCCGGCCCGGGGCCCCCCACGCCCCGCATCCGAGCGGGAGGCGAGGGGGGGCGGGGGGTCTGTTGGTCCCGGGGGCGGGGACGCGCGGCCCTTTCATGCCCCCGGGCGGACCGCAGCCCCGAGGCGAGGCCTCGCGGGGTCTGCACGGCCCTGCTCGGGCAGACGCGGGGCGCGCCCCCGGCCCGCGCCTGCACCGGCGCGTGGGGGGCAGCGGGGGCCCGGCCCCCCGCGTCTCCCAGCCCGCCAGGGCGGCGGAGCCCGAGCGCCGAAAGGGCCGGTTCCGCCGCCGGGAACTGAACCCCGGAGGCGCCCCAGTCGGAAACGGGGAAACCCCGGCAACCCAGGGGCAGGGACATCGGTGGGGGCGGGGCGGGGCGACCCGGGGACTCCCGAGCGAGTCCCTCCCGGAAAGAAGGCGAGGGCACAGGTCACCCCCGGGAGGGGGCCCGGGAGGGCGGCCGAGCCCCAGGCCCCGCGGGACCCCCCGGAGAAGCGGCTTTGCACCGAAAGCTCCGGAAACCACCACCCAGGGCGGCGGAGGTGGCCCGCGGTCCTCGGCGAGGGGCGCCCTGGGGGTTGGCGCGGGTCCCCATCAAGAACGAAAATTGCCCAGGAGGTCCCGGGAGCCCCGAGGGGGGTGCGGGGCTCGGCCGGGCCTCGCGGCGGACGCGCGGGCGCGCGGGTGTCCCAGGCGCTCGCCCCCCTCGCGCCCCGGGCCGGCCAGGCCACTTACGCGGAGCCCAGGGTGCCCGTCGGGCCGTCCGGCGCGGGCCGCGGCCCCTTCCCGCGCACGGGGCGGGCCCCGGGCCTGCGACCCCGGCTCCCCGCTCGGCCTCCGCCTGGCTCTGGGCGCCGCGCGCTCCGGCTCCGGACTTTTCATTCATCCTTCCTCGCTCCCCCCAGGCCCGGCCCGGATTGGCGCCGCGACTCGCACGTCACCGCCGCGTCGCCCCGCCCCCGCCCCGCTGAGCCCCAGCGCTCAACTGGGGCGCCCCTCCTTGGGAGGACGGGGCGGGGGGGGTCGGCGAGGACTACTACGTCTCTGTCACCTCCGCGGCCTCGCGCACCCCGACCCCGCCTGCCCCCTCCCCGCCCCGCCGCGTGTGGCTCCGATCCCCAGCCCCGCTGTCGCGAGGCCCCGCGCCTTCCTCCGCGGCCCTGCGCAGGCGGCACAGGACCCGGGCTCAAGGTGGAAAGGACGACCGAGGCCCGCGACTCCCGCACCTGCCCTCTCGCCTTACTCTCTGTGCTCCCCTGGCTCCGACCCCCCCCAGGCCCTGAGCCTAAGCTTTTAGGGCGGGCGGGAACCTTTCTTGTTGGTTGTCAATCCCGAACAGCGAGGGGGACGTTCCGGAGCTTTGGAACTCCCGTCCGCAGAGCGGGTCCGAGCGAGGCCGAGCGAGGCCGGCCTCCTTCTCTGTCGTGCAGAAACGGGGGTGTCTCTCGAACCTCCTAGCAGCGCCCAAATTCCCGGTGGGGGAGGCGGGGGATCCTGCCCGCAGACCCAGGTTCAGCCGCGGGGGCTTCGCCAGCGCCCTCCCTTCCGGCCCCCGCCGCGTGCGCCGCCCTCCGCGGGCCCCGCGCCACCATCTCCTGGAGAGTTGGGGTCGGGGGAGAAGGACCCCGCCATCTACAAGGTTTCAGGTTCCGGCCTTTCCCCACCTGGTTCCCCATCGGCCCGACAATCAGAGCCGCATGACGCCGCGTCCCAACCTGGGCGGCACCGGCCACCCGGCCACCCGCGCGCTCGGAGAGCCCAACGCGGCGCCGAGCGGAGTGCGCTCCCACCCGGTGGCAGTTCGGTCCCTGGTCCCAAACGGACCCAGCCTCCCCTGACCGCACTCTCGAACCCTTTACTAAAAAATCCTCTAGACTTTGAAACGCCGAGCCTGTTCCTACACTTAACATGGGCCGCTCCTATGACCAGGATCCCTGCACACCAGGGTGCACTCCGAGGTGCCCCGACTTGGCCACCAGGCTCCCCCGATTGCTTCCTCTGCCCCAAAGGCCCGCCTCTGTGCAGTCGAGGCCAGAGCAGGGCCTGAATGCTGTCTGCCTGGGTCAGAGGTAAGCCCAGGGCCAGTGCGGCTCACCTGGGGCTCCCCTCCAAGGCCGGAAGATGTCTGCATAGCGGCTGCAGGATGCCAGGTGGGGGACACTTCCAGACGCCAGGCCAGGAGCCTCGTGCTTCCCTCTCTACCAGATGGAGGTGCAGAGATGGGCAGACGCCCGGTTCCTCCAGCCTGGGGCTTCCCTAGGCCCTCTTTGGATAGCTTGGCCCCGTCTGCCAGCCCACAAGGTCTCAGGGGCTCCAGGGAAGGGCCTTCTAGAAGCTTCCACAGTGTCAATTCTTCACCGTCCCAGAACCAGGAGCACACCGGCCAGCATAGATAGGGAAGAAAAGAGACAGTGTCCACTCCCTACTTCACTTCCTCCTGGGCCCTCCCAGGCACCCCTACAACTCAGAATAGAACACGGGGGAGAAAGGGGGAGCACAAGGGTATGCTCCCCACAAACACTCACAGGGGTGCGCCCCCCCAAACACTCACCGGCAGATCCACCCACTGGGGTGCTGCTAAGTGCATTTCCCAAGCCCCAGAGGATGTTGGCCCTCTCTGCCTTTCCTCTTCGTGCCAACAAACCTCCAATATCCCTCACCACACAAGCTCACACCCCTTCAGAGGGCACCCAACGGCCTCTAGACATTCCGGCAGCCCTAAACAGGGCCCACCCTCGCCCAGACACACCACCAACTCCCCCTACAAAGATTTTCTCAGTGGGCCTCCCACAGGACCCCTGAAAGGCGCCATAAGCAAACCTCTCACCCTCTTCTTCCTCCCATGACTAGGGTCGGCTTGTGGGAGAGAGCTGGCTATCCCGCGAGCTCACATTGTCCCCTTTCTCTGTCACCAATTTCCAACCAAGTCTCCTGCCCTGTGTGAGGCCCAAGCTCATCTCCACAGCCCCTGGCCCTGGCCAGGGCCATCCAGACAGCACAGCCAGAGGCAGCTGAGGTGAGGGTGAACCTCACTTCTCTTTCAGCCATTGCTGTGTTTTTGTGGGGGAGGGGGAGGACAGAAAGGTTTCATTGCCCAGCGGAGACCCCGTTCCCACCCCTACTGGCCAAATTCAGATTCAGCTGGACTGCCTCAGAACCCGGGTCAGGAGAGAAGTGGGCGCCTATGAAATTTCTCCAACTCGCTCAATGAGGGGCTAACCCTCTCTGCCTTTCACTGCGGCTTTCGCTTCTACAGAGGTCGCTGGCCTGAACAGAGTGTCCGAATTTAAGGAGGTCCCACGAGAGAAAGGGGGTTCAGGCTGAGTTGTCCCGGAACTCTGTAGAGTCCCCTCTCTGTCCAGGTTCCTGACGATGTGCCCTTCTGTTTGCGTTTCTCTGGGTCTCCCCTCCCCCTACGCGGAGGTGGAGGGGCCTCCATCCTTATTCCAGGCGGGGAGGAAGCAGACTAGTGTCTGCGCCAGGCTCACGGGGTCCGCACGTGCAGCTAAGCCAGGCTGCTCCAGTTTCAAAACAGAACCCACTTCGGGGGGCTAGTGGGACAGCCCTGCACGGGTAGAGGCAAACCCACAGATGCTCGGTCCACTAATGCGTGAGGATGCGCATCGTTAAGGAACAGACAAAGGTGCTCGTGGGCCTTGCGGGTGGGTGGGGAGGGCTCTGGCGAAGTGTGTGTCCCGTGGGGTCTGTGATGGGTGCGGGAGAGGAGGGTCCTCTGGCAGTGACCATGGGGGTAGTTCCTTCACCAGAGGAGGCTGACGTGCGGGCTGCAGGGAAAGGGTGCATCGGTCCCCTCTGTGCGCGGCACAGCAGCCCGTCCGTCCGTCTCCCCTGCTTCCAGCACGAGGCCAGGCCCCACAGTGTCCTGCAGAACGCTGGTCTGCACCCCCACCCCAAGTCCTTCCAGGGAAGTTCTGGGGGGCGGCCTCACTGATCCGGGACAGTAAGTGTCAGGGTTAGCCTGGGAGCCCACTTCCTCGGCCAGCGCCCTCCCCGCCCCTGTCCCCACCCGCAGGTCTGCCTGCCCGAAGGGGTCGCGGATGGCACTCGGATGGAACTCGACCTTTGTGATGCTGTGGGACGCAGCTTTTGGACAGATTTCTTTAATGCGGGTCCCAAAATACACTTTGGCATTAAGCCACTCTCTTGAAAGATTTAGAAAATTAAATAAAAAGCATGTTTTTTCTTTGTTTCAAGTATTAGGTTAATTTGCCTTGAAGATGCAGGTTAAAACTGCATCTGGAGGACGGCGGTCCCGGATCTGCTCTGCCCACGTGTGCTTCAGTCTGATGGACACCATCCTGCCCTATTCTTTGCTGCGGAGCATTTGCATTGTCTACGGGACAGCAGCAAATTAAAATAAGGATCGGTGTTGAAACACGCTGAAGCGGTGGGAAAAATTGTATAGATTTAAATCCCCATATAGGCCAGTGAGGTCAGAGGGCATGGAGGCGTGATCTGGAAGATTCTGTCCCTGGGGATACCACGACCCTCCCCACCCACGGGACTCCTTCTCCCGTCCGAGGCCCGCCCGGCATCCTCGGGCTGTCCAGGCGCTGCCTCCCGCCTGCGCCCGGTCCTGTCCCGAACCCACGCACTGCTCCCTTGCCTGAGCGCCCTAGGAAGTCGGGGGAGGGGGTGACTGAGATGGCAGAGGGTCGGCCACCAGCAAACGGTCTCCCTGACGCGCGAAACCGCGCGCGTGCGAGGCCCGTGCGCGCAGACACGCGTGTGTGCACGCGGCCAGCAGCTGGGCCCTGAGGTGCAGGCGCTTCTCCCCGATGCCTCCAGCAGTTCCACCTCCCGACCTTGCGGGGACCCCCCTGGCACACATGCTCACTCAGCGCCCTCAGCGCCCAGGTCCCCAGTCACAGCAGCTCATACTCCGCCCTTTCCCGCCTCCGCCGGCCACGGCCATGCACGAGCAGACATCCGCGCTCCTCCAGGGTCCACTGGCGTCCGTCCCTGCCCTCCAGCCCGTGAGAGCGGGGAGAGGTCCCGAACCCCACTTCTCTCGCGCGGAGCTGGGCGCAGGGCAGCCCCTCGTGTCCAGCCACCTGGTCCGGTCCCCATTACCAGTGGCTGCACAGGTCCTGCTACCTCGTGATGGGGCCGATGGGGCCGGAGGCGGGAAGAGCCAGGTGGGAGCCTGTCGGGGGCTGCGCTCCCCTCCCACACCCACGCTGCCTGCAGACAGAACCAACGAGAAAGCAAATACCCCAGAAGCCGGGGCGCCACCTACGATGCCAGCAGAAGCGAACAAGGCCTCTTCTCCGTGGGTGCCCAGCTCCTGCCAAGGAGGAGAAGGCAAAGGTCAAGTCCGCTGGGTGGGCAGCAGCCTCGGCCCCAGCGCCCGGCGCCCCCGCCTCTCCCACCGACTCCTTCCTCCCCCTGCCCTCAGCCTGGGGCCTGCGGGGCCCAGGCCCTGCCCTCCCACTGGGGAGCTCGGGGCTGTGGGGCTGCACAGGGGAGAGCCATGCGCGTGTGCGCGTGTGTGAGCTGTCGACTAGCCCGTTCCCACCCTCACGACCTCCCTGCACCTCCACCCACAAGCTCAGGGCCCAGGGCTTTGCCCTGAGCCGCGCGCTGTGGCCCTCCCAACCTAGACCTCCAGGAGCCGGCGCCTGCCCAGGGCAGAGCTCGGCACAGAGTCCTGCTGCTCTTGGCCGCCCTGCCAGCGGGCACACCCGGGACAGAGGAAGGACGGGGCGAGGGGCGAGATCTAGCTGCGCGGCAAACCCCAGCGTGCTGCACCCTGAAGATACCGTCACCCGGGTGTGCCCCCAGCTCCCCCACCTCTGCCGTCACCGACGGCCTGTGACTCCCCTCATGTAACAGGGCATCAGGACCCTGGCCACCCACCGACCTCCCCTCTTCCTCCCCTTATCTTTCCGCACGCGCACAAGCCCTGCATGGAAGTGGCTATTATTGTGTTTATTTTAATGTTGGGTATGGAGCCCGGTCTCCATCCTTTATCGTCTCCCGCTCCCAGCATTTCGCTTCCAGGCTAAATCTCGATTTGGCAGAACGACACGTGTGACACGGGTGACCGAGAGGAGGGAGTGTGAGTGTGCGCGTGTGTGAGTGTGGTGCCTGCGTGTGCTGCGTCCGCTGGCGAATTCTTCTACCTGGAACCCGGTCCCTCAGCTAATTCTCGTTTTTCAAAGGAAAGAGGGTAGCCTGCCTAAACGCAGAGGAGACCGGAGAGCAGGGAGAGCCTTGATGCGAGGCGACTCCGCGCACGCCCCTGTGCACTCCGCCACCCGCGAGCCCCGCCTGACCTGTGGCCTTCACCGCGCCGGCCCCTCCATTTCATACCCAATGGGGGGCCGCACCCCAGCTTGCAGACTCGCTAGAAGATGAGCACGGGTGCACCAGGGGGACCTCTGGCTCCTCCGTCCCCCCAAACCAGAGGCAGGGGCCCTGGAGCAATTGGTCTCTGCCCTGCCACCTCGCGCCACCGAACACAGCGCTCAGGGGGACGGGCGGCCAGGACACGGCCCCGGGGGCCCGGAACACGGGTGTGCGTGCTTGGTAGCTGGCGGTCTCGGCCTCGCCCAGAAACCTGGCCTCTGGGGTGCCAGAACGAGTCTGCTGGCCGCCAGCTTCCACTGACTGCCCAGCACGGGCCCAGCCAGGCTCCCGAAAGCACCGTGTGGGGGGACCGGGGCGCGAAGAGTGCCGCTTTCCTATACTCTCTGGCTCGTCTTAACATAAAGAAAGAAAGAAAGAAAACAGACGAGCCACCTTCAGAGGGGTCTGATGAGGCTAGAGGGGGGTCCTCGCCCCTCCGGAACCTAAGCCTTGGCTCCCGACACCCCGCTTGTCGCTCAGCGTCCCCAGCCCCTTCCCCACCTGCCGGCCGCGGGAAGCAGGGGGACGGGACGCGGTTCACCCGGATCCTGTACGATGTTTTCGGATTCGCCCCTCATTCTGGTCTCTGCCTTTTGGGAAATGCTGTCCCTTCCCCCGCCTCCCCGATCCCTCAGACTCGGTGCTCCCCGACACCCGGGGCCTTGGGGAGGAGAGGACCAGCGCGAGGGCGGGAAGGCCAGCAGCCCGCCGCCTCTGCCCTCCCGTCTCCGGTCTCCCCGGGACCTGCCCTCCCGCTGCCCTCCCCGCAAGCGTCCCCCGCAAGCGGAGAGGTGGCCGTGGCCGGTGGAGAGGAGGGAGGGCCGATTACTAGGGTCAGTAGCAGCGCGACCCTGCAGCCCCCCACCCCCAATCCCACTGACAAACTTAGCGACCCGTCTCCCGGTGGCCACCCGCAAGGGGAAGGAGGGGGACCGAGGGGCTGTCTGGGGCGGCGGGCCTGGCAGACGTGGGGCGGCGTGAAGCCCCGCCCGCCCTCTACTCCTCCACACACAAGCCTCGCCCTCGGTCACCCCCAAACCTCCCGGCAGCCTTTCCTTCCCGAGCCTGTCGTGCCGCCTCCATTATCAATGGGCGGAGGAGGGGGTTGGGGCGCCCTGATGCTGGGTCCTGTCGTCCCACCCCAGCTCGCTGTCTGGGGGCCGAGACTCCCCCAGATGGCCACTCACCGGGCTTGCACGGGGGCGGGCGGCGCGGCGGCCTCTGCGCCGCCGCTGCGGCTCCGGCTCCAGCCTCCGGGCCGGGAGGGTGCAGCTCTGCTGATGACGTAGCAGCCGGCTCTCCATTCAGGAATTTCGATGCCTCTCTCTTTCTTTCCTTCGCTGCTCTCCCTGGAAAGGCAGCAGAAAGGGGGTGCTGTCCCTGTCTGGAGACGCCACCAGCGCCCAAATAACAGCCCCCTCCCACGGGCCCCCTTCTGCGTGCGGGACAGGGGTCTCGGCCGACCGCCGCCTCCCCCCGCCTCTCCAACCCGAGGCAGCAGCGAGAGGGGCCAGGGAGGCTATTGTTCCTCCAGGCCACCCTCACCCCCAGAGGGGGCACACGGACACCCCTCTCCCCGGCCCCCCTCCATCCTGAGCGGCCAGGGACCGTGAGAGCGGGCTTAGGGCTGCGCGTGTCTGGCGGGGAGTGGGCTGATGCAGAGCGAAGGACCCGGCTTGCCCTTGGGAGTTCGGGGTGTGCCCGTCCCTTCTGCCCAAACCTCCCCGACCCCTCGTCCCTGTCAGCTGGACTGACGCTAAATCCAGGTCTGACTCGTGAGGGAGAGAGTGACAATTGGAAGACAAGGCTGGGAGCCGAGGGGGACAGGTGGGGCGGTGAAGGCTCCAGCATCTGCACAGGGAAGGGGAGGGGTGGGACCACACATTCAAAGTGGGAGATAAATTATCCCGTTCTCAGAGGGGGAGGGCACGGGGGCTGGTTTCCAGGGCCGGGGCTGATGCTCGGTGGAGCCTGGGGCCGGACTGGCACAATGGTCAACGGTCGGGCCTCCTTTCTCCCTCTGGCCCCCGCAGCCCCCTTCTGCTCCCTCCCACTCTCCCCGGCCTGCGTGGGAACTCAGCCTGAGCTGGACGTGACAGACAGCAGGCCTGCATGCTAATGAAGTTTGTCTCAAGTTCATTGTCAAAGCCCCCCCTTCCCCAAGGCCCCCTCCCCTCCTCCCTCATACACAAATCTCCGTCCAACTTTTGTCCCACAGACCTGGAGGCCACTTGAGTCTCCGCTGGCTCCGGCTCCCACCCTCCCCCGCGGCTTTCAGCCTCCCTCGGCTGGGCGGGGTGGGGGCTCTTGCTCCCTGGTGCCTTCCCAGCCACCTCCCGCCCGGCCATCCCGACGCTCGCTGGGATGGGAGAGACGGATTCCCAGGGCTAGGGGCAGAGTCTGGAGACCTGGGCCCTCTTTCCCCGCCCCAAAGTAGGAAGACTTCGGGGAGGTGGGGGAAGGCGACCAACCCCCGCACCGCTTAGGGCCCCTGCCCCCCCTCCTCAGCCGTGTCCTGGCCCAGCCCCCCAAGTCCAGCCTGGGCCCGCCCCTCCCCTCGGTCCTCCCATTACAATTATTTTGCTCTCCCCTTGATTACATCTGCTTCACTAGCTCAGAAATAAAGCTCCTTTGAGACTAGGTCTGCACCCCAGCTCCCCACCCTTCCCCACCCCTCCCCTCCAGACCAGGGCTCCCTCTCACCCCTTTCTCACCGGCTGCGGGCATTGGCTCCTCGTCTAGGGGGCCGAGGGGCTGATGGGGGGGTGCCAGCGGAGTGGAGGGGGTCTCTGCAACCCTGGGACGTGTCCAGCAACCCAAACCTGTCCTTCTTTTGTTTCCTCAAAGCTCCTCGTACTGTCACCAGCCTCTGGAGTCTGCCTTTCTCCCCGTAACCAGGGGCCGGGGGCGGGGGGGGGGGAGGAGGACCCCAACTCACTCCACCCCTCAGTTCCAGGGAAAGGAGGGAGGGGGAGCCAAAGGGAGGGGGGAAAAATGAACCCCCCCTCATTAGCCAGACAGGAAGCAGCAAAAGGGGATAATTATAATTAAAAGCAGACAGCTGTGGATCGCGTCGTTCGTGTTCCTCCAAGCTTCCCCCACTTCTGCCACCATCACCCCCAAATCTGCACCACTCTGCCGGCATTTCTCCAGCCCTCCCGGGAGTGGGGATGTGCTGGGGGGTGGGGGCCGGGGGACTTGGGGACTCGGGGCAGGGGAGTCACCCCTCGCCCCGCACAGACAGCGCGTTCTCAACCATCTCATCTTGCAGGCCTGGGAGATGGAGGCGTCCTCTTCCTGTCACCCCCCCCGCACCCCAAAGCGTGGGCCTGTAGGAGGTATGGCACTCGGGCAATGATAACGAACTTGACAAATTTGGGAAATCTTAGATTTTTCCTAAAATAGCAACTTATTCACACTGATATTAATACCCAGAATGAAGCACACTGGCACCTCTTCTCATCCGGGCATCTCTCCGCTCGGAGCCGTGAGGGGTGCGCCCCAGCCGGGGAGGCTGTGTGCACTCGCAGCTCACGGACGCCTCGCCGCGTGGGCTCTGCTGCCGCGTATTTATAGAACTCAGGCGCAGGCCAGAACCGCAGGGTAATTACAGCCTTATTAGCATATATGCAAATCGGGTAACCTATATCTGCTGAATGGGAAGGGGTTGTTATTTACTTCTGTCCCCTCCCTCCCCCCTTCCCCGTATGGGCTCTGGCTCCTCACAGCCTCGCACCAGCAATTATCTGACATCGTAAGAGGGGGTCGCAGCCCTGGCGGAGGGGTTGGGGGCGACAGGAAGCCCCGGGGGTGGCAGGACCTGCTCTGGGAAGAGTGGGGAGGGGCTCGGAGAGGAGCCTCTGCACTGACAAAGGGGTGGGGGCGGCTGGAGAGACTGAGACCTGAGAACAGAGACAGATGAAGCCAGGAAGGCTGAGCCTCAGCGACAGAGGTGGCAGTGCAGGCCCACAGCTCGAGGGAGCGGAGAAGCCGCAGACAGAGGGGCGGACTCGCGCGCAGAGAGGCGCGAAGAGTCGTGTCTGGAGGGGACAGGAGTCTGCTCCGTGCAGGGGGCGGGGGTGAGCCCAGCAGCCCGGCCTCCAGGCCGTCTCCGCGGGGCGCCTCGTCTCAGCCGGGTCACACCCCCTCCCCTTCCCCATCTCCATCCTCAGGCCTCACTTGCCAGGCACCAGGGGAAGCGGGCCCTCCCGGCCCTCACCACTTCTCAGGCAGGCTGTTCCCAGGACCTGCCCTGCTGCGTTGGGCATCTCTTCCCCCACCTGGCGGGATGGCCCTTGGGTGGCCCTTGGTGGCCGCCGACCGGAGGCTGGGATTTCAGAGCCTCACCTACACCCTTCCCCCCACTCTGCTGGGAAGGGGCCTCCAGCCCGTGGTGGGATCTCTGTGTGACTGGCCCTGAAGCTGGTTTCCCGTCCCTGGAGACACTTGTATCCCAGTCAAGGTCAAAGGCCTCCTTCTCCAGGTTCCGCTGGCAGTGAGACCACCCAGCTGTCTCCGTCTCAAAAACACCTCTGCCACCCGAGGCAAACATCAAAGAAGGCACTAGTGGGGAGAGTGAGGATTACCCAAAGGGGGGCAGGGCCCCAAGGCGCCTGCACTCGTGCGGTATCACGGTGTCACGAGGAAAGGGTCAGGTCCCCGAAAGAAACGGACAGACTCAGACACCCAAAGAGACAGCAGCCAAGAGACTGAAAGGAAACACAATCTCAAGGCCGCACTTAGGTTTTTACACAGAAATGAAAAGAAACCGTCGGCGCATACACGTATAGAGACCAGCCAGACGGATGGGCTCTATCCCCGGCGACCCCGCACCTGCAACACGCATGTGAATCCGTACCCGCTCCCGGCGCTGGTCATAGAACACAGAGCGAGGGGCAGGGAGAGGAAGACAGACACCCCGAGTCCGGACAGACACCCAGAAAACAGCCAAGACCTACAAGAGTGAGAGAAAAAGGCTCCGACAGGCACCAGAAACCCCGTCGAGGGTCGAGGGCAGGGCGGATGCGAGACTGCCGGCCCGCCCGCCCGGGGACCAAGCCTGACGTCCTCTCCCCCGGAGGCTTGGAAAGTGACTCTCGCTCCCGCCTGCCTCTCCCCCAGGCTCGGCCCAGAACCCGCGAGCGTCCTCGCAGCTCCTCAGGCTCATCATCTGCGGGTGCGTGGCGGGTGTGTTTGGACGGTCCCGTCCTGGACGCCCCTAGTCTGCGCAGCCAGCGCTCTGCGACGGGGCTCGTCGCCTTTTCCTCCAGAGCTTTCCTGCTCCTGTGGCTCCCTGCGTGGTCACTGGGCTCTGAACCTGGAGCTGTGTGCGCACGTGAACACCTCCTGTCGCGTCCCCTCTGCTAGAGGACGTGTCCCCCTGCATCCACCCTGCGCGCGGCCCGCCTCGTGCCCAGCGTGGCTGCCGGGAGCTGTCGGGGCGCGGCGCACGCACACGGCGTGCCAGGCCTGTGCTTGCGGCCGGCTCGGCGCCTGTGCGCCCACACCTCCTGTCCCCGGCTCCGCAGTCAGCCAGCCAGGCCCGTGTGGCCGCCCCTCGCCCTGCTTCAGCTGAGGGCACCCCCCAGACCCAGGACTTCAGAGGCGCAGTCCAGACGGCTTCTCCCCGAGAGTTCCCCCCTAGAGACGCCCAAACCTCCCCCTCGGCGGCTTTGTAATATCACAGGCACCTATGGTTCTCCCACAGCCTTTCGCCCCGGAGACCCCGTGAAGCCAAACAGCCACATCTGTCCTGGAAAGGGGACCAGACCTCATCTCAGGGGCGTGGGCTAGCGCGCCAGCTCGATGACAGCAGCGTGAGCTGGAGAGAGCTTGGCCCCCTCTCCCTCAGGGGGGTCTCGGCACCCACTTTTGCATTCATGTGTCACTTTCATTCCTGGGACCATACACACCTCCTCTGCTCCTTTTCACAGAAGCAATGGTCTGTGTGCTGGCCGGGCACCGGCACTGCTCATGACGTGTGGCACGGAGCACAGCCTGGCACACGCGTCGCCTGCCCACTTTACACCCCAACACGGTGCCATCTTCCTGGTGCGGGGTGCCTTCTGCCTTCCTCACCGGGATGGTATGAGGCTCCGGGCCTGGGGACCACTGGTGACCCTGGGCTGGGTCCCTGGGCTCATCAGCGTGTAGCCATCGTTCCGCCTCTGGAGCCCCGCAGCCTGGGTCCCGGCAGAGGAGCTGGACCCTGGGGGGCTCCCCATTGTCCGTGCTCGGGGGAGGGGGAGGGGCACGCCGCGAGGGGCTGCGCCTGGGCGACGGGGTCCGTGCGCTCCTGCCGTCCCTGTGTGCTGCGTGCGCCGTGCGGGTGCGGGTGGCGGTGCGGGTGGCGGTGCGGGTGGGGGTGCAGGTGGGGGTGCGCGTGCGGGTGGCGGTGGGGGTGCGCGTGCGGGTGGGGGTGGGGGTGCAGGTGGGGGTGCGCGTGCGGGTGCGCGTGCGGGTGGGGGTGCGGGTGCGGGTGGCGGTGCGGGTGGCGGTGCGCGTGCGCGCTCCCTGCGGCTCGCTGTGTGTCCCCGCGGTTCTACTGCGAACCGCGGGTCTGACCTTCCGTCTGGCCCTGGCCAGGCCGAAGCCCGGCGCCGGGCGCGCACCGCGCAGGGACCCCTTCCCGGCGCTGCGGGGCCGGTCGCTCCGCTCCGGACCGGGGACCGGGGCGCCGGGAAGCGGGGGGCGGGGGGGGCCGGAGGTAGGAAAAGCAAAACAAAGTGCGTTTGGAAAGAAATAGACGTGAAGCCACGGGAGGTGAAGTGACGCTGAATGAAATAACAGGGACACACGCCAAAGACGTCAGGGACGTTCCCGGGCCTGGAGGCGGCAGGGAAAACGCGAGGGGAACGCGCGGAGGGGAGGGCCCGGCGGGGGCTGCGGTGAGGAGGGGGCGGGAGGCGCCGGGAGGGAGGGAGCTGGGACGCGGATCCCCGCCGCCGCCCGCTCCGGACCCGGCTCCGGCGAAGAGCCCCGCGGAGGGTGCCGGTCCCGGTGCCCGGCCCCGCGGGGAACAGCGCCCAGCGGACCCCGGGCGCCGCTTCGCGGGGGCGGTTCTCCGGGGGTCCGCGGGCTCGGCCACGAGACCCCTGCAGAGACCCCCTCTCCGTCCCCGGGGACTGCGCTGGGCGGCCCGGGGCGTGCGCACTGGGGGCCCGCGGCGCCCCCGGCCCGGACCCCAACAATCAACAAGCGGAAGAAGCGGGCCCGGCCCGGGGAGGGAGGACGCGGCAGACGGGGGAGAAGGGGGGCCACCCCGGAGGCGACGGGACGGGGGGGGGGAGAGCCGAGGGCCCGGCGAGGGCCCGGGAGAGGGGCCGCCGGCGCCGACCCCCCCCAGACGCGGGGCCCTTCCCTCTCCCCTCCCCCGGACCTCGGGTTTCCAGGAGCCGGCGGGGGGGCGGGGGGTCACCCGTCCCGGCTCCCAGGACTCCGCGGCCTGCGGACGGGGTTCTGAGTGCGGGGCCCGGAGCGGGGACGGGGACGCGGAGACCACGGGACCCGGGAAGCTGCGCCTCCTCGGGGCACAGGGAGGTCGCGGGGGGGGGGACCGGCAGGCCCGCTTCCCCCAGGTGCAGGGGCCGCGCTGCCCTCGGGACTGACGGCCCGAGGGGCGGCTGGGCCCGGGGCGCGCGCATCCCCGACGGCAGCGGGAGGACTGCACCCCAGGCTGTGAGCTCAGGGAACGCAGGTGCGCAGCGGCTGCCGGCTCGGCCGTTCTTTGTCGCTCAACAAATTGTGGAGCAGCGGTTTTTCCACTCAGAAGCGTCAAGTCAGCTTTTGGATTTTCCTGGTTGGGGGTCACAGTGGGGGCAGGTGGGGAATGGCTGCACCTCACTGCCTCCACTCTGCCCTCCTGTCTTCTGCTCTACACATCCCTGTGCCAGCCTCCAATGACCCCAAATAAATATATAACCAAGCGTCACTTTAAAAAAATGACACTACAATAAAGCATCTCTCAGTTCATTGGAATAGCCTGAAATAAAATACCGAACAAGTCGCACTCGCCCTGCAGCCTCGTTCCCGGAGTCATCTTTTGTGGTTAAGGTGAACGCACTTGAAAGCGTCGGGATTTTATCTGGAATTGAGTGTCTGTGCTGCCTTTCTAGCTGTCTCCCCTCTTCCCTACTCATGTATTTTCCAGAGAATTGCACTAACTCCATGCGTAGGAAAATGCATGTTTTGACTGTGTTTTGGTTTTTAATCTTCCAAGTGAATTCTGTAAACTTGATACAATCGCTGTCAGGTGCGTGTTCCAGAATGGGGTAACAATGAAGTTTTGGAAATAAGTGCGGGAGTGAAGAACTAAAATGTGCGTCAGTGAAAAGAAAATTCTAGACTCTGTTCCCTGACATGAATCGCTCCCATAGTACAGTGACGTCACATCCCTTCCTGGCTCTTCCACTGACTCCGGTGACCTCGAGCAAGTCACTTGCTCTCTCTAGACCTGCTTGTCAAGCGTCCTCCTCACGTGGCTGTTACAAGGTCCCCTCACTGCACATCGAAGTTTCTTCATAAACCTCAAAGTGACATGAAGGCAAGACGTCACATAACAGACTGTAAGCTGCATCGGTGCCCCCTCTGCTCGGGTCACACGCAGTGGGGGTCACAGGGGCGGCTCAGCCCAGAGTCCCCTCCTCTGGGGAGTGGAGGTGAGCGAGAGGAGACTGGGCTGAGAGGTTCATTGTCACCTCCCCGCCCCCTCACGCTCCCCTCCACGCCGTTGGCCTGACTCGCTCTCGTCACTTTCCACGGGATGGGGAGCGGGCGGTGGGCTCCGGGGCTGCGGCCTCCAGGGGGCGGTGGGCTGAGGTCCCCGTGGGGGGAGATCACTTGGGTCCTAAGGAGACTTAGCTGCCCTTCCGAGGCAGAAGACCCAATACCGTTCATTCTCAGAGGAGAATCCCCTGAACGACGGGAACGGAAAGGGTCGGGGCCAGGGGTGGCAGCGAGGGCGCCCCGCGCGGGGGCGGGGGAGGAGAACCCGGCTCCTGAGGACGGGGGTGGGGGATTCTCATTTCTGGGCTCTCTTCACACAGCTAACGAACCCCCCCCCCAATCCCCCGAGCGGGATTTGGCTGCTCCCAGGGGGGGTCCTCTCTAACCCTCTCTAACGAGGCGCCGGCCCTGCCCCGCCCTCCTCCCCCCGGAGCTGAAGCCGCCAAAGGTTCGGGAATATAATGGATCATTTTCCAATTTACCAGGGTCTTAGCGATTACGCCGCTAATCCCATCAAAGACCATCTGCTGACATTGTCCCTCCGGAGCCAGAGTAAACGGGCCCTTTACCCCTCCACTCCAGCTCCTCTGGGCATTGTGGCCTAGAGGTGACAGGCCTGTCCCACTCCCCCCTCCCTCCTGCTGCAGGCGGGACAGAGAAGGAGACCCACGTAGCCGTCTGGGGTGTGGAAGGTCACTTATGCTCCTGACCCATCCTCGGGGCAACGGGAATGGGGAGGGGGCGGGCAGGGCGCGGGGTCTCTGAGAGCCAGCCCCGCGAGGTGTCTCAGCTCTGAGGCCGCCTCCGCCCGCTTGCTTGGGGTCCCTTTCCCTCGTCTCTTCTGAGTCCCCACCTGCGGCTGTTAGGAAATCATCCCTCCCTTGGCAGAACTGTGGAGAAAAGAACCGAAAACCCACGAAAACACCGATTTGATCCCGTCTAAAGTCATTTATCCTACGGGCTTTTCACGTGTTCCCTCATACTCTGTTGCCAAAAGGGGCTTCGTAAGTGGGGGGTGAAGAGGAGGCGGGTGGGGGGCTCTGGGGAGGTTCCCGTCTGGAACTGGGGGAATGTAGGCACAGGACAGGGCTCAGGGACGAGGCAAGTTCCAGGGTAACAGGTGATAACGGCCACGGAAGAGAAATGAAATCTCCGACCCGGAGACACCTCACTGAGAAGGTGGCATCTGAGCGGAGAGGGACAGGAGGTGAGAACCAGAGACAGGGTTCTACACGAAAGAACAGCCCCCCCCACCCCCGTCTCCTGTCCTGCTCACCCTATACCACTTGTCCCTCTACCGGCACTTGTAGCTGATCTCTAGTCTGCGGCCGACCCTACAGGGGCGGCCAGCAGCCTGTGTGTGACGCCCTGCAGGACGCCCTGCAGAGGCAGGCGCCCCCCTCCCACCAAGCTGCCCCCCACGAGGCTGGTCCTCAGCAGAGGCCCACGGTTTACTCGAGGAAGGCAACAGAGTGACAGAAACGAGTCACGGGTGTCGGGGAGACCGCACCCGGCGTCAGTCCAGCTCTGCTGCTTTCTAGCCAGGCGACCTTCGTCCGGGCCCTGGGTCCCTGACTCTCCCTCCCCACGCCTGTAAAGCAGGGATCACGCCTGGCTCACTGTGAAGTTCAAGGAGCGAGGACACCGCTCTTGGTGGGGCACCCTGCAGAGCGCCGTGGGGCAGAGCGGAGCCTGTGCCCACGCCACAGAGAAGCCACACAGGGTTTGCTCAAGAAATCGGCAGCGACGTGCAAAGCATCTGCAGATTTCAGGACAAATGACGAATTTCCACTTACAAGATCTGTCCGTCTGACACGAAGGGGGACGAGGCCGATGCCCCGAGCGGAAACGATGACACGGACGACCGGCACGCATGGCAGGACGTGGTTCGCGCCAGGGAACGAGGTCGAAGTTCTACGGAGAATGGGCTCTGCTTGCCTGGGGTGCTGCGGAGCCAGGCAAGGTTTGGCCGCGGAGCCCGGCGAGCCGGGCAGTCCCTGCACAGCGAGGTGACCACAGCTCCGCGCCCCAGAGCACGAGGCAGCTGCTGGGAGTGACCGTGCCTCCGCTCCAGGAGAGAAAGACACCTGCAGGTCAGGACAGGGGAGGACGTCACTGGTGTCCGAACTGGCTTCATCTGACGAGAGATGCCGGCACACAGGGGGCACTGAGGGCAGGATGAGCCCTGAGGGTGAGGGTGAGGGCTCTGCCACACGTGAGGGGCGCGTCGCCTGTCGCCTCTTCGATTTCCGGATCAATGCTGCTGACCGCACAGGGTTCAGAGTGAAGGTCACACGAGGGGACACCCAATGCGGTGCCCGGCACACGGGCCCCGCTTCCAATGATCCCTGGAGAAGGGGGACTCATCAGAAATGAAGCGCTGGGAACCAACCGGTGGGTGCGAGACACGGCACCTGCCCCGCGGCGTCTCTGGCGAGCGGGCCATCGTGGGAAGGGGCAGGCTCACGCGAGAACAGTGGACGGAAACGAGCACGCCAAGCGCAGGGGCCGCCGCGCCAACGGCCGCCCACCGAGGAGGAGGAACCTCGGGCTGGGCACGCGGTGAGCCGGCTGGTGCCTGCGTTCTCCCGGGGCGGACGCTCTGACACGGAGCACCCCCCCCCGACGGCCCAGACGGACACCGCAAGCTTCCTTGCACGTCCCCTGAAGGCGGGGACCATGCGCATCTGGCTAGTTTCTCTGCCGTGCCCAGGGGAGTGCTGGGCACATAACCGGCCTTGGACAAGGATTTGCTCAGTGAAGGAAGGAAGGAAGGAATGGACGACGCACGCGGATTTCTCGTAGACGGTCCAATGCCGCAGACGGCAGGCGCCGTGCCCGTCGGTCCTCGCCGCGTCCAGGGCTTTGTGTGCGTCACTAGAAAGACGGTGAGGGTTGCAGGAGCCCAGTGAAAGGAAAGCCCGGAGGAAGTGAGGCCTGGGGACACAGGGAGGATGGGGGGTCGCAGCCGTGGACAGAGAAGGGAGGTGACACGGCGGCCATGGTTCAATGGCCTGAGGAATCGGGGAGGCGGGGGTCACTGCTGGCCACACACCCATGGCCGCTGAGCGGAGCAACCAGGCTGGGGGGCTGGAGGCGGAGCAGGACGGACGGGGACCTCGTCGTGGGGCTGCAAACCGAGCGGAGGGGCCTCCCCGTCCGGCCTGTCCGTGACTCGCGTCCCAGCGTGGAGACGCGCCATCGGCTCCCTGCCGAGCACCAGTGGCTTTTCAGGGTGTCCTGGCTGAGGTGGGGTTCGCTCCACGGCCCCTGGCTTTGGCCTGGGGTTTCTTTCCTCTGGCGGAGAATCGACACTCGACGGAAGGACAAAATGAACGGTTCCCACCGAACCGCACGGCCTGACCTCCGCTTTGCGTTTGCTGTGCTGGGAAGGGCACTGGCTCTCTGCCCCCCGAGGAACCGAGAGGCGCGTGAGGGGTCCTGAGCTGGGGACAGGTGGCGCAGCGACTCTCAGGGCACCGCCGATTAAAAAAAAGAAGATTCCTGCCACCGGCTCTTTCTCCAGACCGGGGTCCCACCTAAAGGCTTCCCTGACCGAACCCCGGTTTGCTCCCCGCCTACTCCGGGTCTTGGGGCTCTTGGGGGTGTCTAGACCCAACCCCGGGAACACGCTCGCCCGCCCCCGCCTTCTCCCCGCCTCCTTCGGGATCCTCACCTCGACAGAGAGCATCGCCGTCTGAGAGGACGCAGGTGGAGAAAGGCAAGAGGCGCTTAAACTTGGGGTGCAGGTGAGGCGACCCTTGCAGCAGCCAGCAAGAGGCACTCCTCTCTCGGTTTGTTGCCTTGTGCTGCCACCTAGTGTCCCCAATCCTGCAACCCCTTGCCCGAGAGGGCCCACGCGTCCTCCATTCGCTCAAACTCGTTGACGCGGCACCTTCACCTCTCATTCACCGGCCCAGCCAACTTCTGGCAAAGCCGGACGACGCCTTCCCTCTGGCCAGCTGGGGAGCAGGTCGCCCGCCCCCCGCTTGCTTCGAGGCACCCCTGGCCCCTGATGCTCCCTCCCCTCTCCCCTGAGGACTGCGGAGGGGTCCATCCCTGCCCCTCCCGCTGCGGTCAACACTGGTCCCTTTCTGTGGGCAGAAGCCGCCGCCGCCCGCGACGCCCCCGCAGTGGTTCCAGGCTGAGCCCGGCCTCCATGGGGGTGACCTGCCCGCAGGTCAGCAGGGGACAGCGTTTGGGGCACTCCACGCCGACAGAGCATCGCCATGTGGCAGGACAACCGAGGAGGCTCACAGGGCAGGTATGAGCGTCCCCGCCTCACAGGTGGAGAAGCTGGTGCAGGGGGGCGGCTTCGGGGCTGAGCTGGGCGCGCCGCAGGCCCCCACTCCGGGCCCCTCCTGCGGAGCAGGCTGCCTGGCGCAGAGGGCGGACACGTGCAGTGGGCGAGCCCGCATCTGCCACGAGGGAGGGACGGGGGAGCTGGCGGGGCGGTGCTGCCAGAGCGGGGTAACCTGTCCTGTAACCTGCAGGGTCGTGACCTCCAGGTGGGCGGCACCTTCTCACCGGAGTGGGCGGGACCGGGCAGCGTCCTCCGGGCTTTATTGACATCGCGCTGACTCCCCAACGCCACGAGGCAGTCCTCACAGAGGCCCTGCCGGGAGGTTAGGCACCCCACCACGGCACCCGGGGAGCAAGTGGGGACCCCAGATCCGCTGGCACCACGGCCAGCGACACAGTGGGAGAAGTCACCTCTCCCACTGGGTCATGGCTGGTGGGGTCCAGCGGGCCGGGGCCAGTTCGCCTGGCCGGGCAGAGCCGGCTACGCAGGAGTGAGGGGTTAACGAGCACCGACCCAATGCCTGCTCGATCGGCTCAAATCGGCCAAACCGAGAGGAAGAGGCTCAGGCCTGGAGAGAGCGCTGTCCAGTCTGACCCGTGAACACCCTGGGGACGTGTCATACAGGGAGCTGGGGACGCGGACCTGAGCCACAGACGCAGGTTGGGGGCGTCGGCATTCGGTGGCTGCAGAGAAAGACACTTTTCTGAAAAGGAGTAAAGAAGAGAGGACCGGGCCAGGCGACAGAACGGGGTGCGCGGAAGGGACGCGGTCAGCAGGAGGCGATGTGGCTGAGGCGCCCGCGGCCACGGTTCCACTATGCCAGGCCAGCCCGGCCCTGGGGACGCCACGCGCTGCCTCCTCACCCATAGCGCTGGGGACCCCGCCTGTCCTCGCCTTCGCAGTCCTTCATCCCTCCTTATCTCCCCCCCCACCGCAGAGGAGACGCCTCACTTCCCTGTCAGGCCGGCCAGTCCCTCCGCCGCTGGCCTCTCCGGTCCCCGCCGTCCCCTCCCAGGGCCCCATCTCATCATCCTCTGTCAGGCATTTCGGCACCGCCCGGGCCGCCGGTGCCGGCCCTCCACCCACGAACACGCCGGGCCTTTCTGGGCCTGACGACGTCTCCCCCACGGGGCCAGGCCTCGCCAGGGCGCAGTCGCGCCCTCCGCCCCCGTCGTCACTCCACCTCCCGTCTCTCTACGAACCAGCTCCCTCTGCGGACACGGGCCTCTCCGAAGCTGCCAGAGGTCTCTCCACCTCACAACCCACTGGGTCTCGCCCGGCCCAGCAGCCTTGAATCTTCCTGCGGCGGTGATGCCGTGGACAGTGTCTTGGCTCCACGAACACTGATGGACACCTCGGTTAGGTGGCTGAAGAAACAACACGCTGGGTCCCCGAGCGGGCGTTTCGCCTCCTCGGAGCATCTCGACGAACTCACTCAGCAGCAGCACCCTGGCCGGCTCAGAAAGGCCTCGCCTGGAAACCGCGGCGAGGTGAGGGGTGAAGCCAACGTATAACGAGGAGAGTGGGGTAGGAAGAGCTAATGCGACTGATTGTCAGGAAATTTGTTGTCGAAGGGAAAAGGGGAGGAAGAACTTTCTGGAAAGTCCCCGTGAGGGGCTGTAGGAGAACGCAGCCGTGTTTGTAGAACGTGCAGACTCTGGCGTGTTCAGATGGAAGGAGAGAGGCGGGTAGATGGGGAGAAGCTGAAAACGGGGGAGCGGGGGCACGGCTGCCGGGGCAAGGTCCCGGGCGCTCCAGGAAGCTTCGGGGTGGGGACGGCAGGGCTGGCCGCGTGCAGAGACAGCAGCTCTCCCACGGCGATGACTGAAGAACGGATGCATCGAGGGTGGGAACAGTTCTGCTTGGTGCCCCCAGAGAGGTGAAGGCCTGGTGGCCCAGCAGGTCTGGCCTACAGACGTGAGGTTTGCTTTGTTTAATTTCCTTTTACCTGCAGAGAGTTTTTAAAGCATCTGCATTAGTGCCCAACACCTAAAAATCACGAGATTTCAAACTAGTTTCCGGCTCATCTCACACGCTGGAAGGTTCGGCAACACGAGCACTGGTGACACGAGGTGGCTGAGGGGGGCCACAGCCGCCCCTCGACGCGCCCTGCAGGGCCGCTGACTCGAAACCTTACCTGCCCGGCTCCTCTGGGGGGTCCAAATTTGTCACCCCTGCCATCATCACCTCTCCCGCCTCTCCGACTGATCCCTCCACGTCCCTTTCAATGGCTTCTCCTCTCGTTTTGGACAGCGGCGTGTCGCTTGTCCTCAGCCTTCTGCACGTTTTCTTTTGAGAACCTGAGCAGCTGTCACTTCTACAAATGACTTGCGACTCCATGGTATAAAGCCACTGACCATTGGGGCTGGAAAGGGATGCGGAGGTCAGACAGTTCAATCCTCTTAATCCACATAACAGTGGGATGACAGAATTCGAAGGACTTCAGAGATCAGCTGCCTTCACTTACAAGTGAGGACGTTCGGGTGTCGGAGAGACCCAACGATGCTCTCTATACCCCATCACACGACCCTGTGCAATTCCAGACACACCTACTGAGCTCCCGCTTCGTGCCAGGTGCTGTGGGATGTGAGCCTGAGGGAGACAGGGTTCCTTCTCTCCCGAGCCACTTCTGCACATGCCAAGTCCAACGTGGCGAGCCCTGCAACCGAGAAAGAACAGAACACTACGGACGACAGAGGCAACCAGAGTTCCGGTTACGGACATCCGAGCCCCGTCCTGGGACGTCGGCTGCCTGCAGGGCACTCATAAGTGGCTGTCCATCCGAGGCCGCGTTCACCTGGTCAGGAGCACCACCACCCGAGGTCGGGATGGATCAACATCCTGCGGCCACATAGGACACGCAACAACGCACACGACAGCAGCTATGACGCACCTCACACCCGGTCAGGCAGCAGGTCCCATTAACCTCAAAACGCCTTTTGTCCAGGCCTTTTATGCTGGCCCCTTCCGCTCCCCTGGCGGGGAGTCCTATTATCTTATTTTTATTTGTTTTTTCTCTTATCATCTTAATACTGGTTTTGTCTTCAGTCTCTGAGCCTGAACGTTGAAAGGAACTTGAGAGGTTATCTGGGTCCCACCCTCACCCAGAGGGAGAAGCCCTTCCTGGTGTGGGGTGCTTGGCGCCTTTTGAGGCGCCTGTTTCACTACGAGGCGCCCAGGAAATAAGTTGTCACTCCCCACTCAACAGGTTTCCTGAGCACGTTCTGCTGAGGGACCGGGCGTGGCTGCGGGAGGGTTGGCTGCACCGGGCTCCCCCCGGCCTTCTGCATTCCCACCTTTCCTGTCTTTGTTCCCCGGCCTTAGGTAACTTTCAGCTGTTTCTTCATCTCTAAGATACAGGCCAGACCTTGCAGGGCTGTTCTTGATCAGCTGATACAATGCGTAGGAACATTCTAGAAACCGAGTGTAACACGGGTCGGGTCAGGCTTTCTCCTTTCTCTCCAAGTATGCGACGCGCATATAGATATATTCTGGAGGATGTGGTTCTGCTGTCGTCTTTTAAATTAGATATGCACAAAAGAGTAATTGTTTTATGTGATATAAACACACAAACACCCAGAAACCCAATAACCAGAACCTCGGCAACCCCGTGCCCCTGCCCCTCCCATTCCGGCAAGGCACCTGCTAAGGAATTTTATCATTCCTCTGCTTTTAAGCGGCTTTCTCACACACGCCTAAGCGCTCGCTGTGCTTGCTGCCAGCGCCCACAAACGCGCCGACACGCCTGCACTGCGCCGGCGTTTCGTCGCCTCTCGGGCTCGTCCTTCGGGTCCCCCACGCCGCCCGTGCTCCTCGCCGCCTTCCCAGGCGCCCCCGCTGGGCGCCCCGAGCCCTCGTCCGCCACAGAACGGGCTGACGCGGCGCCTTCGCCCCGACGGGGCCGGAGCTCCCCGGGGGGCCCGGGCGGGGTGGGGCGGCCTGGGCGCCGCTCCCCGGGGCGGGGGGCTTCCCCGCGGGCTCCCGCGGCCCGACGCGGGGTGAACGGAGGAGCGTCGCCGCCACGTGGGCGCGCCCGGGGCGCTGGGCCCGCGGCCCCGTCCCCGGGCCCCCTCCGGGCCGCGCCGACGCGCCGCGGGGCGCGGGCAGGGACGGGGCGGGGAGCGCGGCCGCGAGGCCGGGGACGGGCGAGGCGGCGGGGGCCGCGCATGCGCGCCCCGGCCCGGCCCGGCGCGGCGGGGCCCGGCCTCGGGGCCCGGCCTCGTGCACGCGTGCGCCCGGGCCTGGCCGCGGTTGGCTGACGGCCCCGTCCGTCACGGCAAGGGCCAATGGGGTGCGCCGGGGCGGGGCGCGGGCGCGGCGGGCTCTGTCCCGGGCCGCGGGGCGGGCTCAGGCCGCAGGCCGCCCCTGGGCGCGGGGGACGTGGGGGGCGCGGGGGGCGCGGGCCGGAGGGGCCGGAGGGGTGGAGGGGCCGGCGGGGCGGCGTCCTCCGCCCCCTGCCGCCCGCCGCCCCTTCGCGTACGTGGCGACCCCGCGGGGCCTGGCCCCGCCCCCGGACGACCCGACGGGCGCGCGCCCCGCGGTCACGTGCGGGCGGGGCGCGGGCGCGTGATCCGGGCCCGCGGGGCCGTGGTCGCCGCCGGTGTGGACCGGGCGGCCGGCGCGGTCAGGGGCGCGGGGCGGGGCGGGCCCGGGTCGCGGACACGTGGAGGCGGGCGCGGGGGGGCGCGGGGGGATATGGCCCCGCCGGACGCGGTGACTCCCGGGCGCTCGGCCGCCCGCCCCTCAGGGTCACCAGCCCCGGCGCGTCGTCCCCGGAGCAGCCTCCGCGGGCACGAGGCCGGCAGAGGCCCCCGGGGCCCGGGCCGGGGCGGAGTCAGAGCCGGGCCGGGCAGACGCCGCCCGCCCGCCTCCCCCCCCCCCGCCACCCCTTGGGACGCGGGAGCCCGGCACGTGCTCGTCTCCCCGGGGCCTCGCGGCTCGCCCCACCCCGACCCGGACCCAGACCCGATGGCCCGGGGCTCCGGGAACTGGGAAGCGGGAGAGAGCCCCGGGGTGTGTCCCTCCTCAAGGTCGCGAAGCACGTTCAGGTGCGTCGTCTGTTCCGCCTGCGCGGCCTGTGCCGCCCGCCGGGCTCGGAGCCAGACTCGGCAGAGCAGGCGGCCCGGCCCGGCAGTGCGCAGCCCCGAGGTTTGAGGCCTGCAGCCCCTGGTCTCCCAGCCGCGTCCCAACCGGGTCCGCCCCTGCCGGCTTCCCAGATCCCACGAGATGGGTCGCCTGGCAGCGTGTTTGTGGAGAGCTGTCCGTCCGGTTGAGAGGAGCTGGACACTAGCACCCGTGTTTTCAGGGGTGAAGCGGCCAGCGGGATACAGGGCAAATGGCTGACGCCTCAGTAGAGAAGGGCACAGCCCGCTGGGTAGGGCAGGGGGAGTAAGGGAACATCTTGTGGAAGGAGAGTTTTGGGGGTGAAGTCTGGAATGACAGGAAAGGCTCAAAAGCGCCCACAGGCCTCTTAGCCAAGAAAGCGCATCTATTTTCCTGTCTCTGACAAGGAGCAGTAACAAAACAAGTGCCCCGTGCGGAGCTCTCGCTGGGGGTCGGGAGTGGGGTTCGGGAATAGAGTAGCATTTACTCAGCCTCACAGCAGCCCGCTCCCCACAGGGAGCACCCGCGGCGTGGGGAGGCTGAGGCGTGCTTTGGGCCAGCCCGCTGGTCTAGCACGTGGTTCCTCCCATAGCTCCCCGGTGCCCAGTGGCGAGGCGTCGTCTTTCCTCGCCAAAAGCAACCAGCGACCCCTCCGGTTGCCCTGGGCGTGACCTTCCTGCATCCAGGAAGGGTGTTTGTGGGCCACAGGACATCGGGGCGATGTCTGGGGAGCGGACAGGAGGTGTGCAGAGGAGAGAGGGTTGGCTCGGGATTTGGGTGCTAGGTCAGGGCTGTTGCGGTCACCTCGTGGGCATGAGCTGGAGCGTACATCGTCCCAGTGGGTGTAAGGACAGCGGGCCTCGCTCAAATGGCTGCTGGACGGACGGCCAAGTTCTTTGTCACATGGATTTCCACACGGAGCTGGTTAAGTGGCCCAGGACGTGGCATCTGGCACCCCCCGAGCAAATGAGGGAAAGGGAGGGAGAGAGGTGTGTGGAAGCCATGACTTGGCCTCAGAAATCACATCCCGTTGCTGTCACTCCCGCCGCATGTGGCTGGTCACACATTCCAGCCCTGATTCCCCGGGAGAGGGCCGCACAAGGGCGTGAGTAACCTGATGCCACCTTGGAAGCCGGACCACAGGGCAGGCAGGGCGCCTCACCTGGAGGACAGTGTCTTCTTAACCCCGTCCTGCCCAGCTCGCGCTGTCTGCGCCAGCGGAGGGAGAAGCAGGGGAAGTCTGCGGTGACCTGGGCGTTGGCGGACCCTCGCCCGGCGCCGACGCCGACACCCAGCGCACGACGACCCCGTGACTTGGCCTGCGCCCGTGTGCAGCAGCCAGAGCATCTGCAGACCCGTCTCCGCCCGCGCCCCGCCTCTGCCTCTGTGGCACCCAGCGTGGGCGGCAGCCGAACCCGCCGGCAGTGGGCCGAGCCCTGCGGGGTGTGGGGAGGCAGAGGAAGGCGCCGCCTGCCCGAGGGCACCGGGTGGGGGGCCCTTGGGATATGTGAGAGGAGGGAGAGCCCCCCCACCCCGCACTGCTACAGCTTCAGAAGGGAGGGGAAGGGCCGATGGCCCGTCCAGTGGGCTGGATCCATCCGTGCTCACCCGGGCCAGCCCCCCACGCACCACCCTGCTCCCGGCCCCGCCTGGAGTGCGACTGTCTTTCTCGCGTCCCAGGGCCCCTCGCATGGCTTCTGAAAGGGCACCTGACAGGTCTCACCTGAAACCCCACCTCGGAGGCCAGGCCTGTCACCCGTCACCCCGGTGGGGCCACGCTGCCCCTCCTTCCCTCCTCGGCGCCGCGCCAAAGAAACCAGACCCCAGAGCCAAAGTATCAGAAACGTGTATTTTTTTTAATAGTAAACCTCTTTACAACAAATATAGTGAAAGAGTTTTCAAACAAAACTCATAAGAATCTCGAGGACTTTGTCTGTTCTTATTGTGTAGAATACTAAGAAAGCATCACCATACAGCACGAAAGAAATATCGAAAACAAATCGACAGCCACACGCTTGGACTCGCCCCGCCCAGGCCCGGGAGGAGCCCCGGGAGTGTGGGTGATTGTCGGGTTTGGGGTGGGGCCCCTCCGTGGCCTGTCCCCCTCCCTCTGGGACGTGAATGGGGAAGACAGAGAGAATCCAGATTCTCCACAGAACATTCCAGCCCCCTCCCCCAGGACAAAGCCGGCTCCTTCTGACTGCCTAGGGGGTGGGGAGAGGGCCAGGGGAGAACACAGGCGTTCCCAGGCCCCAAGTCCCCCCCCATCCATGAAAGCCCGAATTCTCCCCCCGCCCCACCCCAGGGGTTCCAAAGAGTCAGTTAAAAATATATAGATATAGATATTTCTAGATACACTTTTACATCATTTCTGTCTCTCCAAACAAATAAATAGCAAGAGAAGGTGCATTACTTCCTGTCCAAGGGGGGGAGGGCCGGGTGAGGGTCAGGGGTCAGTCTCACTGCAGCGAGCACACTGCTGGGGGAGGGGAAACGGTGTGTGTGAGGGGGTGTGGGGGTCCCCGGCCCACTGTCCCTGAAGGCCGTGGGAAACCTGGGGAGGCGGGGGCATCGGGCGACTCCAGTGATTACTTTGGCAAATGCCCAGTTCTCGGGAGGAAGGAGTGGGAGGAGGCGAATTTGGCTTGAGAGAGGAAGGAGGAGGAAGTCCCACTCGGAGTCTGGGTTCCCAGGGAGCCTTCGTCTGGCCGGCCAGAAGCCCCTGCCCCCAGGAGAAACCTTGGGATTCTGAACTGCAGAAACGTCACATCGTCATTCACAGACCCCCCCGCCCCCAGGGGCGGGGGAGGAAAGACACACACATCCGCACGTGGTAATCAAAGGCCAGGTTTGCCCGTCCCAGGCAGAGGGCAAAGCTGGGCAATATTGCACCGTGAACCGCAGGTGTCTCGGCCCCGGCCCGCATCTGGCGGCGGCCAAGCCCGGCCCGGCCCAGAGACGCGGGCAGACTGGCGGCGGGGACCGCCTGAGACGGGACGGCCGGTCGCTCAGCGACGGTCGAGCACCTATCGTTCACCCACGCAGCGTGCACTGGGCGCCAAGTCCGTGCCGGGCGCCGGGCGCGGCCTGGGGGTGCGCACGCACACAAGACGACATCCTGCCGCCCCCGAGGCCCTGGTCAAGTCCCGTGGATGCTTGCAAGCCCCTGGAGGACCCTGCAGGGAGCCTGGACGTGGCGTGCGCCCGGCCAGCAGGTGGGGGTTAAGCCGGGAGGAAGGGTGGCCCACAGACCCGGCGAGGAAAAAGCTCCCGGGAGGAAGGGGAACTTGAGTGTCCCCGTGAAGGAAGGGCTGGGGTGAGGGAGAGAGGGGACCCCGGGGGGGGGCTACTGCACGGGCCTGCGGGGAGAAGCGGAGGGACCAACTGCCGGGGCCCTGACTGCGGGACAAAGATATCGGGGCGAGGACAGGTGAAGGAGCAGGGCGGAGGGGAGGGGGCCACGGAGGGGGCCGTGTGGCTGTGACAGCCACTGCCCCCGTGTAAACACACAGCCAGGTGCGCGCACACGCACACAGGTCCTTGGAGCTCGGTTCCCACGGAGATTCATGCGGATGGCCGGACCGGCTCAGGGACCCGCGCAAGCTACGCACACGCACTCAGGGACACTCAGACACGCCAACGTCAGGGGCCCCCGTGCAGCCACACGTCCCCCCTGCTCTGTCTTTCCCTGCCTCGCGTCACAATACTGCAAGCGGCCGGGCCACAGTGGCCGGCACGGGAGTCGCCCGCCACGAAACTGGGCCTCGTCTACTCTGCTCCCCCACCAGGCTGAGACCCAAGGGAGCACGGCCCCCTTGGGCAGAGGACCCAGGCGTGCCGGAAGGAGGGGCAGACCCCCGGTGGCCTGCCACGCACCCCAGGCCCCGGGCCCCTCGGGGCCAGGGCTGGTGTGGGTCACAGGCGGGGGCCTGCCCCCTCCGGGGCGGTCTGTCCTAAAGCCCGAGGTCTCGGGAGCCGGGAGCAGCGGAGGGGCAGACGGGGGGGGGGCAAGAACCACAGCAGAAGGACCTGGTCTGTACAGTACGGGCGTTTGGGTCGTTATTATTACAATATACTTTGACAAAAATAGAATCTCATTTCATATCGATACAACAACAACAAAAAAGCCAGTTTCCTGGGCTGTTGAACTGCTAACGCTTCCCAAGGTCGCTATTTACAATTACAGTAGCCGAGAGGGCGCTGGGTGCGGGCCGGGCGTGGGGCAGGAGGTAGCGAGACAACGGGGTGCCGGGCGCAGGGCGGGAGGGCTGGGGTGGGGGTAGCGGGGGGAAGAAGGGGGCCTTCGGAGGACCTCCAGTCCCCTCCCCCACCCCCTCCCCTGGGGTGTGCACGTGTAAGAGCGAGCCCCTCGCTCACACTCGCCCCGGGGGGCCCGCTTCTGGTCCTCGGGCACCCCGGGTGCCCAAGGCCGGCTCCCAGGGGGCCGCCTCACTCCAGGTCCTCACCCCGTTCTGCCTGCACCTCGTGGCCAGCCTTCGGGGCCGGGCCGGGGAGCTATTGCACTGTGTATCTCCGGGAAGACGCTGGGGAAGGCGGGGACCCCGGCGCCCCCAGCCCCGCCGTCCGTCCTCAGCCCTCTCCTCATGGCTCTTTCTCTCTAAATGTGCTTCGAGGCGCCCGCCTCCCGCCCCCAGCCCCAGCCTCAATTCCCAGGCAGCTCTGCGGCCTGCAGTCCGGCCGGCGCCCCATGCCTCGGGGTGCAGCCCGCACCAGGCCAGGGAGAGTGCGCGCCGCTGTGCGGGTACACGGCCGGGCCGGGGTGCTCTGTCCCCCGTGCCCGTGGCCCCGGGGACAGCCCAGAGGCAGAGACCCTTTACAGAGCCACCGCGCCCCTCCCCTGAAACACAAACCCACCGTCAGGCCGACTCTGGGGTTTCAGTCTGCTGTAAGGGTATCTGCTGTTTGGTAGTTTTTTGGTTATTTCCCTCTGTCTGGGGGACGGGGTGGGGGGCTCCACATGCACGGCTCGGCACCTGTCCTGTCCCACAGGCCTGGCGGCCCCCACCCCCCTGCAGCATATGTGTACAACGTGCAAAGTGTCCCCCTTCCCGCAAAAAAGAGCTCCCCCAGCCAGTGAAAATGGCGGGGTGCAGAAAGGGGATGGGAGCATCCCCCCTCCAAAGCGAGAATCCAAATTAAAAAAAATATAATATTAATAATAATATAATAATAATTATACACAAAGGTAACCGTCAATAGGACACGGAGCACAAGGGAGTGGGGCCGAGCGGGAGGAGCCCAGGACAGGGGTGGGCGGCGAGATTGTCAACTCTTCGTCGGGGAGGCTGAGAGGAGGGGGGGCCGTCACTTTAATGTCTGTGAAGAGAGGAGACGGAGAAGGGTGTGAGGGGGGTCCAGGCTGCGGGGTGCGGGCCCACGCCCCACTCCTGGCAGGGCCGGCTCTGAGGCCGCGCGGCCCGGCAGGTGCGGGGACGCGGGCGGGCGGGGCGGGCGGGCGGGCGCTACAGTACCCAGGTGTCCAGCCGCATCCTCTTCACGGCCGAGCCCTCGGCCTCGGGCTCCGGGGCCGGGCGCAGCAGGCCCAGCGTGGGCCCGAAGTCCGCCCGGCCGTCGTCCCGGTCCCCCGTCTCATAGGAGCCCCCGGCGGGGCTGCTGAGGCCGTCGCCAGGCTCCGGGCGGGTGGCCGGGAACACGGCTGGAGGGGGCGGCGCAGGGCTGCGCTCACGGCTTGGGGACACCGGTTCCGACTTGATGCTGATGTGGGGGTGGGTGGTGACGGTGAGGGCAGCACCCACGTGGGGCAGGGGGCTGCCAGGGCTGGAGACAGGCGAGGGGGTTGGGGTGCGGGGCAGAGTTGGCAAGTGACAGAAGAGGTGACGGGCGGCGACAGGACAGTGAGGGGACAGAACGTGAAGACGGGTGGGGGTGTGAGCGGGAGGGCGACGGGAGGGGGACAGAGACAAGGAGAGAGAGGGCCAGGCGAGGGGGGAAGGGAGTCAGTCACATCAGTCGTCCTGAGCCACGTCACCGCTGCCCGCCGCCCCCCGCCCGGGGTGGCTTTGCGAGGGGCTCAGGGCGGGTCTCCACTGACGCTCCCCGCGGGCCCGCCCCTCCCCCAGGCCCCCCCGGCCCCCCTGCGCCTGTGCCGTGGGTCCCCGGGACTCACAGGAGGTTGCTGAGGGACACGGGGACCAGGTGGGTCTGCTGTGGCGGCTGCGGCGGCTGCTGCGGCGCCTGAGGCTGCGGCTGCGGCTGGGGCTGGGGGGGCTGCGGCTGGGGGGGCTGCTGCGGCTGGGGGGGCTGCTGCCAGGCGGTGACGTTGCCGAGAGACAGCCCCCCGGGCGAGCTGAAGGCTGGCAAGGACGACAGCTCCGCGCTGGTCAACTGGTAATCTGGGGGGGCACAGGGAGGGTGCGCCTCAGGCGGGGCGGGGCGCGGGGCGCAGGAGGGGCTGAGGCTCGGGCCGGGCGTTCCCGCACCGTCCAGCCTTTTTTTTTTTTTTTAACCATGTGTCGGTGTCACTTCGACGTCAGTTTTAAGAAGCAGAGCGGGGAGGGAAGCAGGGAAGGTGTGACCCGGCCGGCACGTCGCTGAAGCCGCGGCCCCCACCCCGGCCTCGGCGGCCGCACCTACCGGGGACATGGTCCCCTCCCCACGAGGTGGCGGCGAAGAAAGTGACGTCGCAGGGTCACAGACCCAGCCACGAGAGCCGTCTCCCAGTCCCCACGGCGCGGCCCGTCCGGGACGGGTCAGGAGCACTCGGGGCCGTTGGCCCCCGCCTCGCCTCCGTGCCGTCCACGCGCGGGGCGTGTGACCCTGGCCGCGCTCCTCGCTCCCTAGGGCTGGCGGCGACGACTCCGCCCGGTCACAGGCTCGCGTGAGGACGGGGCGACCTCGCACGCGTGACGCGTGCAGCACAGGCCGGCTCACGGCGATGACTCAGACGCCCGACCGGTTACCTCGCTAATGAGGTGAGGCAACCGCAGCCCCGGGTCTGAGGGACACGCCCCAGGTCACCGGGAAGGCCCTGGCGGGGCTGAGACGCGACCCGGGCGCCTCCCTGCCGAAGGGTCTCCCGCAGGGAAGGCCCGGCCGGGCTGGCCTCCGGCCTCGCGGCGTCCGCCGGGGGCTGCGGGGGCTCCAAGCAGGAGCGACCCCTTCCCACGCTTGGCGCCGACCGCAGATGCCAGCCCAGGCGGCGCCGCGCCCGCCCGGTGCCCCACGCGCAGGCCCCGACTCCACCCGGCCCGCGCCGCCCCAACACGCACCAGCCCCGTCCGCCGGGGGCCCGGGGCCGCCTGCAGGCCGCCCAGCACTCCCGGCGACCACGGCTGCAGGGGCGCTGGACACAGACCCAGGCCAGAGCCGGACCCTCGCCACGAGGCAGTTCCCAGGGCCTCGTCCAGGGCCGGCCCTGGGTCTCCCAGGGGGACCGGGAGGAGGGACTCCGCAGCACCTGTGCCGGGGTCCGGGCCCTGGCGCGGTTCGGCTCTGGGATGGGGGCTTGGGGGGCGGGGAGAACGGCTGGGTCTGTCTCCTGTGACGTCGTCGCAAACAGCCCTAACGCGAGCCTCAGGTGAGAGGGCCCGGGGAACGGCACAGGGCTCCTTGGTGGCAACAGACCAGGTGGCCCAGCCTCACGCGGGCTCTGACACAAGGTGACCAGACACTTCCCCTTGGGCAGTCCCTCCTGACACAGCAGCTGGGAGCACAGGCGAGGGCGGCTGGCAGCGTCCCAGCCTGTTCCCCGGAGGGCGTGGGCGGGCGACACAGGCCAGGACGGTCGGGCACTGGGTGTCCGGTCTGAACTCCGCCTGGAGACCGCTCCCGTGTCTCAAGTGACGCCACCTTCAGCCCCGTCTCCCGACCTTCCTCCGTCTAGCCCCTCCTCCCCCTCATCACCGCGCCAGCCAGACCCCGTCCCGGAGCCCCCGGCTCTGCCAGGGACCGGGACGAGGCCCCTCCGCCTGGTCAGCCCCCGCCTCCTCTCGCGGAGTGGACCGTGTCCCCTCCCCACCCCCCCGCCCTGGAGGCCGGAGTCGCGGCTTAGCCCCGCTCTGGCCTGGCTGTCCCGACAGGAGGCTCCCTGGGATGGGGACCCCTCTCCACTAAGTCCTGCACCAAAAACAAGGGGCACCCCTTAAATCTGAACTGCAGACAAAACACTCAGCGCTCTTCAGGCCCAGGTTTGTCTCTGGGCCACACACCCAAAAGCGGCTCGCCGTCTCCTGGGCGCTGCCCGCTTCTCCTGGCTAAACCCGCAACCTTAATCGAGGGGGGGCTCCCCGAATCGCAGCCTTCCTCAGCCCCGGACCACGCCTCCCTCTCGGGGCCTCCCCTGCGCCGAGGCGCCTGCGGCCCGCTCACCTGTGTTGTAGGCCGTGGGCATGGAGGAGAAGGGGAGCCCCTGGCTGAGTAAGCTCGGCGTCGCCACGGAGACCACCGGCGTGGTGAGCGAGTGCGTGGACTGGGAGACCCCAAGGCGCTGGGCGTTGTTCTGCGGGAGAAAACGGGAGGTCAGGGGGCGGGGGCTGCTCGTCCTCGCCTCCCACTCCAAGGCCTGGCGGGGGCCGAGTCCCGAGGCCCAGTGGGGTGCTCGGCACGGGGCCCCAAGACCCACGAGCACGTGCCGGCGCGGTCGGTCACACGGACCCCGAGGGCCACGGCCACGCACGGCCGGTCGCACCTGCAGGCGCGCAGACAGGCGGCCCCTGCTCCGAGCAGAAGCGACAGGGCGCGGCCGCCCGTCCCTCGGAGCCGGCTCCTCGCCGGCACGCCGCGGCGCCCGCCCGCTGGAGGCGCGCTGGCATCTGCGAGGGCACGCGTGTGCCTGCGTGTCTGCACACACGTGTGTGGGCTGCCAGCTCCATCTGCCGCTGACTCACTTGTTTATTCCAGCTCCACGCTGGGGCCGAGACAGCGCCGAGCCGGCCGCCAAAGCCCGCCTGCCTTTTCCAGCCTCTCTGGCCTCCCGTCAGGACGTGGGGGAGGCGCCCCTGCCCGCTCCCGGCTGGGGTGTGGGCCGTGGGGGGCTGGCGGGAGGGCGTCCCCTGCAGGGACGTCGCGGCCCCCCCGGAGACGGCTCTTCCCGTCCAGCCGCTTCGCCCCCACCGGGCCTGCCCGGGTCCCCGGGTTGGTGGGACCGGGACAGCAGGTGCAGCCCAGCCCCGGGCCCAGGCGCCTAACCCGGGCTCCCTGGGGCTCACCCCAGACAGGGCCTGGCACGGGCCCAGCCCCTCGCACACACGCGGGGGAAGGCGTGTCCGCGCGAACGCGACACCGCAGAGGCCCCGTGCACACGCGGGCACACACACATGCACGTCCGGCCCCTCAGCCCGCCCATCCAGCTCGGTGTCTGAGCGCGGCTCCTGCCAAGTAACCAAACAAGCAGCGCACGCGACGCATGCGGGCCGAGGGACAAGGACACACGCACACCCCGCGGGGGGCCGCAGCGCCACGGCCGCCCCGAACTCAAAGCCACCGCAAACGCCTCCCCGCCTCACTTACCAGGTCTAAATGGTCCTCAGTCTGGGAGCAGAAACAAAACCAAGGGACGGTTCAGTGTCCGGCCTCGGGCCCCGCAGCCCTGCCCACGGCCACCGCCCACCTCCGCAGCCCGAAGCACAGCGCTGCGCCCTGCCACCCGGGCGGCCTGCCGGCCCGGCGCCCCCCGCACCAGCGCCTTCCCTCCCATCGCCCGCGCCCGCGCCCGAGGCCGGCGCTTCCGCCTCCTCCCGTGACCCTTCTTTCCTTCGCCCGCTCGCCCACCCCCAGCCCCCTGCCCGACCCCCACTCACCAAGTGGTGCATCAAGCCCTTTCCTCCCTGGGACGTGATGACCCTCAGGTCGGGCTTGCGGCTGGGGGCTCCGAGCTGGGCGCTGTGGGTGGGTGGGGGCGGAGACTTGGCGGGGACGACCTTGTTTAAGCTGTTGCCATTGGCCACGGGGAGCAGGCCAGGGGAGGCCCGGGCACTGACGTAGCCGTTCCCTGGAGGAGAAGGGGCGAGGCGGGCACGGGCGTCAAGCGTGGCCCCAGCCCAGCCCTGCTCGCCGCCCCCAGGGCCGGCGTGCCCATTGCCCAGCGCCTCTCGAAGCCTGAGTGGGCAGGAGCACTCCGGTTTCCCCCGGGACCCTGGCCCCAAGCAGGGGGTCCGCCCCTGCCACGAGCCAGGTGTGCGGGGCGGGCGGGGGCGGGGGGCAGGCGCTCCAAAGCTGGCGGGAGAAATGGAATCACAAGAGCCAAGAGGCCCTTCTGGAGACGAGCCTCTCCCTGCCCGTTTCCTTTCGGTCGCCGCGGACAGCAAGGCCAGCACCTTCTGCCCCCGACTGGGCGCACGATGACCCAGGCTGGAACAAGGGTGGCAGCCCGGGGCTCGGGCCTCAGGGAGGGTCCTGGTCCCCGGGGCAAAGGAACCACCGTGGCTCCCTGCGCCATGAGCTGGGGACGCGGTGGCTGGGATGAGCACGTGACAAGATGCCCGCAGCTCTGGGGAAGACGAGGCACTCGCCGGGCGGGGCGGGGGTCCTGGCACCGGGGGCTCGACAGCCCGGCCGCCGCCACAGCCAGACCGACTGCCTTTCCGTTCGCCCCGCGCCCGCCACCGCAGGGGCTTTCCCACGCCCACGTCCCCATTCAGCCCTCACGCCGACCCCCACACGGGCGGACGCGTGTCCTCGGCACTATTTGAGAAGAGGACACTGGAGGCCTGGGTGGCAGGGGTGTGGTGACGGGTCCAGGGGGCGGGGGCCAAGCCGGGGGCCAGCCAGGGCCATGTGCCGGGCTGCACGGCCGTGTCGCCACCACCTCACGGCCTCGGGCGTGTCTCCGGCCCTCTCCTCGGAGAGGGAGGCTATTCGCCTATTTCCCGTCTCCCGACCCGGACGCAGTGGGTGCCGAGGAGTGGCCAGGGTGCCTGGTGCTGAGCTGGGGGGCCCTACTGCCCGGAGATGTGCGGGTGACCACAGCCAGCATGTCACCTCGCTCGGTCGCCTGAGTGTGGCTGCCTCCATCGCAGTTCCCAGATCGCTCTGGGAATGGCAGGAATGTCAGGGTGACGTCAACGGTGACATTCGAGTCAGTCACCAACCGGACAACAGCACAGGGCAGGAGGGGCTGCCGGCTGAGGGGCGGGGGTGAGGGGAGCAGCCTCCCTCTGTGGCTTACGGAGGTGCTCACAAGCACTCGTCCAGGGCGCGGGGACGTCTGCGTGCGCGCACGCGTGGGGCCTGTGCCTACGGTCCGTCAGTGACGCCGGACACGCCTGCACCCACCAGGCGCCCCGCTCAGCAGGCGAGCTCGGCCTGCCCTCGTGCTCAGCGGGGCCCAAGGGCCCGCACGTCGCCGGTCGCCGCTGCAGACACGAGGTCTCGGGGCTCAGAAGCCCCCAGCCTCAGCCCCCAGCTCGGGGCCCATCTGCTGGTCTCGGTCCTTCCTGGTCCCGGATCCCTGCCCCCCACCCTGGCAGAGCCCCCGCCCCGGCTGCCGCACTCACCCACAGGGCTGGGGCAGGCTCCATTCGCACTGCTGAGGTCTCCCCCCAGCATGGCCCCTGGAGGACAAACAGGCACGATGAGCCGACCGGCCTTGGGGACTACGTGGGTAGAGGGGTCCCAGTCCCTCCCCCGAGGAGCCACGAAAACGAGGGGGGCGTGCAGGGGAAGGGGGCGCCGGTGGGACACGGGCCGCGAGCCCCCGCCCCGCCCCGCCACTCACCGGCGCTGGCTGGCCGCTGCGGCAGGCCGGGGGACACGCTGTTCCTCTGCAGTGCTGGCTGCTGGGGGGACAGGAGCCGTGGGTCCGTGAGGGATGACGTCACCAGGGACGGGGTGACCAGGGAGCCGCTGGGGTTGCTGAACTGCAGTGAGCTCTGGTTGGACACGGGCACCGTCACGGGCATGGCGAAGTTGGGGGCCGGGACGGCTGACTGGACAGAGAACGAGGGGGCAGGGTCAGGCCGGGGCGACCCCGCACCGTGGCAGCCAAAGGGTCTCCGCGCTGAGCTGCGCGTCCCCGGGCCGGCGGCTCGGGGCCTCCCCAGCGGGCCCTCTGGGGTCCTGCCGGCACCCCCACCAAGGACGGACACTGCTGGGAGTGGGACCCGGCTCCGCCCGCTGCGGCAGGCCCAGGTACCGCCGGAACCGCTCATGGAGGGGGTTAGTCCTCAGCCAGGCGGGACGGCGGGGAGCGGTTAGCGGCCCCACGTGCGACCAGACGCTGCGGGCCGGGACGCCACGCCACCCACGGGCCCCCGCCCGGGCGCCTGCCCCACCTCGCTGCCTTCCCCTCAAGCGGGCCCCGTCCCCAACCTCAGGCCTGAATGCCCGAGCCCCGGGGCACCTCAGCAGGCCCGGGGCCCGGCCCCCGAGACCCGGACAAGCACGTCCTCCACGCGCCTGCCACCTGAGGGCCTCACGTCGCCTGTGACTCCTCGCTCCACCTGGCGAGTCGCGGCCGGGGCACGGGTCCCCCGCGACCAGCGTCAGCGGTTCCTCGGGAGTCTCCGACGGCCCCCGCTCTGGGAGCGGAGCCGCCGGCAGAGGCAGCGCGGCCGGGCGAAGCCACACCATGCAGCACGGGGCTCCAGGCACGCACTACTCACGGCCAGTCTATAGCTCTGCATCATCTTATCAAACTCCTCGTCTATCTTTCTATACTTCTCCTCCGTCTGGGGGGTCAGGGCGAACGCCTCGTCCACCTCGGGGCTCTCACACTCCCTGTGCTTCTTGTGCAGCGCCTGGGGCGGGCGGACAGAGCGTGAGGCTCACCCCGTAGCGCCGGAAGAGCCCGTCCAGCTCCTCGCTGGCCCGCCGGCACCTGTCCTCCAGCAGCGGGCTCTGCTCCAGCGAGTCCTCCCCGTCGGGCTCCGGGCTGTCGCAGCCATTGAAGCCCTTCTTCCTGAGGGTCTGCAACCGCAGCGCCGTCAGCGAGCCTGCCCGCCGCCTCCCCCTAGACGCCAGCACCCCGCCTCCGCCCCCGGGGTCCCCACAACCCCTCAGTGCCACCCCCCGCCAGGGGCACAGTGCGGGAACCCGTGGGCAGGGGCAGGCAGGTGCGGGGGCTGAGGGGAGGGTGCCCCAAGAGCAGGTGGTCAGGGCTGGCTTTGCCCCGCTCAGATCTGGGCTCTGCTCAGAGGAGATGGGGGACAGAGAGAGAGAGAGAGACGAGGAGGGGGACGAGAGGAGAAAAGGCCAACGGGTTCACCGAGTCCCCACTACGGGCCACCTATGTGCCGTCCTCGCCCAAGGCCAGAGCTTCCCACACGTGGCCACACGGCCTGGGGACACACTTGCTGGGTCTGGAGTGGACCCCAAAGCTGCCCTCTGCACGTGCAAGACACCCTCACACTTGTTGTAAGTGAATGCGAAGCTCACGTCCTAGTCCAGAGCAAATCTGGTTCCCCTGACATAAAAAGAAGGGAATTTGCTCCAAATCTGAGTTGAAGTCTCGCTCCAGGAAGGCAGCCTGTGCCTCCCGGGCACCCCCTCCACGGCACGCGCGCCTCGGCGTCCGGAGCAGGGGCGTCCGCTCACTGCCCACAGCGCCCTTCCAGCTCGGGGGCTAGCCCGTCTGCCGAGGCCACGCGGCCAGTAAAGGCCGGCGCTCGGTCCCACAGCCCACGTCCCTCAGAGGTGACAGCGCCGGCTCTCTGACACAGAACACGGAGCCACGGGAGCCCAGAGGGGGACGGGGACAGCTACACAGATGGCGGTGGAGACGGAGACAAGGAAAGCGAGAGGCAGGTGCAGGAGCAGACCAAGGGTGGCGGAGGGGGCCGGCCGGGCCGGCCGACCCCGGGGACAGGCAGCGCGGGGACAGGGCCCGGCGGGCCGCCCCACCTCGATGATGTCGGCGTTGGTGCGGCTCTCGTGCGGCTCGTTGTACTCGGTGTACTTGAGCAGCACCTTGTCCATGTCGGTGCTGGCGTACTGGAACAGCTTGTTCGAGTGGTTGAAGATGATGAGCGCGATCTCGCAGTCGCACAGCACGCTCAGCTCGTAGGCCTTCTTCATCAGCCCGAACTTGCGCTTGGTGAACGTCACCTGCCGGGCGCGCCGGTGAGCAGCCGGCCCGGCGCGCCGAGGCCGCCCCCGCCCCTGGGGCCCGGCACAGGCCGGCCGCCCTCTGCCCACTCGCGGCCGCTCGGAGCCCACAGCCGGCGCGCTGGGGCTGGGGCTCTAAGTGGGGACCTCCAGGTCTCTGCGCGGGGTCCGGGAAGGAGGAGGGATGGGCGCCCCCTCTCCGCCCGGGGTTGGAAGAGAGAAAGATTCCTCTCTGGAAAGGCGGGGTACCCGGGTGTGGCCTTAGGCTGCATGTGGCCGTGGGGAGGGGTGCGGGTCTGCCGGTGGCAGCAGCAGGAGTCCTGGACACAGGAGGTGGGGTCCCCTTCTCCCAACACAGCCTTTCCCCTTCCGTAATAGCCTGGAGCCCCCTTCCTCCAGGAAGCCCTCCTGGAGTGGCTCCAACGAGGGGGCGGAGGCCTGCTCCACCCCGGGCGGCTCCAGGTTGTCCTCACCTGTCGGTTCCGCTCATCGGTGATTCGCTGGATCTGAATCTTTTTCCTCCCCATCTTCTCTGGGGGTCCTCAGCGCTAGAAAGGGGAGGGGATCGCTGGGCGGTGGTCGTGGCACGCCTCACGCTGTGCTCATGAGCGGTGTGGGGCCAGCGCTCAGTTCATGGTCTGCAGGACGCCTCCCACACAGCCTCCTGGCGGGGGTCGGGAGAGGACGGTCAGCCCCGCTCCTCGGCACAAAGGCCAGGCCCACAGCACCCCTGGCAGCAACTGAGCCCCATCCTCAAAATGAGGACGTGGTGGCGTGGGGACAGCATGCCACTGCCCCCTCCCGCAGGCTGCGGCGGCCCTCGGGCCCCAGGGCAGCGAGCACTGGCTCCTGAGGGGCTTAGAGCCCGCCCAGCTCCTCCTCCACCCGGACCCCACCGGGCCGGCCCCTCTGGCCTAGAGTCGTGGCTGCCGCTCGGGAGCCGGGTCAGAGGCCGTGCCGCGCCAAGCCCCTCCGATCTGCCGACAGCTGGCATGGGTGCCGGTGCCACGACGGGGCGTCTGTGCCCTGGCCCAGAACGCAGCCCGGGAGCCTGGTGTCCCCGGGACCCCCTCCCCGACCAGAGTGCTGGGTGCCAGTGGGCTGGGCCGGCTGGCCGGGCGGGAGGAAAGGGTTCTGTGGCTATAAACAGGCAGACGAACCCGCCCTCCAGACCAAAGAACAAACGGTGGACGTTCCGGGCTCTGCGGGCCGTGCGGCCTCTGGCCAACTGTCGCTGCAGGACAGCAGCCGCCCACACGCAGGACGAGGGAGGCCCGGCTCGCGCGGCCGCCGGGCAGCGGCCCGTGTGCCGACCCTGCTCTCGAGGAACGGGCCACACCTAGACCCCGAGCCCAGTCTGAACGGCGCTCCCGGCCTTGTCCCCTGGCGGCACAAAGGGAAAACACCGAAGTCCGCGCAGGAGGCCACCGGGACACGGACTCCACGTGGGGACCCTGGCTTGGTCTGCCTGCTGCCCCGCGAGGCCCACTGGTCCCGGAGCTCAGACGCCACGGCCGGGTGGCCCCTTTGCGTCAGGCACCCGCTGGGTCGTGCCGGGGGTGGGGGGCAGCGGGCATGGCCCGCGCTACCAAAGCCTCTCCACGGAGTCCGGCCCCGCTCCCGCCGAGGGGTCCAGGGTGGCGGGCTCTCACCTCCTCCCACAAACCTGGGCAGGGGTGTCGCTGAGTGTCTGATGGCAGGACCCCTGTAATTAGGAACCCCCCGGCCCAGCCCAAGGGTCCCTCAGTGGGCCCCAAGGCCCAGCCTCATACCGTGGCTATGGGGAGGTGGGTGGGCACCCAAGGGCCGGGCGGCTGAGGAGGACTCGGCCACGGGATTCTCTGCCCAGTGGGCCCTGGAGAGCCCCACGCAGGCGTGAGCGCGGTCACTGGGCGCCCCGCCTCTCCCCTCCTGCTCAGAAGCAGACTCTGGCTGAGGCACCACCTCCCTCAGCCCACAGCCAACTCCACGTCGGCCCCCAAGTCGGGCGAGAGCCCCTCTCAGCTCCCGGGACCCTCGGGGGAGGCGTTCTTGCAAGCCCAGCGCACTCCTTTGCCCCCAACGGTCTCCCCGCAGGGTGCCCTGACCCGCCTGCTGCAGCACTCACACGGCTGCCAAGCACCTGGGCTCCGGGCTTCTGTTCCCTGCCTCGTTCCCCACGAGACAGACGGAAGCTTTGAGGCTGGACCACACCCGCCCGTCCCATCCTCCACCCGTGAGAGGTGCTCGGAAGGTGCTGAAGGGACGAGAGGCCTGTCCGTCTTCCTGACCCTGCGAGTCCTCCCTGAGGCCGAACTCCCATCTCCTGCTGCAGCACCGGCGGGGACGGCGCCCTCCGTCTCCCTGACGCTCGTCCGCTCGGACATCTCCCCTCCACTGCCCCTCCGGTCCTCAACCCTCCCCACCCTCGGCGTGGCTGGCACAGAGGGCGAGACTCTCAAGTCTTCTGAGGAGCAGCCCTGAGCACATGGAGATGGAGAGGATGGGGTTGCTCAGGCAACTGTCGCCTGGCAACCGGCTCCCTGGCTGATCTCCTGCACCGCCCCCCCACCCCCGCCTCATGCTGGGGGAGTGGGGACAGAGAGGGATCAGGGCTGCGAAGACAGGGAAGCCAGCGATCCGCCGAGCTTCCTGACGGGGAGGTCGGATCCGAGTCCCGCCAAGGTAGCCCAGGCGCGGTTCACAGCCCACGCTCCCCGGCCCTCCGACCTGTCGCCAGCCCAGCCGGCAGCCCTTCCCCTACCTGGCCAGGGCCCCCTGCAGGGCTGCGTGCCACCTCCCCCTCCGCCCTCCGTCCCCACGGTGAGAAAGCCCTGGGTCAGCAACGGGGCCTCAGCCCCGACTTGGGAAGAGAGGGCGGCTGGGCACAGAGGGCCCTGCGCTGACCGGCCCCAAGCACGAGGTCTGTCCCGTCCAAGCGTCCCTCCTGCACAGTCAGGGAGGGTTCAAGGAACACCTGGGCCTCCCTAATTAGCCCTCTGCCTCGTTGCCGCACCAAGTGCCAGGAGCCGGAGGCCTTGGCATCTGCTCTCCAGATGTGGGCCCGCTCTCGGGCCTGCCCGGGCCACCCCCGCTGCTCCCCTGCCCCTCCGCTCGGAAGCCCTCCCAGATGACCTGGCTTTTGGCTCCTTCTCCTGGAGCCCAAGGCTTGGGAGGGCTTAGGGCTGCCACAGAGGACAGGGGGCGCCCAGGCTGGCTTTCATGCTCTGAAGTCCCCAGGGCGTGCCCAGTCCTGACCTCAGGCCACAGCTATGACTCCTTGGCTGGCAGCATCTGTGTCACCCAAAGCACCCCCTGAGCCTCCTGCTTCTGATTCACCCACTGGGGCAGTGCTGCAGGGCAGGATGGGCAGGACGGACCTCCTGGGGCGGGGGCGGGGGCGGGGGTGGGGGCGGGAAGACGTGGGGCCCTCTGCACCGGGACCGAGGAGCAGAGAGGGAGGGTGGCAACTGGGCTGAGCCCAGGGCGGCTGGGACCCCCTCTGTGGAGCTGGCTGCAGAGAAGCCTGTGCGAACGGGGAGCAGAGGAGACGCAGGGTGGGGCTCCCCCCGAAACCACCCTGGTCAAGGAAGGGGGAGGGGCTGAGGGACCAGACACCTGAGAGGCCAGGACGGCCATTTTCCTGAGCTGTACAGACCCCACAGGAACCGCGGGTCGTACTAACGCCAAGTGAGGTGCCCAGCGCACCCTGAGGGGGGTCTCACGCTGGAGGGAGAGTCAGGGCCCCTGCCTCCCCCCGGCCCCCCACGCCTCCTGGTACCTGAGCAATATTCAAACCATTCTCGGGTTTCAGAATGATGCTATCTCAGTTCCTGTGTGAGGGTGGCCTGGGCCGGCGGGGGCGGGGGTCAGGCCCCCGGAGCCTTCTCAAGGTGACCGTCGGGGAGGGCCCGCCTCCCCGCGGCCTTCCACCCGGGCCGGCCCGGCCCCAGACTCAGGAACCGGGCACCTGCTGTCAGAGCTGCCCGGCCGGCGCGGGCCGAGCGGGGCGGGCGCCCGGGGGGCTGGCGAGCAGCGCGGCCGCGGAGCGACCGCTGCTCCCGAGAGAGCCCTCAGCCAGCCGGCCCCGGCCCTCCCCCGGGGCTGGGGACGAGGGGCAGGCAGGAGGTGCTGGAGACAGCTGTCATCCTCCGCCCGCCCCTTCCCTGGGGCTGGGCTGCAGGGCATGAAATAAGCAGCAGGCGCTGGGGGAGGGGTGACAATCCAATCCACCTGTCACCCCCACAGTCAGGCGGCCTCAAGCAGCCTGCTCACTAATGAGGGAGGCGGCGTGGGTGAGGCAGACGCGGGGGGGGGGGCAGAGGGACAGACGCACAGACGCAGGAAGGGAGACAGAGAGGGGGCGGAGGCGGACAGGGACAGGCCGGGCGCACGGGGGAAGGTGCAGAGGTGGCGGACACGGCCCTGCCGCCAGCCCCGCGTGTGGGCGCAGCTCGCCGGGTGCCACCCCCGCCCCGAACACGCCAGTGCAGCCGAGAGGCAGACGAGAAGGGCAGAGAGCGCCCGGGGCCGGGGGCCGCTCTGGGCCCAGGCCCTGCCCCCTGGGGGAGCACTGCGGCCGGACCAAGGTCCCAAGAGTGAGCAGAGGCGGGGACGAGGCCCCAGCGGCCTCTCAGTCCCCGGGGCGCCCAGGGCCGCAGCCCCTCGGCCGCCCCCCAAGCACACGTGCTGCGGGGTCTGGAGGACGGGCCGAGGCCGCCCCGACGCCAGGCCCACAGCCGCGGGGAGCACACGGGAGCCCGGGCTTCGCGCACGCTGCCCCGGCCCTGAAGCGGACGGGCCCGGCGGGTCTCTCCGCCGCCCCCGCCCCCGCCCGGTCCTCACCCGGCCGGCCCCCCAGCCTCTCCCACGGCTGCTCTCAGAGGCGCAGGCGGCCCCCGCCCCGCCCTCCCCCCACGAGGCTGTCTGGCGGGCTCAGGGCTCGGGACCCAAACCCGTTCCCACCACCCTTCCCTCCCTCGGGACTCCCCGCCCCCAGCCCGGCGGCCTCCGGGCTGGGCAGGGGCTATTTTTAGCCTGGGCACGGAGCTAATTTTAACTCACCCACAAGGGGCCGGGGGCGGGCTGCCGGGCTGGGGGGGCCGCAGGGCCGGGCCGGCCGGGAGGACTGGCCTGCGGCAGGGGTGGTCTCAGGACCCAGGCGCCCTGGGACAGGCCGTGGAGGCGGTGCCAGTGCCGCGGAGGGACAGGAACCGTGCGGGGGCCAGGCTGGAGCCCGCCCTCCGCTTCCGACGACGGACAGCTCTCGCCCCGCCCTGGGCTTCCTGCCCTCTCCTCCTTGGCAGGTCTCCTGGGATGGGGTCATCTTGTTCTCTGCCCAGAGGCCTCTCCCGTGAGGGTCGGTCTCCCGGGCCTCCTCTGCTGCCTCCCACCCGGCCCGGCCCGTCTTCCCGCAGCAGCTGTGAGGCTGTGTCCCCCAGGTCCCCGCACCCCCGCCCCAGCTCCGGCCTCCCCCTCCGAGTCCTCGGAGCCACCCAGCCTGAGCTCGGGAAGAATTTGGGGCAGCCGCAGATTGAATCCTAGTAGAAAGGGGTGGGTGAGGTCGCAGGGAGACAGCGGGGCTCTAGTCCCTGCTTCGGCCTAAGTCTCCGTGTAACCTTGACCAAGTCACCGCCGTCCGGGCTGTGCCCGCTGGCCTGTACGCTGGGTCGGTGGGGCGGACCGGCATGCAGGTGCCCGTCCAGCCCAGACACGCGGTTCCTGTGCTCTCCAGAGGCCCAGCGGAAGGGAGGTCATGACTGTGACTCCAGGGGCAGGTGACGGCAGAGATGGCCTGGTCGGGTCCACTGTCCTCCAGCATAGCTGGAAGGAGGGCATCGCGGAGGCCAGAGCGCGTGGGGAGGGGCTGAAGAGGGAGGTGCTTTCTTGGCAGGAACCCCACGACCCAGGCTGAGGCTGGCAGAGGCTCACGCCAGCCAGGGCAGGGTCCAGGTGTGGCCCGGGCAGGCCCAGAGCTGGGGTCCTGCTTCTGGGTGAGAGCAGACTGGCCCAAGGTCACTGTCACGGTCGTCGGGGGAGCCTGTCCTGGACCCCGAGCCTGAGCCTGGCTTCGTGCCTGGCAGGTGGCATCTGCTGCGTGCGCGCGGGGTGTGCACGGGGTCTTGGACCTCGTTCCATTGGCTCAGCTGCCCACTCCAGAGTCTGGGCCACCTCAGCACTGAGGAACCTGACGGGAGCTCTGGGTCCTGGCCGTGACCCCAGAGGGTGTCCCTGAACCCACAAACCCACCCGGGGCACCGCCTGGTGCGCCCTGGCTGCTCCACTGGGGTCCAGGGCCTCCGCGGGGCAGGGTGGGGGGCGCAGTCACGAGGGGTGAATAAGCCACGCAGCCCAGGATCTGGTGTGACTCGAGGCTGAGCCCTGGGGCTCCTCAGCAGAACCGCACTCCCGCCCTGGTGCCGAGGCTGGGCAGCGGGAGGGCGGGTGGGTGGTCCCTGCTCCCCCTCCATCCGCACCTGTAAAACCCAGGCCCAGGAGCGCCGGGTGGGAGGCCATGGCCTAGGCAGGCGAGGGACGAGGACCGGGAGGGCTCCCCAGGGCGGAGCAGTCTCGGGGCTCGAATCTGCTTGTCAGAGCCGCCCGACCAGGCGCCGGCAGCTGGCAGCGCGCAGTGGCCCCCGCACGACACTCTGGCCAGCAGGGCTGGGAGGCCGCCGGGCCCCTGCCCACCTCGAAGAGGGCAGACGATCTGGCCGTGCGCGTCCCGCACGCTTCAGCCTTCCTCTGTCTGAGCAGCGTCACCGCCACTGCAGCCCGAGCCGCTGTCCCCGGGTGAGGGTGGCGGACGGGGCCCGGCGGAGGAGAGGCGGGGGCAGTTGGGACGGTTGCGGTGCTGCCTTCCCCCTCCCCACCCAACTTCCCTCTGGGGTCTCAGGAGACAGAAGTGAAAGTGGCAGCTGGGGCTCTGGGGGCGGGCTGGCCCGGCAGCCGTTGGGGCGAGCTTCGCGACACGACAGACGGGGTGCCGGGCGGGCTTCCCAGGGACGGGGTGACGGCAGAGTGGCCCTGCAGGCCGGGCGCTGGGCTGTCCGGGGACTGTCCTGGCCCCAGCAGTGACGTCCGCTGCCCAGTGCGGAAGGGTCGGCCGCCTGGCTGGGCCCACGAGGCGGGTCTGGGCCGGGCTGCTGGGGCGCTGCGTGCGGCAGGGAGGGACCCCCGACGGAGGGGAAGGGGGACCATCCGGGGGCGCTGCGTCCACCCACGGCGGCCGCCAGGGCCAGAAAGAGGCCAATCCTATCAGGGCGGGCAGATGCTCCCTGAGACGCCGGCCCCGCGAAGCCCCGCGGGCTTAGGCTGGTCCCCTGGCCCCAGGACGCCCTAAGCCCCTGGCCAGGGAGGGCGGGAGCCCGGCAGCTCCCACGGGATCAGCTGCCGCTTCCAGGAAGGTGCCAGGTGAGGCTGAGGTGCCAGCCACACGGAGGGGTGCGGCGGCACGGGGTCCCTGCACACGGCCAGGCAGGCGCTCGCCTCCGACCCGACGGCTGCCCCTCAGCAGCACCAGCTCCTCACGCAGGTGGGCACAGCCCGAGAGCCCCGGCAGCCAGGACCCCGCCCCGCACGCCGTCCTCGCCATCGCAGGGTCGCAGCTGTCCCGCAGGGCGCGTGGGAAGCCCTGCCCTCTCCACGCTTCATAACCGGGGCCTGCACCAGGGAGCAGGTGAGGGCCCAGAGGTCCCTCCCTCCCCTCCCCTCCCCGTCAGCGCCCCAGCCCTGGGCTGACAGGTGGACCAGACGAGAGGGAGCAGCTGGTCCAGGACACCTGTCCCCACCCAGTCAGCCGGGGGCCCACGGGCCTGCCACGGGGCACACACAGGGAAGTCACCAGAGCCGCAGGCTCAGGAAGGGGGCTCAGAGGTCAACAGAGGTGAGACCCCCGGGGAGGCCGGAGGCACGCACGCTGACAAGACTGGCCCTTCCTCCTGGCCCAGCTGTCTCCCTGAGCTGCGGGACTAGCTCCCTCTCGCTGCTGTTCCCCCAACCCTCAGCCCCAAGTCCGTGGGGGCGGGGAACCGTGAGCACGCAGCTGGGGGACACTAGGGTGCGGGGTGAGGGGTGAGGGGTCTGAGGCCGGGACAGCTGTCTGGGACACGGGGACGGTGCTCAGCTTCCTAAGCCCATCCCCGGTCAGGCTGGGCCCTGGGCCTGGGGTCCCCTCAGGGCCTCTGCAGTGGCCCCTCCACACACACGTGCACACCAAGTCCCACCCAGGGCACTGCCCGCCTCCACCCACCGGCCGGGGAGCTGCCTCAGCAGGCGAGCCCTAAGGAAGGAGGCACCCGCTTTCTGAGCTCCCATCTGCCCTGCGCGCCCCACTGAGCCCCGTCCCTTCCCAGGCATCTCTCCGTCTAGAAATGAAAAGCGACTCAGCCGGGCAGGGACTCGCCCCAGACCCCTGGGGCTCAGGGGCAGAGGGGGGCTGGCCGCCGGGCACAGAAGGGTCAGGGCGCACCCCGCAGCGGGCCACCCCTTCGGGCCTGGGGGCCCACAGGCTCAGCAGGGGCTCTGGCCCCCAGACAGGGCGCTCCTGTGGCCCAAGCTCCCCTCAGCCACTCGAGGGGGTGCCAGGCCCCAGGGGCGGGCTGGGAGTGTGGCTCACCCCCGCTCTGGGGCTCGCTCCACGCCCTCATCAGAAGACACCTCAGGGAATCCACACGCTCCCCACCAGCTGCCACCAAACTGACACCCTCTGCTCTTCGCCAGGGACGCCTACCAGGCCCACTGCTCCCTTCACGCACCCTCCTCCTCCTCCAGGGCCCCCGCCCCGGTCCCACCGGCCCCTGGCGGCAGGATCCTGCCCTCGGCCTCAGACGACGGCCTTAACCTCCCTTCATGGGGAAGCCCGAGCCAGCCTCTGCCACCTCTGCCCGGTCTCCCCGCTACGGAAGGCAGCTGTGGAGAGAAAGAAACGAGGCTTCACACGCCTCTATGCCCCGCACACCGCCCGGGATCTCACGAGTTTTAGCTTTCAGTCTCCAAAGACGACGGAAAATGGGGTGAGCGGGGTAAAGCTCTCTCGACCGGGGGCAAAAGCGCTGCAAGTACGTCCCGGGTCTGCCGGCTCCCAGGGGAGTAGCCGGAGCACCCAGCCAGAGGTGCCAGGCCAAGGTCACTGACAGGGCTGGAGCCTAGCACCTCCCGGGAGGGTGAGTTTAAATGAGTAAATATGGTCCCGCCTGGGTGCGGCCAGCAACAGGCCCGAGCTCCGGACGGGCCCCTCCCCTCCCAGCCCACAGCAGAAGGGAGTGGGGATGAGACAGCAGGGACCACTGTCACCCCCAGGCCACCGGGGTCCTGTGCAGAGTCCACAAGGGCATCCCGTCTCCACGCCTGGCTAGAAGCAGGGCTGGGCCTCCGGGGAGGGCAGGCTGTGGCCGCAGCCTCAGGAAAAAGGCCAGGTGCAGTGGGCCCCGGGGACCGCCCGAGCCGGGAGTCCCCCCACAACGCCTGAGGGCCCAGCTGCCACCCTGACGCCTCTGATGGCTGGGCTCATCGGGGTGAGTGGGGAGGGCAAGAGAGACCGGCGACAAGTCACCAGAACACCCAGGTGCCCTGACCAGCCCGGGCCTGAGAAACCCCTGTACACCTGGAAGCTGACATACCCGAGGACCCGCGGCCCGCGAGGGGCCGGGGCAGCTGCAGGGGACGGAAGTCAGCCCGGCTCCACTCACGAGCCGCGCTCCGGGTCTGCCCCCTCCAGTGCCCTCTTCTCCCGCCCCCGAGTTGCTGCATGCCCTTCGGGTCTAGCCTCCAGCCCCCCCACGTGTCCCCAGCCTTCAATCCTTTAATCATCTTTGCCACTCGGCACCCCCCGACCCCCCCAGGGCGGCAGCTGCTCCGCGGGTGCCTGCACGCCCGTGTGCGCGCTGCACACCTCACGCCCGTGTGCCACCGACGCTGGGCCCGCAGGTGCACGCGGGCATGCCCGTCTGCGCAGCCCCCCGCACGCCCCCGGCTGCCGCGCCACAGCACAAACCGCCTCCCCTCGGGGCGCTGTCGCCCGAGGAAACAAATGTTCCAGGAGCCAAAAACTGCTCATCCCCACTAGGCCAAAGGTCAAGGCCTTTCAGCAGAGCCACCAGGAGCCACTGGAGAAGGAGGTGCCGCGAGAGCCCCTTTTTCCCAGGCCAAGTCAGGGCCCCGGCCTCTCCCCCATCTGGCTCCACTGGGCAGTCCTGAGGTCCAAGCTCGCTCTGCCTGCCGCGGCTGGTGACTGACAGGACGACATCAGCCCCAACACGGCAGGCGGCCGGCTTCCAGGACAGAGCTCCTAGCACCTAGCACCTCTCCCTCCCCCATGAGTAAGTCACCAAACTGGGACAGAAGGACAGACACTTGGCTGGACTCCGACCCCATGACTGGCTCATAAAAGCCACCGGCGATTACAGGGATGCTGCAGCGCGGCTGGCCCCGCCACCTCTTCCTCCCCGTAAAGAGAGGTAATTGCCTCAGCCCAGCTGGCCTCAGCAAGCCTGGGGAGCCCCAGCCATGGTCCCGAGGGGTGCGGGGAACCTGCCACCACAGTGCGGCGAGACCCCGATTCTGACCCCTGGGGACAGGCTCTAGGCCCACGTCTGACCCTCAGAGCCAGCGACAGAACCCGGTGTGCCCGAGAGGTCGAGGCCCCTCTCGCCCCCTCACCAAGCCCTGCACTGAGGCCGCCACCCCCCAGGCCAGAGGGGCAGAGAAGCGGGCCTGGCTCCAGACGGGGTGGGGGGGACTGCTGGGCCCACCCACTGGTCCTTGGCCCCCTGTGCCCCCTCAGAGGTGCAGAAGCGGTTGGCAAAGTGTTTGACACAGGGCCCGCCAGCACCAGGCCAGCACCGACACAGCACCGAGATTTCGGACCCAGTGCCAACCAGGGAGGGCAGGGGCCCAGCTGGCCAGAAGGAGAAGGCGGATAGGATGAGCCAAGGGCCAGGGACGCCCAGAGCGGAGACCACCCAGGGCAGGGTCAGAGGAGGGTGGGGGAGCCTAGGTCCTGATGTCCCCTCCTGTCCCCATCAGGGGCCTCCCCCAGCCTCCTTGCTCCTGTAGCCCCCACCGGGGAGTTTACCCGCCACCTTCTCCCCTCATCACACCTCCCAAGAAAGACCAGGCAAGATTTAAAAAAAAAGGAAAAGGAAAACCTGCTGGAGAGAGATTATATAACAGCAGCCAGAAGGACTATCGCATCTCCCAACCTATGAGGAGAGCCCGCAGCCAAGAGGGGCAGAGCTGGGAAGCGCAGGCCCCCAGGGCAGGGGTGGCAGGTACGAGTGGGGACAACCAACCGGCAGCACCCGCCACCTCCCCTGTCTCCCACCACTGCTGCGGGCCCTGGGTGCAGCAGACAGAGCTGTCGCCCAGCCTCCCGAGCCCATCCCCCGCCACGAGGGCTGTGACGCCTGGGCACTGCTTCTCCCCTGGGACCAGGGCCTCCAAGAGCAAGGAGTCCACCTCCCCTGCCAGGGTCTCCACCACGAAGCTGGGCCTGAAGGAGAGGCAGGGGCTAAAATCCCGACTCATCTGCTGTGTGGTGGATCACAGGTTAGAAAGCTCACCCTCTCTGGTCTCTAACGGCCAGTGACCGAAAGCTCCTCCCTCCCAGGGCCGCCAGAGACCCCTCCCCTTACACACACCCACACACACACCAGGTGTGGTGGGGCAGCAGAGTCACAACAAAGAACATGACCACTGAGACCCGGGGCCCAAACGCCCGTGCCGGGGCGTGGGGGAGAGCTACGCGGAGTCACGGGGGAGAAGCAGGTCCTTGGCCACCCCCTCTGACCCACCCCACCCCCACCTCCTGCCCGACACTGGGAAGCCACAGGAAGGAAATTCATTCCCAGGCAGGGCCGTGGGAGCTGGGACGGCCAGGGTGAGACCTGGGGCGCCTGTGACCCGGGGCCACAGGCGGGTGGACACTGACATGTGCCTTTTTGATTCTCTCCTTGGCCACGGAGGCTTCCCTGTTAGGGACGTGGAGGGGAGCGAGGCGAGGCGGACAGCTCCCTAACTTCTAAACACCAGCCTAGGGCTCCCCTCCTATCGGAGGCCAGAGCAGCCCAAGGTCACTACCCCAGACCGCGGACTCCCATAGTCCAGGCTGGTCCCTGAAATGCCTAGGCCACCCATAGAGGGGACGCGGGAGAGGCTGCAGCTGGTGGGGGAGGGCCACCCCCCTACCAAGAAACCAGGCCGACAAGGGGACCTCAAAAGGGGGCTGGGCGCAGAGAAGGGGACACAGGATCCACCCACTGTACCCTCCCCCAACCCACCGACAACGCACTGCTTAGGGGACGCGGGGAGAGCCTCCCACCCGGGAGGACACCCTGGGATAAGCCAGGGGGTGGCCCCCGCCGGCCCACACCCGAGCCCTCCTTCCCGGAGGCCTCGGGGGGCCGTGGAGGAGCCCGAGAATCGCTGGGGCGTGGGGGCGCCCGCTCCCCGGCCTCTGCGAGACCCACACCTGACAGCGCGGGGCTGGCCCTGGGGAGACGGCCAGACGCACCTCGGCCTCCCGGCTCCCCCCCCCCCGACCCCGCCAAACGCCGGCGCCGCGGCCCGGACCCCCGGCCCGGCCGCCCCGGGGGGCAGAGGGCCCGGGGGGCAGAGGGCCCGGCGAACTCTTGGCCAGACGCGGGGCCGCTGCCAACTCCTGGCCGGGGCCGCTCGGGGCCGGGGGGCGGGCCGGGAGGTCCCGGGGAGGGTCCTCCGCGTCCCGGTGCGCGCGCGGCCGGACACGCGACACCCGGGCCCCCGCCCGCGCCCGCCCCGACAGCTGCGCGCCCCCGCCCCGCCCCCGTCCCCGCCCGGGCCCCCCCTGCACCGTGTCGGGCCGGGGAGGAGGGAGCAGGCGGCGCGGGGGGGGGGGCGGCTGTGGAAATGTCAGGCGCCGCCGGCTGTCACCGGGGACCCCCTGAGGAGGGCGCCCCGCCCAGCCCCGCGGGGGCCGTCGGGACCCCCACGCGCCCGCCGCCGCCCGCCCCGCGGCCGCTCCGGCCGCGCGGTCCCCACGGTCCCCGCGGAGTCGCCCGCGACGCCGGCGCCGCTGCGGGCCCGAGGCCGGCCCGGCGCAGCCCTCGGGGACGGCCGGACCCCCCCGGCCGGGCGCGTGGGGGAGGGGTCCCCTTAAAGCGGCAGGAGCGTCGCTTCCCTCTACTCACCGGCGCGGCGGGGGCGGGGGGGTCGCGGCCGCGGGGGGAGCCCTCGCCGGTCCGGGGACCTTCGGCCCGCGGAGCCGCGGCTCCGGGCGGGCGACGCTGGCGCGGGGCGCGCGGGCCCTGGGCGGCGCCGGGGCGCCGAGGCGGGCCGGGCGGGCGCGGGGCGGCGCGGGGCGGGCGGGGGACGCGGCGGAGCGCGGGCCGCCGCGGCGGTGTTGATGTTCCGCTTCCTTCCTCCTTTCGGGCTCCGAAGGTAACTCCTCCGGCCCCCGGGAGCCGCGGCCGACGTAGCGCGGCGCAGCCTAGCTTGAGGGGCGGGGCACGCGGTGACGGACAGGCGGCGGGCCAATGGGAGGCGCCCGCGGGGGCGCGGGGCGGGACGCGGGAGGCGGGGCCTGACGTGGCCACGCCCCGCTCCCGGGCAGCCGAGCAGGGCCGGGCCGGGCCGGGCCGGCTCCCCCCGCCCTCCGGGCCGCCCGCCCGCCCCGGCTCGGCTGCAGATCCCTCCGCCGCCCGGCGGGAGGGGGCGGGGCCGCGGCGGGGCCGGGTCGGGCCGAGACCCAGAGGCCCGAATGGGTCGGCCCGCGCCCGGCTGCCCCCTCGCAGGGCGCGAGACGCCGCCCGGCCCGCTGCCACCGCGCATCCACGGGGGCCTTCCGGGCGGCGGCGTGCACACGCGCTCACGCACACGCGCTCACACGCACACGCTCACGCGCTCACACGCGCACACGCGCACGCGCACACACGCGCTCACACGCACGCCACCCGACAGCCCCCCGCAGCCCCAGGGGGCTGCGAGGTTGGAGCCTAAACAGACCAGCCGGGGCAGGCGCTACCGGGAGGAGAGAGCCCGTCCGCCCCCGCCTGAACGGGCGCGTCCGCTTCTGGGGTTACCTGGGGGCTCGTTGCTCCCCCCACCTGCGACTGGCCCCCTCCCCTCCCCACCCGGGCCTGGCTCGCAGACGCCCCGCGGTTTAAAGCGACAGCTCATAGTTCTCGGGTGACCTAATCCCCAGTGCCTGCGCCCCAGAGCGCTCCCAGCCAACCCGGGCAATGCAAAGGGGCGGGACCCTGCCCCCCCCCGCACAGGAGACGCCCCAGCGCGTCTCATTAAAGAAGCAGGAGTGGCCCTTAAATAACGCAACATTCAAAAATTCCTGCTCGCTCCCGGGCGCGGCAGGCGCAGGCCTGGGAACAGGTGCCCTCCAACGAGAGTGTGGGTGCCATGCCTACGGGCCAACTGCCCCAGCAGACTTGCCCTCCGGCCCCTCTGTGACCTCTAAATTCCGTGTTCTACCTGGGGCTTGAGGAAAAGGGGGGATAATCTGGCTTAGAGCTCAAAGAACCTTGCGGAACGGAAGGGAACTCGTCCTTCCTACACCCTGACGTCTGGCTGGCTGGGACTGATTTCCTGGACAAAGGCTCCATTCGGGTCCAGTGCTGAAGAGACCGGTACACACCGAGAAAGGCCGAAATGTGCGTGATGGGCAGCACCGACGTGGGCGTGGTCAGGCCGCCCTGGGTTCACACCTCGATGCCGCCGTGCACTAAGGCGACGCGGGGTCTTCGTGTGTGAAGGGAGATGGTGCTACCAGGACCTGACTCATAAATTTGGCGTGAAGATTAAATTAGTCCACAAGAGGAGACTGCTAAGAGCAGTGCCTCACGCTGCATAATAACTCAAGGTGCGGACTGCAAAGACCCCTGCAGGCCCGTTATCCCGTGCAAGTGCCCAAGGAGGCCAGCTCAGTGCGCTTGCTCTGCGAACAACTTGGAGGCTTGTCGAGTATGTCCTAAGGGGGGGGGGCAGCAGGCTAATATTGCCTCGGCCTCAGTTTCCAACCTTTGCACCTGACTCCTCCTTCAGGAAACCGATTTAAACAGTGTCCCACTTTGTCCCCAAGTGCAGCTTCTCAGTTCCCTGTCAGACCTGGGAGACGGGGCCCCAGCTCCAGAAGATGTCGCCGGTCACCCCTGCCAGGCAGGGCTAGCTGGCCTGAAGGACCTCAGGGCAGGCGAGGGAAACCCAACCGCCCTGTCCCCAAGGGCTCGGAGAAGAACAGAGCCTTGTGCCAGGCCTGGGGCTGTGGCAGGAGCAGGATGGGAAAGTGCCCCCCCCAAGTGGGGAACCTCCCCTCACTTGTGGCCTCTATTTTTAGTGCTTCCCCAGGCTGGAGCTGGAGAAACCGTTTAGTCATCAGGGTGTTTATTTTCCGGCTGTTTCCGACGTCGGGAAGCAGAATGTTGAGACTGGAGAGACCGAGGGCTGCTGGAAAAGACTCCTTAGGAGCAGGCCTGGGAACAGCCCCAGACCCGGGGGGCCCAGGTCACAGAAAAGGCCAAAGCATTCAGGGGGCAGCCAAGCCCCCACAGGACCGAGAAAGCTGGGTGCTCAGCCAGCCTCCAGTTTTGAGGCTCTCTAAGCCAGAGACCCCTCTAGGCTAGCTGTAGTAGAAGGAGTTTCTGAAAAACACAAGCAGCCCTGGAACAAATTCTTGCCCAGGGCTGACTCCCCGAAACCCCCTCCCCAACCTCCTACAGATCAGGCCGTCAGCTCCCGCCAACCACAGCCTCAGCCAATCTCAAGCGGGAGGCAGGCCTGCGGGGCTGTGATTGGCCACTTGGTCCTCCCTGCCTTGGAATGTTGGGTCCTTAACAAAGGAATGAGGAAGGAAGGTGAGTCACCTGGGAGGGTGTTAAAGGGCCAGGAGCCAGAAGGAGAAAGGAGGCCAGGGAAGAGGCTCAGTGGGGGAGACGGAGCGTCCTGGACCCTACGAGTGAAATGATGATTCACTAAAGAGCGGAGTAGGAGAGGGTAGGAGAGGCCGGTGATAGACATTGCAAGTGGACTAGAAAGGCGGGTGGGGGGAAGGGAGAGAGAACTTCATGGGAGAAGACAGGGAACAAACACGAGGTCTTCATTTCCATGGAGGACTAAGAAGGGACCTAGGGAGTAAGGTTTCTGGAAATCACATAATAAAGACGTCCGAAAGTGGCTCACGACACCTATTCTTTCTAGCCCCTGGACTACCCAACCCGCAGTCGTCTAAGTGGAGAATGCCTGAGCAGGCTCAGACGCTTGGCTCTCATTTTTGCTTCTCCCCCTCTGGCTACCAACCCATCTTTCCTAGAGAAAAGTCATCAAAAGGCCCGAAGTTGCGGTGAAATCCCACAGGATCAGCATCTGTAAGCTCCTCCGTGCAGCGTCAGCTCTGTAAGTCTGCATGGCAGAGCGACATCAGCGACTGCCTTTGCTCACACTCCCCAGGAGTGCCTAGTTCACCCCAATTTGGAAAAGCTCTTCCTCACCCCAAGGTCGCCTCTCCGTGCTGTTGCTCCGTAACTCTGAGGAGCCATCACTGCTGTTGCGGCCTCTGCCCGGAAGCTTGGTGACCCCTCTCGCCCTCCTACGGTCCCCTGGACGACGCCACCCTCCACCTCCGTCTGGTCTGATCATTCTCTCAGGTTTGGTGACCCCGGCACATGCCCCGGTTTCTCCTCACACCTTCCCTCCTGCGTGTGAGGGCCGAGGGCTCTGCGCTGGTGGTCCTTGTGTGTCCCGTGACTCTGCTTGTGCACAGTGCTCTGGACTCCGCACACAACCCATCAGCACGCGCCGTCTGGCCCTGGCGCTTGTCTTCTTACTGACCCCTTTTCCAGGTCCTGAGCTTGAGGGCAGCAGTGTCACTCCACCTGGGTGTTCAGGGTGTCGCAGGGCCTGGCACGGAATGCGCACAGCAAACGCGTTACGTGAATGCGCGCGCGCGTGCGTGAATCCGCGTGTGTGTGCGTGTGTGCGTGTGTAGCCGTGCATCTGGGCTAAGATGATAAAGCCCCGCTGAACACCTCTATTTTTTCATGGATGACTGTGCTACCCCGAGAATGGCTCTCCTGTCTGGGGTTCTGGACAAGTCCCACTGGCCAGAGGCAGGGGGCGGAGTCCAGAACGCTGCGCCCCAGCCCAGGGCCAGGGTGCCCGGGCCAGGCCGGGGGCAAAGGGCACAGGCCCCACCCTGGAGCTGAAGGGGGCAGGGAGGGGGTGCCGAAGCCGGGTCCTAGGTCAGCGCCCCCGCCCCGCGAGCTCCCTGCCCCCGGCTGGGCAGGATGTGGTGGCAGCTGCAGGAGGGTGGGCAGGATGTGGGGGTGGGGGCCGCTGAGACGGAGCCTGCCTGTCGTCTCCCCGGCGCCTCCCCCCGCCCCCCCGTCACGTGCTTCCAGCTCGGCTGGCGGCCGCCCCCCTCCTCCCCGCGGAGGGCCAGGGCCGACCCGCACGCGCGGGCCCCGCCCTCCCAGCCCCGCCGTCGGGACGTGGCGTCCGCCCCTCGCCCCGGGCCGGGCCCTGCGCGCGCGCCCCGCCCCCCGCGCCCCGCCCCCGCGCCCCCCGCGCCCCGCCCCCGCGCCCCCCGCGCCCCCCCGCCCGGGCGCCGCCGGCTGCGCTGACGTCACGCGTGCGTCAGCGTCGCCAGCCCAACCGGGCGGCGCGGGGGGGGCGGCGGCCTTAAAGGGCCCGCGCTCCGGGCCGGCCCCGCGGCCGCCCCGAGGTTTGGCCTCGAGAAAGAGGCGCGAGGCGGGGGAGGGGAGCGCTGCTGGGAGGGGGCGCGGCGCGCAGGACCGACGGCCCGAGGGGCGCCCCGAGGCCCCGGCCGTCCGGGGTCCCGCCCCCGAGCTCCGCCTGCCGTGGACGCCCACGTCTCGCAGAGGGGCCGCAGCCCGGGCGGAGCCGCCCCCGGGAGGGTTCCCCGGGCCTCCGAGCGCCCGCCCGGCACATCGCGCACCGAGCCCGGGGCGGCGGGCGCGTGGCCTGTGGTCTCGGGTCCCATGACCGTCGAGGGGGGCCGGTGCCCCGGGCCGAGACCCGCTGCGAAGGTCCCTGCTGCGAGGCCCCGCGTGCTGCCTGGGGCGCGGGGACCAGGGGTTCAGCTGCCACCGCCCCCCCCGGGGGACCAGGGGTTCAGCTGCCACCGCCCCCCCCCGGGGGACCAGGGGTTCAGCTGGCCTCCCCCCCGGGGGACCAGGGGTTCAGCTGCCACCCCCCCAACTGCGAGCTGCGGGCCAAGGGCCTCGCCGCCAGTGTGTCCCGGGCACCAGCAGGACGCCAGGCTCACGGCCGGGGCTTTTAAAGTGTTTGTTGAACCAGTGGGTGATTCCAGCGTTTCCCGAAATCTGACCTCCGATCCCAGTCCTGAAGCTGTTACTCGGAGGGAGAAAACACTAGAAGTGTCCCCCTCGGTGCCCAGGTCCTGAGCTCCGTGGTGGGCCCAGAGTTGGAGGAGGCCCCAAGGTCTGCGGTGGAACCAGAAGGATTGTGCAAACAAACCGCAAATGACTGGTGGCAATGGAGACCTCCCAAAGGAGACCTGGGGGGCGCCCCACCTCTCTCCGCCCCCAGCTCAGCTGCCAAAACCCAGGAAACTGGACCAGGCTTCTGCCAGGAAAGCAGGACACGAGCGGGGAGCAGGAAGAGGGCGCTTCCTGGCCCTCCAGAGCCCCCCAGTCAGACACTAGTCCGTCTCCAGCCTTTTCTTCTCTGGAGCCTCGTCTGCCCCCACCAGTTCCTCACTCCACTCTGCCTCCCACTGCCCACCCCCACTCCCACCCCCTCCACAGCTTCTCATAGTCATTCTGGGGCAGGCGGGGCCCAAGGCCTCCCATCACCTGGCCCGGGGCTCGCCAGGGAGGAGTGGCCACCTCGTCCAGGGCCAGCCTGTCTTGCAGCCACCTTTGATCTCACTGGCAATATCTGTCCCCGTCTCTGAAGTAGGAGGGCTGAAGGACAACAGAGGGTCTTGCTGTGTGGACGAGAAGGCAGTGTGAGCCCTCTCCGCCCTTGAGGACCAGGGAGAGGCGGGGAGACCCTTCTCTGGCTGAGAGCAACCCTGTCAAGCCCAGGAAAAAGGGGTGCGGGTGGGTTTCCCCCACAGGAATCTCTCATAGGCCTGGATGCTGGCTCCGCCCCCTGCAGGGGTGGGGTGCAGCCCAGGAGCACTCTGTGTTCCAGAAAACCCCAAAATAACCTCCTTCACTGTCCCGCTGCTATTTCTGTCCATCTCGTTTAATTATTCAAGCCCAAGTTGGGGAGTGAGCTATAAAAAGCGCTCCTACTTGGGGACCCAGGAGAGCTGGGAGCTTGGCCAGGTTGTGATAGCAGCAGACAGCAGGGTTTGGGTGAGGTCACTCGGCCCCGCCTCCTGCCTCCCTGGTCCATCTGCAGTTTGCTGGCTTCCTCTGCGAGAAGGCAGAGTCCAGCCCCCACCCGGCCTCCCTGTGCCCTCATTCCAGCATCCCTCCAGCCCTGTCCACCTCCCCCCAGCTGGGCCCACCCCACCTCCCTTCACTCTGCACTGTTCCCTCTCTGCTGTCTCTGCTGACGGCTCCCTCATCGGGCTGAGCACCCACCCGAGGACAGAGGGAGTGGGGTGGCAGGGAGCTTGGAGAAGAGGTCAAGTCGGGGGCACAAATGGGAAGGCTGGAGGGCGCTCTGTCGGCTGGGGGTCGGCAGCACTGTTGGCCGGGCAGGCTCCTGCATCGGTCACTGGAGTGAGCCTCTTCAGGGCCTTCTCCTGGGGACTCTGACCTCGGAGCTGAGGGGGGAAGGGGGAGGCGGCAGGAAGGACTTGCTGTCTTTTCTGGGCCTGGGCCTCTTCTTGTTTGCTGGAAGTCTGAGGCCAGTTTCCATGGACGCTAGGGGCCAGGGCTGGCTAAGCCATGAGCGCAGGAGGTGGGGGGGTCTTCTCTGCGCCCCCTCCCACTGCAGGCCTTTCCTGAAAGGTGGTAACAAGGGGTGTGACCACGGTTGCTATGGCAACGTGCCCCCCAGCTCTTGGAGGTGGTGAGGACTGTGCTAGTGGAGGGGAGCCTGGAAGCAAGAGGAGTCCAGAGAGCAGCCGAAGCAGTCCCAGAGACCCCGGGGACACACATGGACGCAGAGTCACTGGATGGACGCAAGGACGGGGCCTCGAGCCCCGAGAGGAGGAGAGACCGTGTGCAGAGTCCCAGATGGCCAGAGAGAAAGGTGGATGGGGGCGGTGGGGGTGAGGAGCCCCCTATGGGAGGGAGAGCCCGCACCCCGGCAGGCAGGTGCTGGGACAGGGGAGCGTGGCAAGACGTCCCGAGTCAGTGTGAGACCGGGGTCAGAGTGGGCTATTTTGGGGATCGTTCCCACACATTCGCTGTCAGGAGCAGCAGCAGCGGCTGCTGTCGTGCAGCCTGGCTCTCCCTGCCGTGGCGGCTGCCGTGGCTGCTGAGGTCAGGGACAAGGCACACCGTCGCCAAGCAACCAGAGGCTGGGTACCTGGAGGGCACAGGCGGGGCCCTGGCACTGCCGATACCAGGGGGACAGTAAAGGCGCAGGTGCGTGAAAGCCGGGGCTCCCTCTGCCCTCGTCCTCCTGACAGCTGCAGAGCAGGGGTGTCTGTCACTCAGTAATCGGAGAGCAGAAATGTGCGGTCCTTCTCCGGGAGGCTGCGATTGTGTGCTCACGCCCACGTGACACTCACCAGACTGTCTCTGGGGGCTGGCAGGGCCAGGGCCAGGGGGCAGGGGACGAAAGACCAGGTTAAGCATCTTTCATGGGTAACACCTGCCTGGTGTGCTGAAAGGTAGGAGCCTCCGTGGAGAGGCAGAGGCCCGAGGGGGGCAGCTTGGTGGGGGCCGGAAACGGAGGAGAAGTTGGTGGGAATAGAGCCCGCGTCCGTCCGTCCCCTACGGAGGGACCACGTGTAACCAAGGCCGCCCCGAGCCTCGTGGAGCTTTGGGGAACAACCTGGAGTCCTCTCTCTCTCATGGCAGGGACCGGGGAAGGTTGTAGTTGCCACAAGAGTGTCGAGAAAGGGTCCTCTGCCGAAGCAGGTGGAGTGCTGGCGACATGACAGAGACACGCGATTCCCAACTCCTGTTTTCTTCCTGGGTCTCTGCTAAGACGTATTTAAAGTGGGGAGAGGAGAAAGGAGGTCCGGACAGGTGAGACTCACGGCCACAGCCCGCCCATTCCACGACTTCCTGTCTCCACCCTGCGACGCTGGTGGCAGCACCGAGGGCGCGGGCACGGACGGCGTCGGGGCGGCGGGGACCCGGCCCCGGTCCCTGAGCAATTGTGGAGACGAGAGGCGGTGCCCGAAAGCCTGGCGGTGGACATCGGGGGCTCCGACCTTTAAGAGGAGGGAGAGGTCAGTTTCCCAAACTCCAGGCTTGAGCGCCCACCCCCTTCCTGGAAGGCTGGAGGAGGCAGGGACCGGGAGCTGGCTGGGCTGCCGCCTGCAGTGAGCGTGGGCATCCCCTGGGAGCCGAACGGCAAGACCCACGGGCGTTCGAGACCGAGAAGCACCTCTCGCGGGAGTGAGCCGCCGTGTGTGGCAGTGGGTGCGAATCCGACACGGCGACGATCGTTTCGCAGTGTACACAGACGTCACCCGCCGCGCCAGACCGCTGTGCGGCGGTGGCGCCACCGGGTGACGACGGAGCTGAAACATGGCCGTCGGCGGTGACGTCGGAGCCACGTGATGTCACCAGGCCGAAGGCGGCTGCAGGTGAGGTGGCGGTGGCTTCAGCGGGGTGTGGGTGAGGACGGCGTGGGGGACCGCCGGGGGGGTCTGCGGAGCTGACCGGTGAGGAGCGGCCGGAGCTGCAACTGGACCGCGTGGCCGAAGCAGGGGCAGGAGAGAAGGGGACCACGGAGGACACGGACCCCCGAGGAAATGCACGGGGAAGGGCCGAGCGGAAGCCCTGCAGGACTGGACAGGCTCCTTCCAACGCTTGACAACGTGGACCGGACACCGGGCGGTCCTCTTCACCAGGGACATGTGTGACGCGGTGGTATCTGCTCACGAGCCGGTGTAGGAGGCAAAACAGACAACGAGCAAACGGCGTGGACGTGTTTCTGAAAAGAGTGACGCCTGCTCAGGAGGAGCCCGGGCCCCTCAGGAGGGGTTCCAGGGAAGCCATTGTCGTGGCAGGAGACGCCGCTCCAGGCGTGTTATTTCCCCTGGAGGCCTCGCGGGGAGGGAGCGGCGCCCACCGGGCAGAGAGAAGAGCGTGGGGAGGCTTCGCCTCGGCCGTCTTCGAAGGCACAGTCGCCCACTTACTCGTCCTCAGACCCTCGGCCAGTCAGCGAAGCTCTTGCACGTTTCCAACAGCAGCTGGGCGCTCAGATGGCCCAGTCGAAGCCACGTCCTCTGCACGGGCAGACCCGCCCCTGGGGCTCAGCAGCTCAGCGTGATGCGAGGAGTCTCCGTGCCAGACGGAGTCTGTCCCTCCGGCGCGACCAGCGGGTGACTCAGCTCGCGACGTGTGTCTCGTCTGCTCCACGCGGCCATTCCGGGCCCCAGGCTGATGGCACAGGCACCCCCTGCACCGTCCGGAACCCCGTCGGGAACACTTGGCCCAGCAGGAAGAGGCGTGGGGTTTTCGTCGCCGAACCGGGAAGGGGCACACGACACTCCGCTCCCGTTTTGTTGGCCCAGGCTAGCCCTATAGTCCCACCTAACTTCAGGGGGGTGTAGCGGGGGAAGAGGGTGTTGGCGAGCGTCCCTGCCGCGCCTCGTAGGGCACTGACGAGGCCACACGGGATGTGTCATTGCGCCTCCCTCCCGAAGCTCTTCCCCGGGTTCCCACCTGGCTGACCTCCGCACCGCCTCCAGGCCTCCTGGGTGAAACCCCTCCTGGTCGCCCGTCTGAAATCGCAGCCCGCGCCCGTGCCTCTCCGGCACCGTGCTGTCCCTTATCCTGTTCCCCACTTTTGCCAAGTCACCGTCCTTTTGGACCCCCGCAGCATCTGTCCTTCCCTGCCACGCCGTCAGCTCCTCGAGGCCATTGGCCTGTGTCCGCTTCGCTCAGTGGCGGAGCCTGAGTTCACCCTGGCAGGCGCTTAATCAATATCCGTCGAAGGGCTGAGTTTTTAAAAATATCCGCTGCTTGCAAGGTCGTGGGACAGCTACCACGTCTGTGCTTTCTCAGTGGGGCTATACGCTGGTGCAATTCCGTCTTAAATAGAAATTCTGGAAAAGCCTTAAATCCACAGAAAAGCTGTAACAGAACAGTGCGGTGTTCCCTGTGTGCCCCTCCCACTTTCGCTGAGGTCACCGTCTCACACGACGCTCGCCAGGACTGAGGATCGGACGTTGACACGTCACCAGAGTTGGTTTGATTTTCCTGGGTTTCCCGTTAACGTCCAGGGCGCCCCACTCTGCCCGGCCATCCATACTTCCCCTTTGGAGAAAGGGGCCCCGCGTGCCGTACCGAAAAGGCGGCCGAGCGGCTCCCAGCCCGGGCAAGGGGGTTCCTGTCGATTGGCGAGGGTCCGGCTGACTTCTCCCCGCCCCAGCCACGGCCCCAGAGGGACCCCGTGCCGTTTGCCTCTCCCGCCTGGGCCCTCTGCCTTCCTGCTGCTGCTGCAGATTCTCTGGAGGCCGCTTGGCCACGTGGAATAAGGCCCCGTGTGAAGCACCCACCCTCTGGTGTGGCGACCAAGGAAGCACACGCGGGCACGAAGCTTCGGGCACAGGACGAAGCAGGAAGGGGTCCCCCCCGAGGAGCCTCAGCAGGCAGGGTCTGTTGGGGTACGCCGAGCAGCAGCACTCAGGGTTGTGAGGAGGGACGCGACCTGACCTGGGAGAGGCGACACGCCGACCCCTCTGGGGGCTGCCAGTGCCAGAAGCCGGTGGCCATCTCCCCAGGGTCCTGCCAGCTGGTGACTCAGCTCCCTGGCTTCCGTCCGGTGCCGCCCCAACCCCAGCCCCCAAGGCAGAGGGGGCAGGAGCCCAGGGTCTGGGCGGGGGAGGCCCATTCACCACCGCGAACCCCACCATCACGGGGAGCACCGCTCCCTGGAGGGGGACGCCCCGAGAGACGGCGCCACGGAGGGCTTGCTGCTCCTCAGCATCCTTTCACGCGTCAAAACCTAAACCACCCCGTCGGTCGCGTCGCAGTGGCCGGGGATCGCAAATGATGGCGTGTTCCACCCGAGGTAAGGAAACGTGTGCGATGGCGAACGGAGAAGGCCGGCGGCCAAACGAGGCGCGCAGAGAGGCTCTGGTCACGGTCTGATCGGAAGGAGGCACGCCAGAGCGTCACACGGCCAGCACGTTGTGACGGCGTCGTGAGTTACTTTTACCTTTTATTTTGCTTTTTGAGTATTTTCTAAATTTTCTACGACGACTCCGTATCGTAATCGGGAGAACAGCTGTGAAGTTCACGCTCTTCGGCCCTGTCCTAGCGTCCGTCCGTCGAGGAGACAATTAAAAATGTAAATAAGATCTCACACCCAGAGACCCGCCTCCCGGGATTTTCCTGCGGGTGACAAGGGAAGTCCCCTCCCTTCGGTACCGTGGGAATGTTTGGGGGTTGAATGTGGGGCCTTGTTGCAGACACTGACGTTCCGGGGAAACGTGAACACACGGAAGAGCGTTTTCACGGCCACACGAATGAAGCGGACGCGAGGTCGCCCGGGCCGCGTGGCCTCGGCCTTGCCACCGGGCTCCCTAACCCGCAGTGCGCGCCCTTGTCACATCCTTCCCTCACTGGGAGGCGACGGACGGCTTTCTGGAAACGTCAGGCTGGCGCGGTCCGAATTTCCGCGGAATACGAGACCGCCAGTTGCCAGAAAGAGGAAATGGAAGAGCCTGAGAACACGCAAACTCGGTTTTGCTCCGTTCCTCGATTCGGGGTTCGAAGGGCGGGCAGCCGGCTGCACGAGGCCAGGCCTTGCTCCCGGTCCCCGCGAGGCCCCGCGCGGCCCCTCCTCCGGCCGCCCCCGCGCGGGTCGCTTCCCCGGCCCCGCACCCCCAGCCCGGCCCACTCACCCGCTTGAGGTTCCCACGCGCTCCCTGGCCTGTCCCGGGCGTTTTGTGTACACGGAACCCCCCAGATGGGACCTTTCGCGTCTGGCTTTCGCTTAGCGTGTTCCGGACCCTCCCGTGTCGTGCGCGTCGCCGCTTCGCTGCTCCCGATGGCCGAAGGCCCTCCCGTTGGGCGGCAGGCGGCTCGGGGTCTCCCCGCCCGTCGGCTGACGGGCATTTGGACCACTTTGTGGCTGTTGCGAATACCGAGGCTGTGGACACCTGTGGACGCAGCTGTCGTTTCTCTGGGGTTGGCACCCGGGAGGGGAATGGCTGGGTCTCACGGTGGCGCTGTCCCCGGCGTTCCGGGCGCCGCCGCCCGGTCCCCGAGTGGCTCCACGATTCACCACCTCCTAGTGACGCTGAGCTGAGCCCGCTTCCCTCCTCACCTGCGGGTCCCGTCTGCCCCGGGTGACCCATCCCAGAGGGGGCGAAGCGGCACCCCGTGGCCTCGACCGGCGTCACCGGTGACGGGCGACCGGGGGCACGTCTTCCATCTGCTCCTCGGCCGCTCGGGCACCTCCCCCGGGGAAACGGCCGCCCGAGTCCTTCGCCCAGCCGGCCGGGCCGCCTTCTCGGTCGCGAGCTGGGAGGGCTCTTCGCACGTCTGGGCCACACGCCCCTCCTCAGACGCGCCCCCCCACCCCAGTCCCGCACGCCCCCCTTCTCGGCCGCACCCTCCGAAGCGCGCACTTCTAGCTCCGATGAACTCCAGGGCACCCACCTGGGTCCCTCTTGCCGCTCGCGCTCTCTGGCGTCCTCGGGAACCACTGCCCACTCCGAAGTCAGGAACTTCGCATCGTGTTTTCTTCCACGAGTCGTCTCAGCCCTCAGGCCGGGCCTTCACCGCACTCAGGTCTGCGGCCGCGCGAGTTTGCGGGTGGCGTGCGGCAGGGTCCGGCTGTCCCAGCGCCCGGCACTCACATTTTGTTTCCGAATTGTCTTCTGAGGGGAGGCGGGGGGCACACTCCCGCCCACGGGAGCCGAGCGGCCGCAGCGCAGACCCAGCACCCAGGCTAGGAGAGGGCGCCAGGGGCCGAGGCTCCCCAGGGGCCACACTGGGGATGGGGGCGCTGAGGGAGAGGGAGTGTCTCGTTCAGAGAACACGGCTGGGCGTGGGAATCGGGAACGGCCGGGCCTGCTCGGTCCCTACCAGCCGCGTGGCGGGGGCAGTTGTCATCGTATTAAACGAAGGTGGTGACCACGTGGCTTCGTAGAGCTGTCGTGGGGGGTGAACGGCCCACCCCCGGGCAGGCCCTTCGTGTCGGCAGCTCTGGGGACGTCCCTGTAGGTGCCGCGTGGGCCGAGGTCACGTGCTGGTGGGGGCCCTCGCAGCGGGGCCTGCTGGGGTCACCCGGCGAGTGCGAGGGGTTTGACGACGACGGACCATGTGTGGAAACGCGGACCCGCTGGTGTGTCACTGTCACCCAGAGCAAGGCGGTGCTGGAAGCCTTTGCTGTGACATTTAGGGGGAAGGGAGTGACTGAGATTGAATGTGACAGCGAGACGGATCCTGAACGGCAGAGTGGAACGGAGCGCAGGGAGGCGGGCTGAGCGGGACCCGACGGGCCGCTCGGGGGTTGGGAGGCCCGGGCAGGTGTCTGCCTGGTCGCCCTCCGCAGACCTCCTGGAAGCAGCGGGGGCGGCAGGGCCGTGCCCCGGGGGCGGGGGTTTGACTACGGCCTGGAGCCCGAGCACCTTCGGGTGGTCGCCCGGGCTCGGGGACCCGGGGCAACGAGTGCCCGGCGGTGGGGCTGAGCCCGGCCGGTGTCTCCTCCTCTGGGCTTTGGTCTGCAGAGGCTGATGCAAGCAGAACTGAAACCTAAGACGCGTCCTCCTCTCGGAGCTCTGTCCCCCGGGGGCGAGGCGCAAAGGCCACCTCTCAGCGCAGTGAGCCTGGGGCGGCCACGGGGCTGGGCGGCTGCAGCCCTCAGGGGCGCTCTGACCCAGACGGGGCGGCCGGCCGCAGCAGAGGAAACGAGGGGGCAACACAGATGTGGGGGAACAGCTGCTTTTATTGACACGACAGGGCTGGGGAGTAGCAGATGCCGTGGCCACACGGGCGGTGGCGGCGCGAGGTGCGGCCCCACCCAGGCGGCCCGGGGGAGCCGGAGGGTGAAAGAGAAGGACCGGGCGGGCCGCTGTCCGTCCCGTGGGACCGAGGCTGTGGCCTCAGCGCGGGGGGACGCCCACCGCCCGACCTCAGGGACCCTACATTCAAGGCACGAGAGACCGGCCGGGGACAGGGCTGAACAAGGACACGAGAGCTTTCTCCGAGCTCGAGAAGACGAGATCGTTAAGACCGCGATGGGGCTGCGCAGAGCCCGGGGGAGAATAAATGGCCTGCGACCCACTCGCAACGCGGACGGCGTCGCTGGAGGACGGCAGGGCCACAGCAAGCGCTGCCCTGCGCGGGGGCGAGGGGCGCTGGGCTCCCGCAGGGCAGGGCGGAGGGAGTGCGGTCGGTGGGCAGCCGGCCCCGCCTTGGGGTCCGCAGGGCAGGACGGTGGGCACGAGGCGGGCGGCGGAGCGGAGCGTGCAGTGTCGGGGTGACCGCGGGAGGGCAGCAGCAGGCGCGAGAGCAACTGCCCGCCCAGGCCGAGGGGCGGGGCTCTACCCCACCTGGGTTCGCACCCGGGGGACACCGCGGGGCTCGGGGACGGAAGAGCCACACAGCCAGACCCCGGGGCAAGGCTTTGGCCAGTTGGAGACCCCACCTGCGGCCAGACGGACAAGCCGCCCAGCTGGGGAGGGGGCCAGACCCCGGCCTGCCCGCAGCGAGGGGGGCTGGGCACCGCCGCTGCCGCCACCTCCGCCGCTGTCACCTCCGCAGGAACCTCTTGTTGAGGAGGAAGAGGAGGAGGTTGACGTTGACTCTGGCCTTGTCGAAGAGTTTCATGACAGCGACGCCCTCGTACTGCAGCTGCAGGAGGTCCTAGGAGGAGGGGGGGCACAGGACGCGGGGTCTGAGGGTCCCTCGCGGTGGCCCAGCCATCCAGGGGCGCCGGCCAGTGGGGGGCCCTGCGGCCCCTCTTGACAGACACAGAAACCGAGGCGGGGGGGGTCGGCGAGGCGGCACCGGCTTTCTCTTGCGACAGGCGGAAGCGCAGGAAGCCGCGGCTGGAAGCTTCTGGCCCCTGCCGGCCTGAGCCAGGCTGCGCCCCAACCTTCCCCCGGGGCCTGCAGGACGCAGGGCGCTTCGTCCGGGGCTGCGGGCGCCACGGCGGGTCCCGATGTGCTACAGGCCGTCCCCGTCCACCGCTTCCGACATTGCCGCCTGGCAGTGGGTCGGCGTCGGGGACGGACGGCGCTGACCGGGTGGGGGGCGGCTGGGGCTCTGAGGCCGGCCGGCTGTCATCGGGCCCGTGCACTGAAGCCCGGAGGTGTCCTGGACGTGTCCCCGCGCCCCCTCACCTGGTAGTGAAGCCGAAAGTGCTCCATGTCCACGCCCAGGAAGCTGGCGTGCACGTCGAACGTCCCCACCTCGCCTCCCGGCGCGATGTCGAAGACGACGTTTCTGAAGCTGCGAGCCGCGGGACTCAGGACGGGGCGGCCGCCCCCTTCCAGGGACACAGCCTCCCCGCTCCGCCCACTCTCCTCGCCGGCAGCCTGTGTCCCCCGCGGCCCCCTCTCTGCCGTCTCCCGGTCCCGCCTCCGCTCACCGTGCACCTCCCGACCCCCCAGGAGCCTTCCCCGGCGTCCTCCGCCTTGGGGTGCCTAGAATCGCGCCAGACCGCGCCTGCCCCGACCTCCGCCGCGGGTGTCCCGTCCCCGTCACCCCCCGCCTCCCCCTGGCCCTGCCGCGGGGACGCGGGGACACGTACTGAGCGGCGGGCAGGCCTTCGATCCCCAGCAGCACGCCCTTGTCCAGCAGCTGGGCGGCCGTGTAGCGGAGGGCCGGCGGCTTCTTCCCGCTCCCGGAGCTCCTGAGGGAGGCCCGAGAGCTCACCCGACAGACGCCAGCACCGCAGGCCCCGCCCCGTGTGCGGCTGCCGGGACGCGCGGGCAGGACGGCTGCCCCCGAGGGCGGGCGGGCCGTGCGGGGTCCGGGGAGGAGGCGGCACGCACCTGGAGCCGGGGGCCAGGTGGCCCAGGCAGGCGCGGAGGTACTGGGCGTAGTAGTCGCCCTGCGCCTCGTAGAAGGCGGCCTTGGCGTCCAGGCCCCGCAGCGCCGCCTGCAGCTTCGCCAGCTCCGCCCTCCGGCGCTGCCGGCGCCTGCGCTGGTGGCAGATGTCCTGGGGGGACGGGGTTGGGGCGTCGGCCGTCCTGGCCCCGGAGCCTCAGGGCCCGACCCAGGCTTCAGGCTGCTCCCCTCAGGAGGGCCCCCCGCACCCCCCACCCGGGGCTCCTCCACCGAGCACCCCAGGCTCCCTGTTCCCGGCAGGAGCCGGATGCCAGAGCACCCCGCCGCGGACGGCGGTGAGACCGTCCTTCCAGGGGCGCCCCGGCGTCTCCTGGGGACGGGTTTGGGGGCCGAGCTACCAGGGAGGGGCCGGCACTGTGCGCGCGTGTCCCTGCGTGTGCATCCACGTTCCTGCACGTGCACACGTGTCCCCGTGTGTGCGCACGTGTCCCTGCGTGTCCCTGCACGCGCCGGGCCCGGGCCGCACCTTGGCCAGCGCGTCCAGCAGCCCCTGGTAGCCGTCGTCGGCGCGGACCAGCCCCAGGCCCTCCAGGCGCCGCAGGTCCCGCAGGGCGCGCCTCTGCTTGTCCGCCAGCGGCAGGAGCGCGCGGGCCGTCAGCGAGCGGTGGCGCCGCAGCGGCTCCGGGGTCCGGGCCTCGCGGGCCTGGCGCTGGCGCATCAGCCTCTCGTGGGCGGCGTCCTGGGGCCGGAGACGCTGGTGTGAGGGGTGGGCCCGGCCCCGCCGCCGCCCCAAGCCGGGGCCCCTGCAGGGGCAGCAGGAGGGTGGCCCGAGCCCTGCTTCCAGGGAGGGGCGGGGCGGCCTGCAAGGTCACACACGGGGGCGTGACCCACAGACACGGCGGCCGAGGGAGACCCCCGAGGGCTGGCCACCCCCCTCGGAGCTCGGCGGCCCGGGCGTGCGGGGCCGCGTCCGTCCTCTGCGCCCCTGCTGGTCCCACCTTTCCTCTGGGAAGCCCTTGGCTGATTTCACCCCAGCTGGCCGACTCGCCCTGCTCCCCCCCCACCGTGCTCCTGCCTCCAGGCCTTTAAGCGCCCCAGCCCGTGGGTGCTCTGCCCAGCCTGCGCCCCGCGACGCCTCGCTGCCCAGCCTGCGCCCCGCGACGCCTCGCCCAGGCTCAGCGGCTGCTGTCCCTGCAGAGCACCCCCCGTCCCAGCGGGGACCCAGGAAGGGGCCATCCAGGCTCATCAGGCCGAGGATCCCACAGCTCGGGCTCAGCTCGTGGACGGGCCTCCGGGGTCGCGGGCCTGGAGGCTGTGGGTGGATCGGGGCGGGCAGTGCCGGGGGGAGAGGCGGGGAGGACCGGGACGCTCACCTGCTCTCTGGGCGCCGGGACGGACAGCAGCTCCGAGACGGAGTGTCCGGGGTGGAACTGCATGATGTCGGCCAGCAGCTGCTTGGTGCTGCAGGACGGGGAGGGACAGGGCAGGTGGGGGACAGGGCAGGTGGGGGACAGGCCGGGGGTCTGGGCAGGGGCTGCGGGGAGCTGAGAGGAAGTGGCCGGCAGGGACACGCGGCGGGGGGGCGAGGAGAGGCGACCAGAAAGGCCGGCCGTCCTGAGCGCGGTGCCCACACCCCGTGCCCCCCGCCCCCACATGCCCCCCCGAGCCCCCTCTCCTCGGCTCCCCACGTGCCGTGGCCTGGCGGCAGGACGAGGCCCACACGCAGCTCGCGCGTGCGGTCAGCGGGGGCTGCTCTGCGGCAGGCGGGTGGGCGGCGGCTGGGCTGCCGCGCACACACCCGGCCCGGCCCTGGGGTCCTCCCTCGCTGTGCAGAACTGGGGGACCCAGGCCCCACGCCCCTCCTGACCACCGCTCAACAAGACAGCGACTTCGAATGGGAGGCCCCCGCCAGGGGCCGTGGGGCTGGGCGCCCCGTAGCGTGTACCCCTCGACCGGGAAGCAGTCTGTGACCGGGGGGACGTCGGGGGACAGAGCAACGCCAGGAGGCGATGGGGAAACAGCGCAACACATGTCCATGGTGCCGGCGTCCTACGCCTTCAGCTACGACGCAGGCCGGACGCCGGGGTGCCCGGGAGGGGACCAGCGGGGATGGCAGCAGGGGGGTGCCAGGTGGGCGCCGGGCGGGCTTTCTGAAGGACAGGGCAGCCCAGGGAGGAGGGGTCCACTTCGGAGCGGGGCCGTTCCACGGGCCTGGGGCCGGGTCGGCAGGGGCAGGGCTGCGTCACCCACCTCAGGAGCAGGCTCTGGGCACTGGTGTCCCCAGCGTCTGTCCCTAGCCCCTCGAACTTGTTGGTGAGGGTCAGGGACACTTCCAGCTTGCTCAGATCCGCGCTCCCATCCGCAGCGGCACTCTCCCCTGCCGTACGGTGACCGGTGACCGACGAGAGACAAGCACGTACCTCCACCCGCTGCTGCCCGCCCCCGCCTCCCGGAAGCTCTGCTCACGCCCCGTGGCACCACCCCGAGCCCCGGCCCTGGGCGCCGGAGGAAGGGCTGTCACCCTCGTCCCTGGCGGTGCCTTCCCAGCGGCCGGAGCCCAGGTGCCCCGAGGCCAGGGACTGTGCCCCCCTGAGCTGGCTACTGCACCTTCCTGTCCCACCCACCTGTGACTCGCTCCCTGCCAGCCCACAGGTCCCGAAACCCCCTCACCTGGGAACCCTCTGAGACCCGAAGCAGCCCACGCCCCTCCAGCCCATCGCACGCGGCGTCACTGGCTGGGTGCGCGACGGGGCCGGGCCCCCACTGCCTGTCCGCCTCTCCCATCAGCCTGTGTCCCTGCGTCCGCCCCGGACCGAGGGGCAGAGGGAGGGCGAGTGTGTAACCCGCCTCCTGGCACACGTCCCAGCCTGAGCGGAAACGCGCGGGCAGAGAGCACCCCCGCTCCCAGCCGGCCCGCACGCACCCACGAGGTCGGCGACGGTGGGCAGCTCCCCGAGGTCCTGCAGGAGCTCGTGCAGGGGGTCCTGGGGGTCGGGGGCGACCCAGTCCTGGTGCTCCAGCAGCAGCTGCAGGCGGCGGGGACGGAGGCGCGGGGCTGAGCCAGCGCCCCCGGACCCCAGAGCCCCGCCCGCCGCCCAGCGCCCGGCCGCGGCCCTCACCCTGTGCGTGTCGACCAGCTCCCCCACGGTGACGTACACCACGGGCTTGGCCACCGCCACCGTGTCCGCGAACTCGTCCATCGCAAAGCGCTCTTCCGGCTCCGGCACCTGGCACGCTCGGCAGACGAACCTCCTGCGTGCCCGGGGCGCGCGTCAGGGTGGGCGGCGCCCCCGCCTGTCCTGTCCCCGGCCGCCTGCGCTCCGGCCTCCCCAGCGACTGCTCGGGCCAGCGCCGACTCCCTGGTCTGGGTCCCCGCGTCCCCGCGTCCCCTCCCACGCACTCGCCGTTCTCTCCGCCCCACCCCTCCTCGCCCACGGACCCGGCCTGGAGGCACACACGACAGCGGGGAGAAGGGCGGGGGGCGCGGGGTGCCAGGACCCCAGACCTGAACTTGAGGTGCGTCTGCTCCAGGTAGTCACTCAAGACGCGCGGGTGCCGGCCGTCGCCGGGGGAGGTGTCGCCGGCCGCGGCCCGCTGCAGGACCTGGGCCACCGCCCCCAGGGTGCGCCGCTGGGGGGCGGTCAGCACGCTGCCCGGGGCCATGGCCACCACGTCGAAGGCGTCGGGCGCCACCACGGCCGGGTTCAGGAAGCGGTAGTACAGGAGGTTCCCCACCACCTGCGCAGAGGGGGCCATTCGGACGCCGCCACCCGGCTTGCTCGGCCGGAAAGGACCACCCGGGCCTGTCCTGCCATCACAGCAGGGAATGACCCGGAGCGGGCCGGCCACAGGCTCAAGGGCACCCAGCGCCCTCGACGCCGGCCGGGACTAGAACCCGGGGCGGCTCCCGTCAGCTCCTGCCCCGTTGTCCCCGCCTCGCCGTCCCCCCGGGGCTCCCCGCACAGGGTCTCTGTCCAGCGTGGACGTGGCGGGGCGGGGTCCGCACTGGCCTTGTGGAGCGCCTCCTCCCCGGCGTCCGGGAACTTCTCCGCCAGGGTCGCCCCCAGGACCTTGGCCAGGTACCGTATGCCGTAGCTGGGGACAAGCGCCAGGCTCACCGGGGTCCCGCGTCTCGCCCCGAGAGCTGAGTGCCAGCACGGGCCCCTGCCGTCCCCGCCAGCTCCCCTGCGCCTCGTCCTGCCCTGCCCTGTGCCAGCGCCCTGGGCTCCTCCGGCGGCGCTCACCCGGCCTCTGACCCGGCCCCTGCGGCCTCCCCGGGGGACCCCAGACCTTCTCTCAGAGGCACCCGGAACCCTGGGGCCGGACTCTCACGGCCGGACCCCGCCCCAGAGAGCCGGCCCTGGCCTGGCAGGGGGGTGTCACCCGCCCTCACTGCAGCGGGCACGTCTGTGGGAGCGACGTCTGACGGCTCGCACGTGCCAGACCCGTCATTACCGTTTCTATTTCTCCTGCCGTGGGCGCGCCACCCACGGGTGTCTTCACCTGTTTAAGAGCCACTTCTGCCTCCGAGGGAGCAGAGCGCGCCTCGTGCTGGACCTTCTGCACCAGCCCGAGGAGGATCCTTCCTGGGCCCTACCCGCGACCCTGTGTCCGGTTCCCTAGGCGGGGAGCGGGCCCCGATGCACCCCTCGTCCGCACCGCACTGGGCCCGGCCGCGCCGAGCCCCGGGAAGGCTGGCCGCCCTGCAGCGTCTCAACCGTCCGTTTTAGGAAAGGAGAGCGCCACGGAGCGCTCGCGGGCTCGAGCGTCTCAGCCCTGGCTCTGGGGACGCAGGAGCCCTGCGCCCCCCTTTGCCCCTGGACAATGACACGTCCCCGCAGCCACCTGTCGTCCCCATCTCAGCTGCAGGACGCTCTGCACCAGCTCAGGGTCCAGCGGGGCCCGTGGCTCCCGCCCACCCCGGCCGCCCCCGGGCACCCAGGGACCGCCCTGCTCCCCCCATCGTGGCCCGGCCCGGCCCGGGCGGGGCCTGTGGCACCTACGGAATCTGGTCCACGGACGAGATGATGGCTACGAGGAACTTATCCGTCACGGTGAGGAGTTTTCGGAGGGAGACGTCCAACCGTCTCTGGACCTCAGGGTGGCTCAAGGCCTGCTCTGGGGTGACGTTGTAGGGGAGGTGGCTGCGGGCAGGAGAGGCAGGAATCAGCCACCCCCGCCCGAGGCCCTACAGCTCGAACCCCGTCGCACACGCAGACCTCGGGGCGGCCCAGCACGCCCGAGGCGGCCGGGTGGAGGCCGTGCAGGGACCAGGGCTGCCTGCACTGTCTTTGGCAGCTGGGGCGATGGCGATGGCGGAGGCCGGCCGTGCCCCTCCTGCTGCCCGTGTGCCACCCGAGGAGCCGGCAGCCCTGCTCGCTCTCCTAGCGGCCCGGCCCTGACGGCGACACCGCAGTCCTGAGGCCAACCTGCTCCTCCTGCCAGCCCACCCACAAGTCCGAACACCCGCCCGGACGCCATCCGTGGGGTCCAGCCCAGCCCATCGGACGCGCCACGTGCCGGCGCCGACAGCAGCGACACGCGAGCGCGTCCCTCCGCGCGGCTCGCCAGGTCACCGTCCCTCGCATTGGCCCCACGTCAGCCCCGGCGGGGGCGGAGCGGCTTCCTCCCGTCTCCCTCAGGGCTGGCGCCCCGGCCGCGTCGGGCAGCGTCCCGGGAACACGCCGCCCGCTCACCTGCGCCGACCCGTCTGGGCCTCCATCTGGTTGACCCAGCTCTTGTAGACGAGCACGGGGTCGGTGTGGATGCTGAGCGTCCTGTCCTCCAGCACGTCGCGGACCACCCGGCCCAGGATGTCCCGCAGGGCGCTCTGGCCCCGCCCGTTGCGGTAGAACCTCACCACCAGCCTGACCACCGTGGGGCTGCCCGTCGCCACGTCCTGCAGCCGCTCCACCTTCGACCTGCGGGTCGAGAGCTCGCTGGAGCCGGTCCCCGCTCGCGCGGGACGAGCCGTTGCCTTTGCTTCCTGAGACCTGGCTCTCCAGAGCCTGTCCTGGTTCCCTCCCCTCGAGGAGCGTCCTGTCGCCCCGCCTCGTCCTTGGCGCCACCGCGCCAGCCGCGTGATCTCCGCGCTGCCCTAGGTGCCTGGTGCGGTCTCCGTAGGCGGCAGAGGAGAGACGGCTCTGGCTCCCTTTCCACCCTCACACCCGAGCGAGCTGCCAGCGGGGAGGAACCGACGCGGCCTCCCTGGGCGCCCCCCGCCCCCCGCCCGGGCACCTGCCTGACTTCCTCCTGCAGCGCCGCCCTGAACAGCTGCAGCAGCAGGTAGGCCTCCCGGCGGCTGGAGGCGTAGCTGTACAGGCCGAAAACCACGGCCTCCAGGAACCTGGTGGTTCTGCCCTGCGGCATCTGGAAGATCAGCTTGGCCAGGTAGATGGGCCGAGTCTGCAGCAGTGGGAGGGGGCGGAGTGGCTGCGCCGCACCTGCCAGGACCGCCAGGTGGAGGCAGGCCTTCCCCGGGGCGGGGGCAGCCCCCTGGCCCTCCAGGAGGAGGCGGCTCTGTCGGGGGCAGGAGGTGCCAGGGGCGCGGAGGCCTCGGGAGACGGTGCGGCCCCCTTCCCGAGGCCCCGCGCACCTGGAGCAGGTAGAACAGGTGCTGGTAAGCTTCGAGCTTCTGCCGCTTCTCTCTGCTCAGCGACTTCAACCCCTTCTGCTTGTCCAGCACCATCATGTCCGACAACTGCTCCTTATTCTTCTTGGTCAGCTTCTTGCAGTGGGAGACCACCTCCTGCGGGGCAGGGGCAGCGGGTGACACGGACTGACCGACCGGCCAGGCCAACCTGCCCGCGGGGCGTGTGGTCTGGGTCAGAGCCCGAAGGGCCAGGGCTTCCCATTCCGGGGTCCAGGGCGTGAGCCGAGGGAGAGGGGCGGCTCCGGGGGCCCCGCCTGGCGCCCCTGCTGCGCAGGGCCAGTCCCCAGGGCGAGGCGGCTGCCAGGCCGAGGCGCCGTGCCTGCTGGCTTGGCTTTTAGTTCCTGGCTGACCGTCCTGCAAACTTAAGTGGCGCGATCCTTTCTACCCGCCTCGCACGTCTGGTGGCGACCTACAGTCTAAGGAGCTTTCGAGTCTGTGTCTGCGGTCGGCCGGGGGAGGGGGGCCCTCTCATTTCTCTGTTTCCCAAGGAGAAGGCAGACTTTGGGGCGACGCGAGCAGCCCGCAGCCCCGGTCAGCAGAGCCCGGCTCACACCCGGCGCCCCTCTGCAGGGTCGCGTGTGTCCGGCCGTCACGAGGACAGAGGACGGCTGCAGCGAGGGCCCGAGCCAGGCCACCAAGGACGCGGCGCAGGCGACAGGACGAGCCCCTGGGGGTGGGCGGGGCTGGTGGCCGCACCTGCAGCGTGGCCCGGCTCTTCACCAGCAGGCCGATCTTGGTGTCCATGAGGGCCAGGTCCCGCTCCAGCTGCTGGTTGGACCGGATCCTCCGCACCACCTGCTCCTGGAGCCGCAGCAGCTCCGCCTCCGCCAGGAAGTCCTCCTGGCTCTGATTCAGGAGGTGGACGAACCTGCGCAGCACGCTGAGCGGGGGGTGGGGCTCGTGCACTGGGGGAGGGGGCGGCGGGTCAGACGCTCCCGCACCCCGATGACCAGGTGTGACCCACGGCTGTCCCTCCCCTTCCCTGAGCCCCTCCCCGCTCCTTCACCCCGAGTTCGCTCCCCCCTACCGCTGGCCTTCGGCCCTGCCCGCCCCTCACACACCCTGTGGTGCAGAGTGGGGACCCCAGTGGGAGGGGTGTCGCCCCGTGGGCTTTAAACACGGGAGCCCAGAGCTACAGGTCACTCCCCCGGGAGGGACGTCTGAGCAGAGAGAAGCCTCAGCTCAGCTCCAGGGACAACAGCAAGCCAGCTACTAGGCCCTCCTGCCGGGAACTGGGGGCAGGGAGCCGCAGCCGCCCAAGTCCCCGGGCACCGCGGAACAGGCCACGAGCCCTGCCGGGCTTCCTGCGGCTGGTCACGGTCACGGTCACGGTCACGGTCAGGGAGGGCGGGAGGAGGTGGAGAGGCCGTGGGGCGGGAGGGAGGGGGACGGCGAGGACCTGGGGAGGGGACGCCCTTCCTCCGCCCCAGCTGTGGCACAGGAAGACGGCTGAAGCCCGGCTCGCCGCCTGCCTGCTCAGGGACCCGCCCTGTGACCAGGCTCCCGCACCCCTGGTTGGACACTCCCCACAGACAAGTAACACCTGCTGTGCGGCCCCGGCAAGGTCAGCGACACCTGCCCGGCTCTGGGGGTCCCTATGTCCCCACTGTCCTGAGGTACACGCAGCCGTCGAGCAGGGCCCAAGGCCAGGCCCCCTCTCCAGGGCCGCCGGGCGGGCTGCGGGGTGCGGCCGTCCGTGCTGTCGAAAGCGTCGGCCACACAGCGACGCTCACACGGACGGGGCCGGGGGGCCACCGCGCTCACCTAGCATCCTGTAGTCGCCCCGCGCTTTCCAGGCTCGGAAGAAGGCCTGGATCTTCACAGCGGAGTCAGCCTGCCATGGACGCAGAAGGCAGGGTCGCCGGCTGGGCTGGCTGCGCCCGGCTCTCACGGGGGGTGGGGTGGGGGGCGGGGGGCGGGGGGCGGCGCTCACGTTCAGCTGCAAGTAGCCCAGACGCCTCCGGTACCGCCTCCGCGCTGCCCACATCCGGGCCCACGCCTGGATCTGCGGGGCAGACGCAGGGCCTCAGACCCAGGCGGCCAGGCCGGCTCCGACGCACGAGCCGGGAGGGCACCAGCCGGCTGTTCTGAGACAGGAGCCCCCCGAACCCGACAGCCACCTTGACGACGGCGTCTGTGTTTGCTCTCAAGTACCGCAGGCGGTCCAGGTAGATCTTCCGCTGGCGGCAGCCCCGCCAGCGAGCCTGCCGGCGGGAGGGAAACAGCGGTGAGGCCCCCGCCCCCCGCCCCGTCGTGGCTGGCCCAGGGAGAAGCCTCCGGCTGGGCTCGCGGGGAGGGGACGGGGCAGGCAAGCGGAGCGGGCGGGGAGCAGGCCCCGTTCTCAAAGGACGTCTGACCCACGGGGAGACCAACCGTCTGCACGAAGCCGAGCACACCCCGGCCCCGCGCACGCGCGTGGACACACACGCTCAGACACGCGCCCGTGCTAAGCCACAGAGACTCAGCCACGAGGCTCCAGCCTCGAAGGCGTGAGTAAAGCGCACACTTCCTCACCGAGTTCACCAAGGCACGCGCCCCCTCCCCACATACACTCGCCCACCCCCCTCGAGAGCGCCACACGCCGGCCCGCGTGCCGTCAGGAAAGCACGCCCGTGCCCAGCGGCACCGAGGGCGCAGGTCACCCAAGCCCACGAGGACCTTCTCTTCCCAGCCCGACCACCCGGCCCCCTCCCCGGCTCCCAGGTCCCAGAGTGACGGCACAGCCACCGCCCTCCCCGTCCCTGCCTCCAGGAGGATCCCAGCCGTCTCGCTTCCTTCCAGACTAGCCCTAGGATTTCCGGCCCCGAACCTTGGTCGGAGCCGGCCCTCGGGCCCCAGCTTCTCCCCACCCACCCAAGGGCCTCCTGTCACGCCCCAGCACTCGCCCCCTGACCGTGTCACAGTTCGGTGGGTTAAGAGCGTCCCCTTTCAGCCGGGTGCCCTCCCGTCCCAAAGCCGGCCGTCCTGGCCAGGCTCCCCCTAACCTTCCCCTTACAGCGTCCCTGCTGGGACAGGACGTGAGAGACGGCTCGGGCCCATGACGCTGCTCTCCCCCCTGGAGCCTGAGGCCGCTCCCAGGCCCTTCCCCGGCTCGGCTCCCCACGTGCGCCACTGCCCGGCCCAGAGGACGTGGGGAGGGAGCCCCCCGAGGACGGGGCAGGCCAGCGGGCCACCTGGATCCTGACGACGGCCGGGAGCCAGGTCCTCAGGAAGCGGGAGCGCTGGGCGAAGCTCCGCCGAGCCAGGACGCCCCGGAGCCGGGCCTGCAGCCGGACGACGAAGCCCGCGCTGGCCTCCCAGAGCTGCCGGCGGTCGTGGGCCGCGCTGACCGCGGTGACGGCTGACTGCGGAGGCGGCAGAGAGAGCCCGGGCGCCCGTGGGTGGGAGCCTCTCCGCAGGGGGCCCATCCGCCCGCCCCCAGCCGGGGGCCCACCCACCTGGATCTCCTGGCGGGTCAGGTGCGAGGTGTTGAGGCGGCCGTCGGGGGGCCTGTCCCAGGTCCCCTGGAAGGTCTGCAGGTGGAGGTAGTAGGCGCTGCCGTCCTCCATGTCGTGTCGAACCCAGAAAGCTGTGTCCCCTGCACGGGAGCCGCGAGCGGAGGAGGCTCAGCGGGGTCAGAGGTGGCCGGGCCGGCGGGGACGCGGGTCAGGCGGGGACGCGGGTCAGGCGGGGACGCAGGTCAGGCGGGGTGCTACCTGGGCGCCGCTTCTCAGCCACGGCACCTTCCAGAACTCGCTGGTAGCCGGCAGCACAGGCGGGAACCACCCCTCGGAGGGCCACGGCAGGGTTCCTCAGCACCCGCTCCGTCTGGGCGGCCTTGCCCTCCTTGACGGCCTGATTGATGGCGGCCACGCCAAGAGCCACTGGCAGGGGCACAGGAGCGAGGGGTCAACCCCTCCAGGTCCCCCCCAGGCCGTCCTGTCCGCCGGGGCGGGATTCAGAGGACACAAAGACACCCCGTCGGATGGAGGGGACAGGGAACACCCCAGGAGGGGAGCACACATGGGAAAAGCAGCAGCCGCAGCCGTGCCTGGGGGAGAAGGCGCAGTCAGGGAAGGCCTCCTGGAGGAGGTGGCGTGGGGCGGGCTCAGGAAAGGGCAGTCGGCCCTGAGAAGCCCCAAGGCAGGGTCTGGGCACAGAATCCAGGGCAGCTTCCCAGGGAGAACGAAGCCCAGGACGTGGGGGCGGACGCAGCACCTGCCAGTCCCTCAGACGGACAGACAGACGGACACGGGTCCCCAGACGCCCAGGACTGACACGCTTCTGCCTCCGCACTGATCCTGCCCACTTTTCCTCAAAACCGACCAGTCCCCCACCCTCCGGCCTGAGCCTTCTCTGGCCAGAGCTGACCGTTGGAAGCCAAACAAGCCACCAGCAGCAAACGGGCCGTTCTGCGCCCCCCGCTCCCCCCGCGCCCGCCCTGTGGGGGAGTGCTCTCGGCCCGCGGTCCCCACAGCCACCCTGCCCGGCCCTCCTCCCCGCAGAGGGCGTGGGGGAGAGAGGAGGCTGGCGGGCGCCCGACCGCCTGGCCGCACTGCGCCCCGGTCGCCCGCTCGGCCCTTTACTTCTCTGAGCCGCGTCCGTGTCCTGGTTGGCGCGGGCCACTTGCTGGCGGATCTCGTCCAGCCACAGCGCAGCCCCGGGGTCCCCTGTGCCCTGGAGGTGGGAGACGGGAGGAGAGCCGGCTGGGTCTCCCTGGTCCCCAGGCCCAGCCAGCAGCAGGCCGACTCTGCAGCCACGAGGACGGTGGCCCCCACACCCCGCCTGCAGCCAGCCTGGGCACGGCCTCACGGCGGCTCGCTGGACTGCGGCCAGGCGGGAAGGCTCCTGCCCACCCTGCCTTCAGCCTGGCCCAACTCCGGCTCGGCCCGGCCATGGCACCCCCAGAACCCGTCACACCCTGGGCCTCCCCGACCCCGTCAACGCTCACCTCCCTGCCGCAGCCCAGCCTCGTCCTGTGCCCACCCCGGGCCTCACGCTCCCCGGGCCAGTCCCGCCCCCGACCTCCGCCTGCTCCAAGCCCGGGCCTCTCGCTGTCAGGCGCGTCCCCTCCCCTGCTCCACCCAAGTCCGAGCCCAGACGCCACCCCTCCCGACGCTCCCGTTCACGGAGTGAACCCCTGAACCAGCATCGCGCAGAGTGCGGTGCCCTCTGACGAGCTGACAGCTGTGCCTGGCAGAGAGGGCTCCATCCACGCTCGCTACTGCCACCGTCACGTCACGTCGCTTACGGCCCACCACTCTGTTTGTAGTCACGAGTTTGGGGAAACTGAGGCGTGGAGAGGGTCTGTGACGGGTGCAGGGCCAGCCTGCCAGGCTGCACACTCGGGGTGTCTGGCTCCGGGGTCCCAGCCCTCAGCCGCCCGCAGCCACATCAGAACCCCGCCTGCCTCGGTGCCCAGAAGGGACGTGTCCACCCGGCTGGGGCTCTCTGGGGTGCAGGCCTGCCCTCGGGGACGTCCGTCCTGTGCCAGCCGACGCCTCACCTGGGCCTTCTGCCTTTTGGCTGCGACGAGGAGGAGATGGTACCGGGAGGCGACGGGGAGGCGGATGCCGTCCAGGCCGGCCGCGGGCCGCAGCAGGGCAGACAGGGTCTTCTCGGGGCTGCCCTGGCCCAGAGCCTCGTTGATGAGGCTGACCGCAAGCACCTCTGGAAGGACGCCGGGTGGGCGGAGGGCCCAGGCCTAGGCCTCGAGCCGGGGCCGCCCGTGGTGGGCCACCCCCCGCCCCCGGGCCCCACTCACGGTCGGTCTCCTCCTGGGCGCGGGCATTGACCCGGCTCACGGCGGCCTGCAGGTCGTTCCAGGTCAGGAGGGCCCCGGCCGGGCCGCGAGCCTGTCGCAGCTCCAGCAGAGCGTCGAAGTACCTGGCGGGGGCGGGCGGCGTGGGCACCGTCGGCCGGAGCAGGAGGCGTCAACCAGCTCCCCTCGCTCAGCCGCCCGGCCCTGGCCTCCCTCCCCTCCCCTCGCGGCTCTTCCTTCTCGGCCTCCGCGCGGGTTCCTCCCTCACCTGCGAACACTGGTGCCCCCCAGTCCTGTCCTCACCGTGCGGCTGGAAGACGAGGTCCCAATGACACCTCGACGCGCACCTCCAGGCCCCCACAAACCCTGCTGCCCGCGTCTCCGTGCGAACGCCTGGTGAGCCCCCAGACCCGCGGCCCACGCCGTCTCCTGCCCCCGCACCATCCCCAGCCTCAGGCCCCAGCTCTGGGCGTCACGCGTGGCCCCATCCCTCCCGCACCCTCACGCGCCAGAGGAGTCCGCAGCGGGGCTCTCTGGGGACCTGTCCGACCCCCGTCCCCACCTGGCTGCCTCTGCCCATCACGCCAACAGATGCCCCCAGGCTCCCCAGCCTCGCCCCTCTGACCCACAGTCCCATCCCCGTGAAGGTCACGTCCGTGAAGGTCTCTCCCCATGAAGGTCACGCCCCCATGAGAGTCCACTGTCCCCATCGCGTTCCCCTTCCTCCCTCGGAGTGGGAGCACAGCCCGCCTGCCTGGCACACCTCTGGGGACACAGTGAGTTGGGAGCGTGGGCCCCCCGGGGCTTGGCGGCCGTCGCTTAGGCCCTGCAGGCCCCTCGGAAGGCCCCCTTACCAAGGAAGCCGCCCGCAAGCACGCGGCGCGAGCGCACAGACCGCGCCCCCAGTCCCGCCCGGCTCCCGAGGCGGCCAACCCCCTCACCGCTGAGCGTGCTCGCCCTCCAGCCCGACCAGGCCCGTGGCGGGGTTCGCCAGGCTGCCCCAGAAGCCGCGGGCATCCCCGGCCTCCAGGGCCTGGTTGATCAGGACGACGGCCGACAGCATCTCCACGGCCACGAACAGCTCCTCGTGGCCAAGCTCCTGCGAGGGCGAGGGCGGGTGAAGGGCCTGGGGCCTCCCGTGCCCCCCGCCCCCCGCCCCGTCTCCACCCCGCGCAGTCACGCCTAATGCCTGAGAACGCCTGCCCGCGCTCGGGGGTCAGTCCTGCACACGCGTCATCACTCGTCACCGTCTGGTTTGCATAACGAGCCCACGGGCAGGTGCCACCGACAGCCCCACCTCACGGGCGAGCCTGGGGTCAGGTAACGTAAGTCCGGAGCCACCAGTGAGCCCTCCCAGCCTCTCCCGGTCCCGTCTGCACTCGGCCGGGCACACAGTGGGGAGGTAAGGGGGGCGCCCCACGCTGCACGCACCCCCGGCCCCCGGCCCCGTCTCCTTTCCAGGCCTCTGCCCGCCCTCCCCTCTGTCCCGTCGTGAGTGCCCTTCCTGCCTGTGCACGGAGCGCGCGGATGAAAACACAAGCTGGAGCCTGCAGGCCAGCCTCGCCCCCAGGCCCGCGCGTCGACTCCTCGAACCCCTGCCACGACCCTGCACGTAAACACGTCATCGTCCCCGTCACGTGCGACCGGGGCAGAGGCTGCCTAACTTGTCCAGGGTCGCTCGGCCCGGACGCAGCAGAGTGGACTTGAACTCGGGTCTGGCCTGGAGGTCCACAGCCCCCGTCCCTGTGCTTCGCCTCCCGGTCCTCGCCTGATGCTCGTCCTGCAGCCGCCTGCGTTGAGACTCTCCCGTCCTGTGGGTCCCCTCTTCCAGGAAGCCTTCCCAGACTCGGCCCTAGCTCTGCTCCCCCGCGTCCCTGGTCTGGAGTCGTACCCCATTACGTCGTCTGCCTGGACCCTGGGCGCACTCTGACTCCTCGAACGGGCTGGGCGTCCCTGAGGGAGGACCCTATCACCCGTTGTCGGAGCGAGTGGGTGCATAAGCAGTTTCTGCCCAAGACACTGGCTACTACACCACACTCGGGGGCAAGGCCAGTCGGTCGCCCTCGTCTGTCCCCGGGTCTCTGCCGGCCCATAAGAGCGCCCCGAAGCTGCTCCGGGCTGGCTGCCGACCCCCCAGCTGCTCGGGAGGCAAGGGCCGAGGGCGTGCGGGCCTCACCCCCTGCTGCTGCCGCTGCAGCCCCGCCAGCTCCCGCTGGTACACGGCCGAGGCGCAGGGGTGCACGGGGGGCAGCTGGGCTTCCGGGCACCTCAGCGCCGTCACGGTGTCGGCGGCCACTCCCGCCAGGATGGCCTGGTTGATCCTCCGCACGGCCCGGAGCACTGCAGAGCGGACGGGAGGGGAGGGGAGGCTGCACCGGCCGACCCGCAGGCCACAGCCTCTCTGCGCAGGCCAGGCCAACCCGGTGACAGGCCTGGTGCCCGCAGGCTGCCCGTGTCCCTCGCCCTCAGTCCCTCTCCACCCTTGCTCTCCAGACAGATGCCCTTGGCGGGGCCACCACCAACTCACGCTCTTAAGAGTTACACTCGTGCGCGTCCCCTAGGGGAGCCGAGTGGGACCCCAACGTGCCCCTCACCCCGGAGACTGCGACCCCAGGAGGCGAAGGGGCTGACCCCAGGAAGTGCCCTGACGGGAACTGACTGTCCAGGACCCAGCGGTGGCCCACTGACCCCGGCCTGAGGCCTGGCGAGCTCGTGCGCAGTGTCCCCAGGCAGCCGGGGCAGGGCGCACGGAGTGAGGGACGGAGAAGGCCCCGCCAGCCAGGAACTGCAAAGGTCAGAGGTCCCCACCCCGCAGGAGCCGGCGAAGCCCGTGCCAGGCCTCGGCCTGGAGACGACTTACTGGCCAGCTCCCGATCACCCTTCTCATTGGCGGCGGCCACGCCGGCTTGAACCTCATCCTTTTCTAGAAACTCCTCCAGGCCCAGCCCCTGGAAGCGGGAAGAGACGCAGCACAGGAGTCCTCGGGGCTGAGCACGCACTGCCAGGGGGAGCGCCAGGCCCACCCGGACGCCGACCCCCACCTGCCTCGCCCTGAGGGAGACGGGCCTGGCCCACCCAGAGAACTGACCAAAGTGACATCGAGTGAGGGCCCCCCGTGCTACAGGGCGCAGGCCCGGCCGACCTGAGCTTTCTGCTCTCTGTCTGAGCTCAGCTGCTGCAGGTACCAGGCCGCGAAGTCCCTCCTCACGCCCCGCAGGGCCAGGGCGGGGTCCTGGAGGGCCTCGAGCAAGGCCTCAGGGCTCCGGCTCTCCAGGGCACCGTCCACAGCTTCTAGCGCCCCCAGGACTGAAAAAGACAAGACGCCCCGGGCAGTGAGGGAAACCCTGGCCCTGGCACCCCACCCCGTCCCTGGTTCCGGGGCGACTGCTCGGGCCCAAGTCCTTCAGCCTGACCTGCCCAGACCCCGAGGGCATCCTGACCCCGCCGCTTGGGCCTCTAAGCAGCGTCCACCCGGCCTGTCCCTCCTACCGTTGGCGTGGCTGACGTGGCCCTGGATTTCAGCCTGAGTCAGGTGGCGGTCATAGATGTCCCGGCTTTCCCCGTCCTCCTGCAAGTGCCACAGCGCGAGGGGACCCTGGGGCATCGAGCCATCTCCCCTTCCCCGCCCCTGCCTGTCTGTCTCTTCTCCTGGGGGCTGTCCCAAGGCGAAGGGCAGTCTGGTCGGAAGGAATCTGGGACACCGTGGGGCCCAAGCCCCGGCGCCGACAGGCGTCCAGCCAGCCCGGCCCCACGCGCCCCTGCGTGCCGGCGTCTGTCCCAGCCGTCACCGAAGGCCGGCCCCAGAACCCCTTCTCCTGTCCTCTCTTCCGAATGCTCGGCATTTCTCATAACTGACAGCGGCTTCCTGCGAGCGACGCTGGAGCCCAGAGACGGGGGAGCGGCGTCTCGGGCTCCCCGGGGGCTGCCCGGCGCCAGCCCCCCAGCCCGAGCACCCCGAGCCTCCTCCTTACGCGGCTCCCGGCGTTGGCGGCCTTCTCCCTCTTGGCCTGGGCCAGCAGGGCCTGGTAGACGGCCGCCAGCGGCCCGCGAACGTCCCCCAGCAGAGCGCTGGGGTTCTGCAAGGCGGCCAGCGTGTCCTCGGCCACCCCGCGCTCCACCGCCTCGTTGATGGCAAGCACGGCGGCGTGGACTGGGAGGGCGGGGCATGAGGTCAGCGGCCGGCTGCGGCCCCGGATGCCACCGCGGCCAGGCCAGCCCGGGGGCCTGACGCCCGGCCAGCGGGTGAGGGGCCTGGGACTCCGCCCGAGGGCCCCTGGGGGCGGTCCGCCCTACCTGCAGCCTCATCCCCCGACAGCTCGCTGGCCAGGATGCCTCCGATTTTGCTGAAGGTGGGCAGCTGGAGGCCGTATCGGGCCAGCTCAGCGGCCATGTGGCTGACTTCCTCGGCTGCAACGACACCGATGACACCGGGGCTGGCCAAATCAGCCGCAGCCTCCAGGCCAGGCAGACTGCGGTGGCCGGGGCGGGGGCTGGGCTCACCTGTGAACTTCACTTTCCCGAACAGGTCGTGGATCTGAGGAGCCAGTCCCAGCCGGAAGAGGAAGAGACTGGGAGAGAAGGGAGGCACTGGGGCCCGCTCGCTGGGCGAGAGGCCCGCAGCGGGCCTGCGGCAGACACTGGGGCGCCCGGGCACGCGGGGCACCCGGCACTGGCCTCGAGCACCACAGCCCACAGGGGTGGTGTCACTGGAGGCCGGGCCACGGCTGGGGCTGCCGGCGGCAGAGCGGGCGCCGCGGGAGCTCTGGGTGCCGGAGGGGGTGCTGCAGTGACGGCCACAGGAAGGAGACGGGGGGGGGGGGTGGGAGGGGGCAGGGCACGGCCAGCAGAGAGGACACAGGGAGTGAGGTCGGGAAGAGGCGGCGGGGTGGACACGGGGACCATCTGATTCGGCCAGCGGTGGCTGACGGCCGGCTGCGAGCAGAACCAAGCAGCCCTCGCGGTTCCCACTGTGTGACGTGCACGTGACACTCTCGGTGGGCCCCACGCACCCCGGTCACAGGCTGAAGACCCTTCCCTGCCTGTTCCCCTTCGCCCACAGGTGCCCCGCAAACGCGCGCAGCTGCGATCACAGCCCACAGCCCGCAGCCCCGAATCCTCGCTCCCGACACTGCCCCCGTGCCGTGTCCGCTGTCCCCTGCTGGGCGCACGTGCCGGAGGCCCCGGGGACAGGCAGGGCCGGGCTCTCTCACCTGAGCGCGTGCAGGCAGTACACCACGCGGGGCATGTTCTTCTTGTCGTAGATGTCTGTGGTCTCCGGGAAGAAGGTCTGCGGAGAGCACCGGCCGTCACCGCCACGCGGGCACCGGGGTGTGTGCTTCTTGGTTGCCTAGGGCTCCTAGGTCAGTCCCTCCAACCATTTACGGCCAGCCCAGCGTCCACGCAAGGCAATGGGGACATTCACTAAGCCAAGACCACATGGCCCAGATCGACCAAAGGCCAAGGGCACAGGACGCAGGCCGTATCCTCCAAGAGGGACAGGCCCTGTCACCCTAAAGACACGGCCAGCCCGTGCCCCTCGCCTCGGACTCCTGCCAGGAGGTGGCATGCTGGGTGGGGGTCAGCCCCTGTCATCCCTGTCTCCCAGCCAGAGGCCTCTGACCGGCGGGGGCCCCGCTCAGAGGAACTGAGTCGCCCGGGGCCTGGCTGTCCACGCCACCTGCAACCGTGATGGGGTCTAACCGCAGCGCCGCCTCACTTCGCGTTCACAAGAAAAGACCAAACCTAGAGCCTTAGCGCCCCACCCACGGAGGACACACGGCCCCTCAGCTCCCGCCTCCCACCGAGGCGTCCTTCTTGACTTCTATTCCCTCGTCTTGTAATTCCCGTCCACAGAGAAGAAAACCAAGGAGAAGGAACCCGCCATGCCGACGCGCACAGCGCTCTACAAGTGACACAGGGAGGTCACACGATCATGTGACCCTCCTGCCAGCCTAGCAGCAGACAGGGCAGGGCTGCTGTCCCCATTTGACAGACGAGAAGCCAGCTGAGGTTCAGAGGATGAGAGGACACAGCTTGTGTCCAGTTGGGGTCTGGGGCCGGGACTCCCAAGTCGGCCCCTGGGGGTGCCGCACTGTGTAGTTCTCGGGGGGAGGAGGCTGGCCGGGGCGCGCCCCCTCTCCCGTGTCACCCAGGGCCTCACGGTAAAAGCCTCCACCCGCTTTTACCCACAGGGAAGGGGGGGACAGACACCAATAACAGCCTCAAGGAAGCTAAACTCTCAGACCGAGTGAGAAGACACAGCGATGAGGGGAAAGGGCCCCGGGGAGAGAGCGTGCGGTGCGGGGCCGAGCTGAAGCCCGGCCGGGCCGGCGTTACCGGAGGCAGGCCGACGTGGGCGATGGCGGACAGCCAGAGGTTGATGTTGTCCGTGTGGCGGAAGTGCAAGCCGGTCGCCTGGAAGGGAAAGGAGACGAGAAGCCGCCTCCAGTGCTCGGGGCTCCCTCTGTGCAGAGCCCGGACCACGGCCTGGAGGCTCCAGGAGCTGGGGGAGCCGGTGGCGCCTGCCCCGTGGCCTTGCCAGGACAGACGCAGACCAAAGGGCACCACTGGGCGGGTGTCCGGCAGGACGCCAGGGACAACGGCACACGATGGGGCTAAGAACCCAGCACGGCAGGCCTGGGGCAGGACGCGGGGGCAGGTCGGGCTGGCTGGGGCACAGGGAGGGCCCGCACGCCCGGGGGGCACAGCCTGGGTGGAGGAGTCTGCTTGCAGGCTCTCCCATTGGGGGATCGGGGGATCCCCAAAGCCCGCCCAGCTGTGTCCCTCGCTGCTACGGATAACGTGCAGTGCCTGGCCGGGAGCCGCCAGCCAGCGCGCTGATCAAGGGGACGCTCTTCGTCCTCGGAACGTCCAGGTCCGGACAATGGGTGGTGAGTCCCCCCACGCCTGTGGCTTTGGGAAGGGGCAGTGTGTGCGGAAGGCCGCGGCGGGCAGAGCCCTCGGACCCACCTGATACCGCAGCTGCTGCACGTCATAGATCTTCCTCAAGGGGACCACAGAGGGCGCGAAGCAGTGGCCCAGCCTGGCCAGCAGCACCCCGTTCCGGAGGCTGTCCTCCAGCTCCACCGGGGAAGGCAGCTCCTCCTTCAGGCAGGCCTCCATCCAGCTGAGGGCACGAGGGTTGGCGGGGGGGGGGGGCTTCGCATGCACCCGGCCCAGGACCTCCCCTCCCCGGCCGCCCGGCCTCCCACCCCTGCCCCGCTCCCTGCCCACTGCCGGGGCTGTTCCCACCCTCTCCCAAGCCGCCCAGCCCCTGGACTGGCTGGTCCTCAGCCCCCCGCCCCGGAGAAGCTCCCCGGACCGATCCTGAACCTGCCCGCCTCTGGGGGGCTTCGACGGGCTCCCGTGTGGCACACGAAGTAACCGCTCCCGCAGCCTGCCCGGCACGTGACTGCCAGACCGACCGGACCTGCCCACCCTCCCATCCGGCACGTTCTCCGAGAACCCGGGCACAGAGGGCCAGGTCTGCCCGTGAGCACGACCCACACGGCCCATGAGCCGGCTTTGCTGAGGCGGGAGGAGGGGACCCCCCAGGGCTGGCGGGAGGGGAGCTACGCGAAGGGCCAGGAGGGTCGCAGCCCTTGGCGTCAGGAGACACCATCTCCCCTTCACCCGAGCCTCAGCTGCACAACCCGCGACGCGCCGCGCGCCGCCTGGACCCTGCGTCGCCGGCCAGCACTCAGCGCCGTGTTTGCACGTAAGCGTAAAGCATCAGTGTCATCAGGGAAATGCAAATTAAGACCACAACGAGACAGCAGACACAGCGAGAACGGCCCAAGTCTGGAGCAGTGACAGCACTGATCGCTGGCGGGAGGCTGAGCAGGAGCTGCCACTCACGCTCGCTGCTCCCGCGAACTCGGGACTCCTAGTGGCTTCTCCCAACACGAAACATACCGCCACCCTACGACCCAGCAGTCGTGCTCCCCGATATCAACCCGAAAGAGCCGAAAGCCTGTGTCCACACGGAAGACCCTGCGCGCGGATGTCAGGGAAGCTCTGATCAGAGCTGCCAGACCCGAAGCCACCGAGGGGCCCTTGGGCAGGGGGATGGCCGTGGTGCGTCTGGACAGGGGGGCACTGTCATTCCCCAGCGCTAATAGGAAATGAGCTGCCAGCCCCGAGCCGGCAGGCAGGGAGCTTGAGTGCACATGACTAAGAAGCGGCAGCAACCTGACAAGGCTACGTGTCACGTGATGCCAGGTACGTGACATCCTAGAAACGGCAAAACTACGGGGACAGTAACGTGATCGGTGGCTGCCAGGCGTTGGGGGGGACGGGAGGAGCACAGGGGATTTTTAGGGCAGTGAAGGGACTCTGTGTGACACTATAATGGTGGATTCGTGTCGTTACACATTTGTCCGAACCCACAGAATACGCGACCCCAGGAGGGGCCCTAATGTGGACCGTGGCCTTGGGGTGATAATGACATCGTGTCAGTGTCGGTTCACCCGCTGTCACAAACGCGCCTCTCTGGGGGGGAGGTGACAGTGGGGGGCGGCGTGCGTGGGGCGGGGCGGACGGGAATTCCACCTTCCTCTCACTTTCGCCGTGAGCCTCAAACAGCTCGAATAAGGGAGAGTCTCAACAGAGATAAAGGCTGCTATCCCAGCTCTCCCTCCCCCACGGACGGGCCCTCGCTCTGCATCTGCTCTGGGGACAGGCGCCGTGGGGGGCGGGGGGGCCGGGGAGGGGACGCCCCGCTGCTCACCGCTTGGCCTCCTCCAGCCGGCACAGGTACTGGTAGGCCACGCTCTGCCGCCGCTGCTCGTCCATCTGCTCGGCCGTGAGGCGCTCGTCTGAGGGGCGAAGGGGACAGGGACCAGGAAGGGGGCGTGGGACACAGGCCGCAGGCTCCCCTAACGCACGTCTTAGGCGGCTCTGCTCAGGACCGAGGCCACCCCCGTATCCGTCTCCCCAGGACGCCCTGGCTCCCGTCTGCCGCCCCCACCCCGTGGCACTGTCCTGGGCGCGGCCTGTCCACCGCCGTCCTGCTCAGAGGCCCTCCTGCCCGTCCCCTGCAGACGTCCTCCTGACCCCTCCTTGCCGATCCGCCTCAGGGCCCCCTCAGTGCCTCCAGGCAGGGACGTCCAGCCCCCGTGGCTGGGGACGTGGCTCCTCGCTCCACCACTAGCGAGACGCTGAGTTCCCTGAGGCCTGGACCCTCGTCACCCCCCGCAAGGCCTCTCCCAGAGGCTGGGCTGACAGAGCAGCGAGGACTTGTCCTCGACAGCCATTCCCTCATCCGACGCCTGGGCTAGGGGTCCCTCCTCTCAAGAAGAGAGACAATCACCAGAACAGCACCTAATGTGACAAGCGTGGTCACGGCTGCTGACAGTCCACACGGGCAGCAGAGGGAGCAAAGGGTTCTGTGACCAGACAGAAAAACCGTGAGGAATGAAGGGGGCCGGGGGCACAGGGAGAACCGCCCCCCTCAGGACTAAGTGGGACAGATGAGCAAGGACCACAGGGCACCTTCGCCCTTTTGGGTGTAGGCCACCTGGGGAGGAAAACAACCTCCGGGCTAAACAAAATGCAAACGCTCTGATCCCCAAACTCAAGAACGGGGAGCCCCGAAATGAGAGGCGTTCACACTCTGCCTTAGCCACAGCCTCCCTCCCTCCTGGTCCTCCTCTGTCCCACGTCTGTGCTCTCCTTAGGGACGACAGATACAAAGTCAGGATGAGAGAAGGGTACACACACACACACACGCCCCCGAAAATAAACCCAGAGGCCTGGGTCACTCTGCCTGACTCAGCTCTGAACGCCTCCCCACTCACCTCCCCGTCTGATCTGGGGGAAGGGCAGGGCTTATCTGAACTGGCAGTTCCCACTCTCACACACACCCCCTCCTGTTCACGCTGCCAAGCGCTGGCCGACCCTGGCCAACCGCAGGGAGTCCACAGGTCCCTCCAAGGCGGGCACAAGGAACAAGCGCTGCCTGTGGCTGCGAAGCATGGAAAATAGGCCCGCGAGTGAGTGACATAACCCGGAGCTGCGAGCGGGACTGCGAGCCCGGGCTGGGGACAGCCCCCACAGTCCAGGTCTGCCCCGCCCCTCCCGCCGGTCCTCGGGCGGGAACTCGACTTTTGAATCCTACGGGCGGGGCAGGGAAAAGGGTGGGAGGAAGAGGCTGCCTGGCACTTGGAAGGTCAGAGGCAAGGCCCCAGCCACACCTGCTGGCCCTAAAGCTCTGGAGGGCGCAGGAGCTGGCACCTCCAACAGCGCCCAGGTGTTCTGACACCCTGCCTGGGATGGGCGTGGTCCCCAAGGGGCCGCGAAAGTCAGGGAGCCCCTGCGGGAGTCAAAAAAACCGTTTTCCTCCCACTTTTCTAAGTTCTTCTGGCTGAGCCGATCATCAGAAAAGCAGGAGACGGACGGACCGACATGCGGGCGGCAGGAGCGCAGAGCCTCTGGGGGAAGAGGGGGCCGGGGTCTGGCGAGCAGAAAGCGAAGCCTGCGACACCAGCCCCGCTGGGCCTCCAGAGCCGGCGGGTCAGGGGGAGGCCAGGGGCAGGCCCCGCGGCGGGGCCGCCGCTTCTCCCGTCTTCGGTTTCCCGACAACGGGGTTAGAAAGTCCCAACGGCGCGTCTGGGGCTCCCCGCCACCCTCCAGGTCCCCGTGGGCGTCCGTGCGGTCCCCGGGTGGCGCCTGGCGGCACCGGGACCCGCAGTGTCCGGGGCCACCCGGGCCCCCGCGCTGCCCGCGCCCGGGACGAGGGGCGGGAGGCGCGCCCGCCGGGCCGGGGCGGGGGTCCGGCCGCGTCCGGCCCCGCTGCGCCCCCGGGGCCCCCCGCCCGCGGGCAGCACGGCCCGGCCACTCACAGGCCGCCCGGCGCGGGGCCGCGTCGCCGCGCTCCATGTCCGCCTCCGGCTTGAATCTCCCGCCGCCGGCCCCGCCCCGCCGCCCGCCGGGCCGGCCGGGCCGCGCAGGGGACGCCGGGACCCGCAGTCCGGCCGGGGGGCGGGGCGGGGGGCCTGGCGGGGCGGGGGCCGGGGGGCCGGGCGCTCCTCCCCGCGCCCCGACGCCTCCGCCTCCCGTGCGCCCGCCCCGCCCCTCCCCGCTTCGTGTCCGTGGTCCCTGCGGAGGCCGCGGAGGCGGGAGGCGGCAGGGCAGGGGGGGCCGGGGCAGGCCGGACGCGGAGATGGACGAGGACGCGGGGCCCAGGACTCGCCGCGGGTGTCCCGCGCCAGGGCGCGTGCCCAGCGGCGGCCCCAGGGCCGCGGCCGCCGGACGGGGAGGGGGGTGGGCTGGAGGCAGGCCCCGGAGGGCGACCCCAGGACTGGAAGCCGCAGCTTAGAGACCCGGGGCCGGCCCCCAGCGAGCGGGCAGCGGGCAGGGAGGGCAGGGGGAGCAGGAACCGGCCCTGGACGGCTCAGGCTAGAGGCCGCGCGGGATCTGCGCTCTCCCACCCCGCACGGCCTCTGGGAGCCCGGGTCCGGAGGGTCCGGTCTGCCTGGGAGCGTGACCCACACGGCCGTGCCCCGTGTGGGAACCCCCGGCCTGTGCAGTCAGGGGGACGTGGCTCCCCGACGCAGGCCACCCTGGGCCAGTCGGTGGGCCCGGGGCCTGCCCTGCTCCCATCACGCAGAACTCGGGGCCTGCGGGTCCGCGGAGCCGGGACAGGGGGGTCCGCGCGCAGCAAGGCTCTTCTGATGCCCAGGCCTTTCCTGACCATGATCTCTCACCCTCTTCCCAACTGTGAGATGCCCCGCAGAGGCGCGCGCGTGAGCCTGCGCGCGCACGGGCCTGCGAGAGGGTTCGCTTCCCCAGCGGCTGCAGCCTCTTAAAGCTGGTGTCGCAGCTGGTGGAGGGGACCCAGCAGCAGAAAGCCCCGGGTCTGGTCCCAGCTGCCCGACTGCTCTGTGACCTCTGGCAGGTCACACCTGCTGCCTGAGCCTGGCCCCCTCCTCTGTGAAATGAGGGGGAGACGGTCTTTGAGGTGTAGCCAGTAACAGGCCCAGGCTGCTTCACTCATTGCTCCCAGTCAGGGACCTGAGGGGTGTGTCTGCAGGGGTGGGATGGGATGGGCAATGGAACCCAGGCACCCCCCCCCGTCCAGCACCAAGATAGGTCACCTGATTTGTCAATCAAAGAATCCCCTAGGAGCGGAGGGCGGTACCTGGTTGTCTGGTAACCCCAGGCTCTGAGCTAAGAGCCAGGGGAGGTAACTTAAGCCAGAGGGACCATTCCAGAAAGCCGTCTGCGGAGGAGATTGAGTAGGTAAGGCGTCTCCCGGTAAGGCGTCTCCCGGCTGAGGCCCCAGGATGGAGCAATGGCCCCAAAGAGGCAGGATTCCCGGGTGTTCTAGGTGCAGGGGGAGTTTCTTTTAAAGGAGAATGTACCGTCTCAGCCTGCTCCTCCTAAAACAGGGTGGGGGTGTTGAGACCGCGGTGCCTGGGTCTTTTCCCTGTTCCAGCTCCGGGGAGCAGAGCCCCACCTCCCTAGAGGAGAGGCCCGGTCCAGAAGCAGAGCTGATGAAAGAGCATCCTGGGTTTGAGGGCACCCTAGAGAGCAGAGTGTCACGGGGCTGGAACCAGCCAGAAGACGGGAGGCCAAACAGACCGGGGAGAAAGGGTCCCCCAGGGCAGACAGCGAGAGGGCAGCAGACAGCCGCCTCACTCCTGGAAGGTGGCCCCTTGCCAGTTCAGGAGCCTCCTGGGCCTTGTGCCCCCAGCACGTGGCTCCCTGAGCATTTGCTGACGTGGTTTGAGCTACATCTTGAGATGAGAAGGCAGGAGCACCTAGATTATGAGTGGGTGGTGTGTGCTGTGCCACGGGGCGGAGGGGGACGGTGGAGGACAGGCCCTGCCAAACGTGAAAGTGGCCGCTTCGGACCAGCCATCTCCAGACACTTCCATCTCGTCTGGCAAACGTTTATCGAGATGAATCTTTGATAAACATTTACCCGCTCTGTGCCAGGCCCTTCAAGTCACTCCAAATCGAACAGGTGAGAGAGACACGAAAAGTCACAACTCTGGCCCAGTGTGACGAACGCCACGGCGGCCAGGACACAGCTGGCTGAGGGGAGGGACGTTCTGAAGGAAGCTACTAACTTGCAGTGAGGGAGGACTGAGCGCTGGCCGGGCATTAGAGTGACGACGGCGTAGATGAAGCAAAGCGAGGTCGCAGGGGAGGTTCCCACACCCCAAGCATCTCAGCCGGGCGGGGAAAGAGCAGACAGGGCCCCTGCTTGGGGGGCCGGGAGCGCTGGGCTGAACCCCGTGCTCTCCGTTGTCAGCGCCATGTCTCCCCCCACGCCCGAGCACTCCCCACGGGAGCCTGAGCCGGAGCTCTCAAGCGCCAAGAAGAAAAAGAAGAGAAAGTGGCCGCAGCAGGAGGCCAGCATCCTGGCCCTCACCAGGGCTGGCCACAGGGCGCTACTGGCCGGCCAGAACCAGGAGGCCTTGACCAGCTTCCAGAGGGCCTTCCTCCTGGCCTCCGAGGCCCCACGACAAAGGGACAGCCCTGTCCTCCAGTCTTGTGCCTTCAACCTGGGGGCCGCCTACGTGGAGACCGGGGACCCGGCCCAGGGCCTCGCGTTGCTCCTGCGAGCCCGGCCTGAGGGGCAGGCACGGGGCGGGCGTCCCGGCGACCAGTGTTTCAACGTGGCTCTGGCCTACCACGCCCTGGGTGACCTGCCTCAAGCTTTGGCCTGGTACCGCAAGGCCCTGGGCCACGCCCAGCCGCTCTGTGACCAGGGGCGGGCCCAGGCCCAAATGGGAGCCTGCTACCAGGCCCTGGGGCGGCCCGAGCCGGCGGCCCACTGCCTGCAGGAGGCGAGCCGGGCCTACGCGCAGGCCGGGCAGCCCCGGGCTGCAGCCCTGGCCCTGGGGGCCGCGGCGGGCTGCATGCTGAGCAGCAGGCAGCACGGGGTGGGCGAGGTGGTGCGGGTGCTGCAGGAAAGCCGGAGGCTCGCGGAGAGGAGCGCCGAGCAGGGGCTGCTGGGTGAGGCCTTTGGGGACGTTCGGGCCGGGCGACACTCTGAGAGGTGGGGTGGAAGCAGAGGCCTTGCTGAGGGCTGGGGAGGGGGCCAGTGGGCCTTGGGAATGTGGGATGGGGGCTACACTGGTGCAGCCTCGGTTACATCCGGCCCGGCTACCGGTGACCCTGGCCTGGCCCCCCAGGGTGGCTGTACAACGACCTGGGCCTGAGCTACTCCCAGCTCCGGCTGTTCCCCCTGGCGGCGGAGGCCTTCCTGCAGGCGCTGCCCCTGTGCCGGGGGCCGGGGGAGGCGGCCACGGTGCTGAGGAACCTCGGGATGGCCCACAACGCCCTCGGCGACTACCGGGAGGCCCGGGAGCTCCACCGGAAGGCTGCCGCCCTGCACGGTGCGTGCCAGGGCCTGGAAAATCCCGCTGAGACCGAGGGACGGAGAGGGGGTCCAGCAGGGGCCCCAAGGCTGAAGAATGGCTGGACCTTTAGGACTGGCTATGGGGCTGGGGGTGCAGGAAGGGGGTGGCCAGGCTGAGCAGAGGGTGCTGGGCCCAGAGGCCGAGGCCTGGGGCTGGGAGGGCAGCGGTGGGCAGAGGGCGAGCCATGCCCCACCTTGCCTGCCGCTCAGGGCTGCTGCCTGGCTCGGACTGGTGGGGGCTGGGGGAGGGGGGCTCTCAGGCCCTAGGGCAGGGCTGGGAGACACTGGCCGTCAGGAGTCCGGGCCTCTGCCACATCTGGAGGGGTGCCTGCGGCCCCTCCGTCGGCCACTGGGGCAGGGTCCTGACGCCCAGGCCCCTCTCGGGTGGGCGGGCTCTGTCGTCAGGCTCCGCCGGGCAGCGGTGGGAGCAGGGCCGCAGCTTTGGCAGCCTGGCCTTCGCGCTGAGCCAGCTGGGGGACCACGAGGCCGCCAGGGACAACTACCTGCACGCTCTGCAGGCCGCCCAGGATGCTGGTGCGTGCGAGGGGTTGGCGGGTGGCGGGGTGGCGAAGGCTGAGAGTCCTTGGGGTGGGGGAGGGCTGTGCCTCTGGAGGGAGGGTCAGTGGGGCCGGAGGCATGGAGACCTCCCCGCTCTCCCCAGGGGACACGAAGGGGCAGTGGCAGGCCTGTGAGGGTCTGGGGGCCGCTGCAGCCAGGCTGGGGCAGCATGCTCAGGCCTTGGAGTACTACAAGGACGCGCTGGCCCGGTGCCAGGTGAGGCCCCTCCGGAAACCCAGGCCCTCCCGCCAGCCCTCTGGCCCTGCCCGTCCACTCACTCGTTAAGCACGCACTGGGCACCCTGGGGCGGGGTCCCAGGACCCTGGTGAGGGCGCATCCCTCCGTCTCTGTCTCTGTCTGTGGTTCTGGGCGGGGCCGGCAAAGGCAAGGGATGGGCAAGAGGGAAGGAAGACAGACCCCCCTCCCCAGGGGTCTCCCCGCCCCCCCCACCGCAGACCCCAGGGCGCAGAAGCGCTGACCGCCCCGTACCCCACTTCCCTCCCTCTCCCCAGGAGCCCGGTTCCGTGAGAGAGCGGCTGGTGGCCAAGCTGGCGGACGCCATGCGGACCCACCTGGCCCAGGCTGGGCTGGTCCAGGCTCTGAGCCCGGTGAGCCGCCCACTGAGACTGGGAGCGGGTGGGAGGACCGCCCGGAGGAGGCGGGTCGCGGCCAGCAGAGCTGGCGCCCTCCGGACGCTGGCCTGACCCCTCCTCCCTGCTCGTCTGCCCGGGGCCAGCATAGGGGACACCCACCGCCTTCCCAGGGCCACTCTGGGCTGCGGGGTGGGCGGGCAGGGTGGCGCGTGACCCCACAGGGGCTGTGCCAGGGCCCCGCTGGCCGCTAACTAGCTCAGAGAGGCCGGGGGTGCCAGCCAGGGCCCAGCCACAGCGCGAGACGGAGCCAAGGTCCTTGGCTGCAGTTGCCGAGGGCGCCACAGGGTGGGGCAGCGCGCCCAGGGCCCCCTCCCCAGGGGCCGCGCCCCCCCCAGGGAGCCTCCCCACCCAGCAGGATCGCCTTCTCCATTACTTATGTGGATTCAGCAGGTTGCACGGCTCCTCTGATTTGAAAGACCAGGGCGCCCTTCTCAGAATTTGCAAACAAATTAAATGAGCCTGATGCGGGGAGAGGCCAGCGTCGGGGGTCAGTGGACCTGGGTTCCGTCCAGAGTTGGCCACCAGCCCTCTGGAGGCCCCGGGCAGGGAGGGGCGGCAGTCAGGCTCCGGCCACGTCTGCTGGTCGCGAGCTGGGCTCCACGTGACGGCCACCACTAGGGCCTGACAGGGCGAAGGGCCTCACCCCGGGAATCCACCCGCGGCCGGTTTGCCTGTCTCTCTCTGTCCCTCAGTGTGTCAGAGGGGACGTTCTCACACGTCCACAGCCGTTCTTCTCAGACTGACCCCCTTTACTCCCCTTCATCCGCAGACCTCAGCTCCGGGGCGGCCTCTGGTGCCAGGGGCAGCCTGCCCCGATGGGGTGGGAAGGGGCCCCGCAGAAGGACTGCACAGGTGAGCGGGGCGGGCTGCACAGGTGTCGGGAGGTGTTGCAGCTGTGACCTCACAGCAGCCCCCAGGGAGGAGGCAGCCTGGCCCGAGTGCTCTGCCCGTCCCCTGCCCCCACAGGTGTCCCGGGGCGTGGGGAGAGGACGAGGAGGCCCTCGGGGGGACAGAGGAAGAGGGCGCCCCGTCGTCTCCGGGGCCCGGCTGGCTTGCGCAGAGGCTGGAGCGTGAGTACATGCGGGCCGTCCCTGCTGAGGGGGCACCCTCCCCACGCCCGTCATCTCCCCACGGCCTGCCTTCCCCACACCAGACCAGCCTCCCCCCATTCCTGCTCCTCTCTCAAGACCCTGGGCTGTTTTTTCTGAACCTTTTCAGAATCACCACTTCTGTGTAGCCTCCATGGCTTCCCTAACTTCTAGGACTTTCCATCTGAGAGCACCGGCGTTCGTGGGGAGCCCCCTGGATGCCAGGGAGCTTGCTGTCCAGTCTCTTTCTGCAAAGGCCTCCAGCTCTGGGGGCAGAATTCCTTGCTACTTGCTGGCTTGGTTTCTCTGTCTTCTTTTCAGTGCGTTTCCTTCCAGGCACTGGCAAGCGGTCCTCATGCAGCCACCGGGCAGCCGGGCTTGCCCAAGACCCGCGTGCACACCTTCCGTGCTCGGGGACCAGCAGGGCCCCTGGCACCCACCCAGCTTGTCCTCCCACAGGAGTCTCTTTTACCACGCTGGTTCTTGGTTAAGAGGCCGTGAATGTGTCTGTCCCTCCTCGTCCAGGCCAGGCCCCAGGGCCACCTCACCTCCTATTTGGAGGCCAAGGCCTGGTACCCAGTAGCCCCGGGTCAGAGGTGGGTCCCAGAGAGCCCAGGGAGGCCTGGAGGATGGATGGAGGCCGTAGGAGAGGGCGTGGCCTTGGATGATTGACGCAGAGATGATCTGTGTTCAGGCCGGGGAGGGTGCAGTCTGGTGCTTGGGGAAAGTCTCTGCCCTCGCTCAGGTCTGGACGCCCGGCTGCAGGCCCACGGGAAAGGGAGCCCCTCGCCCCCCAAACCGCACCAGAGCCCAGGGGCCAACGGGCGCCTCTGCCCTTTCCACAGCTCTGGCCCCCGCCGAACCACAGCCCGGGGCCACCGGCCGCAGTGCCTTACGGAGACCCACGGCCTCCAGCTTCTGTACGATCACGTGACCCGCTGCCAGCCACAGCCGTGGCCGCATGGTCCTTAGACACACCGATGCGTTTCAGGGACCCAGCCTCCTCCAGGGTCCAGCACTGTGCCGGCCGGGCAGGGGCTTTGCAGTCTCTGCCCGAGGTTCTCTGTTCCTTGCTGGGGTTGGGGAACTCAGTGGGCAAAAGAACAAAGAAAAACAGATGGCGAATCTCCCCTTTCCTTTCTGGACCCAAATTCACAATCCTAGGGACCTTGCCGGTTCTGTAGACTATGACCCCTCGGCCAGGAGGCTCTGGCATTGGTGACTCTCGCCTGTGCGTGTCCCCACCCTGCCTTCTCAGGTTGGAAATGGGTGGTAAACCACATTCACCAACAGATGCACCCCACCTCCTCCCCGAACCCCACCAGAGGGCTGCAGCCCGCAGGACAGTGAGATTGTGAAGTCCACCTCCTGGGCACTCGGCCCAGGCCATGCAGTGTCCCACATGCTTCACCGGTGTTTTCTCCCCTGATCCTCATGGCAGATGAAACCCCTTGCACAGTGCAGGAACAGAAGGCACAAAAGCATAGCTTGTCCTCCGAGCTCCCGCGAACTTGCTGCCCTCCATCCAAGCTGGGCAGCAAGTCCCCTCTACAATGCCCCTAGTGAAGCCACCGCTGGCCAAGGTCGCCTGCGTTTGCTGTCGAGTGTGTCTGGGACTGTACGTGCTATGTAACTTAATTATACAAATTGACAAGCCAAGAGTGTGAAAACAAGCACTGTTTCTATGAAAACTAAATTGAACCCTTAAAGACCTGATTAAAGTGAGTCACTTAAAAACTTGTTGACTTAGATGTGAGCAAGATTATTACAGACTGGGAGAAAGGCATCAAAATAGAGATGAATTTTCCACTCAGACCGTCATTTATTCCTTCTTCCACCTTAAAACAGCAGCTGCGTGATACCCAGCTGGTGAGGTTTATGGAAAGAAGGTGGAGAACTAAACCATCGGCCCCATCCTCGGAGAACAGAGGCTGACCACTTTGACAGATGGCAATTGGATGTATTTTTTAATTTTTATATATATTTTTTATTTTTTAGGCGAGGCAACCCTTGGATGATCTCACATATTACAAGAACCTTGTCAGCTTACAATCCCTTATTTTTTATCTTTTACGCCTGCAGCACCTGCTCTTCCTAGGTGGTCTTAGCTTACGGGATCAGATGGGATCGGGCTTGTTCAGGGTGGCATGGTCGTAGACTGTATTTTTAGTTGAAATAAGATAATCCACCCCTGATCATGTCAGGTAAGAGGGTTTCTGCTGTACTGTGAACTACCTCACAATGAGATTTTGAGGATCATTAAAATATGTGCAGAGGACCCAGAATGTGCCAGGCATGGAGGCAGGTGCTGGCAAGTTCACCAACTGTAACACGACGGCTTTTAACCAGAGAACTTTAATCCTGTGCCATGTAAGCAGCCCAGGGCTGCTACAGTGGCTTCGGAAGCCAGGCAGGATGCTCTGCCATCCCCACCCCAGGTTCTCCATCTCATAATACCTTCATTCCAGCTGGGAAGGAGTGGAAGCGTTTAAAGGATATGACCTGGCAGCTGCATGTCATTTCTGCGCACATCTCATCGGTCACAGTCAGGTGTGCATGCCTAGCTGCGGCAAGGGAGACTGCGTTTGGCTGGGCAGCCGCATGGCCAGGTAAAACCCAGGGGTCTGTCCCAAAAGGAAGGAAGGAGAGTGGATTTTGAGCAGCAGCGTCTGCCGCACAGGAGTATGGCCAGCCCAATGCCAGCCATCGCTGGCGCTACCACCTAGGGGCCGTCTTGTCTCAGGAAAAGGGCCTGACTTGTCTCTGCCATTCGGTGTCCTCATCTGGAACACGAGGACAGAAGCACGCGACAGGACTGCCAGACTAGGTTGGGTGACGCACGTCAAGCATCCGGGGCTCGGCGGTGCGCAGTCCACGTGCTGCTTCTCCTAAGTTGGTTTTGGCGGCATTTCCCTAAGAAAACTCCCAAAGTGCGAGGGGCGGCGACAAGGCGGACTGGGTCTCGGGCCGGGCTCCCTGGGGACAGCCCTCATCGGCTGTTTTCTAAGTTCTGGGGGGTGTGGTGGGAAGGACCGGGCCGCAGCGCAGAGGCGAGCGCCCCAAGGGCCGGAACCCGCGCCGCGCACTGCGCGCAGGCGCCGGACGGCGCTTCCGGCGGGCGGCGCTTCCGGCGGGCGGCGCTTCCGGCGGGCGGCGCTTCCGGCGGGCGGCGCTTCCGGCGGGGGGCGGGGCGGCCGGGCGCGTCCGCGGGCCGCATGTCGTCGCTGCGCTCGCTGCTGGGGCTCGGGCTGCTGGTGGCGGGCTCACACCTGTCCCGCGTCGCCGCCCGGGCCGACGCCTGCCGAGCCGGTCGCACCTGGTGGGGGCCGCGGCGGCCGATGTCGGGCGGCCGCGGGGACCCCGAGGCCATGGCGGTCAAGTACCTGAGGTGGGCGGGGCCCCGGGCGGGGGCGCGCGGCCCTCCCCTCCCGGCGGGCCCGGGCGCGGGCTCAGGCGACGGCTTTGCTCAGCCAGGAGGAGGCCCAGGCCGTGGACGAGGAGCTGTTCGGCGAGTACCAGTTCAGCGTGGACCAGCTCATGGAGCTGGCGGGGCTGAGCTGCGCCACGGCCATTGCCAAGGTCGGTGGCCCCTCCCGACCTGCTCCCTGGCCCGAGCACGGGGCCGCGCCCGCCCCGTTGGCGCCCAGAGCCGCCCCGAACCCCGTCTCTGCCTGCAGGCGTACCCCCCCACGTCCATGTCCAGGAGCCCCCCTGCCGTCCTGGTCATCTGTGGCCCCGGGAATAACGGAGGAGACGGCCTGGTCTGCGCGCGACACCTCAAACTCTTCGTGAGTGCGTGGGCAGAGGCGCCGCGGGGAGGGGCAGTTGATCCCGGACTCCGGCCGGAATCACCCCTTTCCTTTCCTCCCAGGGCTACCAGCCGACCATCTATTACCCCAAAAGGCCCAACAAGCCACTCTTCACTGGCCTGGTGACCCAGTGTCAGAAAATGGACATCGCTTTCCTTGGTGAGATGCCCCCAGAGGTAGGCGTCCAGTCCCGTGCCCTCCGCAGTGACCGGCATTCGCTTCCTTCAGCTTGCAGGCCCAGCCCCTCTGCTTTTCATCCTTAGAGGACACCTCGGCGGGGAGGGACAGTGCCTGGCACAGGTGGTTCCTACCCTGCGCAGTGGCGGGGGGAGGGCATCCTCCACCCCCATCAGGCGTGTCCTTTCCCCTACATCTCCCCCGTCCTCCTTTCGCTGTTGTCACCTGCCCATCCAGCACGCAGTAACACATCGTCGTGGGAGCTGAGGCGACGCGTGGGTTTAGGGGTGGGAAACTGGAGTTTCTAAGAACTTTCTAACATCCTAAAGAAGGGACTGAGGCGCGGTGAAGGGAAGGAGTAGTCCACAGTCACAGACCAGGTTCTGGCAGAGCCGAGCCCAGAACCTGGCCCTCCTGACCCCCAGCCTCAGGCTCCCCAACGCCGTGGCCCCCGATGGCAGGCAGGTGGGCCTCGGTGTCTGGACTCAGCCTGGCCTCAACCAGGGACCGACTTGCACTTGACTTATGGCCTCAGAGTGCCACCTGCATGATAGCTGGTGCTGGGGACCGCGCTGTGCTCGTCTCTGTACCCCGCACCCAACAGGAACTCGTCGGGGGGTGGGGGGTGCTCGAGGGGTGGAGACCGCGCAGCTGCTGGCCCTGACGCCTCCCCTGGTCCGGCTCCACCACAGCCCATGCTGATCGACGAGCTGTATGAGCTGGTGGTGGACGCCATCTTCGGCTTCAGCTTCAAGGGTGACGTTCGGGAGCCGTTCCGCAGCATCCTGAGCACCCTGAGCGGCGTCACTGTGCCCATTGCCAGCATCGACATCCCCTCAGGTGCTGGGTCCAGGAGGTGGGGTCGGGCCCCTCTTTGTCCTGAGTGCCTAGGAATCTGATTCTTGGCTCAAGACTCAGACCAAGTCGAAAGTGAGTCTTGGGGTGCAGAACATGGCTCTCTGGGTCCCATGACAAAATGGGGTGTAGGACTTGGGGCTCCAAGACCGAGGCTCCACGGATGTGAGGTCCTGGGTGGGGCCGCAGGGCTGGGAGGGGACGAGGCAGGCGCCCACCACCCTCCCTGAACACGGCCTCTTTCAGGGTGGGATGTGGAGAAGGGCAACGCTGCAGGGATCCAGCCAGACCTGCTCATCTCCCTGACGGCACCCAAAAAGTCTGCCACCCAGTTTACCGGCCGCTACCACTACCTGGGGGGTCGTTTCGTGCCACCTGCTCTGGAAAAGAAGTACCAGCTGAACCTGCCACAGTACCTCGACACTGAGTGTGTGTATCGTCTGCAGTGAAGGAGCGGGTGCCCCCCCCCTGAACTGGGCAGTCCCGGGGACTCTGGCAGTGAAGGCTAACGGCTGGCGAGTGGCAGAGTGACACTGGAGACACAGCGTCCTCTCAAAGGGGGGAGGGGGGCCCAAGCAAGAGGCTGCTGTGCTATTTGGGGGCAATGAAGGCCGACCTTCAGCTTTTCTGGAAAAGGCTCCTCGCTGGTGCGCTCGTCCTTTACGTGCCACGTGATTCTCTAACAGGGACACGGCGGGGCTGGACGGTGTTCTCGGGGCTTCCCCGCCACTGAGCAGGCGGTTAACAGGGTTTCTTCAGAGGCCCCCACGCAAACTCAGGACTCGGGTACGGGCTCGGGGCCCAAGCTGTGTTTATTCCACGACGTGGCACAGTGAGGCTCGGCACGCCCGAAGCCTGCTCCCGCGGCCACCCCGCCCCTGAGCCAGCGCGCCACGCCCAGGCCTGGTTCCTGCTGCCCTGAGCGAGGCTGCGCCGCAGAGGGAGTCTGCATCCCCGTCCCCACCGCCTGGCCCCTGCAGGCCCCCGAGTCCAGTCTCTGGGGGACGGTGCCAGGCCCCTGAACTAAGGCACGGCGCGCCCGCTGCCCAGCGCGCAGGACCCGGGGTCAGCTCAGGTCTGGGGCTCCAGCACCCGAAAGACTCACTCAGGCCCCAAGCCGGACCTGATCTCCAGGCTCCTCTGCTGCTGCTTTGCCCTCTGGACCGTGCTGACCCCCGCACTCGCCCCCTCCGCCTGCTCCCGCCTCTTGCCCTCCGCACCCCTGGTCCTGCCGTCTTCCCCCTTCACACGCGAGACACCCCTCGCCGCCTCCTGACGCCGTCTCTTGCTCCCGTCTTTCCTGCCTCTGCGTGCTCTGCCGTCTGCTTCCCTGGTCCCCCCATCCACAACGGCCTCAACTTCATCTTCTGGGTTCAAGTCTCCCCCCTCCGCCGCCTCCCCTCCCCCCGAGGCCCCCAACTCCTGATCCTCCTGCTGCTTCCGCCGCTTCTTCCTTTTCCTGGGGAACTGGTCCCCAAGCCGCCCTGTCTCCACAGCCTCCTCGTCCCCACTCCCCACCGCTGTCCCCGCCCTCTCCTCTGTGGCCGCCTCCTGACGTCTTTTCTTCTTGCTTTTCTTGCGTTTCCTGCCACTCTGACCAGCATGCTCTGAGGGCTCTGTGTCTGCTCCCCTTCCAGCTGCTGTCACCTCCTCCTCCTCTTTCTGCTTCCGCTTCTGTTTTTGTTTGAGGGACTCATGCGCAGGTGGCAGCTGAGGGGTCCCTAGGTCCTGGCCTCTGAGCCGAGCCAGGAAGGCCTGCTCCTGGGCCTCCAGCCGGGCCAGCTTGGCCTTCATCGTGATGCCCAGACGGGCAGCCCTGAAACCGACGGGGCCAAGTCGGGGTGTCAGGGCAATAGTCTGTCCTTGAGACTGCGCGGACAGTGGGGAGGGGACAGGCTGCAGGAGTTGGGCAGGCAGTGGGTGACAGGAAGTGGCACAGACCATCCTCAAGGGAGGGCTGGTGCCGGGGAGGGGGGCTGAGGAGCCACCCAGGACCTACCTGTGCGCAGTCCGGCCCTCGCAGGCTTGGAGCAGCATCTCGTCAGTCACACTGTGGGTTGGGAGACCAACAGCTGGGGGAAAGCCCAATGTCTCCACCCCACAAGCACCCCCCCGATGAGTTCCTGCTGGGGTGCCGTCCCCCGAAGTCACCCAGGCAAGCCCCAGACGTGGCCCTGTTCCCGGGGACCTGAAACCCTCCTCCCACTGACCCAGCCCTGAAATGGAGTCTCACATCTGTGGCGGGCGGGACCCCTGGCTGTCATCACTGCTGCTCTCCGAGTGCTCGTCCGGCTTCTCCCCACCCGCAGTCAGTGTGGCCTTCTAGGAGGGATCGTGGGGTGGACAAGGCCCGCTCAACACCACAGCCACAGGGAGTGCCAGCCCCATCACTCCCTGCAGCCCGTGGGTGCGCCAAACTGCACACTGAACTTGGGCAGGGGGTGGGCTGGAGGGGCGGGGGCAGTCCTGGCCTCCCTGGCTCACAGCTGGCTAGCGGGCAGAGCAAGAAAGGATGCGCTCTGGGCCATTAGGTCTTCAAGGTGGGGCACGTGCCCCTGGTGGGTATCCTGGTGCCAGCAACTGATGAGGATGGCACCTCCCCCTCTCCACACAAAACCTAGGCGTAGTCCTTAATTTGGCCAGGTTAATGGGGAACGTACCATAGGCCAAGGACTCCAGACGTGGGGTAAAAATGACGTGGGTCCAGCCCACGTAGAACCTACATGGCGAGGGGGACAGAGTACGGGGAAACACAGGAACGAGGATGAAACCGGCCTGTGCGAGAGGGGTACCCGCCCAGACGGCAGGTTTGGGGAATAGTTTCCAGAAGCAGCTGAGCTCCGGAACACACTCAGCAGGTAAAGGACGAAAGGGAGCAGAACGTCCCAGGCGGAGAAGAGCATGTGCTAGAACCTGAAAGGGAAGGAACGCGGTCCCCTCAAAAGAATCAGATTCCATCTGGCTGAAGTGCAGAGACCCTGAGAAGTGGCAGCAGACGAGGGACGGTGGCGGGACAAGGCACGAAGGCCACGTGTGCCGGTCTGACAGGTCTGGACCGAGTCAGCCCGCGTCAAGGAGGCGTGAGGACACGTGACGTCCGTGTTTCAGGACACGATGCCTCGTGCAGGGTGGACAGGCTGTGTGGGCTGAGTCAGGAGATGTCAGGCCGGAGACGCTGCCGCTAAGGGGCGGAGGACGCGAATAGGGACGGGGAGGCCCGCCAGGCGCCTCGGGCCCAGCACTTACTCGGGAGCACTAGCTGGGAGCACCCTTCTATGGCAGGCCCGCTGAGGCCTGGCTTCCAGTCCCGCCTGCCCTGACTAGCCAGCTGTGGGCTCTTTGCCAAGCCCCTCTCCCCCTTTTGGCCACATCTGCAAAACGAAGAGCTGGGTGGGGTCCTCTCCGGTCTCCTCTGCTTCCAAGCGCTTTGAACTGGGTGTCCCCGCCCGCCCACTCTGGCAGCCACCCCCACCACACCCCCCACTGCTGCCAGGCCAGTCACAGGACCCCGCAACGTTCGGGCGCCCCGAGGACAGGGAGGTAAATGCAAGACAATTGTTCGGGCCCCAGAGGAGACCAGGGGAGGGAAAGAGGACCGAGCCCCGGCCCGCTACCTTCACAAACTTCTGATACAGCACGTTGGGCCCGGGATGACTCCGACGGGTGGTCTCCTTCGGAAGGCGCCTCAGCTGTACTCCGTCCTGTGGGGGAACGTGGTGAGCCGGTGACGTGCCACGTCTCCATCGCCCCCACACGTCCCAGGCCCTCGCGTCCAGGTGCCCGCCTACGAGAGCCACACCTGCCCGGTCTCCACCACCAAGCTGGCTGCCGTCTGGTTGAAGAACTCACTCCACCAGTGGTGTGTGAACTCCCTGGCAGGGTCGTGTCCCACCTGCCAGCGGAAGAAGGATGAACTCTGAGGACCTGCCTCCCCGTCCTCGAGGGTCCCCCTCTCCCACCCACACGTCCGAGCCTGCCGTCTTACCCCATGGGTGTCCTGCTTCAGTGTGACCCTGAGGGCCTGGGTGATGCCATTCTCCTTCCGGCCTAGGCCTTTGCCTGCAGAAGTCAGCGTGTGACCTGGCTGCCCCGGGCCTTCCAAGGCCCCCGACACATGCCACTCCTTGCCACCCCACACACCTAGCACTGGGCAAGCACCGGCCCTCTGGGAAGCCCTCCCAGTCCCGTCCTTCCGGGCGCATGGGCACATAGGCCCCTGCCCTGGTCCGAGCCAGGCGGCTCCACCTTTGTAATCCTTTCGTGATGGAATTTTCTTCCCCCCCTCCCCCAGTCCGCCCGTCCACATCTTTCTTTCTACCCATTGTTGAATTTCTCCCTCTTCTCGCCTTTTCTGGAAAAGCCAGAAATTTCCTTGTGCACATTTCCCTTGGCCTAGCTTTTCCTCCTCAGCTGAATGGACTGCAGAGGGTCACTCGGGAAGATGCCCTCGGGCAGAGGTAGGCAGGGATGCTGGGTGGAGGGCGCCCTCCAGGGTCACCTCGAGTCCATCCATGCTTTAGCAGCTGCTCCTCGGCAAACTTCATCCCACGACTCTTGACCTCAGGGGTGACACTCATGGTGAGAAAAAAGTCACTGCCCTCAGTTCCTCACCAGAGAAGAAGTCACTGTCATCCCCCTAAGAGGAAAGGAGAGAGTGCCCAGATCGTCCATTGAATCCATCCCGACTGCTGTCACATGAATCCTCCCTTCACCTGAGACGCAGGAAGAGGCCTGTCCTTGGGGGCTCCCGTCCGACGACAGAGAGGACAACATCCGCGTGTCCAGCGCCACATTAATAACGCCCACACTTACGGGGAGCTCACCACCTGCCAGTCTGTGACGACTTCCTGCCCTCTACATCCAGGAACCTATCATTATCCCTACTTTACTAGTGAGGAAACTGAGGCCGAACGTGCTCAAGGTCACGCAGCAAACCCCGGCAGCTTGTCTGCGGAGCCCCCACTCTTCACCACCGCAGGGGACCATCTGCCACGGTTCATCACCACGGAAGAGAGCGGTGACATGCCGGTTGGCATGACAACAGTACTGAGCAGAGCCCGCGTCCTACCCCCGGGCCCTGGCGAGAACAGTCCTCCCGGCGTGGGGCGTGGGGCCTCGTGCCCCTTCCCGCTGCCCCCGTCCTGCGGCCTTGTCCGGGCGTCCCTCCTGGACTTGTCCCGCTTAGGGAGGGCGGGCACCCTTACTGAAAACTGGACGCGTCACGCACGGGCCACACACACGACGCTGTCTCACGGGGATCGCCCCTGCTCGCCCCAGCCACCCCGAATGACTGCGCGTGGCGGACGCGGGACCCGGCATGCGAGCCCGGGCGTCCTCGGCCACTGCGCTCGGCCGAGTCGCGCCTCGGCCAGCCCCGGGCCGTCCGCCGACCCGCACGACCGAGGGGGGCTGCCGCGCGGGCGGGACGCGACGCCGCGGCCGGCGCCCCCGGGCCCGGGCCCCGCTCCTCACGGCGGCTCTGAGGCCCGGCCAGGCTGGCCCGGCCTCCGCCTCGCGGGGCCCACCTCCCGCCCTCCGGCCGCCTGTTCCTTTCACGTGGGAAAGCTGCTCCCCGAGCCCGCGCCTGCCGCCTCCGCTCGGGGGACGGCGCCCCTCACCTTCACGGCCGGGCGCGCTCCGCGGCAGCACGAGCCGGGTCCCGCCTGGGCGCCGCCATCTTCCCGGAAGTGACGTCCGGGCCTTCTAGGCCGTTGAAACCATAGAGACGTGGGCAAGCCTCCAAGTCCCGGTCCTCCCGCTAGAATGCGTGGCCTGGGCCCACTCGCCTGTGTAGTTACCCGTGTGGTTGCCATAGAAACAGCCCAGAGCGCGCGGCCCTAGAGGTTCTGGAGGTTCCGGAGGTGCTCGGCTCACCGCCTCCGTGCAGGCCCGAGCAGCCGAGGCTTGGTACCGACTGGCCGGCTCTGGGAGCCCACGTCAGCTCGGGCCCCACACTGAGCCAGCCCCAGGGCACAGACATTTCTCCAAAAAGGACATCAGATGGCCCTTAGGCGTGAAGGATGCTCAACATCAGTAATCGTCAGGGAAATGCAAATTAAAAGCGCAGTGAGGTACTGTCTCACACCAGTCAGATGGCGGGATAAACCTACAGAGGACTAGGGCTGGAGACAAGGGAACCCTCCTGCACTGTGGGTGGGATGGCAGGTGGGTGCAGCCCTGTGCAGAGCAGCATGGAGAGTGCAAAAGAAACCTAAAACTAAAACTGCCTTATGACCCAGCAATTCCGCTTCTGCCTATTATCCAAAGAAATCCAAAGCACTAATTAGAGAGCATCCATGCATCGCCACGTGCATTGCGGCAGCGCTTACGATAGCCAAGATACGGAAGCCACCTAAGTGCCCGACAACAGACGACCGGATAAGGAAGTGGCACATATAACGACGGGGCTCTTCCCTTGGCACAGGTGCCGCCGAGAGGACAACGCTTTGAGAACTGGGGCTCCCTCCCTCTGAACTAGAGCTTGGATAATCACGCGAAAAGCAAGAGCCTGAAGGACTCTGCTGCGGCGTTTTCACCTGCGAGCATCCTCGCCGAGGTCTCTGCTGCGGCGTTTTCACCCGCGAGCATCCTCGCCGCAGACGCGTGGCGCTGCCGCAGCCCTTCCCGGCGGGGCCGCGCGCCCGCGCCCGCAGCGCGGTCTTCTCGCGCCACCTCCTGGCGAGAAGGTGTATTACGTGGTACTTACTTCACGACCAAGAGTCCTCCCTGTGACATACGTAACTGTGCAGATGTCTTGAAAGTTTGAAAAGTGGATGACAAAATGTTAGTTGATTTTTCTCTGTTTGCTAGGATTAAGAAGGTTTTTACCTTTTTCAAAAGCATTTTTCAAAAATGCTTTTTTGTTAAATTGTCTACAGTGAAGTGCATCATGTAATCACTTAAAAAAGCAATAAAAGTTGCCTTCCAATTTCAAAATTTGCTATTTCTGTGCCTAATGCTGAATTTATTTTTAAAAAACCCCAGAAGTTTAATAACATGTATACCTCTAGCAACCTAAATGTCCATGAACAGGCAGCTCGGCCGCGCAGTGTGATCCCTCCTGGTCTCATCCACCCTCGAAGCTGCTTTCTGCGTCGCCCCCGAGTCCCAGGCTTCCCCGAGGTGCGAGCCTGCAAGGGCGCAGGGCGCCTTAGACTGTCCCCTCTGCGGGAGACTGTTTGTTTGACTTGGGCCGGGGCCAGCCCGAGGCCCGGGATCAGCGGGTCTCGGCCCGGGAGACGGGAGACAGGAGGCCGTTTGTCTCCTGCCGGCCCCTGGGCTGCGAGGGGGAGGGCAGGGCTCCGGCCCGGGGCCGGCGCGCGCCGGGGGAGCGCCGTGGGGGTGGCCCCGAAGCTGCTTCTGGCCGCGGTGGAGACCCCGCTACTCCTCCGACTGCCGTCCGCGGGGTCCCGGGAAAGCGGCAGGTGCTGCGCCCGCGCGGTCCGGCAGGCCCCGCCCCTCCAGCCGAGGCCCCGCCCCGCGGAAAGGCGCGGGTCCAAACGCGCGAACCCGCGGGTGCCGGGCCGTGGCCGTCCTGGCGCCGGGAGCCGCGTCTCGGCGGGGGTGACGCGCGCGCGCAGGGACCCGCGCGCTCCGTGAATGACACCGCAGAGAGGGCCTGAGATGAGCTCGACCCCTCCGGACGCGTGAGCCCACCCAGCAGGATCATCGCCCTGGAGACCGCGGACGTGCGGGGCCAGGGAGCAGCCAAGACGACCTCGGGCTCGGAGAGCTCCCCAAAGTCCTTCCATCCTCGGATGCCCCCAGGTCCCTTCCCGGGGACAGGAAAGTCCTCCTTGCCGGCTAATCCCCCCCGTCTCCCCTGTGGCAGGGTCAGCCTCTCGCCCGCCGTCTGCGGAGCCGGCCTCCTCCCCGGCCTCACACACATCTCCTTAGAGCCTCGAATCTCCGAGTATTGAGGGGACCCCATCACCGGCAGTTCTCTCCCCGTCACCCGTTCGGCTCTCCTTGGGGATGGCAGGTCCTGCTCTAAGCCCACCCCCCACCCAGACCCCGTTTTCCGGTGGCGCGTGGCAGCCTGTCCCGCGTCCCACACCCCCAGCTGTTGACATTTCGTCGCCATTACCCACAGGACAAAGAAAGGGCCCCTGTTGTCCAACAATGGGGGAAAGGCCGAGACAATGGGAAATTGTGCTTCCGATGGGGTGGGGACAGAGAAGGAAAGGACAGACAGATGGACAGACGGGGGACTGGACAGAAGGGGTCAGGTTTCTTCAAGCAGCTGGAGGTCCTGAAAGGCCTCTGGCTCCCACCTTGGGAGCCTCTTGCAGTGGGCGATGCACACCCAGGCACCGGGGGGCAGAGGTGAGGACTTCGTTGGGGCAGGAGCCGGGAGGGGTGCTCCTCAGAGAAGGCCCATGGGAAAACGGAGGCAGCGGAGCTTGCCGGCTGCGGGTCTGCAGCCTCGTCTGTAGTCCATCCGCTCGCCCATTGGTCCCGCATCCTCATGGCGCTAATCGAGCCCCCGTTCTCTGGTCCATGAGTGTCTGGAAGGTGCACCCCACTCTCTGCACCCTTCCAGGTGATCATTCCTGGTTGCCTCCTTTACTCCGTATCCCTTCTTGGGCCCCCAGCCCTCATCCCAAGACCAGCATCTCCCCCTGGGCCCAGGACAGTGAGCACTGCAGATAGAGCACCTGGTCGCAGGGCTGGACACCTGTCACTCAGCCTGCTTAGTGGAAACATGGGTGGCAGAGTCCTTAGCACCTTGGCTGCTTCTGTGAGCTCAGGGCAGAAACCTTCCCGCAAAAGTGCAGAAGGAGCACCTGTACTCACCAGGTGTGTTTACGTCCTGCTCTCGGGTCCCTGGACCTCCCAGGGGCCCAGGTGACTCCTCCACCGGGACCCCCTTCCTCCAGCAGGACAGAAAGCTGCCCGTCACCACTCCCTCCACCTCTGCGAGGAGACCAGCTTCTAACAGGTAGGCACGGAGCCGCTGGCCCTCGGTCCCTGTGAGGGGTGTGGAGCTGTGTGCGCACCTGTGTGTAGTGAAATGAGAGCAGAAGCCTCACTGTCAGATCTGGATTCAAACCTGGCAAACCCTCCCCTTACAAGCTGTTTGGCCTCCCTGGAGTCTGCCAAACGAGTCTGTGTATAGATGGGGTTCGTGATGGGTCCTGCCTGGCGGGATTGCTGAGGGGTCATACGAAAGCGCATGCGGAACGCGCTCGGCGGCGTCTCAGGCACGTCAAGCTCCTAGCTGGTCGGCGCTCGCTGTCACCGCTACCCCTTCAGCCGGCCTAGGCGCCCACTGCCACTCTGCTCCTCAGGTCCTCCTGGACAGAACTGGCTCTCTCTCTCACGTCCCTGTCCCAGATACGTTCCTAACCATTGGGAATCCGGTTCGTGCCTGACGCCCGTTTCTCCTGCTGCAAGGCTGTCTTTGGCCTTCATTTGCAAGAAGATGGGGCTCAGCTCCTTAGCTTTCTGACTCCTCAGTGTTCCCCAGGAGTCCTTCATGTAAGCTCAGCCAGTCTCACACACACATGCATGCACACACACGCACACGCGCACACACACACGCACACGCGCACACACACAGCACCCACTGCGTGCCAGAACCTGTGCTGGGAGCTGCAGAAATGAGCTGACACACACGCAGCCCCTGGCACATTCCAGCTACTGTTTTGAGCAGTTCATATCTATTATCTTCACCGGATCCTCACAACGTTTACTGGTGAGGACATGGGGGCAGAGCAATGTTAAGTAACTTGTTCAAAGTCATGCACTTAGGAAGTGGAGGAATAGGATTTTAAAAATGAATGAAACTAGGTTAAGGGGTCCTCAGTTTAAAAAAACGGTCAAGCTGGTGAAGAAGAGATGCAATAAAGGGGAAATCATCGCTGAAATAGACAATCGTGCTTGATGTCTTCTCTATAACTTTATCATTTTATACTTTATAACTACTGGCAACCTGCTGGCATAGTTTATGAATTTGTATTACTTTCAAATTCAAACTGTTAACTTAGTTGCTAATAAAAGTCCTTCCAAGGAAAAAAAGTCCCCAGCCCAGCGCAGTAGGGGAACCTGGCCACAGAGTGGCAAAGCGGGGGAGGGGGAAGCCTTCCCAGGGGAGGTGAGACCCAAACTACACCTGTGAGCAGGAGGTGAGACCAGAAGTCCAGCATGCCTGGGCTGGGGCAGGGGCAAGGTGGAGGCGCGGCCAGGGCTGGGTAAGATGGCTCTGGAAGATGCGGTCAGGCCACGGGCTTTATCTTCAGGGCCACCGAGAGCCACTAGTTTAAGCAGGAGAGAGACAAGGTCATATGTACCCTGGCTTCAGATGGGAATGGGTGTTGGGAGGGTAGAAACCGGAGCTGGCAATCCAGATGGCCAGACCTGGGAAGTGGCACTTGTGACGAGCAGGGGTTAGGCAGGGGAGGTGCTAAATCAGGACCTGCCGACTGCAGTGATGGCAGAGGCAGAGGGCGGCGGGGACTCCCCCACCACCTTCCCTTCGCCACCAACATAAGCCCCTTTCCTGCCCCCACAGCTTCCAGCTGGACCGTCCCCTCTGAGAAGTCCCTGAAGGGAGTTCTCCTCCAACCCTGCTCCCTGCCCCGCCCCCATTTCCTTAGTCCGGCAGCCGGAGCTGGGCGGACTCCCGTCATGCCAGGCTGGCTCAGCATCCCCTCTCTCTGTCTCCTCCTCCTCCTCCCTTGGGCCTTCACCATCTTCCACAAAGCCCTGGGGGACCCAGGTAAGACCTCCGAGCCGCTCAGAATCTGGAAAACAGTAGGAAGGCTCCAGGCGTGGGGAACGTGGGGAGGGCAGCTGTCGGAGGTGCCCAGGAGTGGGTCACTGCTGAGTGGGCAGAGGAGGGGAGGGTCTGCACGGGTACTTGGGGCAGTGGGAGTCAGGGGGTTCCTGCCACTGTGGCCCCCTCTGCTCAGCACCCCACCGGGGCCCCCACTACCTCCTGCCCCCCATCCACGAGGTCATTCACTCTCGTCGTGGGGCCACGGCCACGCTGCCCTGCGTCCTGGGCACCCCGCCTCCCAGCTACAAGGTTCGCTGGAGCAAAGTGGAGCCGGGGGAGCTCCGGGAGACGCCGATCCTCATCACCAACGGCCTGCACGCCCGGGGCTACGGGGCCCTGGGGGGGCGAGCCAGGATGCGGCAGGGGCACCGCCTAGACGCCTCCCTGGTCATCGCGGGCGTGCTCCTGGAGGACGAGGGCCGGTACCGCTGTGAGCTCATCGATGGCATCGAGGACGAGAGCGTGTCGCTGACCCTGCTCCTGGAGGGTGAGGCCCGCGGGTTCCCGCGGGGGGGGGGCGCCTCTCCTGCCGAAGGGGTGGGACCTCCCGGGGCTCCTCCCCCAGCGCCCCCACGCCCGCTTCCGGATGTCCCCACCCCGCCTCGGCTGCCGGTGGTCCCCACACTGTCGCCGCCCCCAGGTGTGGTGTTCCCGTACCAGCCCAGCCGGGGCCGGTACCAGTTCAACTACTACGAGGCGAGACAGGCGTGCGAGGGGCAGGACGGGCGCCTGGCCACCTACGCGCAGCTGTACCAGGGTAAGCCGAGCCCGCCCCGGGCGGCCCCGGGCCCCGGCGGACGCGGCCTCCGCGCCTGGCTCCTGCCGGTGACGCCCCGCGTCCCCCCCCGCCCCGTGTCCGCCAGCGTGGACCGAGGGGCTGGACTGGTGCAACGCGGGCTGGCTGCTCGAGGGCTCCGTGCGCTACCCGGTGCTCACGCCGCGCGCTCCGTGCGGCGGTCCCGGTCGGCCCGGGATCCGCAGCTACGGGCCGCGCGACCGGCAGCGCGACCGCTACGACGCCTTCTGCTTCACCTCGGCGCTGGCAGGTGAGGGGCGGGGCGGGGCGAGGGGCGGGGCCCGGGCCGCGGAGGGGCGGGGCGGGCGAGCGGGGCCCGGGCGCGGAGGGGCGGGGCGGGGGCGGGGCCCGGGCCGCGGAGGGGCGGGGCGAGCGGGGCCCCACCCGCACCGGCGCGCGGCGGGGCTGGAGAGCGCGGCGGGGAAAGCAGGCGCCGGAGGCCGGGGACCAGGGCCCGCCCGCTGTCCCCCTCCCGCCCGCTGCACCGCGCCCGCCCTGCTCGCCGGTGACGCGCTCCGGTCCCCAGGCCGCGTGTTCTTCGTGCCCGGGCGGCTGACGCTGTCCGAGGCGCGGGCGGCGTGCGGGCGGCGCGGGGCGGCGCTGGCCAAGGTGGGCCACCTCTACGCCGCCTGGAGGTTCTCGGCGCTGGACCAGTGCGACGGCGGCTGGCTGGCGGACGGCAGCGTGCGCTTCCCCATCGCCTCGCCGCGGCCGCGCTGCGGCGGCCTCCCCGGCCCCGGGGTGCGCAGCTTCGGCTTCCCGCAGCCCCAGCGGGCGGCCTACGGGGCCTACTGCTACGCGGCGTAGCGCCCGCCCCGCCCGGCCGTCTCCCCGCGCGGGCCCTGCGGGCGGGGCAGGTGGGCGCCCCGGGACACCGGCGGCTTGCGCACGCAGCAATAAAGTCACTTGGGCCGTTTCTGTGTTGGGCGAAGCTGTGCGCGCGGCGAGGCGTGGGGGTCGCGGGGGGTGGCCCCGGCCTCCGCGTGCCGACCGCGCCCCTGGGACGACAGGGTCCGAGGAGGCGCGGCTGCCGCTGAGGGGTGGGCCCGCGGGAGACGGGGGTCGGCGAGGGCGAAGGGAGACCCCCAAAGGGCGCGGGAGAGCGGGAGGCGCGGGGGGCAGCCGGGCACCGCGCGGGGGCGCCACGCGCCCACCTAAGAGGACCGCAAACCCCCAGAAGCGGGGCAAGCCCCAGGCGTCCGCACAGGGACCACGGATGGCGCGTGAGGGGGCCCTAAACACATCCCAGACCGCGTGCGTCCCGCCAGCCGCCCCGACGGGCCTGCGGGTCCGCTGTTGGGAACGGAGGCCGCGGCAGGGGGAGGCGACGGGCCGCACCCCAGGCCACCGCGCCTCGGGCTAGCGCTCCGCGCCCCACGGCCGCCAGGGAACCGCGGAAACCGCGCCGGGAGCGTCCTTAGCATCTGGCCAAAGCAACTCGACAGGCGTGAATTCACTTGTCACGTGTACGCGTGGCAGGCTGCAGTCCTCACGGGTGACAGTCCGACCAGAAGCGCTGTCTGCCCGCCAGGACCCGGATCCCCCGCCTCCGGAGCTGTGAGAAGCAAAAGTTGTCTGAGTCTGGGGTCGATGGTTACAGCGGCCCAAACTAAGACACAGGGGTGCCCTAAAGCGGACGGTGGGTCGAGACGGTTTGTGGGTCACACACTCCCTCCAGGAGCGTTCTCCTTGTGGAGGTGACGGCTGCAGCGTGGGCCGCCGCCACAACCCACCCGTTGCAGGGCTCAGATTCGTCTGTGACCTTGTGCTAAGTTCACATTGTCCCGTCACTGCTTCTTCAAGGTGGCGGCCGATGGCAATTTCTAATTCTTTTAAAGAAAATCCTCACAACAGGGAGGCCAGTGGGACAAACTCCAGCAGCCGCTGCTGCAGTTGGTTCCAAGGCTGTGATCAATATCCGCCACCTCCCTGCTCTCTGGTCCACTCCGGGTCTCTGGGGCCTCCACGACGGGAAGCCTTTCGTGGCCGCGCCCTTGACGGGCCATCATTGCCGCAGCCTCCTGTCCACGATTCCCGCCGGACGTGGGATAGATAATCAGGATCAAATGTCTTTGCCAGTGTAACTCTTTCCTTTGTCTACTGGCCAGTTGGCACAAGGCACGCACATGACCCAGAGGCTGCCGTGGCCTTGGGGTTAGTGGCGCCCTCACTGCAACCCCTGGTAGGTGCGTCCCTTCATCTGGGAGCTGGGCCTTCTCACCCCGCGGAGCCTAAACTCATGGGGGCGGGAAGCACAGACTCCCCACAAGGGCCGTGGGGCCTGACTGGAGAGAGGGGTGCTCTGCTTCCACGCCCCGGGTGCTGACCCTCTCTGTTGGGTACAGCACCGGGCGATGGCCGTTGGTGCAGAATATGTACTGTGCTTTGCAGGCCAGCAGCCTGACCCCATGGGTTTCCCCACGCTGGGGTCTGGATGTGCTGTACAGAGGCCACCCCAATGAGCCATCAGGCCAGTGGTTTCAAGGTGACGTGACGTACTGTGGGGCCACTGGAGCCTGTGGTCGTGTGTCCATCGTCACAGTGTCTTCACTGTCAAATGGATCCCCTTGGGAAGAGGAGATACTACATGGGATCTCAGAAGGATAAGTCACTTCCTTTGTGTCCTTGGATGCTGGTGCCACCCGAGGCACCTGGGCAGGAAAGGCAACTCCATATCCCGAGTATGAACCCCAGGAGGGGCGTCGCTCTGCCCTCCAGATCGAAAGAGGTGCCGTGTAGTCGACGTGCTGCCCAGTGGCTTGGCCGGCTCCTTGAAGGCCACACTGAGGCGTCGCTGTCTGTCTCTGCTGCTGACAGGCCGATCATTCAGCCGTGGCAGGAGCTAGGTCAGCCTAGGTGAGAGGGAGCCCTCGCTGGTCCCCATGTCTATGCCGTCCATGGGCCCATTGTGCAAGGCCTGGCATGGCGGAGGACAAAGGCCGGCTGTTAGCCACTGGAGTCCCTCTGTGCTCTTGGCCGTTCAATGCCTCCTTTGCAGTGAGCGTCCTGTAATGGGATGGCCACAGACACGACACCCACGGCTGTAGGCCACCTTTCTAGCCCCTCCCCCTACTCCACTATCTCCAGTCTCACGCCTTCCGGGCCTCTGAGCAACAAATCAAGCCATTTGCCACTGTCCAAGGGCCCGTGGGCAGCCTTCCCCCAAGTCCCCTTGCCCCCCGGCTAGGTGGGCGGCCATGCACTGCTTGAAACCCTCCCTGTGTCTTTCGGGGCCACCCCTGCGTGGCACTGTCGTGAGCAGCAGCCCCCATTGGCCTCCGATCAGTATGTCTAAGTGACTCATCCACGAGCCAGGCCCCCGCTCCTCCGTCCTCTGCAGGCGGGTGGATCGCAGAGCTCCAGGCTGAGCTGAGAGGCCTCGGTGCAGCGGGGACAGGCCCGACGGTCCGCGTCCTGCTCACCGAGCGGCCCGAGCCCCCCAGCGCGCTCACACTCAGTCCCTACCCTGCCGCTGTGCATCTCTGCGCCCGCCTACGTGTGCTCACGGCTTGGTGGGTCTGAAAAGTCCCGGATCTTAATGCGGAAAGTGAGACAGGGCCGCAGGGCACTCCCGTTAATAACGGAGTTCACAGTCCGGATAGCTGAGCGGGTCAGGACTGCGGGCAGCGGCAGCTCTGAGCCACGGGCGCTTCTGCCACACCGAGAGGCCAGGGGGCTGGGCTGTCGACCCAGCTCCCCCGCCGTCGCTGGTCGAAGGCTGTCTCCAGGGCCACTGACTTCGTGCACGTAGGCCAAGCACGTGTCCTCGGTGGGAAGAGCGGCCTGCGGCTCGCTGAGGTGGCTGCTGAGGGGACGTGGCGGGGACGACCCGATCGCCTCACAAACTTTTGACCTGGTGTCCTATCAGCCTCCAAAGGTGACCGGCGATTCTTCTTCAGTAGCGTCATGAGCTCATGAGCTTTTTACACATTTGATGCGTTTCCAGCTCTGACCCTCATCATTCATTTCAACGCCGAAGGCCTTTGGCCAGTGCGAGTCTTCTCGAGTTGGCTACTGGATCCACCTGCCGTGAACTTGACCTGGGTCTCGTAACCTCCTTATTCTCAAGTCTGAAAAGCTATCCTGGCCGAGGCCTGGAATTTCTCCAGACTCCTGGTTCCCGTTAGCAGGAAGCACTGTGCAGAGGCGACTCGCTGGACACAAGCAGAGCCGTGATCGGGTCGTCCCTACTTCCAAGCCTTTCAGCAAACCGGACACGCAAATCATGAGTTCGTGCCGCCACGTCCAATTCAGATGAAAGATTGGCAGCTTTTGCTTAACTCTCCTTTTCTGACACCGAAAAAGTTCCCCACATCATTCCCATAATCATTTAATTGCTTCATCACAATAAGTAGCACTTTTCAAAACAGAAATTCCAACATTAGGATTTCTCCATGGATCTTTTGTTCTTAGAAATAAAGGTATAGTCAAAACACTGAGTTTTATAGTCACTTGGAAGAAAATTCTTCTGTGTGGCTCTGCTGCCAACTTCATATACAATTAAGTGCATCTGTTTAAGTTTGCCTTAGATTTTTAGAGATCGAAGCGCTTTTGTTCTATTTAATTTAAATTAATTTAATTCCTTTCAATTTAACTTTGGATTTTAATTATATAAAACACGTACATGGTTCCAACATCGAAACCATAAAGCGAGGTGTTAGGACCATTTTACAGGTGAAGAAACTGAGGCCCAGAGAGCATGGTAGCTGGCCCAGCGTCATAGGAGGGTGAGGGACAGGGCTGAAGGGGGCCTGAGGGGACCGGCTTTTTCTCAAGAAGTGGACTGGGTTGTACTCAGGGTCGAGCCTTCCAGCTCCTTCCACTGTTCTTCGTGGGACAGCTGGTGGTCTCCTCTGAACACAAGAGTCTGCACCCCTCGAAGCGAGGGTCCGTCAGCTCAGAGAGAGAGCAGGCTTCTGCTCATGCAGCAGGGGTCCTCCCGTCATGTTGTTCAGGCTGAAGTCTTCCCCACCCCCACCCCCGGGCCTGCTGTCTTCCCAGCACCCCACTTCCCCTCCCACCCCCGCTGCTCTCAGCTGCAGGAGCCCTCAGAGCCCCCCGGCCCTCCCGGCCCTCCCTGCTGGGCTGGGGGCCCGCTTCCTGGCCCCTTTCAGACGCTGTCAAAGCCCCCATTCTCCAGACACAGCTGTGCCAGAGTCCGGCGGTCCCCCATCCCCCCTTGCACAGCCCCGTGGCAGAGGACCAGGTGTCTGTGTGGTGCACAGGGCCTCGGGGAGGGGCTATGTCACCCCCAAGTCTGGGACAGTGGCGCAGGCTCTCCCTGTGGTGGTGGCTGTGGCTGGAACTCCAGGGAGGAAGGCCCAGGGCTAGCCCTGGAGGTGGGGGACCTTGGGATGTGGGGACATGGAGAGGAGATTCTGTTGCCTCAGCCTGGGTCATGACGTCAGCCGAAGAGGCAGAGGCAGGACATGGTTGGTCTCCATCCAGAGAGACCAGAGAAGTCCCCGGGCCCAGGAGGCGGGGAGGTGAGCCAGCTGGGCTGTTCCAGGAGTGGGGGTGGGGGTGCTGCCTGCACCTGCCCTTCTCTGGTCTTCTGCACCCTGACCTTCTCCCCGAGAGAGGCAGCTTGGCCCTGGCAAGACCCAGGCCGGAGGCGGGAGGCTTGGTTTAGGTCACGGCCAGTCAATGACCTGCTGTGTGACCCCAGAAAGTCACTTCAGCTCTCTGGGTCTCAGTTTCTCTGTCCAGGAGATTCCTAAGCTTACCTGAGACATTCTGGCCCTGTGGCTGGGGCAGGCTTCACTGGAAACCTGACTTTCGCTTCTTCCCGCTTCCACCGATCCTGTTTGCTTCTGGCCAAGAGTCCTCGCCTCTGCCTGGAAAGCGAATAGAACCAGGGGGCGATCGCGTGACCGTGGGAGGCGAAGCCAGTGGAGACGGTAGATGAGGTGCCTGACCGGCCACCTCAAAGTACGGCCAGGCCTCAGGGAGAGCGGGCGGCGCAGGGGGCAAGGCGGGAAAGGCTGGGGAGGGGCTCACTGCCGCCTGGGGCATGCTCGGGAAAGCACCCCCTCGCAGGTGCTGGGCCCTCTGTCCGGCTCACAGGACAGGGGCCCGCTGGCCGCCTGACCAGGAGATCTGGTGGGGTGTGTGTGTGAGTGTGTGTGACACAGAGAGGGAGAGAGAGGAAAGCAAAGAGAGAACTAGGTTCTGCTGAGCCCACGGTGGGCCAGGTGCTTTCCTTACCCAGCCCAAGTTCAGGAGTTGTCAGCCAGGACCGACGTCACCCAGTGTGACAGTCGCCACCCAGGGCAGTAAATGCTCCTTAGCCTGCTGTACAGACGAAACGGCTTCAGAGACCTAGGACCTTCGCGAGCTTTTGCCATGGCAAGTGGCGAACAGGAGTTCGACCTTGGTGCCCGCGACCTGAGCTGACAGCCCGGCTGCCATGGAGATCCCCACAGCGGCAGCTGTCCGCTCTCTCGCGTGTCTGCTCCCCACCAGGTGTCCGTCTCTCGGAACAGGCCGTCCCGACCAGCCCTTGCCAGACCCAGGTGCTGCCGCCCTCTGCCAGGGCTGGACTCCCCCAGGGCGCCGAAATGTGTGTCCGCGCCTCCAGCCATGAGAGGAGGTGGCGAGGAAAGTCGCTTTCTCTGTCTCCCCAGGTCACAGCCAGGGTTTCGGGAGGCAGGAACTGTGGTTACGTGCGAGCCACCGCTGGGATTGCATTTCAGCCGAGCTGCCCAGCTGAGCTGCCTGGGAGCAGAGCGCGTAGGTGCAGGCCAGGTGCACTGCCTGGAGGAGGCCTGTGGAGGCATGGTCTGTGTGGAGCAAAAGGGTTCTGGGACCATCTGGTGCTGACCTGTCCCCAAAGGCCTTCTCAGATCCTCCTCTCCACTAGAGGACTTGGGACAGCACCCCCAAGGCCCAAAATAGTGCCTGGTCCTTAGTGGACACTCAGCATTTGCTTAACAAAATGAGTAAACTGAGCTCTCTTCCTCCCCAGGTTGTCCCGGGCACCTTGCTCTGCCCTTCAGTCTCACATGCCTGCCTGGGCCATTTCTCTTCCTGAAGGACTGTGCTACTCCCCACCCCGGGTCTTCCTGGCCTGTCTCTACAGGACGTGGTCTCGAGGAGGGACCAGAATTCCACCGTCAGATCCTCCAAGTGTGGGGTGGGGGAGTTTTCCATGAACTTCTTTGGGGACCAAGCCCGCAGTGCTGGGAGCAGCAGCCAGGCAGGGCTGGGGGTAGGCAGTTCGTGGGAGGGCAGCCCGGGGTTCCCAGACAGGAGGGACTTGGGTGCAGTCCAGGTGGGGGGACAGGAACCTGCCCGGAGGCTGCATGTGCCCTGCAGGCACCTTGCTTTACTCAGGATATGTGGTTTGTGCCGCTGGTGATCATGTAGGCCAGAGCCTTGGACAAGCTCTCCTCGGTGCCACCACTGGTACCCAGGGGACAGGACCCTGGCGTCTGGCTGTCCTGCCTGCAGTCTGTGCCAGGGGCTTTGCCTGGAGTCCCAGGACGGAGGAGGGAAGGAGGAGGAGGAAGGAGAAAGAGAGCCTGGGAAAGAAGCGGGAAGCAGAGGCCCCAGAGCTGGGGGGGGTGTCATTGGTATTCTGGGCGCCCCGGAGTCCCCAGCGGCCGGCGGCCCTGAGGGCCCACCCCCTGGCACCAGGCTGCACATTCATCTTCCACAGCCCTGGCCGAGGGGCCCTGGGGCTCCCAGCAACGCCTGCCTTTTGCACCTTGGTCTTCACGAGCAGCGATGTCCCCTCACAGTGCCACTCCCCCCCACACACACACACGCACGCACATGCACACACACCGGGTCTAGAGAGTTCCTGACTGGCTTCGCTTACCCCACGAATCTGCTGTCTGACCTCATCCCTCCAGCCCCGAAGCCAGCCCCTCCTCCGGGCGGCGACCCCGAGCACCAGAGACAAAGCGCAGCAGCGCGTCTCCCGGGAGGCCCACAGGCCCTTGCACCTCATCCTGCCCCAAGAAAGGGGTCCCTCCCCCACCTTGCGTGCGGGTGTCTCTCCAGCCGCAGAGCCTCCCATCCTCTCTTCCTCCTTTCCCCTGTGGTCGAAGTCTGAGTCCTGCCCCCGCCCCCGTGACCGGCAGGGAAGTCCCTCCGAAGTCTCACTCGCGTCCCTGCAGCTGCGCCGTCGCCCTCCGGCTCGCGAGCGCCCCCGCCCCGCCCCCCCGCCCCGAGTCCTCGCTGCTCAGCCCGGAGGGTGTCCTACTTCGCTCGTCCTCGCTCCGGCGACCGGCGCCGCACCCGGCGCGGGGAAGGCGGCGGCTCCGTGACCCTCGCGAGCCCCGCGTCGGGGCCGGGGGGCGGGGCAGCCCCGCGGAGGGAGGGGCGGAGGCGGGGGTGGGGGGGGAGCGGGTTTTGTGCGGCGCGGCCCGGCGCCGGCTCCCGAGCATCCCGAGCGCCCGGCCTCTCCGCGCGCCCGCGCAGTCCCCGCCGCAGTCTGGGCCGCAGCGGCAGGACGGAGCCGCCGACGCGGCGGGGCCCCGGGCCTCGGCCGCCCCCCGGTGAGTGCGCGCCCCGCGGCGCGGGCCGGCGGCCGGGACCGGGGCGGGAGGGGGGCCTCCGGGTGGCCCGCGCCCCCCGCCCCGCAGCCCTCGCCCCCCGGGCCCCGGCCCCCTGCCGCCGCGGCGGGGTCCGCGGTGCGCCCGCTGCTGCTGCCTCCTCGGCCGCTGCCCCCCCGTCCCCCGCCGCCGCTGCTAGCGGAGTGACCCGCGGCCCCCGGTGGCCGGGGCTGACGGGAACGCCCCCTCGGGCCCCGCGTCCTCCTGCTGCGCGCGGCAGCCCTCCCCGGTCCCCGTCAGCCCCGACTCCGTGCGGGGCGCAGCCCGCGGGGCAGCGAGGAGCCGGCCGGCCCCCGGGACACCCCGGGACGGCGGCCTCCGGGCCCCCCACACCCGGACGGCGGCCTCCGGGTCCCCTCCCCCCGGACGGCGGGCGGGAGCCGCCGCGGCGGGCGGGCCTGGCGGCCCCTGGGGCTGGAACCGCGCTGCTGGCCGGGCGACCTTGGCCAGGATGCTGACCTCCCGAGTTCCTCCTCCGCGGAGAGCTCAGCCGAGGCTGCGCCTGGAGGGCACCGGGGAAAGGGAAGGGAAGGGAAGGGGAAGGGGAGGGAAGGAGAGGGGAAGGGGAAGGGGAAAGTACTCCCCGCGCAGGTACCGCTCCGCTCCCCTGCCCGGCGCCGCCGCGGGGCCGCTCCCGTCAGAGTCGCTCTGCCACCGGCCGTCAGGGGCCCAGAGAGCCGCCTCAGTTTTGTCACCCCCCCCCCACCTTCATACCGGCCTCGCTTCCATTCCAGATGGCAGGGGCAAGGGGCGCCCTGGCCCACAGGCCCACCTGCAGCAGCCAGTGGGCCCCCCATGGCACTCCAGTGCCCCCACCCACGCGTGCCAGTGCCCTCGCTGCCAGGCTAGCTGTGCTGTTCACACGGCCTCCACCGCAGTTCAGGTTCTATAACACGAGGCGCTACAGTAGCTCAGCTGGCGAGGTTGCTGATGGGGTCATTAGTGGCGCTTCCACCAAGCAGCCTCCTTCCACCATGCCGGCGGCCGCCCCGGCAGACCCTGCCGAGGCCAGCTGTGCAAGCTGTGCAGTGGCCTTGCTGCCACCGCACAGCCACTGAGGGCAGAGCTGAGAGCGTCCCTCCTGCTGTGGGGGACCTGGGCTGTGGCCCCGTGCAGCCCGCTGACCCTGCTGAGCTGGAGCTTGCTTCCCACGGGGCAGACCTTGGATGCCAGCTGATGGGCATTCGGCATGGAGATGGTGGGTGTTGGGTGTGTGTAGGCATGTGTATGTGCGCACACGCACCTGCATGCACACACGGACATGTATGTGCACACATGTGCACGCACACGGCCTGGTTCTGCGTGGGCTGGGTCTGCAAAGCCTGAGAGAAAGATGGACGGCCCTCGCCAGATAGCAATAATAATATAACGAGAGGGAAGCTTCCTGAACAGCTTGGGGACACTCAAGATAAGGACAGAAATCCAGACACTAGGGCAGGAAAGAGAGCTGGAGAGAGCGATGGTGTGGCACCAGGGGAAGGGAGGGAAGACTGCTGAGCTCTCGCGGGTAGGGATGGAGCCGGCCCAGCTCAGAGGAGAAGGCGGAGCGGAGGGGCCAGGTGCAGGGCATGGAGAAGGCCAAGGCCTGGGCCCCTGGCTCTGAGTCCGCTGCGGGACAAGGACGCCCAAGTCTCTCAGGACTCCCAGCTGTACCAGGAGGGGCTGAGGCCCCAGCGCGGCGTGACTGGTGGGGGCGGCTGGCAGAGCTCTCTGACTGTGAGGGCTGGACACCCAGGGGCAACTCCTGGCCTCTCTGGTCAATGACTCCCCTTCCCAGGGGTGGGGGTGGAGCACCCTCCGTGTCGATGTCCTGCTCCCTTCAAAACAGACGTGACAGGGCGTCTGGGGTGTTGGTCCTAGAGTGGCTCCAACTCTATGGGTTTCTGGGCTCCCCTAAGAGAGCTGGGAGGGGCCTGGCACAGGACCTGGCACAGCTCAGATGCATGGCCAACAGTTTCCCCAGCGCCCGAAGGCAATGCCTGCCTGCACCAAATGGTTCCCCACCCCTCCCCCAGAAAACAGACCTCCCAGGCAGCCCCCATGTCCACCGCTGGTCTTAGCTCCTCTGATCTGGCCCTTTGATGACACCCTGGGCACCTGGCGCCCGCTATTCCTTCCCCAACTCTGTTCCTGAGGAGAGGATGTTCAGCCACAGTGGGGGAGAGGGAGGCCACAATGGTGAGGAGGCATCCCCAGGAGGGTCTGGGGGAAGAAGGAGATTTCCCCTCAGCTCAGGCTCGGGAAAAGGGGGACATGCAGGAAGGTTGAGCCTGAGAGGGCAGGGAAGATCGAGGCTGAGCAATGGGCCTGCAGGGGGAGTGCGCAGCCCGTGCGCATAGCCCGGTTTCTAGGGAGACACGCGGTCTGAGCTTCACCCCTCCCCTGCAGCCCTGGCCTGGTCCATGGCAGACCTGGGTCTCTGTGGTCTTCCAAGCCCAGGCCGACCCTCAACGACGACATTGGACACTAGCTCTGCAGCCTTCCCCACGGGGGCACATCGGCCTGGTGCCTGACTTGGCTTTGCAGGGGACTCAGAGTCAGCCCTGTCCCTCTCGGGGCCCTGTTTCTCAATGTCACAGCCCCATCTTTCTATTAGGAGCATGTAAATGCTTTGAGATCTTCAGAGGAATATTCTGGGTTCTCACAGCTCTTCTAACAGCCTCGGGCAGGAGGGAGACGGCCCCTCCCATTTATTCTTGCCTTCCCCCTTAACCCTCCCTCCTACCCGCACCCCCCCACCTCCCGCCCAGGGCTGGGGTGGGGGGAGGAAGAGGCTGGACAGAGGCCAGACTGGCGGAGACAGGGGCTTTGTCCCAGCTGATTTCTGAGCCAGGAGATCCGGTGGGAAAAACCCGTGCCAGGCAGAAAGGAAAGGCTGGAGGAAGAAAGGAGAGGGCAGCCAAAGAGGGGGGCGCAGGATGCTGGGGAGTAAAGAGAAGAGTTTCCTTATAAGTAATAGTGCGGGGAGGGAGGTCGAGGAGGGATTGGGCTCCGGAGTTGTGAGTTGCCTGGGTTGAGTCTAGGAAGCCCTCCTGGAGGAGGCTAGATGGGCATGGTACTCGGAGGCAGGGAGGAGTGGGGAGGTTGGAGGCGTACTGTGGGAGGAGGGGGCTCTGGGTTCAAAGAAGGAATCTGGCCCTGGGAGGGGCAGAGGAGACTTGGACAGCACCCACCATTCATGCTCTGTGCTGTAAGCATTTATTGAGCTCCTACTGTGTGCTGGGTGCTGTGCACCTGCCAGGAGTTTTAGGATACAGAGCACTCCTGAAGCACATAGCTTCATTGAAACCTGGGTGGTGGTGGTGCTCCCCACAAGCAGGAAAACAGAGGCCCAGAGAGGGGAAGGGACTTGCCTCTGGCCAAGAGCAACTGACTGGGACCCAGGTCTTGACCCTGAAGGAGAGTCTGTTGGTGGGGCGACAGGATCAGACACAGAGAACCAGTGGCGAGGCAGGGGCAGCTGGGGCAGGGCACGTGTGTGTCTGTGTGGATGTGGCTGGGGCCGGGAGAGGTCTGGCCTGAGGTCTGACCCCATCTTTCCTCCTCAAGTCCCCCCTCAGCCTGCAGCATGGCCCCACTGTTCCTGCCTCTGCTGGCAGCCCTGACCCTAGCCCGAGTGCCTGAGGCCTTGGCGGATGCCCTGGAAGGGGACAGCTCAGGTAAGCAGCCCCCTCAGCGTCAGCGCCCTGTGGCAGGGAGTGGCCGACCTCTTCCCGCCTTGGGTGACGGAGGAGCAGGAGATAGAGCTGGGAGGACCATGGGGAAGGGGCTGGGCTGGACACTTGGAAATGAGGGGGGAGCCCTGGGGGCCGGCCCGGGTGCGGGGGCGGGAGCTCAGCCGCGCTCCCCCGCAGAGGACCGCGCCTTCCGCGTGCGCATCGCGGGCGCCGCGCCGCTGCGGGGCGTGCTGGGCGGCGCCCTCACCATCCCGTGCCACGTGCACCACCTGAGGCCGCCGCCCGGCCGCCGGGCCGCGCTGGGCTGGCCGCGCGTCAAGTGGACCTTCCTGGCGGGGGGCCGCGAGGCCGAGGTGCTGGTGGCGCGCGGGCTGCGCGTCAAGGTGAGCGAGGCCTACCGGTTCCGCGTGGCGCTGCCCGCCTACCCCGCGTCGCTCACCGACGTGTCCCTGGCGCTGAGCGAGCTGCGGCCCAACGACTCGGGCGTCTACCGCTGCGAGGTGCAGCACGGCATCGACGACAGCAGCGACGCGGTGGAGGTCAAGGTCAAAGGTGAGCGGCGGGACGAGTTCCCGGGAGGGAGGGGGAGGGGCCGGGGGGAGCAAACGCCCTGGACGCCCGAGCGAGCGAGCGGAGAGGGGGTGGCGGGGAGTCGCGCGTCCGCCGGGGCGTCCGTGCTCGGGTCCCCTAGCGGGGACGGAGCTCAGGGCCCGCGCGACCGCACCTCGGGACCCCCCCCCCCGTGTCCCTCAGGGGTCGTCTTTCTCTACCGGGAGGGCTCTGCCCGCTACGCCTTCTCCTTCGCGCGCGCGCGGGAGGCCTGCGCCCGCATCGGCGCCCGCATGGCCGCCCCGGAGCAGCTGTACGCGGCCTACCTGGGGGGCTACGAGCAGTGCGACGCCGGCTGGCTGTCCGACCAGACCGTGAGGTGCGCCCCGCCGTCCCGCCGGGCTCCCGGCCCCACCCCCGCCCCGGGAAGGGGGCTGGTCTGCGGGGGCGGGGAGGACCCTGCAGAGCTGCGAGGACTGGACTGCGGGCCACATGGAAAGGCAACGTGATTGGGGGGCTCGCCGCGGGCCGCTCCCTGGTGAGGGCGTCTGTGCTCCTCCCCAGGTACCCCATCCAGACCCCACGAGAGGCCTGCTACGGCGACATGGATGGCTTCCCTGGCGTCCGCAACTATGGAGTGGTAGACCCGGACGACCTCTATGACGTCTACTGCTACGCCGAAGACCTGAACGGTGAGTGGGGCGAGGGCCCCCCGGGGCATCTGCCCTTCTCCAGTGCCACCCACGGGTCCTCCCGGGGCCTCTACTGGGCCTGATTGCCCCCTATGTGATTAAGGGGACAGCCAGGGGCACGGAAACCATTGGCGTCCCTCCCTCGCAACACTGTCACCGAGTGGAGTTCAGGACCAAAGCCTCAGGCAGGTGGCGGAGACTGGGCTCGCGTGTGGATTCCGCTGCTGACCGCCTGCAGCCCTCCGCCTCTTAGCATCTCTGGGCCCCAGTTCCCGCCTTTGCAGCGCGAAGTTGGGCCAGGTTCCTCTGAGCATCAGCATTCATCCTAAGGTTCTATGCAGACTCTGACCCACCGAGGCCTAGAGAAGCTCGCCCAGGGTCCCCGTGGGAACCCAGGGTGGCAGGGCTACCAGCTTCCTGGTAACCCAGCCTCCTTCCCCCGCCCTCAGGGGAGCTGTTCCTGGGTGCCCCCCCAGAGAAGCTGACGCTGGAAGAGGCCCAGGCCTACTGCCGGGAGCGGGGGGCAGAGATTGCCACCACGGGCCAGCTGTATGCCGCCTGGGATGGTGGCTTGGACCGCTGCAGCCCGGGCTGGCTGGCCGATGGCAGTGTGCGCTACCCCATCGTCACACCCAGCCAGCGCTGCGGTGGGGGCCTGCCTGGCGTCAAGACCCTCTTCCTCTTCCCCAACCAGACCGGCTTCCCCAACAAGCACAGCCGCTTCAACGTCTACTGCTTCCGAGGTGAGCCGCCTCCCCGCAGGGGCCAAGGCCGACCTCGCAGAGGCAGAGGTGGCCCCGAGGTCCTGCCCCGGCCCCGAGCATCTGCTCTCAGATCTTTGCCATTCGCCTGAAGGAGGCTCGGGGACGCTCATCTTGTCATCTAGTGTCCTGGTCAGGTTCTCTGGGTGGCCGTGTGGCCTCAAGGAGTGCGCGCCTCTCTGGATCTCCTCATCTGCCTCAGTAGTCCGTGCCTTCCCTGTCTTCAAAGCCCTCACAGAGATTTCCAGAACCTTCAGCTGTGATCCTTAACTACTAAATACTGATGGAAAGACATGGGTCCCCCACAGGGAGAAGGTCCTCAAGGACGGTTGGGTATAGCGATGGCTCCCTGTCCACATCTTACATGGGGACCTGGGGAGGCAGCGTCTGGAACCCCCGGAGGCACAGCACCCAGTCTGAGGGTGACTGACGGTCAGGAAGGCAATACGCTGGGGTGTCTGAGTCCTCACCCCCATAGTGAGCCCGCAGTACTGGTACAAGGGCCGGAGACAGAAACGGGAGCAGAACACACAGCCTTCACTATCAGGGAACCCCTAGTCTGAAGGAGGAAGCCACAGCTCCCGCCATGGAAGCCCCCAGTTTGAGAGACGACAAGACACCTTGCTCCCAGCATGAGCAGAGACTGAGAGGAAAGCATCACTCCCACTGGGACTGACCTCCAGACATCCCTGGCTCGGGGCGGGGGATGGCGGGGGTTGGGGAAGTAAGGTCTATAGGAAGACATGTCCATCTGCAAAGGCTTCCTGAAACAGGGGTGACAGTGCTCAGCACCACCACCACCCCCGCCATCATCCCCATCATCGCCATCATCATCACCATCGCCAACCATCATCATCGTCGCCGTCACCACCATCGTCGCCATCATCCCCATCATCCCCATCATCACCATCATCATCACCATCGCCAACCATCATCATCGTCGCCGTCACCACCATCATCGCCATCATCCCCATCATCACCATTATCCCTATCATCATCATCATCACCATCAGCCACCATCATCATCGTTGCTGTCACCACCATCATCGTCTTCATCATCACAGCTCACACTCCTATGCGCTGATCATAATCAAGCGCCAAGCACTGGTCTGGGGAGAAATGGAAAGAGGAACTGAACCGGGAGGCAAGGGGAGGGGGAGGATGACTGTGGCTGCAGACGGGTGGAGGACAGGGCCAGGCGAGGGCCCAGGTCTGGCTGTCTGGCATCAGCGAGGCTCACCGAAGCGGGTGACGAGAGCAGGACGTGCTGTCCTGTCTCGTCTGGCCGAGCACTGACATCCTTCAGGGCTTCTCTTAGCCCAGTTCCACCTCCGCTTCGTTGGTTTCCGCTCTTGTTTTACTTCCCTGGGGACGAGGTGATCCGATTTAAAGGAAGCAGAACCCAGGATGGGTGGCCCCCCTTTACCCTATTGCCTCAGCCTGAGACCCTCGCGTGGGGACTGTTGAGTGTCCTTCCTTCCTGGGTCCTTCCGTGGGGACGGTAGCCTGTCCCTTTCCACGCCTCGCCCCAAGCCCAAGGTGCCGAGGCCATTCTGTCCGTCTGTCCGCCGCCGTCCTCTTACTCGAGGGAAGATCTCCCCTGAGCCTTGCCATCCCGTTCTGTCTAAAGCAGGACGCCCCATCCCGTCTCCCCGCTCTGCTCAGTTGTTCTTCGCCCGGTGACACTACACTAGATGTTTCTTTGTGAATCACCTGCCCTTAGGGTGTAAATTCCCAGCCGAGGAGGAAGCTTGCTGCTTTGCTCTCCGCTGCGTCCTCAGTGCCCTGGAGAATGCGTGGCGCCACACGTGGTGGGCGCTTGATTGATGCCTGAGGAATGAGTGATGGACACCAGGGGTTCTCCCCAGGGAGGGTGGGGAGATGACAGAGAGAGCCCTCGGAGACTAACCCAGAACCTCGCATGCTGGCCGTGACCCGGGAGGGCAGGGCCACCTGTCTAATACCGTGTGTCCTGCCGCAGACTCGGCCCAGCCATCTGCCATCCCTGAGGACTCCGACCCAGACTCTGCCCCGGCCTCTGATGGGCTGGAGGCCATTGTCACAGTGACAGAGACCCTGGAGGAGCTGCGGCTGCCTCAGGAAGCTGTGGAGAGCGAGTCCCGAGGAGCCATCTACTCCATTCCCATCCTGGAGGATGGAGGAGGCAGCTCCACCCCAGAAGACCCGGCAGAGACCCCAACGACCCTCCTAGGTAACTCGAGCTCCTCACCGCAGGGGTCTGCCCCTGCGAGGCTGGGGGCAGAAGGCCAGCTCAGTGCGGGGCTTACGGCGGCACGACCCTGCCCCGGCGGTCCTCAGCAGCTCCGCGCTGCGGCTCTGCCGGCCTTTGCCTTTCCAGCAGGTTCCACTCCCAGCTCTCTGGGTCTGGAGATGCTGGGTCCAAGGAGCTGCCCTCTGGGAAGGCGGCGCCCCTGTCTTTGGTGTCTCCCCCGCCCCCACCTACCCAAAATAGAGACTTTGAACCCCCTGGGAGAGGGCCGAGCGAGGACCATGTTCTCCCGGGCTCCAGACGGCTCACAGGGCCTTCTAGAGTGTCACAGAGCCTTCTCCGGTGTCGCCTCAACAGTGCATGGCGGGCTGGACTTCTCCGGGGTGGAGCGCAGACAGCCCCCTCCCCTCCCCTCCCCTCCCGGGCCCTGTCCCCGGTGCTGAACCGTCCCCGCTCTGCCTAGAGTTTGAAACCCGCTCCCGGGAGCCTCCCGCCGGGTCCTCAGAAGAGGGGGACGAGGCGCCGGGGGACGCGGAGCCGCCCGACGAGCTCAGCAGCCAGGACCCCGGGGCCCCTCTGCCCACGGAGCCAGGCCTGGAGGAGTCGCCCTCCCCGGCCTCCCCGCGGGCGAGGGCTGTCCTGCAGCCCGGGGCATCGCCACCTCCCGATGGAGACACAGAGGCCCCCAGGCCCCCAAGGGTCCTAGGGCCACCCACGGAGACTCTGCCCACCCCTGGGGGGAGGAACCTGGCACCCCCACGACCTTCCACTCCAGCTGCGGAGACGGAGGCAGGGGAGGAGACTGGGGGTCCCGAGGTGTCTGGGGTCCCTCGAGGCGAGACTGAGGAGACGGGGAGCTCCGAGGGTGCCCCCACTCTGCTTCCCGTTACACGGGCGCCCGAGGGCACCGGGGAGCTGGAGGCCCCCTCCGAAGAGAATTCTGGAAGAACTGTCCCAGCGGGGACCTCAACGCGGGCCCAGCCGGTGCCGCCCACTGACGGTACCAGCCACGGCGGGGTGGCCGTGGCGCCCTCGGCAGGTAATTTTGCCCAAGGCTCGTCCTCCCCGTTTCTCCCGCTCCTCTCCCTCGCCCTGCAGCTCTGGGTCACCTGACCTGTAGGCCTCTGACCCAGCATCGCCCCAGACTCTCCTGTCCTTCTCCTCCATCCTGCCCACCTCCCGCCGTGGGTTTCCGTACGGACACCCCACCCTGCGACTTCCACCCGGCTCTCTGATTGCTCGCCCCGTGGCCACCGGCTCCATGCCCCCAACGCTGTGACCCTCTCCCTGTCTCTGGAAGCCCCAGCACTGACCACCTTGGGCTCTCCTGCCCTCGGCCCTCCACCTGCCTCACATCTCGCTGACCACACAGAGCACCCTCCTGCCACATGCGTCAGGGAGCCCTCGCTGCCTGTCGCCCTCCAGGGCCAGGCCAGTCTCCCACTGCCTCGTCCCTGTCCTGTGTGCCATCCCCTTCAGCTGCCTCCCCCTAACATCCAGGGAGCCTGGGCCCCGTTCCTAACCCTCAGCCTCTGGGGTCCAGGGGAGTCCTTATGCCCACAGAGCCTTAAGCGACTACTTCTGTGAAGTATTTTTTTTATTGTTTCATGGAAAACAAGTCTTGGAAATAAACATTAAACTGCTTTATAGCCAAACTCTGGCACCCTCTGTCTGCACCCCCAGCTGCCTGCCCTTTGCAGTCCGTGGATTCGTTTCACCGGCAGCTCCCTGGTGCCTCTCTTTGGCGCTCTCTCTCTCTCTCTCTCTCTCTCTCTCTCTGTCTCTCTCGGCCTTGCTTCCTCTTTCACCTGCAGCCCGCACCCTTCCCTGTCCTCGCCAGTCTAACACCCTTCCCGTTCCTGCACCCTGTCCTTCTCGGGTGTCTCTCCACCTCCTGACTGCTGAGATCCCAGACCCGACTGTAACACGCCCGAGAGAGATCCTTGTCCATCAGTCAGCCAAGTGCTGGGAGGTGTGGTCCCTCCCGCCTCAGGGGAGAAATCCCTGCAGGGTGTGTGTGTGCGCGTGTCCATTTCTGGTCCATCTCACTTATCATCCCACACAGAGCCGCGCACACAGACTCGTGACCGAGAAAGTCGCTCTTAGCATAGAGGTGGTCCCGGCATCCAGGTGCCCCGGGGCCTGCCTCTGGCCCACATCCCAGCAGGGGGACCGTGTCTAACTTCCATCCCACTGCCCCCACCTCCCACTCCTCCACTAACCCCTGCACTAATGACTACCCCCGCCTGGGAAGAATGGTTCCACCCTCCCTAAACCCAAAGTGTCTTAAAATCCCTAATTCTAGGCTCACGCACTGTGGCTGCTGGCTCCCCGCACCCCAGCTGGCCTGGGAGTTCAGCACTGGTGGGGTGGGGTGGGCAGGGCATTCAGAGGGCAGGGGAGCACCATGGGCAGTGTCTGCAGTGTCTTAGCTGCCCCTCGTGGAGGACGAGGACAGGTCCCCTGGCCTGCTATTGCAGCAGGTAAAAGTTAAAACTCTGGCTGTACATCGTAGTTGGCCCAAAGAGGGGGAGGAAGGAAGACCAGAATGGCTCAAGAGGGGTTCCTTCACCCCACTCTGCCCATTTTGGCTTAGGTTCTGCTTTTCATAGCTAGGGGGTTGGATCTGTGGCCTGGCACAGGGACCAAGTTTGAAAGCTTCTGCACCCCTCCCCGGTCTGGAGGATGGAGAGAAACACCAGGGGCAGCAGGAAAGTGTGAGGATGGGAGGGGCCTGGTGCCTAGAGGGTTAATGTAACACCTCCCCTCCCCCTTTGCCCTGGAGGGTAGCTCTACCCAGTTGAAAGAAAAGGATTGGCAGGAGAAGAGATGACAGGGTGGTGGTGCTGGAACAGCTGATTCATTTCACCCCAAACAGCTCGATCATCCCAGCAAAATGCTTGGAGCCAGCTCCAGCTTCTCCCCCACCTCTGCTGCGATCCGCAGCAGGCAGGGGGATCTCGGGCCAGAGTGAAGCATTGTGGGCCTTGGCCTTGGCTGCTGGGGGTGGATGGCACGGTCTGAAGGGCCCAGCCCGGGGCTGTTTTCACTGCCTAGGGCTGAGAGCCCTGACTGGTGCTGTCAGGCTGTGGGGTTCTCTTCCCCTGGGTCGTGGGGACCAGAAAGGAGTGCAATCGGACAGCCCCTCCAGCACCCAGGCCTAGCCTAACTCACCCCGGGATCCAGTCCAGAGAAGGCTGATGGCCGGACTGAGCTGGAGCGAGACAGCAGAACGCAGGTCCTCAGGGCAACCTGGGAGTCTGGGAAGACTGCCTGGAGGAGAGGGAGCCTGAGGAGGGAGTGAGATGGAACAGCAAGAGCTTTCTAGGCTGCGGAGCCTGCAGAAGGCCCTGGTGGAGGAGGGAGAGGAGTCGTTAGGAGGGAGGGTCTGCAGGGGCAGGAGAGGTGAGGGGATCGGGGATCGTGATGTTGAGAGTGCGGGGGCCAGCCCTAAAGGGTGGGGAAGCCACTGCAGTGTCATTCTTGTGCCTGGGGACAGTGTGGGAAGTGGGTCGCATCTGCACTCAGCTTCTGGGGCTTTCTCTGCCCCGTGGACAGCAGGGGGAATGGTTAGCTCCATCTGGACCCCCACACCAGGTCCTGGGAGCAGTGAAGCAGGCCGCGCTCTCGGGTGCTGTGGGGACTGTCCTCTCCTCCACTTCCACGCAGCCTGTCCCACTGTACAGAACCGTGCTGGGACCCGGCACACAGAAAGGGGGTGAAACCCCCAGAGTAAAACGACCTGGCCAGTGTCGCCCAGTAGAGCTCGGAGCCAGACAAGAGCCCAGGCCTCATGACTGACAGCCTAGCGCCGCTCCGCTTGGCGGGACCGGGCCCTGAGGGGCACTGTCCCCTGGCCACTTTCCCTGGCCCGTGAGACTAGGCCCACACCGGAGGGTGTGACAATGGCTGGCATAGGGCTGGGTCAATGCTGGGGCGAGGTGAGTGGGCCAGAACCCGGGGCTGGGCTCAGGCCGGAGGCAGGCTCCAGGGAGAATCTCCGGGTGCTGTGCTAGCTTCCAGGACAGGGGGGATAGGGCTGGGGGCGCTGAACCCTCTCCAGAAGGACTCAGAGTTGTGCTCCTCAGCTCCCCCCACCTCACTTCTCTCCCCCCTCTCAGGTGACTGTGTCCCCAGCCCCTGCCACAATGGTGGGACGTGCTTGGAGGAGGAGGAGGGGGTCCGCTGCCTGTGTTTGCCTGGCTATGGGGGGGACCTGTGCGATGTTGGTGAGTGTGTTGAGGGGCGGGGGCCGGGTGGGGTAGACATGAAGCCTGGACCCACCACAACGCGCTGGTCCGGGAGGAGGGAGGGAGGCCACTGGTCTTGGCCTTGCCGTTGGTGAATCCCCAGTTTAGGCAGGTCACACCTCTCCGCGCCTCGCCCTCGATGCCCTCAGCGGGTCGGTGGGACCAGAAATGCCCGTCTCGGGGTCGGGGGGGAGGGGCGCCTGCGCGCTCCGGGCATCTGGAGCCAGGGGTGCCAGTCTCCGTCCTCCAGGGAGGAGAGGAGCGCGCGGCTCTTCTCCAGGGTGCAGGACTGCGGGACCCAGGCGGGGACCCGCGCCCGGGGCGGAGGGCGTCGGGCGGGGCGCCAGGGCCCATCCAGGCCCCTCCCCCTCCCCCAGCGCGTTGGCCCCGCCCCCGCCGCCGCGGCGGGCGGAGCCGGCCGCTCGGCGGGTGCCGGGCCGTCGGGGTCCTCGCGCCCAAGTCGGCCGCCCTCTGCGCCGCAGGCCTCCGCTCCTGCGGCCCCGGCTGGGACGCCTTCCAGGGCGCCTGCTACAGGCACTTCCCCGCGCGGCGCAGCTGGGAGGAGGCGGAGACGCGGTGCCGGGCGCTGGGCGCGCACCTGGCCAGCATCAGCACGCCCGAGGAGCAGGACTTCCTGAACGGTGCGCCGGGACCGGGGGGGGGGGGCCCGCTCAGCGCCCCCGACGGACGAGCGAGCGCCCACCGGCCCCGGCCTCTGTGCGCGCGCGTCCCGTCGCTGCGCCCGTCGCTCGTCCGCGCCTTCCTCCCCCCCGGCCCACTCCGCCGGCGGGCGGGGGCTTCGGGCAGGGACCCCCGCGTCCGCCTGGCCGTGCGGGGGGCCGCCTTCCTCTGCCCCCGCTCTGGCTGTCCTCCCCCCACCGGCCCCCGCTGGACGTTTTCACACTTTCCTAGAGACTCCCCGGCCTCGCCCGGGTGGCGCTTTCCTTCGTCCCTCGCCCACCACGTCCCCGCCTCGCGCCCCGCGCCGGGTGCGGACGCGGGAAGGCGCCGGGCAGCGGCCGCCGCCTGCTGGCCGCGGGGCTCACTGCACGCCCCTCCCCCCCGCCTCCCCAGATCGGTACCGGGAGTACCAGTGGATCGGCCTCAACGACAGGACCATCGAAGGCGACTTCCTGTGGTCGGACGGCGTCCCCCTGGTGAGGGGCGCCCGCCGCCCGCCCCGCTGTCGGGGTCGCTTCTTCCAAGCGCGTCCGCCTCCACCCCGGCGCCCCGACCCGCCCCCTCCTCCCGCTCCCACGCCCTCCCCCTCCCCTCGTGTCCCTCTGTCGCCCTTCCGGTTCCCATTACCCCTCCCCCCGCAAAGCCCCTGACCTCTCCGTTGGAAAGAGGCCCCGGGCTGCCCCGCCCGGCCTGCCCCCTCCCGCGCCGCCTCCCGCCCCGCCAGCCCACTCCTCAGTGCGCCTGCGCAGGAGCGCCCCACCGCCCCCCATCACCGCCCCCCACCCCCGCCCCAGCTCTACGAGAACTGGAACCCCGGGCAGCCCGACAGCTACTTCCTGTCCGGAGAGAACTGCGTGGTCATGGTGTGGCATGACCAGGGGCAATGGAGCGATGTGCCCTGCAACTACCACCTGTCCTACACCTGCAAGATGGGGCTGGGTGAGGGCGGGCAAGGGGCAGGAGGGCCGGGGCTCGGGGCCGGCGTGCGCGGAGCAGGGTCAGAAAGTGTCCCAGGCCACGGGCGTGGGAGGGATAACAAATCAGACCGGTCCGCTCGGAACCGCTGCTCTTTTTGGGGTCATGGCCCACTCCTCTCCTCACCCATAGAGCCCGGCTCCCGTTTTCTGACTCTGTCCCCCTGCAGTATCCTGTGGGTCCCCACCGGAACTGCCCCTGGCCCAGGTGTTTGGCCGCCCGCGGCTGCGCTACGAGGTGGACACGGTGCTTCGTTACCAGTGCCGGGACGGGCTGGCCCAGCGCAACCCGCCCCTGATCCGCTGTCAGGAGGACGGCCGCTGGGAGCGCCCCCAGATCTCCTGTGTGCCCCGCAGGCCAGTGAGTGCGGGGGTGGGGGGGACCGGCCCACAGGAGCCCCTGGCTCCAGTCCTAGTTCTGCCAGTCACTGGCTGTGTGACCTTGAAGGTATCGCTACCGACTCGGGCCCTGGGAGGGAGGTGGGCCGGATGCGCGGGGCCCCTCCGCCAAGCTCTAGGCCCCTACGGCTGAGCCTGGGGAGGGTTTGGATGAGGTCAGGCACCAGGAGCCAGCAGAGCGGGGGGGCGGGCTCTGGGAAGAGGGGTGCGGAGCCGCCGCGGAGGGTGAGTGTGTGTGTCTCCCCCAGGCCCGAGATCTGCGCCCCAAGAAGGCCCCAGAGGGACGTCAGGGGAGACCACTGGGACGCTGGAAAGGGCTGCTGACCCCTCCCTCCAGTCCTCCTGCAGATCCCTAAGGAGTGAGGCCTCGAACACTGCTGCCCACAGCACTGCCCTCATGCCCCACCAGGCGAGTGACAACGTGAGGGGTGGAGCTGGAGTCCAGGTGACAGTGCCTGAAGGGGCTTCTAGGAGACACCCGGCAGCTCCGCCCTGGGCCCTTCTGCCTCTACCTGGGCGTCAGGTTTTCCCTCAGGGCCTCCAGGAGTCCTTAAGTGCCTCAAGCGCCCTCTCCTTGCCAGCCATCCTGCCCCCTCTGCCCCCTGGGCCACTCATTCTCAGTTTTCCAGAAGAATGAGTTTTCAGGATGGCGGATCTGTAAACTCAGCAGGAATAAAGCTGCATTTGAGCCCAAGCAGGTTCGATGCCTGTGTGTGTGCGTGTGTGTGTGTGTGTGTGTGTGTGAGAGAGAGAGAGAGAGAGAGAGAGAGAGAGAGAGAGGGCGGGGGTGAGGGGAAGCGAGCTGGGGCCAGGCCGCGCCGGATGAAGACCGTCTGGGTTTACTGGTTTCGGAAGGTCAGAGGAGTCCCCAAGATGTCAGTGGGTAGACCAGAGCCTGGCACAGGACAGCTGTCCAGTAAGTATCTACGGGGTGAAGGAGGCACCTGGACGGAGCAGGCGCGCCGGGGTGCCCAGTGGTACAGACCTGGACGAGTTCCGTCGGGGAGGGGCAGGGCCCGAGAGGAAGGCGGAGAGTTGGGTGCCCGGGCGACCTGTTCTGAGGATCCTGAGGGGGTCACGGGGGGAGGGGGAGGGATGCGGGTCTGGGGCTCAGGCTGCACGAAGGCTTGCTTCCAGGGGAGGGGGAGGGACGCAGGAATAGGGCCGCCGTCAGGGCAGAGGGCACGTCCCGGCTCCGCGGCGGGCAGGGCTCTGGGCCGCGACCTCCGTCCCTGGGCCGCGGGCTCGTCGGCCTGAACGTGCGCGCGCGGGCGGAGCCCCCGGGAGCCGCCAGGGGGCGCCGCGGGCCTTTCCTCCGCGCCGTCCGCGCCGGGAAGCGGGGCCGCCGGCTGGGGGTGGGGCGGGGGGCGTGGGGGGAGGGGAGGGAGGGTCAGACTTCCGGCCAGGCCAGCTGCCTGGGGCCTGAGTCAGCGGAGTCCGAGATGAGGTCACCCGAGAACTGGGGCGCGGCGGTGCGCGCGCGGGGGCGGGTGCGCGCGCGGGGTGTGCACGCGCGGGGGTGGGTGCGCGCGCGGGGCGGGTGCGCGCGCGGGGTGTGCACGCGCGGGGGTGGGTGTGCGCGCGGGGGCGGGTGCGCGCGCGGGGGTGGGTGCGCGCGCGGGGGTGGGTGTGCGCGCGTGGGTGGGTGTGCGCGCGCGGGTGGAGCGCGCGTGTGCGCGGCGCACAGAGCGTGCCTTACGGTGCCCCTCGCCGAGACGCGTGCGGTCGCCCTCTGTCCACGACGCGCGTGCTGCTCTGCCTGTGGCCCTCACACCTCGCCTCACGGGCGCACACGCCTCCTCCGCGCCGCGTGCAAACCCCACATTCCTCTCCGCACCCCTGCCCTCCCCCCGGGGCACGTGCTGTTTCTGCAGGAGCGACGGGCGGAGGACGATCTCGGGGCCAGAGCGGACCCCGCTGCACCCGCCCTGCCCCGGATGGCCCGCTCCTGGCTTTTTCAGGGCCGTCGGGGAGTCCAGCGGGAATGGCCAGTGGGTCAAGGCCACGCTGGGCCTTCCACGGTGGCGCGGCCGAGCAGAAGGGTGGCAGGGCAGGGGCCGGTGTCTGAGAAACGCACCCTCGCAGGCCTGGAGCCAGGTGGCGTGGGGTTGCCCGGAGCCCCTGGTGGGGGCGGGGGGTGCTTTGTCTCCCCAGCCCGGCGGGCGCCGCGCTGCATCCCCCACCCCTGCGGAAGGCCGGGTCGCCATCCTCTCTGACCCGTGGACAGGAGCCCCGAGGCCGACGCAGGGCCGGGACCAGGACGCCGTCCAGCGCGGACACCTGCCGCGCTCGGGCAGGCCGCCGGAAACGGAAGGCTCTGGGCCTGGCTTCCCGGGCTTCCTGGGGAGGGGAGGTGGTCCAGGGTGACTCAGCAGCCGCAGGAGTCCGCCCGGCCCAGGCAGTCTGCCCTGGGGTGGGGGGCGCTGTCCTCGCCTGGGGAGCCGGGACTGGCCCTTCGGGGGTGTCGGCCTAACCGGGCACGCACCCCTGCCAGGGACCTGGACACGTGGTTAAGCTCTCAGCCTTTCCCACGTGTCTAACGTGGGGTCCCCCGCAGCTTTCTTGCTTCCTGGGATGAGGAGGGCAGAGTATGTGGGTGTAAGCGGGGAAGGGAGGTTCCGCCTGGGTGAAAGTCGGGGGCTTGGGCACTGAGAAAGGGCCTCCGAGGTCCTCTGACTGCAGAGTCCCCAGCTTCCCGCAGGCCGCTCTGCCCCACACCCACCTCCCTGAGCCTCTCCCGTCCCCCCCACACACCGCCCTGACCTTCTCCCGGCCTTTGTCCCCGCTCCTGCCCAGGGGGAGAAAGGGCCCATTGTCCCGCCTGCTGCCACAGCAGCTCCCAAGACTCGCAAAAATGCTCGGCCTGTCGGAGCCCAGGGTGGGGGGCCGTCCCTGGGGGCTGCAGTGGAGCCCTCTCTCCGGGCTGCCAGGCTGGAGGTCCTTCCCGGTCTAGCTTTCAACCCCCCCCACTGCAGGGCGGCCCCCTCCTGGGAAGGGAAAGCTGGGGACCCCCGGGGCCTTGCAGAGGGAGAGGGCGTGCGGGCCTCTGCGAGCAGAAGCCATCCCTGGGCCACCGGTGGGTCTGTGGCCTCTGCTGACTTCCTGGTGGCGCCCCTTAGCCTGCAGATGGCGCGTCACAGGGGGAGGCCGCTGACCACTTTGGGTGGCAGCTCTCGGGGGGAGTGCCCACAGCCCCCTGGCCCGTGTTCTCCGGACTCCGTCCGGGTGCATCTAGCGGCTCAGTGTCACCCTGTACCTCAGCTTCCCCTCAAGGTGAGCGGAGGCTCTAACGTCACCTCCTGGGGGACCATCTCCCCACCCTGAAGCCTCCCAGCCCCCCTCCTGGGCCCCTGGCAGCTGAGTCCGCGCTGCGGGGAGAAGTGCTTCCTCGACAGTGGCCAGTGGCCGGCACCTGCCCCAGTTTATTTCTGGAGTCGCAGCTGCGTCACGGGGGAGAGTGACCGCGGTGGGGTGGGGGGGTGGGGAGAGACGGCTGTAGGGGGACAGGGCTCTAGACCCCGCACTCTGGGGCCGGAGGGACCAGTGCCACAGCCTCAAGAACAGGACGGGAGAGCCAGGGCCGTCCACAGGGGAGAGCCTGGAACAGTGGGCCTGGGGAAGGGGCGGGGCAGGAGTTTGGAGCCAGAGCGAGAGGGCAGAGGAGAGAGGGGCGCACGTGGGCCAGAGCAGAGGAGAGAGGGACCGGGTTTCCTCTAGCCCCCAGCGCAGGCCACTGGGTCCCCCTTCCTGCCCAGGAGCCCCTTCCCCTTGGGGCCCTTGAGACCCTCCTGTCTTTCTGGGGTCTTGGGCCTCTGCTCCCTCCTCTTCCCCCACCTGCCGCGAGGACCCATCCTGCAGCCACCGCCATCCCGGAGCCTCCGCTGGGGCGGGGGGCGGGGGGCGGGGGGCGGGCCCAGTACCGACCCAGGGGTCTGTCCCAAGCCCAGCGTCCTCGGTCCCTGTTCCCCTCGGGTCTCCTGGGCTGGGCAGCGTGGTCTGCGTTCCCTCCCCTCTCCAGGGCAGCCCCAGAGGCCACATTCCAGCTGAAATTAAACCGCATTCCTGCTCCCCTGCCTGGATGGCTGCTAACAGCAGCTGTGACACCACGGGGTCAAGTGGCGGCAGCTGGTTCCCCAAGGAGGGGCTGAGGCGGGGGCCTTGCGGGGAGCGGGGCACCGGGGCCTCTGGCAGCGATGCATGAGCTCTGCGTCTGGCCTCCAGAGGCCGTGGAGGGGGAGACCCTGGGGCGCGGGGGTACCGCTCAGGCCCCAGGGGCCAGGCCTGTGGGAGCCTCGGGGATGAGCGGGTCACGCCCACGGGAAAACCAGGGCGCCCAGCTCCACGTTCCAAGGGGACCCTGGAAGGACACGCGCTCGTCGCCCCTGAGCCGACTCCCTCAGCAGCGTGGAGGCCTGGGGGGGCCCTCCGGGGGCCGCACTTGGCGTTCTTGGCAGGAACCCAAGCCTCGGGCTTTGATTCCACTTCCTCCGAGACCCTGAGGGCCTCAAAGGCAGCAGGGACTGTGCTGGGCTGAATGGGGAGCCCAGCCCCGACGTCCCTGTCCCTCCTCGCCAGCATGGCCTTATAAGGAAGTCCCCCACAAGCAAGGAAGCCACCAAGGCCCCCCACCCCGCCCCGAGGCTATATTTACCCCAGGAGGCTCCAGAATAACCGCCCACTTGTCCTGCTGGGGGGGGGGTTGCTGCCTCCTCATCCCCCCTCTGGGGGGCCTCCGCCCTCCCCAATGCTTCCTGTTGTCACGCTTGCCCCTGGTCCTGCCTCATCACATGCCGGGCACTGGGCCGGACACTCGGCCTAGCTTTCCAGAGATGTCCAGTCACAGGGTCCTCACGCGTGGCACCCCGGCCTCTCCTCCCCCCCTGCCCAGGCATCTCCTCTCTGCCGAGAGTCCCTGGGGGCTCTGTCTGGGTGACCTCTAGGCCAACGACCCTCCAGTCCTTGTCTCCAACCTGGTCCTCCCCCGCTCCTCCCCGCAGCCCCACTTGGTGCTGACAACTTCCTGCCGCTTCACCAGCTCGGGGGCCGCCCAGCTGCCTGTGTGCCCACCTCTGCTGCCCCTCCGTGCCTCCGGGACCCCGCCCAGAGGCCTGTGCCCAGCTGGAAAGCCCTCCCCCTCCCCTGCGTGGGGACCCCGCACGCCCAGGGCCTGTGCGGCGCCTGGCACGTGCTAGATGCTGAGCGACCGCTTGTGATGATGGCGGTAACTCCTGTTATTGCCACCAGGAGTGTCCCTGCCGTGGTCCAGCCTGCATTTCTCTTGCTGTGCGGACAGGTGACCATTTCCAGAGGGGACACAGCCCCCACTGTGCGCCCCCTAGGAAAGTTCTCACTTCCGACCAGCTTACACCTCCCCGCTGGGGGTCGGTGGCAGAACTAGCTGGTTTGGGTCACTCTGCAAGGACCAGGGACGCTGGAGCGTGGGGCGGGGGGTGGGGGGGGCTGGGGACAGGAAAGAACTGCCTGGCTCGGCCGCTGTCCTGGTCCCTGAGGGCCTGGGGAAGTCGCACACAGAGGTCCTGTGTTTCGCGAGGGCCAGGGAGTGGACGCCACCGCGCTGGCCAGGCCCAGCCCGGACGCCTGCCGAGGCCACTTGGGGCCTAGCTGGCCGCAGGGACCAGAAAGAGAGTGGGGCTCAGGCTGCCAGAAGGGTGGGGAGCGAGTCCCGGCCCCTGAGGGCAGGGTGTGCGTGAACTGGGGGCCTGACCACCCTGGATGGGACGGAGAGAGGCATGGCAGAGGGGCAGACGGCGAGTCTGTCAGGGCCTCCCGTCCCCTGCTCCTTGGCCCCTGCCCTCCGCCCCGGGCCGGGGCTGGGGAAGAACCTGCTCTCACCCTGGGGTTGTCACCAAAGAGGGACATTTGTCAGGAGCCCCCCTCCCTCTGCACAGGGACCCAGAACACTCAGGGCGAGGATGCTGAGGCTGCCCCCCCCGTTTGACCCGTTATCCACGCAGCTGGGGCTGCAGGCCTCAGCTCCCCCTCGCCTCCCTCTGCTCTCCCCGCCCCGGGAGACCCCCACGTCACGCAGCCGGGCGCCCCTCCTCAGGTGGCTGGGGCTGCGATTCAGGGGGTGGACACTCCCGAGCCCACGCAGCCAGATGGGGCAGAATGGCACCCCCTTCCTGGCCCCACTGACCCTGCCCGTGGGGCGGTCATCATGGGCCAGACAGCTGTTTGGGTTTGGGGACACAGGGGCTCATTACGCTGGCGGCAGTGAGGGCCGGGGGAGGGGGGAAGAGACAGGCGAGGGCGAGGGTGGGGGTGGCACGAGTCCTACTCCCTGTAATCAGCCCCGTGGTGGAGATGATGATGGCCTGGGTGCTCGGCTGCTGAGGTCACCTGGCTGGGCACCCCCGCCCCCCGTCCCCCGTCCCCGTCGCAGCCTTCCTGTCTGACTCACCCCCTCCCAGGAGGCCTCCCGGGGCCCCTCGCCTCCGGAAGCCGCCTCTCCTGCTTCCCCAGTCTCCCCAACTCCTGTGCCCACCCCAAGGACCCCCAATTTGGGGAAGGAAAAGTCCGGACTTCATAGGTGGAGGCGTCACTTTATTCAGGCAGGGATGAGCCAGACGGGGCCACACAGGGCAGGAAGGTGGGAGCCAGGACAGGCGAGCACGCCTCACCGGCCAGACACCTCCCATGGGTGCAGCAGGAGGTGCAGAGCCGGGGACCCCCGCGAAGACCCCCACGGCCCCTCTCGTCGAAGGAGCCACCGGGCCCTAGGTCTCCTCCAGCTGAAGGGACAGGCGGGACGGGGGAGCAAGGGACAGGGGCCTAGTCCTACAGGGACGGAGCTGGCGTAAAGCTCGCGGGACACGCAGGCGGGGCGGCCCCCTCTGCAGGGTCCCAGGGGCTGTTTTCCTCCTGGAGCCCCCGTTCTTGGAAGGGGTCCCTTTGCTGCACCCCGTTTCACCTTGGCCAGCGGGCGTCTCGGACAGAAACCACGGGTCAGGGGCTCACGGATGAAGGCGCTGGGACCTGTCCCCAGCACCTGGGGGGGCGCAGTCCCTAGTCCTCCCCCGAGGACCACGAATCCCCGTCTCCCTCCCGCTGTGTGAACCGCAGGAACTGGCTGGGGCCCAGGTGAAGAGACGCCCCCGCCCAGGGGGGCTTCAGGGCACCCCCCGCCACCCCCTCCTCCAGAGGGCTCCCTGGGCCCCCCTCACTCTCCTGCCCCGCCCCGTCAGACTGCCCCAGCCAGCTCCCCAGCCCCCCATTCACATGTTCCAACTCCTCCCGCAGGCTGGGGCCCTGGCCGTTGACGCCTGGGGTGTCCTCCATGCCACCAAGGGTCCCCAGCGGGCCGGGGACTTGGTCCTCCCTCTCCAAGGGGGCAGCGTCAGACTCGTCCCCTGAGCCAGAGGGCTCAGTGCTGTCCTGGGACCCGGTCTCCAGGGCGGTCGCTGGGGGACTGGCCGCCGCACCCCTCAAGGGCGCAGTGTCCCAGGGGATACTAAGGGGCTCGGGCCCCAGTGGGCTCTCTCTCTGGGGGCCACTCAGGGCCAGGAGGCTGCTGGCAGAGGGCCCTGGCCCCCACTGCCCAGGTCCTGGTCCCCTCCCCTCCCCCTCGTCTTCCCCCTCGTCCTCCCCACTCTCCTCATCTGCAAACCCATCAGACTCCCTGTCCTGACCCCAGGCTGCAGGCTCCAGTCCCAGCTGGGACATGTGGGCCAGGGGGTCTGTCACCTCCCTGGGGACCCCAGGGAGGAGAGAAGCCTCGGTCCCCAGGTCCTCAAAGTCCTGGCCATACACCCCCTCCTCCGGGCGGGCGCCAGGGTCCCCGGGGGCCAGGACAGCGGGACCGCAGCCTTCCTCCCCGGCCTCCCTCCGCTCTACAGCGAGGTCCCACTCGGGCGAGGCCGGGGGCCTGGGGTAGAGGCCCAGGGCGGTGGAATCAGGAAGCGTGTCCCCCAGCTCATCGGCCTCACTCTCGTCCCCACTCTCCTCCCCCTCGTCCTGGAGTCCCTCGGGGAACCCCCCGGAATCCCACTCCTCCTCAGCCAGGGGCTTGGGCTCAGGGTCAACTTCAGGGCCTGGGCTGGGGGCCCCCAGCGCCGGCTCTGCACCCCCCTCAGCTTCCTCTGACCCCCGCGGCCCAGGCTGAGGGGCGTCACTTCCATCCTGGCACAAGGGCTCGGCAGGGAAGGCGGCCTCCGCTGCCCAGAGGGCCCCAGGCTCTACCCCCGCCCCAGCTCCAGGGGGCTCCAGGGGCTCCCCGCTCCTCCCTGGCTCCAGGGCCGCTGTCCCCTCTGGGTCCTCTCCGGGCCCTTCCGAGCCTGGCGCCCCCTTCGCCTCCTCACCCCTCTCTCCCAGGGGTGGCACCATGGCCTCCTCTCCCCTGGGGTGGCCTGGGTCCTCCGGCCCCACTGCCTCCTGCTCCAGCCCCTGCCCACCCATCTCCAGCCCCGAGCCAGCCTCATCCTCGTCACCCTCACCTTCCAACACCGGCTCTGTCCCCTCTGACGTTCCCCAGGGAGGTGGGAGGCCTGAAGCCAGCACGTGCTCTGGCTGCCCTTCAGGGTCCTGGGGGCCCTCGGTGCCCTCCTCCCCACAGGCTCCCTCAGCCGGGACCCTCTGCTCTTTGGGCTTGGGGTGCCCTTCGCCAGCCCCCCATGCCCCCGCTGTGGCAGCCAGCCACAGCCCTGCCTCCCCCGCGGACGGCTCCTGCCCGGGGAAGCCGTCCCCCTCCCTCAGGTCCGGCTCTGCCTCGAGCCCCTCGTCCGCTCCGGCCCTCCCAGGGGGCATCGCCCAGCCCAGGTCTTGGTCCCCCCACATCGTATCTTCCCACCTCCGGGGATCCGCGGACGGCGGCGGCTCCCAGGCCCCCTCTTCCGGAGGCCCCGGGGGCTCTGGGTCCCCTCCGTCCTCCAGGCCGTCGTCCCCTTCCAGGTGCGCCCGCGTCTCCTCGCCTCCCGCCGCTGGCGGCCTCGTGCTCTCTAGGTCCCCGTCCTCCGAAGATGACCCCTGATCCTCTCCCAGGGGCCTCTGTGACTCCCCGTTCTCCTCCCCAGACCCCCGTGGCTCCTGAGCTTCCTCTTCTAGAGGCTTCCCTGTCTCCCGAGGCGTTTCCTCCGGAGGCCGCGCCTGCTCTTGCGGGGCTCCTGCGGGCCTCGTTGCCTCTGGGCTCTCTGTTTCTGAGCATCTCGCCGCGTCCACCCTCTCCCCCTCCAGGGGCCTTCGGAACTCTCCATCCTCTTTTTCCAGAGACCCCAGTGGCTCTGGCTGCGCCCCTTCCCACGGTCTCGGTGTCGTCTGGTCTTCCAGAGACGCCGGCGGCCCCTCGTGCTCCTGGTCTAGAGCTCTCGACGCCTCGAAGCTCTCCTCGGCCGGAGACCTCACCGCCTCTTGATTTTCCTCTCCTGGACGTGAAAACGTGCCCAGACCATCTTCGGGAGAGCTCGCCCGTCCTTGAATCTCCTTCCCTGCGGGCTGCAGTGCTCGCGGGGCCCCTCTCCCACGCGGCTGACGTCGTTCTGGAGTCCCTTCTTCTAGAGTGTTCTCCTCCTCCGCATCTTCTCCCTCTAAGGACTGCTCCAGCTCGCCACTCTCCTTTTCCAGACCCTGGAGCGTTTCCCAGCTCTCGTCTAAAGACCCCGGAGATTCTCGAACCTCTTCCACTCGAGGCCTCAGCATCTCACAGTTCTGCTTTTCCAGAGACGTCGGTGACTCTTGGACGTCCTCTTCCAGAGACTTCAGGGTTTCTTTTGCCGAAGGACTCGGGGCATCCTGGATTTCCTCCTTGTCCACGTCCTCCTCTTCTCGCCGTGTGTCCTGCTGCAAGCTGCTCGCCACTGCGACCTCTGTGACTGTTTCCTTCTCTGCCAGCTCCCAGATTTGTCCTTCATCTTCCCCCTGGAATCCGCTGGACACTCTAGACTCACCCAGTTCTCCATCTTTGGCCTCTAAATTGGGGTGTTCAGGGCTGAGGAGTGGGGACGAGGAGCCACGATCCTCAGGGCACTGGCCTCTGCCAGCTTCTTGCTGCTTGCCCTCAGGTTCCCCTGGGGCCAGCGGGGCGCTGGCAGGGATGGCCTCACTGGCTTCGCCCCACGTGGCCTGTGGAAGCTGCTGCCTCTCACCCTGTGGCTGGAGCACGGAGGGAGTGGCCTCCTGGGCTCCGAGCGCCCCATCCGTAGCAGGGCAGGGAGCCTGAGGTGTGGGTAGGATGGGGGTGCTGGCCAAGGTTGGGGTACGGGCCTGGAGGAATTCCTGGCTCTTCAGAAAGGTTGGAACTGGTGTCTCAAGGGCATCAGGTAAGGGCGAAGAGAGGGGAGTAGGGCTCAGGACAGAGAGCAAAGGTCCCAGTTGCCAGCCCTCTGGGGTCCCAGGGAAGAGCAGCTCCAGCTTGGGGTCTGGAAAGACAGAGAAGAAACAGTGGCACTTCGTACTGGCAGGGGACGGGGCCACAGAGCGGCGACAGCTTCCGGCAACAGCCGTGGGCCCTGCCCTGCCCCCGACCTGAGCTGTCGTGCCAAGGGGTCAAGACTTAGACTGGAGAGCAAGGGAAGGCAGTGTTCTGGGGTGGGGGCTGGCCCAGCTCTTACCCTGGAAGCCGAAGGAAGCCTTGGGACCCCCGCCGGGTGTCCGCAGCCGGGAGTTTTCGGCCTCTAGGAGGGTCCTGGGACAGGGAGGGAGAGCTGGGTCACCCTCTGCCTGCAGTCGGGTCCACCAGGGGATACAGGGCAGCGCAGGCTTCCGGTCCACTGTCACCCAGAGCCGCACATGCGGGTACGGCTGGCTGTGTGCGTGGAATCACGTGGCCACGAACCCAGACATCACGTGCTGGGTCACGCGGTGGCACACACGTGCTCGGGACTCACCGGCGGGCTCCCACACAGCAGACTCAGTGTCCCCACGCCCACTTTGCTCAGACTGGTCTCCCCCTCCCGTCCCCAGGCCCATGACCTCATCCTCTGTGGGGGGCCATTCTCATGCTAATCGCTGCCATTGTCCGCAGGCCATCTGGAGGTTTGAGGAGGGGGCTTCCCAGGGGAAGTGGGACTTCTCAGGCTGTTCCCATGGGACAGGCTCCCCCCTCCTCCCCCGGGGCCCCCAGAGCTAGTTGCAGACAAAAGCAAAAGAATCCGGCCCCCTCTGCCCAAATCCTTTCAAGCCTGGAAACCCAGGGGCCACTTGGTTGGGATCAAGGCCTTCATCTGGATCCCAAGCGCTGCGGCGCAGCGGAGGTCTTTGTGTCCATGCCCCTGCCTCAGTGCCCCATGGGGACAGAGGAGGAAGGGACCAACAGGGACCCCAGGCAACGAGTGTCCTTCATCCCTGGGCCCTCACCCACCTTCCTCCCATCCAGCCCTCGCCCCTGCCCTGCGGGCTTGTTCTCAGCCCTTCACGGTGGCAAAGCACTTCCTCAGGCTCCATCACTGGACCCTCAGCCAAGGAGGCCGATTCACAGGAAAGGCTGCGAGTTGGCCCGGGGCCTCGCGGCCAGGGAAGCAGCACCTCCTCAGTCCTGGCCTTCCCTGAGCCATCGGGGGCTGTGACCAGAGGCATGGTGGGCAGGGCCAGGAGTAGGGAATAGGGCTTGGGAGGAGGGGTCAGGCCCCAAGATGTGCAGGACGGAAGGGGCCTTGGATGTCCCCCAGCCCGCCTTCCATCCTCTGGACAGGGAGGCTTGTCAGTGTTAGCCGGCACCCCCTCCCACACCTGCAGCTTCTCCTTTCTGAGGGTGCCCGAGGACGTCACCCCTCGTGACATGCAATCTCCAGGGTAGGGTCTGGGTTCAGAAGCCTCACATGTGTCCAGCCTGGCTCCTCAGGCTGTCTCACTCCACAGTATCACCTCCCCCTGGAGATTTCCTGGGCCCAGGACACTTCTCTGGCCCTGGCCCTACAGGGGAGCAGGCGGGCCCAAGGGGGACACATCCTAGTATGGAAGGGATCGGCCCAGGCAGAGTCACCGAACCTAGTGGCGGTAGAGCCACCACTGCCCGTGACTCCGGGCCCCTTTGGCTGAGGAGCCTCTGCCCCTGTACATATGTGTGTCTGCGTGCGCAGGTGGGTTGGGCCAACGTGTACCTGTATGTGGCCACCTCCAGGCTCAGGGACATCTTCAGGTGTGCCAACTGCTGCCGACTTTCCAGCACCTGGGCGATCTGAGTCTGGAGGTCCCGCTTCTCCTGCTCCAGGGCCTCCACGGCCAGCTGCGGGGCAGGAGGGAGGCGGTCCCGTAAGGGCCAGGGACCCGTCTGCGTGCCAGCCCGCATCCCCTGGCTGCCGGGGGAGCACCTTCTGCTCCTGCCTGTGGGGCGGGCTCCTGCCTCCCCACCCAGAGAACCCTCCCCCGCAGCCTTGGAGGAGGGACCCTCTCAGCCCGGCCAGGCCAGGCTGCTCCTCTGAGGATGCTGGTTCAGTGGCTGCGCATGCAGCTGGGGATTCAGCTCCCACAGGAAGGGGGACGTGAGGAAGGCAGATGGGTTACAGGGAGGAGAGGGGAAAAGTGGAGGCTGGAGGCAAGACGGTGACTCGAGAGGCCTGGGAAGCAGGGCTGGAGGCCAAACTGCCCCCGTCCCGGTCACTGACTTCTGTGGCTCACGCCAGGCCCGCCCCCTCCATGTCCCTCGTCCCTCGTGTCCTGGAATCTGTCTCCCCCGCCCCAGGCAGGGGGCTGTTTTCTCAGCTGCTGGGCCCGTCTGCGCAGTGCGAGGGGAGCAGCTGTCCCAGGCTTCTGGAATGTGCTCAGGGAGTCGGGATGCCTGATACGGGACAGGGGCAGGCGGCCCCTCGTCCAGGGCCCCTCACCCCCACGGCTGGGGGATGGGGGTGGGGGTTAGAAACGCGGGGTTCTGAGTGGCAGGACCATGAGACTCGGCGCTGAGGGGCCAAGCCCCGGGCACTCTGAGGGCGACGGCAGCGCCTGGGGGTCCCTCCGGACAGGGGGGCCGGTCTGCCCCGGCAGGGCGCGAAGCCCGCCCCCGCCCCGCGCGCCCCCGCGCGCCCCCGCGCCTCACCTGGAAGTCCTCGGAGGCGCGCAGCCGCTCGCGCCAGCCGCCCTCCAGCCTGCGCTCCAGGGCGGCCCTGCGCTCGCGGAGGCCGCCGCGCTCGGCCCGCAGGCGCTGCAGCTGCAGGCGGCCCTCGCGCGCGCCCCGCACGGCGCGCCCCAGGCCCCGGCGCGCGCGCCCCAGCGCCGTCTCCGCGCGCGCCACGCGCTCCTGGAAGCCGCGCGCCGCCCCGCGCCAGGCCGCGCGCAGCCGCCGCGCCAGCTCCTCGGCGTCGGGGGCCGGCGCGGGCGCCCCGCGGGCCGGCGCGGGCCGGCGGGGCGTCCCCGCGGCCGGCGCCGCCAGCCCCGCGCGCTCCTCGGCGTGCGCCGCGCGCAGCGCCTCCCGCTCGCGCTCCAGCTCCGCCGCGCGGAGGCTCAGCCGGGCCCGCGCGCGCGCCTCCGCCGCGGCCGCGCGCCGCGCGCCCGCCGCCGCCGCGGCCGCGCGCTCGCGGGCCAGCCGCTGCCGCCGCCACCGGCCCGCCACGCGCGCCGCCTCCGCCTCCAGGTCGTCGCGCGCCACCTCGGCCGCGTGCTTCTCGCGCCAGCGCTGGGCCACCAGGGCCCGCAGCGCCGCCAGCTCGGCGTCCGCCCGCGCGCGCCAGGCCGCGTCCCCGGACCGCGCCCGCAGGGCCGCGAGCTCCGCGCTGAGCCGCTCGCGATGCTCCTCCAGCGCCTGGACGCGGGCCACGTAGGCCTCCAGGCGCCGGTTGAGCTCCCACATCTGGAGGGACTCCTCGCCCGCGCAGCCCTCCATCCTGCTCGTCCGACCCGCCGACGGAGGGGAGACGCGGGCCGCCGGGAGGAGCCGGCGGCTCTCGGAGCTTTCCGGACGGAAGGGAGAGGAGCCTAGCGGGGACAGCAGCGACAGGGCGGCGCAGGGAGCAGCCCGAGCGACGGGGAGGCCGGGGTGGGAGCGCGGCTATTCATACTCCCGCCAGCCAGGCGGGAAGGGGCGGGGCCGGACGTTAACCCCTCAGCGGTCGGAGGGGCGGCGGCCGCCTCTGTCCACCGCCCCGCGGGCCGGATGGAGAGTGGGACCGAAGGGAAGCCGGGCCCGCGGGGTCTGGTGCCCTGGCGGCGGCTCTCTGAGAGCGAGGCCGTGGGGAGCGGTGGTAACCCCGACGGCGACGGGGGGCACAGAGCCGGCCCCTGCAGGGGAGGCCAGGGGGGTCGGCCTGGGAGAGGACGGCAGTCTGTTACTCAGCACCCCCAAGAAAGGTGTCTGTCCCTCACTGAGGTCCTCAGTGAGTGGCTCAGTTTCTCCGTCCATCAGACGGGAGCAAGGTGGGCATCTCATCCGCCCGCTGTACGGACAGAGCGGCCGGGTTTGGGGGTTTTGTTTTCTGTTTCTGTGAATAGCGAATGCTCACAGTCCCGGAGTAGTGGGAGGAGGCGACATTGCGGAGAGAAGTAAGAGAGACCCTGCCTGGAAGTCGAGGGCAGCCGGTGGGGCATGCTGGGGGTCCCCGAGCGGGCACGCAGTCTCCACCAGGAGATGGAGGTGTCAGGCGACAGGACGCTTGCCCCATCACTCACCCCCATCCTTCCTGTGGCACTTCCACATGACCTGGGGGCCCCCTGCCCACCCTGGGGAGCCCAGGCCTCCTCGGGTCTCAGCCGAGGGCGCCGCATCCTGTCCTCGGAGTCAGGGACTTTTGGGCGGAGGATGCCCCCTGGTGGCCGACAGGCCCGGTCAAGAAGAGGAAGCCGAGCGGCGCCCTGGCCCAGACGCGCGCTCCGCCGTCGCCGGCCGAACCCCCAAAACGCCCTGGGATGGCTCTGCGCCCCAGGAAGCAGAGGGCTCCTTGAGGCGGCAGTAGTGGGAAGGCTTTGGGGGGTGGCGGTGGGGTCCCTGAGCTGGGTAGTGAGGGGTAGGTAGGGGTTGGGTACGTAACGGGAAAGCAGGAGGAAGCCAAGGGTGAGGAGCCCCACGGGTCTTGAGGAAGGAGCTTCTGCTCACCCGAACCCAGTTTGGCCCTACTAGGCCCCGGCACCGCCCCCCAGCCCAGAAGGGATCCTGATGTAGTGACGTGAGGGCCGCAGCGATGGGCATCACGGGAGGGAGACGGACTAAGATTACTGCGCCCTCCCAGAGCTGGGGGCCACAGGGAGTAGAGAGGGCCTTCTGGGTGGGCCGACAGCGAGGTCAGGGACCGGGACGCCATCCCCACGCATGACCCCAGCCCCGGACCAGCCGGGCTTCGGATTTCACTCCTGCTCCGGGGGCCCTGCCTCGCCCTCCTGCCTTTTCCATCCACGCGAGGGAGGCTGGGAGGTAGAAATGCTTCTCTCTTCGCTTTCTCTCCTCGGCTGGAGGGAGGATGGGCTGGCCTTGATGCCTTCTCCTGGCCCTCGCGGCCACAGCAGGGCACCTGAGGTTTGAATTTGAGTTGAAAGGTCACCTGGTCTCATCTTCATCTTAGAAAGACCACAGCGGAGAACTGGGGTGACGTGGGGAGGCAGGTGGGATGGCCAGGCAGGAGGCAGTTGTCACCATCAAGGCTCGTGGCAGTGAGACCGGAACCCGGGGGGAGCGAGGGGGGAAGAGACTGTTTAGGACGCATCGGCTGCAGGAAGAATTGGATGTAGGGATGGAGGGAGTGAACGGCGAAGTCTCCCCGGTGTGGTTTGGGGCCTGGCCTGGGAGGACTGAGGGGCAGGGCTGGGGGCAGGGCTCCGACTGGAAAGGGCGGGTGGATAAGGGGGGACCGTCAGCGTGGACGAGGTGGTGCCGGAGAGGGTACCTCCGCGTGATGCCCTGGTCCCTTCTATCCCTGCCCCTCTGGGTCCGCGGATTTAAGGAGCCGCCTGCAGAGCATCAGCCTCCCTGTGGCCTGACACAGGTGCTGCCGCGGGGCACGGCCACCAGGGGCCACTCTTGCCTCAGGAAAAGCCACCGCCCGCGGGAAACTCAAAACCTAGACAGACTGAAAGCAGTGAGGCAGGTAACGTTGTCACCTTTGTCATCCGCGGCTTTCTACCCGAGGAGACGACTCAGAGGATCTGTCCCAGGTCACGCGGCGGAACCTGCACTCAGTTCTGGCCCAGCCAGCGCCGCCCTCTCTGGGGCCGAGGGTGACGGCGGGCCGGGAGCTTGGGTCGCGGGGCCCCGGGGCGGCCGCGTCCCCGTGGCTGCGCGCCGTCTGGGGGCCGTCAGGTTTTCACGGGTCCCGGCCCGAGTGCGCCCACCGGCGCCGCCGCGGAGAGCGCGCGGTGGGTGCGGTGGGTGCGCCACCGCCCCCCGCCGGCGCGGGCCCGCGCACAGGGAGGGGAAGGGGCTTCGGAGGGCACAACGGGGCTTGGGACACACGCGAGTCCGTGGTTCCGTCGGAGCGGGGCGGGGGGTGGCGCAGGGGCGCCGAGAGGCGCGCGCGGCGCGGACCTTTCCTTCGCGGGCGCAGGCCCGTGGGCGCGGGGCCCGTGCCAGCCCCAAGCGGGGGGGCCCAGGCCCGCCCTGCGCCGAGCAGGTCGCCCCCGGGCGCGCGCCGGCTACCCGCCCTCCGGGACCCGTTTTCGGAGCCGTCGCAGGATCTCGGTGGCTTCTTCGGTCCCGGACACTCCAACGACTTAGACACGAACCACAGTGCGTCCTGGCCGCGGGGTCCCTCTGCCGTCCGCCCCGGGGAGGGCCAGCCCCGCTCTCTGGGCCAAAGCAGGGGGCCTGGCCGCCACCCCCGGGGACCGGCCTGGGGTCGGCGGGCGGGGCGAGGCAGCGGGAGAGGCAGTGCGCCCTGGCCCGTCGCGTCCCCCCAGCGCACCCCCCCCCGCAGCCCGGGGGCCTCCGCTGGACGGGATGTGTCCAGGAGGCACGAGGCGGGCCAGGGCGCCAGCGCGACCCCTCCGTGGGATGTGGGGGCCACGCTGTCTTCCTGCAAGGCGTCCAGGGTCAAGGGGGCCCCGCTAGGAGGGACCTGAGAAGGTGAGGGGCAGTCGGTCCCGGGAGATGGGCTGATGGACGGAGAGGGGGCCGTCTGCAGGGGTGTTGGTCCGCGGGGCGAGGGGGAGGGGAGGTATATTTATCTCCGGAGCTGGTGGCATTAAAAATAACCGGGGCCCTGAGTAACCCAAGCCTCTGCGCTGGGGTGGAGGCCATCCGCGGGGCCTGGAAGGGCAGCAGAGGAGGGGACCAGACAGTCTCCCCCAGCTGCCCCCGCAGGGGCCACGGCGCAGGGCTGGGCTGGGGGCAGGGAGCGGGAGGGCAGCGGGCCAGGAGGAACAATGCTGGCTGGCGGCCAGGCGCTGAGCGGGGCCTGGGGGGAGAGGAGGGAGTGGACGGGGCTGGAGAGGAGAAAACGAACGGAGAGGCGGGAGGTGGACTCAGGGGCCACCTGGCTGCCGCAGCCGCGCCCCTCCAGTCCCAGTCCTTGAAGCCACTGGAGTGAGGAGCCAGGCTCTGGGTCCCCCGCTGGTCCCCATGGGGAGCTGAAGCTACAGCAGGAGGCACCTGAGTCAGCCCTGGGGAGGGACCGCCCTGGAGGAGTGGGAGAGGGGCGGGCCGGGAGGGTGCACCCTCCCGATCTGCTCACCTCCTGGCCCTGGGCTGGGCTGCTGTGGCACATGTTCTCGCCCTGAGACAGACTGCCAGACGGGGTGACCTCACCTCTCTCTGCTGTGTTGCCACAGCTCCCTGGCTGGCTTCTCAGCCGGGCTGTGATGACAGGACAATTACAGGACAGTTTCCCTGGAAGACAGCCCTGACCTGCAGCTGCGAGGAGGCAGCCTTGCCGTCTGGCAAGGGCACCTGGTCCCCACCCTAGCCTGGCCCCGAGGGGACACGACCTGCCTGGCACACAGTGGGAGCTCAGGGGACAATTCCTCAGCGGGGGGAAGGAAGGAGGGGCAGGAGCGCTCGCGACGGCTGCACTGGCCCCGCTCGCCAGCGTCCGGCACACGACGGCCGGTGCTCCGTGGTGTCACGAGGGAATCAGTGCCACCTGTCTGCCGGGGCCGGCCAGGGCCCTGTCTTCGTGGGCATCATGGAAAGCAGTGACGACACCTGCGCCTGGTGCGGCCGGTGGGGAATGACGTGGCCGAGGGTGGGTCTCATACTCAGGCATGTCCTGTCCCCAGTGGGCTGAGGTGGCTTGGGGGCTGGGGCAGGCCTCTGAGCAAACCCGTTGGTGCCCCTCGCCCGGGCAGGGCCCAGGACCCCCTGTTCTTAGGCTCAGCCCCTAATCCCCCACCTGAGCCTGCGGGGCCGCACCTGTCAGGCCTCGTCATCTGCAGCCCTGGAGGAGGGAGGCCCAGTGAGGGGCTCGGCAGGCGCACAGGCGACAGAGCAGAGACAGGGCGACGCTCCTCTCCATATGGGGACCTGCTCCCCTCGCGGGGAAGGAGGAGGGTGCGGAGGCGTCCAGCTGCCGGGACGGCCCCGGCCTCTGCCAGGCTGGCTGCTTCTGGCAGCTTCGTACTGAGCCTGAGCAGCCTCCCAAGTTAGCGACGACCTCCCTGCCACCGCGAGTCACCCAGGTGGCCACCCCTTCTCTGGTCCCGAGGCCCTCGCCAACCAAGAAACGGCTGACCCCTGAGGCCCTTCCTCCTGGTTCTGGAGTCCCGGGCTTCCGAGGCTCCACCTCAGGGTGGCCGCAGGGGCGGGCTCCCCGCAGAGGGACTGCAGCTGCCAGACCAGCCTGAGTCACCAGCTTGAACGGCACACCTGGCCTAACACCTGCTCACCTCAGGGGCGGAGGTGGGAGCCGAGGCCAGGCGCCCCCAGCTCTCCCCTGCTGGCTGCCAGAGTCGCTCTCTCCGTCTGGCGTCCCCAGTCCCCTGCACGTGGCTGGATGCTGGGGGAAGTAAGGAGAGGCTGGCCAACCCCGTGGTGGGCTGGGACAGGAACGGGGAGGCTTCTGGGGTGCTGGGCAGGGCCAGAGGTCAGGCAGACGTGTGATGAGGAGGCAGAAGACTGGAGGAGACGACATTTAAAGTCCCCTCTAGTTGGAGGAGTGCGGGAGGGGTGCAGCTCCAAGGGATGACAAGGAACCAGAATGTCCTGGGAAGTGAATGATGGTCCCAGGGGAGCCCACGGGCTGGGGTTAAGTGGGGTCGACCCTGTCTTGCCCTTCCCGCTTCAGGCCAGTGACGGCAGGGCGCCGGCCCTGCTGGGGGAGCAATTGTCCCGGAGCTGTGGGGTGCAGAGGTGATCCAGACCAGGCAGGCCAATGCGAGGAGAGGAACCCGGCTTCTGGGACGAGGTGGGCAAAGGCCAGGGAGGGACCCTGCACCCACAAGGCTCCCCTGAGACCTTCTCCACTGGCGATGAGGCTGGGCAAGGCGTTCAGGAGGTCGCAAGTGCCATTGGGAGAGAAGGGACCGGCCGCTTCCTGGGGCTGGAGCCAGAGTCTGGGGGCACCCCCAGGTGCTCCCTTCTGTAAGAGCCGCGAAGCTCTCCCTGAAGCGGGGAGGGGGACCAAGAGCAGACAGCAAGGGGCCTGCGCGGGCCTGGGAGGGATGGGGGCGGGGGCGAGGCCCGCTCGGTGGGCTCAGCGCGTGGGGGCTGGGCGCGGGGTGCCGCCCGCCTGCCAGCTTCCCGCAGGGGAGAGCCCGGCCCCGAGATCCTTATCGGGAGCAGGAGCAGAACTGGTTTCTCGACTGGCAGCGCCCGGGGACCAGGGGCAGGAAGAGCCAAGGGGTCAGGAGGGCAGTGGCAGGAGGGGTGGGCGACCTGGCCAGGGGACCTGTCGTCCTTTGGGCACAAGTCTTCACCGCCTCTGCTGGGACCTGCCGGGGCTCTGCCTTGGCGGCCACTTCGCGCGTGATTGATTCACCTTCCAGACAGACTGAGGGCCCCGGCCCCATCCTCCTCAGGTATGGCCGGCCCAGCCAGGAGAAACGCCGGGCTGGACGCGGCTCCCCCCCAGCCCCGCCCCACCCCCACCGACACCGGAGGCCCGAGGTCACTCGGGGAGGAGAGGGGAGCCCTCCTCAGAGCCTGCCCCCTTTCATCCGCCGCCGCGAAGGGCCCGGTGGCCCCAGTCCCATCCATCTTGTGCCCTTTGTTGGGGCCTGGGTCAGAGGGCCCGACCGGCGCGCCCCCTCTCCTGACCCCCACCCCGTCCTCCCTCCCCACTCCTGTCTGCATCTCCTCCCCTCCCCCCTTCCTCCAGCCCCTCCCCCATCCCCTGCTTCCTCTCCTCCCTTACGCCCTCCCTCGCTCCCCTCTTCCTGCCTCAGCCCCTCTCCTGCCAGCCCCTCCCCTGTGGGCTCCTGCAACTTGGCGCCTCCTGCCACAGTCACACGGGCTTGCCCTCGGGCCCCAGGGCCTCAGGGGCATCCTGGGCTCCGGGCTCCCCCAGGCTTTCTGCTCTCCGGTCTCACTTGTGCCCCGAGTCTCTTGGTTTTGCCATTGCTAGGCCTTCCCAGCCCCACACCCCCGAGGCTTGGGCGTGTGTGTGCGCGTGCGCACATGTGCATGCGCCTCAGTTTCCCTAAGGGGTTGGTGCGAACGTTCCCAGTGCCTGCTGGTGCCCCTGCCCTGCCCTGTGTGTCAGCCCCATGCCCGGGGGAGAATCACACGTGCCCCCGGCCTGCCCTGGACCCTGGGCTCCGTGCCCCAGGCCCCTCTGTGCCTCAGCCGGTTCAGCCTCCTGGGCAGGGCTCTGAGAGGCTTGGATCTTAGAGGAGATGCTTCACGGAGGCCGCACAGAGTTTTGGGGATGGAGGCCAGGGCCAGGGTTTCCCGTGCCTTTTGTCCCAGACGCACCGCTGAGTAATGAAGGTCCAGGTAACGGGGAAGCGGAACCCAAGAGGGCCTGGGGGGTGGGAGGGGAGGCGGCAGGGACTTTCACACAGGCTGGGCCAGCCGGGTGAGGCGGCCCCTCCCTGGCGCAGTCAGTGACTCCTGCCATCTCTGGCTGGCAGGTGAGGAAGTCCTGGAGACTCAGAGCTGGGGGAAGGGCCTTGCCTGGAGGGGACTCAGGCTCAGCAGGGACCCACAGCCCCTGGCCTCAGGGAGCCCCCAGTGTGGTGGGGAGACTCGGTCCCTCCCCTCAGGGGTTGCCTGGGAAAGAGCGGGCTGCCTCTTCTCTCTGCCCTTCACAGCATCTTTGTTCCGGAAAGAGGCAGGCCGACCTGGTGGACAGAGAGCAGGAGCGGGCAGGAGCTCCACTCCGGGGTCTGGGGTCTGGGAGGGGCAGCGCCCCGCAAAGCGGTCCCTCGGGGGTGGGAGTGGGGAGTCCGTGCTGGTGGGAGGGGAAGAGCTGACATCAAGGATGGGGAGACAGGGGAGGGGGCGAAGCATGAAGGCCGGACGGGGACTCAGGCAGAGGATGAGGGCCCTTCTGGGCTAACCCAGACAGAAAATGCAGCCAGCAAGCCCAGCCCGATTCCCTTTCTCATTTCTGAACACGCCAGGAGCCCCGCAGGGAGCGGAGCCGAGCCTGAGCGCCGTGGAGACACCTCCCTTTCTCACTGCCCCCACCTAAGGCATCATGAGGCTGCGCCCCCCCCTTCGGCGCACCTCCATTCTCCCACTGTCACCACCTGGCAGCTGGGGACCTCCTAAAAGCACAAATGGGATGCTACCTCTTTTCAAAAGTCCTTTGATGGCTTCTCATTACTCTTAGAATGAAATGGGGAATATGTACCGTGGCCTCGAGGCCACCCAGGCCCTGACTGTCCTCAGGGCCTCTACTCCGTGGCTCCCTCTGCCTGGAGCACCCTCCCCACTGCTCCAGGACCCCCCGAGTGCTTCGTGCTCCAAAATGCCTGCTCTCCCAACTGCTCTGCCCACACCTAGTCCACGTGGGGCCTCCCCTGCCACCCTCTCCTCTGCTCCAGTCCCCATTAAATGTGCAGTGATGCATTGGTGTGTGTTTTTTATTGTCTGTCTTTCTCCATTAAAGGTCTGTGCCCCCACAGGCCCGAGGGCAGAGATTTGTCCATTTATTAGTTTCTGTGTCCCCAGTGCCTGGCAGGGCGGCCAGCTCTTAGCAGGTGCTCAGGAAATGATAGTTGGATGAGTAAATGAAAGGGCCCCTCATGTCCCCAATCCTGCACTCAGAGAGGCGACTCAGTCAGCCAAGGACTTCGGACACTGTCTCCCTGCCCCCTGCCCTCAGCTGCAGCAGTGGCCCCCCCAGGGGACGGGGAGGGGGTGGAGCAGGAGGCCCTGGCCCCAGGGCCCCCTGGCCTTGCAGGAGAGGGAGCTGCCTGCCCACGGAGCCTATGGAGCTTGCCGGCTGACGCTGAGGGTTAGCACTGACGCGGGCAGAGGCCCCCGCAGGCTGCCGGTGGAGCCGAGCCCCGGGGGAGCCTGGGTGCCAGGGGCTGGGGGTGCAGCGGCGGCCTGCCTGGGGGAGCACCTCAAGGGGACCTCATTCTGGACCAAAACAGGGGCTGCCACTAGGACTTTCTGGTTCTCCTGCGTTTTATCCAGGGCGCTGGCCCCCTACACCTTGTATTCTGAAGGACCCCCCCCCGGCCACATCGGGCAGGGGGACCGGAGAGGTGTGGCCATCCTCTCCGAGGGCTGCCTCTTGCTGACTGCTGGGTGTGTGATGAGTTGTCTCGTTTAACTACGACAGGTGCCAGCCTTCGAGGTAGACGCCGGGCATCGTTTTGCGGGTTAGGAGTCTGAGACTCATGGAAACCCTGTTCGCTTCCCACGGCGGCCACCCTGCCCTCTTGCGCGGGCACCGCGCCCGCGTCTCCCTGGGCCACGGGCGTGGCGTGAGGTCCAGGCCTGGCCAGTCCCAGGGAGGGTCACGTGATCCGAGCAGCAGCGGCCCGAGTCGGATGGCCCGACTCGGAGCCCGGGCCAGGAGCTCTTCCTCTGGGAGCTGCGCTGTCCGGACGGATGCGGAGGGACAGGCAGGCCCGGCCCGAGGCTTGGGTTCGGCCACACCTGAGCCAGGCCCCGCAGAAACTTCCTGGCACAGAAGCCACTGACCCCCGTTGCTCTGTGTGCAAAACCGCACCCAGCTGCGCTCCGGGAAACAGCAGCTCGTCCGCGGTCACGCGAACCCAGAACGGGGGACTCCCGTTTCCTCTGCTCCTTTCGCCCCCTCAGGCCACTGTGAAGCTGAGGGCAGGCGGGACAGGGACGCCGCCGTGTAACCGGGAGCGGTGACAGGTCTGGCCTAGGCCGGCGGCCTGGGGCGGGAGGGCAGGTGCTAGAGACCAGGTGGCATCTAGGAAGATGTGGCAGAGCCGAGTGTGGGACCCGCGGGGCGGGCAGCAGGGGCGTGTGGGAGGCAAGACAGAGACCGGCTTGTGTCAGACAGAGACTGGGGCGGGAGCAAGGCCAGCCTGGGGGTGTCGATGAGCTCATCTGGGACATGTGCGAGGCCAAGGCCCGGCCTGGGGACGCCCGCAGACTGGGGCCAGAGGACAGAAGAGCCGACTGAAGGAGGAGGGAGCGAATCGGCTCCTCAGCGTCCGGCACCTGGGGGGTCAGGAGGAAGCCAGAGGGGCACCAAGGCACCAGCAGGCTGAGGGGCGGGTGGAGGCCACGGGCATGGACCCAGCAGCAAAGGAAGGGCTGGTGGCGAGGGCCGGAGGGGCGGGGGGGACCGAACCCTCGCAGCGCCGCACTGCACTTGACAGCCCAGGCTGAACCTGGACGGCGTAGCGACCGCCTTCCAGCGAGCCAGGCACCGGTTTCATTTTTTTAAACATTTTATTAAATTTAACCAATAAATATTCTACACTGTGGAAGCTACAGGGACTAAGAGTAGAAGCCAGAGGGCGGGTCTGTCCCTCTGGGGCCCTCGGGTCCGAGAGACGGACTGTGTCCTGTGTGCTTGGGGCTGGGACTGCAACTCTGGGCTGGGGAGTGATTCCGGAATGGGAGGCCTGGGCTCTGGCGGGCCATCCCTCTGCTCATATCGGGGAGGCTAGGACGGGGGTCAGAGAAAGGGGAGCTCCTGCGGGAAGCGCCCCAGCACCCTGGGGCAGCGGTGTGGGTGGGGAGAGCTAGCCTAGGAGGACGGAGTGGGGGAGACGAGGCCCATGGGGCAGGGGAGCAGGAGCGGGGGCCGGGGCGGGCTTGGCCGCAGCCACTCACTCTCGGACGTAGACCCTGGTGCACACGACGTCGTCTGCTGTCATGGTCTGGAAGGACAGAGCTGTTAGCCTGCAGGTCCCAGGGTCCCGCGCTTCGGGGAACGAGGGCTGAGCGGAGGGACTGTGCTCGGTCCCCCGGCCCAGCCCTGCTTCTTGGCTCGGGACCAACAGGCAGGACCTGGTCCCAAAATGCCCGGGCACAATGGGAGGGAGGGTGGCAGCAGAGCCCCAGGGGTCCATGTCATGCCCTCCTCCCCAGCCAGGAAGGTCCCCTGCTGGGGCCTCTCCGCGCATGTCCACTGCTCCACACAGAAGGGACGCCATCGTCCTTTGCGCGAGGGCACTGCATGGGACAGGAACAGCTCTGTCCTGCCCCAGCAGGCCCAGCAGGAGGTCGGGAGACCAGCGGTGACCCCTGCACCTGGAATGTCCCAGGGACTCTCTAAAGACAGTGGGGCCCCCTCTTTGTAAGGGGAGGCGGGCTTACCAGGATCAGCTCCCCATCGTTGGTCAGCTCCCTGGTCCAGGAGGTCTTGGGACCCTCCCCCTTCAAAAGCCTCTGCTCACACACCATTTTGTTCTCACTCTCCCATTTCACCAGGCTCTGCGAGAGAAGGGTGGCCAGGTGAGTGGGGGCCCGGAGCAGGGAGAGGGGGAGGAGAGGTACCCCTTTGCTGTCGGCTGCCACCACTGAGGGACCTTTTCTATCAGAGATGGAGGGAGGGATGGAGAGACCGGGGAGTGGCATTCTGAGAGGGAGGGCCAGGGGCGCCATGCCCCGAGGGACCCCTTCGCGGCACCCACCTTGCAGGGCCTCCCGTCCACAGTCTGCTCCTCGAACTCGTCCCCGACCTTGAAGTTGATCTCGGTGGTGCGCACGGACGTGGAGGTTCTGATGTAGAACGTGTCCCCCTCCTGCTTGATCTCCACTGCTGGCTTGGATGCTGCGGCCACCGCGATCTTCCTCAGCATCACGTTCACCCCTGCGGGGCGAGGAGAGGGGCTCACCTTCAGGGGTGCCCCAGGCGCGCCCTCCCCACAGAATGGCTGGAGCAGGGGGTGGTGGCGGGGCTGAGGGAGGAGGGCAGAGAGGCAGTGCCCTGCCCTAGCTGCCTCCCCAACACTGCCCCACGAATCGACAAGCCTGGATCACTCCCCCGGGGCTCAGCTCTTCCATCTGTGTTCTCAGGTAGGCATTCTCCCACTCCCCTCACGCAGCAGGTATCCTGCTGTGGGCTCAACTTGGCTCCTGTCACCTCTCGTTCAGCCCTTTGTCCCCCCTGCTTGAGACTCTCCCTGGGGTGGGCTCATCAGAGCCACTATGTCGTCGCTCCCGGCAGACCCTTCTGGGCCTCAGCGCCGTGTCCTGGACGTAGGTTCCACTTCGCTGTCCCCTCTCCACCCTGTCCGGTGCTGGGCAGGCCTTCATTTGCCCAACCTCTGTCTCTCCCCCAAAGGAGAAGGGGTTCTCTGGGGGAAGAAGTGGCCAGTGGCCTGGGGGAGCAAGAGCTTTGGGGTCAGATCCATCAGGCCCCAATTTCCACCGGGCAAATGACTTAACTTCTCTGAGCCTTAGACACCTCAGTTGTGAAATGGAAACCACAGCTTCGATGGGCGGGGATGCGGGGCCCAAGCTGGGCTGGGCCGGGTGAGCAGGGTTCCCCTCCCCCATCAGGCCCAGGCCCCCTGGCCTTCCTCCAGACCGCGATCCCTAGAGAAACGAACCCTCCTTGCCCTGGGTGGTGCCCACAGCAGACGCACCCTGGTCCAGACAGAAGGTGAGGGAGGGGGAAGCCCCAGGAAGCTGATCTCTCCTGGGTCCAGGGAGAAATGGCTGAGGTTCCAGGTCCGATTTGGCAGAGAAGACACGGCCCACTCCGCCTTCCTGGACAGACCCTGCTTCACTCTCTGCCACCACCTGCTGCCTAACATCCATCCCTCCTATCACAGGAGCAGGACCTGCTACCCGCCATGACCATAAACCTGATGGACAGTCATCTTCCAAATACCTGAGCGCGCCTCACCAGGAGAGGGACCCTTAACTAGGACAAGTGGGGGGCGGGAGAGGGCCTGGCCACTGCGTCAGGGGGAGACCCCCCTCCAGCCAGCCTCGCCGCCCATGGAGCTGGGGCCGGCTCCGCAGACCTTGGCTGACTCAGGACTGTTTGCCTACCGGGTCTGTTTTCAATCCGTCCCCCAGCAGGACCTGGGGAGGGCACGTGGCTCTGAGAGACCCCGCAGGGAGGACAAACAGAGGAAGACGGACAACAGGGCTGGGCTTCGGAGCTTACTCTCCAGCTGGGGCTGGGGTGTGCCAGGACACTGCCTCGCCCACCGGGGCGAGGGGCCGGGATCCAGAGATGGGGGAAGGAAAGGCAGCTAAGCTGAGGAGAGAAGCTCTTTCGGCCTTTAATTCTGGCAAGGGCAGCGCAAGCAAGACTGGCAGACTCTGAGTACTAAGGCTAGACTGCAAGAACTAACGGCCGAGCGAGAGGAAAGCCCTGCTTTCCCCGCGGCTTTCCCGCGGCAGCCAGACCCACCCCCCAGGTCCATATTCACCCCGACAGCTCCCTGCCCCTCACAGGGTGCCTCCCCCCGCCCCACGCGCCCAAGCTGGGGCTCCCTATTCAGTCCAGGAATGGATGGCTCCAGGGCTGCCGGTGCCTTCCCAATGGGTTAGCCAAAGCATCTCTTCCCAGAGCCGCTCTCCGGCCCCTTCCAGGGTTCACCCCTTCCCCAGACCCCGGAGGGCACCCGGCAGCTGGGAAGGGCCTCTGGGTGGGTGGGCTCAACTGCCCCCGCCGCCTTCAGCCAGCACACCCAGCTGCCCGCGGGGTTTCCAGGGAGGAAGGGAGAAGAGGACTCGGATCCTCGCGAAGGGGGTGGGGTGAGGGTTTAGACACGAAGCCATTTGTTGAAATCGAAGAAAGTGATAATTATCCAGAGCGATTTCAGGACTTCGGAGCTGCTGGCTGTAGGAAAATATTTGTCTCAGATGGGGCGGGGGAAGAGTGGAAAGTGCTTTAAGGAGGAAGGGGGGGACCACGGGGCGGGTCACCTGGCGGGTGAAGAGCTGGACGCGAGGTGACGGACCTGCCCCGAGGACTGGGTTACCGGTGGGGACAGGGGAAGGAGGCTGGAATGTCTCCAAGCAACTCGATGGGGCAGGGACTCGGGCTCCCTGCCCGGGCGCAGGGTTTGCAGCTTCTGCCCGGCGCGGAGTCCCCCGCCCGCCCTCGGCGCACGGACCTCCGGCTTCTGGGGTCCACTTGGTTCACGGGCCGGGCCACCGCACGAGCTGGCGTCGGAGGGGCGCCCCGCCGGGGACACGGGACTTAGGGGTCGCGGCCCAGCGCCCCGGAACCCAGGCGTGCGGCCCCTGTCCTTGGGGACGCAGGCGCCAGCCCCCCACGCCCGCTCCCAGCCCCCGCTTCCTCGCGCCCGCTCCGAGGACTCGGGCGTCCCCTCTCCCGCCCGCGGCGCTCCAAACCCGCCTTACCCAGCACTTTGAGCAAGTCCTCGAAGTTTTCGGACCGGATAATCTTCCAGTTGCCGGAGAAGTTGGGCATGGTGGCGGCGCTGTGGCGGTCCCCGTGCCCTGAGAGCCGCTGCTGGAGCCCTCACTGCCCGTCGCGCCCTTCAGTCGGAAGGGATGGGCCGCCGCCTTCGCCCGACCGCGAGGCCCGGGAGGTGGACGCGTCCCAGGACACCCCGAAGCTGGCGCGGGCTCCCGCGCCGGCCACGTTTATACCCCGCGCGCCCCGCCCCGCCCGGCGGCGGCCCCGCCCCGCCCCCGCCCCCCTGGGGGGCCCCGCGCCGGGTCCCCCGGCCGCGGCTCGAGCCGCGCGGGCGGGTCCGGGGGTCGCCGGGGGCCGAGGCAGCGGGTGGGTGGCGACAGGGGCTGGGGGGGGCGAGCGCCACCCCGGGGCGCAGATGCTCGGGCCTCCGTCCCGCGGGCCGAGCCCCGGGATCAGCTCGCGGGGTCCCGCCCCTTCCCGGGCTGACGGGTGCAGCCGGCTCCGGCGCCGGACCCCGGCTCCGCCGACGCCGGACTCGACGCGGCGTGGCCGCCGCGGACTCGGGGCCTCGAGCGAGCCCCGGGGTCCCGGGCCAGGCTCCCGCGCGAGGCGACGTCGCCCCCTGCTGGAACGCCCCCCCCCCCCGGCCCTGCCCCCGGTCTCGGGCTCCGGCAGGGGCGGCGGGGAGGGCGAGGGGCGCGCGGCGGGCATCGGGGCGTTAAGCCGGAGCCGGGTCACAGCCAGCCCCTTGTCGCGGGCCCTTTCCTGAGCGCTTTCCCGCGGCCGTCCCCGCAGCCCCCGGCGGCGGGGGGCGGGGAGGCTGGCGCCCGGGGACGCGGCGGGGCAGGGGCTCAGGTGTCACGATCTCAGCCGCGAAACGGGCGGAAGGAGCCCCGCCCCGCGAGCGGCCTTGAAGCCGGAGATCAAAGGAGGGGACTGGACTCGGCTCCCCGCGGGGACCTCCGCGGAGCAGGGGACCGGGGCGCAGACATGGGGACGCGAGGCCGCCCGCTGCGGAGGGGCGGGAGCGCGGGGACCGGGGCCGGGGGGCGCGGCGGGCCGGGCGCCCTCGGCGAGTCCGCGCACGTGGCTCTGCGGCGCCCGGCCCGCCCCGCCGCCCTCGCCCGGTGCCCTCCTGCCGCCTCCGGGGCACGAGCACCCCCACCCCCAGCTCCCTCCCGGGGGGACGAGCACCCCACGTGTGGTCGCGGCCCTGGGTCCCTGCCAGCGTGGCCGTGGGGAGCAGACGGCGGGCTCTGGGGTCCGGGGCCCTGTCCTCGGGCGGCAGCGGTCCAGGGGCCCGCGGGCCGCAGCCAGAGCTCCATGGAGGGGACGCTGAGTGACACGTGCAGCACAGAGCAGCGAGGCGGACCTGGGGCGGGAGGGCCCGGCCGCAGTCACCGGTCACCTCAGACTGAAGAAGGGAGCTGGGTGCCCTGGCCGGGTTTCCGGGGGCCAGGTTTTGCGCGGGAGAGCTTATGTGGGGATGGGGGCGCCTCTGGGGAAGGACAGACAAAAGCAGAGGGGATGCTGAGGGCCGGGGCTGCGCTAAGAGTGGAGGGAGGGGTGTCAGGGGCTGACAGTGAAATGGGCTCCCAGCCAAGGGATGCCGAGAGGCGGGGGAGGCGACATGGCGGAAACCAGGCGCCCTGCCCCTCCTGCGCCCCACTGTCCCCACCTCTCCACCCAGGTCCCTGCGGCCACCTCTGCTCCAGCCCTCCTGAGCCCCCGCCAGAGCGCAGTCGCCCCCTCAGGAGGCGCCCTGCTGCGCAGAAGGAGCCGGCAGCCCGCCCCCCAAGCCTGTGACTGAAGGTGTCAAAACCTCCCCCAGAACACCGGCACCGGGATGAGGAGGCTACACCTACAGGAGGTGGGAGGAGGGATAGGGTCTGGCCCCCGGCACCCTGGGGTGGGGGCAGGGAAGTCTGGGCCCTCTCCCCTCCCTCCACTGCCTCACTCCCCCCATCGGCCAGACGGTCAGAATTTCCAGAAAGACAGAAGAAAGACAAAGGGAAGTTGGGCTGGGAGGGAATTTTTTCCAGATGTGAGTGTTTGTGGTTTGGCAGCTCTGGGCCTGAGCTCCGGCCCCTGCACCCCAACCCTGGCTGAGGGAGGTAAGCGAGGTCCCAGCCTCCCTCAGCCCTGTTCACACCGCGGAGGTGGGTGGCGGAGCCCCGGGAAGATGCGGGGGCAGGAGGCTGGGGGATGGGGTGGGGTGAGAGGGCTGGGGGTGGGGGAAGGGGGAGAGCAGGAGGATGGGCAAGCCGGGCGGCGAGGGCCAGGGGCGCTGGAACGGCCGTGAGGGGGGGCTCCGCCAGCCTCCGTGGCGCAGTCAGAAACAACTGGCTTTAATTTCCCGCCGGGATCAGTAAGCAGAAGGCATTTCCCAGTGTCGCCGGCCTTTTAATTATGACTAAATCTGCTGCAGCTCTGCTGGGGCAACCTGTCCTCCCTTCCTAGTTGCCTTGGGCATACCCCCCTCTTGTGGCTCCCCCAGGAATTCGGAGACTCCAGTGGGGGGAGGGTGCAAAGTTGATGAGAAAAGCTGAGGGAGCGGCGGCAGGATGGGGGTGGGGTGAGGAGGAAGCAGGCTGGAGAGAGTTAGGAAAGGAATCTTCTGGGGCTTTGTCCCCATGGTGCTGAAGCTAAGAGGGGGCGGTTCGTGTTGCAGCAGCAGGAGACGACGATCCGGCCTCTGCGCGGTGCAGGGGCGACAGCAGCTGCCCAGTGTGCACGACTGAGGGGCCTGCAGCGAGGGAAGAGACGCCCCCACCCCGTCCATCGCTCCCTGGGGACTGAACCCCTCCCTCACCCTCGCCCCCAGCCGGGGCCAAGGCAGCTCCCGAAGGGCCTCGGCCCGAGCTGAGCGGTGCTGGCTGCGAGTCGCGCAGAACTGAAGCCCAGTGGGCTGGGCCTGCGCCTCTGCCGCTCCATGCAGGGGCAGTGGCGAAGGCAGAAGGCAGCACCGGGACAGGAGAGCTGAGGGAAGGAGTGGGGGGTGGCTGGGCCGGGATGGCCGTGTCTCCGGGGCCTCTGAGCCCTCAGTGTCCCGTTGGGCAGGGTGTGGGCTTGAGCATCCTGCTCCCTCTGGTCCGAGCCCCCGAACGCAGGGGAATGGCCCATTCCTGTCTCACTGGGTTCAGGGACCCGGCCCTCTTCAAATCCGGTAAGGCCTGGCTCCGATTCTCCCCAAATAACTTTGTCGTTGCAGCAGGCTGGATGGGAGCGCGGGGAGGAAGAGGTCCCGGCGAGCTGAAGTGCATGCTGGGAGACGGGGCCACGCAGGAGGCGCAGGAGGCGGCTCACTTCCAGAAACCTCTGGACGCAGGGCAGAGACCCTGAGAACTGGGGTGGTATGGGCAGAGTCCGTGGGCCTCGGATTCGCCTGACAGTGACCCCAGGGCCACCTGCGGCCCTGGTGAAGGGAGGCAGGTGTGGCCCAGGAGGCTGAGGGCCACAGGCTGGCTGTGGCAGGAGGCACAGCAGTTGGAGCAGGAGAGGACCACGCGGCACCTGGGCAGCCAGGGCTCCGTGCCCGCCCCGCCACCTGGTTCCCTGCTCCAGCTGCCGGCTCTCCCTGGGCTGGGCCAGGTGCGGAGCCCAGGGAGGGGCAAGGGAGGGTGAGGAGGTGGAGATGCACTGGCTGAGGACTTGTCGCGACAGGACGCTGTCCCCTGAGAGGCCCCTGGCTCTGCCAGTCTTTTCAGGGGGCGGCACACAGGTAGAAGAGCCTGGAGACCCCTCACTGACCTTGTCCTCTGACCCTGGGGTCTTTGCTTCTCTTTCTCTCTGCCCTGGCCCCACCTCCCATTGTGGGGCTTCTCGCCAGCCCAGTAGGGGGTGGGTCATCCGTCCCCACTCAGGCCCCTGCTCGGTTTTCACTCCCAGCGCAGTGAAAGGCACCAGGGTGACCCTTTGTGAGCCCCCCTACTTCTCAGAGAACCTGTAGGGTGAGCTGCAGGTCCAGTGTGCCAACATCTGAAGGTGGACAGCAGGCCTGGCCAGCTGTGGGCCCCTCCTGAAGGACCCTGCACCCCCACCCCAGAGCAGCACCGCATGGGGGAGAAGCCAGCCCGGGGACCTGCTGTTAATGCCTCTTGGCTTTTAAGATCCAGTGACCAGGGCCCTCGCCACTCCCACCCCCTGCCTGCACTGGCCCCTTAACCCCTGGCATTCCAGGGCAGGAGGGGGAAGGCTAGAGCTGTGACAAGTCTGGCAGGCTGGACACCTGGGCTTGCATGGCACCGGGGGACAGTGGTGAACAGCCTGCAGTCTAGCCTCGCCCGCTGCCCCTGTGGCCCAGGCTGCGGGCCTGGGAGCCCAAGCCGCCGTCCCGTAGCCACCTCTCCCACTCTGAGCCGGGGGTCCAGGAGAGCCCCCGCCCATCGAGATGAGCTGGAGTCCTGGGGGACAAGCGTCGGCTGGGCTGCAGACGGTGCGTCCTGTGTCCCTCCTCCTGGCCGACTGCAGAGTGGGCCCTGCGCCAGACGGCCAGACGCCGATTTAAGAGGAAGGAGGCAGGAGGGAAGGGAGAAGGGCGCGACGGAGGGGGTCCCGGATGGGGACGGAAAGAGGGTCTTGTTGGGGCAGCGGGTCAGCCGGGAGGGGCTCAGCCAGCCGGGGAGGACGCCTTCGGGGTGCTCAGGGCTTCCGTTTCCCTCACGGCAGTTGGCTCCGGCCTGGCTCCCAGGGGCCTTGAGAAACCAGCTGTGCCCCAGGAGTGGGGTGAGACCAGCACCCCCAACCCAGGCCCTTCCTCCTGCTGCGGACCAGGCCCGGGCCCTGCCGTCCTGGGAGGGGGGCACAGAGGTGGGGTTTGAGCAGAGCCAGGCGGGTCCCAGATCCCCGGTCCCTGCGGCCACCCTCCCGTCGGAGCTCGCCCGCTGGGGTTAAGGGGTAGGAGCCCAGAGTCCGGCCCCTTGGCCAGGCTAGGGCCTTGTCCTTCCAGTGACCCCCCAGCGCCCCTCCGCACAGCAGGCTGGAGAGCCGGGCGCGCCGGCCCCACCTGACCTAGTCCTGACGGCTTTCCCGGCCGCAGCCAGCAAAATGGGAAAAAGATGTGTGAGGTGGGAAGCTCCGATTTCCTCTCGCCCGCGGCGCCTGCTCTGGAAAATGTTAGCTGTCGGAGGAGACCGAACAGCCTCCCCGCCCCCACTGACCCGCGCCCCTGCCGCGCCCGCCGCCCACCTCCCCAGGGGGCACTGCCCCGCGGGCTGTGCGGTGAGCTGCCCTGAGGAGCCCCCAGCCTCCCGGCCCGTGTCTCCGGCACCAACCGGGGACGCAAACCAGCGGGAGCTTTGGCTCTCAGGGATCCGTAGGGACTTGTCCCTGGGGGATCAAAGGAGCCAGCCGCTCCTGGATTTCGCAGCTGCCAGCCTCTTGGCCATGGTCTCACGCCTCCCAAATCCCAAAGTCCTGAGACAGGCAGCCACGGGTTTCCAGATGACCTGGTGTCTTCCCACAGAGCTCGCAGGGACTGGCTTAGAGTCCGGGCACGGGGTGGGCCCCCTCCCTGCCTGCAGGCCCTGTGGGCCTCTGTCCTATAAGCTCCCTCACCCCTGGGGCCCAGCGTCCGGGAGCCCCAGGGCCTGACTCCAAAGCTGGAGGGATCTGTCCCCGCCTTGGAGTGGGGAGTGTGCGGGGTGGCACCGTTCCAGCCCCCGAGGAAGCCTCCAGAACACCCTGCCCTCTCCACAGCCGGGGCCCCCTTACTCCTCCTGCAACTCAGCCTTCCAGGTCCCCCCACCGTGTGGGCCCGGCCTCAGACTCGGGCTGCCAGGCTGGATTACCTGCCCGAGCCCGGCCATGGGCCCCACCCGCTCCCCAGCTCCCGGCCAGGGGCACCTGCCGGCTTCCTCCTCCGGTGCTGGTTTGGATCCCTCGTGTGGAACCTTTCCAAGGAAGCCACCAAGCAGGATTCCACAGGGAGGACGGGTGAAGGGCCCGGCCCCTGCAGAAGCCGCCTGTGGCCGGGGAGGGGTGGACGGAGGTGTCAGGCCGCAGGTGTGGGCACGGGCCCGGGAGGGGGCGCGGGCCGGAGCCCACCCCCGAGCCTGCCCTGTGCTGCCCCGGCCCACCCACCCAATCCCACAGCTTCGCTCTTAGACACTTCAGAATGGAATCTGGTCGAGCCTGGGAGAGGATTAAGGTGTGCTTGCCTTTCCATGCCCAACTCTTAAAAACACCTCTTCTCCCGCCTCTCCCCTCTCCCCCTCCTCTCCAGCCCCGTGCGTCGTCGTACACACCCTTTCAAAGCGGGCCCAGAGCAGACAGTGTCCCTGAGGAAAACTGGAAGCCAAAGGCATCGCAGAGAGAAACAAGGGCTGGGACGGGAGGGCGGAGAGGCGAGGCGGTCGAGGCCGGTGCCGGGGGGAGAGACGTGGCTCTCGGGGACCCCTCCCGCAGCAGTGCCACCACAGGGCGCGGGTCCATTTAGTCTCTGCCTGAAAAGGCTCCTGCGACCCGACGGTCTGCCGGAGCCTGCAGCACAGGGACCCCTCTTGCGCGTCCCCAGCCCCCGACTCCTTAAGGCTCAGGCCACGTGCTTACTTCACCCTCCACTCATCTGAGGCATCTGTGCTGCGCATCGAACTCGGGGCTCCGTCCCCATCTGTAACCCTGTGGCCCTGGGGGCCTCTGCAGCCTCAGGACTGGTCAGACCCCAGCCCTTCATCTTCCCGGATAGGATCCCACCCCGGCCGGGACCCGCCCGGTCCTCACATTGCTCCCCTCAGCCCCCTCCCGCTCTGCAGGCTTCGCCCTTCAGACCTCGCGCTCCGACAGCACCCCTCAAACGCTCCCCTTCGAAGCCAAGAAAGAGCAGCCCACCCACTTCTTCACCTCCAGCCCACCCCACAAGGCTTACGCCCCTCCCCGCCTCCACCCCAGACATTGCCCCGAGGAACGGCTCGGAACCGCCATGCCCCAGACCCTGCTCCTCGCCCTGGTCCTACTGGCCTCTCTGTGGGCCTCCGCCGCTGCGGTTGTCTCCCGGGTGTCCTCCCACCTGTCTGAGTCCTCTCATGGGTCTCTTCCACCAGCAGCTTGGAAGTAGGGGTGTTGCCCAGAGATGGTGACCTTGGCCTTCTGCCCTCTGCACGCCTTCCTCTGCACAGGCCTCACCCCGCCTCCCTGCCGTTGGCCCTGAGGCTGAGTCCTGCCCCTGGGCTCTTTGCTAAGCTCCAGTCTGGGCTCTCCAGCCGCTGGCTGGACATCTGCGCTGGGCTGTCTCCAGGCGCCTCAAAGCCAACCCGTGACACCCGAGTCCTCCTCACAAACCTGCTCTTCCGCCTGCCATGGCCTCTGTCGCAGCGAGTGGCACCCTGCTGCCTTCCCTGCAGTTCAGAGACGTCAAGCCCACCTTCAGGCCTCGTGGCCCGATCCGTGCTGCTCACCTGCATCTCCCCTCCTCACCGGCTCGCGCCTCCGTCCCTGCTCATCCCAGTCATTCGACCGGGCTCAGCTCCCCGCCCGCCTGCGGTCCAGTTTCCACTGGGCGGCCAGCATCCTCCTCACACGCGGCTCTGCCGCGCCGCCCCCGAGCGGACTCGCTGCTCCCTCCTCTTCGTGTCGCTGTACGGCTCGGGGCCTGGCACGGGACTGGCTCGTCGCAGGTGCTCACAAAGCATTTGAGCGGGAGGATCCCAGCCTCTCCGGGTGCCGCCTGGATGGGTTCACGGCGGAGGGCAGAGGCTGCGGACCCGCACACTGGGCCGGCCGGAGCGCCAGCAGCGCCAGCCTGCCGGCCTGGGCAAGGCCTCCTGCCATTTGTCAGCCTCAGCTTCCTCGGCTGTTAGGTGAGACCACCAGCCCCTCCCCGAGGACGGGACGCGCTCCTAGGGCCTTAGCGGGCGCCTGACGCAGAGAAGCGCTGGAGAAACAGCTGCCATTGTTGCCGACGGCGATCGCCAGCTAAACGTCGAGGTTAGGTGGAGCTGCTCTCCCTCCAGGAGAGTAAAGGTGCTTTGTGAACCTCAGGGACTGTGGAGGGAGGGCACCTGGGGGTGGCCCGGCCCAGCATGGGGCTAATTGCCATGGGGCAAGTTCACGACTACAGTCTTGTCGCCCTTCCCTGTTGTCAGTTGTGATCACCTCTTAACTGGGCAAGAGAGCTCCCTGCCCCCAGCCTCCCCTAGGTCAGTGTGCTCAGGGTGGGGGAGGGGCAGCGCCCTTCCTGCTGAGCTGCGGTAGGGGGTCCCGGCTCACCTGGTAGGGGGGCTCAGCATGAGAAAACACTGTGCCCTGCAGAGGGGACCTTGTTGAGCTGTTTTGTCAGACCACGTGCTCCACTCTGACGCTTAGACGCGAGGACAAAGGGACTGGCTGATGGGGGCTCAGGCGGCAGTCTGCACTGGGGCTGGGCCATCATCGGCTGGACGGCCCATGACCGCGGGGACAGAGGGGTGAGGAAGGGACGGAAGGAAGGACGAGGGATCCCCAGGCAGCTGCGCGAGCTGGGCTGACAGATGTGATGAGAGGAAACTCTGTCACGACTGCGGGGTCGTCTGGTCCCCGCTCTTCCTGGGGCGGTGCCTGCCTCTTCCAAGGTGGCCAGGACCAGGGGCCTCTCCGCCATGGGGATGGAGCCCGGGGGTCAGGCACCACTTCACCGAGACACGCGGAAGGCCAGGTTCGTTCCAGCAACAGGCACCCTGAAACTGACCCCACGGGAGCTGTCTCGTTCACCGATCCCCACGTGACAGACTTGTGTGGGTATGCCGGTTTTGGGTGTGGACTTCCCAGACTACTCCCCTAGAGGTGTGCAAGGAAGCTGGCACCTCTCTGCGAAGTGTCACACTTTTCAGAGGTCGGCTCAGCAGGAGCCAACTTGCTCAGAGCCAGCTCAGCAGCGGCCTGAGCAAGCAGGGCCTGCAGCAGGGGACAGCACAGCAGGGCGTCGGGCTGGCGTGGCTGCAGGAACCGCTGCCGCAGGCGGCCACGGCTGACCCTGGCCCCTGGGGCCCAACGAGCCGCTCACCGGGCCTCAAGTCCTGGCAGTATCCAGAGTCTGCATCCCCTCGTCGGAGTGCAGATGGCGCTGCCAGTGGGACCCAAGGCCAGACCTGTGACTCACCCTCCCAGGATGAGGGTGTGTGCGGTGGAGAGGAACCAGCAGGAGCCACCAGGCTGGAAACGCTGAGCTCCCCTCCTCCCGGCTCCATCCCTCCCACGTGTCCACTGAGTCACTCTCCTGGTCCCACACCCTCCGCTCGCAGGGCCTGGGGTGTCCTCTGAGGTCTGCCCTTGATCTGCAGAGGGGACGAGAAGGCACCATGGCACATGGCTCCACGGCTCGGTCAGCGCATTGTGACATGCGGCGACAAGGCTGCCAAGGAGACCCTGGAACCCGCTCACGGACTGACAGCCCTACCAGACCTGGTGACAAAGTGAGTCGACGTGGACTTAGAGAAAAAGCACAATTTATCATTTTTTTACATTATAAAAACTTATCAAGAGAGCAATGCTTTCTGAGGCTTGGTTTAGCGGAGAAAGAGGCTAAAACCCATTAAAACGTCGTGAGTTCTCCCTTAACCCACCAAGAGGAACCTAAACGCAAGGAATCCCCTATCGCCTCAGGAAAGAGGCCGCTCCCCGTCCCAAGACGGGAACTTTCCTCCGGTCCCAGCCTCACCTGTGCCGCTGTGCCCGAGGACTACGCCTCGGCAGGGCTGGCTCCTCTGGGACTCGGGCTGGGGAGAACAGGGGACGTGGGGACTAGATGCGGACCGAGACGCGCAACGTGACCACACACGTCGTCACCCAGGACACTCCTGGGTGAGAGGGCCCTGCGAATGACTTGAGGAAGGAAGGCGACGGCGGGGCCTAAGGCCACCTGGCGCCAGGCAGCGTGGGACCTACGCTCCCAGGAGCCTGCCCTTGGAGTCCGGCAGCCTCGCGGGGCAGCCTCGCGGGGCAGGGCGCCCTGGCCCCGGGGCGAGCACCATTCGAGAGGTAAAGGTACAGGGCTGGGTGCGGACGCGAGACCGGACACACGACACGACGCCTGGGGCCAAGTTTCAGGGGCTCTTAAGTCTGGGGCGGAGCCTCCCTCCCCCCAGCGGTGCCGCGGCCAGAGGCGTGGGGCTGGCAGGGCCGGGGCTGGCAGGGCTGACGCCGGCCCCTCTCCTGTGCGCGGAGCTGCCTCTGCCCCATCTCGTCACCAGCGCCCTGGCAGCTGCTAGTCTTTTGGGGGGTTCTGGGCCAGGCACTGCTCCCAGTCCACCTCGACCAACTTGTACAGCTCCATGGTGGCCTGGGCGTCCTCCACAGACGAGTGTCCGCTCTTCCCAACCTGATCGAGGGGAAGCGAGGGCACGATGTTAAAAGGCTGTCGTCCCTTCCACCAGCCCCGCGACCCCACGTGCTGCTTCTGCAGGGCGAGTGGGCTGCAGAGGGTGCTCTGGCGGGCTCCACGCCGGGTCCGATTTTAGGGGTCCAGCTCCTGGGAAGTCTGAGTGCTGTCTGCCTCGACCCTTTCTGTGCCGCTGTGTGTGCCATGTCATTCCACACTCCATAGGGGCAGGACACACAGTCACAGCCATCTCAGACACGTGTCCACACCTCACCAGGCGGGCCACCCCTCCCCTGAATGACAAACAGGTGAAATACACGTGAGGCCCTTGCACCCACTCTGCGGGCTTCAGACCCCCCACTCCGACCCGCTTCCTCCTCTGGGGGTTCCACACCTGCCTGAAGCTTTGTTCCTTCCCCAAGTACCCTTGGAGACATTAGGTGGCGCACGGGGACTGTTGTCCCTGTGTACCAGGAGACAGACCGTGGGGCCCTGCAGGCCACCTGGGTCTCTCTGCAACCAGAGGGACTGGGCTCAGAGCCTGGACGCGCAGCAGGGACAGAGCCGGGGCCAAGCAGGCCTGGAGGCACCGGGACCTGGAATGGGAGCCACTACCTGGATGTCCCGGTTCAGCAGCTTCTTGGTGAGGCGCTTCAGGGACACGGTGGCGTTCTCCGGGCACTCGGCCTTCCGGTTGAGGAGGGGGATGTGGGAGGTGTCGCGGGTGAGGGCCTTGGGGTGGCAGTACTGAAGGGCTTTGAAGTCGTTGTGCACGGCGTGCCCCACCACGACCTTCCCTGCGAGTATCTTCAGGATCTGGAGTCGGCATGGAAGAGGGGGTGACGAGGGGGCTCGGGTGGTGCCCTGCGTCCTCCCGGGTCCTTCCCACTGAGCGCGCTACCCCCGGGTTTTCCTCCACCTGCAACCCATCGCCCGTCCCCGAGGTGAGAGCAGACGTTTTCAGTGTTAACCCCGTTGGCGCTCACCTCGCCGGCGGTCTTCACCCTGTCAGACTCCCGCCCCAACGACGAGGCTCCCCACGGCCCCCAGTCACGCTCGCGGTGCAGGTGTTTGTGCAACCGTGCGGTTCTGGCCCGCTACCCGAAGCCCTTTAACCACCATGGTCATGCTGGCCTCAGGCACGAGGCTGGGACAAACGCCGTCAAACGGGGCTCCTGGGAGGTGACGGAGGCCCCAACTCATACGTGGACAGATGTGGTTTTTGAGGGCAGAGGGCCTAAGGCTGTCATCGGACTCTCAAAATCCTAAAAGGTGAAGAGTCACTCGTACGCTAAGGCCGCAGAGGGAAGGGACCAGGTGGCCATGCGTGCGCAGCTCCGACAGGACACTGGTCCCACCGTCCCCTGCCGTACCAGGGGTGTCCACCAGCTGCCCCAGAACCTTATCCACAGTGACTTGGAACCAGTAAACTTCTCACCGCCTCAGGACCCTCAAGTCGGCGGACATGTCACCAGCGAGGACAAGCAAGGCCTACGCCGTGGACTCAGACGGCCATCCCCAAACAGGGCTGCGGGCGGGCTGCGGGCGGGCGCAACGGCGCTGGGACGGCCAGCACGTGGCCCGACACGTCTGGGTGCCCCGCAGCCCCGCACCCAGGGTGGACACCGCGAGTGCTTCCCGCTCAGCACACGCAGGCCGGCCCGCCGGGTGGGCAGCGCCCCGACCTCACCTGCAGTCCGCTGCCCCGCCCCGCCCCGGCCCTGCCGAGCCTCTGCTGTTCCCTGCTCTTCCTGAAACCCAGCCACTTCACCCCATGAAGCCGATGAAGCCCCTCCGCTGCCCGCTCTGGCCGACAGGAGCCACGACGCGGACCGCGGCGCCCTCTGGGGGCCGCCCGGGGCCAGCCGGCGCCGCGCCTCCTCCCGAAACCGCGGGCGCAGCGCGCCTGCCGGCCTCCCAGCATCCAGCGCAGGACGGATGTGCAGCGGGAGGAACGACAAGCTGGCACGCCAGCCCTGCGCCTCTCACCCCCGGCGGCCGCAGGCGACCGGTCTCAGTGAGCAAACAACGCCGCCGCTCCGCCTGCCACGTCCGGCCCTCCCACGCGGCCACCCCTGTCACAGGCTCCTCCTTGCTTAGGAAGCCCTCCCCACTGCCCTAGGCTCCAACTGCACGAGGCATCCCCAAACTGAACCCTCTGCCCCGCACTGGCTGTCATTTCTCGGTGCACGCCCCCAGTCCCGCAGGCCAGGATTCTGCTCAGGGCCTACAACAAGCCTTGGCTAACGAAGTGTTGTAGCAGCTAACTGGAACTTTCCGAACTTTCACCACTCCTGACCCCCACAGGAAGCCTTCTTCGTCAGCCGACGTTCCACGTCCTCCTCCCCTCCATCCACAGCCCTTCGGTGCCTTCCTTCCCCACCCACCTCGCTGCTGCACCGTGCCCCCTGCACCTCACCTGGCTCCGCGCAGACTTGAAGGGTGTAGCGTTCACCATGTGCTGCTTCCGGATGCCACTCCACCGGGTGCGGTAGTCCACGATGTGGCAGGGCGGCAGGATGTACTCATCGTAGAGCACGTCTCCGTCGTAGTTGACGATGCTACATCGAGCCAGAGCGCTAACGTGGCCCTTGGGTCCTGTGCCCACCATCTCACAGTCAATCGCCACCATCTTCTTTGGCACTGTCTGGGAGGCTCCCGAGCATTCATTCTCCGAATGAGCCTGGGTGGAGTTCTGTGGGGTGTTCCTCTGGGGGCAGGTTGGGTGGCTCTTAATCTTTGGAAGGGCACTCTGGAACTCCCCCAGCAAATCTACTTTAGCCACAGAAGAACCATCCTTCTGGGACGGGGCTGGGGTCAGCCAAGGCACGGCAGTCTTCTTGTCCAGGGACTGCTCTGAGCCACTGCCGGAGGCGGTGGCCTTCTTCTTTGGAAGGAGAGGGACCTTACAAGCGCCATCTGCCCTAGGGGCCTCCCCTTTCTTTGGAGGTTCTGAGTGCAGCTTAGGCACCTTGTTAGCGGGCTGATTCTTCTTATTCAGAAAACCTCTCCGTTCCAAGAACCTCCGCTTTTTGACAAATCTTCGGTGCTTGGCATTCCCCTCTAATGTCTTTTTTGGGGGAGGTTCGCCAAAATCCAGATTGAGCAGTAACGTAGACATGAGGATGGTGGACGGTGGAACACCAGTGGGAACAGTGGCTTACGGATGGAAGGACAGAGGGCTTCCCCCCTGCTGGACCCGGCAGACCAACATCTGGAGGTCTGCAGCGCACCCTGGGGAAGAAAGTGACCCTGCTGAGGAGGCCGCGGGCTGGGGAGAGCAGTAAGACCCCTCTCCGGGGGACCTCCGGGAGGATGCATCAGAGCCCTCTCCCAGATGAGGGGGACAGGAGGAAGGAGGCTCGGCCGGAAGGAAGCCTCACGATTCCCCCCGTGCGACCTTACGGAGCTCATTTCCCCTCGCTGGGGTCCGCCTCTCGTGTAAACCGGGGCTGCGGGGCCACGCGGCTTGAACCCCGGGAGTCCGGGAAGCCAGAGCAGGCGGGCTCCGTCACCTGCCGGTGAGGGAACGTGTACGTGGCGCCCGGAAGCCGCGTCAGCGCGGCGTCGGTGACCTCCGGGCTGGCCAGGCGTCCCGAGCGCGGGCCTCACGAACCGACACACAGCTCCGGGCCCAACCCCCGTCTCCCGGTGGAGGGCATCCCCACAGGCACCTCCCCAAGCCCTCCCACGCGGAGGCCTCCGACGGCACGCGGCAGCCGCGGGGCCCGCCGCCGCCGCCACCTACCTCCCAGGCGGCGCCGCTACGGCCGGAAGCGCCCGGAGCCGGGCGCGGCGGGCGGCGGGCGCGCGCGGGGCCGGGGCCGGCAGGCGCGCGGCTGGGAGCGCGCCGGGGGCCGGCGTGCGCGCGCCCGCAGCGCCCGCGCCTCGGGCAGCGAGGCCAGCGACTCGGAGTGCGGCGGCAGCGGCAGCGGCGGCGGCGGCGGCGGCGGCGTGGGCGGCGGCGGGGGCGGGGCGCGCTCCCCGGCCCCGCTGGCGCCGTGCGGGTACAGCGCGGCGGTGAGCGGGCGCCGCGACCGCCGGGGACCGCGCGCCGCGCCGGGCCGGGCCGGGCCCACTTCCGGGCGGCGCCCGGCGCCTCTGTGACGTCACCGGACGCCGGCGCCGGCGCGCCCGTGACGTCACAGGGCGCCTAGGCCTGCGCCGCCCCGCGGGGCCGCCGCCGCCGCTGCCGCACCGCGCCCGCCCCCGGCGCCGCCGCGGGGCCCGGATGCCGGGCGTGTCCGCCCGCGGCCTGTCCCTCGCCGGGCGCAGGCAGCTGGCCGCCAGCCTCGCCCGGGTCCTGTCGCTCTACCGGCCGCTCCTGGACGCCTACATCATCGTGAGGCCACGCGGGCGCGGGCGGGCGGGCGGGGGCCCGGTCGCGCGGCGCTCGGTGCCCGCGACGGGGAGAGAACCTGGAGGGGTAGCGCGGTGGCTGTGCTCCCCCGAGCTTCAGCCTGTCCCCCGGAAGGGGTTCAAGCCGGGGCGGCCCCCCTTTTCCCACACGACACAAGTGTCGGCATTTCTGACATCTAGGGGCCCTTTAGTGGCCTGTCCAGGTCAGGGTCAAACGCGTGGACACGGAGCCGCGCTGCAGCCGCTCAGCTCTTCTTCGGGGAACGCATGTTCGCTCGCCACGCGCCGAGCAGACCCCTGGGCTCGTGACGGAGCGGACGCTTCCGAAGCGGAATCGGACGGGCCCCCGTGCTGTCGGCCGCAGCGTGCGCGAGCGTTCCTCCCGCGGCTCCCCAGCGCAGGCGGGTCCCTGGTCCCAGGGTGGTTGTGAAGCGTCACTGGGATGACGTACTTAGCGGCGCTCCAGGGCCGCTTGTTCAGCGCCCAAACCCAGAGGCCAGCCTCCATCCAGCTCGTCAGTGACCAGTCCCCCAAGCAGTCCTGTTGGCTCCACCTCCAGCGAAGATGCCACATCCCCCCACTCGTCTCCATTTCCTTGCCCAGCCACCACCACGTCCGTCCTGGCTGGCCTGTGTGCCTGCTTCAGCCCCGCAGAGCAGTTCCTCACAAGCAGCCCCACGGATCGCCTTAAAGTGTCATCTGGTCACGACACTCCCTCGCTTCCTGGGTGCTCTGATGAAACCCGAACTCCTTCCCCTGACCTAGGAAGCCCTAGGGGACCCGTGCACTCCTGCCTCTGAACCCCATCTCGTTTCGTTGTCTCCCACATCCAGTCCTGCCCCCTGCACTGGCCTGCCGGCTGCTCGGCGGGCATGGCAGGCCTCCGGGCCTGTGCACTCACAGAGCTGCCTGGAGTGATCTCCCCGCACAGAAGGGCACGTTGGTTAAAAGCAGGAATTCTAGTCAGGTCGGTGTCAGCCCGGCTCTGCTACTTACTAGCTTTTTGATCCGGCAGCCTCATGTGTAAATGGGGCCGTACAAATGGTACCTGCCTCGTAGGGGATGGAATGTGTTCACACGCGCTGGATGTTTGGCACAGTGCCTGGCCCGTGAGAGCGGTTGGTTTGCTGTCACCTGAACTTTTTTTACTTGTCTGCTTCCCGTTCGTCACTGTGACAACTCCTCAGACAAGTCTGCCCTCCTTACTCTCTCGCCGACTCTCCTGTTTTGTTACAGTTTTACTATCTGTGGCATTTGATGTTACCGGATTTTTTTTTTTAACGTGAACTCTGCAAGAGCAAGAATTTTGTGTCTGGTTCGTCATCATTTTCCCTGAGCCTAGAATGGAGAGAGCACGGTGCATAACCAAAGCTCCAGGGTTGGTGCTGAGCAAATGAAGGAACGAAAATACATTCTGGCATGTCACGTGTCTGGCTTGTAGGATGGTAGGTGCTGACTGGGAACATCCTAACGCAGCACGTCAGTCCCTGGGGTGTTGGGGATGCTGAAGCGAAGACACCACCCCTGCCCTTTGGTTCGGCTGAGTGGAGAAACAGACGCGTCAACAAGTGGGACCCTGCTGGTAGGAGAGGAGTGTCCAGATCGCGGTCTGGGCTCTGAGGAAGAGGGGAGCCTAGAGCGCGCTTCAGAGGAGAGGTGGCCCGGACGAGGAGGAGCCACCGCTGGTCGCAGCCAGTGACCCTGAGTTGAGAGTCGGGAGGGGAGAATGGGACCGGTGGTAGCTGTGGTTTCCCCTCTGCAGGAGTTTTTCACAGACCAACTGTGGAGCACGTTGCCTTGCTCGTGGCAGGAAGCGTTGGATGGCCTGGACCCGCCACAGCTGGCCGCCCTGCTGCTGGGGATGCCTGCGGAAGGGGAAGTGGTCAGGTATGGGCACGAGGGCCCTGTGCCAGCTGTCACTCGGAGTCTCACAAGGGCTTCCTGGGTTGTAAACTGGTGCCCTCAGGACGTGATAGGAGTCTTCACGGGCTGTCTCAGGTACAGGTCGGTGTGGCCACTCACCCTGCTGGCCCTGAAGTCCACAGCCTCGGCCCTGGCCTTTACGCGGACGCCTGGCTTTCAGACCCCCTCAGAGTTCCTGGAGAACCCCAGCCAGAGCTCCCGCCTGACGGCCCCGTTCCGAAAACACGTCAGGCCCAAGAAGCAGCACGAGATCCGGAGGCTGGGGGAGGTGAGCAGATGGCCGGGGTTTAGTGGAGTCTGGGGGCCTGGGGTCTCCTCAGGCTGGTGGGTTTCAAGGGTGCGGGCAGCGTGCAGCACCTGCGGGGCCGGAGCCCTGAGTCCCCTTCCATGGCAGGCGTATATCTCGATGCCATCTTTTTTCTCTTCTTTGTCTGGGTGGGTGGGTGGCTGTGTCTGAATCAGACTGTGTCACACTTCTGTCACCGGCCCACGGCTTCACAGAGGGGCTTCTTTCTGGTTTTGCGGGAAGACGGGGATAAGCAAGGAGAGTGGCCTGAGCCTGGGGTCGGTACCCCGCTCTGGTCTCCCTGTCCCATGTCATCCACGGCACCTTGTAGCTTCCTCCTCTGCCCTCATGATGGGTGACAGCCCTGGGAATCAGAACGCTGGGCCAGGAGACCTGTTTCCTCCTCTTTCAGTTGGTGAAGAAGCTGAGTGACCTGACAGGCTGCACCCAGGTCGTGGATGTAGGCTCAGGCCAGGTGAGCCAGACCCCAACGTTCTGGATGTTTCGAATTGGAGGGACAGGCCACTGGAAGGCAGGCAGGAGGTCGGGCCCAGGAGTGGTGGATATAAACAGGGTAGAATTTAAGCCTTCCGGGGGCCTGGGACCCAGGTGTCCAGGCCACTGTGGAGGAGGTGGCAGTGGATGAGAGCACGGGGCTGGGCTGCCCCTGCCCCCTCTCGTGACTCCAGGGCCATCTCTCCCGCTTCATGTCCCTGGGGCTGGGGCTGAAGGTGAAGAGCATCGAAGGGGATCGGAGACTGGTGGAGAGAGCCCGGCGCCTGGACCAGGAGCTCCTGCAGGCTCTGGAGAAGGAGCAGAGGAGGAAGCCGCAGGTGGGCCAGCCGGGCCTGGGCTCCGGGGTGGGCTCCGGGCTGAGGGCTCCCGGTCAGGCTTCTCCGCCACGTGAGCCGGCGCGCTCCCTGTCCGCTACCCCGCTCCCCAGGTCCCCCTTCGCCACCTCCAAGGCACTGTGTAGTCACCGAGTGCTTTCCGCACCGATGTGCGCTGCTCACAGCCCCCGCGAAGTGGCCGCTCAGGCACGACCGCCACCAGGGAGGAAGCGGCGGCTCAGACGGGACACCTGGCAGTTCACACTGATAGACCCAGAATCTCCCTCTGATTCAAGGCCCAGTTCCCCCCGCCTCCTTCGCTGGGAGGGGACACAGAGGACACGTCCCTTCTCGGGGCCTGAGGCGGCACGGGACGCAACCGTTTCCTTTCCTGCCTCCGCAGGTGGCGCCCGCTGGGCCTCGCCGCTCCCCACAGCACGTGGTGCGGTGGCTGGAGCCCGCGGCCCTGTGCGACGAGCTGTCGCTTCCGCTGGAGCGCCCGCCTGGCGCTGGCGCCCGCTTGCTGCTGACGGGCCTCCACGCCTGCGGGGACCTGAGCGTCACCTTGCTGCGGCACTTCTGCCGCTGCCCCGAGGTGGCGGCCCTGGCCTCCGTGGGCTGCTGCTACATGAAGCTCAGTGACCCCGGCGGCTACCCGCTGAGCGCCTGGGTGGCCGCGCTGCCCGGCGGCCAGCTGTCCTACAGGCTGCGGGAGGGCGCGTGCCACGCGCTGGAGGAGTACGCGGCGCGGCTGCGCGGCGCCGGGCCCGGCCTCCGCGCCCACTGCTACCGCGCCGCCCTGGAGGCCGTCATCCGGCGGGCGCGGCCCGCGCTCCGGCGGCCCGGCGTGCAGGGCATCCCCCGGGGCCACGAGCTCAAGATCGAAGAGTGAGGCCCGGGTGCTGGGGGGCGGGGGGGCCCACTGGCCGTCCGTTCCCCTGCCTCGTTCGCCAGCAGGCCCCCGGGAAAACCCAGGCCGCGCGGGGTGCGGCGATCCTGGGTCCTCTGCCGGGCAGTTGTCTCTTTCGTTAGGAGACTCGAGGGTTTTAAGTGCTAAAAATATGGCGAAAGAATCGGACAGACCTGGCTGGGAATACCATTCTGGGTCTGCTGGCTAGTGGACAGACAGCCACAGACATTTAAAATGCAAATGAGGGCAGCGAGCCAGAGTTTGAATCGGATTCAGATTCGGAATGGGGTCTGAGCGGGAAGCAGAGGCTCCTGGGATAAGAGCGCTGTGCCTGGCTGTCCCGCAGGTATGTGCAGCGGGGGCTGCAGCGGGTGGGGCTGGATCCCCAGCTGCCCCTGAACCTGGCTGCCCTTCGGGCCCAGCAGGCCCAAGAGAACCGTGTGGTGGCCTTCTTCAGCCTGGCCCTGCTGCTGGCCCCGCTGGTGGAGACGCTGATCCTCCTGGACCGGCTGCTGCACCTCCAGGAGCAGGGTGAGGGGTCACGGTGGCGCCCAGTTCATCCTTGGGGATTTTCCGACCCCTGCGTCCGTCACCGTGGGGTGGGGGTGGTAACTACAGACTCCCATTGGGTCGGCCTCTGACGTGCATCCGTGAGGGCATTTTACGTGAGCACCCCAGGACTGAGGCTGCCTGTGAGGGGACAGCGTCCTCCCCTCTGCACCATGGGCACCTGTGCTCCTGGTGGAGAACCAGGTCTCGTGTCCCCTGAGCCCCCCCTGGGGAAGGGGGCTCTGCCCACCTACAGGCTAGACAGCAAGTGGGACGTGTGAGCTTCACGCCCTTCTGAGCAGCCTCTGTTTACCCCAGGCTTCCACGCGGAGCTCCTGCCCATCTTCAGCCCTGAGCTCTCTCCCAGAAACCTGGCTCTCGTGGCCACCAAGAGGCCCCTGGGTCAGGCCTTCTCCGTGCTGGAGACTGAAGATGGCTGATGCACCCTGTCAGGACCCCCAGTGCACCCCTCCCCGAGAACCAGCATCCTGCACCTTTCCTGGGGCCTCAGTTCCCCACAGAACTCGGCTCTAGCCTCCTCTCCATGTGTTAGGTAACATGTACACAACTATTTTTAATTTTTAATTTATTAAAAGTTGAAATCTTCATTTTTCCTTCCATTTCTACTGATTATGCAAAAACGTAGCCCAGCCCTTCCCTGAGGTCCTGCAGAGGTATGACAGTTGGTCTCATCTGCAACCCCCACTGCCCTCAACAGGCAGCATTGTTACTCAGAGGTCCCCACGGAGTGGTGTGTGTTGGGGGAAACCTCTGCCCCTTTGGCCTCCCTCTGCAGTCCACCGGTCCTGCCCTTGCAGAGGGCCGCCCTATGGCTGACCAGCTCCCACCCAGGTTCCAGTTTAACCTCTGACCCAGGCCCCTCCCTTCAGTCCTTGAAGCAGGTGAGGGGTGGGCACCAGGTGGGTGCCCACAGACAGCAGCTACATGCAGAACAGGGCTCAGGCTGTTTACTGACATTGGAGGAGGGGAGACCTGGCCCTCCGGGCTAGGATGGGACGAGCTGCTCCGCTCGGCTCAGTACCAGTAGACTTTCCTGTGTCTCCGGGTCTCCTGGATCCCCATCGCCTCCATCACCTCCTCTTCCAGAGTCTTCAGACGGGGCACGTAGGTTCTTTTGAGAGCATCTTCCACTGATGTGTCTTTGGGGCCATCTGTTGAGCCAGAGGAAGAAGATGGGTGGGAGAGCTGCTAGCACCCGTACTCCCGCCCCCTCCCCCCTCGCCCAACCCACCCTTACCAGTCCACGTTTCAGGGACAATGCCATCCGCTCGGGGAAAGTCCGGTTTAGGGATGATTCTTCCTGACCTTGTGGAGACTCGGACCCGCTCTCCTGCCTCGGTGAACCTCCACTCTATCTCAGTGGGTTTCCTAGTGGACATGAGAGGTGAGCCCGCCTGGGAGCCAGGCCTCCCTGCTCCCCTCCAGCCTGAAATTCAGTGGCTGCTGCCACAAAGGTCGCCTACCACCTAACTTCTCTGCTGCCTCTACTGGGGCTGCCTGCAGGGATCATGTCCACGAGATGCCCTCTCGATCCAGAGCATCTCACACCCTTCCCACTGGATAAAGTGCTTAACGCCTGCAAGAACTCCGAGGGGGCACCCCTCCACCCAGAGCGCCCCGTGTGCTTGCCTGTCCACAGGGTCCACAAGTTTGACCTGGTTGTGGAGCAGGGGTGCTTCGCTAGGAATCATGGTTCCCCGCTGGTCCTTGGTCCTGCCGACGTAGCGGAAATGCTGTCCAAAAGAGAGGGTGTCAGAAACCAAGGGTGTGAAGGGGACTGGCCTAGAGCATCTTGGAGCATCCAGCCCATGCTGGAAAACGGAAGGTTCACTTGTCGCACCATCCCCCGAGCCAGTCTGTTGCTCATCACCACCCCCCCCCCGTGCTGCCAGAGAGGGACAGGTGGGACAGGCTTCCCGAGCCCCCGCCCCACTCCACGTACCGTATTCAGCCCCTCCAGGACCACCCAGTTCCGCTGCCGGATCACTTGGACCACTCTGCCTTGCTTTCCGGCATCCTTGCCTTCTAGGATCTCCACCTGCGGCGAGACACCAAGGTCAGGGAGGGAGGCCCTGCCCCCAGGAGCCCGCCACCACTCCGCCCCCCGAGGTCCTCACCCTGTCCCCACAGAACAGATGCCAGTCTTCATCAGAGATGGGTTCCACAGCCACCGGGCGCCGCTTGCTCCCTGGAGGGTTCCTCCTCTTGTCTGCCAGGGAGCCAGGGCGGCTCATCCCGTAGCGGTGGTAGGGGGGCAGAGCGGCCTTGGACGCCAAGGCCAGCAGGGCAGAGAGACGCATGGTGCAGGCTGAGAGAAATCCCCGACCAGCAGAAGACCCAGAAACCTTCTTCGTCAGCTCTGGGGTAGACGGACAGAGACAAGGGAGGAAAGCAGAGGAGGAAAGTATTCCTAAGCACGTACTCCACTGCTCAGTGGACCTCATCTCACTGAGTCCCCGACTGGAATTAGCTTCACCTTGAGGCAACAGACCAGGTTAAGTGACTTGCCCGTGACCGTAAAGCCACTGTGCGGGAGAATCGGCATTCAGACCCACGTTTCTCTGACTCCAAAGTCCAAAAAGTTCACTGAAGCCAGGAACCAGGTTATCTAGCTCACCCCTGAATCCAGCAAATCACAGTAGGGCTTGGCACACAGTAGGTACCCAACAAAAAGTCATTAATGTGTACGAACAGCAGAATGGGAAGAAAACAAAGGAACGGTACACTGGCACAAGGCCCAAAAGGCAGGCAGTTGTGATGTAGATCAAACGGAAAAGAAAACCTGGGATTAAAATGTTCCTACACCACTTCCAACTCCTATGTTGTCATGAATAAAAAAGCACAAACAAAACCCACTGCTTGCTAAGACAGCTGCTCTTCCGAAAGGGCCAGAGCCAGACTCCAGGATTTCTAGGTCCTACTTTTCCCAGCTAAGTCACGTACTGTATGCCTCCCGGTTTGGGACGATGGCTTAGATAAATAAGGGCAAAAATAACTGCTTTTTACTGAGCATCTGCCACCTGGCAGGTGCCATGCCGACTGCTTCCCTGTATTGTCTCACTTAAGCCCAAGGACAACTAATGAAAGGAGGTACCATGGACCCTTTTTGGCAGCTGAGGATGAAGTCTAGCTTCAGATTACAAGTAAAGTGCATCCAACAGCACAGAGAGCTCTGGACCTGGGTTCCAGTTCCTGCCCCAGCGTCGCATTCTGTGACCCCGTGCGACTTAACTTCTGGGCTGGTTTTATCTAGAAAACTTTACGGGGTTGCTGGTGTCATTCAGATTGCTCCCGATGTCTTAAGGAAAGGTGCAGAACGCGATCAGCATTATCCCTTTGGGGTAGAATTCAAAAGCAAACCTTCTGACAAGCATAAGTATTTAAGGGCAGTTGTCTCGGGGAGAGCAGCTGCTCGGGAGAGCTGTTACTTTACGCCTCATTCCTGGCCATAACGTTTGCGTGTTTTCATCCTGTGCGTTAAAGAGCGACCGGGTTATCCGAACAGCAGACACGGTGTCGTTTTCTTCTTGATACTTCCCCAAATGAAAGAAGCCTCGTGTTATTTTAATTAACGCTGGCTGCAGCTAGGGGCCTCAGGGGTCGCGTTCAGAGTGCACAAGCGGCCAGCACGGGACACAGACAAGCGCGATCCGGGCGACGTCACGACCCCTGGCACCTGGTCTTCCCTGCAAGGCAGGCGGGCAGGAGCCGAGGAAGCCAAGGCCACGCGGGCCGAAGCGACGCGCGCGCGCGCACAGCGGGACAGGCGCAGCGCCGCTGTCACCCACGCCTTCCGCGTGACGGCCCGGCGAGCCCCTAACCGCCGCCGTCCCGGACCCGAACTCGGGGGGGGGGGCGGAGGGACCCCAGAGGCCGGCGCCTGGGTCCCTCCCTCCTCTCCCTGCAGACCCCGGGGCGGCGGGGCGCCTGCTCCGGAGGAGCGCGCGGCGGCCTCCCCGCCAGCCCTGCCCCGGCGTGCGGGACCCGGGAACGGCGGTCTGCAGCGCGCGCCGCCCGCGCGGCCCTCACCTCCCGCGCCCGCCGCGCCGCGGGCTCCGCCCGTCCCCCCGCACGCGGGCCCGGCGGCCTCACCTCCCGGGAAACGCCGTCTCACCGCGGGCCGGAAGCCCCCCGCGCGCGGCATGCCGGGAGTCGTAGTCCGCGCCGCGAGGCGCGCCGGGAGCGCAGGCTCCGCCGACGGCCGCCCCGCTTGCTGCCCCGAGGCTCCCGGGCCGCCGCGGCGCGCGCTCCCCACCCGCCCTCTGTCGCGGGGTCCGGCAGGTTCGCCCTGTCGGGCCTCCCGGAGGAGGGGACGGCACGGGCCCGGGGAGGGTCAAGTCTGCAGGAGCCTCGGAGGCGGTCAGACGCAGCCCTTCCCCTCGGCCCCGCGGGGTCCGGGGTGCCACCCCGCCCACCTCCGCGCCCCTGACCGCCAGCCGAGGGGCCCGGGCCTCCCTGGCTCCAGCCTCCGCGGCGGGGCGGCGCGGGGCAAAGCCGCCAGTGCCCCCTCCCACGCCGCCCTCGCCTCCCCGCGTGCTTCCCGGGGACCCTGCGACGCGGCGGTCAGCGGCTCCCCCGCCGCGAGCACTTGCCTTCCCTGTCCCACTTCAGTGGGCCGCCGCAGCCCCCAAAGAACCAGTCAGCAGCCGGTGTAGTAATCAACGGGTTTATTTCCCTAGAACCGAAATAGTCTACGTTCTCAGAGCTAAACTTCCAAAGCTACGTCAGCAAGTTTTCATCAGAGCCCACGGGAGAGGGGCGAGGGTGGAGACGAGATGAAGGGGCAGAGGGGCCACCCATTTCCCTGTCTTCTCAGTGGCTTACAAATCGGATCTGGTGGCTACAATGAGGGGACCAGTTGGATGAAAAACGACACCGGAAGAAACACCAAAGCCCCAGCTACAAAAGGAAAAGTCATCAAGCCCCAAAGAGATGGGGAGCCTCCCAGTGTACCTCAGAAATTGGGGCAACAGTGGGGAAGAAGGGAGCAGAGAGGGGGGCACACAAAGGGATAGGGGGCCTTTAAATTTTTTTAAAATTTTCTTTTATTAAAAACATTTCCTAAAAAATGTGTCTTCTCCTTTATGTCTGGGTGACATAGGTGACTGTAGGCTGGCCTTGAGCACTGTGGGTGGAAGGAAAGGGACAACTAGGAGTCTCCCCAGGACATCTGTCTCTGGCCAGAGACCTAAAGGGGAATAGCTACTCCCCAACACCCCGCCCAGGCTGGGCGGGGTCCCCCCTTCAGATCTCAGCTCCTTGGCCCAGGCATCTGGGAAGCCCCCAAATCTTCTGATGAGTAACTACAACTCCCAGAAGTCCCGGGGTTGGTAGAAGGAAGAATGAGTGCTGTCAACCACAAGGATTTATGAGAGGGAGTCCCTCCCCCACAAGCTGTCCCACTTTCCCTGAATCCAGGCAGCAGGGGAACAGGTATGGGAGGAAGGGACAGGACCTCGAGATCCCGTCCTCTGAGCCCCCAACCTGAGTTTGAGGGCGGACCCTTGCGGCCCGGAGCCCACCCTGCAGCTGATTCTCCACCTTCCTCCTAGCCCCGATCCCGACCAACCCCAACCGAGGTCCAGAAAGCCGGGGGAAGGGGCAGAGAGGTGTCGGGAGGGGGGGCAGCTGGTCCGGGCCCGGAGAAAAACCCTGGGAGACAGCTCCGGGTGGGGAGGGACGTCATGGCCTCATCCCACGGCGAAGACTCAGCCCTGACTCAAACCACAGGGGTGCGGGGACACGGAGGGGAGGGCCGGGCGGCCTGCCCCATCCAGGTCAATCTCCAGGGGCTGGGCTTGGGGGGAGTGAGTGGAGGAGAGCAGCTCGGGGTGGGGAAGGGGTTCCCAGTTTGCAGGCCGTGGCCAGTTCCCCCAGTAGCACCCAGACAGCAGCAGGAACGGGGCGGGGGCTCCTCTTGAAACATTGGTGGCTACAGGCTGCGGGGAGGGTGGGAGGGGAGAAGGTTAACGCGGGGGCCTCGGCCCGGCCGCGCCCCAGCCAGTGCGGCCCTCCTCTCCGTGGGTGCGGGCCCCGGCCCGCGGGTGGCTCACTCACCTCTCGTGGTCTGTGACGCCGGGGGCCTCAGCATCCTCCTTCGCAGCCTCCTCGGCCTCCTCGTCCTCTTCCCCCTCGGCCTCCTCGGGGGGCGGCGCCCGGCCGGAGCTGGACTCGGAGGGGGTGCTGTTCTTCTCCCCCTCCGCAGGGGGGGGCCGCTCGCCCTCCGCCGCGGCCGCCTCCTTCTCCTCCCCCTCGGGGTCTTCTGACTCCTTGGGGCGTTTCGGGGAGTCCTGGGGTGCAGTGGTGAGACAAGGCGGGCTGAGGCTGGCGAGGGCGATGCCGGCCACCTGCCAGTGCCGCCCCACAGTCCCCCAGCCCCCCTGGCTGACACGACGGCCCAGGCCCCGTCGCTGAGCGAGGGACTCCCGGACCAGGCCGGGCCTGGCTCCCAGGCTGGAGGGGGGCCCGGGGAGGGGCAGCTACCTCCAGCAGGTCGCCCGCTCTCCTCTTCAGCGCCCCCTTCTCGTTCTTCTCCTTGGCGGGCTCGTCGATGACCAGCTTCCCCTCCTCATCGCTGCTGCCCTCGGCCGCGTTCCCCTTCTTGTCGCCGTCGCCCTCCACCGCCTCGGGCTCCGGCTCGGGCTCCTCCACGCAGCTCTTTTTCTGGGAGGACTGCGGCGGAGACGCGCAGGCTGAGTGGCACCCGCAGCGCCAGGCCGGGCCCCCTCCCAGGCGCGCCCCGCGGCCACTCGCTCCTTCCTTCTCCCGCCGCGCCCCCGCCCCCGCCCAGGTGCCCAGTCTCACAAGTGATTTGAGACCCACCTCTGTCGGATTAGCCCCGGGGTAAACCCACCGGCCGGGCAGGCAGGGCTCTGTGCAGGAGGGGGGAGGGCTGGAGCAGGAGGCAAAACCTCGGGTCAACTTCTCCCCGAGGGAGCTGGGACCCTTTCCCCGCCGACCCCCGCCCCCCGCCCTCCCGCCTCATCCTGCCCGGCTCACGAGCACCTCCTCCTGGAAGCCTTCGGCGAAGAGCTGAGGCCGCGCCCTACACTCGCGCGGGGCCCACGGGCCTGTCCCCACTTACCGCCTCCATCCTGCTCTGGCTCCCCAGGCCTCACCGGACCACGCGGGCCGGCGGCCGCCCCCGCCCCCGCCCGGGACGACTACGCTGACAGCCCGGGCGTTCGAGACCGGTCCCGCAGACATCGGGACCCCGCACCGCCCGGGGGCCGGGCCTCTGGCCACACCTGCTCTCGGGGGGCTTCGGGGCGGCGGGCGGCTCACCTGGTAGCCCGAAGCCTTGACGGTGGGGTTGTTCTCGATCTCCCACAGCCCCTCGCTGAACCCTTTCCTCTTGTTGGGCTTGCCGAACTTCTCCTTGGACTCCTCGTAAGGGAAGAGGTCTTTGGGGCCCAGGAATGCCCTGGGGAGAGAGGCGAGGCTGTGCTCCCGGGCCCCTCACTGCCCCCAGCTGCAGAGCCCGTAGCCCCGGTCCCCATGCTCCGCCCGGGGCCACCCCACCTCTGCCCCCACTCACGTCTCGTGGGTCCCGAAGAAAAAGACTTGGTATTTGTTGGCTGTAGATTTCACCGCAGCCTCAGGCATCTCGTCAATCTGCGAAGAGGGAGGCGAGCCAGAGTGAGCTGGTGTCCTGAGGTCGCAGATTGGGGGCCGGGGGGACTGACCTCTGGGGTACATTTGTGGAGTCAGACTGGGAGTCACCAACGTGGTTTTGGAATCCTTCTTAGTGGCGGAGCTTCAGTCACACCAGCTGAGACACCAGCGCCCAGTGGGGACCCTGGAGCCCCCCCCCACGAAGCAAACGGCACCGGTTTGTCCTCCGCGTGCCAGATCCTGCCCATGATCCCCGTCTTTGCCATCTCCCCGGCCGCACCCACCACCTCAGGCTCCCCCTGGCCCCACTGTGGCCTGAGAGGCCTGTCCAAGTGTGGCATTTCCAGGGCCCACTCGTTCACCTTCCCCATATGTCAAGGTCTGAACCCCAATGCTGCTGCCTAAATTTCTTTGACTGTGGGCCACCGCGGAACCTCTCTGTGCCTGTTTCCTTCCTGTGAAGTGGGGAGTCGGTGTGCACTGCATGACAGTAACAGCTCATCCCACGTGTGCTCGCCCTGCTCGTCCTCCCATGGGTGGCCTCGCAAACTCACCCACTCTCGACCAGCCCTCCACCCTCCGCCCTGCAGCCACTTCCTCCAGAAGGTCCCTTGTCTCTCCTGACCCAGTCAGCTTCCTAGATGAGACTCTCCAGGTACCGCCCCCGCACAGCAGTCGTCACAACACCGACTGTCCGGCTGTCCCCGTCCCCACCTGATTAGTGACTATGTGGACTCTGCCCACCCTGAAATCAGAGGGCAGCTGTTTTTATCCCCAGCACAGTGCCTGACACACAGTAGGTGTACAATGAAAACTGCTGAGCAAACCTCTGAAATAGCTAAAAGCAGACTGCTCTGGTTGAATGGAGGGGCAAGGCCAAGGGTCTTCCTATCCCCCCATCCCCGAGGACCAGCCCCCTAAAGACATCCGGGGAACGCTCTGAAAGCCACCTGACGTAGTCAAACTCTCACTTTACAGGTGAGGAAACTGAGGCCCCAAAAGAGAAGCGATTTGCCCAGAATGACAGAGCAAGTCAGCGAGGGCCAGGCCTCGAGCTAGATCTGGTACGTGGTCCCTGCCCCCCGGCCTGAAGGGCGAGGGCTGAGTGCCCTGGTGCTGACGGTGGCGAGGGCTGAGCTCAGGGGACCGGGGAGGCAGCCACCCAGCCAGCCTCCCCGGTCAGGCCCTGCAGGCCCAGGCCCGGCCGAGGGGAGACTACAACTCCCAGCAGCACTTGCAGCAGCCCCGGGCAGCCGGGCTTCCCGCGGACAGAGGCCAGGTGGCCATGTTGACTGGGGCCCCAGGCGCAGACAGGGACAGAGTGCCGGAGGGGGCCCGGGGAGAGCGGAAGCCGGGGTGGGGGGATGGAAACGCGCTAGTACCCCCAGGAGACGGGGTGGCGGGCTGGGCACCCAGCTGAGGGGCATCAGGCTCCTGGGCACCTCCCCCCCTTGCCCTGTGGCCTCTGGGGACAGAGGTCCAGCCCCTCCCCCCAAGAAGGCCAGTACCAACTGGACCCTCCCCAGGACCAGGAGACAAGGGGCTGAGTGCAGGGGTGGGAAGGCACACTGTCCCCCCCAAACTGGATCTCCATCGCCATGACAACCCAACCCCGCCCCCAGGCCACTCAGCAACCAGGAATGTGACCACTCCTCCCCCAGGCCCTCTCTCTGGGTCCGGGAGGAGGGGACACTAACACACACCCCACCCCCAAGCCTGGAGTCTGGCACCTGGGTCCCTGGCTATGCGGGAAAGCGCAGCTGGGGCTGGAGGGCCTGGGCCCTCCTGAGAAGCTCGACCTGAGGTGGGGGCTGAGGGGCAGCCAGTCCCGGGCCAGGACACCTGGGTCCAGTTGCCGACTAACCCCCACCTCTTCTTAGAGGTGGGGGATGCAAGAAACAAAACGAAAGCCAACTGAGGCTCAGGTCAGGGGCGGGGTGAGTGAGGGTCTCTCCAGGACCCACAGCAAACAGCTCACGCCCACCGGCCTTTTCCTCAGGGAGGTGGCTGACCAGCGTGACAGAGGACCCAGGAGGCCACCAGCTGCCCAGCCTCAGGGGTGGGGGAGAAACAAAAGAGTGGATGGGAATTAAAAATAGAACACAACACCCGGAGCCCGCCCTGCTGGCCGCCTGCCAGAAAAAGGGGGGCCCAGAGAGAGGGAGGCCGGGGCGCACTGGCATGCACCCCAATGCAGGCACCTGTGGGGAAGGGGCTGGGAGAGGCGTGCTCTCCCCACTTAAGGGAATCCCAGTACCTCACCCCAAAAGGGGAGAGAGCCCCTCTGCAGTGGACCCTCCATCCTTCAGGGTACAGAGGAAACGTCTTTCTTGCATCTGGAAGTGAAGGGCAGTCCCTCCTAGACCCAGCAGATGACAGTCTCGGGGAGGTCTGCACCCCAATACAGACATGTCTCCCAGGCGGTGCCTTCATATCCAGGCTGTGACTCAGAACAAGTGAGTCAAAGCTAAGTGGGTCAGGGTGGGGCCAGATGAGTGCTGGGGACCCCACTGCAGCCCCTCACAGGCCCAACAGCAGAGGGGGCTCCGGTATTTGTCAGCCGTCCCAGGACCCCCACCCCCCGCAGGTTACTTCCCCTCTGGGCCCGGCCCACCCACTCCCACCCCTCTGCAATCGCCCAGCTCCATCAGAAGGGGTCGGGCCGTGGACACTCAGAGGGATCTGGAGGTCCCAGGGGAGGGGTGGGGGACAGGACCGAACACCTGCCCCAGCCTCAGACCAAATCCAGGCCTGGGGTGGCTTGCCCAGCTCAGAGGAAGGCAGCAGGGAAGGCCAAGCCCACACGGCCCGCCAGCCAGGGTTCTGACCACCACCCCCAGGGCCCAGGCCCCACCTGACCCGGGAACCGGAAAATCTGGGGCAGGAGACGGTTGGGGCCGGGAAAGTGTGGCAAACGCAGCCGGCGAAGGCAAGGTGGTGCCGGGTGTGGGGGAGGGGCGGAGGGAGGACAGATGGGTGAGGCCCTCTGGCCGCTCAGGTTTTCTGGGACCAGACTTTCTGGGACCACAAAGCAGGAAGGAACCAGGGAAAATCCCTGGGTCTTGGAGGTTAATTGTTAAGTGCCTGGAGGCCCCCGGGACGTCAGGAGGAGGAAAGGGGAGGTTAGTGGCAGTGGAGTCACCCTTCCAGGCAGGTTGGCCCACCACGTGGCCCCTCTGGCTGGGCTCCCCCCAGCCTCTCACCCGGAATCAGCTGCGGGACGCCCCAGTCTCCTCCTCCCTCTCGGGAGGGGCCAGGCTGCTACTCCAGAAACTAAGGCCCACCCAAGGGGCGGCGAGGAGGCGCCAATCTGTCTGTCCTTCTGGTGGTCAAGGGGGATGTGTGTCGCAGATAAGCGCCTTGGGTGCACAGCTCCCCCCGCTGTGACAGCACCCGCGGCGGGGGCCCAGCCCTGGGACCCCATCCGTGGCCCTCCCCAGCCCTAACTTTATCTGAAGGGCCCAGGCCTCCGCATCGGCCTTCTGTCCCACCCCGTGCCCTGGAGGCCAGCCGGAAGGGACAAGATGGATGGCATCCCCAGTCTCCATAGGCTGCCAGACACCTCGAGGGCTCTCACAGGGCCCGGGGAGTCCCATCCGTCTGCGCCCGCTTCCCGGACGCCTACGGGGATCTCTGCAGCCCGCGGCCAGCTGACCGCTCCCCCCAGGCCTCGGCCCAGATTCAGGACTTTGTCCCACCCCAGGAGGCAGGAGCAGTGCAGACCTGGGTTCAGTTCTTGCCCTGCCCACCGGGGCTTTGGCATCCGGGCCAAGATGCCAGCTGGATCAAAGGTGGAGGGTAAAGTACACGAGTGTTCAGCGCCCGCCACGCACATGCGCGCACAAGGCTGCCCCGGCTGCCGCCCCGCGCGGCCTCCCCCGCCCCCGAGGAGGCCCTGCTCCCCCGTACTTCCCTCCCACCCCAGGGGCCGGGCGCCCAGAGGTTCCAGGGACCCGGGAGGTCAGGCGTATGGGCCCAGGCACACGCCTCACGAGGGGGACAGACGGAGGAGGGGCCCCCAGTTTTCTGAGTGGCCCCACGGGAGCCTGGGGCGACCTCCGAAGTTCACAGCAGGGTCCGGGCCAGAGACGCGGCTCCGCCAAGAGCGGCCCAAAGCCCTCAGGCACCTGGGCACGGGGCCCCGGCCCGCAGGCGCCCGCCGCCCGGGCCTCCGCCTTTCACCGGGCAGGGCAGGGGTCTCACGCCCCGCGGCGCGCCCCGTGGCACCCCCAAACTCCTGCAGCACCGTCTGGGCCGCCCCTTCCTTCACCTGTCTCAGGCGGGGAGACGAGGCTAGACGCCAGGCCGGGCCCCTGGGCCCACCCTCCCACCTGGCCAGGTGCTGGAAGGGGGGAGGGGCCCTCATGCTGGCGGGCGGGTCAACCACATGGCGGACCGGGCCTTTCTGGCGGGAGAGGCTCGTATTGGGGGGAGGGGCGGAGCAGAAAGTCGGGCTCCCCCGCCCCCACCGAAGGCAGTCCGAGTGGCCTCGCCGGCCCCACGGGGGCCCTGCCGCCCTCGGCCCCCGGGGCGCGTCGCCGGCACATGGAGGTGTCTTTCCGCGGGGCTGAGGCGCGCGGGGGCCTCCGGCGGGTGCTTTCCCAGCCTGGGGGGCGTCCTGCGCCGCCCCGGCCACCCCGCGACCCTCCGACTTCGGGCGGCTCGCGGACGCCGCGACCAAAGTTTTGTAGAAGCGCGACGCGCCCCTGCGCATCCTCCCCGGCGGGCCGCGTCCTCGCCCGTCAGTCCAGGCGGGAGTCAGGGCCGGGGCGACAGTCCGCGGAGGCACGGGGGTCCTCAGAGGGGTCCCGAGGGGGAGGGGTGGCGGCGCCGCCGCGGGGCGGGTGGGCGGAGCCGCACGGCCGGCCCGGACCCCGGGGGCGGCACCGAGCCCGCGGCGCCGAGCGGGGGGCGCCCTCGGGCCCCCGCGCCGCGCACCCGCCGTCCCCCCGGCGTGCGCCCGGCGGCGGCCGGGCCCGGCTCGGCGTCGGGGTTCGGGCGCCCCCCGGCGCGCCGCGCTCGCGCCCTCGGGTGTTACGCAACCCGCGCCGGGGCGGGCGCCGCCGCATGCTCACCCGCGCCGGCCAGTGCGGGTAGCCCTTCATCTTGGCGAACACCAGGTCCCCGCACTTGTACTCCTTCTGCCGGTTGGACCGCGACATGGCGGGGCTCCGCGCGCCCCGGGCGCCGCGCCGGGCCGGCGGGCGCGGGCGCGGGCGGGTCGGCGGCGGCCCTCGCGCGGCCCCCGCCGGGAAGGCGGCCCCCGGCGCGGCCACGGCGTCTCCCGCGCCGCGCGGACGGGGCGGGCGCCGGTCGGGGTCGGCGCTGCGCGCGGGGTGCGCGCGCGTGCGGGGCGGCTGTTTGCGTTTGAAATTCCGGCGCTCGCTCCGCGGCGCTAGGCCTCGGCCTCCACCCCCCGCGCGGCCCCCGCGCCGCGCCCCGCCCCGCGCCGCGCCGCCCCTCCCGCGCCCCGCCCCGCGCCCCCGCCCCCCGCGCCGCTCGATGCGCGCGGCCCGCGACGCGCGCGCCTGGCGCCCCCCCGCGCCCGGGCCCGGCCGCCGCGGCGCAGGCGCCGCAGCCGATCGCCGAGCGCGCCGAGCCGCTTTGTGCGCCGCGGCCGGCGGGCGCCCCGCCCCCTCCCGGCTGCGCGGAGCGGCCGCGCCCCGCCCCCCGGGCGGCGGGCCCTGGCGCCCCGCGGCGGCCTTCGCGGAGCAGCACGGCCCGGCGGTGGCCGGGGGGGGGGGGCGCTGGGGCGAGCAGGGCGGGCCTCGGGGGCCGGGGCGTGCCCGTCCACCCCGGTCGTCGGTGAGCCGAAGACCGGCCGGGCCGTGCCTCTCCGGGGGGCGCTTCGTGCGGGGCTGACACCGCGAGCGTCCTTCTGCGGGGCCCGGGGCCACGTCGCCGCTTCGGCTGCACGGCAGGGGCGACGGGGTCCAAGCCCCGACTCGGGTCTCTCCCACGGGCCACGCAAGACTGGCCATCGTGTCACTCCTTCGTTGTCGCCGTGTGGGTCTCGGGGTCGCCCCGGTTCCAGGCACCGACGCACAAGGCGCCTTAGAAAGGAATCTTACGTCGTAGCGCGTCCCGAGCCCTAAAAGGGGCAACAGTCCGGGTCTGAACGGGATAAACTCTGGGGGTTTCTCCCGCCCTGGCGTCCCCTGGCCCTCCCTCGGGGCCTCACGGGTCTGGCTGCGAGACGACGGTGCCTGGCGTAGGCGACGGAGTCACATCCTACCCCGCCGCTCAGAACTTTGAGCCCCCCTCCCGCACTTTTCCCAGCCTCAGTTTCCTCATCTGTAAGATGGGACTTTGCCGCCGCGCCAACGTGGCAGCGTCGAGCGGCTGCGCGGCATTGGTGGTGCCCTTGGCCCTTCAGACACCGCGGTGGCTCCCGCCACGCCATGCACTTCATGGGGTTTGCCCTCTCAGCTCACTGCCCCTTGCGATAGGAGGAACGCTTTTCTCCGCTGTCCTTATTTTTAGGACTCTGGTCACAAGTTCTTAAAGACGTGTCAGTAGGTCTAGGTTTTCTCGAAGGGACCAAGCCAGTATTATAAATAGGCAGTTTCAGTGCAACAAACATTTTTAAACTATTTTCCAACTTGGCACACCCCAATTTAGTTAAAACCGTTTCTCCACTCTGTTGCTGTCATAATGTCCTGTTTGGAGGTGGCAGCCAGGTTTCTAAATTCTTTTGCAACCCTCTGGGGCCTGTCCCAGCCCACCATGGAGATGCCGGCTGCAGTGGCCCAGCGAGGGCTCGCTTTGTTGCTGTAATCTCCCAGGCCTTGGTTGCAATTTGATACCCAAGTTCTCCTTTCAATAACACCAGCCACCTCACAGCTGCCCTGACAACAGAGCCAGAGCCGCAGAGGGTCAGTTACACGGGCAGGTGGGCATAAGCCTGCTTCCCTAGGGATCCGGGACTACTTAGTGCCGCGAAACGAGTCGCCTGGGAATCGCCTTAAAAAGCAGATTCGCAATTCAGTAGGTTTGGGGTGTCTGCATTTCTAACAAGCTGCAAGGTGCTGTTGCTGCTCTAAACCACCTTCCGAGCCTTATGATCTAGGACACGTGGGTCACGGGCCCCCAGACTGCCAGCCCAGTGTGGAGCCCGGTCAGCTGGGGGAGGCCAGGTTGGGCTTGCTTCTCCATTTGTGGGGCGGGGGGTCAGGGACCAGGGGCCCCAGAGCAGAGGAGACTTGCAGGTGCAGATCTGAAGCAAGTCTGGAGGAGCAAGGTCCGGGAAGATGGGGGTGGCCCACTCTGTCCATGTGCGGGGGGAGGACTGACAGCAGCAGGGGGAATGGCATTGAGGGTCCAGCGTGGCCCAGTGGCAACAACCTGAGTTTGAATCTCACTTTTGGCGAATGATGTAATTAGAATTTCTAAACAACGTTCACCCACTGAAATGGGAACCCAAACAGCTGCCTGGGGGCGGGTGCCACGTGAAAAGGGTGCGACCTGTGTGGGGGCCACCCTGCTCCTCCGGTTCAAGGGGATGCCAGTGCCCTCCCTGTAAACTCCTGAGAGAGTCCCCAAGAGACCGGAGGGGTTTGGCCCCGGCCCACAGCGCTGGGCGACCCGCTCCCATCACCACTCCCTGGCCCCCAGGTCCCCCGACTGGAAGACGGAGGGGCATGTGTCGTTCAGGCCAGTGGTTTTCAAACTGCGTCTCCTTTGCTCCTTCCCACACATGCCACCCAAGGATGACAGCAGCCGTGCGTTTGTGCTCTCGGGGGAGTCAGAGCCTGCAGGGGCTGAGCGCCCGCCCCGCCACCATCACTTGAGGGAGGCCGCTCAGTGGTCCCCGGGCTAAGCTCGCCGGTCCGGAAAACGGGGCCCGGCAAGGAATGACAGCGAAAGCGTTTCACGTGCTTCGAGCAGAGCCCGGGACAAGGTGCGCGCTCGCGAGGCTGGGCATCGCCGCGTCTGTCAGGTTTCGGGACACGTGGAGTTTGAGAATGCGGGCTCCTGTGCCAGCACCGGGCCCGGGGAGGTGGCATCTCCGCGGTGGGTGCGGGCGGCTCCGGGCCTTGCGAGCCCGCTCACCGGGCCGGGCGTGCGTCCCGCGTCCCCTGCCCACCCACCGCGCGGCCTGCTGCAGGTCGCTCAGCCTTTGTGCGCCTTGGCTCTTCTGGGAGCGGGTGTGGATAAACCAGTGAACGTGCTGATGCGTGCAGCATCCTAGCGGGTACAGTGGCTACTGTGTATTCGCTATTAGCTGTTAGTGCAGTAACTTTAGCTGTTTTCTTCAAAATGCTTATGTTTTATATCTCTGCTATATGTATAAGTCATAATCAAATTACTTTTTAAAAAGTTTTTTTTAAGTGAAAATCATTGGAGTCTTTCTCTAAGGCTGTATACTGTACGTGGACTACTTAAATTTAAGTTGATTAAAATTAAATACAATTTAGTATTCAGTTCCTCAGTCATACTGGCCACATGTCAAGTGTTTGGTGGCTTCTAGCTTCCTGTGGCTGGTGGCTGCCCAAGGAACAGGCTATAGGTTACGAGAATGTTCCCATTGTCAGGAAATCCTCCTGGGTGGTGGTGCCCCGGGGCACTGGCTGGCTTGAAGCTGGAATCACTCTAAGAATTTAAAGAAGATGAATGCCTGGGCGGGACCGCAGAGTTGAGATGTAATTGGCTGAGAGTGGAAGCCATTAGGGGGTTCTGGCAGGAGAGAAACGTGAGCAGAGGTGAACTTCCAGAGGCTTCATCGGACCCACGTGGAGGGCCCTGGAATTGCCAGGTCCAGGCGCGGGGATGGTCCCTGCAAAGAGAAGCTGTGTTCTGGGTCTTTTCCTCCCTCCCAAGGATGATGGGGGGTCCCTCAGGGGAGAGACCTACAGGGCAGGAAGGGCACAGCCCTGTGGAGATTTGGGAGACCCAGGTGGCTGTTTAAATTTAGGAGGAAAAGAAGGTAATCGAATGAAAAGTCATCTTTGTTACCCCTGTCCCTTGGCCACCCTGATTTTCTGCCTGAGGCGAAAGTATTACTAATTTTCTATGTTTTCTTCCAGCAATATTCTCTCTGCATAATTATCAAGCTAATGCAGAGCTATTATCTCCTTTACACAAATCAGAGCATCCCACATGTACCGCTCTGTACTTTAAGCTAACACTGTGCCTTCCACATCCGTCCGCCGAGGCCCGCCCGTTCACTTGATTGCTGTATGATAGTTCACAGCATTTTTCTGTCATAAATCTTTACCCAGTCCCCCGTGGGGTAGGGGGGCATTCAGGTTGTTTCTTTTGCTCGCACCAGCAAAGCCGTAGTGAGTGATACTGTACACATCTCATTCAGGGGTGAGGCGCTGTCACCATTTTTTTCTCTCCAGTTTGCAGGATGAAAAAGGCTGTTCACAGCGACATTACTTGCAGGAGCTTGCTGACAAGTAGTTCCCAAAGTCGCCTGGCCGCTTAGACAGGGGTGCTGAGGTTGCATGAGCCCCCCATTCTGTCCAGCCAGCAAACCCACGTCTGTCTGCTTTCCCCTTGGTCCCTGGGGCTTGAAGGAATGAGGCCTGGGGCGTCGGTAGGTGCGGGCCAGGCCGGGGCCAGGGCGGGCATGGCGGTAGGCCTGAGGGGAAGAAGGTCTCCAGCCCTGGAGGCTGACGCACCCTGGCCCTGCAGACTTTGCTGTTCCATTTCGAAAGCCGCTGGTTTTCTCCAAATTCCATCCTCTGCCCTCTCTCCTTTACTTTTTCGGTATGTTTACATGTTTTTTGAAAATACACAAGCAAACCAACAAGATGATGCCAAGACTATGTGAAGAACATTTGCAGATCAGTAATGAAAAGGAGTGTCGGGCCCTGGCTCTTTCCCTCCAGCGCCCGGAGTCGGTCGACGGGGAGCTTCATTCACCTGGCGGTTTCCAGGTCACTGTGCCTTTAAGCTCCTCCCCCTCCCCCCGCATTCCGCCTCCTTCCCAGACTCCTCGTTCCCGACGGCCCTTGCCGTTTCCAGGAGCCCTGCGTCTCCCACAATCCTTAGCGCCCGAGAGGCTCCCGCGGGGGAACTCCAAGTACCGCGAGGCCCTCGCGGCCGGGGCCGCGCTGCCGCGGTGGCCGATGGGGCGTGTAGTCGCCCAGGACGCGTCGGGCGACCCCGGAACAGACTACGCCCCCCAGCAGCCCCCGCGCGGCCGGGCGCCGTCTGGGGGCTGTAGTCCGCCTGTCAGAGCGGCGCGGGGGAGGCGGAGCCACTCGGCGGCCATTAGCTGTGTGGAGTCGCCCGGGGCCGGAGCTTCAGCGGCGGGGGCGGCCGCGCTCGGCGGGACGCGGCCGTGGCCATGGGCTCCCGCCGGGGCTAGGCCTGGAGCACGGAGAAGGTGGACTTTGCGGTCTCCCGCCCCGCCGGGTGGCGGGGCCCGCTAGGCCTCCGGGCATCCCCGGTCTCCAGTAGGCCTGGTCGGCCGGCGAGGGCGCCCCGACAGCGGGCGGCGCCATGTCGCTGGTCGCGTACGCCAGCAGCGAGGAGAGCGAGCCGGAGGAGGCCGAGCCGGAGGAGGAGGAGGCGGCGGCGCCCGCACCGGGGCCCGCCGTAGGGGGCCTGTTCGCGTCGCTCCCCGCACCCAAGGGCCCGGCCTTGCTGCCCCCGCCCCCTCAGATGCTGGCCCCGGCCTTCCCCCCGCCGCTCCTGCTGCCCCCGCCCGGCGGCGACCCCCGGCTGCAGCCGCCGCCGCCCCTGCCCTTCGGCCTGGGGGGCTTCCCCCCGCCCCCCGGCGTGAGCCCGGCCGAAGCGGCGGGCGTGGGCGAGGGGCTGGCGCTGGGGCTGCCCTCGGGCCTCGGGCCTGGCCTCAGCCTGCCGCCCCCCGTCGCCGGCGCCGGGCCCGCGCTGGGGCTGCCCAAGCCAAAGAAGAGGACCGAGCCCGTGAAGATCGCGGCGCCCGAGCTGCGTCAGGGGGATGTGAGTACCGCGGGGGCCGCCCGGGGCCGCCGGCTTCGGGCGCTGAGCGCGTCGGGGCGCGCGGCGCCCTCGCCCTGCACGGGCCCCTGCGGCGGGCGTTCGGTTGGTTTTGTTTCCCCCTCTCAGCCTGAGCACCGCATGAAATCTGGCGCCCGGACAAGTGCGGGAGCCGGAGTCTCAGCCCTTGCCGAACGCCGGAGACTGACTCCTTTGCCTCCGAACTTAAAAGCACTGGGACCTGAATTAGAGAGAGGACTTAGAGGGGGTGGTGGAGTCGGGGTCCCTCGCCAGCCTCCGCCCTTGCCTTCAGTCGCGAACAGCTCGGGGGAGCAGCTCGTTTTCTCAGATGAGAAGCAGGTGCCCGGCGGGTGAGCTCTCCTCACCTGGCCGAGGGCAGAGTGATGACGGGCTGGGTCTGCGCCTCAGTTTCACCAGTGAGGGATCGTCAGGCCTCGGCGAGGTGCAGCGCGTGGCCGCCGGTTCTAGAAGAGGCAGCTGAGCAGGTTTTCCACGGCAAACCAGCCGGCCTTTCTGCAGTGAGCCCCGGGGGATGAAGGAGACGCCAGGCCTGGGGCAGGTGGTGGGCTAGAGTCCCCGAGTGCTGTCCTTCCTCTTCCGTAACGTTCCTCAGTGAGTTTCCGGCTGGCCTTTGGTCCTGTCTGCGAGAAGCTGGTTCTTGCTGCTTCAGACCTGCGACTCTGCCTGGGGGCCGCATCCAGTCCCTGCTCCTGCTGGTGCCTCTGTTCCGTCCCCAGGTATCCTGATGTAAGACCTGGTCACACAGGACTTCTGGCCTTCCTTCACCCACTTTCTGCGCCTTGTCTTTGTCTTATTTTCTCCTGACACGCACCACCGTCGGACACTGTTTCCTCTGCACCCCTCCTGCTAGTGTTCAGGCTCCACGCAGGCAGGGCCCAGGGCTGATCGTACTCACAGCTGTGTCTCTGGTGGCAAAAACTGTCGGGCACGTCCTGAGTGCTACCTGAATGTGTTCTGGGCAAGTGAACGCGAATGATACGGAGCATTCTTGGGGGGACGTTCCAGAGTCCCCATCACAGTCCGGTTCCAAACTTGCTCCCGTCTAACTTCTCCCTTTTTCCTCGCCGCGTCTGCCACTTCGACATCTCGCGTCCAAAACAGCCTCTCTGGTCTCACCGAAGAATACTTTGGCCTCAATTTAATCTGAAACATAGGAGCGACAGGAAAATAGGTTCATCTCCATGGCATCCTCTTTTCTCACCTCTTCACAGTTTTCTCCCCAAACTTGATCTCGGCCTAATTGTGATGGACGGGGGTAGATGGCACTTTGGGCCAGCCCACCTCCATCCACAGTGACAGAAGGTTCGTCTCTAGGTCTGTGAAGGTAGCAGTCGAAAAAGTTGGTGGGAGAAGCGGAGGAATCTTCTACCTGACTGAGGTGGCGGGAACCCTGAGCACCCTGACTCCCCCTCATTGCTGAGGATACTTTGCTGGGCTGAGGAGAACCGAGACGCGGATGATTAAAACTAAGTCACGCGCTAGCCCTTGGTTCTGCTTCCCGTTTTTGTCCTGTGCGAGTTTTCTGAGCACATAATTCCTGGGGAGAGGCAGCCCGATGAGCGGGGGGACCTTCGTCCTTTAAACCGCTGTGCCCCTCCCGGCCTGAGCCCCTCCGTCTGCGCTCTGCCTTGCACTTGGTAGGCTCTCTGTACACGCTTGAACAAATGAGTTAGGGCTCCTCGACTCATTTCCCTTTAGAGTTTGGTGCTAAAGTAGAAGTAATCAACCTTGAACTCTTAGGAATTAAATTCATTAATTCAGTATAGTGCACCGTTCTGTGCTCCGGGGCGAAGAGCATGGTCGCACGTGTGATAGACCCTGCTCGGAGGGGCTTATGGCCTGCTGGAGGGACGGCAAGGAAGTGGACCTTGGGTCAGGTCCCCGGAGAGCCGAGTTGGGGCTGGTACCATGGCAGCACACCAGTCCAGGGCTGGGGGGCGCGGTTCCAGAGGCGGGATGTCTGACCAGAGGTGAGACAGGCAAGTAGGAGGTGGTCAGAGGGAGGGGGTGTGTGGGGAGGGGAGCCCAGGCAGAGGGACCAGAATGTACAGGAGGCCAGACGTGAGAGGGTGGAAGTGCCTGAGATGGACCTAGTGGGAGCTCTAGGTCTGGGACTGGACGGGACAAGACCAGGGGATGGATTAGGTGTCACGGCCGAAGGCGGGATCCCAGGCAGACCCCTGCCTTTGGCTCTGGCGGTGAGGGGAGTGGTGCCATTTACTTTTGGGAGCAGGAGGCAGTGCAGGCTGGGGGTGGTTTGATTTTGGTTTTTGCAAGGATCAGGAGCCAGCTCAAGCTCCCTAAAATAGTCAAGCCTCACGAGGACGCCGTGGTCCTCGGGCGGGGCCTGGCGTCGCGTGCTCCGCCGGGGCCCGCAGCCTCTGCCCGCCTGGCACATCCCTCTCTTCGTTTGCGGACCGACCGCTCTGCTTCCAGCCCTCGTCGCAGGCGAGAGGCCGCCACCCTCACCTTTCTGCCTAACCCTCCTCTTAGTGGGCAGCCCAGACCGAACTGCAGCCCTGGGCTGGTCGCTCAGCTCGGGCGTGGGAGCCAGAGTTCGAGTAAGCGCTGGAAGTGTCCCGGCGGACGAGCGGCCCAGAGGCAGGCCGTGCGCGCTAGCGGGGCGCGTATCGCTGCCCAGACTACGGGGCTGCGGAGAGAGGTGGCCCCCTGGGTCGGTCCTGTCAGCCACGTGACTGGGGGTTGGCTGCGGACGAGGAGATGGGAGCCGAGAGGGCAGATGTGCCTAAAGCCACACGGTTTGGGAGAAACGAAGTCGCGTTTGCAGCCGGATGTGTTTTCTGTCTGCCGGTGCTTGCCGAGGAGAGGGCAGAGCCTTGGGCCACCAGAAACAGGAAAGTGACAGGATGAGTGTAGCAGCGGGAGAGAAAACCATGGCAGGTGTCAGCAGGAGCCCGGCGAGCTGGCGCGGTCGCGGAGAGGAGCCGGGGTGGGCGCAGCGGCGAGTGCGCGCGTCTGCCGCCGGGCCCGGCCCCGGGGCTGCTGTTTTCTCCTTGGCTCCTGGCCCTCACCCCGACCACGGCTTTCGGAGCGGGAGTCTGTCAGAGCCAGGGCCCGGGAGGGTGAGAGCGAGGCGCCGGTAGACGCGCGGATCCCCCTGGGCCTCGCTTAGGGAGAGTGTCTGTTTCCGTTCTTGCTCAGCAGTCTCGGGGCGTGTGCGCGTCTCGTCACTCTTGGCAGCTGAAGCAGAGAGGACAGTGGTGGCCGTTGAGGTTCAGGCATGTGAGGCCACGAAAAAATATAACACTTAAGAGACGAAACCATCTCGTGCCTCCAAAACTCAGGAGCGGCCTGTGTGGCCCGCACCTTCTCCCTGCCAGGGGGTGTGCTTTCTCTAGTGTCACCTGTCTCTCCGGGTCCAGTGGCACAAACCCACCGAGGTCACCACCGCCCGCAGGTCGTGGTACTCTCGGGGAGTTGATGCCACACCCTCCGTTTCATAGACTCCCCGGGATAACGGTTTGGAAATTCCTCAAAACAGTTAACTAGAACCAGCGTGCCATCCCGCAGCCTGACTCCCAGGTGAAGAGAGGGCAGAGCAGTGAGACGTGCGGTGCCCCGGCTCACGCGGCACTCCTCGCAGTGGCCAGAAGGTGGCACACGAGTGGTCAGCAGTGAGCCAGTCGCAGGGGTCGCACAGACGGCCGCTTCTCGGGCCCGGATTGTCTCAGCCGTCGTTGCTTGCCTTCTCCCTGGACGCGAGCACTGCCTGGCAGACAGGAGATCATCCTTGGAGAGGGAATGGACTTCTGCGGTGGCTTTGACCTTTCCTGCCTCGTGGAGCAGTAGTCACCGCGCCGCGTAGGCCCACGGAGCCCCCAGCCCTGTGGTCGTGCAGTCTGTGGAAGTGGTTTTGGAAGTGGAGCTGAGATTGGGTGAGGCTGCGGGCCGGATCCCGTTCACCTTTCAGTGGACGGATTTAAAGCAGGGAGAGCGGGTATGGCCTTTTTTCTACCAAAGACTAAATGGTAGGAAATAGTCTCAATCTGAAGAAATAGAAATTGGTGCCAAGGAGGCTGTGCCACAGGTCTGGGGCGGGAGTGTGTGGCCAGGGAGGTCAGAGCACAGCCCGTTCTCTGGAGCCGGTCGAGGGCAGCGCCCTGCTGTGCGGCCAGGCCCAGGGCGGGCCATGGACAGGGTGGCCGCCGCTGTCCAGCCCTTCTCGTGCTTCATTTAATGTGTCTCCCACCGTCCCTCCGCCGTGAGGCCTGATTGCGTTTCTTTTTCTCTTAGTCAGATTCCGAGGAAGATGAACCCACAAAGAAGAAAACTGTCCTTCAGGTAAGCTTTGCGATGTGATGGAAGCCATTTCTCCTCCTCTCGTGCTGCTTCCTGAGTGGCAGCGTCTATGATGCCCAGCCGTTTCCAGGGCACACGCAGGGCACACGCAGGGATTCGGGCACTGGCCGCGCAGGTGTGGTTCGGTTTTCTTTGACAACGTCAGCCCCTGCGCTCTGTCCTCCGCGCCGTGGCCTGACTAGTGTGGTGCCGTGACCGCTCTACAGGGCAGAGGCGTATGGAGGTGACCGGAATTCAGCCTGATTCGTAACTTTCAGGTAAAAGGACTTATTAGGAAGAATGGGATAAATCGATAGGTCAAAATGATTTCAGGAAGCAGCTGTATTTTATTTACTCAGCACAATTTTCGTTTTTCTATTTTTTTCAATTGCAATCGACATGTAGCGTTGCAGTAGCATGGTGGTTAGACGTTTGTGTGTCTCACGAACGATCACCCCGGTTCGGTCCCGCCTGGTACCGTCCGTAGTTCTTACACTATCGTTGACCGTGTTTCCTCTGCTGTGCTTTTCATCCCTGCGGCCGTTACTGTCAATTTGTACTTCTTAATCCCTTACCCTTTGTCATCCGGCCCCCAGGTCCCTTCCATCTGGCAACCATCAATCTGTCCTCTGTATCTGAGAGTCTGTTTCTAGAACATCTGTACTTTAGAATGATCCGTCTTCTCCCTGTCTAATTTTTACCTGGAAAATAAACAAATCGCCCTTACCGTGTGCCAGGCGCTGTTCTCAGTGCTTTAGCAGTGTTTAATTGACTTAATCCTTGTAAGTGCCTCAGTCGTGGTGTTATCATCATCCCCGGGTTGCGTGTGAGGAAATGGAGCTACGGGGTGGGCAGTTCGGGGTCAGACAGCTGGGGTGGAGCGGGCATTCGGGCTCGGGCGGTCTCGCTGCAGCGTCCGGGCTCCACCTGCTGCTCCATCAAGACCAGAAGCCCTCCAGACAGTGCCAGGCAATGGTCTCTCTGCTGTTGGCGGTTTCCCTGTGTCCCAGCTCCCGTATTCTGGCTCCCAGGGCTTCCTTCCTGTCTGCCCGCACGTGCTTTGTACCCTGTCCGAACTCGTGCTGGTCAGAAGTGGTCCTGCCTTTTTAAGGTCGTTGTCTTGCGGTTCAGGGGTACGAGGCTGCAGTTGCCCCTTCCCCTGGCCCTGTTCAGGAGTCACTTCCAGTGCTGAGAGGTCTTAGAAAGAGAGAGTCACGTGGAAGTTAGAGAACTGGCCAGAGTGTCCATGTTTGAGGCAGGTGACCAAAGGGGAGTTATGCAGGTATCCGCCAGCTGAGACCGAGCGCGGCCATTGATCTCGATACCAGAACGGCTTCCTGGGGGAGGTGGGCTGGCATCTAAGGAGATGGGAGGGCACTGGCTCAGATAGAAGGCCCCTGGAGTAGAGGGCCGTCTCCCTGGTGGTAGGAAGGGGTGAGAGCGTAGGAAACCGAGCCGGTGGGCAGGGTGGGGACCAGCGCGGCAGAGGGGTGCAGCCACGATTCCAGGTGTCGTCTGGGACATCGCGCACTTCAAAGGTGGCCTGAGGATGTACTCCACCCGGCATCTCAGTGCGGTCCCTGTGACCCTCAGCCTCGGGTCAGCCGGGCTGGAGTGGCCCGAACCTGTGAGCACAGACAGCAAGGAGCGGAGCCACTCTCCGGTGGACAGCTCTGCCTGGCCCGCTGGACGCAGAAGTCCGCTCCTGTGTTCCGGGCTCGCCTCGCCCAGGCCTGCGGCGCACTGTACGCCAAGGCCGTGCCGCGGTGCCCGCGCTCCGTTCTCCTTTCTCACGCTGGCACTTCGCTCAGCTCTGAGGTTGGCCGGGCTGGTCCGGCAGCGGACAGCAGCGTGTGAGGGATGCTCGTGAGTGGCGGGAGCGGTGGGCAGCTGAGCCCGTGGGCGCACAGACCGATGGGGGAAGCTCGGCTCGACTCCGGCATAAGCAGCTACCGCACCGCGGCTCGGGGGCTTTCCTTGGACAGGGGAGGGGACTCTCGGCAGCAGGCACGAAAGTGTCTTGGGTAGAGCCATGTCCTTGACTCTGAGCAGTGGCCCAGAGGAAGCAGAGAGAGCGCGGGGCGTGTTGGGAGGAAGGACGATGTGAGCTTGAGAGCATTGCATTTGCCCAGAGCACAGATCGTGGCTGGCTCTGTGGCAGAGGCAGTGGAATGGGCTGGGAAGAAGCCGAGGAAGGTGGGGATGACATCTTACCTCGGGAGAAACGGCCAGCAGAACGGCCTGAGGTCGGAGGGGTTGGCTGGGGCGGATGGCATGAGTAGGTGGGGGTTTGGCATGAGGGCTGGAGGGTTTTAGGCTGGACTCGAGCACAGACCTGTAATTCTCGTGCTTGCCGTCGGTGGTAAGTGTCATAACGTTTCACTTGTCACCTCTCTCCCCTCCTTCCCCAAACCCGGGCACACCAGGGATCCGGCGAGGGAACCGGTCTGTCCGCCTTGCTTCCCCAACCTAAAAACCTGACTGTGAAAGAGACTAACAGGTTGCTCCTGCCCCACGCCTTCTCCCGCAAACCCTCGGATGGCTCTTCTGACACCAGGCCCTCCAGACCCGCCTCTAAGACCAAGCCCTCCTCTCTGGCCCCCGTCGTGGGCACCACCACCACCACTCCATCCCCCTCGGCCATCAAGGCTGCTGCCAAGAGCGCTGCCCTGCAGGTGACGAAGCAGATCACGCAGGAGGAGGACGACAGTGATGAGGAAGTAGCCCCCGAGAACTTTTTCTCCCTCCCTGACAAGGCCGAGCCCCCCGGAGCTGGGCCATACCATTACTCCATCCCCGCTGTCCCTGAAGAGCTGCCTCCAGGCACGGAGCCGGAGCCGGCCTTCCAGGATGACGCAGCCAACGCCCCCCTTGAATTCAAAATGGCAGCAGGCTCGAGTGGGGCCCCTTGGATGCCCAAGCCTGGCGACGAGCGCAGCTACAGCCAGTTCTCCACATACGGCGGTGCCAGTGCCGCTGGTGCTTATTATCAGGTGGGTAGGTGGGGGTGTTGCGGCCACTGGTCGGGGAATGTCGAGCGGCGAGACAGCCTCAGGGGGTCACTTGGGCTGAATTACTGAATTCTCTGCTTCTGGGTATTCCTGTACCTGTCACGCCTCAGCACGTGCTACCTTTATTCCAAACGGCATTGGCCTAGAATTTGCTAAGCTTTGAAGACTGACAGGTAGAACCACGTAATTGACACTTTTATTCTGGAAACCAAAGCTTATGGTAGGAGCTGGTGAGGGGTGGGGGTGGCTGGGAGTAGGGAGGCGGAGAGGAGGGTCTGTGATGGAGATCAGGCTGCGGCGTGGGTGAGGGGGGTAAGTGACCTGCGGCCTAGGTTTCTGAGCGCAGTGAGTCGAACGAGAGTTTCAGGGCTGGGAAGTACTGAGACTGCAGAAGGAAGGGGAGAGGTGGGTCCAGGGAGGCAGGGGGGCGTCTGGAGGGTTGCATGTAAAAGGGGAACGAGAAGACGGGTGAGAGGCCACGACCGGGTCGACAGAAGTTGCAAGGACTGAGGTAGGCCCTGGAGAGGGGAAGCGGGGAGCCCGAGTCGGTGGTGGCGGAGGATGAGGTCTGAGGCAGTGTGGGGTTCGAGTCCCAAGCTGCAAGCGCCTGGGCGCGTCCTTGACTGCCCGAGTCGCAGGTCCCCAGCTGCTAAGCCGGCATGACGATGGCCACCTCACAGGTCTGATCACTCGGGTTTTCTGTGTTTTCATTAGTCGTCGCTCAGCCTTGTTTTCTGTCCCACCCACTGCAAAGTGAGCCCTAGAGGGGCGTCTCTGGAGTCGGGCAGAGGTCAGAGGATCGGGGCAGTGCAGGCACGGCAGAAACGGTCCTCAGCCCCGCGGCCACCTGGCTTGGCCTCAGCTCAGCTGGGCCATGCCTGCCTTCAGGGTCCGCAGTGATGTCGGCACAACTCCCCACTGAGGGGTCATCAGGTGCCTGAACCAAAAGCCTGGCAGCACAGCCTGGCTCGTTCCTGGCGTTGTCAGTCCTGTCCTGCCCGTGCGGCGTCAGCTCCCACTGGGGACCCGTGGGCTCCCATGTGGTCCATAGAGGCCGTGTCCCATGCCCGGAGGCCCTGACTGGGATGCAGAGGGGGCTAGTGTGCCATCTCCTCACCCGCTCATGTCAGCCAGGAGGAGCAGTGCTGGGGACACCGGAGGTGAAGGGGTGGGACTCACCCAGAAGCAGTTGAGGGAGCAGGAGTGAAAGGCTGCAGAGATTGTTCCCGAGCTCGGGGCCAGGCAGGCCCTTAGGGTCTGCACCTCTGACCGGCCCCCTCGACAGGCCGCGGTGTGGGCGGCAGGCCTGCCTCGGGGTTTCCTGTGCCCTGGGTGGACCCATCCGCTCTCCACGGTGCCCTCACTTGCTGTGTGGTCTTCCCCCTGCAGGATTATTACAGTGGTGGCTACTACCCTGCACAGGACCCGGCCCTGGTGCCCCCCCAGGAAATCGCCCCAGATGCCTCCTTCATCGATGACGAAGCAGTAAGTCAACAAAGCACAAGTGACCGTCTTTGACCCACGGACATGCCTGAAGCTAAAAGATTTTTTTCCCCCACATGTTCAGTCAGGGTTAGGAGGGGTAGCTCGTGACTGAGAATCTCCGAGCAGTAGTGGCTCGTGTAGGAGGAGGTGTCTGTGTTCCTCCTGAAAGGAGGCGGGAGGTCGACAGGCCGGGCAGCTAATGCGACAGCGCCACACGGTTGTCAGGGATCCAGTCCCCTCTGTCATTACTTTGCCATCCCTAGGTTGTGACCGTGACCCTTATGGTCGTGATAGTGGCTGAGGCTGCAGCTGTCACACCTGCATCTCAGTCACCCCCTGCAGCAGGGCAAAGAAAGGAAGTTCCTTTCCCCTGCTGGGACGCCCCCGAGAGCCCCGAAGTTCATGCTCCTCTGTCTCATCGACTGGAGTCTGGTCACGTGGCCACGTCTAGTTGCGAGGCTGCCTGGGAGGCGATGTCTTTCAGTGGGGTGGCCGTGCGCCTGGCCAGGATGTTGGGTTCACTCACACGACGGGAGAGGGGAGCATGGGTTCGGGGAGGGAATAGCAGCCTCAGCAGGTAAGCACGCGGCTGGCCCCCTGTGCCGAGCTCCCCAGCCCCGCACCGGGCGGGGTGGACACGCTGCGTCCTGCGGCCATGTCTCTTTTATCTGTGGAGACGTCACGGCCTGTCGGTGCAGAGGGTGCTGCCTCTGGGTGCAGCTTCGCGTGAAGAGTAGTTCTCGCACCTGTGCGCAGAAGGGCCCCTGTCCCCCGCACACTCCTTCCTGTGGCGGCGCTGTGCTCACCCGCTGTCTCATGGGCTCCTTCTTGATGAGGTCCCCTCCTTGGGCCCTTTTGTCCTAAGCCAGGACTGCAGGGAGCTCCGCCGTGGCGTTCGGTCCCTCATGGCTGAAGTGACCTGGACCCGGCCTTCCCAGGGACCCAGGTGTTCCGATCTGACTCCTGCACCCACGCTCCCTCCTGGGCACACCGTTGGTGACCTGAGCCTCCTGTGGGGTCGGGGGCAGGGGGTGGCTCCTGAGTGTGTGCCTGTGAGGCTCCCACTTCGCCCAGCTCCATGCCCCTGCTCGCATACGTCGCCCTGGTGTGGGCTCTGCTGAGGTGGTGACAGATCAGTGAGCAGAGACGTGTGAAGAGAACCAGTTTTGAGAGAATTTTTAGATTTCTCTCCAGCGTTTTAATTTGAAGGCTGTGCAGTCCTTCGGAGCAGATGCGATCCGCGTGGTGTGAGGCAGATCCGTGCCGGTGAACCTCTGCCCTCACTCGTGTTGGCCCCTTGTCCCTGAGTCTGGGAGACTGCGAAGTGGCCATGCCTCTGGCACCAGGGTGAACGACGCACTGCACAGAGGGCATGGAGGGTGCGTGGGAGTCGGGGCGCCAGACCCATCCCATCGACTGTGTATCCTTAGCCACATCCGCCCCAGATCCCCTCCTGCATCTCTTCCTCCTCTTCCAGTTCAAACGGCTGCAGGGCAAGAGGAACCGAGGCAGGGAGGAGATCAACTTCGTGGAGATCAAAGGGGACGACCAGCTCAGTGGGGCCCAGCAGTGGATGACCAAGTCGTTGACAGAAGAGAAAACCATGAAGTCATTCAGCAGAGTGAGTGGCGGGGGCCCGCTGGGCGGCCACGGTGGGAGGCCCCGAGCCCACCTGGCCCTGCCCCCGCTGCCGCCACCTCAGCGCCGCAGCAGATGCCTGTGGTCAGGTAGCAGCGCTGCCTCCCCTGGACGAGGGAGGCTGGCCGCTGAGGTCCAGGGGCAGCATAGTGTCCCACCCTGCAGTCGGGAAGGACTCTGGTGCCTTGAGGCTCCTTCCTGGACTGGCTTTCCTCCCCGCCGTCACACTCTCTCCGTTCTGTGAGGCTGGGACCTTGCTCAGCACATCTTTGGGGTGGGGGCGCCACGGAGCCCCAGAAGTCCTGGGGTCCCAGGTTCTGAGAGTGCGGCCCCTCCGTGCCATCGTTGCTCGGAGCCGGCGGCCCTTCCATGTGCTCCTTTGCCCGCGGCACCTGACCGCAGCCCCGCCGCCTCCGGGCGAGCTGCCTTCGGGTCAGTGGTGACCTCTCTGCACCTAGCAGCTGGGCACAGCACATGTGCACGGGGACGGCCTGCGCCAGCCGGGCCAGGGTCGGCTGTTGCACTCCCTTCTCCTGGCCCCGTTCGCTTTGCTTTGTTCCGTGGCCACAGATGGCCGCCTGAGCCCCAGCCGTTGGTTTTCACCGAGCGCTGGCGGTCACACGGGACGGCACAGCCGTCACTATTTACTGGAAGAGCCCACGCAGGAGGGCTCACTCTGCTGACTGGTTTGAGAGGCGTCGTCATGTCGTGACAGCTCACGGTGGAAGTGCTCGCCGGGGCCGGGGTGGAGCTGGGCGTGTCGTGTCTGTCGTCTTTATCTGTCACGTTAAATGACATTAAATAGCACGGATGGAGTTTGCTGTTTCCCCAGGTCCCAGTTTTCTTTCCACCATTTCTCTGAGTCGAGCTAGATTTTTTTTTAAAAAAAGGTGAGGTCCTTGTGGCGTTGACAGTGTCGCTGAGAAAAAGACGTGAGGACTCCTGGGTGTGAGTGATCGCCGTGCAGATTGATTACACGGGCCCGGGAGACTCCAGAGGCGTTTTGGGAGTCGGGCGGGCGGGGCTGGTGAGGAAGCTCCCGGGCGGAGACGTTCTTGGCAGAGGCCAGAAAAACCGCAGAGCAGAGGCCCAGACCCGTCCACACTGACAGTAAATCGCTGGCACCAGAGCTTGGTTAGGGAGGCAGAGCCCTTACGGGGCAGGCTGGCACAGTGCGGGGAGGTGGAGTGATGGCGAAGATTCTGCTTCCAGGGAAGCTGTTGGCGCGTGCTAGGGTGGCGGGGGTGGGGCTTCAGCCGAAGGCGATGGATGGGAGAGCGTCCGGTGGGAGCAGAGACGAGCAGGGCTTGAGGAGGGGAGGTCCCTGTGCTGTGGCTCTTAAGCTGCGTCAGACTCCGCGGGCGCTACCGCTGGTGTCCAGCGTCCACTGCGGGCTGAGCGCGTGCGTGGTGCTGGGGTTGGGGTGGGCTGACCTCACGGTATTTCCAGTCTAATGGGGTGTCAGCCGCTGTTTCAGGAGGGTGCCGGGGCGCGCGGCTTCTGCGCGACGGCTGGAGCGAGAGTAACTTCTGTACGCGCGCACGTGGAAAGCTGCAGGCTCGCCCCTGTCCCCAGGATCCGGGCTGTGGCGTTGCTTTCTCGGTCCCCGACGCTGCCCCGCCTGCCCATGGGAGAAGCTGCCTTTCCTCCCTGCGGGTTCACGGCCGTGTTTCCTTCCCTTGCAGAAGAAAGGCGAGCAGCCCACAGGCCAGCAGCGGCGGAAACACCAGATCACCTATCTGATTCACCAGGTGAGCGCGCGGCGCGCCCTGGCCGGCCGCGAGGGATCCCTGCCAACCCGGGCATTCGGGGCTGAGGTGTGGGCCGGGGTAGGGCGCCAGCCCCCGGCAGGCGGCGTCCCCGCTTCTCCGTGCGGCCGCCAGGGGGAGGCGCGTCCTTCAGAATCGCGTCTCACTCCAGGGCAGGTGCTGAGAACAAACCCTGAGCGAGAGCTGGGGTGTCCGTCCAGGCCGTGAGGGGGGCGGGCAGTGGGATGCTTTCACGTCGGCTTCTCTTCACGTCGACTTTCGTAGTTAGAAAGTGACGGAGGAATCGTTCGCCGGCTTTCACCAACACGTCCACCGGCGAGGAGGCGGGTTGGTGTGTTCCGCTCCCGTGGTGGCGGAGCAGGAGACGTCAGCGCAGACCGTGGGGAATTGCGGATGATCGGCCCTGGGTTTTGGAACGAGAGCGTGTCTCGGTGTTTATGTGATGGGACCCGGCAGCTTTAAAAAACCCGTTTAAGCGTAAGCAGTTCTCTTTTCGAGACCTGCGGTCCGACTTGCTGTCGTGGGTGCTGACCAGAGACTTCCTGTCCCTCCCCCTGGGGCGTGCCCGTGCTCCTGGGTGACTTCAGCGACAAAGTGGCTTTCGGAGCTTTTACCACACTTCGCCCTCCTTTACCCTCTCACGTGCAGGAAGAGATTTTGAGGGTCAGGCCTTTTCTTAAAACCCAGACCGTTAGGTCCCCCGCCCTGTTCCATGGGAAACGGGCAGGGAGAGGTGACACGTGGGGCGAGGCTGAGGAGCCCTTTCTGGAGTGGGCGCGTACGTTCCCAGAGTGCAGTGCAGAGCCCGGCGGCGTGACCGTGGAAGGGACGTGATTCTGGTACTTCCCTTTCACCCCTCACGGCCCCGGTGTCTGGTGTGGGCTCGTGGGTCCCACGTGCCTGTGTGACCCCGCAGCAGCGCTGCCCCCAGCCAGGTGCCTGCCGGGCAGGTGTCCAGGGCAGCGGCGCGCCCTCCTCGCCGGTGCCAGAGTCCTGCTCTCCCCGGTCTGTTTCCCGCGCGAGGATTGCAGTGTCGATTCCGGCGGGTGAAGGACCAGGGTTTCTCGGGGTTTTTATTCCGCTGACCCTGTTCGCTCCCCAGAGAGGGGGTTTTCCTGCTCTGCCGGGGCTCCCCTTACGCTCGAGATGTCTTCCCAGGGGCCGGCCGTCCTCCCGTGCTGTCGGGGGGAGGCTTAAGTGGGGAGCCCGGGCGGGAGCCAGAGGCCCGCACAGCCGTCTGACCGCGTCCCTCCTTCCCGCCGGCAGGCCAAGGAGCGGGAGCTGGAGCTGAAGAACACGTGGTCCGAGAGCAAGCTCAGCCGCCGGCAGACCCAGGCCAAGTACGGGTTCTAGGGCCCTGCGCTGGCCGCACGCCCCGAGCGCCCGCAGCCCGGGCGCCCCTCCAGCTCTGGCGCCCCGGCTGCTCCGAGCCCAGGACCTTGTTGCCTGAGCACCCAGCCCTCGCCTCCGCGAGCACGAACATATTTGATAGATTTTTCTTAACAAACGTTAGCGAATTTAGCTCCGTTCCGCCTTGGAGCTAGCACTCGAGTGACGGCTCAGAAGGGGCTCCGCGTTCTTGGGTGGGAGTCCTGCTCCCTGCTGGCTGTGATGAAGTGTTGAACCCGCCCCCTTTTTTTTTTTTTTTTTTTTTTAAACCAGGGATGTTTGTTGAAATAAAACATGGAGTCTGACAGACGCCGCTGGCCCTGCCCCTGTGTCCCCTTCGGCGCGGTCTCCTTTCTGTGCTGGAGCCCCCTCCCCTGGCACCCTGCCTGGGTCTCAGGGCTGGCCCCGTGGGGAGCACCCTGTAACCCACTGCGACGGGCCCATTGTCTACACAGCACGCGGCCACCGAGGGCCCCGGGAGTTGCCGTGTACGATGTGTGTGGGGCCCGGGCCTGCGGCCTCCCAGGTGGTGGTTACTGCCCATCTCGGTGTCTCCAAAGATGGGGAGGTCGGGAGGATCTTTCTGGAACAGAAGAGTCGTGAGATGTGAGATTCGGTCCAGTGAGAGGTGCAGTGGCGAGACGCCCACCCCTGAAGACGACTCCGGTGTGCGCGGTTCAGGTGGTAGTCAGTGGCCCGGGCTGGCTCGGAGGCTCTGCATGGAGCTTGGGGACTAGATGGGTCTCCTGGGAGGCTTCCGGACCTCTCGTTTGCTGTCCAGGGAGGGGTGGTTGGGGCGGGGAGCCAGTGGGGTGTGTGGGCTCAGGCACTGCGATGCCCCGAAGCCACCGGGTAGATGGCACGTTCCTCCCCATCAGGGCCAGGTCCAGGTAGGCAGGAAAGACACGTGCCCTGGCCTCAGAGCTCTGCTGCGGGGGACACAGGGACCCCGGCAGGGCTCAGGTGCAGTGGCTCCTGCGGACGGGAGTGGACAGAGCCCCGTGAGAAGGCCGGGCCTGGGCACCAGGCAGGGGGCCGCTGCCGGGACGGACGCCGGGTTCCAGCTGGGAGAAAGGGACACGTGGAGGAGTTGGTGTCCGACCGCCCTGGTGGCGGAGGAGGAGGAGGATGAAGGCCGGAGGGGCAGTTTAAAGGGACGGGGGGCGGGGCCTCGGGCCGAAGCACGGCCCCCACCGTGCTGGGCCGCCCGGGTAAGGCGACTCTGTCATCGTCGTGAAGTGCAGCGGCCGCTCCGCGCTTCCAGGAAGACTGCTTATCTGAAACCTGACCCCCCCCTTCGGTCGGAGCCAGACCCGGCTGCCGCGTCCCGCAGGGACACCCGGCCGAGCCGGCCAAGTCGGTGCATCCCGCCGGCCTCCAGCTCCAGCAGGGAGCGTCAGCCCGGCCTGCCGCCGCGAGCGGGCCGCTGCCGTCCCCTGTGTCCCCGGCCCTGCCCCACCCCGGGGGCCGCTGTCCTGGGACTCGGCCCTGCTGGGGGCTGCGTCGTGACGCGGGGCCGGGTGGCGGGGAGCGGACAGGGTGAGGCCACGGGGTTTTAAGGTCCCCTTTGCCGCTCCCCTCCTTCAGTTCTCTGCAAGTAACCTCGAGGCACTTCTTCTCAAGAAGCCATTTTTCAGTTCTGCCGAAGGTGACGTATTCAGTGGGTGGCATTTCTTGGTCACCAGAGGATGTCGCAGGGTTGAGAGTGGACAGATTCCCCTGGGACGGCCTCCTCCGGGCGGGCGATGAACAGGAGCAGGTGGGCGGGGGTGAGGAGCAAGGCATGGCAGGTGGCAGCAGCCAGGAACAGAGGGAGGAAGGGGTGAAGGTCAAGGTCAAAAAAGGGTCCGGTCAGGGAGGGGCGGGCGCAGCTCCAGTGCAGCCTCACCTAGACCTGCTTGGCGATGGGGGGCAGGGGTCCGCCGTGGAACTGCGGAGCCACGCGCCGGGGAGGCGTCCAGCTCCGAGCCCCCAGTGCCCGGTCCGGTCCTCTCCCAGCTGGACCGCGCTTGCTGCCCAAGAAACCACATCTGTCGAGGGTGGTCGAAGTCCTGTGGGGCCTGCCCCGCCCCCCAGCCCCTCTGCGCCGGGCTTGCTCTCAGGGTCAGGTGTCCCGAGGCTAGTACAGGTGATGGAGGGTGCTCCGCGACAAGGGGGTTCACGGGGGCTGATGTGCTGGGGAGTCGGGCAGCTGAGGTCCTGGACTTGGTCGCTGTCCACCCCGTGCCCCGAGCCGGCTGCAGGGCACCTTGCTGGGGGCCAGGGAGGTCGGGGTGCGGTGTGGGTGGGGGGTGGAGCAGGAAAGGGCAGGGACTGCGGCAGGGGCTGGCACTGGAGGGGAGGGGAGGCCGGGCCCCACGAGGCAGGGGTGATGGGGTGACCATGGGTCTGCTGGGACACACCCCATCCTCCCCCAGGCTCCAGTTGGGGCGAGCAACCTGCTCAGCACGGTGGCTCCTTTGGGGCACAAGCCGCCTTCTCCATCCCAGGGTCTCACCGCGGCCCCAGTCGGCGGGCCGGTGCGGGGGCCCGGGGCGGTGGCGTGCGGGGGGTGGGGGCTGCTGCCGGAGCCCTCAGGAGGATGGAGACCATCCCCTTCTCTTGGGGGTGCCGCGGCATAAGGGGAGCCCTGGATGGGGCTGACAGGGTTTGGCCGGGCCTGACTGCCACCGGCTTCTCTCGAGCTCAGTTTCCTATTTGGCTGCACCGCAGTGACAGTCACACGGTCTGAGGCTCCTCCCGGCCCCAGCCGTCCCTCTGGCGACTTCACTCAGGCTCGCCCGGCCGCAGCCGTGTGCCGTGAGGCGGCGGCACCTCCGTCTCCAGGGCGGGCACAGTGCTCGGAGAAGGGTCTCCCTGGCAGAGTGCAGCCCCTAGCACAGGGCTCCTGGTGCCGCCGTCTGAGCTCAGGGAGGCAGAAGCTCTCTGCCCCCCGACCCCGCCAAGGGGTCACGAGATCGTTCTCCTCTCCCTGGCTGCCCCTCCCGGTTGTATCCTGAGCCCATGGAAGCCCTGCTCCCCTCCCCTCCCCTCCCCACGCCCGGGGCTTCCTACAGGCAGCGGAAGTGGGACCCCAGCTCTGTCGACCTGACCCGACTCGCACGGGAGCGTGGGAGGGAGGGGATTCACCAGCCCCCTGCGCGGTGGCAGCGCCCGGGCCCAGGGGCCCTGGCTTCGGGGAAGGGTCTGCGGGGTTTCTGTGCCTCGGGCAGGAGAGGGGACCCTCACGGGCACTGACTGCTGTCTGCCTGGAACAGGCTCACGGGACACCTCGGGCTGGGGGCGTGGAGCCCCCCGTCTGAGGCGAAGTAAGACCAGGGCAGCCCTTCCGGCCGGAGGCCAGAGCAGGGAGCCCTGCAGGAATGGGGGAGGTGGGGTCCTCACAGGCGAAGGCCCACCGCCTGGGCCTGGCCAGGGAAACGAGGGGTCCTGGAGCCGCTGCAAGGCGCCCCCCAAGGGCTCACCCACAGCTAGGGGTGCGGCCCTCCCCAGTCCCGCACTTAGCAGGGGGTGGGAAGGAGGGGCGGGGGGCCCTTCCACCACCGCTTTCCCTGCCCCTTTCCTGGCATCCCCGGGAGATGCAGCCTCCCTTCCGCCCCTGGCTCCCTGCCTAGCCTGGCCCAGTTAGAAAGGGAACACGTTGCGGAAAGAGGTCTGTGTCCCCGGCCTTGGGGTCTCCGCAGCCCACAGGTCAGTGACTGTGTCCAGGTGTCTCACCTCCCAGACCCCTCTCCCCATCACCGCAGTGGTGGTCCAGCCCCCTGCCCCGCACGGTGCGGGAGAGACGAGACAGAAGGCGCTGGAGCCCTGTGGGGGCGGAGGTTGGCGGGGATTTATCAGCCAGACGAGAATCGAGAAATTTCTGACATCTGCTCTTGCCAAACCGCTCCGCGGACGACAGCAGCATTGGAGCAGGGCCAGCCCTGGAGGGCCAGGGGAGTGAGACCCCAGGAGAGGCCGGGCCGCGGAAGGCCGCAGGGCCCTCCCCGGCCCCTCCCCAGAGGGGTGCCTGCCCCTGAGGACTCCGGGGGGGAACCGGGGCTGTGCCCCTAACAGGGAGTGGGCCCTCCTCTGCCCCTCTGACCTCCAGGCTTCTTGGTGGGGACAGGGGAACAGGGCTGAGCTGGGACCGGGAGGAAGGGAACCAGCACCCAGGTCCCCTGCAGCAGAACTCGAACGCGGCAGGCTTCCCGGCCAGGAGGCCGCTGATGTCCCCTGCAGGAGACGTCGTGGGGGTGGGGTTGGGAACAGAGCACTAGGCAGGGGTCAGGAGGCCCTGCCCGAGTCCTCGACCTTGGCCGAGTCCTCTCCCTCCGACTTTGTTTCCGAATCTGCGCAGCGGGGGGCTTGGGCTTGATCAGGAAGGGCCCGGCGGCCCCTCTTCCCGCCCTCGCCCGCAGAGACGCCGCCCGTCAGTCACACGCTCTGGCTGCTGAGTTCAGAAGTGACCTTAACGTCCTTTCCCGCGCAGCGCCCTGGGCAGCCACGACCGATGGATTGCGCGACATTCAAGGTGACACCTTCCTTCCATCTTTGCCATGGATGACGGCCGAGGTCCTTGCCAGCTTCGATCCCCTCCACTTTGTTCCGTCCACATCTCCTGGGAAGGCACCCGGGTGTGCGTGCAGGTCTCCACGCCTGCTGCTCCAGTTGGCACCCCAGCTCGGACCCCCGGCTACTGAGGCGGCCCCAGGGGCAGCCACGCCTGTCCCCTGTCCTGGAGCAGCTGTCTAGAAAGGCTGTGAGGGAGGGTGTGCCCCCAGCGAGGCACAGGAGGGGCTTGTCCAGCCACAGAGTTCCCCGAGTGCAGTTGCTGGCCACCCGGACTCTGCAGAGAGAAGGACAGGCTTAGTCGCTCCCTCTCCCCGCTGCCCCCCAGGCCAACCCGCATCCTTAAGGGTCTCTGCGGGTGCCGGCCTGCACCTCCTCTCAGCGAGCACTTTCTGGGCACCTGGTCTGTGCCAGCCACTGCGCTGGGCGCTCCGGAAACATGAGTAGGGCGCAGCCCCCGCCCTCAGCAGCCCCCACTCTGCTGGCGACGGGAACAGGCATCCCAGGTGCCCAGGGCCGCCCCTGTGGCCAGGCGAGGGGCACGCCAGCCCTGAAGGGCGGTTAGAAGCTTGCCCGGCAGTGGGAGTCCCTGCGGGCGGAGGAGCTGGCGTGTGCAGACCCCAGGAGGCCTGGACCCACTTGTGTGTGCGGGAACTGAGCAGTTCCGGGGAGGGCGGGTGAGAGGCTGGGGCTGCCCCCCACACACACACACGCTCGAGGACAGAGCGCCTCGTGGGCCAGGCTGCTGTGTCAGAGCACTGGGGTCAGAAGTGACAAGGCTGGAGGTCAGAGCTCAGTTGAGAGCTCTGGGAACAGCCTGATGAGAGGTGAGGCGACTTGGAGCGGGGGAGAGAGAAGGTGTGAGAAGAGGCTCAGCAGAGATCAGTGGCTCACAGGGCGGTGGGGTGGAGGGGGGAGAAGTGGGGGACCCGAGGAGTCTGGCTCGGGAGGGTCGCGTGCCGGAGAGAGGACCTCGGGAGGGGGCGACGGCGGGAGCAGGAGCAGGCCGAGGGCAGTGTCCGCTGCTCTACGTTGGGGGACGCAGGAGGGAGCTGGGACAGACACGGGCCAGGGCCAGCAGGTGGCAGGGTTGTGGGTGAGGAGCAGGTACGAGGGCTGCGGGGGACCCGAGGCCCCCGGGGGTCTCATACACCCTCTGAGACACCCACTCGCTGGGCCAGGCGAGGGCAGCGGAGGGAAGGGGGGGTGGAGGAGGGGGCGCGGGGCTCCAGCCTGAGCTCCTCCGAGATGGGACCCCGAACCCCTTCCTCAGGCCAGGAGGGCCAGGGGAGCTTCGCCCGGGGCAGGCGGTGAGGGTGGCCCGCCCGGACCCTCCGTCTGTCCGTCTGTCCCAGCACTGACCCCTGACCTTCACCCCCGCGGGCGTCAGGCCAAAGCCTCTGCCTCCCCGGAGCCCACGGGGAGCCCCGAGGGAGCACCCGCCTGCCCGCGCCCTGCCCCCACCTACCGGGCGTCCTGGGACGGGCCTGGACCGGCACCTGCGGAGCTCGGGGTGCGCGTGGGGGCCCCCCGCCGGCCCGGCTGCCTCCGGCTCCCACTCTGGCTCCGGCTCCGCCTCCGGCTCCAGCTCCAGCTCCGCGTACACGTGGCCAGCGGCACCCCCGGGGCTGCCCCGGCCCATGGCGTAGAAGGCGATGGGCTCCTCGGGCTCCTGGCAGGCGGGGGCGCGGGGCCGGGGCGGCGGCGGCGGCTTGGCCCGCAGGGGGGGCCTGGGCCCGGGCGGCTGCGGGGCCTGGGGGAGAGGCCGGCGGGGAGCGTGGGTCCGGGGCAGGGGTGCGGCCACCCCGAGGCGCCCCCCGCCACCCGCCCTCCCCGAGGCCCCCGCAGTACCTCCTTCGGCCGCCCCGGGCTTCCCCTCTGCGCCGGGGCTGCAGGCTGCCCCCGTCTGAGGACCGGGGTGTACTGGGGGGGCGGCTCCTGGCTGTCGCCCCCAGAGTCGGCGTCTCCGGTCTTCAGGGAAAGTCCCGTGGGCTCCGGTTTCTGCTGGGAAAGGGGGAGGCCTGAGGGGGCGAGGCGGGCAGGGGCTGCGCGCCCCAGGACCGGATCGCCGGCCGGGTGAGCAGAGGGGCGCCCTACCTGTCTCCCCACGCCCTCCCCCTTCATTCCCTTCGCGTGTCTGTCTTTGCTGCTGGTGGGCCAGCTCCGTGGCTTTGGGACCCGACCATCCTGTCCAGGGCCCGTGCCCAGGGCCTGCCAGCATCGGGCACTCAGGAACCATCTCTTAACCTAACCCCGGTCCCATTCGGAAGGAGAAGGCCCGCTGCCAGCAGCGGGCCGGCACCACACGCCGACGGAGGCCGCGTTTTCTGCATCTGGCGCTTGCAGCAGTTGAGCGTGACCGCGTGTGCAAGCAGAAGCCCCTGCCCCAACCGGCGCCGGCGGGCTTGTTTCCGAGGACCGTGGGCGCGTGGAGCCACGGGGCGTAGCAGCAAGAGCCAGCGGGCGCGCTTTGGGGGCAAGGTGAGGGCAGGACTGTCACCCGCGGGCCATCTCGGGGTGAGCGCCGCTGGGCGCGTTCTCGGGGCAAACAGGAAACGGGTTGAAGAACGCGGCCCCATCCTTTCCGCACAGCCTCTGCCCCTCCGGTCTCTGCGGCCGGGCCGGGCGCTCAAGGACCCCCGCCCGGCAGGCCTCTGGTCCCGGGTCGGGGTGGGGGCCCGGCGTACCTGGCGGGCGAGGGGCCAGCTGAGCGTCTCGCCGTAGGGGCCGAGTGGGCACGCCGTGTAGTGCTGCAGCAGGTCCTGCAGCCGCGCGTGGGTGCTGTCCTCGCCCAGCACCACGTGGCTCCCGTCCCTGAGCTGGGCCAGCAGGAAGTGGCGACAGCAAGTCTGGCTTCTAGAAGGCACCGGTTGGGATGAGACCCCAGTCCGTCCGTCTCCCCGGCCAGGGCCAGGTGTCCCTCGCGGTAGCAGGGGAGGGAGCGGGGGAGGACGGCCGAGGAAAAGCCAGGCTCCACGCCCAGGTCTGTCCCTCCCAGGGGCCTGACGCCCCGCCCCTCACCTGTAAGTCAGCACGAAGGTCACCACGCTCTCGCTGAACCGCACCAGGTAGCATCCCGGTGGCTTGGTCTCCAGCAGCCTTTCCGCTTCCCTGCAGGGGGCGTGGAGAAGAGGCTGGATGCCGCTCTGACCCTTCCAGCCTCACCCCCTCCTGGATCTCGTGGGGGACCCCCACGCGCAAAGAAGCAGGCCGAACCGGTTAGGGAGGGGGAGGCGCCTGACGGACAGGTGGCAGCTTGAGGACCAGAGGCCCTAGCTACAGGAGGAGGATTGAACCCAGACGGGGAAGACGGGCGCGGGGGGGCTTGGGCTGGAGGTCTCCAGGGACCTGGCCCGGGAGAGAGGCCTTGATGGTCGAATGGCCTGGGAACATCCAGGGGACGCAGCCTGGACCTGTAGCTTCGGTCTCCTCCTGCCCGGCCGGGCACCGGGACTCAGCCTGCTCGTCCCTGGGCCTGTGGCCTCGTCGGTGACTCACCTCCGGGTGATGAAACCGTGGAACCAGGGAGGGGCTGCCCCATGCTGCAGGAGCCCGTGGGCCTGCGTCTTCTGGAACCAGGCCCGGGTCTCGGCCTGCAGCGACTGGCCGCCTTCCCTCGGCTCCTCCTCAGCCTGTCCGGTGTCCTCTGGCCTGGTCTCCAGGGCCTGGGGAGATGCCTGCTGAGGGGCGGAGTCCGAGGAGGAAAAGGAGCCGTGACTCGCGGGCCACCCTCTCGTCGTCCTCCCCGGCCCCATCCCAGTTGCCTGTTTGGGGGTATAATTGCCCAGAAAGCCCTTCGGCTCCAACCGATTTGGTTCTAATCATTCCCTCCCATCCCCCTGGACGCTAAGGGCCTTCGGTCCAATAACGGGGGTGAGGCCTTCAGATACACAGAAAGTCCCCCGTGGCCTGAGGGGTGAGGGGAGAGACGCAGGTCGCCCACGGTCGGGGGACTGGGTGGGCGAGGGGGACGGAGCGGGGATGCGCCGGGCGGGCGAGGAGACCTGCTTCCTTCCGGGACTCGTGCAGGACGCCCTGGCCGCCTGGGGCCGGCCTGGGCCGCCCAGGGACCGAGGAGCAGGAGTGGGCAGTGCGGCTCCTGGCCCAGGCACCCGCCATCTCCGCTCCGGCCCTCTGCGCCCCGGCTGCAGGTGGCCCCAGACCACGCCGCGGGAGGGCGGGGAGCAGAGGAGGGCGCCGCACCCCCAGGTTCCCACTCACCGTGGCGTCGACGGCCGGGGCTCTGGGGCCGGGCTGGGCCTCCTCGGCCTTCGGGGCCTGGAGTCTGGGCCCCGGAAGCAAGCTCGAGCCTGGGCAGCTCCTGCTCGTCAAGTCCAAGGGCTGGAAGGTGCTGAAGGTTGGGGCCGGGGCCCTGCGGCTCCCTGTTGGTGCACAGAGGCCAGGCGGGGCTTCTCAGTGGGGCGCTGCCTCTCCCCGCTGCCCACCCCGCCCCCAGGCTGAGGGGCCCGGCAGGCCTCCGACTGGGGACCTGGGGGACAGGGATGGTGGCGACCGAAGGAGAAATGCAGGGGTGCGATTCCTCAGGGGGGGAGGCCAGAGCCAAGGAGGCCAGAGTGGCTGGTCGGGGGAGCAGCACCAGGAAAGGGCGCTGGGGTGTCAGGCGTCTGCGGGGGAGGCAGGGCTCCGTGCAGGCCCCTCTCCGGTCCCGGGTCTTCTGCCTTCCCCCCGCCCCCCCAAGCACAGGGCAGACCCTGTCACCTCTGTTCTCGGGGCCGAGTGGACCTGCGGCCCCACAGAAGGAGAAGGGGTGGCGGGCGCCCCGCCATCAGCCTTGCCCGCTCTGGCCTGCGGGGACCCCTCTCCCGGGAGTGGGGGTCCCAGCCTGAGAGGGAGCGGGGGCGTGAGGGTCTTGTCCCCTGCGACACTCTTCACTGTCCACTCACCTGGGGGGCCTGTCCGGGCCAGGGGGAGCGCCATGGGGCGGCGGACGGGGCCCGGGAGCGGGCGTGGGGCTGCACACTCAGCAGCCCGGCAGGAAGTGTCGCCTCACCCGCAGCCGGGGCCCTGGCGGGGCCCACGTCATGGAAAGCCGTAAGACACTCGTCCCTCCCCCGGAAGCCAGGCCGAAGGTGGCGCGGTGGTGGCTTGCGTGTCACCCTGGGCGTTGGGGCGGGCTGTGTTGACCTCCATCCCACCTGATCCTTTCGGAGCAGCAGCGCGGGCACGGCAGCCGCCGAAGGCTTCGGGCTCCTGGGAGGTTCACACTCGGGATTTCACTCTGAGGACACGCGGGGACAGGAGGGGCTGGGCTGTGGCAGGAAGCTCACTCTGGGGCCATAGAAAATCCGAGCCCCGGGACAGGGAGGAGGGGCCGGGCTCCATCCTCCAGCAGTAACAGGGCTGGGCCAGGGCAAAGCAGGCACCTGGTCCTGGACGGGCCGGGGTTCCCTCCGGCTGGGGGGCCGCTGGTGGCAGGGACGTCGTCCGCTGCGTTAAGAACCCCAGTGCCCATGCCTCAACCGTGCCGCGTGCCGTCTCCCGCCGCGCCTGGCGCCAGCCCGTCCCGCTCTCGCCCAGTGCTCTCCAACGAGAAGGAAACGCTGTCCGGTTCCAGAGGGCACTGACGCTCAGGGGAGTGCCTCGGCCAGGGTCCCCGTCCCGGGGGTCGGTGGCCGAGCTGGACCTGGAACGCAGGTCTCTCCCCAATCCCAGTGGACACCCGACACGTGCGGGCCGCCCTGAGCCCCAGGGAGGACTTCCTTCACCTCCCTGAGTGGAGGGACACCCTGAGTGGGACCTTAGTGCTGGCACCTGCCTCGGCTGGCGATGGGGAGGCCCCGAGAAGCAGCGGAGCAGTGGAGGCAGGTGGGCTGGGGTCCGGGCCACCTGCCCGTGCGATGCGCTTACACACCCCGCTGCAGAGGCGTCAGCCCTGCGACGTCGTGGGTCACTGCCTGGCCTGTCCGACCTGTGCCACGTGGGCCAGATAACTCTCAGCTCAGGAGGGGGGGTTAGCTCGAGTCGACTGGTCACTCGGTGCCCTCTGGGCAGGCACCGGTTCGCATTAGGGCCCCCTCACCCCCATGGCTGTCCTTCAGCTGTGGCTCTTCGTCAGAGAGGGCGCGACCTCGTCCCAGGACCCTGGAGCCACGCCGTTCTCCACGGGCTCGCCCGGGACCCACACGGCACCTTCTGCACCGCAGGTGTGTCTCGGGCCTCGACTCTGGGAGCCACGGCGGAGAGGTGGCGCCCGCCCTGCCCTGCCCACGGGCCCGAGCCCCCCGCCTCCTGGGTCGCCCAGCAACCCGTCGGGAGCCGCGTTCTCAGGCCTGGCACGCGCGGCGGGGGCTTGGACTCGGCTCTGGCACGGACACCTGCTCCCCTCGGCCCTGCAGAGGCCTGAGCCCAGCAGCTGGCTCCCGTGGGGAGCGCAGCCCCCCACCCTGCGCTCCCTCAGCCGCGGGTCCGCCGGCGACCATTAGGGGCCACTGTTGCTTCAGCCACAATGACAGGCCGGCCGGCGGGGCGTATGGGAGTCGTGGCCACTGCCATGGGGACAGCCCCCCCAGACTCGTGCCCACCCCACTCAGGCCCTGCCCGGGGAGCTGTGGGGCGGGACAGCGGCCGGAGTGAGCACATCGCCCCGACTCCTGGCGTGTGGCGGCGTGTGGCGGCGTGTGGCGGCTGGGAGCTATGGCCCCGAGGGATCTAGATGCAGGAAACGCTGGCGCGGATGCTAAAAAGCACCTTCTGCTGCCACCCCAGTCGCCAAGGTCTGAGGCCATTCACCTGCAGCCACCCCCTTCAAACGCCCTGATGGCGCTGGCTCAAGAGCCTTGACCCGAGCCCCACTGTGCTCCTTCAGCCCCCAGGGCGTCTCTGGGTGGGACATGGAGTGGCTGAGGGACGCCTGGCAGCCTGGCAGGCAGACTGCCTGCTGCGTCTCCTGCCGTCCCCCGGGGCATCCAGCACGGACTGGTGATGTCCTCAAGGCCCCTCCCCTACCCCTCAAGTCTGTCCTGGGTCACCCCAGAGCGTGTCCGCCCTCGGGAATGTGAGGGGCGGCTTCGAGACGGGCGACAGCGTGGTGAGGCTGTGAGGCCCGCTCCGGCTGCCTCGGCACGGACGACAGCTAGCCGGTCCCGCCTCACTGCCATGGCAACCCCGCTCGGTCCTCGGAGGTGGTGCTGGACAGCACTGTCCCTCCCATCATCGCTCCGGGGTCACCACCTCCATTCCCCAAGGAGGGAGGGAGGAAGCTCATCAGTGTTAACCCCACAGAGATGGAGCGATAATGGGGTACGAACAGACGTGCATTTATTGTGGCTTCCCCTGAGGGTGAGGCCGGGCAGGGGTGAGGGCAGGGAGGAAGCGAGCCTCTCAAAGCCTCGGTCATCCAGGGACATGACGGGGAGTGAGGGGCCCAGACCGGGAGCCTGAATCGCTGGAGGGATGTGGGGGAAGAGGAAGGCAGCGCCAGGCTCTGGGGTCTGGAACGGCACGGGGAGGAGGAGGGGCGGCAGCCTGCAGGGCAGACTGGGCACGTGCTCCCCACCCGGCGCCCGCTCCGCCTGGCGTCCGAGGCAGAGGGGAGGAGGAGGAAGGCACCACGAAAAGGACGATCACGGGGACGCCCTGTTCCCGGCATCCCAGACAGGGACAGAGAGGGCTCCAGGCTGATTCCGGTCGCTCATCTGGTCTCCGGTGTGTTGGTGGCCCCGGATGCCCACAGGAGACCTAGGCTGAGGGCGGTGTGCCTCTGGGGCACGCAGGCCCTCTCCTCCTGGTCCGAGCAGGGCCCCTCACCCTGAGGACCAGGACGTCCGTCAGGGTCTCTCATCTGCACTTCTCCCTTGGGGATCTGCTCTGCCCCACCCCGGCCACCCACCCTCTGAGCACCGGTGGAGGCAGGACGTCCGCCCGTCTCACAGCCACAAAGGTCAGGTCCCTTCCTCTGCCTGTGGGAGGCCAGTCGGCCGAGGCAGCGGGTGCCCCTCAGTGCCCCGGGCCCCCGTTTTGGGGGCTGCAGCCTGCGGGAGCCCCTCGTGCGGTTGGCGGGCGGTCGGGCTCCGCGCGGGCGCGGGCGCCCCGGCACTCGGGGCTGTAGTAGAAGGACAGGTGGCGGAAGGAGGGCCGCAGCCCCTCCCGGATGCTGTCCAGGACGTGCGTGAAGGCCGGCCGCAGGCGCGGGCTCTGCCGCCAGCAGCGGCTCATCAGCTCCTGCCTGGCGGGGTGGGGGCCGGGTCAGAGGGTCCACACCCCGCCTCCTGCATCGAGAGGGTCGGCCAGCGTGAGCGGGGCCGCGGGGCAGCCCGTGGGCACGGCGGTGGCGACTGAGAGCGGCTTGGAGCTGGGGTCGGCGGAAGGGGACGCCTCAGGAGGTGGGCCAGGCGCCGGGGCAGGTGTAGGAGGGCGGGCGAGGGCAGACGGGCGACTCACAGCTGAAGCGGACAGCTCTCCAGCCCCTCGAGGACCCCGCCGTCCATGACAAACTTGAGCACCTGCTCGTTGGACAGGCCCTGGTAGGGCTGCTCGGCCAGCGTCGCTATCTCCCAGAGCACAACGCCGAAGGACCTGGGGGGCGGTGGGGGCCTGAGCCCGGCGCCTGCACGGGTGGGGGCGCCCAGGCCGCTCCCCAGGCCCCGCCCCCTCGTCCCCCGAGCCCCCGGCTCCAGCCGGGCCCCACCAGACATCCGAGTGGGTGGTGAAGATGCCGTCTTTGAGGGACTCGGGGGCCATCCAGCGCACGGGCAGCAGGCCCTGCCCGCCCTTGCGGTAGTAGTCCGTCCCGTACACGTCTCGCGTCATCCCGAAGTCTGGAAGGCCAGGGGGACAGGCCGTGGGGCCGCACAGTGACCCCGCCCCGGCCCCTGGACCGTGAGGCCCGCGCCCCTCAGACCCTCCCCATCAAACCCTCTGCACTGGGACCGCGCACTGAGGTCCAGGGCGAGGCCGTCAGGGACAGGGCCCTGGGTCAAGCCTGGGCCTCCCGACGCCCAGCTGAGGGCAGCCGCCGCCCCCCCGTGCGACACCCCCGTACCCCCGATCTTGACAGTGAAGTCCTGGGACACCATGCAGTTTCGGGCCGCCAGGTCCCGGTGCACGAACTTTTTGGCGGCCAGGTAGGCCATGCCGTCCGCGATCTCGCCGGCCATCTGGATCATGTCTCCCAGGGCCGGCCGCGGGAGCCCCGGGTTGTTCTAGAGCCCAGGGAGGGGGCCGGTGAAGACGGGACCGGAGGGAGGACTCCCGCCCAAGCCCAACGACATCCCCCCACAGCCGGGCCCCGAGTCTCCCGGTCCCCACCTCCGCCTCAGGCCTCAGAGATCGAAGATGGCTCTTGAGGTCCCCACGGGTCATTAGCTCCATGATGACCAGAGTTGGTTGGCCCTGAGACACCACACCCAGGAGACGGACCTGGGTCGGACAAAGAGGCTGGCTGCGGGTCCACCTGGCCAGACCACGACGTGACCCAGACACCGACCCTGACCCTAACTCCAGCCATGAGCATCACTCTGATCCTGACCTAACGGTGACCCTCGCCCCTGACCTTAATCCCGTCTATTGTCCCAATCTTTACCATCAGCCCCAGGCTGACCTTGATCCCAAACATGATCTGGACACTCAGCAGTGACCGCCATGACTGACCTCAGCCCCAGGCATGACCCTACCATGACCCTGGTTTGACTCTAACCCCAACCATGACCTCTACCCCAGTCCCTGACCTTGATGGCGCCCGACCTCACCCCTGACCCTATTCCTGTCACCGCAGGACCTGCACGCTAATCATGACCCTGACAGTGCCACCGCCGCCCCCTTACCACATGGTGACACTTGAACGCCTTCATGACGGAGGCTTCCTTGAGGAACTCGATGCGCTCTCGGGGGCTGGCCAGCTCATTCACGGTCTTCAGGGCCACGGGCGTGGACGCCCCTCCGGCCTCCAGGCCCTGGGCCAGCCCCTCGTACACCATGCCGAAGGAGCCCTGGCCCAGCTCTCGGATTATGGAGATCTGCCCCCGGGGCACCTCCCACTCATCCGGGACATACACTGAAGGGGGTGCGGGGGTCAGGAGCGCAGGCTCTGCCCCGCCCCGCCCCGCCCGCCCCGCCACCCCCTTCCGGGCCTACTTTCAGAGGCGCTGAAGTACTCGGGGTTCACAGAGGTGTACAGGGTGCTGTTTCTGCAATGGGAGGGAGGGGTCAGGCTGGAAGGGTCCCCGGGAAGGAAGGGGCCCATCGGGAGACAAGGACGGGGAACATGCAAGGAGAAGGGAAGTTACTGACCACCCCGGCCCCAAGCGGGGTGACCCCTGGAGAGCCCAAAGCACTCTCCAAGTGGGCCTTGCCCTTGGTCCTGGGACTGGGGCCTGATAGGCTGGGTACAGGGAGGACAGGCGTGAGGGGCTCCTGCCTCCTCAGCCAGTCCTCAGCACCCAGCTCATCAAAGTCCTAGCCGCCCCTTCTGTGGTGTCCAGCCCGGGGTGGGGTGGGGGGAGGGGAGACTGACAGCAAGCAGCCCGGGACACACCCCGAGAGTGAGTGCGGTGACTGACCATCCCAGTGTGCGCAGACCCAGTGGCTTCCTGGGACATGGGACTTTTGCTGTTAAAATCAGGAAAACCCCAGGCAAACTGGGATGAGCTGGTCACCCTACCTGAAGGCATGTCTTCCCCTACGCTGTCCCCAGGGGTGGGTCACACTCCTAAGGAAGTCCCTTCTGCCATCCCGCCTGCCACTCTGATGCTGCGGACCTTGTGCTGAGGCTCAGGGAGGGGAGGGGGCGGGAACCGGGGGACCCACCCTCACCTCTTCTTGCTGTAGAAGAAACCGAGGGCAGCAAAAATGACGAGCAGCAGGAGCCCCACAGGGGTGACGGTGAGGAGGACATGCAGGCTCCCGGAGTCTTCCTCCTCTGGCGGCCAGCAGGCAGGAGCCATGGAGGCAGGGGCAGAGATGGAGACGTCAGAGGGCAGAGGACACTTCTCTTTCCACAGTGGGCGATGTGGCTGGGGGTCAGGGCCGGAGGCTGTGCCTACCGGGGCCGGGGATGTAGAAAGCCACGCTCTCTGTCCAGGAGCCGTTGCCCGCCAGCGAGGTCGCCCGCACCCTGGCCGAGTAGTTCCCGGGGGGCAGCAGGGCCAGGTGGACGCCCCCAAACTTGGCATATCGGAGGCGGGACACACACAGCACTGTGGCCTCCTGAGGGCGACACAACAGCTGGCTGGGAGGATGCGGGCGCCCACTGGGGCCGGGCCAGGGCGTCTTCAGGGGTACCTACCTCCCCCAGGCGGCGGTACTTGATTTCATACTTGAGGATGAGGCCATTGGGGTCCGACGGCTCAAGCCAGCGCAGGAGGACACTGCTCTTGCTGGCCGCCTCCCAGGCCACCTTCCCTGGGATGCCATCAGCCTCTCCTGTGGGAGAGGGCGTCAGGCAGCTCAGCCACAGGCACAGTCACATGTCACAAAAGGACAGTGTGTCAATGACGGACCTCATACGACAGTGGTCCCACAATCTTATAATGGAGCTGGAAAGTCCCCAGCGCCTAGCGAGACCCTGATGCCACAGCACAACGCACAGCCCGCGCGGTGTGGCGATGCTGGTGTGAAAACGCGCGCGCCCGGGGTGGCGTAGAGCGCGGGCAGGTGGCCCGGTCCGTGCTGCTCGACAATGATCATGAACAACTGTGTCGCCCGCTCCCGGATTCGCTATCCTCTCTGTCGCCGTCATAGAGCACTCTTTCTACGTACAGACAATGTTTGCTGTGGACAGCATGCCGGCCGCCGGCAGCCTCTGCACCCCGGGCTGCCGTGTCTCCGCGGCGTCATTCGCTCTCCTGTTTGGCACAGCGGAAAGGGGGCAGGGGCTGGACCCGAGCGCCCAGGTGTGCCGTGTGAGTGCGCGGATGCCCACGGGTGAGCAGCGAGTGACTATTTCCTCGCACCTTCCTGTTCAAGGCCCAGGAGGCCAAGCTGGGGCGGGGCTGGGGGTTCGAGAAACGCTGGGACTCAGGCCCTGGGGGCTAGCGGAGGGCCGCCTGGCGCGCGACCCGGAGCGCTCGTCGGGCGCGGGCGCTCACTGTGGGGCTCGGAGGGGCTCGGAGGGGCTCGGAGAGGCCCCGGGCGCGGCTGGGGCGGGCACTCACTGTGGGGCATGGTGCGCGCGAACACGAAGGCGGCGGCGCTGCAGCCCACGGAGTGCGCCGCGTGGTTGCACGCGTGGATGTCGATGCGGTACTCGGTGAAGTGGCGCAGGCCGCTCAACGCCGCCCGCTCTCGGGGCACCTTGTCCTCCTGGATCTCGAAATCCGAGCCGTTTCCCCCGGGCCGCAGGGCGTCGGCGGCGCGCCGGCGCCTCGCCGAGTCCCTGGGGAGCGCGGGAGTCAGGGCCCGGCCCGGCCACAGCCCTCAGCCTGGGCCCCGGCCCCGCTCACCTTTGCGGGCTGTTACTGACGGACGTCACCTTCCAAGGGGACCTGGGGAGAGCGGGGGCCGCGTCACCCCGCGGAGCCGCCGCGTGGGTGGCCGCGCCCCGCCCCGCCCCCTCGCCCCGCCCCCGCCCGCGCCCGGGCCGGGCCGCACTTGGGGATGGTGATGGCGTTGTGCAGGAAGTTTTCAAACTTCTTCTGGAACGAGGCCTCTTGCGCCTCCAGCGGCGGCAGGACCTGGCCCGGGGGCGGGTGCTGGCAAGGGCAGCAGCCGGGCTCCCCCTCCGCGTCCAGGTCGCCGTCGTCGCGGTCGAAGCGGGGGTCGCTGCTGCTGCTGGGGAGCCGCAGGCCTGGCGCGCGGCGGGGGGCGGCGGGGCGGGAGCCGTTAGCCCCGCGGCGCCCGCGCCCCGGCCCCCGGCCCGGCCCCGCGCCCCGCGCCCCGCGCACCGCGCTGGCAGTAGTCGTTGATGTAGAGGTCGCCGTCCTCGGCCAGGCGCTGCCACAGCACCAGGTAGTAGGTGAGGTTCCCGTTGCGCTGCGTGGGCGGCTTCCAGCGCACCAGCAGGTGGGAGGAGGACGTGGACGTGGAGACGACGTCCTGCGGCACCGTGGGCGCTGGGGGCGTGGGTGGGGTGCGCGTGAGGGGCTGCCGGCCCCTTTTCAAACACTGTCTGCTCATGGGCCCCTCTCTGTGGGGCCCAGCCCCCCCTCGTCCCAAGGAATAGGTGACTCTCAACATCCTCTTCCTAGAACTCAGGGTTTTGTCCTTCCCTTGTCCCCCAAAGGCCCTGAAATTGGCTGGTGCGCCCTCTGCACAGTCCCCCACAGCCTCCCTAGGACCCAGGCGGGTGCCCTCCATCCTGTCCAGGACCCAAGCTCCCGCTCGCGCCAGAGGCCCACCTGCAGGCAGGGTCCGGAGGTAGACGATGGGGCTCTGGGCTCCTTGGTGGGGGCTGTCCTCAGCAGTGGTCAGCGTGATGGCCCGCACGAACACCGCGTACTGTGTCCAGGGCTTGAGCGGGGCTAGGGTCACCCCTGGCTCCTGGTTGCGGCTCAGGGGCAGCTCCACATCCAGCAGGTTCCAGCTCTGGGTCCCACAGGCGTCTGGGCCTGTGTACTCCGTGGCGTTCTGGAACGGGCTGAACACCCCATCAGGGGCGCTGAGGAGCGGCTCAGCCCCACCCGTCCCTAGCAGTCCCCTCCTCTCTGAATTGCCCAGACGGTCACCGTCACTCTCCTTCCTGCACGGTGAAGGCATCCTGAAGCGAGTGCGGGTCCCCCTTTGGGGCCTGATGCGCCCCCTGAGCACTTCTGCTCCGGCTGGAACTGAGCCAGGGTCCACCGAACACGTCTCGGAGGGGGCGCGACCACAGCCACACTGCCGGGCGGCGGTGGTGGCAGGGGAGCTGCCTGATTCTCTGCCCTTTGAGGCAGCTGTGTGCAGCTGGGCAGGCTGTGAGCTGCGCACGCCAGGGGCGTGCCATTTACACTGCAGTCCAGGGAGTGCTGCTCAGAGGCCGTCTAGACCGGGAGATCCAGCGTCACCTGGGAGCTCGTTCTATATGCAGATTCGGGGCCCCACCTCCTGCTGAGGAATCAGTCTGTGGGGCGGGGCCCAGGAATCTGTATTTAAGAAGCTCTCTGGCTCCCCACGCTAGAGACCTTCACCCACCCATGCAGTCTGGAAGAGCTCCCTCCCCTCCGCCAGGCCCCGTGCCAGTAAGCAGCCAAGACCTCTCAGCTTCACAGGAAATGCTTCCAGGCCAGGTGGCTCCCAGCCTCTTGCATCAACGGGGAGGCCGAGTCCGCCTAGCCCTGCCCTGCCCACTCCACCGCCCTCCCCCGAGGATTTCTATTTTCCATTCGTAGCTATGCTTCCTGTGGGCTAAGCACTGTCGCTCCTGTTTTGCTCATACACGCTCAAAGAGAAGAGCAGCCTGTCTTGCTGTCCCTGCTTCCGCCCATCCTCCAGCTTTAATGAAATGCTGGCCGAACTGCACATAAAACTGGCCAAATTAGTGGGCACTGCCCAGACCGCTGCTGGGGCAGGAGCATGTGGTCAGTGCAGCACATTAGCATACGGAACCGAAGCTTAATTATCGCAGCCCTCCCAGCGGGGCGCCCCTCCCAGCTCTCAGAGTCCCGACTCGCTGGGTGAGGCAGAACGAGGCACGGGGGAATGAAGATGAGGGGAGAGAGCCGGGCGCGGGCCCCAGGAGGGCGTGTGACTCGGGGCCCCGGCTTCCTGGCTCCGCACAGCCCCGCGGGGCCCTGCGGTCACCTGCCTCGGGCCGTGATGGCCCCGCCCCGGCCCGGCCCCGCCCCGCCGGCCCGCTCGAGTCCGGCCCGGCCCGGCCCGGGGCACTCACGACTCCTTGTAGTACACGATGAAGCTCAGCAGGTCCCGAGCCTCCAGCGGCTCGTAGCGCTCCCAGCGCAGCAGGATGCGGTCGGCCTCGGTCACGTTGGCCACGAAGCGCAGGGTGCGGGTCTGGCCTGGCGGGGCGAGGGCGAGCACCGCTCCGGCCCCGGCTCCCGGTCCCGCGGCCCGCCCCGCCGCACCCCGTCTCCCACGCGGCCCCTCCCCCCAGCTGCGCGCCCCGGGGCCTCACAGGCGGCGCGGTCGCCGTTGGTGCGGGGGTTGATCTCCGCCTTGTTCTGCCGCCCCCGCGTGCCGGTCACTTCCTCCAGGCGGTAGATGTGCTCCAGGCAGAGGCGGGGGTTGAAGGCGAAGTAGATCTTGCCCACGGGGATGGCGAGCCCCGCGGCCACCCAGGACCCCAGCTGCTGGAGGTTCTGGTTGTCCAGCACGTACAGCGTGTAGTTCCTGGGGGGCGGAGGGACCTTGCTGCGCACGGGGCGCGGGGCAGGGGTCCCTCCCGCAGAGGCTGTGCCGGGCCGCAGGGGAGGGGGCGCCCCGCAGCGCGCTCACGCCGGTGCACGCCGGGCACTCGGCGCGCTCGCCCCGCGCCTGCCGCTGACCACGAGTCACCCTCACTCTGCGCCCATTTCTCATCAGGGCAATGGGGCGCCCGTTTCTCTGCCTCCCACCGTCCCCCCTCTCTCGCGGGGCCGAGGGGCAGCGCTCAGCGTGGGGCTACGGCCGTCCCGCCGGCGCCGGGCGCCCCGGGTGCCCGGCAAGTGCCGGGAGCCGGGAGCGACGCCCGCTTCCAGGCACCGCTTCGCGGGCTGCATACACAACGGCTTAAGAAACATTCGCAACTTTCCCAAGAAGCGGGCGGCGGCATATAAACCCCTTTCACAGGTGAGAAAACTGAGGGCCGGAGAAGTGCGGCAACCGGCCGGACTCACGCAGCGGCGAGGGCCAGAGCCGTCCCGAGCCCACGCTCCGCCCACGCGTTGGGAGTGCGGGGGGGGGGGGATGCGGCAGAGGCCTGTTCCCTGCGCCTTACCCGTCCACCATGGCGTCCCCCCGGATTAGTTTGAGGTTCTTGAAAAAGCCCAGGGACACGAGGGCAAAGGAGTGCTTGATTTTGAGGAAGCCGGTGATGGTCTCCACCAGCCCCAGGCTGCGCTGCAGCTCCCGCTCCAGGTTGTCTGGGGGGCGGGGGGGAAGGCAGGGCTGGAGCCGAGGCAGGGAGGGGGGCGGGTCCGCGGGGAGGGGGTGTGGGGGGAGAGGGGGGAGGATGCGCGGGACCCAGGGAAGGGGGCGGCCCTCAGGCTGGGCCCGGGCTACGGGAAGCGCTAACCGAGCTGGCCAGGCAGGGGGCGGGTCTGGGAGGGTGTGGCGGGAGGGGCGCGGCCCCAGGAGGGTACTAACAGCCCTGGCGAAGGTTGAGGATGAGGCTGCCCTCCACGTGGGTGCAGCCCACCAGCTCCTGGGCGGCCTGGACAGAGTCGATGGTCTTGGTGCCCACCTTGCACTCCTTGGGGCACAGCCCCTCACACTTGTGGCAGAATATGCTGGCAGGGGCAAGCAGAGGGTGCGGCTTGAGCCCTGTGGGCCTCCTCACGACCCAAGGGTGACCCCGCCCGCCCCGCACTCACCTGCTGCCATTCCGGGTGAAGCCTGGAGGGCACTGGGCGAGGCAGCTGCCCTGGTGGATGCCGAAGGTGGAGGCGCGGCCGGGCACAGAGTGCAGGCTGGCGCAGCGCTCGGCTGTGACACAGCGCCAGGACTCGTGCTCGTAGGTGCCGGGAGGGCAGGCCTGGTGGCAGGCGCCCTGGAAGTGGAAGTGGCGGCAGGCCACACAGGCACGGGGGTCCTCCGGCCGGCTGCAGCCCCCCAGGCATTCGACGTGGCAACACTCGCCTCCAGCTGTGCAGGCCAGCCCATGGGGACAGGGGCACACTGTGGGCAGAGTGAAACGGCACTCACGCCTCCTTGGTCCTGGCCCCACACCCTCCCCCTGGGATACAGCTCTTAGTTTGAACCCGAATCCCTCCAATTCAGATGGCAGTGGCTGCCATCTGAGGGCCTCTCGGGGACCGGGGCCCCTCAGTGGCTCCCCACCCCCACAGTGCCTAGTCAGGGGCACTGGAGCTCAGGATGGAGCAGTCGCCTTACGCATCGGGGCTGCTGGTCCCTGCCTGCTGTCCTGCCTAGGCCTGGTACCCAGGTGGTCACTGGGCACAGTGCCGGCATGAAACAGCCAGCTCTCCTGAGCAGCTAGGCGCAGGCCTGGTGGGTCTGGGGGTGTGTGGAAGGCGGGCCCCACTGGGCACCTCACCCATGCCCCTGCCTGTAACTCCTCCCCCTTCAGCTCTCTGCCCTGGGCAGGAGGCAGCCCCAAGCAGCAGGGGCTGAGCTCGGGCTGTGGCCCGATGGCCTGGGAACTCTGCACAGTGGCAGCTGGTGCCTGGGAGCGTGCGTGCGGTGGGGGTCAGCCGGGTGTGTTGACACTGTACACGGGAGAAGAGAGGACGCACAACAGCTGTGTTTACAGCCAACAGGGAGGCCTCAGGGAGGTGGCCCCAGAGGATACAGTGGGGGTCTGGTTACTCTTCGACCTGATGCTGAGGCCTTGGGGTGAGGGGGGTGGGCCTCCAGGAGCTGTGTGGAAAGAGCCCCGGGTTGGGGGACCCCAGACCTGCCCTCGGCCTCTGAAAGGCTCTCCTTCCCTCCCCTAGAATGTCCTCTTCCTCCTTTTCCTATCCCCTTCCTCTCCCACCCCCCTTCTCCTCCCCCTTCCTTCTGCTTCCTTCCTGTGCACCTTACTTCCTGAGGAAGGTCTCCCCTCACACATCCTCACTGGTCTCGTCCTTCACCTGTCACCTCCTCCTTCCTACTCATCTCGCGGCCTCCGCGTTACAAAACGGCCAGCCTACCCTGGGTGGCCTGCGCTGTGGCCGCCCTTACCGGGGGCAGAGCGGCTCCCTCGGCCCAGTCTCTGCTCTGATGCTCATCGAGGGCTCACTCCTCAGAACCGCCCTACGATCCCTTTACAGACGAGGAAACTGAGGCTCAGGTGGCTTGGAGAACATAGCCGGTAGGTCGTCGAGCTGAGGTTGGAACCCGGGCCACCTGGCTTTGTACTTGACCGCTGCCTCCCACTGCTGCCTGGTGTCTGTCCACTGAGCCCACTGTCCCGCATGCCCACCGTCCCTGGCCTTTCCCTCCTCTGTGACCGCCCGTCTTGACTGCCTAGGGCTATGTCAGCTATTTAACCTTCCAGGACCTCAGTTTCCTCATCTGCAAAGCAACAGCCCCTGCCTCATGTGACCAGCAAGGACCGAAATAGACAGCGGCAGCAGGGGACAGACCGCGCCGCCCTGTGGCCACCCAGTGCCGCCCAGGGGTGCCCTGCGCCAGCGCCCACCTCTCTGGCAGTGGCTGGAGGTCCAGCACCTGTAGTCTGTGTGGCCGCCGAAGGTGGTCCTGGGGCAGGGCTCCCCGGCGGCGCCCAGCACGCCGGGGCACACGTCGGCGCACTCGGCGCCCGGCTTGTTGCCCACGATGTGGTTGGCGCCGGGCGAGGGCTGCAGCAGGCCCCAGTCGATGGTGGACAGGTGGCAGAGCTCCCGGTTCTTCTCCACGCGCACGGCCCCGCGCAGCACGGCGCCCAGCGCGGGCAGCGCCACGTCGCGCAGGTGCGGCATCTCGTAGACGACGAGCGCGAAGCCCAGGAAGAGGCGCGCGCCGCGCAGCACGGCCAGGTTGGGGAACAGGTCGCGCAGGCTGTCCAGGCCCGACACGCGGAACAGCAGCAGGTACTCGGTGACTTGCGTGAGGCGGGGGAAGCTGAGGCCGCGGAAGTCGTCGCCCGTGGCCGTGAACATGAGCAGGATCTGCAGGTGGCCCTCCACCACGCTGCAGTTCTCCAGCCGCCGCAGCTCGGCCGCCTCGGCGCGGATGTCCAGGCTGGGGCACACTGCGCGGAGGCGGCGGCGGCGTCAGAAGCTCCGGGGGGCCGGCCGGGACCCCGAGGGGGCGCCCCTCCCGGGCCTCCATTCCCGTCGCAGCTCCAGGGGCTCCACCAGGCGGCCCGAAAGCCACCTCCCGCCCGGGGATGCCGCTTCCATTGACCCGGTTCCTTCCCTCGCACCCGCGCCCCGGGGGCTCCGTCTTCGACATACGCCCAGGACCCAAGTGCTGGTCACCCCCTCCCCGGCTTTCGCCACTGTCCTTCACAGAGGACGATGTCCCGCACTCACACAGGGAGCCTCCCAAGTGCCCTCCCCACCCCGCCTCCTCTGCGGTCTGTTCTTCACTCTGCAGCCCAGCTGGGCCCCGGCCCTCTGCCCCAGGCGCCCCGGGGCCGCCACCTCGCTGACTGGGAGCCCAGGCGCTGGCCACCTGCGGCCTCTGCGGCCTCTGCCATCCGCCCCTTTCTCGTGCTTCCTCAGCCTCACAGACACTTTACTGCTCCTCAGACACCCAGCCAGGCCTCGGCTCCGGGGTCTCTGCACTGTCCGTTCCCTCGGGCGGGAACACTGTTCCCTCCACACGGCTCACTCACCCCTCTTGTCTTTGCTCAAAAGTCGCCTCAATGGGGCCTCCTCTGACCGTTCCATTTCAAACGGGGACACTCCCCCGCCCCTCCTGCTTTATTTCCCTCCATAATCCTCAACCCCAGCTCCTGGACTAGCTATTTGTCTGCAGCGAGCTCCAGACAGCAGGGATCTTTGTAGAATTCGGGCCGTGTCCTCGGCGCCTAGCGTGGTGCCTGGCATGTCAGTGGGGCTCGGTAGAGAAGTGACGAATGAACGAATGAATGAACGAATGAAGGAAACCCGTGACGGGGAGGCAGTGGGCTGCGCTTCATGCTCCCTGTTCCTCCCCTAGACCTGAGGGAGCTAGGTGCCCGTTCCCTGCATCTGTTTACTCTGAAGCGACCTCCCAGGGCTCCCCACTGCCAGAAGTTCACGTTTAAGTCCCTCGGCTGAGGTTCAGGGGCTGCTGATGAACTGGCCCAGCTGAAATCCCACCCTCAGAAGGGCTCCTCAGCGGTAACGCCCGCAGCTGCTGTCCTGCAGCCCCCGCCCGGTCCCCTGACTCGGCGGCCCGAGTTAGTCGCTTCCCCTCGGGCGGCACAGCACCCTGTCCAGCACCCACGCCACAGCACCTGGGGCGTTGCCTCAGCGCTGCTGTCCACATCTGTCACCCTCTGCAGGAGGGACTCTCCGGGGGGCTTAGCTGTGCCTCTCCCCGTGGTGCCCAGCCCAGGGCTGGACCCACTGGGCACTCAGAGACAGTGGGTGGACCTGACGGACTCGGTGGGTCCCAGGCTCTGCCCCACCGCCTCTCCCGCCCGAGGCCCCTAGGACCGTTCCCCTGAGTGGGTGGGACACCTGTTCCCCTGCTCTCACTTGCTCCCAAGGATACCCCCAGGGGCCCAGCGAACACGGAGTCTGGGCTCTTCCGTGTGCTCACCATCCAAGCCCCGCTAGCCCGTTGTCGTCCCCAGCCCTCAGTGTCCTGCATGCCACCCCTAGCCAGGCACATCCCCTTGGGGCGGGGGAAGGCTGGCCCCCTGGACCTACTTCACACCTTCTCCCTGTTGTCTGTTCCCCATCCCCGTGCTTGGTCCTGCCGGCAGCTCTGTGTGTGTCTGAGCACACGTGGGTACACACGCGGGCACACATGCGGGCACACACAGACGAGGCGGAGAGAGCACGAGAAAACACTTCTATCCCCTCTAGGCAAAGAAGGCCAATCAGGCTCTGCGAGGCAGATGGGGGTTCTCTCAGGCGCCCACATGCCACTTCCCATCATGCCCACAGCCTCTCTAGGGCTCCCCTGATGGGAGTCATTTGGAAAAACAAGTTTCCGACCTTCACAGATTAACCCCTGCCTGTCCCTAAGGGCATGGCCCTGTGCTGAGCTGCACTGGGAATGAGACATCTGGGTCCCCTGACCAAACACCCCCCCACCTGAGGGACGTGCTCTTTCCTGACGACCATGGTCCAGGCTGGCATCGTCCGTGCCCCTTGCTGGCACAGCAGTGGACAAGGGAGGCAGGTGGGGGCGGGGCTGTGCCCTGAAGGCAGTGCCTCTCGGGGACCCCTGCCCCAACCACTTGCATCATTTCCGTCCGTCTCTGTACGAAGGGGAGGCTTGGCCCCCAGGCCAAGGACATCAGGGGACCCCTCGGGCAGGCCCTGAGCCCTGGACTCCTGAGACCCCTCCGTCTGGAAGGGCAGGGTGGCATTGGGGAAGGGGACGATTCTTAAGCCTTCCCCTTCTGACTTTTCCACCCTCGGCTTGCTTTTCTCTCCCAGCCAAGCCCCCCAGCATCCTGTGAAGGTCGCTTTGTCTACACGGCCCCACCAACCCTCAACCCTACACAGGGGAATTGTGCAGCCCGGGGCACTGAGGGAACGCAGCCCCCCCATCCCAGTGAATGGGCCCCAAGTGTGGGGGACATGGACATGGCCCTGGAGGCAGGGGCTCAGGACCCTGGTCCAGCTTCGCCTCTCAGTCCCGGTGCCTAGGTCTCCTGTCTACACGCGGGTTCAGTTACTTCACGGTGCCCGTTCTGGGCGGCCCATCCTGTCCCACACCTGCTTCCTTACTGTCCGGGGCCCTGGAAGTACCCTCTAAGACCCTCCCCCTCACTCTGGTTCACACCGGGCTCTGCTGGGACCCCTGTTTCATGAGTGGAGATGGAGGGCATCTCGTCACCCCTGTTTCCAGGCCCTTCTCGCCTCCCTCATGGGGGGGAATAGCTGCCCTCCTGGGGGGTCTTTCTGAAGCTACCCCCAGGCTTCATATGGTGTCACAGAGCTAAGTGGATGTGTTCTGGGGGAAGCTCAGTCTTTGGCCTCCAGGCTGGCTGGGGAAGGGGGGTTGGAGATGGGGCTCCAGGAGACAGCACAAGGGGACTCACCCTCTAGTGTGTCCAGGCCAAATCCCAGGGACAGGAGGATCGCAAGCAGGCATGCCGCCCACGGGCACAGACTGGGCACTGCCATTGCCCACTCCTGGCTCTCCTCCCGGTGGCTGGGGGGAAGGGGGTCTGTCTGACAGGCCCTAAGGGACACAAACAGGCTTCAGAGGGGAGGGAAAGAGGAGGGACAGAGCCACAAGAAATCCCACATATAGATGGCCGGAGACAGGAAAAAAGAGTGACAGCCACAGAGACACAGACGGTGACAGGCAGCTAGAATCAGAAAGACAGCCTGAAGCCAGAGAGAGATGAGGACAGGGTGTCGACAGCCACAGACAGGCACCCAGGGAGAGAAGACCACAGGGGGTGCAGAGCCAAGGGAGGTCCAAGAGGCCGGCCAGCCAAGGGCAGAGAAGAGCCCGGGGAGCGTGCCCTGCTAAGGAGGCTGGCGCTTCCGGCACAGGGAGTGTCCCGGATCCCCAAGGGCCCGCAGGCTGCCCTTTCTCCCACGCCTGGCAGGGGCACCCTGCTCCCGCCCTCCCCGCCCCAGCCCGCATGGCTGGTTTGCTGGGACCTTTCGGCTCTCCCCGCCCCTCTTGCCAAACCAAAATATTTAGCCTGACAACTGAGGGGGGACAGGTCTGTTGAGGAAATAAGGCCAAAAATACAAAGGGGCCGTAGGCCAAGGACTGCACCCATCGCCCCCCACCCCCCGACTCCCCCAGTTGGCCATACCGCGAGGCACTCAGCCTGCAGCCCCTGTGGGGGAGGGTGGGTTCTAGTCTCTGCCACCGGTGCCCTGACACTGGCGGGGTGACAGGAGGCCAACCCTTCGGTCCCATCAAGTCCCTGGTTTGCGATCTCCGGGTTGGAGGGGGCAATCGTCCTGTGGCCCGCCCCCTGTGCATCACCTTCCCGAATCCTGGCTGCTCGTTGGCCTGGTCTGTCTCTGCCTCACGGACTGCGGAGCTGTCTGCGGGGTCCCTGGAGGAGAGGACAGCCGCCAGCCCTGGCCCCCTGGGGCCCACTTCCTCCGCTCTCCCGGCTGGAGACAGCTGGGTTCCCGCAGCAAAGGCCGCGCGGCGTCTCGGGCTGGGACCTGCTGTGCGGCGCCCGGGGCTCGCGGGTGCGCGGCCTCCGGGGACCGGCGGGTCCCCAGCTCCGCCCGCCGGCCGCTCCCGCGTCCGAGGAGCTAAGAGAAGATCTATTAATTTCTCCACGCAGAAATCGATGCCCTTGTCAGGGAGGCGATCGATGCCTGCCCGGCCCTCCGGCCCTCCCGGCCCGCGGGCAGCGCTGGCCGGCCCGGGTCGGCGCGGGTGCTGGGCGGCGCCCCCACCCGCCCGGCCCGCGCCGCCGCGTGGCCGCCCCCGGGAGTCGGCGTCCCGACTGGGCCCCGCGTCTCCCTCCCCCGCCCCTTGGGGCGACACCCTCCCTTTCTCTGGTTTCCCTGCGTCTGGACTTTTCGGGGTCCCCTCCGCCTCCCTCCCAGGGTCAGGAGGGTCCCGCCTGCCACGCCCGGGGGCCCGCACCCTCGCCGGGCGCGCGCGCGGCGGGGACGGAGGCGGGGGTCCGGCTCGGACGACGGGGACCGCGACCTCGCCCCGCTCGGGCCCGCCCTGCCCCGAAACGCGCCGCCTCGGCTGGAAGGCCGCGTCTCCGCCCCCGAACCCCGCGCCCGGCCGGGCCCTCGGGGCGCCGGCGCGTGTCCCCGCGCGGCGCGACCCGGGGGTGGGGGCCGGGGCCGGGGATGGGGTCCGGCGGGGCGGGGCGGGGCGGGGCGGGGGCCGGGGCCGGGGTCCGGCGCGGCGCGGCGGGGCGGGGCGGGCGGGTCCGCGGGCCCCGCCCCTGGGCCGGGCCCGGGCACCGCCCCGCGCACGTGTCGCGGGGCCGGGCGCTCGCTCAGTCGGCGGCCCGGCCGGGGCGAGGCCAGCGCCGCGCGATGCTGCGGGGCGGGCGGCGCGGGGCGGCGGGCGCGGGCGGCCTGCTGGCCGGGCTGCTGCTGGCGGCCGCGGGCGCCGCGCGCTGCCCCGACGTCTGCTGCCCGCGCGGGCCCTCGGGGCTGCGCTGCGCCCGCGCCGGGGCCCTCGGCGGCCTCCGCCACCTGCCGGGCGCCGAGAACCTGACGGAGCTGTGAGTGTCCGCGGGGGGCGCGGGGTGCGGGGGGCGCGGGGGTGGGCGAGGGGGCGGGAGGGCCCCGGGGCGCGGGCCGGAGGCACGGGGGGCTGCGCCCCTGCCCGCCGCCCTGGCAGCCACGGTGCCCAGCGCTCGCCGCGGCCGGGGCGCCGGCTTGGGGGGAGCGGGGGCTCCCCGCGGACCAGGCCCGAGGTGGCAGCGCCCCGCAGTCTGGCACCTTTCCGGCCTTGCCCCCGCTTCATGGGGAAACTGGGCCCACGCCCCTCCCCGCCGTGACCAGGGAACCCCAACTCTCCCCTGGAACCGGGGATGGCCTGGAAACGTGGAGGAAGGCGGTGCGGAGTCGCAGCACGGTGACCGGGCCCTCTTCTCTCCGCGCCCACCCCCTCCTGTCCCCACGACCCTTGGTTTCTATGTGGGAAATGCGACCCACCCTCCTGGCCTCTCCCCCACCCTTGTCTCGGTCTGGGGCAGGAAGTCAGGGCCCAAACTGGGAGAGATGGCCAGCGTTCTGGGGTGGCAATCCGTTACAACACACTGGAGTACTCCTCAGCAGCTGGTGACACCCAGGGAGTACTCTGGACTAATTGGCCCGGAGGTACTCCAGCATCAGGCACAGGGCGATGACTGGAAAATACTCGAGTATTCCGTGTGGCTGGGGGGGCCAGCAAGACTTCTAGGATTGAGGAGGACCTGCCAGAACATCCTCCCCTGTGGCCTGGGGCCTAGAGGGTGGCGAGGAACCCCGGCCTCAGGCGGGATGGACAGGCCCGAGGTAGCTGAGGCGGGGCCAGTGCTGTCTGGAAGTCACTTGAGCAGCCTGCGATAATTGGCACTGAGTTACTCGGGTAGCTTGGGCAATTAACGGGAAGGTACTCAATCTCTCTAATGGCCCTAGGGAGACCGGGAGGAGCGAGGCCCCTGTCTTGGTCTGGGCCTAGGTCTCTGCAGGACAGGAGGGGGCGTGCGATCGGCCACCCCCCCCATTCCCGAACGCCCATCGCCCTGGGCCTTCCAACCAGGGCCGGGCTCTCTGCTGGATATTCCCACGAGGGCGCTCACTTGCCAGTCCCTTCCAAGCCCCAGGTGGGCCCAGCCGGGGGTGGGGGGCTGCGAACTGAGAAGCCCCTCGGGTGGGGCGGCCTGACCCCTGCCTCCGCCTGCACAGCCCCCTCCCTCCCTCGCAGAGCCAACGAGGAGATAATGGACTGGAACAGACAGATTGATTGTGAATGCGAACGAAAGAGGCAGCTCGAGCACGCTGCCTGAGAGCTCCCACACCCCGCACTGTGTGCCCACCCCGCCCCGGTCCCCTCAGCTCTGAGTCCGCTGGGCGGGACTGCGGGTGGCAGGACAGGGGCCTTCTCTCCTTCAGAGTCTCTGGAGGTTATTCCCCAGGCCTCAGGGTCCTGAAGACCTGACACCCTGGGAAGGGGGGAGCAGGGGAGGGCCGCTAGGGCTGGCCCTGGCTCCCACAAGCCAGGGGAAGTACGAGGTGGGGGGGACCGGCAGTGAGTCAGGGACCCTGGCGTGCTGTGTGCGGGAGGGGGTGCACGCAGACGTGCCCTTGCAGGACGGCCGAGTTCCCAGGAACTCCCGGGTGCCAGGCCCTGGGCCCAGGGCGCCAGCGGTCCCCCGGGCCTGCTTCCTCCTCGCCCTCAGCTCCCTGTCTGGCTTCCTCTGGCTCTCCAGCCTTATCTCTGGCTCTCTGTCTCCCTGTCCTTATCAGTCCTCCTCGCCTGTCTCCCTCCCTGCCAGTCTCGTCCTGTCGGTTTCTCTCCCCCACGTCTCTGGGTGGCCCTCTCTCTGCTGCCCGCCGTGCTGAGCCTTCCCGTTGCTCTCTCGCCGCCGTGTGGGTCAGCCGGTCCGCGCCTCTTCACCCCCACCCTGACCCAGCCTCGCCTGGCTCCTCTCCCCCACCCTGGGTCCCCCCTGAGGCAGGGAGGGGTTCAGGCATCCCTCACTGACAGCCTCTGTGCCTCCGCTTGCTCCGCCGAAAGGTGGCTGGGCAGAGGAGGACTGCTCCTTGGGGAAGGGGAGAGAGTGGTGTGTGTGTGTGTGTGCGTGTGGCAACATGCCTGGGTCCAGACGGTGGCCCCGGTGTCCTCTGTGCTGGGTGGGGCCGCGGCAGCCGAGCCTGCGCCTCTGTGGAAGCGAGTGGGGAAGCGACCCCACTGGTGAGCGTGGGCAGGAGAGGCCGGTGTGTGGGAGCGGAGCACCAAGCCCGGAACGGACTTGTGTGTGCTTGTGGGTGTGAGGATGCACAGTCTCACGCGTGTGCACGAGAGCTGTGTGCAGCCGTGCGCCGTAGGGGTGTGAGGGCGCGCCTGGGTGCTCAGGCGTGCACACGGGCACGTCTGTGCTTTCGTGCGTGTGCGCAGGCCTGAGCGCGCGTGTGTGACCAGGCCTGTGCGATGGGCCTGGCCTCCCGTGACTCCGCGTCCTCTCCCCACAGCTACATCGAGAATGACCCCCTGCTACAGCGTCTGGAGGCCGGGCACCTGAGGGGCCTGGGGGAGCTGAGGAGCCTGTGAGGGGGCAGGGCCCGTGGGTGCGGGGCGGGTCCCGGAGGACCAGAGGTGCAGGGTGGACGCCCAGGTCCTGGGGCCTGGGTGGACCTGGGGGCCTGGGGGCTGGCACCGGAGTTCGGGAGGCTCGGGGGGCTGGGGGCTCTAGCGGTGGGGGCGGCAGAGGCCGAGGCTGACCACCGTGCCCTCCCCAGCACCATCGTGAGGAGTGGCCTCCGCTCCCTGGCGCCCGACGCCTTCCACTTCACTCCGCGGCTCCGTCTCCTGTGAGTGGCCCGGGCTGGGCGGAGGGGTGGGCGGCCACCCCGACGGGGCAGCTAATGGGCCTGGCGCACCCCGGGGACCTGTTCTGAGCAGGCTCCAGCCCGGGCCTCCTCTGCCACCTCAGGGACGGCCGTCTCTCGGCTCCCAGCCCTGCCAGCGAGAGGGCCTCGCGGTCTCACTGCCCGCCTCACGCCGCCGGCCCCTTCTCTTCTCGGGCTTCAGATCCGCATCAGGGCTGGCCCTGCTGCGGCTTTACCTCCCGGCCCCTCCCCAGCCCCTGGGCTGGCCTGGAAGCTGCGGTGGCCGGCCTGCCATTTGTCACCCTCCTCATTCCTGGGAGTCACGGCTGAGGACAGGGAGAGGCTTGTGAAGGGCAGTCCCAGGGGCCGCCCCGGCCTCCTGCTGCCCCCAGCAGGGGTGGTGGGGAGAGGGGAAGGAAGATGAGGCCTGTCACTGGCACGGCTGCGCTGGGGACTCTGTCCCATCCGGCGATGTGGCAGCAGACGCGGAGCTGTCACGCCCCTGACCCAGCACGGGGGCCACAGTTACAACGTGACCCCACCACACTAGCGCTCTAAGGCCGGCGGGCTGCACAGCCAGCCTGGGGGGCGGGGTTCAGACTCAGAGGGGTTAAAGGTCACACAGCTGAGGGGCAGCACGGAACCTCACTCAGCGCTGCCTGGCGCTGAGGTGGGCAGCCTGGCACCCCACCCCGACCCCCACCCGTGGGACGACCGGGTAAGGAGCGGGCAGCGCAGGCACCCCGGGCAGAAGGTCCCAGGAGCGAGTCTGGTGATGGCGCAGAGCGCTGGGCTCCGCGGTCACCCTGAGGGGCCTGGCGCTGCCCCCGCCAGCTCACTTACTCTGTCCGCAGCAGGGGCTGGGCCTGGGGTCCCTTCCAGTGGACGCTTAGTCCCTGAGGAGGGGAGTGGGAGTGTGAAAACCCTGGCATCGTCGGGGGTGGGGAGGGGAGTGCGGGAACCTCGGTCCTTCTCCCCCGCATCCTGGCCCTGGGGGGAGGGGACACAGATGGAGCCCCTTCCCCAGCTGGGGCCTCCGCACTTTGCCAGCTGGGGCCAGGTGGGGAGGGGAGCAGCTGTTCCCTGAGAGCCCCTCCCCGGGGGCCGGGGGGGTTAACTGGGGTGAACCCTTATTGTCCCCGGAAGAGGAGGGGACTCAGAGAGCCACCCTGTCCCAACCCCGATGCCTCCGGCTGGTTGTCCCTGGGTCAGAGGAGGTCGCTCACGGGGTCTGTCGCTGCCCGACTCCCACAGGAACCTGTCCTCCAACGCCCTGGAGTCGCTGTCCTGGAAAACGGTCCAGGGCCTCTCCCTGCAGGAGCTGTGAGTGCGGGCACGCGGGGCACGCGCGCGCGGGTGCGAGCCTGTGTGGGTGTGCGAGGCTGTGTGAGCCTGTTCGTGACACTGTCACGAAGTCCATGTGGAACTGGGGGGCTGGGGCTCCACATACCTGTGAGCCTCCATCCAAGCAGGGCCGCTGGCCTGGCCTCCAGGGGGTCACTGGCCCCGGGCCTGCGGGGTGGAGGCCGGGCCGCGGGCCTGGATGACCGATTCCGTGTGTGCTTGGGAGCCCGGGGCTGCCCGCTGCCTGGGCACGTGAGACATGTGTGCTTGGTGGACAGTAGGCCCCTGGGTCCCTCCGGGAGGCAGTGTCCTTCCCTCCAGGTCACCTGGCCTGTCCCTCTGGGCAGCCCCGCCCGCGGACTTTCTGCATTGTCTTTGGAGACCCCTTACCAGTAGGTGACAGGGAGGACAGGACCTTCTACATCCCCGCCCCTTCCCCTCTGGACATCCCAAGCTGCTGCCTGACCGCGCCCTCCCGACACACTGCCCCTGCCCCCCCCCCGGGCTCCGCAGGCCCCACGCGGCCCGGCCCGACCCTCATGTCCCCTCCCCTCCCGCAGAGTCCTGTCGGGGAACCGCCTGCGGTGCTCCTGTGCCCTGCACTGGCTGTGGCGCTGGGAGGAGCAGGGGCTGGGCCGCGTGCGGGAGCAGAGGCTGCAGTGTCTGCCGCCGGCGCCCCTGGCCAGCCTGTCCAACGCCAGCTGCGGTAGGGCCCGGAGGGGCGTGGGGGCTGAGGGCGGGGCCGGGGCAGCACCGCGGGGACAGCTCTGAAGGAGGCCGGGGCACTGGGGCACGAGGTGGGGCGCTTTGCCGGTGGTGGGCTGCGGTCACTCCTGCTCGTGGGGGGGGGAGCAGCGCCTGAGGGCCGGGTTCTGAGCGCCTCCCCCTCTCACGAGCAGGAGTGCCCGTGCTGAGGGTCCAGATGTCCAATGCCTCCGTGGGCGTGGGCGACGACGTGCTGCTGCAGTGCCAGGTGGAGGGGCAGGGCCTGGAGGCCGGCTGGATCCTCTCGGAGCTGGAGGAGACGGCCACGGTGACGGTGAGAAGCCCTGCCCTGCCCCCCACCATCCGGCCCCTGTCCTCAGGAGGGACCTGGGCAGGGCACAGGGGACAAAGAGAAGGGAAGAGACCTCGACTGAGAAGCACTTAGAGGGCGAAGGGTGGACGGAGCTGGTTAGACCACAGGGCTCAGCCTCATGCTGCCCCCGGCACACGTGGCCTCGGGGAGGGGGACCCCAGGACCTACCAGGACTCAGGGCCTCTGTCTGGGAACATGGCGCTGGCTGCGAGGCAGAGGGTCACAGAGCCCTCACGCGTGGGGACCATCCCTCCGTCCACTCCCCTTCTGAACAAGGGAGACGAGGGCTGTGGCGAGGGCACACACGGGTGTCCCGCCCCGGCCGCGGCCGGGCCTCGGCCTTCTGCAGGGGCGCGAGGAGCGAGCGTGTCCGGAGGCGCGGGTCTGCCCCCTGCTCCCTCGCGAACTCTCAGCGCCGCTCGGAGGAGGCGCTCTCATCCGCCTGCACTTTGCTTTCCTTATCTGCAAGCGGAGGCGACCGTGCTGGCCTCTGGTGTCCTGCCTGCGTCTGGGCGCGCTCTGGCCTCTGTCTCTGTCATTCAGATGCGTCTTTGGGCACCGTCCAGGCCTGCCCTGTGTCCTCAGCCCGGCGACGGGCAGAGAGAGTAGCCGCAGCTGACTCAGGAGGTTTTGTTGACGAGGTCAGGCGGGGCCAGCCATGCCCCGTGCCCACCCGGGAAGCTGTCCCCATGTGGGCAGACACACGGGGTCCCGCCCTTGGGGGAGCCGGGCCAGTGGGACGGGGGTGCTGTTCCGTGGAAAGGCCCTCGTTTTGGGGGAGGGGTCAGCCCCGGAATTGCTGGGGGCCCCTGCAGCCCTGGGCGGGGAGCCAGGGGGTGTCCAGAGAGGGTGGGGGAACCACGAGGCATTGGGTGGCTCCCATGATCAAAGCCACCGAGGGTGAGCAGTGCAGAGGAGACAGGGCGGAGGCAAGAGGTCGCCATGACCATCCGCGGAGACACTTGATCAACTGTTCATTTGGGGGAAATTCCAGGTTTTTGCTTTTTTCCTGGGAAGATTTACGTGTTTGTTACTACTTGTGTTTTCTAGAAACTTCCTGCAGAAAGGTCACACCTTTCTGAAACTAACATATAACAATGTTGAACGTTAACTGTATCTGAGAAAACAAACGACCCTCAGAAAACCCCAGCAAACAGGACAAAAAGCTCACACTGACTGGCGTAGATGGGGGTGGCTCGGGGAGGCCGGCCGCCCTGAGGCCAGCGGAGGGCGGCCCAGCGGAAGCCCAGGGAAACGTCCCCTCATCGGGCTCCGTTCAGGGGACCCCGCTCAGCATTTCCGGAGCAGGGAGATGCGTCCGCGGCTGCATCGGTTCCCACGCTCTCGTGGAAATGGCCTTCCGGCGCGGCCACCGACCGTCGCCTCCTGCAAAGCGAGGACGCCACGGCCCGGCACGGTCCGGGTGTCTTGGGGTCACGTGACTCCCGCACGTCCCCGCTTCTCAGGAAGAGAGTCCGAACCTGAGTCCGTCTCTCGACGATGACTCAGAATGAAGTCACTTTGCCTCCCGCCTCTGCCGCAGGCGGCTGCGCGGCTGCTGGGGCTTCTGCTGGGGTGTCTGGGCCTCGGGGCCGAGGCCGCGTGGGCCCGTGTGGGGACGGGGGCCGAGGCCGTGTGGGCCCGTGTCTGGGCCTCGGGGCCGAGGCCGCGTGGGCCCGTGTGGGGATGCGGAGCGAGGCCGCGTGGGCCCGTGTGGGGACGGGGGCCGAGGCCGCGTGGGCCCGTGTGGGGATGCGGAGCGAGGCGGCGGCCAGGTCCCAGCCAGCGCTCTGGGCAGCTGCGAGCGTTCGGGGCCTGCGACGTCTGTTTCGCCGCTCGGGTGGGTGGTTTTGGTCCGGGCACTTCACCCCTGTGTCGAGGCTATCGGTTCTGTCCTACACTTTCAGATCATTGGGTAAAGGATCGGGCGGGGGGGACAGCCTGTGAACCAGGTCGCCCACCCTCTCCCTCCCCTCCCCCGAAAGACCCCAGCGCCAGCCCCCAGCCTCCCGCGGGCCAGAAGCCAGCTGACGCCCTTCCGTGTCCCCCTGTCTTCCCTGACACAGGAGTCGGGGGGTCTGCCATCCCTGCGGCTGACCCTGGCCAATGTCACCAGTGACCTCAACAGAAAGAACGTGACCTGCTGGGCAGAGAACGACGTGGGCCGGGCGGAGGTTTCCATCCAGGTCAACGTCTCCTGTGAGTCTCGGAGCCCCCCTGCGCCCCCCACCCCTTCTTCCCTGAAAGAGGGCGTGAGGGTGGGGGGCTGGGGGGAGGGCGGGATGCGTGTCTCCACAGCGGCTCGCTCCCAGCTGGTCCCAGATTCCCATGAAAACCCGATCCTTTGGAGGAGACCCCAGGCCCGTCGAGGCCAGAGGGATGGAGATGGATTTCGTTTTGGCCCCCTGCCCGGGTCTGGCTACCTGAGGCCCGGCCGCTGCGCTGTGGTTCCTCAAGCCTGTCCCCCGTCGCTCCCTGGGACCTGAACCCCGCAGCCGCGCTCTGAGAGAAGCAGGTCCTCCCCCCAGTTCCTCTCTAGGCCTGCCAACGAGGGATCGGGAATCGTCTACGTTAACTTTCCCTCTTTTAACGCAAAGCGCGACTCACACGGACAAGTGCGTGAGCCGCGTCCGCCTAGACGCGTTATCCTCACCAGCGCAGGAGCCATTCGCAGCCCCGTCCCCTCCTCCACCCCGTCCTGACGTTTGGGACCGTCGTCCCCTCGCCTTTAGAAACGACGCGGTGCTCCGTGCTCCCCCAGCAGTACCGCGGGACTTCGCCCGCCCCCGCACGCTGTCCGTGCGTGGACTCGTGCCTCCCGGCTCTCGCTCTGCGCGAGCGCCGTGCACACGTGTGTGGCTCCACGTTGTTTGTCATTGTCGAGGGGCTTTTGCCTCCTTCGGGCTGGGTCTGTTTCCAATCCGCGTCTTCTTTCTGAGAGTTCTGAAACTTTCCTGTTTTCCTGTTCGGTGGTCAGGCTCCCTCCCAGCTCCCTACGCTCGAGCCCATGCGACCTTTTCTCGACTCCCCTCGTCCCAAAGACGCCACCCTCAACTTCCAGAAGCTGCGGCCCCACTTCCCTCGGGCCCTTACTTACCTATCGATGTCCTAGCGATTTTCTCCCAAATGCCCCGCCCCGGGGGTGGCCGGGCGGTTTCCCTGAGCCCCGCGAGGCTGTCCGCCCGCCCCGACCTGGCGCCCCTGTCCGCCCGCAGTCCCGGCCAGCGTGCACCTGCACAAGGCGGTGGAGCTGCACCACTGGTGCATCCCCTTCTCGGTGGACGGCCAGCCGGCGCCGGCGCTGCGCTGGCTGTTCAACGGCTCCGTGCTCAACGAGACCAGCTTCATCTTCACCGAGTTCCTGGAGCCGGCGGCCAACGAGACCGTGCGGCACGGCTGTCTGCGCCTCAACCAGCCCACGCACGTCAACAACGGCAACTACACGCTGCTGGCCGCCAACCCCTCGGGCAGGGCCGCCGCCTCCATCATGGCCGCCTTCATGGACAACCCTTTCGAGTTCAACCCCGAGGACCCCATCCCCGGTGCGAGGGCCACCTGACCGCTGCCCGCGCTCCCGGGCCGGCTGCCCCGGTCCCGATCCATTGCCGTGGGGCCGCCTCGCCCACTTCCCCCGCGGTGACCCTGCCCCCCGCTGTGGCTGTGCTGGTCCCCGGGGACAGAGGAGCCCCCCCGGGCCAGCCTCCTTGCCCCACCTCCGCCACGCCCCAGGCGTCCCAAGCCCCTGAGCTGGTCCGTCCTCTGGGCTGGCCGCACAGAGCCACATAACTTGTTGACCACGGCCCAGATGGAAAAGGGCCACCTGTGTCTTCTTGACTGAGGTCCCACCTTCCTGTCCCATCCCGTCCCCAGCCCATGACGGGGTGAGTCCCAAAGGTGGAGGGCACTCACGCTCCCCTCCCCCACCTGACTGCTCTCTCTCCCCCCTCCTGCTGCAGTCTCCTTCTCTCCAGCGGGTGAGTAGCCCAGGCTGGAGGCAGGTTGTGTCTGGGCCCCGGATCCGAGGCTGGGGCCAGGGGCGGGGCGGGGAGCTGCCGGAGGAGACGCAGCGTGTGCCAAGGCCCATCTTCCTGCCTTGTGTCCCCACAGACACCAACAGCACGTCTGGCGACCCGGTGGAGAAGAAGGATGAAACACCTTTTGGGGTGAGCTTGGGAAGCGGGGGCTTGTCCGGGACTGGACACAGGGAGGCCGGGCTCATCTCGTCTGCATGTCACCTCCGGGCAGAGCATGGGGGTCGCTGCAGCCTGGCTGAGCCCAGCCAGCGTCCCTCACAGCCACAGCCCTGTCCCCAGGGGCCTGGCTCAGGGTGGGGGGCTGCTGTGGGGGGTGGTGCTCTGGGAGCGCAGGAGCCCCGCGTCTGACTGCCGCACCCTCAGGTCTCCGTGGCCGTGGGCCTGGCCGTCTTCGCCTGCCTCTTCCTTTCCACGCTGTTCCTTGTGCTCAATAAATGCGGACGGAGGAACAAGTTTGGGGTCAACCGTGAGTGGAGGGGCTTCCAGGGGCTGCCGTCGGTCTGTCCTGCCTGCTCCTCGGGCGGGGTGCCACGCACGGGGAGTTTGGGGAGTGCGAGTTCGGGGCGTAGAGGGCTGGCTGCGGGGCTGAGTGTGTGAGTGTGTGTCGGGCTGGTGCCGGGGGAGTCAGAGGCAGCAGATGCTAATTGGTGGCTGGATTGCAGTCAAACGCTAAGTGGGTCTGGGAGGTCTGGGCTCCGTGGGGGGGCCGAGGGGGCGTCTGGTGGCCCCTGGGGCCTCGGGTTGGACGGTTGGACGAGAGCCAGAGGAGGCCACAGCGCCTCCCCTCCCCCTGCCGCTGTCTTGTTTCCCCTGCAAATCACAAGGTGGGTTCCCGGGCACCTGGCAGGGGTCAGGATGTGTGCCTGGGCTGCGACCCTCCACAGGGCGCTGTGTCTGCTCCCCAGGCCCCGCGGTGCTGGCTCCGGAGGATGGACTGGCTATGTCACTGCATTTCATGACGTTGGGCGGCAGCTCCCTGTCCCCCACCGAGGGCAAAGGCTCCGGGCTCCAAGGACACATTATCGAGAACCCACAATATTTCAGTGACGCCTGTGAGGGGCTGCGCTGGGCCGGGGTGGGGACGGGGTGTGTGCACGTGTGTGCGTGTGTGTGCGTGTAAGCCTGTGTCCCTCCCCAGGCCTCAACGTATCTCCCCTCCCAGCCCTGCCTTGTCCACACCATGGAGGGTGAAGGGGGGGGTTGGTGACGAAGTGAAGGCTCCGCTCAGGCCCAGTCCCTGGCTGGCAGCCTAGTGCAGGACACAGCCTGCCAACCCCTGTGCGGGCCCCGCCTTCTCCTCCCCGAGAAGGGGCTCCCCTCTGACCCGCCACCCGCCCCCCAGGTGTCCGTCACATCAAGCGCCAGGACATCGTGCTCAAGTGGGAGCTGGGCGAGGGCGCCTTCGGGAAGGTCTTCCTCGCCGAGTGCCACCACCTGCTGCCGGAACAGGACAAGATGCTGGTGGCTGTCAAGGTACGACCCTGGCCGCCGTCCCAGGGCAGGGCGCCGGGCTGGGGCGGGCTGCGGGTGGCTCGACCCTCCCTCCCGCGTCCATCCGTCCCCCCCCCCGCCCCCGCAGGCGCTGAAGGAGGCGTCGGAGAGCGCGCGGCAGGACTTCCAGCGCGAGGCCGAGCTGCTGACCGTGCTGCGCCACCAGCACATCGTGCGCTTCTTCGGCGTCTGCACCGAGGGCCGCCCCCTGCTCATGGTCTTCGAGTACATGCGGCACGGCGACCTGAACCGCTTCCTCCGGTACGTCCCTGCGGCTGCTGACGGAGGGACACCAGGTCGGGGAGGAGGCACGAGTCCTGTCCCCAAGGAGCGCTGGGGCAGACGCGTGAGCGGGGCCGCCCGGGCAGGGCAGCGGCCGGGAGCGCACGGCCGGGCCGGTGCGCTCTGCAGAGGGCGGGCGTCTGCGTGGCTCAGGGTGGCGGCGCCTGCGGGGGGTCCGCGTGACAACAGCGGACACAGCGGGCCCGGCTGCGTTCCCGCACTGCTCCACGGCCGTTCTCGCGGTGGCTGTCTGTGCGCGTGCCACGTGTCCGCGTCGCCACGTGACACGGGCGCGTTTTCGTGCGCTCCGAGCGCACGGGGCAAGTCACACGTGAGGAGTTACCAGAAGTTCGATCGTTCGGTTTCGGATGCAGCGACTCTGACGTGGTTCTCATTGGTGTGGGGCGTTTCAATAACTTCGACGAATGAGCCCATTTCTCAGATGAGGCCTGGAGAATCTAGGTGCCTTGCCCGGGGACCCCGGCGGAGCCCTGCTTCCAGCCCTGACTGTGATGGCCACATGTTCCGACGGCATGAGTCCCCATGGGGACGGGCCCCCGTGAGGATGGCGTTGTGTGAGGATGGCCCCCCCCATCAGGATGGGCCCTCGTGAGACAGGGAGAGGCCAGGGTTGGGGTCCACTGCGACGTCTTAGCTGAGCCTTCTTTGCCAAGGAGCTTTCCTTTCTGACCGCGGCTCCACACTGGGCGCGTGGTCCTGGAAGAGAAAGCACTGTGTGGCCGTCGGCCGGTGGTCGTGCTTTGGTCCCCAGGCATCCCCTCGGGAGCGCTGCAGGCTGTAGGAGTCACCTGGGAGAGACCCTGGTGTCTGGGCCTCTGTGGGTGGGGAGGGGCTGCTGGACGGTGTGGAGAGTGGGGGGAGGCGGTGCCACCCTTGGGGCTGTGTCCAGGATGGACTGGCTTGGAGGGGGTGAGCCAAGAGGAGCCAGAGGGGGGACTATTGGGACCCAGGCAGTGGGAGACTGGATGGAGCACGGGGAACCAGAGGGGGCCGTGCAGACGCCCACACAAGTCTGGGAGTCTTCCCGTAGGAGGCCCCCCTCTGTTCCTTCTCATCTCTGGGCCTTGGTACTCAGGGTTCCCTCTGCCTGGCACACCACGCCTCCCTCCCAGCCACTTCACCCACCCCTGTCCCTGACCCCTTCGAATAGCTTACCCACCTCTATTCCTTGGGGCTGGAGTCTCAGGTAGAAGTCTCTTCCTCCAGGAAGCCTGCCCTGACTTCTTCCATCCCCACCCATCCCTCATACTGCACCCTACTCTCTGCCATAGCTCAGGTGCTTGGCACGATGGAGACGTTTGTCAGATGTCCGGAATAAATGCAGAAATAAGCGGATGGGGAGGAAGCCGGCCGCTAGGCAAGGGTGGTGCAGGCTAAGCCATCAGCTCAGGCAAAGCTTCAGAAGGAATATTGGGGAGGGGTGAGCGACCGGGGAGGGGCATCCCGGAAACCTTTGCGGGGAAGGCGGACCCTACAGGAGTGGCTGGAGTTTGAGGGCAAAGGTGAGAGAGACAGGAATCCAGGGGGCTGGCTCCCAGGTTGCAGGCTCCGAGCCCGGTGGGGGCGGGGCCCTTCCCTGCGCTCACCTGCCGGCGCCCCCCTGCCCCTGGGACGCTGCCCGCCTGGTCTCCCTGTCCTGAACCCGCTCCGTGTCCCCGCGCTCTCAGGCTCCTGGGGGAGGGCTCTCCTCCCAGCTCGGCCCCTCCGGCCTTGCAGGTCCCACGGGCCCGACGCCAAGCTGCTGGCTGGCGGGGAGGACGCGGCCCCGGGCCCCCTGAGCCTGGCGCAGCTGCTGGCCGTGGCCAGCCAGGTGGCGGCGGGCATGGTGTACCTGGCGGGGCTGCACTTCGTGCACCGGGACCTGGCCACGCGCAACTGCCTGGTGGGCCAGGGCCTGGTGGTGAAGATCGGCGACTTCGGCATGAGCAGGGACATCTACAGCACCGACTACTACCGCGTGAGCGCCTGCGGCCGCCCCGCGCCCCGGCGCGCCCTCCTCCTCCTCCTCCTCCTCCTCCTCCTCCTCCTCCTCCTCCTCCTCCTCGCCCGCCGGGTCCCAGGCTCAGCCCCTCCCAGGTCCCGGGCCCCGGTCGAGACGGCGCCGTCGGCGTTTCGGCGGGCGCCGGGCTCGTGTTTTCATCACGGGGCGGGGGCGAGGCGGGGGCCGCGCGGGGCGCCCCCAGCGCGTGACGCCCCCCCCCCGCCGCGCAGGTGGGGGGCCGCACCATGCTGCCCATCCGCTGGATGCCGCCCGAGAGCATCCTGTACCGCAAGTTCAGCACCGAGAGCGACGTGTGGAGCTTCGGGGTGCTGCTCTGGGAGATCTTCGCCTACGGCAAGCAGCCGTGGTACCAGCTGTCCAACGCCGAGGTCAGCCGCGCCCCGGGGCGCCCCCGCCCCCTGCGCTCGAGGCCCCCAGCGCGGGCTCCGGGGGGAGCCTCAAGCTTTAGAGACGGAGCCCGGGCGCCCCGCTAGGGCTCACGGGGCCGACGGGCGTTATCCGGGCGGACGGGGAGGCCCGGGAAGAGGCGCCGGCGCGAGGGGGCCCGGGAGGTGCGGCCCTGCCCCCCGCCCCTGCCCGTGCCCCCTGCCCCCTTCCCCCCGCCCCTGCCCGTGCCCCCTGCCCCCTTCCCCCCGCCCCTGCCCGTGCCCCCTGCCCGTACCCCCTGCCCTCTTCCCCCCGCCCCTGCCCGTGCCCCCTTCCCTCTGCCCCGGCCCCCGCCCCCGCCCGCTGGCGAAGCGGCCCCAGGTGTCCCGTCCCACCGTCTCCCCCGCGTCCCGCTGCCCTCCCCTCCCCCTGCTTGGCTCGCAGCTGTCAGTTTCCATTTCTTCTCCTAATGCAGCCCGCTCCCTGGAGGCGGGTGCGGTGGGGGAGAGGGTTATAGATTTTAATTTTCTCAAGCGCTGAGAGAGGGGATGGAGCCGGTGCCGCCGGCGACCCAGGGCCCCTGCTGCGGAGGGAGCGAAGCCGGGAAGGAGCCCCCAGGCCCCCGCGGCCGCCGGCTGCCTCCGTCCCCTGAGCGGCCTCAGCGGCCCTTCCTGGAGTCGCACTCGGACCTTTCCCGCCGCCCGCTCTTTTCGGGGGAGCCCGGTCCCCACAGAAGAGAGCCAGGCCTTGTTCAGGGCCTTTCCCCGCAACTCCGCTCTCTGTTCCTCCCGCGCCCCAGGTGACAGGTGCAGGCCCCGCCCCCCGTTCAGCCGCCGCCTCTAGGCCTGGCTTCGGGAGTGCCTGGGCCCCGCCCCTCCCGCCCACCGCCTGGCGGGGCTCCTGAGGGTCTCATTCAGGCCCCTCTGGGACCAGTCCCACCCCCAGCCCAGCCTTCCCAGGGTCAAGCTCCCCTGGGTCCTGCCCGTGCTCAGAGTGTCCTTTTAGGTTATTAGTAGCCAGGAGGCCCAGACGCTATGGCACCTGCCGGGGGGCCTGGGGGGGCGGGCAGTGCCCGGCTGGCCTCCCCGTCCTGCCCCAGCCCAGGGTGCCCTCCTCTCCCTCCTCCGGTGCCCCCAGGCGATCGAGTGCATCACACAGGGACGTGAGCTGGAGCGGCCGCGCGCCTGCCCCCCGGAGGTCTATGCCATCATGCGGGGCTGCTGGCAGCGGGAGCCCCAGCAGCGGCACAGCATCAAGGACGTGCAGGCCCGGCTGCAGGCCCTGGCCCAGGCGCCCCCCGTCTACCTGGACATCCTGGGCTAGGGGCTGCCCGCAGCCACCCATAGCTCCCATGCGACCCCGAAGCCACCGACTCGCCCTCAGCATGCAGGCAGGGTCGAGCGGGGCTGGGAGGGCGGCGTGCCCCCTGCCCCAGGGAGAGCTCCACCACAGCAATTATATTTATTATCCCTCCGCTGCGTCTCTTGCCCCTTCTTGGGATGACGTCGATCAGGAGTGGGGACTGGGGCTCTGGGAGGGGTGATCTCGGGGACCCGCCGCCTGCCCCTGCTCCAGGCAGCTGTCGCTTGCGCCCTGTGGCTGAGGCTCGCCTCCCAGTCCTGAGGTCCCCTTGTCCCCCTGGCAGAGCGGCAGCCCTGGGCTGAGCTTCCCTGCCTTGGCCCTGGCCGCCCGTCTCCACACCTGGTGCTCCGAGGCGAGGCCGGTGCTGTGGCGGGAGGGATGGCAGTTGGGTGTCGTGGGAACAGGCGGAAACGCTGGGGGCGTCTTCCTTGCCTGGAACAGAGCAAGCAGACGGTGGGACGAACGGGAGAGAGCGCTCCTGCCCAGTGCTGCGTGTGCCTGTGCCTGTGCGCGTGGGCATACACGGAGCAGGACCAGGAAGGAGCACAGGAAGGGACCCCGAGGGAGGCGGGGCCCCTCGTCCCCCTCCATCACTCTTGGCTCATGGTGCTTCGAGGCCAGCACCTGGAGGCTGGGGACAGGATAAAGCAAGCTGCCTATCGCCCTGTCCTGTCCCCTGCCCTTGCCGAGGGGCTGAGGCTTCTGCCCGCACAGAGGCTGGGTGCGGCCCCCGCCCCCGGGACCTGGGCCCTGCCCCCATCTCCCTCACCCCAGCAGCCCCCACCCCCAGCCCATCACTTCCAATCACCTGCCCAGCTCCTGCAATAACCCACGCTCCCCACAGCTCCTCAGGGCTAATGGCGTGGCTGCCTCATGTCCCTGTGTGCCCAGTCCCCCGCCACTGTGATTCAATCTGGGTCTTATCGTCCCCAGGCCTGGCCCGGTGGTGTCTGCCTCTTGTCCAGGCTGGTTAGTGCTGATGGAGGTCTGGGCAGGGCTGCAGGCCTGGCCGGTGGGGGTCTGGAGGCTGAGGGCAAGCCCACGGGCCCTCCGCTCCTGCCCCGGGGTGGTGGGGGTGCTGCCGTGCCACTCCTGTGAGAGCAGGTAGGGGCACCTGGGGGAGACAGGGTGGGGGTCAGCTGACAGGTGAGCCTGGAGGCAGGTGCAAAGAGGCAGTGCAGACAGACGGGGACGGATCCTGCAGACCTGGAGACGCTCAGAGACGGCAGGACGTGGTGGAGACACTCAGACGGAAGGACAGAGGAGGGACGGGGCACAGCTGAGTGGGGCGAGCCGCTGAGTCAGTGTCCTGGAGAGCAGCATGGACTGCCTCAGCCACACTCCCGCCCCCCCACCTCCTCTGCCCCCCAGCCCAGGGGCCGATGAGGGGGTGGGACAGCCAGCCTTGGAGACCTGAGGGGAGCGGCACTGGGCTCTGAGGTCTGGCCCTGCCGAGCAGGACAGAGGCCTTCGCTGGAGCAGGGGGGCGGCAGGCAGGTAGCAGAAGGGCCCAGCAGGCACATGGAGCGTTTCCCAGGGCAAGGGCATCAGGGCAGCGAGGCTCTTCAGACCACAGCTGGGGGTCTCACTGGAAAAGCTGGGCAGGCGCAGGGCGGTGGGGGCTCCGGCTCGAGCTTCAGACAGGGAAGGGCGAAGCCCGGCGGGCGTGGGAGAGGGAACGGGGGTTCATGGATGCGGACGGCCCTGAAGCCGGGCACTCTGCCCCTCGGGCGAGGGCGGCCTTGGCCCGGGTGCTGTGGAGGGCTCACAGGGCACTCCCAGCCTCCCTGAGGGACACGCGTGGCACGGCCCCGGCACAGCGGCACGAGCCCGCACACCCACAGCCCCCGTCACTCGTAGCTGCTGGATTTCGTCATGGATGGTGCCCGCTACCCCCCACTGCAGCGCACGTCCCCTCCCTGGTGGCCCCGCCCGCAGGGTTAGGACAATGGGCTGCACCCCACACAGCAGGACGCCTGCAGGTGGAGGGAATGGGCCCCTCCGCGCCCCGCGGGGAGTGGGGTCAGGGACAGCAATCTGAGGCTCTGGGGACCAGACCTCCGGGTGCCCCGGGCTGGTGTGGGCCCCTCCCTCCCCCCTTGGTTGGAAGACCAAAGCTCAGAAAGGTGGGGGCACCCAGCTCGTGCCAGCTCCTCCACGCGTCCAGGAGAGAGGGAGACAGAGGTGCAGGAGCCAGCAGGCCCCTAGCGCCCCCCGTGGGGCTGGGCTCTCTGGAGAACTCAGGGTCCAGGCCGTCCTGACCCCCCAGCCTTCGCAGGCAGCCCCAGCTCCTTCCTGTCCTGCTCCCTAGAGACGGGATTCCCGACAGAAGGGCAGAGCGCCTGCTCTGGCTTCCAGGAGCCGTGGGGGCGGGGCGCTGGGGCGTGCCCCAGTCCCCCGGGACCCCCAAGGTGGCGAGAGGCCTAGAGAGGGCCCGGCAGGCGCTGTGCCCTCCAGCCGGCATGAGCCTGTCTTGCCAAATCCTTAACGTGGCCCTGGACAGGTTCCCAGTGAGGAAGGGGCTGGCAGCCCCTGGCGGGAGCCAGGAGCGAGGACCCGACTCTCAGCCCCTGCCAGACTGAGCCGCCAGGCAGGCCAGCCCGGGAGTGAGGGGCTCCGTGCTCCCAGCTGCGCCCCCCGCCGCCGGGTCTGACAGGCACCTCTGCTACGACGGGACACTGCCGTGGCTTTGGCTCTGGGACCCTGGGGAGGAAAGAGCCCTGGACCAGAGACCAGACGGGCCAGGGCTGCGGGGAGAGCCCAGGAGGGCAAAGGGGCAGGGAGACGGGGGGCCCGCAGCAGCCACAGGCCACGCGCTCTGCCCACCTCCCCTCCACGGGCCCGTCCTCCTCTTCCGGGCTGGGTCGCCTGGAGAAGCTACCAGACTCTGGAGCCGGAGTGCCTGGGTCTGGCCTCACCAGCAGTGTGATGCCCGGCAGGTCACTCAACCTCGCTGTGCCTTAGTGTCCTCTAAGACGGGGACGGCACTGGCTCTGACCTCGCACGGCTGCTGAGAGGTGTGAACCCGGGGCCTGCGTGAAGCTACTACTCAGGCCGGCCCGGCCCCCACCACAGGGAGGGCAGGGCCACAGCACCCCACAAACCGCCCCGTCACTCCCGGCCCCGACTCCCGATTTTGCCCAGCTCACCTCCTCCCGGCAGCCCTCGGGGATTAGACTCAGGGCTTGGCACCAAGGTCCCGAACCCTCGCAGGCTGAGTCAGGTCTCTGGCGTGCTGGTCTGGGGGCGGGAGACTCGCTCCCAAGGCCTGTCCCGCACCCCTGTGGCCCCTCATCCCCGAGTATCTGGCAGCCCTCCCTGCTGCCGGCCCCCTGCTCCCCCTGGGTCTGGAGGGGTCGGTCTGTTCGGCCTGCCCACTGCGGGTCCAGGCTCCCCGGGGCCTGCGGTCAGAGCAACGCAGGCCAGAGGTGGAGGACGAGAGCGGAGGGAGGGATCAGCGTCCCCATCTTTGAGGGATCTCGACTGTGGGGTCTCCAGCCTCACCTGGTCCTATAACGGGGCTCGGGGGGTCGATGGGGGCGCAGGAGACCCTCATGGCGCCTCCAGCCCGCACTGCGCGGGGGCAGGTGGTAGGTGGCCGCCTGGGTCTTCCTGAAGGAAGACGCGTGGGGACCAAATGCAGGAGGCAAGGGCCCTGGCGGGGGTGTCCTGGGTGAGGACCGGACGGGGGGGCAGAGAGCTGGGGTGGACCCGGCCTCGGTCTCGTTCCACGCTTTGCTTTCGTGTGTGTGTGTGTGTGTGTGTGTGTGTGAGAGAGAGAGAGAGAGAGAGAGAGAGAGAGAGAGGGAGGGAGGGAGGGAGGGAGGGAGGAGAGGGGGCGAGCAGATGCAGGTGAGCTGGAGAGACCCAAGATGGCAGCGATGGGGGGGAAGGCCTCGCCTGCCTCTCCCTGCAGGCGGGTGGGTGGCGCCTCACCGGGGACTGTGCTGCCCCTTCTCGGCCCCAGAGCCACCTGGGCCCCATGTCGAATTTGTCGCGCGTGCGGTGCTGAAAATTTGTGCTAATCCCCCTCCCAGCCTGGATCCAGAAGGGACAGGCCGGAGGGGGCCGGGACCTGGCCGTCCTCTCCAGGGTGGCCCCTCTCCCAGCCCGACGCTCTTCAGCCCCTCCCTGCCTGACCACCTTCAGGCGTGGGGTCGGGCACCTCAGAGAGGCAGGTGGGCGTGCGGGGTGCTGGGGGGAGGACACAAGCTCCCTCCCTCCCCTCACCCTCTTCCTCTCTTGTCGCGTCCTTCGGAAGTGGCAGGAGCAGGGGCGGCTCCTCAGGCAGGGGTCAGACCTGGTTCCTGGTCCCTGAGGAGCTGGCTTCCCCCCGCTGGGCTGGGAGAGGAGGTAATTAATGACATGGAGGCCAGGAGGGGACAGTGTTCAAGGCTAATGTTGTATTAATCAGGAGCTGGTCCCCAGGAGGGACAGGACTCAGCTGGGGTGAGAGGATGTGGGGGGGGCTCTTGGGACCCAGGGGCTCCTGACGCCCCCCCCCCACCCTGCCCACGGTGCCTGCCACCCGGCCCTTGCCCGTGTTTTCCTGGAAGCCCCTCCTGCTCTCTGCCCTCTGCCCTCCTGCCAGGATCCCTCCCCAGGTCCAAGTCCAGCTGGGTGTGGGGTGGGCGGCCCGAACCCTCCGTCGCCCTCACCGCGGGCAGGCGGGCGGGCCATTAGGTGATTCCCCAGGCTGTCAGGCCCGCTAATTGCCTCTCAACCTTCCCCTCATCACCAGGGCGGCCCCCGCGAACTCCATTAGCCCCCCTCCCCTGACAGCCCCTAAATCAGACCCGGTTATTCACCGGAGGGGGTCTGGGCTGAGCTGTGATTACAGCTAGGGTGGGGGGGCGAGGGAGGGGGCTCAAGTGCCAGGCAGACGGGCCCGCAGGCCACAGCGGGGCTGGGAGGGGGAGCGGCGGGGCGGGGCAGCGGGCAGGCGCAGGCAGAGGCCACCCAGGGCAGGAGAGGGGGGCCAGGCCGGACGGTGGGCGACCAGGGCGCGCGGCTGCATTTTAGCCCCCTCCCGGGAGGGGGCGGGGGAGCTGGCGGACCGGAGGGCGTCGTCATCCCGCGGAGCACTTGTGCTGGGCCCGCGGAGGGGGGACAGCAGCAGGGGACCTCACTGCCCCTGGGGCTCCTGCCCAGGCCAGCGGAGAGCCCCTGCGTGCGCCTAGTGGGACTGCGGGGGACGCGGGGCGCGGCGCGTGCGGGACAGAGGCCGCCCCCCCCCCCGCTCCACTCTCCGCCACTTTTCCGCTGGGTGGGCCCCCAGCCCTCCCCAGTTCCCTCAGGGCCCCTCCCCACCCCGGAGGGAAGGAGCACCCACCCCTCCCCGCCCCGTGAGTGCCCCAGGGTGCTCCGAGCCCACGGACGCCGCGCCCCCAGGCCAGCGGCCCCCTGCCCGGCCCCGTGCCGCCTCCGGCTCCCCGCGGTCCTCGGCGGGACGCTCCCGCGCGGAAAGCCGAGGGCGCCACGGCCCTGTGCTCGGCGCGGCCAGGGCTCCCGTCCCCGCGGGGCCGCCTCCGCCGCCCCGCAGGGCTGGACGCCACGCGCGACGCCACCGGCCTCCGGCTCCCGGCTCGTCCGGACGTGGCGCGCCGCGGCCCCCGGGCCTCCGTGCGGGCCCTCCCCGTGCCCGGGGCGCCCTCCCCTCCCCGTGCCCGGGGCGCCCTCCCCTCCCCGTGCCCGGGGCGCCCTCCCCCTGCCCCTGCCCGGGGCGCCCTCCCCCTGCCCCTGCCCGGGGCGCCCCCCGCCCCCGCCTCGTCCACCTCCGGGTTCCGACGAGGCCAACCCAGACCCCTCTCCAACCCCCCCCACTCCCCACCGTCCTTCCCTGCGGTTTTGTTTTCTACGACAGCACTCCCCCTCCTCCCCTCCTCCCCGGCCTCACTGACTCAGTTTACCCATCAGCCCCCCCCCGCCGCCGCCAGAGGGAGCTGCGTCTCGGGCCACACCGAGGCCGGCCCCGGCGTCGCGCGCCGACCTCGGCCGGGCGGGGAGAGGACGGGCCGAACTTCCACCTTCGGGGGGCGCGGAGGGGGCAGCGGCCCCTCTCCCGGGCCCAGCCTCCCCGGCCCCCGGACGGCGCCGGTCACGTGACCCTCCGGGCCCCTCTGGCCTCCGCCGCGCGGCAGCTCTGTGGTCCGCGGCCTCCGGGCCGGCGCTGTGCGCGGGCCTCTGCTGCCCCCTGCTGGCGGCCGGCGGTGCCGCTGGAGTCGGGAAAAGCGGCGTCGGGCGGACCCGGCTCATCTCCCCTGCCCTGCCCTCCCCTGCCCTCCCCTCCCCTGCCCTGCCCTCCCCTCCCCTCCCCTCCTCTCCCCTGCCCTCCCCTGCCCTCCCCTCCCCTCCCCTGCCCTCCCCTCCCGTCCTCCCCTCCCCTCCCCTCCTCTCCCTAAAGGGGGCGACCCGCCCAGCCCGCCCCCCGCACCTCCTCCCCCGGCACCAAACCAAGCGGCCAAGCTTCCACATTCTCGACAAGGGACGTGAAGCCAGACACATGAAGAAGTCACGACGTACAACCCCGCAGTCCCGCTCCCGGGTGGCCGCCACGGGACGCGAACGCGCAAAGTTCCCAGGTGTCCACGGCGGGTTCATTCACAGCAGCCCCGAATGGAAGGTGACCCAGGGCCCACCAGCCGCGCAGAGGTCCGTGCGGGCTGTGCCCGTACACCGCCAGCCGCCGGAGCAGTCACTGCCGCGGGCCACCAGCGTGAGTGTCCCGTGCGGGTCATTCACGCGGGACTTCAGACAAACTGTGGTACCGGGGAGCGGATCAGAGATCTCCGAGCGCCAGGCTCGGGGTTGAGGATGGAGCTGGGGGTGCAGCCTTGGCTGCAAAGGGGCACAGGGACGTTTGGGGCAGAAGAAAATCGTTTTTTAAAAATTTGAAATTGGGCTGGTGGCCACACAGGTGAATGCGTTTGCCGAAGCTCATCAAACGATGCCACTTCGACGGGGGACTCAGCAGTCAAGGTCGGAGGCAGCAAGTGGAGAAGAGGTTGCCAGGGGCGGGCGGGGGGCGCAGGATGGGGAGTTTGACAAGGACGGAGGCTGAGTTTGGGGCGATGGAGAAGTCCTGGAGCCGGATGGTGGTGACGGTCCCCGGCAGTGCGAATGTTCTCAATGCCCCTGGACGGGACACTGAAAATTGGTTAAAATGGTTGAAACTTTCAGTTGTGTCTATTTTACCAGGATAAACAATTTTAAATCCGTCATCGAACTGTACGCTTTGAAGTGGGTACATTTTTTATTGTCTGTCACCTCCACGGCGGTAAAGTTAATTTTCACACGCCGCCGAGGGGGAGGGTCCCGTCCGGTCCTCCCGAGCTGCTGTCGCAGGCGCGGGCTGCAGAGGGGCCCCGGGATCAGCCAGGCCTCAGATCTCGGTTCAAATCCGCCGTGGCCCCTACGGGCGTCCTGACCGCGTGGGGCATCCGTGTCGTCGTGTAGACGCAACGGATCTCGTGTTAGGGACGAAAGGACGCCGGACCCCTGAGAGGGCTGCTGGTGGCGGCAGACGGTGTGGAGTGGTCTGCCCCCCGCACGGAGACCGAGACCGTTCGCGAAGGGCGCCCCGAGAGGGGCGGGGCGGGGCCGGCCGGTCGGCGGGGCCAGGGGGCCGCCGGGGGGGCGGGGCCCAGGCGGGGGCGCGGCGGGAGCGGGAGGCGCGGCCCGGCCCGGCCCGGCCCGGCCCGTCTGGAGTGCGGTCGCCTCGCTGGCCGCACCGGCAGGGGCGACCTCAGCGACGCCCCGCGAGCCCAGCGCGCGGCCGCAGGGCGGGGGGCTGCCCCCCGCGCTCTCCCACCCCGCCCCCGGCCCGCGGTCCCGCCCCGACACCCCCAAACCCGGCCCCGCCCCCAGCCGCGGCCCGCCCCGCCCCGCCCGGCCCCGGGATCCGCGTCCAAACTTCCTGCGGCGGCGGCCGAGCCCCCGCCTTCCTGCCCCCGCCCCGCGGCCCGCGCCCCGCAGTCGGGCCGGGCGCCGGGCGGGCCGCCCCCCGCGTCCTCCTCGGGCCGGCCTGGGCCCCACCGCGGGCGGCGCAGAGCGGGGCCCCGGGCGGGTGAGTGACGCGACCCCGCTCCGAGGGCGGGCGGGTCCGGGGTCCCCTCGGACTGGGGTCGGAGCCCCGGGCGGGCCGCGGGGACAGACGCGAGGCCGGGCCGGGGGCTGGCGGGCGCCGTCCGGGGCGAAGCGACGGGACGCGCCGTGCCCGGAGGCTGCCCCGCCGGCCCGCGGGCGCCCCGGGGCACGCGGCGAGTCCCGTCCGCCCCGCCCGTCACTCACAGCCGTAGGACCGGGGCCGGACACGTCGGGCCGCGCCTCCGTCGGGGGCACGGACGCGCCGCCTCGGGGTCCCGGCCGGCCGGGGGTGGGGGCCCGGCCCGGCTGGTCCCCGCCGCTCAGAGCTGCTCCGGTTCGCAGGACTAGGAGGCGGGCGGACCCCAGGCACCTGAGGCCCGGGGGGCGGGTCAGCTGGGGGTGACCCCGGGGCCGCGCCGGCCGCCCCTGCTGGGCGCTGCCTCCCGGCCTTTCGTGAGTGGCCTCTCCCCGGCTGGGCTGTGACCTCAGTCCCCGGGGATGGGAACAGCTTGTGCTGGATCGAGGTTCCCAGGATCAGCCGGACTCGGCTCCAGAAGGACCCGCCAGGGCTCAGCTCTGAACCCTGGCCTCAGCCCGGCCTGCGGGCAGACAGCAGTTCCCTGAACCCCACCCCATCCCGGTTTATGATATCGGGGGTGTGTGAGCCAGGGTGTGGGGGCAGCCCTCCTGTCCCCCGCTGCTGCCGGTCCCTTCCGAGGCCTCGCAGAGCCCACCAGCCCATGGCCGGCCCATGGGGGCAGAAAGACGAAGCCTGCGGTTGGCATGTTTCCCTACTGCTGCCCCCCCTCCCTATCGGACCCTCCCAGAAGAGGAAACGGGATCCCAGGCTGTGCCGTGCCCAGCGGGAAGCCTGGGTAGAGATAGAGGTCACTGGCTGCTGCCTGTCCCCTCCCCCTGCCCGTGCCCGCTGGGCAGAGCCGGGGCCAGGCCGGGCCTCTGGCGAGGGCCCCCAGCTGCTTCTTCTGGGGGCCCTGAGGAGGAGGGTCCTGGGGTGCGGAGGGTGTTGGCACCACTCCCGGCACAGGACCTTTGGGAGAAGCTGCAGGAGGTAGGGGACAGGCAGGGTGGAGACAGGACAGGGAGAGAGACATAAATACGGAGACAGGCAGGGACTAGAGACTCCTGGGAACGAGGAGGCCAGAGGGAAAAGGCCGCGGCAGAGAAACACCAGGGCCCAGAGGAAGCACAGGAAGTGGGGGAGACAGGAGGCAGGAAGAGGCCGCAGCGAGGGGGGACCCCAGCTGCAGCCCCCTGAGGCTGGCCACGCCCCCGGCGGGCACCTTGCCCTCCTGGGTTTTCTTCATCCACTGGGCTGGGGGGAGCACCTACCTTCTAGGGTTGCTGAGAGAAGGGGAGAACCTGCCCGCAGCCCGAGGCTGACAAGGGTGGGAACCGGTGCGACGGAGGTCCCCGGAGAGAAGCCGTGTGGGTGGGTCCTGGGTCTCCTGGGTGCCCTCCTCCGCCTCTGCCTCCCACCCTCCTGGAGTCCTGTCCCCCAGGAGGCGTGGTGGGCAGAGGAGGCGGGCCCCCTCCTCTTCAGGGGACTTGTTGGCTCCACCTCATGGGGACCTCAAGACCAGCCCTGAGGAGTTCCAGCCTGAGGTCAGGGGGTCAGGTCTGGAGCCACCTTTCACTCAGTGCGGTGACTGTGGCGGTGACTGTGGCGGTGACGTTGGAAGTTCCTTCCGACTCCGCCCTCCCGCCTCCCCCGACACTGTGCTGGGCGGTCAGCTGTCCAGTGAGCCAGGCAGCCACAGCCTCCAAACCGTCCTCCCTCGGTCCCCTTGCCCGCAGAGTGAGGTCCAGGCCACTGGAGTTGGGAGGGACCTCGGCGTGCGCACCCGTCGCTCCACGGCCAGGCACCCCAGGTGCGTGTGCGTGTGGGCGCCGGCGGAGCTGGGGACACGTGGGGAGGGAGGCGGGGACATGCCCTGACCCCACGAGCTCCATGCAGGTGGGGAAGGCGGCCCTTAGCAAAAATGTCATGGCCACGGGGTGGAGGGGACACTGGGGGCCGCTAACCTGCCGGTGGAGCCTCGGAGAGGAGGAAGACTGGGGCCGGGGTGCCCAGCCTGTGGGAGCCCAGACTCACCAACTGGCAGTCACGAGATGGGGTCCCGGCACCCGGTCAGCCCGTCAGACTCGGGGTGCTCCAGCCGCCGTGAACTGCTGGCTCGGCCCGGGGTAGCCCGCCCGCCCCAGAGGGGACACTGGTGCCGACCTGTGGCTGGGGTCTCCGGAAGAGTTGATGCATGCCCAGTTCGGAGCTGGCCTCAGGCAGGATTGGGGGCTGGGGTCCCTGTGGTGACCAGGGTGGGGAGGAATGCGTGAGGCCTGGTGTCCCCAAAGGGGCCGCCAGCCTGGAAGGGCGGGTAGGACCGGGGCATTCGGCGTGGCTGGGCACGGGCAGCTGTGTCATCAGAGCGGGCGCGGGCACGGGCTGTGGGTGATCGCAGTGCAGTGGCAGAGGCCACGGGGCTGGACTCCAGGGGTCTGGGCCCGGGGCCCCCTTCCTTGTCGGGGAGCCTAGAGGGCATTAGGGAGGGTGGTGGCCAGAGCAGAGCTGTGCTTTCTGGGGGTGTCTTGGGTGCAGGCAATGAGCACCCATGGGTGGGGGCCAGAGGGGAAGGAGCTGCCCGTGGCCTGTGTCACCCGGGCACCACCCTCCACCCACTGCTGGGTACTCGAAGCAGAGGTGAGTCCTGCGTTTGCCTCTGGCAGCCAGGCGGCCCTTAAGTCGTTCCACCCGAGGCCCCGCGGTCTAGCCAGGGAGGTGGGGTGGGAGGTCCAGGGAGGTGGGGTGGGAGGTCGCCAGCTCTGCGGGAGGGGGCGGGGGGCGGGCGGGCCCAGCACCGCCCTCCGGGAGGCCTGGCGTGGAGGTTTGGTGACTCAGGCCCCTGAGCCCCCCTCTTTCCTGATGAGTAAACAGGTCGGTAGGGGACCCTCAGCTTCTGTTTCCTGAGCGACAGGACACAAGGCCGGCCCCTCACCCCTGCCCCTTCCCGCCCGGCTCGCACGCAGGCTTCCTGTCCCTCCATCCGGCGGCCCGGCCCGGCCTGGCCGGCTGGCGGGGACTGCGCCGTGAGCAGGGGCGCAGTGGACCCCGAGGCGCGTGGAGCAGCGCAGGCCGCGGGGGGGGGGGCGCTCAGGGCGTGTCCCCGCGTGGGACGGAGCGGGGTCCTCGCACTGGGATCTCACTGCTGAGTGGGAGGCGCGGGGGACCCTGTCCCCATGGCTAAGACGGGTTAGGAAAGGCCACAGGAGCAGACGCGGACACCGGGGAGAAAGGCCGAGGTGACCTCGGCAGCCAGCGTGGGTGCTGCAGGGGGGCGTCCCTGTCACCCCGGAAGGCGGATCCCCAGTGGCCCCGGCACCGTGCCGTGTGGGGAGGGGAGGGCAGGCAGAGGCAGAAAGCGGGGTGTCCGATGAAGGACGAGACGAAAGGGGAAGGGAAAGAGGCGGAGACCCCGAACCCGGGCTCCGCTCCTGCGTGGACGCGTGTCCCCCGCCCGCCCTGGGCCTGAGGCTCTGTCCCATGCCCGCCCCCTGTGCCTGTTATTTTCCCATTTTACAGATGAGGAAATAGAGGCTCACAGGGCTCAGGTGGCCTGCCTGAGGTCACGCAGCTTGCGACATCTCGTAAGTCCTGGGACCTTTAGACTCCGAGATGGGGAAGGCAGGGGGAGGGGGGGCGGGGGAGAGGAAGATGGGGCGCGGGACCAGGCCACCTGCCTGTCAGCGTCTTTGGCCTGAAGTGCCTGGCGGGCCGCCCATCCTTCTGGGTGATCGGGTTCTTGGGGAGCCCGGCCCCTCCCCCCACTTCCTTCCTCTCCGGCAGCATCGAAGGCCCCATCCCCATTCCTGGGTCATCCTGGGAGTTCTTCAGGAAAGAAAAAACGAGAAACCGCTTTTCCTGGACTGAACCCCCGAAGGGCCCGACAGTGCCGGGGGGAGGGGAAGGGGGTGGGGGAGACCCCGTGCCGCCCGAGCTCGCTGCGCGTCCCAGCCCGCTGGTTAGTCCCCACGACACCCTCGGGAGGGAACGCTGTCCCCCTTTACAGCAGGGGGGCTGAGAGCTGGCGTTCAGGGTCACAGCCAGGCTCGCGCGAGCCGGGAGGGTGCAGGGCTGGGGGGGGCTCGGCCCCCGGCCTTCCGGAGAAGAGGGGCTGGGAGGGCCGGTGGGGGAGCCCCTCTCCCGTCTCACTTGACGGCCCCTCTGCTGTCCCCGGTCCGCGGGGAGCTCTGCCCGGCCATCCCCAGGCTCCTGGGGCCCCCGACTGGCCGCAGGCCGGCCCAGGGGCGGGAGAGCTGGGTCGGGCCTGCGTGGGCTGCGCGGCCCCGAGGCCAGGGAGGCTGGGGGCCTGGCCACGAGCCCAGACGCTTTGCATCTCGAGGTGGAGGGGAGAGAAGTGTCAGCTCGGTCTTGACTGTAAACACGTCCCGTTCCCACGCCTCCATCTGTGCTCTTGCTGCAGCCCCCACCCCCACCCCTCTCCTGCCCGCCCCCGCCAGCCCCCCCCCCCCCGCCTCCCTGTGACCCAGGCCAGAGGGAAGGATGCGAAGCGCTGGGACTGCGGTCTGGGCTCCAACAGAGGGGCACCCTGGGGAGGCCCCTGCCAGCAGCCTGGGTGCGGGGCCCGGCTCTGACGCCCTGGCCGTGTGGCTTGGAGCAGGTGGCTCACCCTCCCTGTGCCCGTTTCCTCATCTGTGGAGTGAACAAGGGCACCACGGACCGCGGGGCGCCCGCCTCCCTCCACAGCAGCCGATGCGCGGGGTCAGGTCACCGAGCTTGTGAGCCGGTGGGGTGGGGGAGGGGCCTCAGGCGGCGTCTGGTGTAAGCCCCTCGAGGGGCGCGTGGACTGGGGGGCTGGGAGAGACCCGGCCTCAGGGACAGCCTGGGAGGCCCGCCCCGGGGGGCCGGGCGGGGGCTCTGGGCTCCGTCCTCATCCTCGGGGTGGGCCGTGCAGGCCGAGCCCTTCCGCTCCGCGCCGACCACCCACTGGTCTCCCACCCACCCTGGCTTCCAGCCCCTCTGCTGACCAGCTGCGGCTTCCCCTGAGGCGCGAACCAGAATCTCCCCGCCCTCCAGCGGCACCCCTCGGCCCGAGAGCCCACCCCCCGCGTTCGGGTCCAGCGCCCTGGCCGCCCACCTCCACCCAGGCCTGTGTGCGGGGACGTTGCCCCAGAAGTGGGAGGGGCGCTCTGCGGCCCGCCTCCTGCACCTCAGCCGGGCGCCCACCCCGCACCCCGCGGTCCAGCTCACTGTGGCCTCCAGCTCCAGGGACAGACCCAGGCCACGGTGGCTGGGGGCCCGGTGCATCTGGAGGTGAGGTGCACCCAGGGGTGACCCTGGACCCAGGCAGACTGGGCTCGGATGCAAGGGCAGGGGCTGTGCCAGGGCCACAGCGGGTCCAGCAGGGGTGAGGGGCAGCCGTGCGGAGGGCGCAGGGCCCTGGCCAGGCTGCTGGGCGCTTCAGGGAGAAGTGGGAGGTCCGCAGGGGGCAGGCGGGGCAGCCCCGAGGCGGGCACTGGGCCTGGGGAGGTGGCCGGAGTCGGCGGGGTCGTTTGGGGACGTTGGAGACGGAGTCGGCATGTTTGGGGGCGATGGGGCTGTGTGGGTGGGACCCTCTGAAGGATAGTCCTGACGGTGGCCTGGTCCCCGAAGGCAGGCTGAGTCCCCTCGTTACCCACCAGGGTGAGCCCAGTGCTCACTCAGAGACAAGCCCCTGGAAAGGGGCTTCTGGCCCTGACCGCCCCCGCCCCCCGCCTTCTGAGCTGAGGGCTGGGAGGATGGAGCCACCCCCTCCCTGCTGCCCTCCCCAGGCGCACGCACCCCACCGGCCCCGCTTCCTGTTCTCACTCCTTATCCTGAGCAATGGGACCCGCCAACGCCACCGACACTCTCTGCCCCGGCCCCCGGCCCTGGGGCCCTGGTGTCTGTGGTGTCTCAGACCCTGTGACACCACAGGGGCCTGGTGGGTGACTTGTAGTGAGTTCGCGGGGGCCGAGCCCGGGGAGGAAGCACAAAGGAGTGGAGCTGGGCCCCCAGGGAGCTGCTGGGGGCGCCGCTGCCCTTGGGGGGGCTGCTCTGCAGAACTGGAGGACAGTGGGAGGGGGACGAGGGGGGCTGCCCTGCGCTGTGGGAGCCCAGCCCAGGCCAACCCAGCGAGAGCAGCGCCCGGAGGGCCGACGGGGGGGGGGGCACCCTGGGGGCGTCGAGCACCGCCCAGAGGCGCCCAGACCAGCTGCGGGGACCCTGGGCGTGTGTGGGTGGCGGACGGGTGGGGCCCGGCCGCAGGCATTCCAGAGGTGGGGGTGCCCCCACCCCCAACCTTTCTGCTGGGGAAATCATAAGCAGATGCGGGCGCCTGCGGGGCACAGAGGTTTCCGAACCCCGGGCGCGGGGCGGCCACGCTGCAGCTCTGCTCCCCTGACCTCTGGCAGGAGACTCGAGGTCCCGACCGACCGCCCCCACCCAGCGGGCGAGGCCGGGGGTGCGGGAGGCGGGGAGGGGCCCATCGCCAGATGTTCGGATTCAGCGAGCAGCACGGCCTCCCGCCGAATCTGAGGCCAGGCGGGGCCTCGGTGGGCACCTGGAGCTGGGTGCAGCGCAGGTGCCTCGCAGCCGGCCCTGGGGCGTGTGCGGGCGCTGCCTGCTTCCAGGCGTTGGCCGCGTCCGCGGTGCAGGTGTCCCCTGCCCGGTTTGATGGCAGCTCTTCCTCCAGCCGCGCCCAGGTCGCTTCCCTCCCGACCGCCTGCCCCGGCCTCCAGCCTCACACCCTGGGTCTCGCGGGGGAGGCCCTGGGCCTGGCGAGGCAGGGTCAGGACTTGGGCCCTGCGGGGGGTGGCGGAGGGCGGTGGCCGTGGGGCAGTCTGTGGTAGGGGCGGGTCACACGGGCTGGACCTTGCAGGCGCCTATGGAAGAGAGGAGGGAGCAGGGCAAGACAGTCGCCCTGTGATGGGGTGCGGGGGGACGGGGCGCAGTGGACATAGGTGGGGACCGAGAGGCAGCAGCCTGCCCTCTCCTGACACCCCTGCCCGGGTCTCTCTGCAGAGCCCTCAGCAGCCATGTCGCAGACCTCGGCAGTGTCGCCGCCTCTGTGCTCCCTCCTGCTCCTGGCCCTGAGCCCGGGGCTGGCTGGAACCCTCAACCCCAACGACCCCAACACCTGCACCACCTGGGAGAGGTGAGAGGGGCCCCTGCTGTGCCCCGAGCCCCCCCCCATCCTCCCTGTGGGACCCTCCAGCCCCCGCCCGCCTCCCGTTTCTGCCTCCGCTTTCTCCGCTCCCTCCGTGGGCCGCCTCGGACTCGCCCCGGCTCTGGCCCTGTCTGTCCGTCCTTCTTCCCCACGTGGGAGGCTGGAGCAGGACACGGCGCAGGGTGGGGCAGGCAGACGGTCGGCCCAGCGGGAGCCGAGGGGCCCGGGCAGGGGGCTAGGCGCGGGGCAGGATCTGGGGACAGGGCAGGGACGGGGCACAGGGCCGCAGTCAGCTCCAGCTCGGCCGCCCTGTCTGGGGCCAGGAGGAGGAGCACGTGGCAGCTCCGGTCCCCCGGGGTGAGAAGGGGTGTCCCAGGCGTCCGCCAGTTCTGGGAGGATCCCTTCAGACGGGGAGCGGGGCAGGTGGGGGTCCGCCCGAGGCCTGGGGGGCAGGCCCCGGTGTGGAGGTGGCAAGTCCCCGCCGGGCCCTCCCTGGCCCCTTCCCGCAGCTTCGCAGTCAGCACCAAGGAGGCCCAGTCCCGCCCCTTCAGCCTGCTCCCCGCGGAGCCCTGCGACCGGCCCTGGGAGAACCCCGACACCTGCCCCCAGCCCACGTGAGTGCCCTGACCCCTCTGATGGCAGGTGGCTGCGTCTGGGTCCTCCCTCCCGGCTTTCTCTTCTCCGACCCGTCGGGGTTCGGGGGAGCAGCCGAGCGGGGTGCGCGGCCGCCCCGGTGCCGCAGTCAGGGACACTGAGGGCCCCTCCGGCCTCCCCAGGGTGGTCTACAAGACCGTGTACCGCCAGGTGGTGAAGACGGACCACCGAAGGCGCCTGCAGTGCTGCCAGGGCTTCCACGACAGCAGCGGCGTCTGCGTCCGTGAGTCCGCCCTGCCCCCTGGGACACAGTTGTCCCTGGGGACACAGTGCCAGCTCCTACCCCGTCTCTAGCTGACCGCCCGCCTCTCCCAGCCCCCCTCTCCTGGTCCCTCTGTCCCTGGGCTGCCCGTGTCTCCTCGCTGCGTCGCTGCGTCTGTGTCTCCTCCTGTCCCTGTCTCTCTGTTGCTGTCTCTGACTTGTCGCTGCCCAGTCTCTCCTGCCGCCGCCTCCAATACCCTGAAACCCCAAACCTGCTCTGCCGCTCGCCCCTTTCCTCAGCCCTGGCCCGTCGCCAGGCCCTGGGGGGACTCCTGCTGAGCGTGCCCCACCCTAGACCCCCCACTCCGGACAGCAGCCACGTCTAGTCACTGTCTGAGGAGCCCTGTCCCCGTTTTCCCAGGGTGCCCCGAGAGCCTCACAGGGAGGGGCTGGGGGGCGAGAACCCCAAGATCTTGTCCAGCTGGGCCATCAGTGGGCGCCCCTCAGTCCTCTGAGAGCCTTGAAGGAAGCGCCGGTCCCCGCTGTGGGAGGGGCACAGGGTTAGGCTTTGGAGGAAGGAGGCGGTGGGGGGTGCAGGCTCCTCGTCACCCGTCCCCTCTGCCCCAGCGTTTTGCGCCCAGGAGTGTGTCCATGGCCGCTGTGTGGCGCCCGGCCAGTGCCAGTGTGTGCAAGGCTGGCGAGGTGACGACTGCTCCAGCGGTGAGTGGCTGGTGGCCGCGGGACCCTCCTCACTGGCACACGGGTGCCTGGGACCCTGGGCGGTCGCCCACCAGACCCCCGCTGCGGCCAGACGCCTTCCCCGGAGATGGCGTGCAGGGTTTGGGCCAAAGTCCCCCGCAGGCATACGTGGGGACAGGGGACAGACACGTGGACCAGGGGATGTGGGTCGAGGCCCTTGGTGACCCCCAGCCGCCCTCTCATCTCACAGCTTGTGCCCCAGGAGTGTGGGGGCCGCAGTGTGACAAGCCCTGCAGCTGTGGCAACAGCAGCTCCTGTGACCCTAAGAGCGGGGAGTGCTCATGTCCCCCGGGCTTGCAGCCCCCGCACTGCCTCCGGCCCTGCCCCGCTGGCCACTACGGCCCCGCCTGCCAGTTCAGCTGCCACTGCCACGGGGCCGCCTGCGACCCCCGGACCGGAGCCTGCTTCTGCCCCCCTGAGAGAACGGGGCCCAGGTGTGTAACGGGGACAAGCACACTGATGGGGCCGCGCACGCGGGACGACATGAGGGCATGAGGGGACTCAGAAGGGGGTGGCGGCCAGCGGCCAGGGCCCGAGTCCCAGCTGTGCCGCTCACCAGCTGGCGGACGTGAGCGGCCGCTGACCCATCTTCCCGTCGTGCGATGGGGACGCTGCTGCACTCAGCCGGGTCGCTGTGACAGTAGCACAGAGGCTGTGTGTGTGAGGGCGTGTCGCGGGGCGGGGCTGAGACGGGGTACAGGGAGAGCTGGGGGCACAGCAGGGAGACGGTGCCCCTCGGTGGGGACCGGGGCCCCGCTTCGCGAGGAGCCTGGGAGTCGAGGGCCCCGGGAGGCGCAGCGTGAGGCGGCGGTGGAGGCGTGTGGGCCGTCCACCCCCGCGCCTCGGCGGCGGAGCTGTCCCTGCCACCTCCGTCTCCAGGAACCTTCGCTTTCTGACGCCTGCAGTGCCCAGCAGGGAGCGGGGTGGGACTCCCAGAGCCCTGAGGCCGGCCCGCCTCGCCCAGGGCCTGCGGGGGGCCGGCCAGCCTCGTGGGCGCCGGGAGGCACGTGGCGACCGGGTCTGCTCTGCCCGGCAGCTGCGAGGTGCCCTGTAACCAGAGCAGTGCCGGCACCCTCTGCCCCCGCACCTCTCCTTGCCACAACGGGGGTGTCTTCCTGGCCGCCCAGAATTCCTGCAGCTGCCCACCTGGCTGGATGGTATGAGGGTGGGGCCGGGGCGTGGGGCGGGAGTCTGGGGGCCTCCATGGGTGGCTCTGCATGGGGGCTCCGGGGCGCGCGAGCGTGTGGGGGGATCTGTGGGCTTGGAGAGGTGCCAGGGCTCTGGATCCCCGAGAACCAGAAGGATGGGGGGCGCCTTCAGCCCTGTGGACCCGTCACCCCACAGGGCACCATCTGCTCCCTGCCCTGTCCCGAGGGCTTCTACGGACCCAACTGCTCCCAGGAATGTCGCTGTCACAACGGTGGCCTCTGCAACCCCTTCAGCGGGCAGTGTCACTGCGCTCCGGGCTTCACGGGGGACCGGTGCGTGGCCTCGGGGCGGGTGGGGGCGGGCAGGTGGGCCGGGGCCGGGCGGCCCGGCTCACCGCGGCGCGCGCAGGTGCCGGGAGGAGTGCCCCGCGGGCCGCTTCGGCCAGGACTGCGCGGGGACGTGCGACTGCGCGCCCGGCGCGCGCTGCTTCGCGGCCGACGGCGCGTGCCTGTGCGAACACGGCTTCACCGGGGCCCGCTGCGCCCAGCGCCTGTGCCCCGACGGCCGCTACGGCGTGGGCTGCCGCGAGGCCTGCGCCTGCGACCCGGCGCACAGCCTCAGGTGCGGGGGGGGCCTGGCGGGGGGCGGGGGTCCCGGGGCGGGGCGGGGGAGTGTGGTCCCGGGGCGGGGCTGGGCGGGGCGGTCCCGGGGCGGGGGGCGGGCGGTCCCGGGGCGGGGGGGGGGGGCGGTCCCGGGGCGGGGCTGGGCGGGGCGGTCCCGGGGCGGGGGGAGGGCGGTCCCGGGACATGGGGGAGGGCGGTCCCGGGACATGGGGGAGGGCGGTCCCGGGGCTGGGGGAGGGCGGTCCCGGGGCGGGGGGAGGGCGGTCCCGGGGCGGGGGGAGGGGCGGTCCCGGGGCGGGGGGTGGGCGGTCCCGGGGGGCAGCCGTCCCGGGACGCGGCGCCCAGCCCCCCGCCGCCCCGCCTGGCCCGCAGCTGCCACCCCATGAGCGGCGAGTGCGCGTGCCGGCCGGGCTGGGCCGGGCTGCGCTGCGACGAGAGCTGCCCGCCGGGCACGCACGGGCCCGGCTGCCAGGAGCACTGCGTGTGCCTGCACGGCGGCGCCTGCCTGCCCGACAGCGGCCGCTGCCGCTGCGCGCCCGGCTACACGGTGAGCGCGGGCCGGGGCGGGGGGCGCCGGGGCGGGGGCCGGGGCCGCGCTGACCCCCCCGCCCCCGCAGGGCCCGCACTGCGCCCGCCCCTGCCCGCCCGACACCTACGGCGCCGACTGCTCCGCGCGCTGCGCCTGCCACAACGCGGTCGCCTGCTCGCCCGTCGACGGCGCCTGCGTCTGCAAGGAAGGTAACGGGGACCCCCCCCCCCGGCCCTGCCGCCTCCCTGCGCCTTTTCTCCGCAAAACGCCTCGTCCCGACGCCGCGCGGCCTCCGGCCCCGCTGCCGCCGCCGTCCTGCCCTGAGCGGGTCACCCCGTCCCCCTGCGTCTGCAGAGGCGGCAGCCGAGGCCCGAGGGCGCGTGGCCGCCCTGGTCCGGCCTCTGCCCCGCGGCCTGCGCCCACGCGGGCGGGCGGCGTGAGCGCTGCACCCCCCTCCTCCCCTCCCCCCAGCTCAGGCTGGCACCGCCCAGCGCCATCCCGGACCCACCTGCGAGCCCCCTCTTCCAGGTTGGCAGCGTGGCAACTGCTCCGTGCCCTGCCCGCCTGGAACCTGGGGCTTCGGCTGCAATGCCAGCTGCCAGTGCGAGCACGACGCAGCCTGCAGCCCCCAAACCGGAGCCTGCACCTGCACCCCTGGGTGGCACGGGGACCACTGCCACTTACCCTGCCCGGTAAGTGCCCACCAGTCTGCCTGCCTGGGGGAGGGGAGTGCATGGCAACCCCCCAGCTGACTGCTCCCCCACTCCCTCTCCAAGAAGGGACAGTTTGGTGACGGCTGTGCCGGTCGCTGTGACTGCGACCACGCTGATGGCTGTGACCCTGTTCATGGACGTTGCCAGTGCCAGCCTGGCTGGACGGGTGAGCATTCTGGGTGACTAGGCCCCAGGCCCACCGTGGAGTGGGGGGTGCGTCCCGCAGGAAATGTGCTCAGGAGAACCCCTAGAGATGGGTGGGGGGTGCAGGGCAGGCTCACCCTCCCTCTCTGCCCCACAGGTACTCGCTGCCACCTGCCCTGCCCTCAGGGCTTCTGGGGAGCCAACTGTAGCAACACCTGCACCTGTAAGAATGGGGGCACCTGCATCCCCACGAACGGCAACTGCGTGTGCGTGCCCGGCTTCCGCGGCCCCTCCTGCCAGAGACGTGAGCCCTGGCCCCACCCCGCCGCTGCCGGCAGTGCGGGGAGTGCGGTGTCCCTCGCCCGCAGCCCCCACTCTACCACCTGGGTCTCTACCACCTGGGGAGACGGTGGGGGGATCAAGGGCTAGTTGCGGGGTCGGCACCTGCACCCAGTCACCCGGAGTCCCTTCCCCCCAGCCTGTCAGCCTGGCCGCTATGGCAAACGCTGCGTGCCCTGCAAGTGCGCTGAACACTCCTCCTGCCACCCCTCGGACGGGACCTGCCACTGCCTGGCTGGCTGGACTGGCCCCGACTGCTCCCAACGTACGTGGCACCTGCCGGTGGCTTGCGGGCGTGCCCATGTGCCCCGCTCCGCGGAGTGGAAGCCCGTGGACCCACCTTGATTCCTTCGTCAGTCGTGTGAATGCCACAGACACGGGCAGTGCCGCCCCGCTGGGTGCGAGGGCGCAGCGGGGAACGCACCGGGAAGAGCCCGGGAGCGTGTGGGGCGGGGGTGCACGCCCAGTTGTGCACACGTCACTTTCCCTTCGGCGTTTTCAATTCGCTCATCCGTGGCTTCTTTCCCCGTCAACGTTTGAAGAACATCCTAGAAAGGATTAGTCCAGAAAAAGACCAAACCCACCGAGGGAGACACGCTGGAAAGGGAGACGAGGGGCGGCAGCTGCGCAGCGGGCAGGGCGGGCAGCCGCGGGGAGACCTTCCCCGGGGTTCCGTAAGGGCGGCTGGGGGTGGTTTGCTGACGTCAGGCTGACGTCAGACACGCGAAAGTTCCGCCTTAGCTAGTGTGGGTGCTTCCTTGGGGGGGGAGGGAGAGGGAGGAGAGGGGAGAGAGAGAGAGGGAGAGGGAGAGGGAGAGAGAGAGAGGGAGAGAGGGAGAGAGGGAGAGAGGGAGAGGGAGAGGGAGAGAGGGAGAGAGGGAGAGCGAGAAGCCCGGGCCACGCGGCGCGGGCAGGTTGGAAAGCCCCGGGCGCCTGCCCTGCCTCGTCGTCCCGAGCGGCCGCGTCGTCCCGAGCGGCCTCGGCCGGCCGCCAGGTGCCAACGCTCCGGGGGCGGCCGGGCCGCAGGGCGCAGACCGGCGTTTCCTGCTCAGCGCCTTGGGGCCCCAGAGACCGTCGCCGAGGGGGAGGTTCCAGGGGTGCTGGGAGCTGCGAAGGCGGCGGGGTGGGGCTGGCCGGCCTGCCAGATGGGCACTTTGTCCCTTGCAGCGTGCCCGCCGGGACACTGGGGAGCCAATTGCAGCCAGACCTGCCACTGTCACCACGGCGGGACCTGCCACCCCCAGGATGGGAGCTGTTTTTGCCCCCCGGGCTGGACCGGGCATCTCTGCCTGGAAGGTACCAACAGAGGGAGCTCCATGGCCCTGTCCCCAAGTTAGCTCTAGCTCAAGGAGGGGACCGTACTGTCCTTGTGACCTCTGACCTGCCTGCCTCCCTGGCTCCCAGGCTGCTCTCCCGGGACGTTCGGTGCCAACTGCTCCCAGACATGCCACTGTGGCTCCGGAGAGAGGTGCCACCCAGAGACCGGGGCCTGCGTGTGTCCCCCCGGGCACAGTGGTGCCCCTTGCAGGATCGGTGAGTTTCCTAGGCCCCCTAGGCCCTGGGGAGCAAGGACACAGGGACTTGCTGGGTCTCTGCCAGGATCTAGGCCCCTCGTCTAGGGGGTCTCCCATGCCCAACCCAAGCTCACCAGCAGCGGCAAGACGCTGTCCTGACTGCCCGCCCCCCCCACCAGGAAGCCAGGAGCCCTTCACCATGATGCCCACCTCTCCGGCGGCTTACAACCCGCTGGGGCCCGTGATTGGCATCGCAGTGCTGGGGTTCCTGGTGGTGGCCCTTGTGGCGCTGTTCATCGGCTACCGCCACTGGCAGAAAGGCAAGGAGCACCAACACCTGGCCGTGGCCTACAGCAGCGGGCGCCTGGACGGCTCTGAGTACGTCATGCCAGGTGAGCTGGCCGGGGGCAGGCACCCCTCCGAGTGGCGGGCTCACTGGCGTGGGCTCCTGCACCCCTCCCAGGGCCCGGGAGGCGGGCAGTGCAGGGCCGGACGGAGGAGTGTGTCAGCCTGTGTCCCTCTTGCAGACGTCCCTCCCAGCTACAGTCACTACTACTCCAACCCCAGCTACCACACCCTGTCACAGTGCTCCCCTAACCCCCCGCCCCCCAACAAGGTCAGTGCTGCGGGAAGGGTGCCTGCGGGGCTGGGGCTGACCCCGCTCTGGGAAGCCCCACCCTGGCGTGTCGCTGTCCTGCTCTGCCCCTCCCTCAGGGTCCCGGCGGTCAGCTCTTCGCCAGCCTCCAGGCCCCCGAACGGCCAGGCGGGGCCCATGGGCGCGACAACCACGCCACCCTGCCCGCCGACTGGAAGCACGGCCGGGAGCCCCCTCCGGGGCCTCTGGACGGGGGTAGGGGCCCGGCGGCCAGGGCCCTTGGTGACGGGGGCCGCGGGCAGCCCAGCGTCCTGCCCCATCAGAGTGTTGTCTGGGAAGGGGTTCTGGCCCAGCTCGAGCAGGCGGGAGCCGGGGGAGGGCACCGGGGGCCTGACTGTGCGTTGCCTCCTCCTCCTCCCCAGGCACCAGCCGCCTGGATCGAAGCTACAGCTGTAGCTACAGCAACAGCGACGGCCCGGGCCCCTTCCACAGCAAAGGTTCGGCCGCGCCAGGGAGGGGCTGGGCTGGCGTTTGCGAGCCGGTGTCCCCCACCCCGGCCTGATTTCTTCTCCGACCCTCAGGGCCCATCTCTGAAGAGGGGCTGGGGGCCAGCGCGGCTTCCCTGAGCAGCGAGAACCCCTACGCCACCATCCGGGACCTGCCGGGCCTGCCCGGGGGCCCCCGGGAGAGCAGCTACATGGAGATGAAGGGCCCCCCGGCAGGGTCCCTCCCCAGGCGGCCTTCTCAGTACCGGCACAGCCAGCGGCGGCGCCACCCCCAGCCACAGAGGGACAGCGGCACCTATGAGCAGCCCAGCCCTCTGAGCCCTGGTGAGTCCCCCTCCTGCACTGGGGTGGGGACGGAGAACGGGGAGGGACAGGGAGAGCATGTGGAGGTGGCACGATGTGCAGCGAGCGAGGCCCGTGGGGCCAGGCTCGGGCTCAGACCAGTGTGACGTTTGGGTGTCGCGGTGCCTCTTAGGGCCTGCGAGCCGTGGCACCTGCTCCCCAGGGTTGAGGATCCAGACCCTGACTGTGGAGCTGGTGCCCAGAAAAGTGAGGAACAAGGCAGGTGACACAGTGTCGTCACGTCCCGTGAGGAGGGCGGGCCCAGGCGGCCTCCCTCACTGGTGCTGGGGAGCAGCACGCACTGCACCAGGTGGCCGGGAGCCAGGTGCTGGCCCTCTGTGGGCAGGAGAGACCAGGGAGGGGAGATGGGCGAGGGCGAGATGAGCCACCTCACTCTCGTCCTGGCTCCTCTCTGTCTCCAGACCGAGACTCCGTGGGCTCCCAGCCCCCCCTGCCCCCCGGCCACTACGACTCACCCAAGAACAGCCACATCCCCGGACACTATGACTTGCCTCCAGTTCGGCACCCTCCGTCACCCCCACTTCGGCACCAGGACCGCTGAGGGGCCAGGGTGGTGTGCGGAGGCCGGCGCACCAAGGTTGGGGACAGAGCTGGCTGTGCCCTGCCAGGAGCAGGGAGAGGACTGGCAGGCCGTGGACATGGGCGTGACCATGTCTAACAAAGGAAGCGAGTGGAGGGGCGGGGCCCCCGCTCCACGCTGGGACGCTGGCGGCAAGAAGCCCGTGTCCCTTCCTCCGGCCCACCGGCCCCCAAGCCCCCAGGGCCCGTGCACACGACTGAGCGTTGCTGGAAAACTCTGATTTCATGCTGACGTGGGAGATGTGTATCGGGCACCTCTCCCGTGCACCCCCAGGCTGGACTCCGTGTGGGCGCCCGTGTACGTGTGTGCGCGCGCGCGCGTGGCTTCAGAGGGGCCAGGCGCGGCCCGTCCACGGCCCTCACCATTGAGTAGGGGGCAGCCCCGAACCAGCGAACTCTCACGACAGCCTCCTAACTGGCCGCCCTGCATCCTGGTGGTGCCCCCTCTGCATAGTCTTCGTGGGTGGCCCATCCTCCTGGGCCGGCGTCACAGGCATCAGGGCCCTAATTAGAGGCCCTTCTGGCCTCTCCAGCCTCACCTTGAACTGTGCCCTCCCCTGGGCGGTACTTCCTGCCGCAGGGACTTTGCGCACCTGGACTGTCCTTCCTCCCGCACTCGCGGTTAACCCCTGCTGGTCCTTCACACCCCCCCCCCCCGCGCCCGTCCACAGCTGCATCCAGCCCCCGCCACCTGCAGAAGGCCCTGCGATGTGTTGTTTATGTGACTGTTGGATGGACCTCTGCGCCCCCCAGCACACTCTGAGCCCCCTGAAGGCAGGAGTCCTTTGTTTACGCTCATTGGTCACCCTCCGCACACAGTAGGCACCCAATAAACGTCCCCCCAAAGGCTGAGTGGCTGCGTGAATTCAAAGTGCCCGTGACACTGGTAAGAGTCAACACACTGGGGAGGTGGGTCCCAAAGGCTGGCACTTCGGCCAGGGGCCCGCACCCAGGCTAAACGGCGGGGGCTGGGGCCGCAGTGGGGGGGTTGCAGGAAGGCAGGCCCGAGAGGGTACAGAGGGTACACTGGGCAGGGGCTAGGTCACCCCAGGAATCCAAATCTACAAGATTTCTGGGAAGACGACCCGCCCCATTAAGTCATTAGCGGGTCAACCAAGTCCCCAGACCACCGGCGGCTGCACAGGGACCCAGCGCTGCAGGCCGAAGGCTGCGGGGCCCTCCGGGCCTTTCCCACCCGGGCCCCCTCCTTGCGGGCTGGGAGGGGGGTGCAGAGAGAGGCCCTGCCCCCCCCCACTCTCCCTAGACTCCTCGGACTGTCACCGTCCCCGCCGTTTCCCAGGGGACTTCGGAGGGCTGGGCGCCCGCGCTCGCCTGCCCCCTGGACCCCGGACCGCCCCGCCCCCTGGGGGTTGGCGACGCCCCCTTCCGCCCGCGCGCGCGGTTGCCGTGGAGAGGGACGCGGAGGCGACCGCTACGGGCCGCCCCGCCGGCCGGCGGCCGCGGAGGACAGACCCCTGCTTCGGCCGCCACCTGCAGAGCGTCACCGTCCTGCCTCCTCGCCCCCGTGGGGTCCCCGGAGCCGCTGCACCCACATGTCGGGCGAGACGAGCGCGCCCGGGGCCTCGCCCAGGACCCCGCGTCCCGGGACCCAGAAGTCGTCCAGCACAGTGACCAAGAAGGGGGATCGCGGGGCCAAGGAGAAGCCGGCGACCGTCCTGGCGCCGGTGGGCGAGGAGGAGCCCAAAAACCCCGGTAGGCAGGCGGCGGGGCCGGCCAGGCCGCCGGGCCCGCCCGCGGCTGCGGGTCGTTGGGGGCGGCCGGCCGCGCACGTGCGACGAGCGCGCGGGTGGCCGCCTGGGCAGGCGCGCCCGGTTCTCCGCGGCGCGGCAGTGCCCGTCCCGCCCGCCTCCCGCGGCCCGGGTAGCGGCGTCGCGGGCGTTTTGTAAGCGGCGGGGTCACTTGTTCGTCCCACAGCATTCGTGGTGCACCCCGGGGTGGGCGCTCCCGGCTCCCGGGACGCGAACCCCAGCCGGACCCCGCTCGGCGCGGTGGGAACTGATCTTGGAGAACTCGCCCTTTGGTTTGGGATGGGGACACGTGTGATGCGCTAAGGGGTTCGAGAGAGGGACCAGGGGGTGAAGGGCGGACACGGGGACGCGAGGGCGGTGCCTGCGGGCCGGGCCGCTCACACGCACACGCACACGGCTCCCTTCTGTGTGGATGCGGGCGGGAGGGAGTGGAGGTGGGGGACAGTCGCGAGACCGTGGCGGTCTGGGTGGGGGGCCGTGGCAGCGGGTGCGCGTGGCGGAGGGCGGGCGAGGCTCCCCGGAGAAGTCCTCTGCCTGCGAGGCGGTGGGTGGGCTCGGGCCGCGGGCACAGCCCGAGGGAGCCCCAGCTCTCTAGACTGGGCGGTCGGGGCGCCTCACGGAGGGGCGGAGGCCCGGAGGCGTCGTCGGGGCGTGGCGGGGGGCCGGACGCGCGCCGCCAACGATGAAGGCGGTCTCCCCGGGAAGCAGGGCTGCCGCCCGAGGGGAGCGGGCTCAGGGGTGTCCGAGGAGGAGCTGGCGGCGGAGGCCCCGCACGGGGCCACCCTCAGGCCGCCGCGGCTGCGGCAGGTGCCCCTGGGAGCTGCGCCGTCGGAGGAGGTGCCTTTCGGTGGCCTCCGTGTCTCAGAGGCTGAGTCGGGGTCACCGGTGACTGCGGGGCGTGGGTGCGGGGCGGAGGGCGGCCCTGGGCACCGCAGCGAGGCCGGGCCGTGGGCGGGGGCTGGGCAGGGGGCGCCCCGCGCGGCCTCCGCCCCGCGCCCTGAGTGTCCCCCGCCCCCGCAGAGGAGTACCAGTGCACCGGCGTCCTGGAGGCCGACTTCGCCGAGCTCTGCGCGCGCTCGGGCTACGCCGACTTCCCCAAGGTCGTCAGCCGGCCCCGCCCGCACCCCGCCTTCGTGCCCTCCGCCTCGCTGTCGGAGAAGCCCGTCCTGGGTGAGCCGCGGCGCGGCTCCGCGGGGCGGGGGGGGGGCGGCTGTAGGGGCGGGGGGGGCGGCTGTAGGGGCGGGGGGGGCGGCTGTAGGGGCGGGGGGGCGGCTGTAGGGGCGGGGGCTCGGGCGGCTCCGCGGGGCGGGGGGGGCGGGCGCTGTAGGGGCGGGGGGGGGCTCGGGCGGCTGTAGCGACGGGGGCTCCGCCCTCCCCGCCCGGCGGCGCCCCAGCCCGCGGCTGCCGCCCGCCTCCGGGGGCCCGGCCCGCCGTCCTCACGCCCCTGCCCCCGCCCCCGCCCCCAGACGACCAGCGGCTGTCGGGGTCCTGCAGCCTCAACAGCCTGGAGAGCAAGTACGTGTTCTTCCGACCCACGGTGCAGGTGGAGCTGGAGCCCGAGGACAAGGCGGCCAAGGAGATCTACGTCCGCGGTGCGCCCCGGCCCGGTCCGGCCCCGCCCGCCCCGCCGCCACGCCGCGGGCCTGAGGCCCCTGTCCTCCTCCCCCTCAGGCTGGAAGGTGGAGGAGCGCACCCTGGGCATCTTCTCCAAATGCCTGCCCCCCCTCAGCCAGCTGCAGGCCATCAAGTGAGGGGCGGAGGCCAGCGGGGGGCGGCGGGGAGCCGGCGGAGGAGCGGGAAGGCCCGGGCGCGCGGGCGGGTGACGGTGCTGCCCCGCCCTCCCGCCTCCAGCTTCTGGAAGGTGGGGCTGACTGACAAGACCCTGGAGATCTTCGTTGCCCTCCTCCCGCTCTGCTCGTCCTCGCTCAGGTGAGCAGGGGCCTGGCGGGCGGGGAGGGGGGAGCAGCCGCCGGGCGGCAGCCCCGTGCGGACCGCGGCCGGGGCTGAAGCTCCCATCGACGAGGTGCGGGGTCCCTTCTGCCCACGGTGGTGCCCGTGGAGCCTGCGGGGCCTCCCCCCCACCCCCACCACCATTCCGTCTGCCCCCCCCGGGGGGGCTGGTTCTTCTCCCCCAGGGCCTGGCAGCCGGGGTGGGGGGGTGGGGGAGGGAGAAGGACTCAGAGACGGATGCTGCGGGGCCTGCGGGGCCTGCGGGTGGAAGGGTGGTTTATGGGGGTGGGAGTGGGGGCGCAGTAGTGCACCCCATGCTTCTGGGGTAGAGTGACGTGGAGGGGCCTCTGGGGGAGGAGGCGCGACGGAGTAGGAGGAGGGGACCGGGCAGGGACTGGGGAAGACGGGAGCAGGTGCAAGGTGTGGAGCGGGAGACTGCAGGTGTGGGCTGCGAAAAGCCGCCCCTCTGGAGGCTCCCCCAGCACCCCTGGCTTCGTGCTGCCCCCTGGCTCGCCCGTCTTCCCCCTGCGGCTGGGGTGGACGCGTCCTGGGAGCAGGGACTGTGTCCTCAGCAGTCGCAGGGCGCATTTGAGTCTTTCGGGGATTAGACGCAACTTGCGGGTGAATGACTACAGGGTCTTGACGTGTGCGATAAGTTGGGCCAGCGTGACAGAAACTACCCGCGCGGCTGCTGAGGCTGCAGCCAGCCGGGCCCGGGCTGCCACAGGCCGCCCTGCGTCCCCACGTGGGTCCCCCGTCAGGGTGCTGGCCACGTGGCAGCGGGCGGTCCCGAGTGAGACGCGAGACGGAAGCCGCGGGCTTTCTGTAAGCTGAACTTGGAAGTGACACCCCCTCCCTTTGTCAGATTCCACTTATCGGGAGTCACTAGGTCCAGCCACGCTCAGGGGAGGGGATTATGTGCGGGCACAGGTACCAGGAAGGGGGGGGACCACTGGGGTCACCCTGCGCGTGGCCACACTTCTGGGCTTCTGGCTTGGAGAGCTGTCTCGTGGTTTCCCACACGGGGGCCCTCCCAGGTCTGTTTCCCAGCTGTCCCCAGAGCCACACACCTGCTCTGTCCCCTTCCGTCACCGCGGTGCCTTCTGGTTCACAGGAAGGTGTCTCTGGAGGGCAACCCGCTGCCGGAGCAGTCCTATCACAAGCTCATTGCACTGGACAGCCCGTGAGGCCCCTGTCCCCACCCCTCCTCTGGGCCTGCCTCCACCCCAAGTCGCCCCCAGCCCCCGCCCTTCCTTGATCCTCAAGCACCTCCCCAGGACCCCCTGACTCCGGCTCCTCCGCCTCAGACCCCTCGGCCCTCTCCACGTCCCCCGAGGTTCCGCGGACGCCCAGCACCCCAGGGCCCCCTGTCCCCTCCCGCCGCCCAGGATCGTGCACCTGTCCCTGCGGAACAACAACATCAACGACCAGGGGGCGCAGCTGCTGGGCCAGGCTCTGTCCACGCTGCACACCTGCAACCGGACGCTGGTCTCGCTCAACCTGGGGTTCAACCTCATCGGGGACGAGGGCGCGTGCCACATCGCCCAGGGCCTGCGGCTGAACCGCTCCCTGCTCTGGCTGTCCCTGGCCCACAACCGCATCCAGGACAAGGGCGCCCTGCGGCTGGCGGAGGTGGGTGTGCGGGGCGGCCGGGCCGGCCGGCGGGGCCCGCGGGGCCTGACGCGCCGCCCGCCCGCCCAGGTCCTGCGGCCCTTCGAGCTGACGCACCGCGAGGTGGTGGAGCGCCGGCGCCTCCTGCTGGAGAAGGGCACCCAGGAGCGCTCGCGCTCGGTGAGGCCTGTCCCCGCCCAGTCCCCGCCACCTCCCGGCGCCACCCAGGACCCCTCCGTGGGCAGCAGGGGTCTCCGTGAAGAGAAAGGGCCAGGTGTAGGCCGCCTCGCCGCGGCCAGCTTACCCTCTGGCCTGTGTCGTCGCCCGCAACGCGGGGGTGTCTGTGCCCACTTGGCAGGACCGAGGGGGTTACCCGAGGCCGGGCCCGGCGTGCGCGCTCAGAAGGATCTGACTCTGAGCCCCCCACCCCCAGCTCGGCCTCAGGTCCCTCTGCCACTTCCTTCCCACGGCTGCTCCCCAGATCCCCCAAGAAGTCGCGTCAGCACCCGAGGGGGTGGGGCTTTCGTGGGCTCCTCACTGAGGAGGGGGTGCCCCCCCCCGTCTGCGAGCGCAGCCCTCCTCCTCCCGCCACGGGGACTCGAGGACAGAGCGCGAGAAGAACCCGCTGTCGGGGGTCAGCTCCGTGGCGCTGGTGGAGAAGGCAGAGAAGATGCAGACGCCGAAGACCCCGAAGGGCCTGGGCAAGAAGAAGGAGAAGGCAGGGCTTGGGGCCGTGGCGGGGCCGGGCAGGCGGGGGGGCGGGCTGCTTCCTGACCCCCCCACGCCCCCCCAGGAAGTGAAGAAGGAGGAGAAGTCGGGGTCTGGGCAGTCGCCCACGCAAGGAACCCCGAAGAAGGACGACTCCAAGGCGGGCAAGGGCAGTAAGTGCCGCGCCGCGTGGTGGGGGAATCACGGGGCGGGCTGCAGCCTGCGCCCTGCGCCACCCCCTGCCCTGTCGCACCCCCACTGGCCCGCCTCCTGGACCAGGACGGGCGGCAGAGGCCGCCCGCGCACCCTGGCTGCTCTCTGCCCCGCAGAGGTGACGATCCCCGAGCAGAAGCCAGCCAAGGGGAAGGGGCCCAAGGTCGGCAGCAAGGAGAAGCGCAGCATCCTGCCGGAGTCGGAGGTGGCGCAGGCCTGCTCATCGTCCCCGTGTCCCCCGCCCGGGGCTCGCCCCCACCCCCCGTCCGGCCCCACTGACCTGGGCCTCTGTCCCCCGGACCACGAGGCCCTGTCTCCGACCAGTGTCATCTCAGTCTGCTTCCCCAAGGCCACTGGCTCGCCCCGCCCCTGCACAGGCCACGTGAGGGAGCAGCCGCCCTGCAGTCCCAGTGTGCGCCCCTCCTGGGCCACAGCCACCTCTGTCCCCCGCCAGCCGTCCGGCTGTGGGCGGTCAGCTGCCTGGGGGACCGTCTCTGTCACAGGAGCCCCACCCCGGGCCGAGAAGAGCCACTCCCCCGCTAGGGTCCCCCTGCATCCCAGACGAGCCCTTACAGGAGGGTCAGGCGAGGTTCTGTGTCCTGCCGTTTCCCACCGGAGGGCGGCACTTCCTTCTCGTCCTGCCTTTGTCCCCCCTCCAGTTCAGTTCCCCCGGGGGCCCGAGGCGAGGGCACAACCGCTGCGGCTTGGTGCTTCAGCCTCTGACCTGCTTGCTCTGCGGGGACCTCTCCCCTCCCCTTCCCCTGGGGACCAGACCTCAGCTCACAGGCCGCCGCCTCTGGAGATGGGCGGCGTCCGCCCGTGCCCCCACAGCACCCTGCTCGCCGGTCACTTGTTGCACACCGCACGGCCCTCTCGCTTTCCGGCCCCCTCCCCAGTCGTTCCCTGAGGGTTTGGGCGGGTTGAGTTTCGTGTCCCCAGCACCCAGGACAAAGCGGGACAGTCACTGGCCCCCACACGTGTTGAACGAGGGCAGGGCTGGCCTGGTGACCGGCCGGTCCCTGCTGCAACCTCTCCCCCAGCAGCTGGTGGCCGAGGCCACGGAGATGGTCAACCCCCTGCTGGAGCCGGCCGAGCACCGGGACGGGAAGGTGTTCATGGCGGGGAACAAGGCCCTGCTGCACCTCAACCTCCTCCGTGAGTCCCCGGCCCGACGCCCTTCTGCGGGGGCTGCGGGTGAGGCGAAGCCAGGCCCCGGCCGGGAGGAGGGGGCGCAGGAAGGCGGGGCGGAGGGGAGCCGGCGCGGGGGTCCCGGGCCCGGGGGGCGGCAGGCGGGCCGACCGCCCCTCCCCGCAGGGAACCGCATCACCGAGGTGGGGCTGGAAGGCTTCCTGGCCACGGTGCAGCACCAGGCGCAGTTCTCCAAGTCCAAGAGCGCGGGCAAGGGCCCCGTGGGGCTGCTGTGGCTGTCCCTGGCGGTGAGTGTCGCAGCGCAACGCAGCCTGCCCGTCCCCAACCTGCTGGGGCCCGGGGACTTCCTCCCGTCTCCGTCCCGTCACTCAGCCCCCCTTTCCCTCCCTCAGAAAAACTGCTTCCCCACGCAGTGCCCTGCGTACGCCACCATCCAGGAGCTGCTGCTGCCCAGGGACCCCACCACCAAGGCCAAGCCTCGGGAGGACGAGGCCTCGGCGTCCTCCGGCTAGACTCCTCTCCCCCGGCACGCGCCCCCCCCGCCGTGCACCCACCTCCCCGGGGCCCGCTCGGTCTGACCCTGACAGGGCTCTGGGGGGCCCGCCGCCCCGCCTCCCGCGGGCCCAGTGCTCCCTGGCTCAGGCCACCCGAGCAAGTCCTCGTCCACCAGCCGTGACTCGTGCCCTTGTCCTCGTGGGGTCAGCACGCAGCACACGCCAGGCTCCAGGCAGGGCACGTGAGGGCCGAAGGAGGGCCTGTCCCCTAGTCCCACAGTGAGGGCAGAGACAGCAGAGGGTCGGATGGCCGTCTGCCACCGCCGGCTGCCAGGCGGCAGGAGCCTGGGACAGTGTGGAGGCTGACGGTGACGATGGCCAGGCCTTCGGGATGACCCTCCCCTCATGAAGGACAGCTCGTGGGTGTGTGCACGTCTCGGTGGCTTCCAGGGGCCCGTCTGTCCCCTGTCCACACCGATCGTACCACAGTAGGTCCAAGGACCACACAAACCACCACAGATGAAGAATATTTAACTTTTCTTAAAAAAACAGCAACATGAAAGGGAGAAAGGGAGAGTGTACGTCATCTGAGAGCGAAACAGGCGTCTCCGTAGCTGTCTTTCATATATTATATATATTTATATACGTCTGCATATGTACACCTAGCACAGTGTGTCTGTTGTTGGTCGCTGGGCTGCAGTGGCCCCTGGGGACGGTCCTGGGTGGACTCAGGGGACTCCGGCCTCCAAACCCAGACCCCTGCCTCCAGGGCCTACTTCTGGCTCCGTACCTGATCGACGGTTTTCCGTGGGGAGGGGGCGGGAAGGGCGGACGTGGTGGGGGTAGGACACACCCTGAAGATGAGGAGACCTTGGCCGGGCCACAGAGACCAGCCCCCGGGGGGCCGGGTGAGCCAGGGGCACAAGTCAAGCTCCCTGTCCCCAGCAGTCGCGCCCGCAGCTGCCGCCAGCACCCCGAGCCAGAGACGAGGTGACAGTCATTTACGACGGCGGAGGCGCCCTACGTACATATCCACAGGGACCAGGGGACCAGGGACGGGAGGGCCGGCTGAGCCCGGGGTCCTGAGCAGGAGGGGGAGAAAGTGCACTCACGCGGGCGCCTCCCCCTTCGCGGGCACGTCTGAGGGCGCGGGGCCAGCAGGGGACCCGGGGCCTCGGGGTGGGCTGGGGGGAGGGCGGACGCGAAACTCCCAGGCGACATGGCTGGCCGCCCCGCCGGCGCCCAGTCTCGGGCAGACCCTCGATGAGGACGTGGTGCTCGGGACAGTCACGGTGACGGAGACGAGGCCCTGTCTGCAGAGGCGTCTTCCAGGGCCGGGCTGGGGCCTGGGGGAGTGGCCCTGCCCGTGAGGAGCCCGCGCTGCGGGGGCCTCGCCCCCTGCCCTGGGAAGTTCTCGAGCGCCCAAGCTGGTGCCCCGGGCGCCCCCTCATCCCCGAGGCCTGCGCCCCAGGCTGGCACGAGGAGGCCAGCTTCACTCACCCTCCGTGGGGCAGGGCCCGGCTCCACGGCTGTCCCTGCAGTCAGAGGGCAGGGGTCCCCTCGCTGGAGGCGACAGGGAGCTGTCTGTCCACCCCGCTGCCTCGGAATGGAAGCCGCCCACAGGGGTGGCACCGCCAGACGACTCTTCCCCGAGGGACCTGAGCAGCTCCCGGTGGGCCCGCTCCATGTCCTGCAAGAGCGGGAGGGTCCTGAGGCCTGGGGGCTGCGCCCGGGGGGCGGGGCGGGGAGCCGGGCCCGGCGCTCACCCTGAGCCTGCGGAGCTTGCGGGTGAGCCGCTCGATGGTGCGGAAGACGGGGCCCAGGTCGCCGAGGGCCAGGCCGGGCTGCCAGGCGGGGAGGCTGTCGGGCGGGGAGGGGTCCGACGGTGGCTCCGGGGGTCCGGCTGGCATGCTGACGTAGAAGCAGTTCCCTGTGTGGGGGCGCCCAGCGGTCGGAGAGCAGCCAGGGCCGCGGTCCCCGGCTGACGGGGAGGGGACCCCATCCCTTGAAGGGGGAGGGGAGGGCGGCGGCTGCGGGGCGGCCACACTGCGCCCCGCCTGGAGCTTCGTGAGCACGACCCGCCTCCCCCCCGCCCCCCACACGTCTGGGGCCCCAGAGGCTCCCCGGCTCAGCAGGGGTGCAGGCACCGGGGCTGGGGGACGAGGAGGGCGCAGGCGGAGCCGTGCGGGGACGCCGAGGCTGGACGCCGGGCACAGGCTGCTGCCCCCGCGCCACCGGCCCTGCCCGGCTCCCAGGGGTGGTCGTTACCCGCCGCCTCTGCTCCGCCTTCCACTCCAGGTGGCTCAGGCTCTGACTGGCCACTCTCCGGCAGTTTGGGGACAGCCTCGCTGCCTGCCACCTCAGCTGCACCGACGCCACCACCACCACCAGGGAGAGCAGAGAAGGGACAGGAGGGAAGGGGGCGCAGAGAGGAGGAGGAGTGGAGAAAGGGAGAAAGGGAGAAAGGGAGAGCAGTGAACACGCGCTCACCCGGGGGGGCGCCCAGGCAGCCACCAGTTCGCCAAAGGACAGAGAAGGAAGGTCAGTTCCCAGAAACCCAGGAGAGGGCAGGCCCCCGCAGGCGGGACGAGGCTCCTGGGCGGGAGGCGGAGCTGGGCCCCAGGGAGCACGTGCCATCCGGGCACGTACGAGGACCCGGCCGTGGCGCCATCGCCACCCTCTCCTGCCGCTGCCCCTGCCCCGACCCTGACAGTCTCGGCCTCTTGTCTTCGCGCCGGCCATGCCCCGCAGCTGGGGTGCCCCCTGCGCCCTGTTCACGCCCCCCCCCCCAGGCCGCCCCTGCTCAGTGCCCTCTGCAGGGTTGGCCCAGGCCCGGCCCTGCCTTGTCCCGAGGCTCTGAGAAGAGCCTCACCTCTTCCTGGGGACAGGAGGGCCCGGGAGGGGCACCGGCAGTCCAGTCGGGTCTGTGCCCGGCGGGAGGTGACGTCCCCAGGTCACAGAATCAAGCTCAGAGGGGACTCAGGGTTTGCGCTAAGGTCACACAGGCACGAAGCGCCAGCGCCAGGGCGCTGCACCCCGGCTGTCCCGCCCCAAAGCCCCGGCGAGCCACCCGCAGAGCCACGGCGTGGCCCCAGGGGCGGGGGGAGGGAAGCGGCCCCCACGCGTTTTACCTTTTCTCACGACCTGGTAGCTCCTCGCTGCCTCCGAGCTGGAAGCCTCCTCCTCCGGGGCGCCGTCCAGCTCCGGGGCCTCCCAGACCCCAGAGTGCCTGGTCCTTGGGGGCAGGTGCTCCAGGGAGCAGACGGCCGCCGCCCCCTGCCGGGCCTGGGCTCCCTCCGGCCCTGGGAGCCGGGCGCCGTCCCCTTCACCCTCTGTGGGAGCTCGCCCAGGGGAGCCTGGGTCCCAGGGGTGAGAGGCGGCGCTGGCAGAAGCTGTGGGTGTCAGGTCGTCCTCGGGCGCCCCGGCGGCGGCCTGTGGCTCCGCGGCGTGGCCGGGCAGCAGCCTCCACAGCATGAGCTGGCGCAGGCTCTCCACTGCGGGCGACAGCAGTGGGGACGGGGTGCTGGCTGGGCCGGCACAGGACATGCCCCCCCAGCTTGCTGAGCCTGCTCCTGCCACAGGGCGGAGATGAGGGCCGCCGCCAACCCGCCGGGGGCGGGCGAGGTGGCGACTGCGCCTCCATCACCTCCCCTCCAGCACGCCCAGGGGGGCTCTTCGGGCAGGTGGACGGTGGAGCATGTCGGGGGGGCCGGGTGGACGGTGGAGCATGTCGGGGGGGCCTGACAGGCTGGGTGCTGGGGCGGGGTCCGGGGTCCGCACGGCACTCACCATCCTCCAGGGCTGAGTCAGCGAGTCCTTCCAGCAACAGAGGGCCTGGGAGGGGCAGGACGATGGGGTCCCTTGTCCTGCCACCCCTGTTCTCTCTGTCCAGGGACGCAGGAGGCGGGGGCAGGGCGCCCAGTTCCTCCTCGTCCATGCTGCCCGCATGCTCGGGGACCCCTGGCAGGACCGGGCGTTGCCCTGTGACCCTCAGCTGGGGCCCGGTGCCTGCTGGGGATGAGGCAGCGTAAGGCAGGGCAGGCGGAGGACACGAGGGGGCTGACCAGCTTTGGGGCGGGGCTGGGACGTCTGCTGATTCGTCCCAGTGTTTACTGGGCACTCTGTGGCCAGGCGCCGTCCCGGTGAGTGAAGCCAAGACCCTGCCCGTGGCGCTCGCACCCCAGGGCGCGGCGCGGGGCAGCGGCCAAGGCCCCACCCTCGACTGATCAGGTGAGACGCGCACACGTCGCTGCGAAGGGGACACCCTCACACGCCTGAGGCACGCGAGGGCGTCGGGGGAGCAGAAAGGGGACCAGCCAGGGAGCCCCACGGAGGGAGCCCTCCCTAGGCCTGAGACCGAAGCCGTTTCAGACGGGCTCTCGGCGAGAACGCCGTCTGCCAGTCCCCTGGGGACCGTCCAAGCACCCTGTTCTCCAGCAGGACCCCATGCTGGAGGGAGCAGGGGGTCCGGGCTCCCACACGTCCCTCGGTCCCTCCGCTGCTGAGCACGTGTCCGCCAGAGGGCCCGCTGGTGGCCCGCCGGGGCGAGCGCGTCCACACCGCCCGGGCCTGCTTCCTGCCTGTCTCAGACACACGCGTCCTGGTCCCTGTCTTCTCAGACCTCACCCCTCCGGCCCCTCCTGTCACCCCACCCCCCGCGACCACGTCCCCACCTGTGCCCAAAGGGACTGGGGCTCCCACGAGGTCGGCTCAGGGACTCACCTCCAGGCAGTCCCTCTGGTTCCTCGTCCTCCAGCCCTGCCCTGGGGGTGGAAACACGCGGTGGCAGGTCGCCTGCTGGGCACGCTGGCGCTCCGCCAGCCAGGCCACGAAGCCCCACCCCAGGCCCCTGAGCCCGAGCAGGCGCTGAAGGGCCCAGGGCGGTGGGTCCTGGCCGAGCCTCTCCTGGCCCCTCCAGTCCCACCCCCAATGCCACTTCCCGTGCAGTCTCCATCACAGGTGGGGTGGGGGGGCCGCTGGGGACGGCAGACAGGGAGGGAAGGCAGGGCCGCGGGAACGTGCCCCCACTTAACACCTGTCTGCCGAGACTGTCCCCTGAGCTAAGGGCACAGGAGCGGCAGGGAACAAGGGCTGCGGGGGGTGGGGGGGCTGGCACCTGCTGGGCCCAGGGCTCTGGCGGGCGGGCTCCGGGGGGCCGGGGGCCGGGGTGGGTGGCAGGGCACCTCCAGCGGGCCTCGTGGTGGTCCGCACGGCCTCTTCTAGGAGCTCCATCCACCTGCAGCTCGGCAGGAAGAGGGTTGGCGTCAGACAGCACTGGGCCACCTCGCTGGCCCTCGGTGGCAGGCCTGCAGTGCCCTCACGGCCCCGGCTGGTGGCTCCTGTGCGGTCTCATCACTGCAGCTGTCGTGCTGCGGGCGGGGCACGCTGCGGCTACGCGACCCTCGTTGCCCAGTTGACGGGTGACGACCCTGAAGCTGGGAAACCACCTAACAGCCACCTCTGCTGGCTGTTCTCGGGGGACACGGGGTGGGTGGACCAGAGGAGTGGGGACAAGGGTCCTGGATGCAAACACCCGAGAAGAACGTGAGAAAGGGGAGGAGAACGCAAGCGGGGGGTGGGGGGCGAGACGGGGAAGAGTGGGGACCCCCCACTGCTGCTCAGTCTGCCCCGCCTCCCACTGCCCCCGCTAAGTCCCATCCCCTGAATGCTCTGGGGCCCACCCCTGGCCTCGCTGTCACACACACCACCCAGGTCCCAAGGGGCAGCAGGTACACGTGACCCTTGAATCAGCGCTCACGTGTTCTTGTCTGACGAGGTCAACGCCACCAGCTCGTAGATCTGGGGTGGGCCCAGCTCGGACGTGCAGATGATGAAGAAGGCCCGCTTGTCTGCGTGAGCAAGCGGGGAGGGTGGGCACCGGGGCGGCGCAGGCCGACTCCCACCTGGGCTGGGGACACCGTGCAGCACGAGCCGGACCTGGCTCGTCAGAAGCCCTCAGGACCCCCTCATGAAGGGGACAGAGGCCGTGCCGGAACCCCTGACGGCCTCTTCCACGGCCACCCACCATCCTCCTGCTCCCCTAGCAGCCAGGGTCGCCGTGCGTGGTGCCTCGGGTTTGTGAAACTTCTCACACCCGTGGCCCTCTGGTCCCCAGAAGCAGGGTGGGGGTCGCCCCACGTTCCAGGCGAAGAGGACGAGACCAGGGGACGCGGCTGCTGGGTCCTGCCGCAGAGCCCGCCCCGCACACTGCTCGCCCGCGTCCAGCCGCAGGGGGCCTGGCCTGTCTTGCTCCATTCTGCCCCCAAAGCCTGTTCTCCCTGACCCTGGCCCACCCTGGGGGTTCACGTCCCGACCTGGCTGCACCAGGTCGTCCGTCTTCACCTGGTGCCCACCAGCCCATCATCCTGCCCAACCCGTGCCACGTCCTCTGCTCAGATGGGCCGGGACGGGGAGGGATGTAGGTGGCCTGGGAAGTCCTGTAGGACCCCAGGCCGGCCCCGCACAGCCCAGTGCCTGCTGGACACGAGTGCCAGTGACCACGGCGCGGGCCGGGGCTGGGTGGGCTCGTCTCCTCACGGCACCTGTGGCCACGGAGCGGACCAGCACGGCGTTGAGCTTGAGCACGGGGCTGAAGGTCTGCTTGCCGTCTGCGGCGCCCGCGGCCGTCTTGCTGTGACACTTGAGCAGCAGCTTCTCGTCCTGCTTCTGCAGCAGCACCAGCAGGTCCTCCAGCAGCAGCACGTGCAGGTCTGTGGGTGGCACCGGTCAGGGGCCTGCGCCCTCCTAGTCCCCGTGCGGTGCCAAGGGAGTGTGCGCTCACCCACCGCGCTCCAGGCCACCGCCCAGCACCTCGCTGCCCTTCAGGGCAGGGCCCAGGGGCTCCGGGAATGGACCATCACCCGGGACAGCCACCCCTGCGAACCCCAGGCCTCCCCAGCCCCACCCCCTGCACACACCCAAGGTCTTGTCCTTGCTGATCCGCCAGGTCAGAGGCCCCTCGTGGATCATTCTTCTGGCTGTGAGATCCAAGCTCTGTTAAGAAGAAGCCATCCATCATCCACCCACCCACCCACCCACCATCCATCCATCCACCTATTCATCCACCCACCATCCATCCACCCACCCACCCACCCACCCAACCACCCATCCATCCATCATCCACCCACCCACCCACCCACCCACCCATCCATCCATCATCCACCCACCCACCCACCCACCCACCATCCACCCACCCATCCATCCATCATCCACCCACCCAACCACCCACCCACCCACCCACCCACCCACCATCCATCCATCCACCTATTCATTCATCCACCCATCCAACCACCCATCCATCCATCCATCCACCCACCCACCCATCCACCCATCCAACCACCCACCCATCCATCATCCACCCACCCACCCACCCAACCACCCACCCACCCACCCACCCACCCACCATCCATCCACCCACCCAACCACCCATCCATCCACCCACCCACCCAACCACCCATCCACCCACCCACCATCCATCCATTCATCATCCATTATCTATTAACCCACCATCCCTTCATCCACCCGCCATCCATCCATCATCCGTCTACGCGTCCATCCACCCACCTACCCATCCGTTACCAATCCATCCACCTACTCATCATCCATCTGTTCGTCCACCCACCCGCCATCCACTGTTCACCACCCATCTACCCACCTGCCCACGCATCCACTCATCCTCTCTCCACTCACCACCCCCCCATCCGTTATCCACCCACCCCCCCGTCCGTCCGTCCATCCACCCACCCACCCACACACGCACCCACGTATTCGATGAGCACTCGACAGCCCACTGTGTACCAGACGCCGTGGGAAAGTGCCGAGGACCAGTGGTGACAAGAAACACTGCCGCCCTCACCCCCTCGTGAGGGACACAGACAAGAGGCCACTGTGAAGTCGCGCGTCCTGCGCTGGGGGACGTGCCGATAGATGGCTCTGGCTTGGGCGTCTCGCCCACCTTCCTCAGGCTGCCCCCGGCTTCCCTGCTCAGCCCTGCAGCTTGCTCCCTCCCAAGACAGCTGCCCCGTCACCGGCGGTGTGCAGCCCGGCCTGCTGTCCCGGCCAAGGCTGAAGCTCGTCCTTGCTGGCAGGACCGCCCACCGCATCTGTCCAGGACACTGGCCAGGGCGCCAGGGCCCACGACGCACCCTGCCCACACAGCACACGTCTCCTGCCCCGAGAGCCCGTCTGCTCCTGGGGCCCCGGGCGGGCGTGTGCGTGTGGCGGGCTGACTGCCCCCCGCCTCGCACCTTAAACTCGGCGGCCAGGGGGTTGCTGGCCCTCTCCAGGGAGGTGGTGTCCAGGCGCTTCTGGTAGCCCTCCACGCGCTGCCGGTTCTCTGTCTGCTTCACCGCCTCGTTCACGTACTTGAGGATCTCCCGGCACTGATCGCGGGCCCGGCACAGCTTCTCGTGCTCGGAGGTGCCACCTGCCAACGGCGCAGAGGGGCGGCTTGGGGCTCCCGCCTGAGGGACCTGTCCATGCCCCGTGCCACCGGCCACAGAACAGCAGGCATGGGTGAGGACCCGAGGACCGCAGTGTGAGGGTCCTCGGGGTCCAGACCGCGGCTGAGGACACGGGTGACTCGTGGGACCTGCTGCCCCGGTTACGGCCAGTTCCACAGGAGTGGGCGACTGCGGCGTGTGCCCGAGGAACGCCCGTCTAGACACACTGTGGTTCCTCGCGCCTGCGTACCCTGGCTCCGACGTCTCAAGTTGAGGGTGGTGAAAGGTGCCCAGGACCCCAGGGGGACAGACCCCCTCGTGCAGCATGGGCCCTGCCCCTCCAGAGTCCCCGGGTACAGTGTGTCCCGGGCTCTGCAGAGGCCTGGGCCGGGGCGGCGAGGCAGAAACGCAGGTGTGGAGCCAGGTGTGCACCACGACCCTGGCCAGAGGTGCCAAGGGGCCCCGCAGGCCAACCTGTCCCCCAAGGTGCACAGAGGCCCTGCACGGGTTGGAGGCAGCCCCGCGTCCTGCCACTGCTGAGCCCTCTATGCCCCAAGTACAGTCCCGACTGTCCCGTCTGAGCCCGACCACAGCAAGGCCAGGATGGAGACCCTGGAGGCCGGAGGTCAGGGGCTCGCTGCGGCCACAGGGCAGCCAGTGTGGACGGGGCCTGAGGTGAGGGCCCCGGCCCGGCCCTACCCTCCGTGTGCTTGAGGATGCTGTCCAGCAGCAGCGGGTACTTGGTCAGCCGCTGCATCTCAGAGATGATGAGGTCTCGCAGCTGCAGCCGCCGGCACTGAGGGTGGCTCTCGGCCTCCTGGACACAAGGGCACAGAGGGAACGCCACCGCGGTCAGGACCAGGGGGGCGAAGTGCCCTACAGGCCCTAGTCCCAAGGGCAATCTCCTCCTTGAACACGTAGGGGACGGGCGGTGGGGGCAGGGAGACGAGGGCCCCAGGGAAGGATCTGATGGGACGGGCCACTCAGAGCAGGAAGTGTCCCCGTCTCGCAGACGGGGACAGAGCCACCTGGGTGCGCAGGGGCCGGCAGCTGAGCTGGACCCACCGACCGTGGACCCTGTGTCCCTCCGCCAGCGGATGTGTCTCGAGGACGGCGTCAGTCAGTGTTTCTGGAGGGTGTGGGGGGCTGGGTGGCTGCAGGGTTCCGGGCCTACCCTTGGGGAGGGGACTGGGGGCCCGGGGGCGTCCGGGAGGCCGGCCGCACCTGCATGAAGAGCTGGAACCGGCTGTCCTTGCGCTGCTTGGCCTTGACCAGCTCCAGGGCGGCCGACTGGTGGGAGCAGAACTGGGCGGCCACCCGCTGCAGCTCCTCCCGGGCGGGGCCGTCGAACTGAGCAGAGAGGACAGCAGCCCGGGAGTCACGTGCCGGCCTGGCCCAACCCGCCTCCCCGCCCCCCGCCGCCCCGTGGGACGGCCGTGGGGGCCCGCAGCGCACCCGGGCCAGCATGAGGTCGCCGACTTCGCCGATGACGGGGCCCTCGTCCCGCAGCTTCCTCATGGCTTCACACCAGCAGTCTGGGGCGGGGGACAGAGAGGGGGCGCTCAGCTGCAGGGCCGGGCCCTGCGGGGTGGGGGGCTTCCCTCTCGGGGACGGGGGCTCCCCTGGCGGGCGGGCTCACTGTGCGCCTCCACGAGCTCGCGCAGGTTGGGGAAGAGCCGGGCCAGCTCCTCGCGCGACAGCAGGCTCTCCTTGCGCATGCGCTGGTAGAAGACGAGGTCCAGGACGCGGAGCGTGCGCACGTGCGAGGCCTCCGTCACGAACAGCTCTGTGGGGGCACGTGGGGACAGCACGTCGGCCGGGACCACGCCGCTCCCGGGACCCAACCCCTTCGCTTCTGGGGAACCAAACGTCACCTTTCCGCCCACCCACGGGCCGGAACCGCGGTGGCCCCTTTGGATGGGTGGCATGGACCGGTCCTGTCCCCAGGGCCACCCAGGGGCACCCACTGACTCCCTGGCACCCGGCAGCCTGCCCGCGCCCTCACCGTTGATGACCTCCTGCCGGTCGACCTCCCTCTGGCTCAGCCCGGCCACCACGTCCCTGCCCACTGTGTGCTGCCAGTTTTGGGTGTCCGGCTCGGGCTCCAGGTCCGACAGCTGGCCCAGATCGTCCTCGAGGAGGTGGGGGAGGAGGACGTCGGTGCAGAACCCCAGGCTGGGGGACTCAACGCTCCTGGGGAAGACAGACGCTCGGCTTTGCCGGGACAGAAGACGCGCACGTGGGGTCTGTCCCTCTGCCGCCCCCGCCTGCCCGTGCCCACGGATGGGAGGGACGGCCGCGCACGGCTGCGGCCCGGACACCGGACGGAGGGGCCTCCGCGCACGGCTCACCTGCGGCCCATTTTGGGGGTGAAGGGAGGGGTTGGGTTCTCCAGGGACCTGTGGGGACAAGGCCGACGCTCAGCGAGCCGCGCCCACAGCCCTGCCGGGCCGGGCGGCCGGAGCGCCGCGCACCTGGTGGAGAGGCTGGAGGCGGAGGACGAGGCCGACTGGTGGAGGCGGGCGGCCTCGGCGGCGGCGTCCACGTCCACGTCGCTGCGGGAGCGGGGCACGCTGTCGGCCTTCCGGGAGCGCGCCAGCTCCTCCCGGCCCTTCAGGCTCTCGGAGCGGCCCAGGCGGACCTCGGAACGCGAGCTGCGGGCGGCAAGAGGCCTCAGGCGCGTGTCCTGGCCAGCGTCACCTGCTGCCATCTCCAGGGCGCAGGGGTCCCCTCTCGGGCCCAAACACCTGGGTTCACCAGACGCCAAGGCCCCCTAGACGGCAGCCGCCTCTCAGCGACACGCTGTCTCCCTGCCCGCGAGGGTGGCTGAGCTCAGGCATCGCCACCGCCACGACCGGGTCCAACACCAGGGGCGGGCTCTAGCTGGCACCTGGCCAGAGACGGAGCCTGGGAGGGGGAGGTGAGAGAGGCCACAGCCCGGCTCGCGTTTTCTTGAAAAGGGAACAGCGGTTGGATTTGAACTGGTGACCTCCCTGCCTCTCGGGGTGGGGACACGGCCGGCCGGAGCCTCCGTCTCCTTCGCGGCCGGCAAAAGCCCGCCTCCTGCCCCACTCGTGGGTGCCAGAGGCTGTGCTCCTCCCGACTCAGCCTTGAGTCCCCAGGACCTCCCTGCTCAGCCTTGTCCCTCGTTTCCGCGTGAGCTGCCTCACGGCATATCCAGCTGCCCCCTGGGAGGGAGAGCCGAGCAGCTGGCTGGACCCGGGGCAGCTGGACGGTGTGCGCCCCGGCTGGGAGGCCGGGCCTGCTCCCCGTTCCGCCCACAGCCGGAGTCTCCCACCGGGTGTAGGGCCCCAGGTCCAGCGAAGGTGCTGGGGCAGCTGCAACGGAGCCGGCTCCGCGCCCCGCCCCGCACCCCCCCTCCGGGCCGGCCAGCCCCACCAGCCCCCGCGCCGCTACCTGTCGCCCTCCAGCAGGTCCTCGGGGAAGCTCCCTGTGGAGAGGCGCTGCGTCCCGGGCTCGGGGCCGTCCTGCTGCTGGCTGTTCTCAAAGTGCTGGATGATGGTCCTCACGCTGCCCGGCTTGACTGGAAGCGGGAGACAATGAGGGCGGCGCCCCCTGCCCCTGCCGGACCGCGCCTCCCGCCCAGCGCAGCGGCAGAGCCAGCCCCGCGGGGTGGGGGTGGCACCCGGCGCGCGGCCCCTGGTCCCCGCCCTGCCGCGTCTGCCCCTCCCCGTCTGCCAAGCGAGAGGGTTTAGGAGGGCGTCCCCTGTGCGGGGACCTTTCGGCTCTCACGTTCCTCGTCACGACACCTCTTCTGCTTGGAAGTTGGAACTAGGCTGCTCCCAAGAGCCACGTACGAGTTAGAGAGCAGCCAAGAGGCCCCAAAACGTATCTACACGGCCACGTCCCCAGGTCACATCCAGCATTTTCCAAGTCCGCGTCACGGCCGGAGCTCCCGCTGTCCTCCCGCTCCCCCTGTCCCCGCGCCCCGACCTGGTCTCCGTGGTTAAGGAGTCACGGCTTTGACTCGAATCCCAGCCCCTTCCCAAGCTGAGACGCGAGGCGGCCGCTCGCGCCTGCAGCGGCGGGGCGTGCGTGTGCCGGGCGGGGGGCCGCCACGGCCCCCGTGGAGCCCAGGGCCACACGTGCCTGCCCCAGGCTGACAGCGCCTGCGGACCAGCCGAGGCGCCCTGGCCGGCTGACGATGGAGCTGGGACGCCCTGTCACAGAAAGCCACCAGGCTCAGGCCCCGCTCCCTCGCCCACCGGCCGCAAGGGAAACGCCCGATCATCCCCGGGACGGTTACGCCCTCGCTGTGGCCCCGAGAGCAGGGGTGACAGAAGCCTGGTCACGGGGAGAGGGCGACAGCAGCACGCCTGCGGGCGGGGTCTCTCCGGCAGCCCCGGCGACCGCGGGACCAGACAGAAGTGACGACGCTCCCGACGAGGCCTCCACTGACACGGGTGGCAGCCGGCGCCCCACACGGCAGAGCCCGGCACCGAGGCTTTCCAGGTTGGGGGCTGTGAGGTCCCGGCACACGGGGACAGAGCCCGCGCACAGCAGACCCAGTCGTGAAGCCCACCCCGCCCGGGGCCCGTCAGAAGCCGAGGGCCCGGGCTTCGAGGCCGTTCTGTCATTTCTCCTGCTGTTTCGTAGTCGCTTTTGGTAAGTGTTTCTGTTGCTTAGAACTGCACGGCGACTCTAGGAACTCGATAACTTGCTTTTTTCCCTAATTGTTGCTTTCACAATTCTGGCACGAGAACGAGCCCCTGGTCAGCCCTCGCCTCACCCCAGACTCACTGCAGAACCTAAAACGTTAACCTCCCAACGGGCCACACGGGCCCCCCCCGACGGAAACGAGCTTGCTCGGCTCTCGGACCCACGCTGCTTCGGGGGACGCGTGTCGCGTCCCGAGCTTCGTTCGCTACAGGGACTAGAGGACGGGCAGGGCCCCTAACGTCCCCGCAGGGCCGCTCCCTCTGAACTGCTGCAGTCGAGCGGCGCTGGCGCAACTGAAGCTGGACCAGAAAGGCCCAGGCTGCGGGGCAAGGGCCCCTCCTGGGGGCGTCGCCCTGGCCCTGGGACAGGCCGGGCAGGGCCTCGTGTCCCAGAGCAGCCCCAGCAACGAGGCGGCGCGCGCGTGTGGGGTGGGGCAGGACGGAGGGGAGACGGCGGGACGGGAGGAGAGGACAGGATGGAGGAAGAAAAGAGGAGAGACGGGACCTGGGAACTGGAAACGAGGCCGATGCAGAAAAAAGCGAAGGAAAAACAACAAAACAAAGAAAACGGCTCTTTTACCTTCCACGGGGGGCAAGGGAACGTGAAATGCTACAGGGAAACAAACAGGAACGAAGAGTCGAGCCGAGGGTCAAAACGAAAGTCACGCCAGGCCGGAGAACGAGGTCGCGGCCAAAACCTGGGCTGACCAGGAGGGCCCCCCGGCCCCTCGCACACCCCCAGGACCAGCGCCGGGGCCTCTGGGCCCCAGACCTCGCTCCTCTGAACACCTCAATCCTCACGCGCAGGCCCTCGGCACAGAGTCCCACGCGGAGGTCGGGGGCGCCGGCTGTCAACAGCGCCCGCCCGCCCGCCACGACGGGGCTGCGCCCCCAGACGAAGGCTGGGCTGGCGCGGTCGCCCGTCCCTGAGGGCCCGCCAGCCCCGCGGACTCACTGTTCTGGGAGGAGCTCCGGGGCTTCCCGATGTATCTGAGGAGGGGGTTCCGCTTCCTGTCCTCCAAGGCGTCCTTGTCCTTCTTGGAGTTGCTGCTCTGCTGAGGTGAGAACCGGGGCTCGGAGCGGGGCCCGACACCCAGGCCACCGGCCACTCTGCCCCCGCCCCGGAGGCCGGGGGCAGGCGGGAAGCCAGACACCGCAAGAGGCCTCCCCCAGGCTGGCCGGCGTGGGGAGCCACGCCCAGGGAGGCGGCTTTCTGGGGTGGCCCTGTCACCTTCTTGGTCTTCGGGAAGAAGGGGAGCCACTTGTCCTTGTCAGGGGCCTTCTCGGCTGTGCTGGACGGCCGCGCCTCTCGGAGCCGGATGCCAGCGTGGCTCATGTAGGCATTGAGGGCCAAGGCCATGGTGGTGCTGGAAGACAGGTGGGCGCTGACCCCGAGCTCAGCCACGTCCCCGTCAGCAGGCAGTGCCCAGCTGCTGGCTGCGTCCCCACGGCCACCCAGCAGGCGGGCCGGGGTGGCGTGGGCAGGGTGCTCAGAGCGAGGCCTGGAGCAGTGTGTGGGTGGCCGTGGGCAGAGGCAGGCCGGGGGTCTCGGCTGCATGACCCGGGGGGCTGTGTCCTTTCTGAGCGGTTCTCAGAGCCGGGGTGGGGCCCAGGGGAAGGACACGTGGGACCCTAAAGCAGAAGCGCAGCAGCTGTGGGCGGGCCTGCGGGACGGAGGGGCCCGGTCATCCTCAGGCATGGGGGGGGGCTGAGGAAAGGGGAGAGACGCCAACCGCCTCTGCCACGGTGGAGGCCCTGGGCCCTCCCACCCCAAGTGTGAGCAGCAGAAGGGGGGCCGCCTGGGGGCCCCAGGGGCCAGGCACGAGGCGGGCAGAGCTCTGGGCTGAGGCTCAGGTGCTCAGGCAGGCAGACAGGATGTCCACTGCGGGCCCGCCCTGGCTGCCCTCTCCGCCCACCCCATCACGTGCTCATCTCAACGGCGGCTGCTGACCAACAGCCCCATCCGCAGGCTGTGAACACTGGCCCCGTGTGCCCGGAGGGGGCGTGCGGGACGGCGGCTGCCCAGGGCCAGTGTGGGCGGGCGAGGGGTGTGGTGGGGATGGCAGCTGAGGCGCGGGCCCTGTCCCAGGCAGTGACCCCGAGCCTCAGGGCCTCGTGACTGGGTGTGCGATGGTGGCACCTGGGGGCAGCGTGGGGCAGAGGGCGACCCTACCATGCGGGAGACCCTGTGACGGGCAGAGGTAGGGAGTGCAACACTCAGCCCCAGTCCTGTCCACTGCGGAGCCACAGGGTCACTCACCTCCTGTCCTCCTCGTACTTGGACCTGGAACCAAAGAAAGAGCAGGTGGCGCAGGGGCTGCAGACTGGCATGGGGAGGCCCTTCCCGAGAGCGGGTGGGACTACGGGTCAGGGTTCTGGTGGCCCCGAGGACCCTATCAGCAGCTATGACACCGGCCGAACCAGGTCCCTTGAGCTAAAGGAGGGGGAGGCGGAAAGGCCGGCCTCGGAAGCCGGAGGTGGCACCTGCTGTGCTGCCCGGAGCTGGAGGAGTGACGCGGGGCCGGGGCGGGGCAGAGAGCAGACGGCGCCCGAGGCCTCATCCGAAGGTGCCACCTCCGGAGGTGACAGGAGGCCAGCACGCGGCTGCTTCAAACAGAAGCCCCCGTGATGGGCGCCCGCAACGTCACAGCCCCGCGCCGGTGCGCGGCGCCCGGGCCTGGCGAGGGCGCAGGCAGGCTCTGCCTCCCCCGACTCCGAGGGGCTCGGAGGGCCGCGTGCAGGGTGCCTTCCCTGTGCGGCCCTCCCCAGACGCCACTGCCGGCCCAGACCCCCGGCCCCGTGTCTAGGCACCGTCTCGAGCCCGGACCGGAGGCGGCGGCTCCTGCAGGACCGCGCGCGCCCGTCCTTTCCGCGGCGCAGGTCGGAGAAACGCAGAGTCTCCCCGGACGCCCCTAGAGAAACCTCCCTGGCTCCACCGTCGACAGATGGAGGACGGACACTCGCACGCAGCCCCGGCCTCCGCTGCGCTCCCGCCCGCGCCCCGGCTCCGGGGGCCGCCCGGCACCCCTCGCCCACACCGGGCCTCGTAGCTCGGACGGCTCCACTCGGGACGGAGTCCTCGCCCCGTCTGCTGGCCCTCCGGGGCCCCCGCCACCCCTCGGACTCCAGCACTTCCTCCCTCTCCGGGGCCACACGCGCCGAGGACGGTCCCACTCCCCCTGGCTGCTCCCGCTGCCTGGGCTGCCCTCCCCCATGCCCTCAAGGATACCCCCCCCCTTATGAGCAACGCACCCCCCAGGCTGCCCCCCCCCCGCACGCGTCCCCTCCCCCCGCGGACTCTGACTTCCTTCTCCGTCAGGCGCTGCTTCCTCTTCCCCCCGCGGCGGCACGAGCCCCACGAGGAGCAGGCCGGGCGCACAGTAGGGCCTCCGGAAATGCCCGCTGCACCGGCAAAGCAGCACAGTGGGGCCTAGCCCGGCTTTTGCTGTCTTACAGATGAGATGGCTCGCCCGAGGCCGCATGGCTACCGCGTGCAGCAGCAGCGCTGGGGGCGGAACCTGCTTCTAAGCCCGACGTGTCCCCACAGCCACCTCAGGGGCCGCGACCCCGGAGAATGGGACTGGGGAGGAGTGGCCCGGCAGGCGTGCCGGGGGCCCCTCCAGCAGCCGGCCAGCCCTGTGCCCCTCGGGAGGGGCTGCACCCGCTGGGACGGGGAGGCGGGCCGAGCAGGGCGCCTCGGCATGGCAGTCAGCAACCCCGTGACTGCCAGGAGCCCCGGGCTCTGACCACCCCCGAGACAGCCGCAGTGCGGGGGGTGCCGGGGGGGTGTCGGCCCGGCACGTGCCCGCCTGTGGGGGGCCCAGACTTACAGAATGTCTCCCAGGGCGTCCAGCTGCCTCTCGGCCACTTGGCGCTCTCGGCCCGGGTCCCCATCCAGCTCCAGCAGGTCGTTCTCTCCGTACAGGCTGCCCAGGCCCAGGGTGCGCCGCGTCCTGCGCGGGAGACGCAGACGAGTGTGCACGCGCGCGCGGCGGGCGCACACCCACGCGTCGCGGGGGGCCGCACGGGGCGGGGGCGGGGGCGGCCACCTGTAGTCCTGCATCTGCTCCTGGATCTCGGGCATGGCCGCCTCCTGGGCCTCGGAGAGGGCGGCCCGGATGTCCTCGCTGCTGCGCAGGCGCGACTCTGCCGGGGGCGAGGACGGGGACAGAGGCCGTGCTGGCTTCTGTACTGTTATCCCAAGTGGCCCTGGTGACCGGCCAGGCTGAGGACTCCCCCATCGCCCGTTTCCGCTCTGACCGCACAGCTCAGACAGGCCGCGTGGAAGGGCGGCAGAGGCGAGCCCAGGCCTCTGGAGCATGCCGCGTCCCCGCGTCCCCACGTGACGAGCTCCACCCGGCAGTGGAGGGGGGGCTGTGCCCGTGGTGTCAGCTCTGCCCGCCGGGCTCGGCCGCCTCCTGGGCGCCCAGGACGAGATGGGCCCCGGCGGAGATGGGGTGACCCACGAACCAACTTACCGACCTCGGCCTGTACCGACGGTGGGACGCGCACTCTCAGCGGCTGCAGAGCGGAGTGGGGCAGAGGCGGCGAGGTCACACTGGGCTGTGGCACACGCACCGCCTTCCCTCCGTCGCCCGAGCTCCCCGCCACCTCGGCCCCGCGGCGCCGAGGCTGGGGTGAGGAGCGGCCTCGGAGGCGGTGGGCGCCGCGTCCGCCACCCCCAGGCCCGCGGGCTGCAGGCCCGGCAGCTGCTCCAGAACCGCGCGGGCTCCCTCGGTCGCGGGGAGCCGCCTGGCCGGGCTGCCTGGAGGACTCCCAGGGGGAAGCGGCCGGTCACCGCACTTCAGCGAGCACGACGCTCTGGCTTTTGCTCCGAGCACCAGCAGCTGGATGTGGGGACAGCCCCCTAACAGCTGAGAGGGGGCGAGTGGGGCTCCAGCCTCCCCCACCCGAGACCCGCTTAAGAGCAAAGACGAACACGTCGAAGAAAAACGGTTCAGTTCACGACCCCTTAGCCCTAGTGGTTTGCTGACACCGTCAGGTCGTCCTGGGGTTAGTTTCGTCGACGAGATTAGCAGGTCCCTGGCAGGCACCAGCCAGCAGGACCCTGCCACACGCCTGGAAGCCCGTCCAGATGTGGCTCATCCGCCCCCTCTCCGGGGACCCTGCCTGTGGGCCGTCAGGGCGAGCCCGACGGGCTCACTGGTCCCACCATCGGGTCTCTGGCCGGGGATGGGGGGTCACTGGGCCTTGCTGCCACCTCTCCTGGGGGCATCCTGCCTCAGCACTCGGCATGAAGGCGGGTTCGGGGGGATCACTGCTGGACCAGAACCCGGGTCCCAGCCTCTCAGCCTGCAGCTCTGGGAACCTGTCCGCCTTCGGCCTGGACGTCTCACTGAGCCTTCCCTCTGCCTCCGAGTGGCCCAAAGAGGAGGACGCAGTTGTAACCCAACCCGCGCCTGCCTCACCGCATTTTTCTCGAGGAAAATGGTCCAGATGTCCTTCCCCAGGCTCCGCGAGTCCTTGGGGTTTGTCTGCTGATAAACGTCCACGCACAAGTAGAAGAGCTGGGGGGAGAGAGAGTAGGTTAGAGCGCTGGTCCGGGACCAGGAGGGACTTCACCCCCAGGGGACAATCGCAATGTCCAGACGCCTGGGGAGGTGTCCCCGCTACCTGCGGGTGGAGCCCCGCGACACGGCTAAACTTCCTGTATCGCACAGGACGGCCCCTACAGCCAACGGTCCCAGAGCGGAGGCGGCGCCAGGCTGTGCCCGTGCGGGCGCGTGGACCCTCGCGGGCAGCATGCCCGGCTCTGGGTCCTGGCCACGCTTAGTACGTCGTGTCCTGTACTTGCGCACGGACGGCGTTCTGGGGTCACGCTGTTATTTCCCTGTCGCCAGTGTCCCGTCTCCGTTCCGCAGTGCTGCCCGGGCACAGGCATGGGGACCTCACACACGGGCGCTCCGCGAGCACGAGCACGTGGCCCCGAGAGAAGAGCCCGCAGCCCCGCCTGGGGCAGGAGGCTGGTTCTGGGGACGCGGCCTCCACCTCTCGCCCTCGGCCCCTTCCTGCCCAGCCGTGGGACAGCGTCTGGGCGCCAGCTCAGGCCCCTGGCAGCCCTCGGCCCTGCTCGCCATGCCCTCCGCATGCTTCCTCGCAGCGACGCCCTGTCTGCGAGGGCCACTCTCCCAGCTCCCCTGTCCGCCGCTGTCATTCTCAGAAACCTCCGGAAGACCAGCTCCTCCGAGCCGGCCCCATTTTCCTGCTGCTCCTGTGAGGTGCCTCCCCCGCCCCAAGCTCCCCCTTTCTATCCTGTCCGTGTCCCCGAGATGCCCAGCGGGGCCTGTGGGCCTGAGCAGGACAGAGGCCAGCGACATGCCGAGCACGAGCGGGTGCTCGGGGGCAGCAGGCACCACTGACGTACCAGGGGGCTGGGGTCGGCCTGCGAGAAGATGTAGCGCAGGAACACCCCCAGGTGGGCCGGCCGCGACTTCAGCCTCTCGAGGTCCTGGAAGATGGTGTCGCTCTGGAAGGGACATGGACGCGGGAGGCTGGGTGGCTGGGAGGGGGGGCCCAGGCGCTCGGGCTGCCCCCGCCTTGTGCCCGTGCGGCTGCCCCGGGGTTTCCTGGCCTCGGCTTCCTCCCCACGCTCCCCCCAGCCGCTGCCCGCCAAGCTGCTTCGAGGCGAGAGCAGCTGGTGCCACCGGAGAACGAGGAACAGAGGAAAGCAGGAACCGTCACCTCGCTGTTGAGGCAGCCCGGCTCGTAGTCCTCCTCTGGGCCGATGATCAAGGGTTTTGCGTCCTGATCGGCGCCCTGGGGAGGGAGTGGGGTGCAGACAGGAGAGGCTGGAGGACCGGAGAGCCGTGTGCAGCGACAGCACAGCACGGACAGGGCCGCATGCGCCTGGCGAACGCGGCTCCCCGCCCCGTCTCAGGGGACAGAGGACCACTGCCACCTGCAGGAAGTGACCGCGCAGGCGCGGCCGCAGCGCAGCGGGCAGCGGGGACGCGCTCGCTTCCTGTTTGCACAAGACCCGAGGGAGCGCCAGCCTGAACTCACCCCTGCGAGTCCCGGGGGCCTCGGCCCACTCTGCAGGCGGCCGGGGGCCCGGCTCCGCCTCAGCACGAGGGGACACGGCTGCCCCTCCCTGGGCGTGGCCTCGGTGCCCGTCGCGCCCCAGACCTCTCGGCCTGGCTTCTCCCCGGCCCGAGCCAGTGTGCACTTCACCCAGAGCGGGGAGCACGGGGATGAGCCCCACCGCCCAGACCTCTGCCCGGCCAGATTCCCACTCGCTTCCCCTGCCCTCATCACAGGTGATGCCCAGCAGGGTGCAGGGGGAACGCGGGAGACGGTAGCGCACGCCACCCCTGTCCGGGCCCGAGACGCCCTCCAGACACTTTCCCCGACGGTCCTCACTTACTCTCCCGGGAGTCTACAGAGTCCGTGCCCCGCAGCTCCGGGTCACAGAGTGTGAGACCCAGAGGGTACCCCAGGGAGCTGAGGCTGGCACTCGCCGACGCGGGAGCACGGTGTGCCACGTCTGGCTCCAGACACACAGCGAGCACTGTGCTGTCTGAACCGTCGGGGGCTGGGGTCCCCAGGGGGTGTGGGGTGGCTCTATTCCACTCCGAAAGCTCTAGGTTTTTGCTTGTTTAGGGAACAACTTCTTCTTTAAGTCGTTACAAATGTGTAATTAAAAAAAAATTTTAAAAGCCCCCCTGAGGGAGGTGGGGGCCCGGCCTGTCCCAGCGGCTCTTCTCCGGCCTCCATGAGGTTCTCCCGGACCCGTCCAGCCCAGAGCCCGAGGCCCCAGGGCAGAGTGGGGCGCAGGCCGCTGATGGGAAGGGTCCCGGGGCTGAGCCCCTATTTCCTAAACTAGGGTGCCAAAGGTCTGGGGTCGGAAAAGGTCCGTTAGAGAAAGAGAAAACTGGAAACGAGCATCCTGGGGAAACAGGCCGCCTCCCCCGCATCCCGGGGGCACCGCTCCCTGGCGGGGGGAGCCAGGCTCCCTGCCCCCGCTTCTCCGGCTGCGGGTCCACCTGGGCCCCAGCCTGGTCTGGGAAGGGGGCAGGGCGGTCTGGACCACTCACCTGGTCGCCGGGTGTGTCCGGGCCCTGCCACTTGTGGTGCTGGGCTACCTTGGCCGTGGTCACTGGGGAGGTCCGGGGACTGTCCAGGCCAGGGTCTGACAGCACCGAGCCCCGATTCGCCAGAGACTGAAGGACAGAGGACTCCGTGAGTGGGGAGGCCTCCCAGAAGGCCCCCTGGGCTTGGCTCACCTGCTGGTGGCAGCCACCCTGTCGCCCAGCCTGAACTCAGTGCCTACTGTGCGCCTGGCCCTCTGCTGGCCCTGGTCCCCGCATGCGGGTTCTCACGCAGCCCCCTCCCACTGTTCACACGAGGACGCTCCGGGGAGCGGTCACCAGACGTGCAGGACGGCAGAGCTGCGCTGTCACACTTGGGGGAAACAACAGGCGGGATGTCTGCGATCCTGCGTTTGGAACCCAGAGCAGAGGGACCAAGGCCCTTGGAGCCGGGACACTGCACACGCACGGTCACCTCTGCCGGCACCCACCTCGGCGACGGAAGGAAAGCGTTCTGTCCCGGAGTCCAAGCCACTGTCCCCGTCCTGCGACCCCAGGGAAGGCAGGCCTGAGGAGGGAGCCGTTCTCACAGTGAGGGCGGGAGAGGCCCGCCCTCCCCTCCTGTCCCCAGGTGTCTTCACCTCTCGTCTCGCGCTCTAGGCCTGCCTCTCACCTCCTCCCGCCCGTGCCCGAGCTCAGACTCCGCGGCTCCCCCCGCATCCCGTCTTTCGCTGGCACTTAGCCCGGGGCCCCTGGCCACACGCTCACTCCTGCAGAACGACCTGCGTCCGCCCCCTCACTGCTGTGTCCCAGGCGCCACTGTGCTTTCTGTCCCCGACTCTGGCTCACGGAGAGGGGACAAGAAAGAGACCTGGACCAGGACGTGCCAGAGAGGAAAGGGGGCCGGGGTCACGCACCTTCTGACGGTCTCTGGCTGTTGTCACCGCAGAGTGGAAGCATGTCCTAGAAAGAAAGACGCCGAGGGTGGGCGATGCCATCGCCCTCGCCCCAGTTTCCTCCCCGACCAACCCGCCGGCCCAGCAGCCTCGGCTGCTTCGCTGTGCAGTTTTGAGGGGACAGTGACCCCTAACGGTGGACAGGGAGCGTCGCCACGGCCAGAAGCGAAAGGCTCCCTGGAGCCACAGGCCTGACGCAGGAGTCGGTGGGACAGAGAAGGAGAGTCCTGACGCCAGCAGGAGAAGCTCAGGTGGGTGACCCGGGGCACGTGGACCCTGAAGGCGCTGGCCTGGGCCAGGACCGGCCAGCGTGGGGCCACCCTGATGGGGCGGCCTCCGAGGCTGCAGGTTCTCCTGCCTCCGGGCCAGAGCCCAGAGGCACGGCGGGGGACATGCGCCCGGCAGGCGCCCGGCGACCCAGGCAGGCGGAGCGTCTGGGCTTCCACCCGACGAAGGACGGCACGGCCGCTCTGCCGTGCCCCCGTGTGCGAGGGAGGGTGCCACCTCCCCAGGAGGTCGACCACGCGACACTGCAGGCTCCTTCGGAAAACCAGAGCCGCAGTCCGAGTCCCAGGCTTTCCGACCCAGACGCTCCAGCAGAACCATCCTCAGATGGGTCCTTTCGGCAAACGCTACTCGCCGAGACGTGAAAGCCCCCGGGAAGCGACCTCTCGTGGGAAGGACTGAGGCTCCCGGGACGGGAGTGACACCCCGGGAGGCAGCGCCCGCCGGGACGGGCCGGGCACGCGTTCCTCGGCTGGCCGCGCGGAGCAGCTGCCTCTTTAGGGGCAGGTCGGGGGGGCGCTGCCAGGCGGACACGAGGGCCCGGGCGCCGGGCCGGCCTGACGCCGGAAGCCTCGCCTGCGCGGCCCCTGCAGGCGCCAGGGCTGCGGCCGCCGCCACTCACCAGCCCGCCGCCGGTCCCCTGCTGGATCTTCTGCTGCAGCTGCGTGACCCGCCGCCGGGCGCCCTCGATCTGCTCCTCCAGCTGGCTGCCGGGGCTCTGGCTCTGCGCCTCGCAGATGCGCTGGGGGCGGGCGGGGCCGTCAGGTGCGGACGGAGGGCGTGCGGTGACCCCGACCACGGGGAGGGCGGGGTCTCCGCCTCCCAGCGGGAGCACCTTATTGCACCCCCGCGCAGGGGCCCAACGAGGTGCGAACAGTGAGAAGCGGACACGTGAGGCAGCTGGGAAGGGAGACGGCCGTGGCCCCCCGGTGTCCCCCGACCCTCGGTGCCCGTCCAGGCCAGCACACGGGGAAGCGCCCGAGACCCCTGCATGTGGCGAGGACCGTCTGGGACGAGGGCAGAGGCGCGGGCTGGGAGGCCACCTGCTGAGCCCGCGTGCCTCGCGTTACGTGGGGACGCCAGCACCTGCCTCCGGGGTGGCCGGGGTGCCCAGCGGGGCGCGGTGCCCGGGGCGCAGTCACGGGCTGAGCGCGGGGCAGCTCACGCGCCCCACTGCACAAGGCTGTCGGGGTAACTGGACACTCGGGGTGCATGTTCTCCGAGCCGCCCAGCACCCTCTGGCAGGAACGCGCTGTCCTTCGCCCTCCACGCCGGGCACGCCCCCACCCTCCGTCCCTCCACGTTGGGACGCCAGCCCGACCTTCTTCACCCTTGCCAGCTCCCTGCCTCCGCCTGCGAGTGCTGAGCGTCCGGTCAGGGGGAGCCCCTCGCTCGGATCCCCCTCCTTTCACGGCCACGCGTTCCCAAGCAGGAGGCTGCCTCCCCAACGTTCAAGGGGACCCCGAGGGCCCCGTGGCCTCATGCGACGCCTGTTCCTGGCCTCCTGAGTCTTCCCGCCTGGGAGGGGTGCTCCATGCAGAGAGGAGGCAGCCCCGCCTTGAAGGAGCACGAATAACCACGGCAGCACCAGAGGCTGGCACCACGGGCTCTGCCCCCAGCTCCTCTCTGCGCCGGCGCCCTGGGTGACACCATCCAGTCCCTCTCGACACCAGCTCTGTGCTGGGGACACGCTCCTGTCTGTTCCGGCCCTGCCTGCTCCGGTGCTCGGAGAAGGCCTTTCACCTGATGGGCCCAGGGGACCCTTGGCTCGGTGCCCCCTGAATCTCGCTCCATCGACGGCGTCACCATCCAGCCGGGTGCCCAAACCCGGCGTCACCTTTCACTCCCGCCCCCGACTGAGAAGCTCCACCGATCCGACTCCGAGGCGTCTCCCGCCACCACCCCGACTTCCTGACCGCTCCGCCCCGCCGGGCTCTGTTCCCAGGCCCGCCACCCACGGGGCTGGCCTTCGCCTGCCCGCCCCTCCTTCCTTCCCCCCCCGACCCGTCCCCGACACCTACACGATCAGTTCCGACGGACTCCGAGTTTCCTGTCCTCGTGTCCCCTTGTTCCCCACAACCCGCCTCACCGCTCGCGTCCTGTCTACGTGTCCACCACCTGATCGCCACCCACGAGGTGTCACTCTGCTCTGCTTCCGCGGGCCTGCGCCAGCTCCTCAGTGGCCCTGGGGTTTACCTCTTAAGGTTCTGCGTTAGCGGGCGTGGTCTGCCACGCCCGGCACGCGCACTGGCGGACGGCGCAGAGCAGGCGCCGCTGTCCTCGGCGGCGACCTTACCTGTAACTCCCTCTCCTCCTGCCGCAGCATGTCCCGAAGGATCTGGGTGGCATGCTTCTGGAATTCGGGATCCTGAGGATGGAGGATAAGACAGTGGTGACAGCTCAGTGGCCTCTCCTCCGCCTGGTGGCCATCGGGCAAGGAGCCAGGGGTAGGAGCGGGGACGGGGGGTGGGGAGCCGGGGCACACGCACGGCAGGGGCACTGGGCCTCAGCGAGCGTGCGTCTGCCATCAACCCCGCCCCAGCTTTCCAGCCTCTGGGCCTCGTTGGCCCCGTCCGCTGTCCAAGGGGAATATCCCGCTCCCTCCTCTCGTCTGCATCTCCACCTCCTCTAACCCCTCCCACAGCTGTCCCTGGTCCTCGGCATCTCCCTACTCGTCTCTGTCCGTCCCCGACCCCCCTCTAGATGCAGCTCCACATGGCTCCTCCAGGAAGCCTCTCCCCACCCCGAGGTCCGAACCCGTCATGATGACCGGCAAACGTGGCCCAGCCCTGCCTGGGGGTGTGTAGGCTTGGCCCCCTCCCCCCACAGGAGGCGACCCTCACAGGGCCTCCCCGGAGTCGTCCACACGGTCAGGCACACGCTGCGGTCGGCAAACCCGTCTGGCTTGTCTCTGCTCACAGTGGGCGCTCCCTCTACCCGGCTCTCGTCCTGGTGAGGGGCATCCGAGGGCCAGCGAGGCGAGGGCAGGAGCAGGAGGACCTTACCTGCAGCAGTCTGGGCCCCGTGACGCGCTGTGCAGGGGGCAGCGGTGGTGGTGGGGGCGGCGGGGGGGCCGCAGGGGGGGCCCGGGGAGCTCTGGCTGTGTCTTGCTGGGGACCAGAGACGCCGACGGCCGAGGGTGAGGAGCCCAGGAGGGTGAGCGCGACGTAGGCACCGGCTGGGGGACGGACAAGGGCCTGCTTGGTGGCGTTCTGTGCAGCGGTGACCGAGCCGAAAGGAGGGTCCTTTCCCGCCCCGTTCACCACGCCTGTCCTTCTGCAGACGACGTCCCTCACGTGCAGCGACCTCACCCTCTAATCCTGCTCGTCTCCCCGTCCACGCACAGACCCCAGACACATTCCACCCGCAACTACCTGGGATCGCTCTGGGGGGCTCCCCCCTCGGCCCGTGCCCTCCTCTGTCACACCCCAGGGCGCTGCTGCCTGGCCCACGGCAGCTCCAGCCTCCCCCCCAAACCCCCACGCCCTCGGCTCTCCTGGTGCACCCCTTCTGTTTCATTCCCAACTGCAAACGACATTTTTTAGTCCCCAAACGAGGAACGAGTGAGGGTCGGTCCGTGAACAGTCCGTGAGCGAGGTCTGCTCTCGGACGGTCTAACTGGGGGCGCCAAGACGGGGTGAAAAGAGGGTGCTGACGAGAGGCTGGCAGGGCCCGCGCCTGAAATGCCGGCAGGGAGCTGCGGCCGGACACGCGACAGCCCGTCGAGGTTTGGGACGTGACGCGGCTGCTGCCACGCCCGAGAGGGAGCCCAGGCTGACAGCCCCCACCGCCTGGCCGTCGGCCCCCTCCTTTTTAGGGGTCGGCTCTCAGCAACTCACACTTGATGAGCTTCACCACCTCCAGATGCGAGCTGTTGGTCACCATGGTGCCGTTCACCTGTTGGGGGACAAACGATGCTGAGCAACGGGGTTTGAAAGCCGGGGCCTCCTACGAGGCGCCATCCCAGTGTCCCCCAGGCGCCTCTGGTCGCCTCCTCAAAGCCACACGGTGCATCTGCTCCTGCTCGTGCCAGCCCCGTGCCCTGTCCTCCCAGCTAGTCTGAGTCTGCGACCGTGCGTGCGTCACTCCCTCGCTTCTGGCGTCGGCTCTTCCAGCCAGCAGCCTGCACTCCTGCTGGCGGACCCCGGGCTCCCTCGCCCGGGAAGAGGGCTGTTCTCACCCCAAACGTCCTCTCGGCTCTGGGACTCTGCACTGCAGAAGAGTAAGCCAGGGACTGCAGTGAGAGGTGGCAGCCCGGAGCCAGCGCTGAGTGCAGGCGGCGCACCCCCCGGGACCGGCGGGACCCGGCACCTTCCTCTTCACCGTTTTGCTCAGCCGTGCAATGGGAATAACGAAGTCTGTTCTAGAAGCTCGGCTACTCGTGAGTCGAGAAAGGCCGAGAGCATGGAACCGGGTACCTTGGTCGCCGCCCACCGGCCCGGCGCTCACCGGGCCCACAGTGCGGGGCGCGAGCGCAGGGCCCCTCACCTTGATGATCCGGTCGCCCTCCTTCACTCCGGCTTTCACGGCCGCTCCTCCTGCAAGAGGCGGGTCCGTCAGCGGGGCCCGCCACCGTCCCGAGGGCCACCGAGTGTCTCATCACCCCCTCCAGCGTCTCCTCACGACCGCGCTGAGACCCCGCGGGGGCACCGCAGGGACAGGCTGACGCGGAGCCGGGTGGCCCCCTGGCCCTGCGCCCGCTCTTCCTGCCACCTGGCCCGGCAGCGGCAGGTGTGCTTCGCGTGGACGCGCCCGCGGCGCTCTCACTATCCGGGGAAGAACGAGTGTCACACGAAACTGTCGACGTAGAGGACCATGGAGAGGAGCACCGAGGCAGGGTTAAAGCCCGAGCTTTCAAACGGGCTCGCAGGCCTCGCGAGGCCCGCACGAGGCACTCTGGGGGGACACGGCACCGACGACGGTGACGGCAGCGGCTCTGCGCTCCGCTAGGGGACTGTCTCAGGCCACTCGCCGCTTCCCCCTTTCCGGCGGGCGTGACGCCGAGCGGAGCCCGCCTGCGCCTCCCGGGTGGGCGCCCACGGGGCCCCGGGGGGGGGGAACTCAGCACCGTGGGTTGTAACGGGCGCAGCGCCCGCCCGGGAGCGTGCGGAGCACGGATGCCGACGCGCTGGCGGGCAGCACGGACATCACGCTTCTTCTGAACCCGCCCGGGACGACGAGCCCGTCTGCGGGCTGCGTCCATCTGCCCCGAACCCAAGCCGCGGCGCGCAGCTCCATCACGGCGACGGCTGCGCCGCACTCCGGCTCCTCCCGTGGAGTGGGCCCGGAGGCCACCCGCACGTGCGTGTTGCGTCCACGGGGCACAGCTGCCCCCTGGAACCGAAGGCGGGGGGTGAAGAGCCCGCGTGCCCGAGACACACGACGCGGCCTCTGACAACCCAGCGATGGAGACAGCCCGCACCCTCAGAGCTGAGGAGCTGGCGCGGGCCGCAGACTGCAGTGACCGTGGACTCGCCGGGGACCCTGCACAAAGCCTACTCCCGGGCCCAGCCGGAAAGCGGTTCGGGACCCCGGGCTGGGCCAGGACGGACGGTTTCAGCCATCGCTGCCCTGGGCGCTGGGCACGGACAGAGCGTACCGCGCTCTGAGGAGCGGACGGTAAAACTGCCGTGTCACACTGACTTCCGAGCCAATCCAAAGGACATCTCCTCGACACGCGCGCGCACACACGTCCCCAAACCCGCGTCTGCTGGAGCCACGCCTCCGATCTGCCCTCTGTGGCCTGACCCTGCTCAGGCCTGGGGGAGGCTGAGGGTCCCTGGAGGGGCCCCCAGGCCGGCTGGGCCAAAGAGCCTGCAGGGGCAAGCACCGCGGGCGCGGCCACCAGCTCCCATCTCCTGGCCCGGGGCCTCGCGAGGATAGGGCAGCGGGGGGCAAAGGCACTTTCTCGGAGCCCGGCCGCGGGCGTGTCAAGTCACAACGGCAGCCGCGATGACTGAGGTGCCTGCAGGCCACGCGCCTCCTTCTGGGTCACAGAGGGGATGTCCCCTTTTCGCCATTCCCGCACACCAATCCCAAATCTTCCCCAGGAAGGAGAAGGGGGCGTCTTCCCCTTCCCCTTTCGCGCTGTGCTTCGTGTGAGGTGCCAGCCATGCTCGCCATGCTCCACACCATGCTCCACGTCACCAGGCCAAGCCCGGGCGCTGACTGCCACCTAGCCCTCTGGCACACTCGCTTCAAGCTCCCCACTCCCACCCCCCACCCCTGCCTTCCTCAGCCCAGGTCACTGACAGCGAGGACCCTGCCACCTGGCTGCAGGGCCGCACCCGGGTGCCTAGTTGGCTACTTGGCTGGTTGCTGGGGGGGGGGCACACGTGGTTTCATTTCCGTCCCAGACTCCTCCCGAAGTCTCACTTCTTCAGGGAAGGCTTCTCAAACTGGCAAGAATGGCTATGGCTCGAGCCACAGACGCCCCGGAGGCCGTTGCCTCCCGCGCTGCCCGACACCTCGGCACCTTCGGGGAACTCACTGCTGAGCGCTGCGCCTGCAGGTCTGGGGGGGCGGCCTGGGTAAACAGCTGCGGAAGGGGGTGAAGGTGACGGAGACGGGGTCCTGACTCCTCCATGGCTCCTGACCCACGTGAGGGGCCCCTGGGGGGCCTCCGGGCCTCTGCCCGGCGGCCTGTAGGTTATGCTGCTGCCTTTGCGCTTCCCAGCAGGCCAGGCGAACGTGGTGTCACCCCTGGGAATTCTGCCTGGTGGCTGAGCCCTGTGGGGACCTTCCCAGAAGCCCCAGGGACCCAGTTCTATAGCGACGCATCCACGCCCCGGGACTGCCCAGGCCCCCAGGGCGCGGCAGGCCACCGGCGGGCTCGGCGAGCACCCCTGTGGGCAGCAGGCCCCGGACTCACCAGGCCGCACCGACTGCACCAGGACCACGCGGTCCCCGCTGACCGTGAAGCCGAAGCCATGCTGGTCCTTCTGGATGATGACGCAGCGCTGAACGAGACCTGGGCACAGGTGAGAGAACGGGGCGGGCGGGCACTGTGGCCAGGTGGCGAGGGCGGGCGAGCCAGGGCTGACCCGGGAGCCCCGAGTTCCTCCTCCAGAAAACCAGGCTGGTCCCTCCACACGCCAGGGCCACCAGGCCTCCCTCAGGGGCGACTGCGCCACGCAGGGCGCTGAGCAGTGGGGCTCTCTGGACGGGCCCGCTCCTCTGGGTCCGTCTGGGTGCAAAGGGCAGGGCTGACGCCCAGTGCCGCAGCCTGAGCTGTCAAATCACGCCCAGTGGGCGCTTGCTGACGCGCGAGCAGCTCACGCCAGCCACACTGGCCAGACCCGGGGACGGGGGAAGGACGGAGGACGCCGCGGCTCGCAGGTACGTCTGCGCGCAAACGCAGAATGAAAGGGGAGGCTGGACCCCACGCCTGTGCTCGGGAAGGCGGCGTTTGTGGGGCTCGGCGTGCGTGGGGGTCGGTGCGACCGCTGCCCTAACTGCTCCGGAGTTAACTCCCAGGGGTCTGGGCCCTGATTCTGTGCCCTGTGAGGGGGCCCCTGCAGGTCTCTGAGCCCGTGTGCCTCAGCGTCCTCGCCGGTACACAGGGCTAAGACTACTTTTAGCGCCTGACACAAGGACGACGTGAGGCACACACGACGCGAGCGGGTTCCCGGAGGCTACCTGCTGTCTCAGGGGCGTCCGAGGGCTGGCGCTGGTGGGAGGGGCGCGCGCGGTCCGGTGCGGAGTCTCCCGAGGACAGGCTGCTCAACCTGGAAGGACACGGAGAACACGTCAGCGGGGGCACGGGGACCTGAGGCCTGGGTGCCGAGGCACCAACTCCCCCCCGCACGTCACCCACTCGATCTGGTGGGAGACCAGCTGTGTCTACGCCACAGCTGGGCGATGCCACCCAGAAGCCTGGGCTGGCAGGCAGGATCTCTAACACTCAGCACGGGTGGGGGGGACGGACACCGCGCGTGGGGAGCCGAGACAGAGACAAAACCGAGACCGAGATGTGCGCATCAGACCGCCGCCCGTTCCCTGCAGCAGGCCCCGCCGGGACAGGAAGACTGTCGTCCCGCCCGCCGGTCCTAACCGCTGTCCCACGCCCGTCCTGGCCACGTCTGGAGCGAGCGCTGCGCGCACTGCCGCCACGGAGGCAGCACCTGCCGCGTGAACGCTCGACAGGGCGGCGGTGTTCACAACGGGAGACGACGGGGACAGGCCGCAGGGCGTCAACGTGGCGACACCGGCCTGAGCCAGAGCAGGAGGCGGTGCGGCCGAGGCTGAGGGGGACAGGAGGGGCTGTGGCGCGGCGGCCTCGGGGGCTGGAAACGCCGCCTTTTCGTTCGCACCCTCAGGCTCTGACTCATGGGGAGGTGCTCTCCATCCGGGCAATGAGTCCGGCAAGCGGTCGCTGCGTTTGGAAGTGGGGGTCTTCCTCCCCCGCCCGCACAGGTGAGACGGCTTTTCGCCGGCAGAGGAAGGACGCCGAGGGAAGAGTGAGCGCGGGGCCGGGAGAGGAGGGAGGGGAACGAAACGAGCAACCCGGGGGAGGCGCGGAGCCGGCGGGGCCACGGGGGAAGCCCCAGGGCTGTCACTCGGGGCCGGATGGGCCGCAGGGCAGGCGGGCAGGCGCAGGGGGCCGCTGACCTACCCGCCATGTGCGGCTGGAGCCCTAGAGCTCCCTCCTGTCCCCGGGGGAGGACGCCGGTGCTGCCAGCCCTGTCCCCCCATCCGCCGCGGCTGCCAGCCCCGGCAGCAGCGGAAACGCGCGGCCCGTGTCTGCGGGCCGTCCGCGGGGCCGAGGGGCCATGAGGGCAGGGCGGGGGGGGGACGGTGGCCCCGGGCCGGACACAGCGGGGGCTCCTGGGACTACACCATGCACACGTCGTCCCCACTGCCACTTCCTAAAGCTGAGCTGGGCTGGCGTGCGGGGCCCGCACGGGCCAGCTCCCGAGTGTCAGCGTCGCCGTCTGTCTCTGAGTGCGTCCTCGCTTTCTGGCACCGAGAGGCGCCAGGCTCACTGTGCCCGCTCCCTCCGCCAGACCCGCAACCAGTCAGCTCTCCGGGGCCCGGGCCCCTCTAAGCGGGCGGGCTGCAGGTGCCCACTGCGACTGCGCCGTCGCGGCGTCTGGGCCGAGCGACAGGGCAGGAAACGTGGCTGGGCGCACACTCACGCCGAAGCCTCATCCTCCCCAAGCCCGTGGGCACCCTCCGTCCCCCACGGCCGGAACCCTGAGCCCACCGGGCAAGACACGCACTGGGTCATCTCGGGGGCACCGCTCCTGGACCCCGGCAAGGACGGACTAAGCCAGTTCCCAGTGTGGCCAGGCTGCGCCCCGTGACGGGTGTGGCGGCTCCGTCCGCGAAGGCCACTCTGAATTAACTCTCCAGGCTAGCAGCGCGGAGTGCACTTAAGTTTCCTTCCCACTTGCACTCCAGCTTGGCGTTTGCTCTCCCAGGCTTGTTTAAAACGGTCGGATCCTGACACAGCTGAACACCCCGGTGAAGTTTCACAAGTGGGACCAGTGCCCACGCCCCCCCAGACCCCTCCGCCCGCTCTGGTTCCACGGTTTCCTCTGTGAAGCTGGCCAGGACGCGTCCTCCTGCTCCCCTTCCCTCCTCACACCTCTCACAGCCCACATTCTCCACTTCCTGCGACCTCGCGGGGACTCTGCGTCAGCCACGGCGCCTTCCGTCCCCAGCGCCCCGCCTCCCACATGCCGGGCCCAGGGGCACCTCGCACACGCCCTCGGGCGGTGCCGGGCAAGCACGTGCTGGAAGCACCCTCCTGGGCCCGGCCTGGCGGGCACACGACATGCAAGGAAGGCAAGGCCGGGTGACGCTCCAGGCGGCAAAGGTGAAAACTGGGGACCAGCCTGCACAGCCCTTCTGCTCGTCCACGGGGGGCGCGCACGCGCGCATCTTAGTTGTCAAAATCTGAAAAGCAGGCCATTTCACCTTAAAGATGCGGGTTTCTGGGTTCTCTTGAAAAGGCAAAGTTCTGGCACCACTGGGCTGAGTCTCACGTGTGGCCACGGGCTGGAGCTGGGTGGTGTCAGCCCCCTCGACGGGAGGTTCCCGGTGGCTGGTCCCTGCCCCGCCCCCCGCAAACGCTCAGAGGAGCGACAGGCCTGGACACCCCTGTTCTGAGAGCGACAGTTAGGTTCCCGCTACCCGCCAGGCCCTGCACTGGGCGTCTGACGAGCGGCATCTCCCTGGTCACCTTGGACGCCTGGCCGGGCGCCCGCTTTCCGGCGAGGGAACAGGCTGAGCGGGGTTAGGGCGGCACGGACCGGGCCTGACACTGGGGCTGCACCGCCAACGGAAGCGTGTGCCCTGCAGCCTCACGCGGATCCACCCGGCCTCTGTCAGACTCCCCCGTTCTCAGACACGCACCTCACGCACGCACACGCGACGCGCGCGCACGGGGTAGGGGCTCACACACGTGACACGGACGGCAGGCGGGCAGGCTGCGGCCTAAAGCTCGCTGCGCGGTCCCCGGAGCCCCTCCCCGCGCCGGGAGCAGCGCTGCAGCAGGAGGGCGCGCCCGCCAGCCCTGAGCTCCAAAGTCCACGCTCACTGAACCCTGACCAGCCATGCGGGTTGGTCTCCTTATCGGCCAGGGTGGCGCCTTAAGCCGCCTCCTGCCACCCTAACTCTCCCAGGAGCCGGCCTCCGGGCAGACCTCCCTGACGGCTGAGGCGGGCACATGCGGCTCCTGGCCTCCGTCCCTACAGTGAAGGGGACAGGCCTGTCCTCAGACAGTCCCCGCTGACAAAAACAGGACACAGATGCTCCCCAAGAGCTTACGTAACTGAAGACATTTAGGGAAAAAAAGGACACAAATAAAAGCCGTTTGAGCAGAACCACAGAGCACAGTTGACGCTCCAGATGGTGCAGAAAAGGGCTGGATTTGGGCATCCGGGAAATCGGGGTGCAAATCTGGTCCTGCCTCTACTTCACCGTGGGCCCCGACGGCCACTCACGTCGGGCCTCTCATCTGCAAAACTAGGGGCGGACAGAGGGGACGTCTCTGGCCACGTGGCCAGGAAAGGCTCCCCTGTCACCCGGGCCACTGACTAGCTGTAGGGCAGCGTGTGGCGCGCTCGAGGCTCCAACCCCAGGACCCAACCCAGCAGGCCTGAGGCGTGGACTCTATTTTCGCTTTAACAAGTGGCCCGGCGGTGCCCCATTCAGGACCCCGGCTTGCGGAACTGTCAAACCAAGCCCCGTGGCTCCGAGGCTGTCGTCAGTTTCCCTCCGAGACCCGCTGAGGACGGCGTCTCGGTCGTCCCCGGAGCACCAGGCATTTCCACGCGGCGCCTGGCGCGCGGTGGGCACCTGCTCCAGACGCGTTCGCCGACGGAGCGCACACGTCCTTCTCTCAGAGCCGATGCGAGGACCGAGGGAGGAGCGTCTGTGACGTTCTCTGGAAGCGCTGTGGACCCTGAGAAGACGGCACCGGCTGAGGACACCCTGGGGTTACCTGGGCTCAAACTCAAACTCAAAAACCACAGACGCCCGGGCTCAGCAGCCATGTCTGAGCAGGGGCTCTCCTGCGAGCCGGCTGCAGGCGGAGGCCTGCGCGGGCCAGAGCCGTGTCCGGCCACCAGCGGGAGTGCTGTGACCACCAGGACCGGGACTTTCCCTCTGGACAGCATCTCCACTGCCCAACCAGGGCCGCTCCACTCTGACCAATCAGCACGGCACTTCCAGACCCATCAAACTGCGGGGACCCGGAGCCCCGCGGGAGGATGGCCCACTCGGGGCCGGGGCAGGGGCACCTTCTCCCCCAGGCGGGCAGGCGGAGCCGGGGGCGGTGCAGCCCCGCCCAGCCCCCTGGAGTGCCCCCGTCTACCCTGGATAAAGTCTCCTTCACCGCACGCCAAACTGCGGAGGCTCTGCCACCTAACCTGTCACACGGCCCTCAGAAAAGCTCCACGCCCGGGCCGGGCCTGGGACGTGGAGGTGCCACCGGGGAGCAGCGTGCAGAGGGGCCCAGAGGATGGGTCTGCGTCCCGGCGCTGTCGTGAGGCCCTGAGGCCCCCACGGCGAGCCAATCGCTCCTGCCTCGCAACGCAACGCAGACCGTCCGCGTCACGTCACACAGACACAGCCATCTCACCGTCGCCTCTGAAGCCGGTGACTCCTACTGACCGTTAGGCTTAGTCCCCGTTCATTTGCTTTTGTCCCCATATCGATACTGTCAAACTGTCACCGCTGATGACAGCAGGGTTTCGGGACGGCAGGAGGCGGCCAGGGGAGCTGGAGGCGGGTGCTCCAGCTGCCGTCCACTGGTGGTGACCTGCCGCCCAGGGACACGTGGACGGCGGTGCGTGCGCGTGCGGGGAGCACACCGCAGGGGAAACCCCTGAGGCTGCAGAGGGGGCAGGACTGACGGTCTAGACATCTGGCTCCTAGACCCGCTCTGCCCCTTTTCTACACTCTGGAAAAAGGAGAAAATGACACAGACCGTGCAGCTGGTCTGCCCCAGGCACTCATTTAATCCCCACGACGACCTGGGGGAGCAGACGGCGCTATTTTCCTTCGCAGGTGAGGGAAGTGAGACTGAGAGACGTCAAACTCGCGGCCCAAGACACACAGCGGTGCCTGTGCAGCGCCTGGCAGCCCCCTCTCAGCTCCCTGGCTCCGCCCTCCCTGCCACCAGGGGCCGGGCAGCCCCCGAGGCCGCGTGACCGTCCGTCACGGCTCCTCTTCGGCCTGCTAGGCCTCCGCACCCGCGGGGCTCAGCACAGCCACATTCACTGGGCCGGGAAACGAGCAGCCGGGACCCCCGCGACGACCGCGGAGCCTGCACTGGTCACGTCGAGGGAGGCGGCGAGTGCTCTGAGGCCGGTCTCCCGGCCTCGACAGAAGCAAAGGAGCAAGCGAGAGCAACGCCTAGGATTCACGAGATGAAGACCCCGCACCCGGGCCCGTGGAACGAGGCGTCTTCCCTGCCCGCATCGTGCCCACCGTGAGGCAGCCGACGGCCACGTGACACCTCCAGCCTCAGGCTGATCAAACGGGGAGACCGAGCCTTGCACTTCCCACCGGGCGCTGCGATGACCAAGTTATTCGTAAACCAAAACCGCTCTAAAAGCACGTTGTACCCACGTGCTCACGTCCACCCTCCCGAAGGTGGTGAGCGCCTGACGTGCAAACCTGGAAGCGGCCAGGCGCTCCCTGCTTGACCCTGGTATAAACGGAATGGTGACTTGGGTCCGTTTCTGATTCTTGGCACAAATGAAGAACAAACCACAAAGCAAACCACCAGAAGGGCCAATCTGAGAAGCCTTCGTTTTGCTTTTTGAAAGCTCGTCATCTGCCTCAGAAGCGTCACGGGGCAGTTTACTTTAAGGTGGACTGTAAACGAGTTCTCTCCAAGTTCACACCGAAGTGACAGGAAGCTAGTCGGTGGCGGCAAAGTCCGTCCGTGCTGTTAAGGCTGCCGAGGTTGACCACGGAGCGAGGGCATCGCGGGCGCCTAGCGACAGCGGCGTGGACAGCGGCAGGCCCGCTCCCCGCATGGCCCCTCCTCAGTCCGGGTGACCCCCTTTCTCCTCTGAGGCAACTGCAGGAGACACACATGCAGCCACAGCACCGAAGCTTTAACCAGCTTTGGTGGGGCAGGTGGGGACAGACCCAGAGTGTCACAGGCGCGTATCCCTACCCTGGGTTGTGTCTCCCTCTAAATAACAAACGGAGAAGCAGAAATCCCGCCACCTGCTTTGCTGGCAGAGCTGCGGTCACCGGCCTGGCCTGAGCTCAGTCCACAAAGGCTGTGACCGATCGGCGGGCCCCAGCGATGAGGTGAGAGTGAGCAAGTCAAGGCCCTTAACGCAACTTTACGGACGAGGACATGGCCACAGCGAGGCGAGCAGCAAGCCGGGCGCGCCCGGCGCCGGAGATGGAGCTGCAGCTTGAACCCCAGCAGGGCGTCCCCAGGGCCCTGTCCCTGCCCCAGGGCCCTCACCGTCCCTTTCACTTCGTCCCAGATCCGTCCTAACGTCCGCCAGGGCTCTGAAACCTCAGGTCGCACGCGCAAGCTGGCCGCTGGCCCCTCGTGCGAACGCGGCTTCTGCTAAGGCTCATCAGTGCGGCGTGCGGGGGCATCTCGTCCGACCCCCAGAAGGACTGTGCGTGCAGCCTGCGGAGGGGAAGGCCCCGCCTGGGGTCCCCGGCTAGTGGGGGCCGAGCCAGGACCAGACTCAGACTTCCCACCCAGAGCGCTGGGGGCAGACCTCGACAGGCCAGCGGGATGTCTCCCGGCACAAGCGTAAGACACGACGCGGACGGTGGCACCTGGTGGCGTCTGCCTGCCGGCCTGACGTCAGGGCGTGGAGTCGGACCCTGGCGGCAGCCCCGACCCCGGCTCTGCGACCTCAGGCTTGCTCAGCGAGGTGAGCCCCCGCCCCGCGGGACTGCTGGGAGGCGACACCGCGCCACTCGCTGAAGCGGAGCACAGGGCAGGGCCGCTCAGGACGCAGAGCCACCGTTTTCCTGTTGCGTGTTTTGTTACCTCACCCCCCGTGTGAGGCTACTGCTTCCCACCTGCCACTCAGGAAGATCCCACAAACACGTTCACATCCAACGCAGATTCGGAGAAACTGAGGCCGGGGGCCCGGAAGCCCCTGCTCAGGGCGGGGCGGGGCCTGCCGCCTGACCCCGCCGCTCGCGCTCTGCCACCGCCCGGGCCTCGCTGGGACCCGCCCCCTCCCCCCAGAAGGAGAAGGGGGGGGAGGGGAGGCTGGGCGAGTGTTTCAAGCGGAAAATGCAGCCCCACGGCGAATCCCTGCTGTCCCAGCACATTTCCAGGACCGCTGGCTCCCAGAAACCGCAGTCGCCGCGAGCCCAGCAGAGGGGGGCCGGGGGGTGGGCCAGGCCAGGGCTCGGCGGATCCCCGCCCCCCTCCAGGACTGGCTCCCCCGCCAAACCTGCCACGGCCCAGCAGAGGGGACTGCACCCTTCCTCCAGCCCCCACCCCACTCCCAGGGCCCGAGGGCTGCACCAGCCTGAACGCAGGAGACAGACCCTGAGGCCCGCTCCGTCCCTCCCTGCTTCCCACAGAGATGATGTCAGGAGGGAGGCCCCGGGTGAGACTGGGCCTGTGGGACAGGAAGCAGCGGGACCAAGCAGTGACCGCCGGCTCTGCAGAGAGACCGGGGGATCCTGGCTGAGCTGGGGAGGGCGCCGGCTACAGGTCTGAGGAGCGAGGAGTGCGGGTTCTAGCTCCCACCTCCCAGCTCCCTGAAGGCCTCCAGGGGAAGCCAAGGACGCCCGGCATGCCTCCAAACTGGGGGGGCGTGCGGGGCGCGTGCTCCCCTCTGCCTCCCGGGTGCTGCCCATTGCTGGGGGGGGTTCACTCAGCAGCGCCGATGACCGCCCTGGACACACCACTACAGAACAAGGCTGTCCCCTACTGCTGCCAGGGGTCTCAGGGCTGTCCCCACCCCACCCCGCAATGCCCCTGGAATCGCCTCCGGGGGCTGCACAGGGGGGAGGACGGGGCGCCCCGCTAGGGAGTGGCTGGTAGCACCCGAAGGGCTTCTGGACATTCAGAGCCCAGAGGCCAGAGCGGAGGGCGGTCAAGGCCACCTCCGAGGCCACTGCAGAGCCCCTGAGTCATGGCTGATGGGTCGGGGTAGACCGAGGAGCCCAAAGTGGCCTGCCCCACCCCCGGCACCACCCCAGGGCTCTCCGGCACCCTGTTACTGGTAGCTTCTCACCACAAAACCAGCGGAACCCACACGGACGACCACTCACACCACTTACTCCGCGTCACGTCTGACAGACCCGCAGTGACCGAGGCTGGGGCAGAGCTGACCTGGCGGCCAGCACCTCCCGGAGCGTCTGCAGGGCCTGGCGTGGGCGCGTGGTTGGCCCCCCCATTCCTGCACATCTCCGGGTACCAACGACACGTGGCAAGGAAGCGTCTCCCGCTTCCGAAAGGCTCTGCCTCCCCCAGGGCAGTGGACAGCACGGCGTCCCGCACGGGCACCGCTCCTACCGGGACCTGGGAAGCGCTGCTCCACCCCCTCGTTCGGCAAACCCGCGGACGCACGGCCAGTGGCACCAGCCGTAGACAGCCACAGAGAAACCGGAGGTCATCGACACGGAGCCACTTAACCCCACAGCTAAGATCAGAGGCTCAGGGCGACCAGGGAGGCTCCGAGCCCTGGGCCGGGCCCGGAAGCGGCCGCGGCCCATGAGGAACCGGCCGCACGGCAGGTGAGCGGAGGACCACTGAGGCAGCTTCCTCTGCGTCTGCAGCCGCTCCCAGCGCCGGCCCCACCGCAGGCGTTAGATGCTCCCAGGAGCCCCGGTCCCTGTGCCACAAAGGTGGGGGACGCGGGTCAAACGGCGGCCGAGGTTCCTTCCAACCCTGGGCTATTTCTGCTCTGAAGGCGGGGGACAGGGTGGGCGGAGCAGTGACCATGGGGTGGGGATGGCAGAGGCTGGCTTCTGCCCCTCTTCCCAGGGCTTAGGAAAGGAAGGGGTGCTGAGGGCCACAGGGGACCCCTCTGACACCGTCTGCCATCGGCACGAAAGGCTGCTCCGGGATGGGACTCGTGGTTCTGGGTTCCCGGTCGCACCAGGGTTAGTTGGGGATCAGGTCAGGAGGGCGGTGACTGATGAAAGCCCCTGGCGGTGACCTGCAGGCACCGGTCCCCGATCGCACCGGAGCTCAACGACCTGATGGCATGTGATGCCGCCCCGGGGACCCGGCGCTGCAAGCATGCCCAGGGCCCGAGCCAGAGGACTGGGGCCCAGGCCAGGCACCCCCAGACTGCGGCCCTCGAAACCCTAACGGACTCGTGTCTGAACTCGTCGGGAGGGGCCCTGTGTGGGCAGCCGGGGCGGGGGCGGATGTGCCAGGGCGGGCTTGGTCATGGGGACAGAGAGCGCTCCCGGGAGGTGGCTCCACACACAATGCGGCATGGGGGGGGGCAGCAGGGGAAGGGAGAGGGAGGTGGGTCCATATAGCCCCAGGGTGCTGGGCAGGGCGCTGGGCCGCTACGGAAGGAAGGGGAGTCACAGCAAGGGGACAACGAGGAAGAAAGACGGGGGAACCGAGTGGAGAACGAGGGAGAGAATCTCCCCAAGGGAAGGCCCTAGAGCGGCCAGACCCCCCCGCAGGGCGGTTGAAGGGACGTCCTGTTCCCGTCCTTGAGGCAGGAGAGGCTGCGTGGCGAGAGCAGAAGGGCGCAGAGGCAGCCCCTCCGGACTCGGCACCGCGGAAGGGACAGGCCGCGGGGTGGGGAGCAGGAGCACGCGGGACGGAGGCCTGAGCGCCTCTCCCCGCCGGGCGCCTGTCTGGGTCAGCGGGGCCACCCAGGGCCGGCGCCTGCAGACGGCCATCCTCTCCCGGCCGGACGGTGCCGCCTCCAGGGCCCCGCGGCGCTCCGTGCCAGCGCCGCCCTGGCCCCCGCTGCGCCCACCTGAGGCCGTGGCCGCTCGTCTGCGCGCGGCCCTTCCACCGATCTCCAGTGTCCGACACACGAGAGGCGCCGAACGTCTAGTGGATAAAGGAGCGGGCACGACGGTTTAAGACTCTCCTTGCTCTTTATTTTTAACGATTCCTAGTGAGGGGGCCTCCAACTCCTGCTCCACAGGTCTAGTAGGTCTAGCCCGAAATCCTAAAGCCCCGGTTTCCTCCAAAATTCAGAACACACACAGGCTGGAAGAGAAGAGGTAAAAGTGTCACTATTTGTCACTCAAGCTGATTCTGAATCTTACAGAGATAACGAAAGCGCTACGAGATTGCAGGACACGAGGTCGCGTACCCCCCCAAAAACAACAACCCCGAAAACCGACACTTAAAGCTACCGTTTGAAACAGCATCAAAGAATGAAATATTTAGGGATGAATTTGACGTAAGTGAGTCCCGTCCACTAAGCCATAAACGCTGCCGAGAGAAACTGAAGATCTAAACAGCGTCGTGCTGACGTTCGGTCACGTGGCCCAGGAACACGGCACGGGTGCGTGACTGAACGCCAGGGTGCCGGCCCCCTCCACACCGAGCGATGGCACGGCACGGCCTTGACCACAGTCCCAGACGCGTTTGGTAGACGTGACAGAACTGGTCTTAAACTCTACGGAAACGAAAAAGACCTCAAAGAACCCAAACAGCTTAGAGAACACGGTGACGACACTGAAGCGCCCGTCTCGTCTGGTTTCAATACTCGCTGTAAAGTTGCCGTGACCGCGACAGTGCGCTGCGGGCCGGGGCCGCGCCGCCAGACGCGCTCGCGCTCGGCCTCCAGCAAAGGCGGCGACGCACTCGGCGAGGGAACAGCGACCGCTCGGCGGACGCGTGAGGACTGGACCCCACGCGTCTCCGCGAGGACCCTCGACCTTCACCCACGGCCTACCCCAAACCCACCGAGGACCGCCCACCCGCGTGGGCGGGGAGAGCGGCACGAACGCGCGGGGAAGCCTCACCGACTCTGAACTCGGCAAAAACGGATCAAACGCGCAGAGTGAAGCCGTCAGAGACGAAAGGCAAAGGTGTCGTCAAAATGTGGAGCTTTCACTCTCAAAAACGCCATTTTACTGGGCAAATTTAAGATGAGCTTTATATGACGTCGTCACGAAAACAAAAAAGCCAGTCAGGCGGGGACAGGACAGTGGCAGAAACGTAACCGACGAAGGCGCTGCGTGGGGGACACGCGCGCAGCCTCGCCACTCGCTGACTGAGCCACCGGCAGCGGCTGGTTCGGCCGAATCGAAAAACGCGCCGAGGACCCGAAGAGACAGGTCATCAAAGGGGACACGCGCACGGCAGGGAGGCGCCACCGGTCCTCGGGGACACGCCAATGAACCTGCTGCTGTGCACACGGCGACACGGCCAAAACCTGAACGCCGGACCACGCCGAGCGCCACAGGACGTGCGGCGGCCGGGGCTCAGGGTCGCCGCTGCCGGGAGTGGGAAGCTGGAGCGGCTGGACAGCGGTGCCACGTCAGAGCACACGACCGCGTGGCCCGCTGTCCCCAGGCGTTGACACGGAACACGAAACGCAGCTCCGCGACTGATGCAGCAGCCTCGGCCGCGGGAGACGGGGGTCGCGAATCACCCTCAGAACGGAAGGCCGCTCGGCGGGGACGCACGGCTGACACGCGCCAACGACACGACTGCCGCAGACAACTGCGCTGCGTGAAGGCAGTCGCAGAAAAGGGGACACGGCGTGGGGCTCCGTTCCCAGCGGTGGAAGGCGGACGTCCGGGCCCTGGGCTGGGGGCGCGGGGAGGGCAGGGCACAGGGAAGCTGCCAGGGCTGGGGGTACGGCCCTCATCCTGGCAGCAGTGACAGCGCCCGAGACGCACGCACGCGATGTCTGGGAAGCAGCGTTCGGGCCGCACCGAGCCAACCGGTCCCCTTCTCAGCCACCGCGGCGCAGGCGCAGGCTCTTCCCGCCGGCAGCGCGAGCCGGCCCCGGGCACAGCGCTGCTGGGCCGTGAACAAGGCAACGGGCTTAAACGGGAGAATCACGAGACCCGCTTCCGACCCCGTCGACACACGACGACGAGTCAACCAGCGGCGCACAGGCAAGTCCCACAGGCGCACGCAGCACCGACCGCCAGCGAGACCAGGACCCAGAGCGCGTCCTCCGTCGCTCCGGAACACGCGCTTCGGTTTCGCAGACGCGCACTCGTAGGCTCTGACGGACGTGCACACGAGCTGTCGTTTCTCCCGTTTCACACTCGAGCGGGAGCTGCGGCAGCCACGGGCCGCAGAGACGTCACAATCCGACGACACGGGGACTTCAGAGCTTTCACGCGGACCGGCCCTGGTGTGTGCGGAGCTACCCACGCACGCTCCAGGGAGGACGGGCGACAGCAGCTGCGACGCTCAGCAACGACTCCCCGAGGGACGGGCGCTGTGCCGGGAGGAGGGGCACGGGTGCGATGGGGCACACATCTCAGGTGGAGACTGCAGAGGGGAGGACCCTGGCATTTGGGCCAGATGAATGCTCGGCCGGCAGAATGCACTGTCCCCCTGCTTCCGGGCACCGAGAGGCACCTCCCAGATCTCCCGCCTCTACTAAGTCTTCCCGAGGGTCCCGCAAACACTAAGCGAGAACACACGCGTGTATCCTTGCCCCGCAATACCGAGTCAGAAGGGACAAGGACACGGACACGTTTAAGATCAAATTCACAACCATCGAGAACGTAAATTTCACTACACCCGACACCCACCGTCACTCAGGCCCGCTCGTGACCACGTGGCCGAGCACCGGGGAGCACACGCTCCGAGTTTCGACCTAGGCAGTCACGAGCTTTCAGACAGGAAGAGCTGCCCAGGAGCTGAAGCCGCGGCTGCCCGACGCCATGGCAGGCAGAGCGCGCGGTGGTGCGCAGCTGCACACCTCCTCGCGTCGCCTCACACGTGCAAATAAAAGGGCCGGACCGCTCAACATGCGTGCCCAAGAGACGCTGACTAACACGCGTGGAGGCTGGTGGTGTTGCCCGGAAAAGGCTGCCTTGGAGATGAGACGAACCGAGCTGGGGGTGGAGGCGTGAAGGGACGTGGGCCCAGGCAGCAGCGCGCCAGGCGCAGAGATGCGGCCCAGCCGCGGCGAGACCGGTGTGTCCCCAGCAGAGGACCCAAGGCGGGTCCACGCCCGTGCCGCGTGGCAGGGCCCGAGCCGCACTGCCCGTGTCCAGCTGCACCAGCCACCCTGACCACACCGTGGGCCGGGGGTGAGCGGGGCCACACGGAGAACCCCGCTCAGCGTCCCGTGCCCCCCACAGCAGTGCCCCTGGGGGGCCTCCCGGGGTGCCCTGGAAGCCCGGGGCCTGTCCGCCTTCAAAAGCGACTCACCAGCCAGGCCTCCTCCAACCCACGCCGGTACCCCCAAGTCACAGCCCTGACCCCGGCGAGAGCCCCAGAACGGCCCCCCAAAGGCTGCACTGCAGGGCCCTGAACCACGTGGCGGAAACGGCCCAACCCACGGGCCTCGGCAAGTCGCGGCCACACAAAGGGCTGTGCCCGGGACTGGCTGGGCGCCTTGCGGAGGTGAAGTGACGCTTCAGTGGTCTCGGCCCCCAGCAGCAGTGCCGCCCGGCCCTGGGGCCCAAAGCTGACCCAGCCTCGACCTCCCTTACTGGCTCTCCTTCCCCACCCGCCCTCTTTCTCCACGTGATCTCTGCCGAGATTGCTGCACAGTCCCTGCTGGCCGATGGGCCCCACGCTGCCTGGGCATCTCCCCACTGACATCGGGGTTTCGTCCCCACACGTCACATGAAACTCCCCGCTCCTGTTCCCACCACAGGCAGTGTGAACACCCTCACCCCTTCTGCTTTCCGCGGGGCGACCATCCCTAGCAGCTCTGAGCCACCCTCCACGGGACGACCGTCCCCAGCAGCTCAGGGCCACCTCTCTGGACCCCGCTGGTCGGGGAAGGGGTGGGGAGCCCTTCGATCCTGGGACGGCCCTGCCATCTGTCGCGGTGTTTCGGAACCACAGCCTGGTGTCCTCCCGGACCTGGAAGCCAGCCCCTTCCCAGCCCCGCTCGGCTGCCCCAGGGGTTGTCCCCACGTCCCCGCCTCGCCAGGCAATGCCACCTTCCTCTCCGTTCCACCACGGCCCTGAACCCTGGTCTTCTCAAACGTTCGCTTTCCCTGGTTTTCAGGCAAGCCACATGAGGACTGCCGGAACAGTCGCGGCTGACGAAGGGGCGCGCGCGCCAGGGGCCGGCCAGCCCCTCGCTCACCCAGTGACCCTGAAGCCACCTTCTCCCCTCACCACCCTAAGCCACCCTCGCAGGGGGCCCGACCTGACTTCCATGAAGACGTGGTACTGTTTTCTTTTGGACCAGAATCTGCCACGTCGTCAGTCCTGCTCGCCCCCGGGGGCGGAGGGGCAGCCTGGATGCCACGGGCAGGTCCCTGCGGGGCTCCTCCCGACACGGTGAGCGGGACAGGAAGGCTGCACACGCGTGGAGAAGCGGGCTTCCAGACCACGCGAGCCTCAGAAACACGGTGTAAACACAGCAACCCAATAAAACCGTGCAGGCAGGCGCTCTGGAGACGAGCGGCCGACTCGCCGCCCCCGGCCGGCTCTTCCCCTCGGGCCTCGGGGCCGCCAGCGCCTGTCCTTGGGCCGCTCTGGGGGCTGCTCCGTGCCCTCCAGGCTTTTCGCCGTCTGGTGGGCTCCTGCCGTCACCCGTCCGTCTGTCTGCTCTCAGCGGGCACACAAGGACCCTGCACTTCCCCAGCAAAGAGACGGAATGACTCGCTGATCACGGGGCGCTCTTCCAGAATCGCCTCTGAGCACGGAAGCTGGGCACAGCCCACTCCTGCTCGTGGTGGCGACAGTCCCCCGCCGCCCCATCCCACCCCGACAGGAGCGCTCCGGGACTCACTGCTGTGCCCCCGGACCCCAGCACTGTCCTGGGAGGTCAGCCTCTGAACCAGCAGAAACTCAGCTGAGCGACCGGGCGTTTCTCGGTCCCCGAGCTGGCCAGACCCTGAAGCGGAGGCACCCAGCTAAGCCCCAGCACCTCCCCTCAGCCTGAGGCCCCTCTCCCTGGGACAGGCCGGCCAGCCCGTCCCCTCCCTCCTCCACACACCTGAGGAGATTTTGCCTCTTTCGGAAAAAATGCTACTGACGGGGCAAGGTCCCCCCACCTCAGATCCCTGATGAGGAGCAGTGGCCGCTGGGTCTGGGAGTGAGACAAGGGCGGAGACACGGACTCGGCCTCTCCTGCCACCTGGGGAAGCCGCCAACAAGCAGCCGCCCCGTCCACACTGGCCCGCATGGTCCCCCCCGGCCCGGCCACTGGAAAGGGCACCTTCTTCCCAGCCTCACGTTCCTGGGCACAGCCTGTTTGCTCCGGTCCGTCCTGCGAAACACGGGACGACCTTCGCGTCACTCTGAACCTGTCCTGGGCCAGCTCAGAAAGCCGTGCGTGAAGCTAAGTCGCCGACGAGGATCCACACGCGGCTCTGAGGTTTAGAAAGCGATCTAAGACGTGTTATCTTGTCTGACTTGTTCCCTACAAGAGCCACAGGATAATCCTCAGCCGACACGCTGTGTCCGCGAGGGTGCGTGTGAACTGGACGGCGGCGACACGTGAGGAAACCAGGAGGCACGCGACGTGCCAGGGCCCAGGCGCTTCTGTCTGCCTGGCCCTCGAGGAGCTGAGTGACTGACTGCACAGAGAAGAGCTGCCTCGGGACGCAAATGCTCACCCGTCTGGCCATCTCGAAGCACTTGCCGGGGAGAACTGGGCAAACGGATCGATGACTCAGCACAACTCGCTGCCGTGCTAAAACCCTGCGGTATCGCTCCCCCCGCCGGCAGCACCAAGCCCGGTGTTGGAGACTTTTAGGGGAACACACACTAACGGGCAACAGGCTGTCGGGGTGCAGAAACCGAAAGGGACGCAGACGGCCGGCTTCTCTTAGCCCACCTCTCGGCAACGACCAAGTGACACTAAAAGGCGAAGATGAGTCGCAAATACTCCATGTGTCTTTGGACCTGGGAATCACCCCCCACAAGATGAAAGGCTCCACCAAACATCATCCCAAAGCCTCATTTGTGCAGAGCCACGACCCTCCAGACCCGCCTAGGCTCGCCGTCCACGTGTCGCTCGCCCCCGGGCCCCACGGCACCTACTACGTCTGAAACGCACACACACGCGCCCAACAGCCCGAATGGGAGGACCCGCACTTGCTGACGCGTCCACTGGTGCCAAGGGCCACCCGTCAAACAGCTACTGAGCGCTGACCCCAGGCCAGGCGCTGAGCCGGACACCCCGAGCAGAGTCCAGTGGTCATCGGGGACTTACGCGCTCCCAGGTCCCCAAACTGGTCGGTGGTCCTGTGAGCGAGGACCGCACACTCCAGCTTTCTGGAACTCTCTGACGGCACTGCCCTTCCACGTGGCCCTGCACAGCAAACTGAGAAACTAGAGAGGACCCCGAGTCCACAACCCCCTGGGTCGGTGTTCGCCTGCGAATTATTCCAAATCCCAAGGGTCTTGAACTGAGATGTCACAAGGCCTGACAGAGCGGGGTAAGAGCCCGTGCAACAGGGACACCGGGAAGGGGGCCAAGCCCAGCGCTGATCCTCAGTGGGGACAGAATCGGGGTACGTGTGGGGCTGAGGGGTGCTCTTGCCCTGTTAGGCTGCAGCACCCACTGGAGAAAATGGGGATTTAACTACAAGCATGAGCTTCAAGACCATCAGGAAGTCCCGGGGGTCCTGGAGACCACTGCACCCCGCTGCCAGGAGACTGGGCAGCACCCAAGCCACAGGACCGGCACCCGCCCCTGTGAGACAGCGTCGGCTCCGGGAGGCCCGGCCTGGTCCAGCCTCTGCTGCCAGCCAGCAAGACGGCGCCCTCCCCACAGGCCGGCCTCCCGCAAACCCCGACGGGCCTGAAGGAGGACGTTGGTCTGCAGGCCCTCGGGGTGCACCGGGCTGCACAAACCCGAGCCGGTGGGCCCCCAGCTCCCCGGGGAGCGGCTCACATCAGCCTGGGACCCTTCCCCTCCTCACATCCAATTCAGAGTACAGCCCCCCACCCAAACCGCAAGAAGGCCAGTGCACCAATCCCCCAACTCCAGGACGGTGACAAGGGAAGGGCGGTGGGTCCCACGCGGACCCCTGCCTCTCCAGGCCTCCATTCCCCCCAGGACAGCAAGCCGCAGAGAAGCCAGCAAAAAGGGGCGTGGGTGGATGGAGGTCCCCAGCCGCGAGCACCCTGCGTGCTGCCTTCTGCCCGCCACTGCCACGCCGGGCCCGTCTGGGGGCTGCTGCCTGGCCTGACGTGACTGAGGCCACACAGAGGCTGCTGTGCGGGGGGAGAGATCGCACGCACCGCAGGCCACGTTCCATAGCCAAAGGGCGTCATCGTGAGCGCGGTTATCACAGGTTACCTGGAGCCAAGACAGCAATTACTGCTCGCTGGCCGGCGCCCGGCCTCTCCTGGAATACCACTGCAGGCCCAGGCCTCTCCTCTGCCTGCTCAGTCCCCCGTCCAGGCAGGACCTGCGTGCAGCACCCACAGAACAGCTCTCCCTCAAGGCTCTCAAGGGACAAGGCTGTGAGCTGTGGTGTCTCGAGCTGGGGAGGCTGGTCAGGCTCTGTGGGGGCGGGGGCGCCCCGCACTCAGACCGAGGGCCAGCGCATCTGCCCAGCTGGCCTAAGGGCCAGAACCGCTCCTTCTGGTTCCAGGCCGTGGAGGCCCCCTCTGCAGTCAGGCTCACTAGAAATGCCCCGGAAGAGTAAACCTCGGGCGTGAGCTGGTGGAAGTTCTCATGTCCAACTCTAACCTCCAACCCTAACCTTGGAGAAGGAAAAACTCTAAGGCGACCTTTGATTTGGGGGCCACTAGTAGCCAGGGGTAAAAATCCAGCCCTGTGGGGGTGCAAAGGGCGTCCCTGTTCCATCATTCAGGCAAGGACGTCTTCTCACTCTGGAAAGGGGGTCCACTCCATCACCAAAGCCCACCACCCACCACCTACGACGACGGACCAGCCAGGGGAGGCCCACACCCCTGCCAGGGCCCTTCCCCCAGCACCTAAACCGGCCGCCTAGGCGAGCAAGTCAGGGATTAAAACCCAGCCTGCAGCCTGGCAAAAGTCGAAGTCAGCCCGAGGCATCTCCCCCTTTCCCCATTCTCGGCTTCACTGTCTAATTGCTTATATTCAAACAAACAAACCAACCAACACACTGAATCAGGAAACTGTTGTGAACATGGACGACGCAGGGAAGACAGACCCACATGCCCAGAGCAACCGGAGTCCAGGGCACACTCCCGCCAGGGGACGCCTGCAGCCCACCCGACCCCTCCTCCCGCCACCTTTGATCAAACGCAGCACCTTAGGTACTGAAAATCCAGTCTCGTAGCAAACCTACCTGTCTATACGCTGGGGTAATCTTACACTCATGGCTTCCCCGGGGCCTCCGTGGCTTGAGTCCTGTAGTTTTGACGTCTTGACCAGGGTCGAATCCTTGCGGCTCTTAAGAGCGCTGAGAGGAAGGCCTCCCAACTTGAAGGCTGAATCCGTTTTCCCTCCAGCTCTCAGGAGCCTGGTAACCGAGGCTCATTCTCCTTCTACCAGTTAACTTGCTCTCCTTTCGGAGCCCCCTCCCCTCCCCCACTAAAAAAAGGAAAAAAACGAAAGAAAAAGGAAAAACTATGACCTTAGAAACCAAAAACCCAACCACAAATCTCTCCAAGGTTAGCGCTATGGGCTGAAAAATGAATCACTGAAAGAATGTGCCTCCAAAATATCAGTCTTACTGCAAAAAGCAGATAAAAAGCATCCTTTTAATCCAGTTTTCCCAGCTGTCCTCCTCTTGGCAGGAGAGCCGCAAGCTCCGCAGGCGGGGGACGAGTCCCTGGTCTCCGACGCTGAAAGACGACGGCGGACACGGCTCCGGGAGGAGGGGGCGAGGACCACGAACCCGAGCCGGGCCGGGAAGAGCCTCCCAGCCGGGGTGCGCGGCGAAAACAATCAATGACCCACGCGGCGGCCTTCCGCGCCGGGCGCGAGGCTGGGGGCCGAGCCCGCCGATCGCCGCGGGCAGGTCCTCAGCGAGCCGACCGCCCCGAAGAGCACCACCGCCGCCCGCCGGGGCGCCCCGCGGCGCAGCTGCGTGAGGCGGGCGCCGCCGCCGCGACGGGGGCGCGCGGGGCCCGGGGCTCAGCGCCCGCCCGGGCCCGGCCTCCCGCCCCGCGGCGCCGCCCGTCCGCGTCCCGGCGCCGGGGCCCCGCGCGCCGCGGCCTCCATGCAACAGCCGCCGCCGCGCCGGCCGGACAACCGCCGCGTAGGGCCCGCGGCGGCCCGGGCGGGGGTCGCGTTCGGGCGCCGCGGCCGCGTCGCCGCCTTCCGGGCCGCGTCTCCGCCTCGCTCGCCGCTCGCCGCTCGCCCCTGGGCGCAGGCCCCGCCGCCGCCCGCCCGCCCTCCGCACGCCGGCCCGGCGGGGTGGGCGTGGCCGCAGGCCCCGCCCCGCGACCCCCGCGGCCAGGCCCCGCCCCCGCGACCCCCGCGGTTCCGCCCCATAGGCCTGTCTGCCCGGCGCGGCCCCGCCCCCGCGACCCCCGCGGCCCCGCCCCCGCAGCCCGGCCCCGCCCGCGCGACCCCCGCGGTCCCGCCCCCGCGGCCTGTCTGCCCGGCGCGGCCCCGCCCCCGCGACCCCCTGGCCCCGCCCCGCGACCCCTGGCCCCGCCCCTCCCCGCGTCAGCCCCGCCCCCGCGGCCTCCCCGCCAGGGTTTCCGAAGCGGCGCGCGGCCTCCTTCCCGGGGGGCGGGCGCGCGGGGCGCGGACCCCCATCCCCCGGCGCTGGCGCCCCCGACGGCGGGCACGGAGCCTGCGTCGCACTCGGTGCCGGGCTGCGCGACGCGTGTCCCCCCGAGGCGGGGCCCCCGGGCCGCCTTCGTGGACCCGCCGTGTCCGGCGTCCGAGTAGCGGGCGCCCTGGGGGCGGGGTCCCGGCCCCCGGCGGGGTGGTGAGGAGGTGAGGGCGGCGGTTCCCTGGCATGGGCGGGCCCTCCGGCCCCTCCCGGCCGTCAGGGGCCCCGCGGGCACTGCCCCGCCCCCGCCCACCTGGGTGGAGCCTGTGCACGCGCGTGTGTGAGCCTGTGCGCGCGTGTGTACCTGTGTGCGCGCGTGTACCTGTGTGTGCACGTGTGTACCTGTGTGTGCGCGTGTGTACCTGTGTGTGCGCGTGTGTGAGCCTGTGCGCGCGCGTGTGCACCTGTGTGTGCGCGTGTGTACCTGTGTGTGCACGCACGTGTGTACCTGTGTGTGCGCGCGGGTGTGAGCCTGTGCACGCGCGTGTGTACCTGTGTGTGCGCGTGTGTACCTGTGTGTGCACGCACGTGTGTACCTGTGCGCGCGCGTGTGCCCTGGCCCAGGCACATCCGTCGCCGGTCGGCGGGCGCCGAGCGCCCGGGCAGTCGGAAGCGGTGGGTGCGCACACAGCACGACGAGGAGGACCGACCAGCATCAGCTGAGGACTCAGACCCACCAGGCACTCACTGGCCCTGAACCCGGCCAGGTGCAGGCGGCAACCGCGAGACCAGCGGCCCCAGCCCACGTCCCCCACCCGCCAGGCCGGGACACCGGAGCCCGTGGTCTGCGGGCGTGATGGGGCGCAGCCCAGTGGCTGCTGACCTTGTCGTTTATTCCGCCTGCGAAGGATGCCCCCACATGTGGCCGCTTCCTCGGTGGCCGTCGAACCACCAGTGGTGGCCAAACAGTTGTCTTACCTGCTTTCTCAACGTACGCAGTATCTTCACAGTGATTGAACATCACTTTATTACAGACCTTGCAAAACACGCCCGCGAGCAAATCCTAAAAGGTGGGAAGAGCGACGAAGTACGTCTTAAAAATCACAGTTTCTAGTGGCTGTCAGTGGCTGTCATAACGAGGGTACCATCAGAGAGGTACCCTCACTCACATTTCTTAGATCCCACTCACTTTCCAACCCCACTCACCACCGCGGAGAGGCTTTTCCGTGAAATCCGGGCAGTAAATTTACATCCAGGCCAGCTGAGTCCTTCAGGAATGATTGAAAGGGGTCGCATTTTACGTTTTTAATACGTGGGTTCAGACCCACGAAGAAGCTTCATTTAGATTTTAAAAACGTTTAAAAATTCTGTTTCCTCGGTTTTCAAATGTGCAGACAAAAATTTTATAGGTGAAACACGTTGCGTCTGGTACTATAGAGCCACAGTGTCGGAACCGCTTCCAGTCAGACATTTTCCAAAACATTCTCCACAGCATGAGTTTCTTCTGGAAAGCAGGGACTTTCTCACCCACGAACAGGCTCTTCTTCACCTCGAAGGTGCAGCCCTGTGGATTGTCGTCGCTGCGGTTGGCTTTTATTTTCGAAAAGTGCCGTCTTAGACAGTAAGCCCTCGCCCACCGTTTCTCATCACAGAACGTTGTAACAAAAGGGTGTCACCTCTGTGTTAATTCTCTCGTTAGGCCTTTTCCAGCAGATAGCCAATGCATCCCGGGAAGCAAAGGTTTTCGGGGTCATTCTCCCCGGCTGTGGCCAGCGTTGGACAGTTTGTAGCGGTTCTCAGGCTGGCTCTTGGCCCATGGGTGGCGCGTGTTATGGAGAAAGGAGTGCCCGGGTGGGCGGTGGCAACACCACTGCTTCCTGGGAACATCTCCCAGACTTCGCGAGGCGATGGCTGCTGAAGTAGGGACCCAGTGACAGTGCCGGGTCGGCCTGCCGGAACGATTACCTTTGCTGTCATGAAACACTGCCGCGAATGCATTCTTGTTTTCCTCAGGCTCCCCTGCCCGTCTCCTTGTCACCCCCCTCTGAAGACTACGGGGATGGGGTGGCTGCAGCGGGATAGGGTCCCCTGGCGTTAGCTGGCCGTGTAAGCGAATTGCGAGTGTCAAGTTAGGAAAGAAAAAAGAGGAGATGACATAGTGCCCAAGGCCTCGCAGTCTGTGCTCACGGTCAGCAGCGCTGCCTCTGCGTGGCGGGCCCCGTGCCAGGCATCGGGGAGGGGCCGAGCCAGACAACACGCACAGGCGGGACCCCTCAGAAAGGGGGGCGCCGCAGGGCCTAGCGGGGAGAAGCCGGGAGTGGGGAGCTGGGCACGGAGGTCAGCAGCTTAGCGAGAGTTAATTTTCCCCACGGTGCGGTGACCAGCAGATCTTGCCTTTGCCTTCTCAGCTCTTTTCCCCCTCTCAGTGTCCCTTGATATGTCACCCCCAGGAATTTGGCCCCTCATCCCTTTGAGGATCTCAAGGCATCCAGTGAAGAAGGGGCTTCTCGCCTTAACGCCCGCTGAGGGGAGGTGGGCACCGGCCCGGGACGCCTCCCAGGTGTGTGCCCTACGCCCCTGAGCCGGCCACCTTCCAGTCCGTGGTTACCTTAGAAACCAGCGCTCCTCCACGACGCCCCGAGTAGCTGAGGCGATAACGCGGAAGGTGCCAAGAGGAGTTGTAAGGGAAAACGTGTGAAAGAAAACCAGTTTTAGACCAAAGGCTAATATTTCGGGAAGTCGGGTGTGTAAGTGTGTTATTCCCCCCACCCCGAATACAAAGTTCCCGGGATCAAATGTGAGATATGAAAAGGTGAGATGCCAAAGGGTAGATTAAAAAAACCCGAATCCCCTCCCCGAAGCTTGCTTTAAAACCACAATGTCCCTCCACAAAATGTCCCATAGACACACAATAACTTACACACATTGAAGACGTACAACTCGATCAGCTTCGACACTTACACTCGCTTGGAAGGATCAGCACGGTCGAGAGAACGAACAGGTTCAGCACCTCGAAACACAGCGCCTGCAGCCCCCCCTCCGGGTGCTCGCCGGTCTGCCGCCTGTTCCCGTAGTCTGCATTTCTTCGCATTTCGTGTAAACGTGGCAGCCGAGTGCGTGCCTCTTCTGTGCGACTTCACTGGGATTCGTCTGTGCTGCTGAGTTTGCCAGCTTACGGCAGAGTGGCGTCTTACATTTCGGTTTCTGATTGCTTCTGCTAGGACAGAGACCTGGTTCTTTTTGGGTGTTGATTGTGTGTCCTGCCATTCTGCTCAACCCGCTTATTTTGTAGATTCCATCAGAAGCCACAACTTAACACCCCCCCAAAAAAAATGAAAAAAATGAAAACAAAAATAAAACAAAACCCAAACAATCTAATTTAAAAAGGGGCAGAGGACCTGAACGGACACTTCTCCAAAGAAGACATACAGGTGGCCAACAGACCTGAAAAAAGGCCCGCCGTCACTCATCGAGGAAGGAATTCAAACTGCGAGGAGACATCGCCTGGCGCCTGTCAGTGACCGGCTGGGCGACCTCGCGGCGAGGCCGCTGCGGGAGCCGCGTGGAGGGGCCTCGGGAAGCTGAAAGCGGGCCTGCCACGTGACCCGGCCATCCCGCGTCCAGGTGTTCACCCAAAGAAAACTTTGGAAGCGCTAATTCAGAAAGGTACGTGGCCCCTATGTTCGCAGGAGGGCGAGGGTCGTGGGAGCCCGCGCGGCACCGGCTGACGAGGAACCGCCACGCGGGGTTGACGGCGGACGTGAGGGTCCCTGGGCGGGCGGGCGGCGGGGCGGGGTGGGGCGTGGAAAGGGGGGGTGGGAGGGAGGCCAGTCTGGGAGAAGAGGCGCCATCACGAGGCTTGGGGTGCAGGCCTGGGACCCCCAGCACGACAAGCAGGCGTGCGACCATGGTCGGTCTAGTTGCCACTCCCTTCTCTTTCTCCTTCTTCTGTAAAATGACAAGCTCGGTCCCCACCCCCCGCAGTGAGGACGCATTAGAGAGACTGGGGTGGGGGAGGGAAGGCACGCGACAATGGTCAATGGTTGTCGTTGCAGCCGACCCTGGGACAACGCGGGTTCGAGCTGCACAGGTCCGTCCAGAAGCGTTTTGTTTTGTTTTGTTTTGTTTTGTTGACAAACACAGCAACTTTTCTCTTTCTTGTGACGTCCTCACTCACGTTTTCTCTTCTCTGGCTGACTTTACCGTAAGGACACAGCACAGGACACACGCGACGCACGCGGCCGTGTTCACGACACCTCCGGGGCCTGGCAAGGCCCCAGGCCAGCAGCGGGTGGCTGACACCCTGGGCCCTGGGCGCCCGCGCTTCCCAGCCGCCCACCCGGAGGCCAGTGGACTGCGCGGATGCTGACCCCGCGGATACCGAGTGCAGTCGAGTTTTGGGGGAGGCAAAAGTTACAGGCGGGTTTCAACCGTGTGGGGCGGGTGCCATCCCAGGGCCGAGGCTGCGGTCCCTGGTGTGCTGCAGGGTCACCGCCCCACCCCGAAGTGCCACTGTCACGGCACGCCTCCTGGCAACCATCGAAGACAAGGCCTCCGTGGAAACCGCCGGGCGCTCTCAGCCGATCGCTCAGCCTTCCCGAGGGGCGCCCGGGGGGCAGAGCCCCCAACGCTTAAGGCCAAAGCAATGAAAACGATCGATCAGCTGCCCTGTTGACACTTAGCTCTCTGCCAAGTGACTCAGGAGGGTCTTAGGAGAGTAATTTTCTTCCCTTTTTTCTTTTTTTTAACACAAACGAGGCCCGGATCCGAGGCTGGTGCGGATCCGCCCGCACTTCCCAGACACCTCATCCCAGAGACACACGCTTTCTCCCCCTCCTCCTCACCTGTCCTTTTCCTCCCCCCATCCTTAGCTGCCACGGCACGAACGGAAGCTCCTTTAAAATTTCCTATCAGCGAGGTCGTCCTCGCTCCCAGTTTTAAAAGGGGAGAGCCCAAAGGATGAATAGCAAACGAACATAACACCGTCACCGTCACCGATTCCCAAGGTCGTACCACCAAAGGCAGCAGTGACAGGACAGTCTGTCCCTGTCACGTGGGAGGAGGCGGGCGAGGCCACAGCCTCCGGGCTCCGTGGGCGGCGCTGAAGCTCGTCTGAACCTTGGCCCTGCCCCTCAGGAGGACCGTGGCCTGAAGCAGGTCCTCTTACCTCTCTGTGCCCCGTTGTCCTTGTCCAGGAGATGGGACGATGACAGTGCTTACCCCTAAAGCCACGCGGGCCTTGGACAAGCTGACGTGGGTGAAGCCTCGAAGCCTCGGAGCACGGCTGACCCCGAGCACAGGGCGCACCGATGGGGCTTTAAACACATCAAGACCCGTGCAGGGGACACTACACAGCTAAAGCCATCGACATGTCACTATTAACTCGAGGAAGTAATTTAAGGGGAAAAAAGATCGTGGACAACGAACGCGTTTTATTTACAAAGCAAATAGTAAGACCGGTTAAGCCCGCGCCGCCTCGACGAGGTGGAACGTGCCAGGGTCTCACCGTGATGGGACACTCCGGTGGGGCCGGGGCGACCGACGTGACTGGATGCAGGGGCGGGTGCTGGGGATGCAGTGGCCGACAGCGAAGCGATCGCTCGAGCGGTGGCCGTTTGGGAGACGACGAACGGCGGGCGCGTGTGGCCGGGCCGCCCGCCTTGGGGACTGGGTGGCTTCTGAAGAAGCCGCCGCAGACGACAGGGACCACGACCGGCCGCGTGGCCGCGCTACACCTGCTGGCCCTTGGCGAATGCCCCGCGACCTGTGCGGGCCGGCAGGGGAGGGTTCACAGACGCTTCGACCCCGCGCCCCACCTGCCCCTCGGGGAGTCCGGGCGCCCAGTCCCCCCCTCCCCCCGCCGCCCGAGCGCGTCCAGCTGCCCGGTCGGCTCCGGGCACCAGAGGGCGCCCTGCGGCCCGGACGGCGGCCGCCGTGGGGCGCGGGACCACCCGGCCCTGCCCGAGCGGCCTGGCTTGAGGGATTCTCGGCCGGGGACATGTCCTCCCCCCAGTCCGAGGGGAGAGGCGGGGGACGGGCTCCTGCCCGCTGGGGCCAGGGACGTCCCAGCGTCTGGGGACGCCCCGGCGCCTCCCCACGGTGCAGGGTCCGCAGGCCGGGGTCCGGCCGGCCCGTGTGTACCGACCGAGCAGAGCCACCGCCTGGGGAGTGTGTCCTCTGCAGCTGAGCTCCAGGCTCCGGGCTCACCTATCGCAAAGGGAACTCCCAGGAGAGCGACCGCTAAGCATCTCGCATCGCCCGCACCGGGGGGCACGGTGACCGGGACCACTGAGGAGGAGGCGCCAGGCGGAGGCCGCCCGCGCTGGGGCCTGTCCCTGGCCTCTGAGAACGGGGCCGAGCACCTCGTCCCACCCTGACAACGCTGGGTCTTTGTCTGGGGCTGGGCCTGTGGCTTTGGGGGCAAGTGAGGAGCTTCCTTTGCAGCCCCAAGGTCCCTGGGAGATGCTGAGTCCCCTCTGTGAGCCCCAGGCGAGGTGCACGGGTGGCTGTCCTGTCGGCCTGTGTCCAGCTTGGAAACCCAATGACTGTGTCCCTTCTCGTCCCCACTTCCTGTCAGGTGAGGCCTGGCCCTGCCCTACTGTGGGTCGGTCCTTCCCATTCCCGTGACAGTGACGCAGCTGTCACAAAGAAGGACTGAGAGGTGGCAGAAAGTGACGTGCGTGGGGAGCCCCGAGAGGGGAATGCCCTTGCCGCCTGGAGGGGGGACAGGGACAAACGATAGACAAAGGGGCCCTCTGTGCCTCCTTGGTCCCCGCTGCCGGTCAGAGAAAGGAAGCGGAGACAAGCTCTGTCGCAGAGGAGGGGGCGGGAGGAAGCTCCCGGCTTCCTTGGTCTCCCCACCCGCAGCCACCGCGCTCCTCCCGCCTCCCGGTCACGCTCAGCACCCCCCGGGGCTCAGGGCAGGAGGGACCCTGCCCCACTCAGAGGAGCACAGCAGGGACCCGAGGTCCTTCGGCAGAGACCCCGCTCTGCTCGGTGGCTCCGTCCTCCAGGCTGGTGTCCCACGAGCCGAGTGGCTTCTCCCCGGGGATGTGATGGCAGCAGGAGACGGGCCGGCTCATCTCCACTGCGGCTCTGGGCCGGGCCCCTCCCATCGGGGCCCTTGGGTGCTGTTCCGAGCCTCAGCCGGGAGGCGCTTTGCCGCCCGCTGCCGGCCGGCCCAGCCCCCCGCCCACTTGCTGGGGCCACGCACCTCGAGGGGTGGGGGAGGAGTGCGGGGGGACGGCGAACGGGACCTCAGCCTGGGTGTGGACGGGCCCCGAGGAGAGGGCCGTCGCCCTGAGCCTCGGAACCGGGCGGCCGCGGGCTGCAGGCGGCGGGAGGCTCTGCGCGCCTGGCTGGCGCTTTGGTGGCGGCAGGGGCGCCCTGCCTCAGTTTCCCCACGCGTGCGGCTTCTCCACGGCGCCCCCGCCCCCTGGGGCCCGACCCCATCCCTTCAATCCGCGCGAACTTACACCTGCTTCACTGGCGGCAGGTGTGGTGCCCGGATGGACCGAGCACGCGATGGGGTTGGGGCGGGGCTAAGGGCCACACTGCCGCAGAGTTCTCCAGGCTGGGGGGCACGGGGCTCCCCCCAGCTTCGAGTCCGAGGCTCTGAGGAGAAGCTCGCCCTGGGGTCCAGGAGCCCTTTCGCCCCCATGGGGGGGTCTTTCTCTCCAGCCCCTCGGGCCTCGGGGACAAGAGTCTGTCACCAGCCCCTTGCCCCGGCCCAGCCAGCGGGAGAGCTCGGGAGGTACAGGGATCCTGGGGGGCCGGTCCCGTCAGAGCAGAGAAGGGGCAGGGTGGGGGAGCGGAGGAGGCGAAACTGGGCAGCTCTTCTGGGGGGCACCCAAAGGGGGGCAAAGCCCAGTCCTAGAGAGAGAGAGAGGGTCAGGTGAGAGCCCCAGACCCCCTTTCTCCCCCATTTCCCATCTCTCTGCAGTCACCACGCTTCCCGCCCCCGCCACCCCCAGCGCCAACTCCGCAGCTGCGGCCCCCGGCCTGGTCCCCGGGCCCCGTCCGCCGGGCCCCGTCCCCCGGCCCCGAACCCTGGCCCGGCCTCCCTCCCACCCAGCACCAGCTTCCTCTTCTGGCCCCGGCGCCCCAAGCCGGAGGGGCGGGGTGAGGGGCTGGCGCGGCCTTCGAGAACCCCCACCCGGCACTGGGGCAGTGGCTGCTGCCAGCCTTCTGGTGACCTAAACCTGCTCGGCGTCCCTCGGGGCCCAGGCAGGTGTGCGTGCCTGCAGCGGGCGGGCAGGTGCAGCCCCAGAGAGGGGGGGTGCCCCGGGCTGTCCCGGAGCCGGGAAGGAGCCAGAGGGTGGGTGGGGGCGGAAGGACAGAGCTTTTCAGCTGGGCCCGACCTGTCCCGGCAGCTCCCGGCCGCCCCACCCACAGCCTCCTGCACCCACAGGGCGGGAAGCCAGGCACCCTGCTCTCCCAGGGCGGCACTTCCAGGCCCCCCCCCCGCGGGGCCGAGGCCAAAAGACCTTATTCCAAGAGAACAGGGGGTGGGCCAGGCCCCTGTGATCCTTCCCGAAGTCTGATCCGGTCACTCCCCAGCTTACAGGCCTGTAGGCCCGGCCCTGCCCACGTTCCGCCTCTTCCCCCAGGGTCAACGCAGGCTGCCACACTGGCCTCGGGCCTGTCCCCTGCCGGCCTGTCCCCTGCCGCTGCACTGCGCTTGCTCCTCCCTCCTTTGAGGCTAAGCTGACTGACGCCTGTTTCCTTTTTGAATCTCAGCTCCGCTGTCACTTTGTCGAGAAAATCTCCCCGGACGCTCTCTGCACCCCGACCTTCTCTGTAACAGCGCAACTGCAGCGAGTCTGTGACAGCCGGGTGCCCAGCCCAGGACCAGGACCGCACCTGAAACACGGGGTCATCAAAGTCTGCTGAAGGAGCTGAGTGAGCTAACAAGTGGGCAGGCCTTCACTTCCCCAGCTCTCTTCACCTGGGCCTCCTCCTCCGCCCCGGCCGCTGCGGTCCCCGCCCACCTGTCGCCCTCAGCCGAGGGCACCTCCCAGAGCCTCCCGATGCCAGTCCCACCTCCGACCCGAAGAGGAAGGTTTCCGTCCCTCCTGGGTCCCGCCTGCCCCCGGGGATGAAGTCTGACGCCCATGGAGTGGCTTCCTAGGACCCCTGGGACCTGTTACCCTCTCCCTTGTCCTCACCCCCGTCACACAGCTCGCTTTGATCCTGGCAGGCCACCCGAAGCTCTTCGGAGCTGCCGCCCTCGCTCACAGCCTTTGCCTTGGAGACTTCTTCCCTGCCCGGGCGCCTCTCTCCACCTGCTCGAAATACTCTCACACCGGCCCTGCCCGCGGGCCTGGACCCGGGCCTGAGGCCACCCACACCCCACACCCTCCCCTGTGGTCCACCACAGGGGTAGTGCCTAGCGCACAGGGAGCGTGTGGGGTGTCACGGGAGGTTCAGCCTCCACTCCGCTCTGGGGAAACTCAGGGACCAGGACGTGGAGAGAAGAACACGGGAGCTGATGGGCCCCAAGGCAGAGGGGGTGCCGCTGGCCTGCTGGGCAGGGGCCTCCTTCAGCCCACCTCAGTCTGCACGCCCACGGGCGCCAGGGCCGGCCGAAACAGGGCAGGGACCCCTAGCGCACCTGGGGTGCCTGTGCCCCCACAGAGGACAGTTGACCATGGCGGGCTTGAAGATGAACTTGTCAGTGAACCTTCTGCCCTTGGTCTTGGGCAGGACCCTCTTACTGTAGTAACATCTGGGAGCCCAAAGGGCGAGGGCCCAGGGTCAGCTGGGTGGGTGGGCAGGGCCTGCCGCGCGGACCCAGCCGGGTGCCCCTGCCCTGGCCAGCAAGGCTGGCCACCAGCTGTTCCTGTGACAGGCACGAGCGTCTGACCGCGCCCAAGTGCCAGTCTCAGGGCTTAGCAGCGGGAACCAGAGGTGCCCGCAGGAAGCCACAGCCCATTCCTTTGACCTCTGCCCGTCCAGGCCCTCGGGCTGCCCCTGTCACCTGAGGCCCTGGCTCAGCTGGTCGTAGTTCATCTGTGGCTTACACTTCCTGCGGCCCCAGAGGCGGGCCACCTCGTTTGGGTCTTTGATGACGAACTCCCCTGCTGCCGGGCGATGACACGGCGGAACTCCTCCCTCGGCGGCATCTCCAGGACGAAGTGACACAGCTGGCTCTGCTGGGAGCCGGGGGACCTCTCTCTGGGCTCTGCAGGCCCAGTCCGGGAAGGCCAGACGTGGGGTGGGGAGTGGCGTGAGGGCCTCTGGGACCCCTGGAGCGTGGGCAGGGGACCCGGCAGAGGCTCACCTGGGATCCAGGAGGGGCCCACCGAGGTGGGGGCCCCCGGGGCCGAGCAGCTGGAGGCCTGGAGTGAGGGCCGCGTCGGCCTTGGGGGCAAGGGCCACATTAGGGGCACGAGAAAGAAGGAGGTAGGGACGGTCCCTTCCAGGGCTCACCTGCGCCGCACAGCCCTGAGGCCACAAGCTCCGAGAACCCTCAGAGGGGCCCTAACCCAATCCCAAATAATCAGAGGGGCTGCAGCTACCCCTGTCACCCCCTCGCCACCGCTCCGATTACTAACATGGCAACCCCCCTGGACCCATCCAGGCGCCCATCCCCACAGGTCGGCTTTAGGCCACGACCTAATGGAGGCCAAGGAGAGGACAGCACTGAGCCAGCCTCGTGCCAGGGCCAGGAGCCAGGGGAAATGCCCGGGGCAGGCTGTGCCTTCGCAGAGGCCGAGAACACGGCCCGGCCTGTCGCTCGCAGCCGCGCCGGGCTGGACTCGGTTGTCATGCCCACTTCACCGAGTCTTCTCGTACCCTTCTGGGGGGCGGGTGCTATTATCTGTTGGGCGGGCTGAGGGCATTGAGGCTGAGATGAGGAGCTTACACAGGATCTCCGGGGAGAGGGCGGCTAGCCGGGCGGAACAGGTCTGTCTGACCGGCTCTGGCTGTCATCAGCCGGGGCGGGACAGCAGGGCGACCCGTGGGCGCAGAGAGGCGAGGCCGGCAGGAGGCTCTGGGCCCTGAAGGAGCGGCTCCTTCTAGGCCTGAGAAGTGGGCTCTTTGCCCCCAAAGTGACCAGTGGACGCCCTGGGATGCCAGAGGCAGAGAGTCAGGCCCGAAGCGGAATAGACGGGACGAGGAAGACAGGACCCCCCGCCCCAAGGGAAAACAAGCCCAGCGCCGGGGGTCGATGCTGCCTGCCTCTCTGCCAAGGACCAACTTGTGCCCGAAGTCGCCTTGTCGAGGGGGGTGGAGGGGAGCTGAGCCCCCGCCATCTGATTGGCTCGCACCCCCCCCCCGCCCCGTGGGAAACCAGGAAGGACCTGGAGCCAGGGAGCAGGAGAGGGCGTGGGGGGGGCCGGGGCCAGGGGAGCAGGTGGCGGGTGGCCCTGGAGGTGGGGGGAGAGGATGGCGGGTCGAAGGACGCGGAGCCACCAGCCCAGAGGCCCCGCGGAGGCTGCGGCTGCGGTGGCGGGGGTGCAGGGGGGGGCGGGGAGGGGGTGCGGGGGGGAGTCGCGGGGGAGGGGGCCTCTCCTCAGCGGGTCCCCACCGGGAGCCGCCCCGTCCCCCACCCCACCCCCAGGCCCGCCAGTCCGGGGTCGGTCCCCGGTTGGGTCGGGTCCCGGGTCACTGCCCACCCCTCGCCCCACTGGGCGGTCCCGGGGGTCCTGTCGCCCTCGCCGGGGCGGAGCGGACATCCAAACCCGGACGCCCGTGCCCCAGCCCGGAGCGTCCCGGGGGCAGCTGAAAGCTGGGGACCCGCCCCCCCCAGAGACGGGGGACAGGGGCGTGGGGAACGGGCGTGGGGAGCACCAGGCAGGAGCCCAGGTCTCGGCTCCCTCCGCCCTCAGCCTCCAGCCTGCTCCCCGCGGCCGCTCCCCCTCTCCCCTCGGGCCCCCACTCTCCTCAGTTTCCTCCGTGGCTCCTTTCCGCCGCCTGTGTCTGCACACCACGTGGCCTCTTGTCGCTGTCCCGTCACTGCCTCCCGCTGTCACTTCTGTTTCCTCGTCTTTCTTTAGCCCCCACCTCCCCCCAGTGCTTCAGAGCTGGACCCCGAACCCCGCTTCCCCGCTCTGACAGCCCCTCTTCCCCTGCCCAGGGCCCTCCAGGGCTCCAGCTCCTGCCCCAGCCCCAGGGGCTTCATCTCATTCCCCCCAACTGTGCGGCAGGGGCTGCCCCTGCCTGGGCAGCCCCGACTCTCCCCGTTGTCCCCCAGGCCTGGACCCAGAAATCCCCGCCCGCAGGCGGGGCGCTGAGGGCCGGGCGGCGGGGGAAGTGAAAGCTCCGGGCGGACGACGCTGGGCTGGGCGGCGGGGACGGGAAGGCGGCAAGGCCAGCGCTGAGGGCCCGCGATGCTGTGACTGAGCCCCACGCCCACATGCAGCCGCCACCGCCGCCCGCGTCACAGCCCCCGCTCAACGCGAACCCTGACTCCACCTCGCTAAGCCCCGAGTGCATGCAGAGGCCCCGCCGTCCCACCCTCCGGGGCCCGACTCCCCGTTCCGGGGGTGGGCGGGGGGCAGTGGGACTTCTCTGCCTGAGGGACACCCAACTCTCCCGCCCCCTCGGCCCACATCTGTCCCCCTGTCAGGGGGCACCCAGGCTACCAGGTCAGGCTTCGTGGACCTAGTCCCCTGGGAAGGAGCCAGGAGACTGGGAAAGGGAAAGGAGGGTGGGCAGGACCCTGTCACCCCTCAGAGGTCTCGACTCAGTTGGCCCGCGCCCCTCAGGTGCAAGCAGGCCTTACCTGTCCCTCCCGGGGTCCCCCCGTCCTCTCCTGCGCCCCATCTCACGTTGCCGTGCCCACACCCTCACCCGTGGCCCCCTCTCGGCCGCAGGGCCGGCCCCAGCGAGCGCAGAGACGCAGGCGCCCCGCATGTCCACGTGGGGCCCCGAGTCCGCCCCAGCTGAGCCCCATGGGGAGAAGAGCCCTCCGCCACGCTGGCCCTGCCGTCTCCACGAGGTGCCCCTCTGAGCCCTGGCTGCCCGCCCGCCTGCCCGCCGTCCCTCGTCCCTCACCTGCTGGCCGACCCCTCCGGCGGCTCCTGTGTCTCCTGACTCCCCCCTCCCAGCTGCCCCCGCGGCTCCACAGCTGGGCTGGGGGGAGGGGGCCGTCCAGCCACCACCCTGACCTCAGAGCGGTGGCTGCCCAGGGGCTCCTCCTGGCCCGGGGACCCTTGCTCATCGCGGCTGAGTCAGGGTCACTTAAAATGAGAGCGGGATCTCCAAGCTCCCGGGGAGCTGGTTTCAGACGACAGCATGGACCCTTCGGGGGCCGGGGCCCCAGCCCTGCACCTCTGCCGGGAGGGGGTGGTAGAGGGGTGGCTCCCCCGGGCCCCTCGCATCGGCACCGCCTGTGGGGCAGAGGGCTCCCACCAGAACCTGGGCCAGGGCGGCCCCTCGGTTCTGGGGAGGAGACCCTGATGCCCTTCCCCCCATCAGGCCCCTCTCTGGCCCGTGCGGACGCAGAGAACCCGACCTGGAGAAGACACCCCCAGAGCCCCCCGCTCCCTGCTGCGTCCTCCCGGTCCCCAGGCTCCCCCCACCCCCAGTCTCAGTATTAAGTGACACGGACAGTGCACACGGCCACCTCGTTTCTAAGGACATTTAAGCACTCGTTGTCTCTGTCCTCGCAGCCCTAGAAAGTGACGTTCCTGGTTTTTTTTAAATAAGACTCGGGGTCAGACAGCAAGAGCCATCTCTGATGGGGTCCCCTCAGGACGCGGACTGGGGTTGCAGGGACCGCGTCTTCCTCCAGAGCTGGCTGGAGGGGGCCCTGCCTCTTGCTGCTGATGGCGATACACCCCAGCCACCCACTGGCGGGTCCCCCAAGTGCCCGCCGGGCACCAGGGGCAGGGGGTGGGGGTTGGGCCCCGGTTCCCACTGACCGAAGGCGGCACCGTAGGTGCTGACGGTGAAGGGCACGAGGCCAGGGGTCCATCTGTGCTCAGAGGGGGCCTTGGGGCCCCGCCCTTCAGAAGGCGTGTGGGGGGCGTGAGGACTCGTGTCCCCTCCCTCCTGTCCCTGTCAGCACAGCAGGCTCTCTGGTCGCCAGAGTTGCGGTCGGGGGCGGAAGGAGGCCCGTGGCCTTGTGGGGAGGGGACCGGAGCCACGGCCTCCTCTGTGGCCTCCTCCGTGGCCTCCTCCGTGGCCTCCGCTGCGGCCGCCTTCCGTGCCGCCGGCAGGTGGGGGTGTCCTCCTCCTCTGCCTGCGGAGGAGTGTGGTCGCCTTGCCAGGCGGCCTGTGTCCCCGGCTGAACTGGGAGCCCCTAGAGAGCAGGGCCTTGCTGTGTCCGCAGCCCGGGCAGCTCACGGCCACGAGGTGCCCCGGGTCTCCTTGGAGGGGCGGCGGGGCCTCTTCAGAGCAGCCCAACCCTGCCCCTCCTCCGGCCTCGCGCCCTCTCTGGGAGGCAGGCGGGGGCCTGAGGAGGAGGAGACCGGACTTTGGAGTCAGAAGCCGTGGGTGAGCCTTGGCAGGTCACTCGCTAGCTGTGTGGCCCACGGTGGCGGGCCTCACCTCGCCTCACCTCGCCGAGGGACCTTTGCCCCCGTCTGCGGACGCGACGGCCGCGGCACCTGCCGCACGGCCAGCTCCGTGGATCAGGTGAGTCAGCGCAGGCCGAGGGACGCGCGCTCGAACGCCAGGCGCGGCCTTCACCACGGCCAGAGGGCCCGGTGGGCAGGGGGCCCGCACCTCGCCGGGGCAGAGGAAGCTCCCCCCAGCTGGGCCAGGCCCGGGAGAAGCGGCGCGCGGGCCCGTCACCTGAGACCCCGACGGTGGCCTGCAGCCCCGCGCCTCGGGGTCCCCTCCCCTTTCCTTCCCGCCAGCTCCGAGGTGCAGAGGGCGAAAGCCACACCGAGACGACTCGGCTCAGACGCTCGGCAGCCACGGACCCGGCCACCGAACGCGTCACGCGAAGCGTCCTCACCCAGCCCCGTGGACTGTGCCCGCTGTCCCGGCCGGCGACCCTCCCGGCCCGGCGTGGGGTGGCGGGCGCCGCCGGGCACTCCGCCGCAGACCCGACACTCCGCAACCGTTGCTTAAAAGTATTTTTTTATTTAACTTTAGCTTTGAGGTAAAATACTTTTCTCTTTCAACTTCCATAACAAAATACAGAGCTATCAGATACCCCTGGAAAAAATATGTATATTATACATATACCTCTGACGTTGCATCATATATATAATATATAGGCCGGGTCTGGACTCGATAGAAAGCGGAGCATCTAAAAGGCACTGCACGACGGCATGACGGTTACTCACATCCTATGTACATATGCACACGCGCCTCCGCCCGCGCGGGCTCGCGACGTCACCTTTCACGCGTGAGTCTCACTCACAAATCCCTGCATCACGATTTGGCGACTCGAAGAATGCCTAAGTGTCTCAGGACAGAGTAATCGGCAACCCCCCCCCCCGAAACTAAAAATGCAACAGTTCTTGAAAGACCGGATCGGAGTTCCCCTTTCAGACAAAATTAAAACCCCGTTGCTGCTTACAAACAAAGCACAGACATAATCGTGGAATAAATAAAAAACAAGGGACGAACCCAACGCACTACCCGCTTGGAGAGAAGTGAAACGCTTCACCTGTGTTTTTAATGCTTCCGGAAGTTTCCTGGCCCGTGGAGGACGCAAAAGCAAACTGTTTGAACAAACACGTTCTTCGTTAGTGACATTTCAAGATTTAGAGTTACAAAAGTTTAAACATTTGGCACAGCCAAATTTGGGAGCAGCGGGGGAGAAGGCAGGGCCGGCGCTGTCCCCCTTTCCGCCCGCTGCTGGACGCTGCTCGGATGCTCACAGTGGAGAAAGGGCTGGCTTCGGGCCTGGCCGCCGGCAGGTGCCGCGGGAGCAGGCTGCGGGAGAAAACCGGCACCCGCCCCGGCGTGCGGAGGTCGACAGCCGACTGGTGGCACGGCAGTCGGAGGCAACAGGGCGACGCGAGCAAGTCCTCACAGCCGGAAACACCGTCAAGGAGCTGACATGGTGACTTTTCAAGTGTAAGCAGCGGCCTCCTGGTCCAACAGCAGCAGCGTCGAGGACCTGATCCTGGCACTTGGGTTCGCGGCCCAGTGCCTGCCGGGCTCTGTCCCCGTCCTCTCAAAGGCCGCGTGTCGGTTCCTGAGTTAGCACGGCCTTCTGCCACCCCGGGGGACGGAGAGGGCCGGCCAGCCTCCTCACGCCGCGTGAGCCTCCTGATTCGAGGTAAGTCGAGGTGCAGAGAAGCTGACAAAAACACACCAGCCAGAGGCAGCCTGGCCAGAGCCCGAGTCCCCGGGGACCACTCTCCCAGGCCCTCGCAGGGACAGACAAGTCACTCACGCAGTCGCAATTCAACAAGGGGGAGGACACCTGCCGAAAGCTGCATGAAGGACTCTGGCCACCCGAACCACCTCAGACATCACTCCCGTGTCCTAAGCTACCTGAGCCCCACACGCTCCGGTTCCCAGGGGACGCACAGCAGGACGAGGACGGCCCCCAGCGCGCCCCCGTGGAGGCTCAGCTCGGCGTGGGGGTGCCCAGGGCCGCGGCGAGCTGCCTGCACCCACGGCTGGCTGTGGCTTCTCTCCTGGGCCCCAGTCCCGGCGCCCCCGCCCCGGGTTCGGCCGAGCTGATGGGAGGGGACCTCCTCGCTGTCTGCAGACTGCTGTCTCATGCAGGGCAGTCAGCTGACCCTGGGAACTGGAACATTCTAGGGAAACGTGCACAGCAAGAACAGCAACACCCAACGGCACAGCCAGCAGCCCTCCTCCGTGCCGGGCCTTCGGCGTGCGCCCGCCTCCGGCTCCCCCCCTCGCCTCTTGCTTCAGGGCCCACAGACGTCCGCTCGTGCCCCGCGTTTCCAGGCCCCACCTGCCCCAATCCTGCCCTTTTGCTACCCACCCCAGTAAGACCGACGGGGGGCCGGATGCCAGCTGGAAGCTCCACACGGCCCCACAGCCCGTCCCGAGAAGGCGCCGCGCCCTCCCGGTTCGCGCCGACAGACCCGTATCCCGGTGAGGTGTGTTCGTTAAGGCTTCGCTGGCGAGAACGAGGACGGACACGACGGGAAAGACACCTCCGACACGGTCGCGCCTCCGCGAGCTCGCTCAGCACTCGGGTCTGGCTGCCTGGACCCACGACGGAAAAGGGAAAACGAAGACCACTCCGAAGACCAGTTCTGCGATTCGCGTTAAAGGCATCGGGCCGCTTCCTCCTGCCCCGCCCCCCTCCCTGAACGAGTGTAGGCTCCTCATGGCTTCGAGCGCGAGCGCGACAGTCGCAGCGGGGCCTGGCCACCCGCCCGCCTGGATCGGCCTGGCGCTTGTTTCCTGAAGTTTTTTTTTTTTTTGGAAAAAAGAAAAAATTGCAAACGACAACGAAGGGAAAAAAGAAAAAGCAACATGCGCACACGCCCCAGCGAGACTGAGATCCTCATATTCTTCCCCTGAAAGAACGGAAGGAGAGGCTCGGGCGGGCGGACAGCGACGGCCCCGCGCCTCCGAGAGCGGGACAAAGTCGCCGATGGCTTCGGTGCGGACACGAGGGACGCGGGTGGGGGCCAGGCGGCGGGGCCTGCCCTCGGGGCGCCCGTCGGGGCCTTGGGCGTCAGCGGGAGAGGCCGCTCCTCCGTCCGTGCTCCCACGCGACCACGGTGCCTCGGTCCGGCTCTGCAGAGGCGCACGCGCGGCCCCGGCCCGGGCCTCAGCTGCGCGCGTCGGGGCCGTCGTTCCAGCGCCGCTTCAGCCGCAGCTTCGGGGGCATCAGCGCGTCCTCGCGCTTCTCGGGGGTGCCCGGCTCGCGGCCCGGCCTGTCCTCGCCGTCCTCGGGCGCCTCCGGGGCCTCCTCGCCGGGGGTGCCGGCGGGCACGGGGGCCCAGGCGGGCGGCGCCGCGGGCCGCGCGAACACGGGGGCGCGGCCCCCCTCGGGCCGCGGGCTGCCGGGGGCGCCCTCCGCGGCCGGCTCCGCCTTGACGCGCGGGGCGGCGACCGGCGCGGCCTCGGCCTTGTCGCGGTGCCTGCGCCCGGCCGGCGGCGGCTGCAGCTTGATGGAGAAGGGCGCGGCGTCGTCGGGGAGCGGCGGGCAGGCGGGCGGCGGCGGCGCCAGCCCCGGGAAGCGCGGGAAGGTCCGCGGGCTCAGGTGGTAGTTGAAGACGGAGCAGGCCTGCGCGTGCAGGTAGCGCTTCATCTCCTCGGGGCTGAAGGAGAAGCAGCTGCCGCCCGCGAAGGGGCTCAGGCCCGGCGACGGGCTGTAGGAGAAGACGGGCGGCGTGAGGGACAGCGCGGGCGACAGGGGCAGGCCGAGCACGCCGCCGCGGCCGGCCGCCGGCGACACGGCGAACGGGCTGTGCGGCTCGGGCAGCAGCCCCGGGCGCGCGAACAGCGGCAGCACCAGGTCGGGCTTGCGCTTCTGCGGCCCCAGCGCGCCGGCGCCCGCGCCCCGGCGCCAGGCGGCCGCGCCGTCCTCCAGCTCCGCCAGCTCGGCCTTGCGGTCCCCGCCGGTCCTCGCGTCCAGGCCTGGGGCGCCGAGCGCGCCCGCCGAGAAGCGCGTGGGCGGCGCATCAGCCGCCGGCGAGTGCGCGTCCAGCGGCGGGAAGTGGAAGCGGGAGGCGGCGGTGGGCGCCGGGGGCGCGCTCTGGGGGACCACACCTGCGGGCGGAAAGGACCAGAGGCTGCTTGAGGGGAGGCCGCGCCGGGCGACGGGAGCCCCGCCCCGCCGGACCGCACTCCACCCATCTCCCCGGGGTCCCGCCCGCACCACAGCGCACCGTCCCCGGGGACCCCGTCTGTCCCAGGGGCCCCTCGCTGGCCTAAGGCAGAAACATCACAGAGAAGGAACTGCCCGTTGGTCCCCACTAGATCCCGTCCCTGGGGCCTCAGTGATGGGCAGTGAGGTCGGAGGGCGCCAGGGCCCTCTCCTCTCCCCTCCGAACGCCGTGTCACCCGCTTCCATCCGCAGCTGGGCGCTGTCTTTTCTCACTCCCATCATCGGGGCCTACCTACAAAGCTGGCAAACAGATGAAACCGAAGCACCAGCCAAACCGTAAGGACAGGCGTGCGCAGCCCAAAGAGCCCGCACCTAACACGTGTGGACAGATGACGTGTGTTTTAGGAACAAAACATCAAAAAGAGGCCACGTGTCTAAGTTCTTACGGCGTAACGTACCGTTTCATAATCGTGACTTTACTGATACGAACGTCAGTTCTCCCAGACCTAAATTCCTCTGACACACTTTGCACAACCATCTCCCTCCCTAACGCGCTGCCAGTGCTTCTCGGGTGCTGAGAAGGCCGCTGACAGCGGGGTGAAAGCCAGGCCCGCCACGCCACCCGCCAAGGCCCCCTGCGAAAAGCGGCCAACACGTCGCCTTTGGAGGCTCACAGTTCTCAGCTCCCCCGAAGGCCCTTCAGATAAGCGGGCACGAGAACGGCGCGCCAGCTGCGAACTCAGGACCCTGTGGGTTCCTGGAAGGTGTCAGTGGCTTCTACCACTGATGACGAGATGGACTCTTTGTGCCCTGAGGCGGACGTGAGGGAGTTGGAAAAAAGGTCCAAGAGAAGAATGAGGAAAACCAGGTAAGTGGAAGCATGCGGGTCTGGGCGAAACGAGCAGGTGCCCGGCACACGGCGTGCCCAGGAGTCACTCCCAGTGTGCTCCCTTTCCTTTCCTGTCTGTCAGGGCGGCGTCACAGACAGGACTCTGGGGCCACTGGGGTGGGTGACACACGGGCCTGCGTAACCCTGGGCCAGAGCATCACCTCCCAAACTCTCGCTCCGCAGAAAGCCGTCCTACAGGACTTTCCCCGCTAAGGCCACGGCTAATCCTACGACTGGGAGAAACAGGTGACCTTGCTTACAGCTTGAGCCAAGAGGACCCAGGCCGAAAGCATCTCTTCTTCCAGCCTACTGCAGGCGCTAAGATCCCGCCCCTTCCGATCGTTCTGGATCTCGACTGCTCAGGAAGATCACCCTCACGGAGCCACCGTGAAATCTGAGTAGTGAGGCTGGAAAATCCGGGTTTCGATCGCAGTTCTGGCACCTTCCCCCTTGTTGCCTGGTCAAGCACCCAGCTGGCCGTTGGCCCTCCTGCAGGCGGGAAACGAAGCCTCTGCCCGGCTTCTCAGTGGCCCCGGCGGCTGTGCGGCTGGAGAACTGGCTGTTCCGCACTCCGCTTCCTCGCCCAGGAGGCGGGTAACGACTCGCCTAACCTCACGCTTCGAAAACTGAAAGTCGGTGTGTGTAAAGTCCTTAGAACAGTATCAACAGGTGCAAAATGCACACGAGCCTCTGTTAAATGAGCAAATGTTTTAAGAGATGACAATCAGGGTTCAAAATCAAAACCTTAAGAGAGAGGCAGACGCCCTCTGAGCGGGGGCCGCTTTTCAGAGCAGCCCGAGAGCCCCGTCAGACTGACTTCACTGCGGCTACGGAGTGTCCCGGGAGACACGTGGCGCACAGCGTGAAGGGCCACGCTGCCTGCAGCCTCATCTCAAAAGCTCAGACCACGCAAACAGAAGCAGACAGAGCACGCGGGGCAGCAACCTGAACGGACCACAAGAGGCTGCACGGGTGCTCGCTGCGCTGTTTCTTCCAGTGTTTCTGTGGGTTAAAGTTTTCCAAAACAAAAACAGCAGGGTGGGGGCAGGGAGGCACCGAGGGGTCTCCGGGTCTCAAGCGCCACCTCGACTTGGTCTGCCCCGCTCGCGTCACTTCGGCTAGCATCCCCGGTATCCTCCCAACGTCCGCCAGTAAGTACGACACTCGGAGTGACTCCGCGTGTTACAGGGCACTCGCGATGACAAAAGGATGCTGTGCGAAGTACTTCAGACAGCATCCCCCCCGACCGTTAACAGGAGGCGAGCAGGACCGTGGAGAGAGAACGCGCGCTCTGCCGTGTCACCTGTGAGTGCCACCGGCGTTGTCCGGATGCATCGCCACCAGCAGGCGCGGCTCCGCGCTCAGAGACGCTCGGACCAGAATGGCCCGGCGGTATGAGCCCGCCGTCCGGACGCTGCCTCCGGCCCCGATCTGAAGCCACAGATCTGCCTCCCACAGCACCGCCCCCCCACGGGACCGCGCCCGTCTCCCTCCCCGAAGGAAGGGCGCCCTCATGACCTCTGCTTTGTCCTGGGGGCTTAACAAAGTATCTGCTGACCGGAGGGGGGACGGGGACACCGGGCCGGGGCGGACGTGGGTGTGGCGAATGAGCTCTCTCCAGGGACTGTGCCCGGAGGAGCCGTCCGGCAGGCCGCTGCGCCCTGCGCACCCTGACCGACCTGCCTGTGCGTCGTCCTCAGTCTACCACTTGTAGGCCGACACGGAGACGCAGACCCTACCGGGCTGGGGGTCGGCAACCCACACGGGAGCCCAGGTGCCTTTCTAAGGCGCTCGGTCAGCGCCACGTTTCCTTCGTCACCATAAACTTAACCTGCCTCCTGGCCTATCTACCTGGACGAAGGTTCTCTGTGAACAAGACTCCAGCACTCGGAGTCACCTGCATCCAGGAGTCGGCAGCCCAGCCACCGGGACCCCTCCCCCCGCCCCAGGTCCGGGCTGCGGCTGGGGGGGGTCCTGCGGGGCAGCATGGCAGGCAGTGCTGGGCCGCCTCCTCAGGTCTCCAGACCAGCGGCCGCGGAGAGGCCAGGCGGCCTCGCCTTGGAAAAGCAGCCAGTGGTGGCTGCTCCAGGCTGTCTCACGGGCTGGCTTTCTGGGTCCAACAGACAAGGAAGGGCCACAGAGAAGACATCAATGAAGTCTTCTGGGGGGAGTGGTATGGAAGGTACCAACACGCCCTTCCACTGCGGCTGTGCCCACCCAGGGCCTGATTCCTCTGAGTGTGTGTGGGGCGAGAGGCGGAGAGGCGGAGGCAGAGAGAGAGGAAACGGGTTCAAGGAGCCAGAACAGGTTTGATTCCCTAACGCCTCTCCCTCAGGCACGAGGAAGAAAGCAGGTGTGATGAGGCAGATGCATTCCACCACCGAAGGCCGAAGGCCGAAGGCCGCAGGGACAGGAGGGAGGGCCAGAGGGGAGATGGAAGCGGGAAGATAGCAGCAGGAGCCCGCCCCGGCCCGCCCCGCCCCGCGTGGGGCGTCCTAGTATCTGCACTGGATCTCAGCCCGTACTCTCGGCCACACCCCCGCCGAGTTTCCTTTCTCCGACTGTTCTCCGAGGTCGTAACTGCAGAATCGCAGTCAGACCTCCTCGCCTTCGCGCCGCCACCAAGGCGGGAGGGACGGCCGGTCAGCAGCCCGCCCCTGCCACCTGCTTTCCCGGGCTGGGGTGCGATCCGCGTCCACGACGCGCGGAGGCCCTCGTCAGGGAGCGCCTCCCGACCGAGGCAGGGCTGGGGCGCGGAGCTGGGAGGGGGGCTGCCACCAGACCCCAGGGGGAGGCTCGCTCGCTCTCCGAGGAGCAGCCGGTGCAGATCAAAGACACCGCGTTTCACTGCGCACACACACACCTCCCTTTCTGCGATCGAGGGTGCTGTGGTTTCGGTGCCAGCCACTTGATAAGGAAGAGCTGGCAGTTTCGTAGAAAATCGGAAGTGTTTGTAGAAACGGGTTTTCGCCTCTGAAAGAACCCCCAGGGAGGGTGTGAGGACGAGTCCCGAACTTCAAGACTGAAACAAACGCACGGCCCGTGATTCCTAAAGAGGACACCCAGGAGCTGACAGTAACACGCACAAGAGGGAACCACGACAGCTGACCAGACGGTCTCCCCCGATGCTGCCGCCCGTCGCTCTCCGCGCGAGGGGCGCAGGACGCGCCGAGGGCCCCGCGACCCGTCTCCAAGCACCCCTCGCACATGCCAGTCTCACACGCGGGTTTTGACGGTTCTTTCTGACTCAAACAAAATTCCCCGCGAAGAGACTCTGCATCTTACCACTCGACCGGATGTTGAGGAACGGGTAGTTGGGCATCACCAGCTTGTTGAAGTTAAACTTGTAGGTGAACCTCTTCCCCTTGGTCTTGTGAAGGATCCGCTTGTTGTAGTAGTACCTGCGAGAACGGGAACGCGCGTCAGCTCCGACCCGACCCGACCCGAAGACGCCCCGACGCGTCTAGGGAGCCGCCGGGCCGGCAACGCCCGCCCTGAGCACTGCCTGCGAACACCGCTGTCGCACCGCGCAGCCCTGCCCTCGGGTCTCGCCGGGAGGCCCAGGGGCTTGCTCTGTCCCTTCACTCTGCGACCAGGTCGCAGTCCGGGAGGCTCACAGGGCCGGTGGCCGAGCACCCACCAGCGCCCGGGACCTTTCCCCTGCCGCTCTCCGGTTTCAATTCTCCGGCGCGTTTCCTTCCTGCTCTGTGTGTCACTGCCCAGTTTCTTTCCTGCCCTACCCAGGTGGGGACAGACAGTCTCTCGGGAGACCTGATGCGGTTAGTCTCGAGAGCACAGAGGAAGGACGTGTTCTACGGTGGCAGGTCAAACAGTGGAAAGCAGCCGCCGGCGTGGCCTGCTTCACTGCGAACGACACGCGAGAGGCTCCGGCCGGGCTGCGGCAGGTTTTACACTCAGGGTCACCAAGGACGGACCCCGCCCCCCGAACATTGACACACCAGGAACCTTCAGCCCCCTCCCCCACCCGGGGACTCAGGTTCACAGCGTCCCCCGGTCCCTCGAGGGCTGAGGGTCATGAAGCGTATAGACCGACCGGGGAACAGACGTGAGAAAGCGTGCGGGGCAGTCCCGGGCCCCGCCTGAGCGACCGGCGCCGCCGGGGAGCCCTCCTCCCGCGGTCTGGATCTGTCTTCCCTGTCCCAGGAGAGCCTGGAGAGGAGGAACGCTAGCGGACTGCCCACAGGGCGGGTCCGACATCTCTCCCGGCCGTAATGTGCTCCCGTCCAAGTTGGGCCACACTCTCGCTCCCCCCGAGCAAAGCAGGCCTGTCAGGACCCAGTGCCCGCCGCGCTGGGACCCCCAGGTCGAAGCGGAGCCCCCCTCTCCTCCGGGGCCCCTGCTGCTCAGATGCAGCAGCTCTTCCGCTCCCCGAGGCAGCATGGGCTCCTGTCACCTGACACCCTTTCCGCCTACTCTCCACCAAGCTGCTTGGTCTCCTTCAGTCTGTCACCACCAGGGACCCGGGCTCACCCCCTCTCACCTGAGGGCCCGGCTCAGCTTGTCATAGTTCATCTGCGGCTTGCACTTCCTGCGGCCCCAGAGGCGGGCCACCTCGTCCGGGTCCTTGATGACGAACTCCCCGTACTCTCCCTGCTGCCAGGCGATGACATGGCGGAACTCCTCCTTCTGCAGCAGCTCCAAGATGAAGTGCCACAGCTGGATCTGCCGGGAGCCGGGGGACGACTCTGTCTTGTAGGCCCAGTCCGGGAACTGATACCCTTTGGTGTAAAAAAGGCGAGACAGGAGGGGTCGGGCTGGGCGCACACGTGCCGGGAACCCCGTACTCCCGTCCCGGGCTCGGAGCGCGCCTGTGCCACGGACGCCCTCCGGTCAGGGGCGCTGACCACAACGGGGGCAGCAGAGCACAGATGAGTCACCTTTCCTCAGTGCAGTCGCCAAGGCCGTCAAGAGCCTGGTGGCGGCCCCCAGGTCCTACTCGCTTACCCTCCCACACGTTACTCAGTCCCATGCTGCTTCCTACGAAGCCACGCGAGTTCCAACGGGGACGAGCAGGAAAGGACACACGAACGTTTTAGGAAAGCACAGCTGAGAGCCCCGCCCCCCAGGGCTGGAATTGTGTCTCCAGGCGGAAGGAGAGCCGAAAGCTGGGAGAAAGGTGTGGTGACCAGACACGTCAAGTACACGGCCCCAGGAAGTAGGCCTACAATGCCCTAGCGGCGTCCACCCAGGCAAGAGGCTGTCGTCACCGTCTGGCATCTGTAAACAGAGCCCAAGTGGAGAGAAAAGGAACAGGCGAGGGACGTTGCGAGTGCATGGGCGATGATTCACGCCTGCTCACCTCCACCTCCTTCTGGCTTCTCCACGATGCTGCACCCCGCTTTCATTTTCAGCCTCCTGCCAAGACACAGCACAGTGATCACTTTAAGGTGCTCCTGTTATTGTCTTCCCAAGGCTTTCCAGCGGCCGTCCCCGCGCTTCCTTTTCCGCATCTTCCCCGCCTTACGTAACCCTTTCTTTCAAACAGGTCACCTCCACCCGGCTAATCCCCAAGTCATCAGGTGCCGTGCTCAGGCTCCCAGCTTCAAAGGCCCTCATTACCCCTCACCTGATGTAAACCGCAGAGGGTAAACACACGGGCCTTAACGTTTGCTTTCTTCCTCCCCACCCGCGAGGTGGGTGCAAACAGGCCGCCAGGGGAGTCCGCTTGTTTTCTCTGACTAGACGGGCCCAGATGCCAAGACACACACCCGGGCTCACCCAGCCGTGCCAGTTTAGGAGTGAAAACCCCAGCCGTCTGCCGGCCACTCAGGGACCGCGATCCTGATCAACTTCACTGAATCCCCCGGGGGCAGAAGGAGAGCCGGTCAGACTGCCCCCTCCTCCTCAGAAACGCGGGCGGCTGCTCCGGACCAGAACGCGCTCGCCCCACATGTGTTTTGAGGGAAAACGGGCACGTTTTTGCCCATTCATAGGAAGCAGGCATTCCTGAGGACGGCTCGGCAAGGGCAGGGCGTCCCGCCGCGACCCCGGATGGCCCCACGCGGACCTCCAGCTCCCCCGCCGCGGCCAGCGCGCGGCTCGGGGCGGGGGGAGGGCGACGCCGCCGGGGGTGACAGTCCCGGGCGCTCGGAGGGCGTGTGGGCGCCCGGCCCGGCACCCCAGCCCGGCGACGCCATCGGGGCCCGGGCCCTTCGCGACTCCCCGCCTCGCGCACGAGGACACCCTGCGTTTCCGTCCGTGCCGGGCCCCGGGGCGAGCCCCTCGGGGAGGAGCCGCACGCGGCGGCGCGGGCGGCCGACGGGCCCCGCGGCCCGTGAGGGGGGCAGAGGCGCGCGCCCCCGCCCCGCAGCCGCCCGATCCCGCGGCGGCGGGGACGCCTCCAAGAAGCCCTCCGGGACGCCGGCGCCCGCCCGCCCGCGCGGGGCCCGCCCGGGCCCGCCGGCCTGGCCGCGCCCCCGCCGGGCGCCCGTCGCCCGAGCGCGGCCGGGGTCCCCGGCGCCCCCGGACCCCGCGCCCCCTCCTGTCCCGCCCGCCGCGCCGGGGGCGGCCGGAGCGCGGGGGCGCGGCCCGGGCCCGGGGGCGCCGGCCCCGCCGAGGCTCGGGCGCCGGCCCGGGGCCGGGGCGCGGGGCCGGGACTCACCGCTCCCGGCACGGCCCGCGCTCGGTCCGCTCTCCTCGGCGGCGTCTCCGGCTCCTGCTCACCCCGCGCAGCAGGAAGTGACCTCGGCGGCGCGGTCGTCACTTCCGCCCGCGGCCCGGGGGCGGGGCGGAGGCGGCGCCGTCCCGAGTCCCGGCCGCGTCCGGCCGCGCCCCCTCCCGGCGGCCGCCGCCGCCGCCACCGCCGCCTTCCGCCCCCGGCCCCGCCCCCGGCGCCCTGCGTGGCGCGTGCGTCACGCCGGGGCACGTCACGCCGGGGCACGTCACGCCGGGGCACGTCACGCCGGGGCACGTCACGCACGCTCGCCGGGGCCGTCCCCCCCCCCGGAGCGCGGCGCCCCCAGCCCCGCGCGCCCCCAGCCCCGCGCGCCCCGGGGCGGCGGCCGCGAAGCGCTCTGGGGCGCGCCCGGGGCCTTTGTCCTGCGAAGGCGGGGCCGCCCCCCCCCCGCCGTCCGCCCCCGCGGCGCGCCCCGCGCGGCTTCCCCGTCCCCTTCGCCTTCCCCGGCCGCTGCCAGTGCCGGGCCCAGGGCACGTCGGCCCCTCCGAGGCTCGCGAGCCGGCGGGCCTCTGGCTGTCCCCAGCCCCTGCGGCTGCCTGGCGTCCAGGCCCGGTGTCCCCCAGAGGCAGGAAACGGGGGGGGGGGCGTGGGCGTCGGTGCGGGTTAGACCGTCCTGGGCGCGGCGGGGAGACGGCGTGCGGCGGGCCCGGCGGTTTGCGCCGACGCCTGCCGCGGTCCCGCCCGTCGTGGGCCGTGGCACCCGCGCCCCCCGGCGCCGCAGGTGCCAGGGACGGTGGCTCCCGGGGGCGGCTTCGCTCCCGGGCGTTCTCCAGCCGCTGACGACAAGGTGGGCCTTTCTGGGCCTCCAGACCCCTTTCTCGTCCCCAAGGAAAGGACGACAGCATCGGGACGTCGTTTCTAGTTGGGAAACCCCACTAGTCGGAGAGTGAACTGGGCAGTTTCAGCGCTGCAGAGGGGGCCCCTGCTGTGTGCGACCACCCCCGGCTCCGAGAGTGGGAACCGCCGCAGGCCCCGGTGTCCTCCATGCCCCATCGACAACAATGTCCTCAAGCAGGCGTTCGGCTGGACAGCCTTTGTAAAACACTGGGATTTAACAAAACGAAGGACGCTGTCAGGCCCTGGCGCCTCCACCTGGCGTGTGACCTCGGTCGAGTTCCTTGACCTCTCTGTGTCGGCTTCTCGGCTGCACTGCTCACGGTGCTGTGAACTGCTAGGTGCAGAGTGGTTGAAACTGGCACGAGGTCAGTGTGGCAGATGAGCACACGTGGGCAAAAATGATAGTCGGAAGGATCAGCATGAGAACATTGCTCAGATGCTCACGCCGACCCTGCCCGTCTAGTAATCGTGTCGCCTGGGAACCAGGGCATTCAGGCACCAAGTCACCAGCCTTCGCCTCTGGCTCGGGCTGTGGTCAGAGCCTAGCCTCCGAGGACCCCGTGTTCCACAAAGGGCCAGAAACCTGGACACGGGACGCACCCGTGGGTCTCCCAGGGGTCCTGTGCTGCCGCTTCTCTCCTTAGCCACGCAGGGTGACTGGGAGAAACACGATCACCAGGGACAGACAGGACCGTCTACCTGGCTGCAGTCTGAACTGATACACTGAGAGGTGCCAGCTCAGCGGAGTTGTCACACTGAGGACCTGGTCACCGGCCTGGAACTCGGCAGGCGACCACGGGTTTGCAAGCCGGGAACTCCCCCACGGCGGGTGGGTGCACGCAGATGAGCTCTGCTCGGGAGCCTCTCCTGCGGTGGCAGGATCCGGGGACAGCTGGACGGCTGGGGACTCGGGCCCAGCGTTCGCCAGGTCCCTCTCCGCTCTCTCCCCCAGCACCACGCCGCTGCCGCCTCATCGGCTGCAGGACTGGCTTTCGCCACGCGCAGGTCCTTGTCCCTAAAGCACGGGGCGGAAGCACGTGACACAAGCACGTGGCACAGCCGAGGCGGCAAGGCGGGGTGCCCTCACTCTCTGATTTCCGCCTGCCCAAAGCCCTCTCTGTCTGCGACGCTGCCCCCTGGCCCACGTCCACGCATCTACTGCTGTCCCGTGTGCTCGGGACACACCTCGGGCCTCCCTCGGCTCTCGCCACTCCATGGCGCCTGAAATTGAAAAAAGGGGAAAGGACACCTAAAATTCATTTTCTCCAGATCCCTTCCCGGGCTGGGGCGTGCGTGCGTGCGTTTCTTCCCCGCGCCTCTGCGTCGCGCCTGTCTCCACTCCGGCACTGACGCCAGCCGCGGCCCAGACTCGCCGGCCCCGCGCGCGTCGGCGGCGGCTTCCTGTCCCGCAGCGGCCCCTGCGGTGACTGGCGGGGGCGGCCGCCGCCTGGAAGTCACGTGCGTCTTTGTTCTTCGAGCGTTTGTCGCCGACTGCAGGTCCCCGGAGCCCGGGCCTCTCGTGTCACCGTCGGAAAGGCCGACCGCGACTATTTCCCCTTCCGCTGACATGGCCTGTCGCCACTGGCGTCCTCCGCCTCCTCTCGGTTTCCCGGAGAAAAGCAGGGGCCTCTTTACCCCAAACTGTCCTCACTGAACTAGGTCCTCAGGACCCGAGTTCCAGGGCTACTTCCGCCCTTTGCTCGTGTGTCCTCTGAGTTCCGACCGCCTCATCTCTCCAGGGGGGACGCCACGGGTGTCCTTGACGAGGACAGAGCGCCCTCATGGCCGTGGAGCGCCCCTGGAGCCTGAGGCCCTCTGCGAGGGCCAAGGGTCACGGCTCTTCTGGCCCCCAGCCCAGACTCCACACGGGTCCAGACCTCAAACTTTACTGCGGTTATCGCCTAATTTCTCGAAGTTTCGTGGATGTCATGTTTCAAACTTGGATGGGACTCTAGCGGATAAAGAATTTACCTCGCGCATTAGGGTTGTTGAGTTTCAGCCGGGCACTATTTTGTAAGGCCGACCTCGAGGCGACACAGGACAATCTCTCCGGGCCTCAGTTTCCCCGTCCATAAAATGATGATGGCAAGAACTTCCAGAAAGAGAAATGCACTAACGGTAAAATGTTATTTATGACGACAGTCAAAGGCCGAAGGGAACAAACAGCAAAAATCGCCTCGTTTCTGCTCCTTGCGACTCAGTTTCCCCGAGCGTCCAGGGCAGGTAAATTAGTGCAAGAGAAGAAACTCTCAGGAAGAGCATCTGCGTTTCTCCCCAGTGGACGGGAGCAGCTCGCAAGAGTTTGTTTTCTGGTGTGTTTTTCCCATCAATGCGAGGTGGTTGTGGGGACAGAGGAACGAGTGGGGATCCCCAGATTAAAGGTTAAGCAAGTCCAAAGCAGAAGTGACTGTCCGAAGTCGCAGCTCAGCCAAGAGGAGCAGGGAGCCTGGCCATTTGTTCAGCAGCGACCTGGGGACTCGAGGACTCCCCCGGATTCCACGTCCATCGCAGTCCACAAATCCCCCTTCCTCTCATTTCCCCTTTTCAGGTCTTGGTTCCCCCATCTCCAAACAGCACGGCGGGGATGGTGGCGGGAGATGACAGAGGGCCGGCCTGGGAGAAGAGGATTCACAGGAAATGGCCACTTGGCCTAGTTGGCTTTCTTCTTTTTCCCGGCAGCCTTGGGGAAAACTTCCCCCAAGCCCGCGTCTGCGTGTCTGCGAAGGCCGCTTCTTCCAGGAAGCCTGCTGCAGTCAAGCGGAGCGGGGGGCCGGCTTCTCCCCGTCCCCGCTGCTGGGACGTGTTTCTCGAGACCCTGTGTTTGCTCCCCACTCTGATGAGACCCGAAGCCTTGGCCTATGCGCCACCTGGACGTCTGCGGTCTGTCGTCCGTGCTCGCCCTTCCCAGCGCGCGCTCGCCGCTTTCTCTTTGCGGCTGTCCCCATCCTTTGGAATCCTCTGAGGGCAGAGGCTGTGCCTATCCAACGCTCATCACATAAGGGCCAGTAAAAGTGGTCGTCACCGAACAGATTTGAGGGCCGCAGCCTCACCAACACCAGCGAGGGCTGCGGTGGACAGCGGCGTCAGGTCTCGAATCAGACTCACTGAAAGGCAGCCAGGCGCCTTAAAACAGTTCAGGAAAGCTCTCCTTTAATACTGCCCGCCTGATTTGGAGAGGAAATGGGTGTCACAGGTCATCCATCTCACCCTCCCACAAGGTGCCACCGGCCTCTCCTTGGACCCGCGCAGTGACGCGGGGTTCACCGCATTCACAACACCTGGGCAACCTCATTTTTATTTTTATTGTGGACTGTGTCAGGGGTGCAAAAGAGTGTGTGAGAACGAAAACAGCAAAGCCTGTAAGGAGCGAGTGCCCCGGTAAGGGTCGGAGAGCCTCTTCCCCCTCCTGACTTCACCGGGCTCAGTGCTCGGATCGCCCTGACTAGACGGTTCTCCCTCATCGGGAGCTGAGGCGTGTTCTCTTGGCACATCTCCCGGTGACCTCTGGTTCGGGCGCCGGGGCTACGCAGATTCCGTGCGACCACCCACCAGCTGCTGGGAGACAGGTGGTAGCCTCTGGTCAGGAGGTGCGGGAAGGAGCACCCTTGGTTCTGCTCCTCTTCGAATGTGGCTCCGAGAGCTGCACGCACACCTGGGCCGGACACAGAGCGTCGAGGAGAACCGTTCTCTGCTCGGTTTGGACCCTGTCTCATCTGTCTCTCTCCCTGTGTCTCTTACACATGCCCGTGGCTGGGGTCGACCGGTTCCGAGAGCCCAGGACACTGCTCAGGAGTGGTTTTCTCACAGGGCCTGTTGGCCGAGGTCTCCTCTGCTGAGGGCTTCTTCCGGCTAAGGGCCAGGCCTTACGTCCATCGTGTTGATTCTTGTCCGCTGCCCTTGGTTGGTTTTGGTCTCTTAGTCACTTCGGCCCGTCTATACCGCGTGGATCTGTCAGAATGTGGTGTTGTATGTTTATGGATAGACTCTGCTCCGGTAAGCGTGGAAGACTCGCCCGTGGACTGCACTAAAGCGCCAGCGTTAAAGCACTCCGGGCACAGTCGGACGTCTTCTGCCCGGGTCAGAGTCACTGCAGGGCCTTGCGGTGTCTCCTCAATCACCGTCCCTTCGACCTGTGGGGTGCCGGGTCGTGGGGTGCTGTAGTGTGTGTGACTCTGGCAGAGGGTGAAGGCGCCGTGGAAGGCCGAGGACATCAGAGCGATGCCAGTCACGGGTGCCGGCCGCGGGCGGGGTGGCGGCCGGGCTCAGGGCACAGGAGCTGGACGTCATAAGGAACTGAAATTCTGTCACGTCCTGGCGTCAGTGCAGAGGGTGGAAGCTCTAGCTACGTGGTCTTCCAGAATATTTTTCTCCTGACAGTAAATGGTTGCGGTGGGCTTCGTGGATGTGCCCGCGGCGGTACGTTAAGACCGGGTTCGTGGGCAGCACCGAGAAAAGCCATCGCCGTTGTAGTAACAGGTCTGGGTTGGCAGCCAACGTCTGGGCTGCTCATGGATTGAGCAGAGAAGACCGACTCCGAACTTGGAAGGAAAACGTGCTAGCAGGCGCCCCTCCTCCTCCTGGCTGTCGGGGAGTGCCCGGGGCACGGAGGACGCGCCCTGCCGCAGCGTGCCACACGCCGCAGCCCGCGGCCCGTCCTGCCCCAGCTCGCCGTCCCTGTGGGAAACACTTCGCCCCGAGACGCCCCTGCAGCCGAGCCGGACGATTTGGCTGAACCTCCCCGCGTGCACCGCGTGAGGGAGGCGCGGGCCCCCGGGTCTGAAAGGGGGTGGGAGGAGACAGACGCCACCAGGGTACGCAGTGTGGCGGCTGGTGCCCCGCACTCGGCCTCCCGCAGCGCAGCTGCTGTGGAAGCTTCGGTCTGTGGCCTCCCGTTCTCACTGATCCCGCGTGTGGCACCTCGCTGGGACCCCCACCCGGTGCAGGGCGGCAGGGAGCGGCCGAAAGCCCGACCGTGTCTCCGGCATCGCAGCGGCCAGATTTGGGGAGCCACCATCCGACCACAGTGAATGCCATTCCCGAGTTAGCGCCCACTCTGCCCACCCGGACGGTCAGATCCGGGGGGATCCACAGAGCAAGTACCGTGTGCGTCCCGCAGTGCGGTGGGCGAGCGGACGGGCGACCAGAGATCCAAAGCCAGACAGCCTCCGAGTCCGGACCATACCTCACTTCTCAGATGCAGCTGCTCTGAGAACTACGAGCCTACGGCCAGGTTCATCAGGATCATTCTCTATCAGACCAGAAACCGACCCACAACGCCGGGGACCGAGCGCCTCTGCGGGTGCCACAGAGCAGGACGCGCGCCCGCTCTGGGAAACGTCGCTGCAGAAACCACAATGGCTCCTCAGGTTTCCGCAACGACGTATTTAAAAGGATTTTAATTCTTCACCCGTCCATTATCTAGTCCGTAACAATCCGCGCAGAACTGCGGGATGCCAGACACGGTGCCAGCCGCTGGGAGACGAGGGCGAGGAGCTCGGTCCTCCGGTTGTGACAGTCCCATTAGCAGTGTCCCCCACGGTCATTTAGAGGTGCGAACCACACACCACGCACGCCCAGCACGCGGGCAGAGCCTCAACAGGTTGGTCCGGTTCATGAACGTCCAGCCCTTCAGCCCTGGCAAAGCTAGAGGCCAGGAACCTTCTACGAGCCAGGGACGGTGCTAGCACTGAGGGTTCCCGGGTGGCCGAAAGGCCTGTCCCCCTGGGGATCCGCTGGGAGGGGTGGACGTGGAAGTGGACGACCGTGACCCCACGTGGGGGGTGCCTCGTGCCCCAGACGGTGCGAAACCCACCCAGCCGTCGTCTCCAACACCTCCGGCTGGCAGCGCCCCCTTCCCAGCATGTCAGAGGGGGTGCCCCCTCAGTTCCCCTGTAGCTGGAGAAAGGGCGCGTCACCGACTCCTGCTTCGTGTCTCCCGGAAGGATTCTGGGAAATAGCTTCGCCTGAGAAGAGGGATCCGTGGATGGGACCGGCCGGAGAAGCAGCCACCAGCCTTCGGTGCTGCCGGGGAGCCAGCGGGAGCGGGAGGGGGGTCGCCGTGGCAGGGCTGGGGGGAGGGCTCGGTCGCTGCTCCGGCCTGGGGCTTGCCGTCCGGCAGGCCAGAATGGTGTCAGTGGAGGGGACACTCGAGGGCACAGAACTGGAGGCAGCAAAAGGGTCGGGAGTTGTGTGGGGTCCAGCGAGCGAGGCGGGAGCGGAGTCAGGGCGGGGGACGGGCCGCAGGGGCACACAGGGACCAGCTGTGCGTCACGCCGTCCTGCTACCTGACGACGGGCCATAAAAAGGAAGCGGAGCTGAGAACAGAAAGCTGAACTTTATCCTAAATGCCAAACTTTGTCTACTGGTATCACGTTATTTTTTTTTTACGAAAAGTTAAAAAAAATGTGTCACCTACTTCCCTGTTTTTTTTTTTCAAGAGTTTACCGCTCGGAGACTGACCTTTCCTGGATGACTCAGAGTCACCATTACGGAAAGGGAGGCATCGCGGTGCAGAGGGCCCTGAGTGACACGTCACGGGACCGCGGTTCATTCCCAGATCCACACCCCCCCGGCTGTCCGGTCACGGCAAAGTCACCGAGCCGCTCCGAGCGTGTGTCTCCCCTCGGGGCCGGCTTCGGGGCCTTGCGGCAGGAGATGGTGTGCGCAAAGGCTGACCCACGAGGCACGATGATCCGAGGGAGGCGACGTGCGATGCCGCGTCTCACTCGGCCTCGCTGCTCTTTGCCGCCAAGCTCTCTGCCCTCGGACCTCCGCCCCCTGGAAGGCCTTTCGCAGCCCGGCTGTCCTCAGGGGTTGGCCTCTTAGGGCCTGCGTGGTGGAGGCCGAGGGGTCCGGCTTTGCTGGAGAGCTTGGTGGCCCCGGGCACGCAGGGCCTTTGGGTGCTGCGTCCCGCAGAGCCGAGGTTGGCAGAGCCTGACCCACGGTGAGGGCGGTGTGACCCCAGTGCTTCTCTGCTGCCCAGCGGACTGTCCCGTCGTCCCTCTTCCTCCCGCGTCAGTTCCCTTCTCCCCCACAGCCCGTTCCCTGCGACGTCGCTTTGACAGGATGACGACTGAGCAGAGGGCCGCGGGCTCGGCTCACGGAGGCCTTTTGTGTGCCGGGGCCAGCTGTCCGTCCTCAGGCAGGACGCTCCAGTGCGGGCGCGGTGCCCGCCGCCACCGGGGGACGGGAGGCGGGCAGGAGCGACTGCGTGGGACGCCGGCCGCGGGACCCCAGGGAGAGGCGCTGGGCACCGCAGGGCCCTCCGGGGAGGTGACAGGCGCAAGCGAGGGAGGGGTGGCAGAGAGCGAGCTGCGCACTTGCCACATCCACCGGGGTCGCACCCTGCGCGTGGGAAGGGGCACCTGGAAGCCAGCCCTCGGCTCAGGTGCCTCAGTTTCCCCTGCTCTTGGGCATAAACCTGGGGGAGCGACCGTGGGAGGCCCCCCACCCCCCACCCCCTTTCAGGGGCTGCGGCTTAGGAAAGGCCTCCAGGCCCCGCACCCTGCGGCTCCCTCTTCCCCGGCTCAGAGGGGCCCCTGGGCACCCGCAGCAGGACACGCGGGGGCAGCCCCGGGGGCGGGGCAGGGCACGTGGGCCCTGAGGCCACCGGACTCCGACCCAAACCCCAAACCCGGCTCTGCGGGGCCTTCCTGGGGCTGCGCTGGCCCAAGTGGGGGGGGGACTGAGCCCTGGGGAGCCCGTGGGGCCCGGGCCGGGGTCACGCGGGGCGCGGGCGCCCTCTGGTGGCGGGCGCTGTCCCGGCCCCGCCGCGGCCGAGTCCCGGGTGAAGCGACCGTCCAGGGGCCGAGCCCCACTCGCCCGCCCGGCTTTCCCGTCCGACCGTCCAGTCGCGGCCACCCCACCGCCGCGGAGGCCCCTGTGGCCCGGGCAGCAGCAGACCCTGGGCTCAGAGGGACCCCGTGGCTCCCGGGACCTCTCCGGCCTCGAGTCACCGTCCCCTGTTGCCTGCGCTCACGTCTCCGTCGGCCACACTCACCGCGGGACGCAGCTGTCACCTCAGAAGCAGCTGTCACTGCAGCCGGAAAGCTGCCCCCAGGTGTCCACCCGCTCACTCCCCTGGCCGTCGCCGTCCCTTCTCCCAGGCGAGCCCCTGACGTGTCGCTGGGTGGCCACCGTGTCGCCCCAGCACCGCCCGCGTGCTCAGTGCCACTCCTGCCCTCCCGCCGGCATCAGCCAGCACCTCTGCCCTCTCCTGGCACAAGCGTCCGGGCAGGTGGCAGGACCCCAAGCTCCTGGGTGGCGGCGGGGGCACTGGAGGAGCCCAGCAGCTACGGGGAAGGACCCTCCAGGCCACTGAAGATGGTCCGGCCTAAGGGTTGTGGTCACACTCCTGGGACCCAGGCTCGGTTTCCGGGAAGGACAACACTGAGGACAGGACGAGTGGTGCGAGGCGAGGGCTCCTGTCACTCTTCGTACCCACGAGCGGGCAGCCAGTTTACGCACATCGGGACTTGTCACCACAGTCCATGGGGCAGGCATTCTGAGAAATGCTCCTTAAACAGGGTGGGGTGCAAAGGTCAGACAGACTGGACCCCCCAGGGAGCATCTCAGTCCCCACTCCAGGGGTGACACCAACTTCAGTCCTTCCGCGTGGTGGCTCACAGCCTCTGTGACCACGGATGCCCCTTCCTTCTCGTTTGCAGCAAAAGCTCTGCTGTGTCATCGGGCACACCTCCTCCAAGATGCCCTCCCGCGTTGCTTCGGTTCCCGCGTGCGCCCAGCCCGTGGTCCCCTGCAGGGCCGCAGGGTGCGCTGGGCGCTCGGTACCAGCGTGTTCAAGGGCGCGGCCCAGGAGGCCTCAGCACAGCGTTGTCTCCAGCCGCCAGGTGGCACTAGTGCCAGGCACTGCTCCAGGGCCCTGAGCCTTTCTCCTTCACTCCCAGACTGACCGCAGGGGCAGACGGCAGCGGCCAGAGCTGGGGAAATGGGGCAGGGCAGGTCGACAGCTGGGGCGCCCGGCAGCGTCGACGCGCAGCCGGGATTCGGCCACCTGGAGCCAAGTGCTGGGCAACCCGGGAGAGGCCCAGGCACGGGACGAGGACGTGGCCTCGAGGTCCACATCTGGGCTGCGCCAGGTGGGCACTCGTTCGGAGCGCGGTGGGTGACCATTGGCGTTACCGACAGTCATTACCTCGGGCAGGAGATCAAGGTCAACACCAACCAGGAAAGCAGAGTAGGCAGCATGCGCCGTTCAGATGTGATAAGACGGGGCTTTGCACGCCTTCCTCCACCTCGCTCGCCTGACCCAGGTAGTGTTCTGCAGGTTTCTCCACTGCCACGTTTCCCGGCTTTTCTATTCTGTGCTCAAGTCCCCACGCACAGCCCACACCTGAAAACGGGCAGTTACGCCCCCTTCTTTAGAATGGAGTGGATGGTCTGTCAGATGCCCCACGCTCTCCGCTGGCACTAAATTCTCCTTCCGCTAACAGAGCTGTCTGAGCCTCTGAATTCCTCCCTTGGGCGCCGCTTCCTGCAACAATCCGGAGCATCTATGTCAAGTCCACAGCTAACAGCGCACTTGGTGATGGAAGACGGACGATTTGCCCCTAAGGCCGACAGTGAGCTAAAGGTGTCTGCTCTGCGCCGTGGCCTGGAGGTTCTAGCCGGGCCCTCAGGGAAGGAAGAGAAACACGCGATCCAGACCGCAGAGAGCGCGCAAACCATATTTGCAGACAACACGACTTTCTATACAGGAGATTCTCAAGAATCTGCTAGAAACAAAGTATTATAACTGATCAACGAGTTCAGTCACAGAACGCAAGATCAATACACAAAACCCAGCTGTGTTTCCACACGCTTGTGACGAACAGTCCAAACGGGAAATGAAGCAACAGCTTTATTTACAATAGCCTCAGAGCGGATAACCGACAACTGAAGTTAACAACAGGAGTGCGAAACATGCATTTGGAAAGCTACAGGACATTGCTGAAAGAGCTAAGCTCTAAATACCGGAAACACGGCTCATGTTCTCGCGTCCGAAGCCTCCACACTGTCGGGAGGGCACGGACTCCATGCAGGGCGTGCATCCGGCTGATCCTAAGTTCACACGGCATTGTGAGGGACAGAAACTCGCCAGAACAATCCTGAAAAAGGAGACGAAGTGCAAAGCCTCACCCTTCCAGATTTCAAAACTCACGACAAAGCAACAGCAATCTGGACAACACGATACTGTCACGAGAGTGGACAAACAGGTCAACGGAACGGAACAGGAGCTCAGGAAGTAACCCACGCGTCTCTGGTCAGCCGGTCCCCACAGTCACAAGGCCACGCGACGGGGAACGAGCGGTGCTGGGCGCACGGGATAGTTTTGTACGAAGAACGAGGCTAAACCCGAACCTCACACCAGCCGTTACACAGATTAACTCAGAATGCAGCGGTGACGTAAGAGCAGAACTATCCAATTCCTGGAAGAAAACACAGAAGCGCACGTCTCTAACCTTAGACTTAGCTCGGATTCCTGGTTACGACCCGAAAAGCACAGACACTAAAACGAAAATTGTTCAGTTGGACGTCGTCAAAGAATGTGAGTCGTGTGCTCCAAAGGAAAAATGGAAAGAATCGCTGAAAGCTGCCTGAAGTCTGGCGGAACAGAAGTCCCGTAACACATGGGCCCATAGAAGACACGCGGAAGAAGCCGCCTCGAGACTGGCAGGAGGGGCGGATGCCAGAGGCGCTGGCCCCACGCTCGCCGTGGCCTGGGAGGAACGAGGGGTCCGGGACCCCACGGCTCCCAGCGCAGGGCTCCGGTGCCAGGAAGACGAGTCCCCACAGCTCTGGCTGTGAGAACCAGCGGGAGTGGTGGCTGAGTGACACGGGGGAGGCTGGGGTCCCAGGCGTCCTCTTAAAGGGCCCGTGCAGGCTTACCAGTGACGGACGCGCTCTGGGCTCCGGCACTGGGGCAGCCACTCGAAAGGTCGGGGCTCCCAGGGAGGGACTGAGTCGTCTGGCCTCAGGGCGAGGGCTGGCCAGGCCGCTTCCTTCCAGCACACGCGCCGGCAGGAGCCACGTTCCTTTGCCGGGCCCTCCCCACCCAGCCTGCAGAGCTGGCGGCCGCCATCAGCCGGGCTGACACCGCCTCCGGCCCAGATGATTCCCCGAGACCCCGCCCCTCCCAGCACGTGGCCCGCCCAAGCCGCTGCCGGGGCTTTTCCGCACGAATGGCCCGGGGCTCGGCTCCTGCTGCGGACTTTCCTAAACTCCCTCAGAGGTTCACAAACCCCAGACAAGCAGCGCCGGCCTCGGCGTGGCCTGCACCTCCTGCTAAGCATCCCCGAGCCCAGCACCGGGGGCAGCCGGCCTGAGTTTATGGCTTAGCCTCTCCCAGGTGCCTCCAAGCCCAGCACAAGTGTCACCCCTCTGCAGGTCACTTCGTAGCTCACGCCACGCGGCCCCCGGCAGGGCACAGGCAGCAGCTGACCTTGGCCTGCACCAGCACCACCCAACCACCTCCACAACCACACCCACAGGGCAGGCCGGCAGGCACCAGCGCCCTGCCGAAGTGAGTCCCGCTCTTGGGGGTGAGCCCCTGCACAGCACCTCCTCCCCTGTGAACATAAGCTGTGAAGACACCTCAGGCCCAGCAGCTGCTGACCGGGGCGTCCCAGGACAGGAAGTCCCCGCCAGGGCCGAGGCCTGCGTGAGCTCGTTAAACATTTGCTGATCGAAACCGGCCCAGCTGCCAGGTGTATTTAGCTGAAGCCACCTGGCGTGTGTGCGTGTGTGTGTGTGTGTGCGTGTGCGTGTGTGTCGGGGGGTGTGAAACCCCAGTGGCCTCATAGGCGGGACTGGGACTGCAGTGGGACAAGACACTGGCTCTCGGGCCCAGCGCCGGGCTCGCTCCCGCCTGGGCGTGGGCCTCAGAGGGGGCAGGTGCTCGGGGCTGCAGGGTTTGCGGGGGCCGTGGGGGCTGTGGGGGCTGCAGCCCGAGCCGGATGAGTAGAAGGCGGTGTGGGGTCGTGTCCTCTCTGGGGGACGGAGATGCTGAGGACCCGGCCAGCCCACAACCGCGAGGGAGGAAGTCCCACAGAAAGGGGCCCGAGTGACCGGGTCGGGTGATGTCACTGACGAGCGAGGGTGGGCAGGAAGCGAGCGGCGAGCGTGGGGTTGGGGGCAGCAGATGTGCCGTTGGGGTTAACAAAGGAAGCCGAATGTGGGGTGGGGTGGGGTGGGAAGGAGTCGAGGGGACCGCCTCGGGTGACCGGGCACTGAAACCCCAGCGCGGTGCGGGCCCTGGTGTGCCTGCCGCTGGGGAGTGACGGGCGGTTTCTGCTGTCGGGTCACTTCCTTGTACCTTCTGCACCCTCTGAGCCACTCTTATCACTCGTAAGGACACTCAGTCCCGACACGCACTCCCCTCTCGGGCCATCACGGCCCCCGCACTTTTGACCCAGAGTGCTCCCTCCAAGCTCTCTGCCACCCGCTGGGTGGCCTGCAACGCAGCTCAGTCCCGACACCATCCGCCCGAGACAGCGTCAGACCCCGCAGGTCACCGCTCCGTCCCGCAAGGCTGCCCCCAGCCCGCCTCAGAGGCCAGTCCCAAGTGGTAGGTCACCCCCTCAGGTTACCCACTTGTCCTGTCCACTCCTCAGGTTCGAGTTATTAGCCGGAGAGACTCGCCGCGCTGGGGACACTCCCCGACGTCTCCTGGCTGACAAGAGGCATGGGAAGGACCCAGGTGACCGTCCAGATGGACGAGGCGAGCATGGGTGAGAGGGAGGGGTGCAGAGCACTGCGCCGGCACCTCCAGCCCTCACGGCCCGGAGCTCTGAGCCCTGCAGAGCTGGGATCCGGGGCGGGCGCCCGCGCAGGTGGCGGTTTCTAACTCCAATTCCCAGGCCCTCGGCCGCCTGCAGGATGCCGCGTGGGGCCGGCAGTTCCGAGCAGCCGCCCCCCGGGGTCACCCGGAGTCACCTCGTCAGAACAAGAGGCGCTGCTGGAAATCCCACGGGCTTAGGACACCACGTGCCAGGAGCCGGGGGCAGAGACCGGTGGACGCTTTTCCTGTCGTGTCACCATCACTGACCCTCCTGCGGGGCCCCATCCGCCCCCGCGCGCCTGTCGGCTGCAGAGCTGGTGTCCTCGCCACCCTCACGGCTCGCACCCAGCCCTCGCCGACTCACTCTGCTGAGGCCACGCCCCTCCCCTGCCACCTCCGCCCATCCCCGCCCTGACGTCGCCCTCGCCCCTCGCCGGTGTCCCCCTGCGGCCCCGGTGTCCTGCCGAAGCTCCTGAAGCCTCCCGGTCCCGCCTCCTGTTCCCGCCCTGCCGACTCCCGGGCACCCACGGCTCGCTCGGGGCTGGTCCTCGGACCTGGCGCGTCGACACCCCCCGGGCCCGGCAGGAGGCGCGGAACCGCGGCCCAGACCCGCTGGGCCAGGACAGGCCCTTCCACAGGGCTGCCGAGCGCCTCGCCTGCAGCCGGCCGCCGCCTCTCTCCCCAGAGGCAGCCACTTCCAGGAGCATTTCTGGTTTTGGCTTTTCTGAGGTTATTTTTAGGTCCCAAGTCACGCTTCTGAGACTATTTTGGGAGTTTCAAACTGACACATCCTGGCGGCCTCCAGCGGGTGCCGGTCCTCGGCCGCGGCCGGTCCTGAGTCCGGTGACCTCGCTTGTCCCCTTACGTTAAAAACAGGCCAGGAGCTCCGTGAGGGGCCGCGCTGCCCCCGGGGGGGGGGGCGCCGGGAGCCGACGTTCATGGGGGGACCCCGAGTGTCAGCACGAAGAGGCTGGCTGAGGCTCCGGGGCCCGCGTGGCCGCCCAGGTTCCCGCCAGGTGTGCGTTCAGGCGTCTCGGGTCTTGTCTGGTTCTGTTGGAACCGCCTCTGTCCACGTCGGAGGAGGAAACGCCTGGCCCTCGAGGCTTCGTGGCTGGAGTAGGGGGTGGGGTGGGGGCGCAGACCTCGCGGACGGCCCGACGTGGCCCGCTGTCCCCTGGCCACCCTCCCTGCCTGGGCCCTCGGGGCCGGGGCCTCTCTCCGTGGGCTCCGGCCGCCCTGCTCCGTGGCACCGCGCGGCCCCCACAGGCGGGCGTCTGCGGCCCGCGGCGCCACGCGCGTTCCGTGTCTTTTCCCGTCCCCGCCATGGGGCTGGGCCGGCCACGCGCTGTGTCAGCCCGCGGGCCCCCGGTCCGCTGCCCTCAGCACGGCGTTTCTCAGACTGAGCGCTCGGGGCCTGGGCCTGCAGGCCCCGCTGCGCTGTCCGTGTCGTGCGGTCCTGTCGGCGCCGGTGACGTCTGCGGCCTGGGGTGTGCGGCGCCCGGCCCGCGGGGACCGCCTTGTGCCGTCGGCGTTTCCAGGCTGTGCTTGCTTTTGCGTGACAGCAGCCTCCCAGGAGGACGAGGACAGAGGGCCGTCCTGACGGGGTCTGCCCAGGGAGCAGGGGGAGGACGGCCTGGGGTGGCGGGCCGGGGTGACGATGACAACACGTGCTGAGCACTTGGGGTGCCAGGCCCTGGAGGTCTCGTCCCTGCTCGAGACACTCGCGCTGTGGGGGTCCCGTCGTTTGCCCAAAGGCCGACCCGCCCCTCCCCAGTCTGCTGAGGGACAGTTTATTTCCTAAATGAGCGCGTCACGGACGGACCGATTTGCCAAATTTACTAAATCTGTGAAATGCTTCTGTCAGTTGTTGCTCACGTTCATGGCAGCCTGGGTCAGACGGATGCCCAGGGCCTACGAGGACTTCGGGGAGCAGACTCCAGGGTTCGTGGTGTGAAAGCTACAAGCGCAGGCGTTCATGCAGTTTCATCTTTATTCACCTCCTTTAGGCGACGCCGTCACGGAAGCGGTTTACATCAGGCGGGAGCGGAATTCCTTCCTCTCACGAGGATCTTTCGTTGGGACCGTGGTGTGAAGCACGTTTCAGCTGAGTCACCGCAGGTGAGGAAACAAGGGGTGCAGCAGGCAGAGCACAGATGCCGCACTGAAGGCCGAGCACGGGAAATACCGACGACTGTGCTTATGGGAGACGCTAACGCAGGTAAAAGCGCGACCAAGTCGCAGCGCATTCGCAGAGCGCGGCACCCGCGGAGAGCTGTGCCAGTCCCGCCCCCAGCGGACCAGGAGATGGACAGCTGCGACACACGGCCTCCTCACGGCGCTGAGAGGAAGACGGTGGAGTTGAACATTTCATTTCTGACAAAAAACTTCATAAAATAGGGCGAAACATGTATTTTTTGGACACGATGAAACGAGTCTGTCTTAACCATGAAACGTTACGCTTCATGGGGAGACACGAAGGGCACTGACAGGAAAGTCGGGGGCCAAACGCGGCGTCTTTCAGCGTTCGTGGGCCGCGGGCTGGGCGAGGGGACCCCCACGGTCGTCCACCCGGCCCGCCCTCCACAGTGCCCGCGCCTCGGCGTCTACAGCCTCCCCGGGGGCCCTGGGCTTATCTGGATCTGCTGGTAGACGGTGTGCACTTCCGGGCTGCGCTCGGCGCCGGGCGGGTGGCCGCTGCCCGGCTCCAGGCCTTTCTACGATTCAAGCAGAGTTCAGGGTGGTCTCGGTCAGTTTACACGCTCGGGGGACGAGCGTCGGTCACGCTGTGCCTCGTCACGTGCTTCTTGTCGTCACCCGGGCAGGCCAGGCTCTCAGCGGCGGCGGCGCCCGCAGCCCGGCCTCAGCTCGGGCCTCGTCTCCGCACTCGCTCTGCCCCCTCCCGCTCTGGCCCGCGCTCCGGGGCCTCCCTTGGCTCCCCCCCTCCCCGCCTTGCCCTCGCTCTCCCCGTGACCTTCTCCCTGAGCCTCGGTTAACGCCGCACCTGGTACCCCACCTCCCTTTCCTGCTGTGTCTCCCCCTTAGGACTCGGCGTCATCTGACGCGTCACGGTTTGCTCGTTTGTCATTCTCCCCTCGCTCAACCTGAGACACCGACCGTGCGGCCAAGGAGTTCTGTTGTTGTGCTGACTTCTGTGGCCCGAATCGGAACGATTCTGGGAACACAGCGACACTCGAGAAACACTTGCAGGACAGATCTGCGAACGATGGCCCTGGCTGCAGAATGGCTTTCAGACACTGAAGCTCCGGGTCAATGCCAGGGGCCACCACGGGGCCTCATTTACGGGGAGAGGCCGAGGCCCGGGAGTGAAGTCTTCTGGGCTGATCAAAGCACCGGCACCAGTGCGGGTCTCACGCCCGCCTCTCCGAGCCCGCTGTCTCGTGCCACCCTCTCTCCCCTCTGTCCTGTGTCCTGGTGTCCCGGGAGGGGACGCGTTCTCACTCAGGGGTCTCAGGACAGGGGCTTCAGGACAGGGCTGAGTGACTGGGTCAGATGTCGCCCGACTGGTGTTTCTGCCCCGAAGCCACATAGTGCTCCCCGCTCCGCTTCTCTGTAGGGGTCCTGTGGTCTGGGTCACAAGTCTCCTGAGGTCCAGGGCAGACGGGGACATAACTCGGAGGAGCTGGGATGCGAAGGCACAGTGTGGCAGGTGCTGAGGCCATGGGGGACAACACGCAGGGCACCGGACCGGGAGCGAGGACCTTTACGCTCGCCACGGTCCTGGGAAGTCCCAGTGTTGCTCCAGGACCCCTTGGTCCCCACCCAAACCTGCTGAGACCGCACCAGGGCTTTCTAAAGTCCCGCTGTCCTGTGGCTCAACGACCCAGTGTCCCTTCCTTAGAGAAGTCAAAGGGTGGGAGGGGAGAGGACGCGGCCAGCGGCCACTCCTGGGAGACTAGACGGCAGTGCTGGCTTCTGCCCGCTGCTCAGAGGCCAGCTCCTGGCCCGCCCGGACCCGCGAACCAGGACCCTGGAGAGTGGGCCTGGCAGCCTGCACCCTACCAGGCCCTTCCCGGGTTCCTGCGAGCCTGGCTCGAGAACCCCGGCTTCTGGGAAGCCCCTTGAGTGTCCTCTCGTCCCCCAGCTGTCCTGGCGGCAGCCCTCCCCTGGCGGAATGTCACCAGCGAGCCGTCCCCAGCTCCGGGCCACGCTGCCTCTACGCGGAGTGGCACTCACGGCGGGGTCCCAGGCAGCTGGGAGGGGCTTGCCGATGCTGCTCGGGTCCCTGGGTCCCTGTTGCTGTCCCTGCCTTCACTCCGTTTCAGGTCTTGCAGAAACGGCAGGGCCCACCTGGCCACTTGTCGCCACATCTCCTGCCCCCGCCCCCCCCAAGAGCTGGTGGGCGGAGGTGAGAGCCACATCGCCTCAGAGGTGTCCCGGGTTCACCTCAGCTGCCAGCGCACTGTGGGCGCCCAGGCAGCCCCGGCGGGTCCAGAGTGACGGGCCCGGGGCGCCCCGACAGCTGGGGCGCGGTCGGTGGGGCCGCGCTGCTTCCCTCAGACCCACCTTGGGGTGTCTCGGCCAGGCGATCTCTGCGTAGGGAGAAGGCTGATGGCTGTTGGCCGCGCCACTCTGCAGGCCGGCAGTCTCCTCTGGGACAAGGGCCTGGGGAGCAGCTTCGGAGAGCGACAACCCCCCTGTGCACAGCGGAGGCTCAGCAGCGCGGGGCCGGGCCGCAGGCTCGCCGGACGCGCCCCCAGCCCCGCGCCCTGCGTCCGCCCTCGGCACCCCGCACCCGAGCCTTCCCCGGGCGCTTCTCAGGCCCTCGCTGTCCTGTCCCCCCGCAGAGCCCGCCGCCCCTCCCCCTGCACGCCCGGCACCTGCCTCTCTCACGCTTCATCTTCCTCCTCCTCATCCAGGCCCACATTCCAGACCCCAGCACCACCATCAGGACCGTGAGGATGCAGATCCAAACAAGCCACGTGTTCTGGAGAGAACCTGGGACGAAGGCCGGCGTCAGGTCTGCCTCAGTTGGGACTGAAGCGGGGACGTGGGACCATGCGGGTCTCTAGAGCCCGGAGGGACGGACACCTCGCTGCGGCCCTGACAGATTCCCTCCTTCGTGGCCTCTGCGCACGCCGGCCGCTGCCGCCGGGGCTCCGCAGGGCGGCCGGGGAGGGGCGCCCCGGAGCCCACCCAACCGCCACAGGGCGACGCCTGCAAGGGGACTCGGGCCGTCCTCTGTGACACGTCCCGCACCCCAGCTTCTCTCGTCGCTGCTGGAACCAGACGCTGGCGCCTCAGCTCGGGCCCCGGAGCGGCGTCGCGTTTGGGAGCTGACGGCTCCCCCGCCCCGTTGAGCTGTTTCTGACCATCACTGACACGGTGCGCGTCGCACGTGGGTTTGAGGACCGAACGGGATCACTTATTCCGAGTCTCACGACAGCCTTCTGGGTGGATAAAACGGTCGTCCGTTTCCCAGGAAGGTTCCCAAAGTTAAGTAGCTTGTCCAGGGTCACACAGCCAGGACTCTGTCCCGGACGCCGGTGCCTGGGTCTCAGCCGGAGTGTGCGGGTTGGATGCTGAGTGGCCCAGCAGGGAAGTGACAAGGAAGAGTGTTCCCCGGGAGCAGGCAGAGCTCGGCGGACACTGGTGGCTCCGCCAGGGGCGTGGCTGCTGCAGGAAGCCGGGGCCTGAGGCCGCTCCTGCAGAGGCCCTGCCTGAGGCGGCTGTCTGGCTGCTGGGAGCCGCGGGGAGCCGCGGTGGCGGCGGCAGTGGCCGCACAGGGTAGAGCCGTGAGGCCAGGAAGGGTGTGTCTGGCGTGCAGGAACCCAGGCACGACCCGCTGCCTGAGCTGTGAGCACGGGGCCCCCCGAGGGCCTGCGCCTGGGGGCCGCCAGCACGCAGGGCTGGGGGCTCCGTAAGCCCCTGCCCCCGCGCCCCCGCTTGGATTCCCGTGACTAATGCAGCCTCCAGGCTCATGGACGCCGGGCAGGGCCTGGGCACCTGCCAGTGCCACGTCCATGGCGCGGGGGAGGCGCTGTGTCCGTACACTGGTCCGGTTTCTGGACTTACCTGCAGGAGCGCGGGGCCGTTCGCTGGTGGCACGATCTCTGCTTCCACCGCAGACAGGGCCTGAAGCCGCCCTCGGTGCCCCGCCTCCCGGGCCAGCCCTGCCCCCTTCCCGGGGCTGCACTCACCCCTCCGCAGACAGACGCTGTCCAGGTGTAAGGTCACGTTCTTCCTGTCCGTGGGGTTGCTGACCGTGCAGGTGAGGCGGCCATCCACCTGGCCCCAGGGCAGGCTCAGGCTCAGGTGCCTGGAGTTGGGGGCCGACCCCAGCACCCCTGCCTGCTCCAGCTCCCCAAGGAGGCCCTTGCTCAGCCAGGTCACCGTCAGGTTCTCTGTGGTCCCCGGGGTGGCACACTCCAGGCTGACGTTGCACTGGCCCGTCGTGTTGGATAACAGGCGAAACTGTATCTCTGGGCGGGGGATGGGCTCTGGGGCCGAGGGGATGAAGGAGAAACGGAGCTTCAGGAGTTGGGGGCCGCACCAACACGCCTCCCACTCTTGCCCGACGTTCTGCACGCAGGCCTGGGGAAGGGACCTGCCCCCGTGGCCCAAGCGGCTCTGACGCCCACCCCGGGAACAGGCGCTCGAGGCCGTTATTTGCTCAGCTGAGCCCAGATGATTAAATAGCCACGGTGCACGTGATAATTACGTGATAGATACGATAATCCCACGTGTCCCCACATGTATAATGATGCAACACGAGGGGTTGAGAATACAGCGGAAAAAACACACGGAAGTTCTTCTGTTCGGGAAAAAATGATACCAGTTGTCGGCAAATGCTGAAGCAAAACCGTAAGCCCGGTAATCGGCAGGCGTAACCGCCACAGTACCAGAGAGGGGGGTGCGACCCGGCAAAAGGCAAGAAAATGATAAATAAAAATCTGTAAGTAAGATGTCAGGACTAAGTTTAGACACCCGGGCGCACTGTTTCCCCATTAAAAAGTCAGGACTTGGGTCAAGCAACTCCATCCGCGAGCTGCTTATGTCAGCTACCGAAAGAGGCGAAGAAGAGTGCCAGCAGGGGGACGGCGGCATGGCAGTCGTCGCCCGGACCCAATGGAATCTAAGATGAAACGAGATGCAATGGAGATCTTTCAGACTGACGCGTCTCTGAGGACGCCATGCGGAAATGCGGAAAGCCAAGCGGACGGAAGGGAAGCCTCCCACCGCTGCGCGTGCAGGGCGAAGTGGTCCGGCCGAGCTGCCGAGGAGGGTTACTGGCTGCGGCGGCCGGCGAGGGGGTTACACGGCAGCGACGGAAGGGCCGCGCGGCCGGTGTGATGGGCAGCTCCCTGCTCCCTCCCCCGAAGGCGGGGCCGGGAAGCCGCGCCCTGGTCGCAGCCCCTCTCAGGCTTGCGGCGCTTCCACCCACGGAGCCAGGCGCGGGGGGGACTCCTCTCCTGGAGAGACAAAGCCTCGCGCCGAGACCGACCTCCCCGTGGTCCTCCCGCTTTCACGACCTGTACTGTGGAGTGACGTCTGGCACGACAGCCGTCGTGGGCCAGGGCGGTGAGCGTGAGGACACGGCCCACGGGCCTAGGACGGCAGAGCAGAGAGGCCGAGCGAGGCTCGGCTGCCGGTGGCGGCGCTGAGCACAGGCTGCCTCCCCGTGACTTCCTGTCGCCTGAGGAGCGGGCGCCCCTCCTGGGCACGGTGAAGCCAACTGCAGTCAAACACGCTGTTCACTCAGGTGTGCGGATGACAAAAGGGAAGTTCAACAGTCAAAAGCCAGAGCTGACACGAGACGACGGACGAACCCAAAGCACTGACGTTTAACGAAAGGGAAGGTACAGGAACGGTCATGGGCGCAGGCGCCAGGGCAGAACCACAGACGGGCAAGGACGAGAAGCGCCAGGCACCCGCAGACGGAGGCTTCCCTGCGCCGGGGCAGCTGAGGGAAACGCAGGCCCGGGAACCGGCGTCCGTGAACAGCTTCCGTAGGAGGCGCGCTTGAGGCCAGGTCAGGGTGGAGACGAATCAAGCGCGGCGCCTGCTGCGGAGTGTGCCCAGCGCAGGCCGCAGTTTGGACACCTGCTCCCGGCGCGTCTTAGGCGTCCCCCCCGCACCGGGTCTGCGCGCCCGGCGCGTGCTCTGACCGGCAGGTGCACGGCGCGGACAACCCGCAGGCCCAGAGGACGGCATGTCTCCGCAGCTGTCCTCGAAAGGCCGCTCAAACCTGCTGGAAGGAGGGACTGCACACACAGGCGTGACGCCAGGGCTGCGGGCCGCGCCCGCGCAGAGGGGAGCAGGCCATGCCCGGGGGAGCAGAGCCCGGGCAGCGCGGGAGACCCAGCCCTTGGCAGATTGGGGGAAAGGGTTGGAGGCTTCAGACTGCAAACACGCGCGTGACAGCGACCAGGACAGACCGCCTAGGACAGCTGGGAGGTCCGGTGCAGGAGGGACAGGCCGCACCTGGGAGCCAGGTGTCACCCGTGTGCAGTGGCAGGCGGCGGCCGGGTGGGCACAGGGCGCTGCCGTGGGCCCAGGCGCGCGTGGTCAGCCTCCGCGGCCTCTGCGACCCTGGCCCCGTGGCCGCCGCGCTGGGTCCACGCGCCACGAGCCCCGGCCTTGCCACGCAGCTGCGCTCTCGCCCCGCCAGCGCCCCGCTGGGGGCTGGTGGCCAAGCTGGGAACGTGCCACCCCCGTCCCCCCAAAGTGTCCACGTGGCGCACCATGAGGCCCCTTCGCTCTTTTTGGCGGGGCCCATGGCTGCAGGAGGCCGAGCCCCCAACTGACCACATGGAGATGCCCAGTGGAGAGGAGGCTGCGGTGGCTTCCCGCGCCCCTCGAGGTTGGGGGGCCGGGCTCCCCGGTACTGCACGTGCTCCCGGGGGATCCACATGTCTGTGCAGGGAAACGCCCCATGTGGGCCTCGTGCGAGGTGTCCATTCCTCACCGCCAAAGGGACAGGGGACACTGTGCTAGTGCGATGTCACTCAGGCAGCTATCGGCCAAGGAGGGGCAGGGGACAGGTCCCGGACCAGCAGCAGGGACGTCTCTGGTGCCCGTTCCGCCCTTCGGCTCTGGGAAACCCCAGCTGGCCCGTCACTGCCCTCTCCCCGCTCCTGCTCCCCCTAGCCGGGGCTTTGCCGTGGGCGACGGGGTGGGTCATCGCCCGGAGAACCGCTGGCCCGGGTCGAGGATGGGGAGGGCCAGTGGGCGAGGTGAAGGGCAGCAAGTTGGAGCAGGGCACGTGGGGACAAGTGCTGTAAACGAGGCTGGAGAGGCAGCCAGGGCCAGGCCCTGGGTGGGCGGGGCCTCTTTTCCCCAATGGCCCGTTTGTCCCGCGGGACATGGGACGGGGTAACAGGAAGCCGCTGCGCTTTCAAAGACCAGCTGCAGGAGGGTGATTTGGAAGGAGGGAGAGACCAGAGACAGGGGCTGGCCAGGAGGCTGCGACGGCCGGAGAGGAGGGGACACAGCGGGGGCGGGGACGGGGACACAGGAGGAGGCAGGGAGCACCTGAGGGAGAGAGCTCCGGCAGGGCGGCGCCCCAGGCTGTGCTCCCCTCCGCCCTCCCGCCCACGCTGGGGTGGCTTCTCACTGGCTCGGGAGCCCCCAGGGGACAGGGCCTGGGTCTCCTGCCTCTTCCTCTTGGGTCTAGGACAGGACTGAGTCCTGGACCCCACGAGCGGGACTCCAGGTCAACTGGGCTACAAGCAGGTGCCCCGAGGACGTCCGAACACTCCATCTGCTCCTAACGCCTTCTCTTCTCTCTTTTGACTTTCAGTTTTGTTGTTTTGGCTTTGCCAGCCTTGGGGGGGGGGGGGCGCCACTCGAGAATTTTTAAATCCGTGTTTGAAACAACCAACGAAAGACGTTTCTAACCATCATTTTTGTAGTATTTTATGATTGAAGAAAGTTTTTTATCCTTTCGGGCGGCTCTGGCCCCATCCCGCCCCATCTCGTGTGCATTTTATACCTTTTAAGGTGTAAAATGAGATTTCCCTGGGATGCGATCCTAAAAATTTAACCTAATTTCTAGACTGTCAGAAGAGATGCCAGAACGCCTAGAAAGAGCTTTGTCTTAACCTGATTTCAGGCTGGCGGCAGCCACGGTGGCGGCCGCAGCGGCTGGCCAGGGCACGGCCCACCCCTTACCGTATAAGCAGAGTCTAAAGGCTTCCTCCAGGGATTTTCCTGAGTTGAATTTGATTTTCGCTGTGTACAGCCCGCTCATCTCCAGGGTGAGGTTCTCGATGACCAGGAAGGCCCCCGTGAGCTTGAACTTGTGCTTGTATTCTTCGTCAAGGTCGTACCAGTCAGCGTGCGGGCCGCTGGGCTTCCAGGACACCAGCAGCCGCTGCGCCCAGGCCCACTCGACCTCTCGGACGCCCCACTGCAGGGATAAGTTCAGCGGCAGCTGGGCTGACCCCCCCACCATCCTTTCCAAGGTGCAGGAAGAGCTGGGCTCCTGGGCGGTCCGGGGACCCGGGAGAGCTAAGGGGGAGAGAGAAGCAGCGTGAACGCGGTGCCCGCCGTCTGCTTTCCCGGTGCCCTCAGCTCAGGTTCCAGCAATTCTTCTCTTCTCGCCTAAGCGCGGGCCCAGGCGTGGCGGTTTCGGTCCGAGCACACGCCTGCCACCCTCCCAGGCTCGTGCGCCTTCTTTTTCTGCAGTTCGCCCCAGGGCGGCCTTGGGTCTAATTCCAGGGAAAAGGAGCCCGAAGGCCAGCGCGGGGAGACAGCCAGCGCTCCCGTCCGTCCGGCCGGGCACACCGGGGACGGCATGCCGGCTCCTCTGCGCCCGTTCTCCTCGGCCCGGCGGGGCGCTCTGGCCACCGCTCCTCTGAAATCGCTCTCGCCTGCGTCGCCCACGCCCCCGAAGAGGAGCAAACCCCCTGTCACTGCTCAGTCCTGTCGCCCACGCCCCCGAAGAGGAGCAAATCCCCTGTCACTGCTCAGTCCTGTCGCCCACGCCCCCGAAGAGGCGCAAACCCCCCGTCACTGCTCAGTCCTGTCGCCCACGCCCCCGAAGAGGAGCAAACCCCCCGTCACTGCTCAGTCCTGCTCTGGGACCGCCCCGCGGCATTTCGCAGGTGACTGTGGATTTGGCAGAAACTGCACCCCTCGGGCCCGGGCCTGCCCGCAGCCACCGGCCCCACGAGCCAGGCTGTCCCGGTCGCCGGGACAGAGGGTGGACCAGGCGGCTGGAACAGGCAGGGAGGAACGAGCCCGCGGCGCTGTGAGGAAAACAAAGCGCACGCGGCCCCGACGGCACCCCTGGCACCCCGCTCCCGCGCACGCCTGTGGGATCTCGCGCCCCGCGAGGCCGAGCCCGGGCCCCGCCGTGGAAGCGGAGAAGAAACGCCAGGCACGTCCCGCTTCCCCAGCAGCTGCCACCGCACGGGACCCGGGCTCCTCCGATCGGAGGCGCCGACCCAGACCTGGAAACGCAAACTGGTGACCTGGAGTAGAGGAGCGCGGGGTCTGTGCCACCGACGGTGACAGTCACGGCAGCAGGACGCCGGCGGCAGGTCAGGGGCGTGGGCGTGTGAGTGGCCCTGAGACAGCGCGTGGCTCTGGGATGAACCACCCGTGGGCCACCTGCCACCTCCGATAGACACGCACGTGTGTTCACTTAGTCGGCTGTTTCCGTTGCTCGTCACCAGGGCCCTGACTGATGCCCGGGCTGACGTGACGGAACGGTGCTGGTCTGGTGGGGGTGCGGGGTGCGGGAGGCTCGTTAAGAAGGGGCCTAGGAGGGAGTGACAACTTCGGCGAGTCCCCACGGACCACGGGACAGGATGAGGCATTCTAGGCGGTGCACGGAGCAGTGCGTGGGGAGCCCTGGCTGGGGCCGGGGCAGGGCCAGGGCGGGAAGGACAGGCCTGAGGGCAGGAGGCTGGGGCTGGCTCGGGGATGGGGGTGCGTCCTCCGTGCCGCGGGAAGCCACCGGCTGGCCCTGGGCGGAGCGGGCTTCAGCGCGTCCATTTCGGCGGCTACTTTAGAATCGATGCTGCGTGGAGGGCGGTTTGTGGGGGCGGGAGGACCCCCGTTAGCGGGTTCGGTTAAGTGAGAGAGAGCGGCAGGGGCTGGCGAGAAGCAGAGACGGAGGGAAATTTGGAGGACCGGACGCCAGAGCAGAGGCAAAGAAGAATCAAAGGTGGCTTCTGGGCGCGTGGCTTAGGGCCCAGGTAGATGGCGTGACATCCGCCGAGGTTAGCTACGATTAAACCCCGGGGGCGGGAGCAGGTTTGGGGGAGGACGGGGCACGAGCACCTCCGCAGACACGTTCACTGGCTGCCAGGAGCAGGGCTCAGAGAGCTAAGAGGTCACGGGCCTGGAGGTCAGGAGGCTGGGGCTGCAGACGGGGCCTCAGCGCGGCTGTGCCACCGACGGCCAGGGCGTCTCCTAGGGAGGGGGCCCAGCACCAGCCGCCGGAGGACTCGGGTCCACTGGGGGGGCCGCGAGGCGGCAGCCCGGAGGGGGGACCTGCCGAGGTCCTTGCCAAGCGTCCTGCCACCAGAGCCGGAGACACGTGTCTCCCGAGGGGGTGGGAACCCGGGCCGTGTGGCTGCGGGGGGAGGTCAAGTTCACTGTCGAAAGCGAGCTCTCTCACGCCCCCCCCCGACTCTCGCCTTAGGCTCCCGCCCGCGTGTCCCTCCCCCGGGCCCTCACCTGCTCCACGCGCGCCCTTCGCCGTCATGCGCCGCCCCACGAACGCGCAGGGCGCCCCGGGCCCCCGGGCTCTCCGCCCGCCCCGGCCGAACACCCTCGCCCCCTCCCCGCAGCCGCCGGCCCACTCGGGGACTCGCCCACGGCGTCTATTTCCAGACGCTCGACGTTTTCTCCTGTTTCCAGAATCTTTCTCAATAACCGGATCACCGCGTCCCAGGGGCAGCGCCTCCGGCCACGTGGCTTCCCTGCAGCCGTGCGTGGCCCCCGCCGTCACGTGATCCTGCTCTGGGATGAACCTCCCGGGGGAACCTGTCCTCAGCTGGGCCCTCTGAATCCTCCCCTAAGAGCCGATCCCTTCTCCCGCCCTGACGGCGGTGACCTCGAGGCCCGTGTGCGGGGGCGCGGGCCCCGTCCTTTCCCGACGGGGCCTGGGTGTCCTTTCTCCGTTACTGACCGCCGGAGTCGCGCGGGAGGAAGCTGATGGTGTTTCCCGTCGGGGGTGGGTCCTGTGGAAGCCGCTCTCTAAGTTCCGGCTCCCCCGGCCGTGTTTTGCGGGGAGCGCGGGGCCGGCTGGCAGCGTCCTTGCAATGGGTGAGGTCGCGGGCATTTGCCCGACTCCAGGACCCTCCCGAGGATGGGAGGGAGCCCTAGAGAACACGGGGTGCTGCGGTGCAGACTCGCAGGGCTGCGGGGCTGCGGGATGGCGTCTGCTCTCGGACGGAAGCCCCCGCAGAGCTAGATGGCGTCTGCTCCGTCACCGGCGGGCAGCGGCCTGCCGATCCCCTTTCTGTTCTCTCTCCTTTCCCTTCTCGGCCTCCCTCCGCTCCCACTCAGGACCACCTTCCAGGGCCGCGCAGGACGCGGCAGCGATTCGCGAATCGGACCAGCGTGCTGGGGGGGGGGCATGCCTTTTTTTAAAAATTGAGGTGACAGTCTCCTACACGCGACTGACACGGCAAAGTGCACGACTGGGTGGCAGTTGGCGCGTTCGCAGCGCGTGCGACTGCCGCAGGTTTCAAAGCAGCCCACGCGCCGGGAAAACGCCGCCGCCGCCCGGGCCCCACCGATCTGCTTCCTGACCCCGGGCCCGCCCGTGCGGGGCGTCGTGCGGACGCAGCGCGCGCTGTGCCCGTTGTGTCTGCTTCCTCCGAGCTGCGCGTGCGGAACGCTGTCCCTTGCCGTGGCTGACCCCCCCATCCTGGCTACCGTCCCCCGTAGCTGAGGGCTCCGCCACCCTCGCATGGAACATGTTTCGGGAAACGATGCTGCTGCCGAGTCTGAGGTACTTCGGCCTGTGACCGCTGTGTCTGCACTGGCCGTGGACGGACGTTTCCCTCGCCACTCGTCCCTAAATGACAGAGTGACAAGCACCTACACAGCACCTACGTCGTATCAGGTGTTGCACGTGACCTAAGACGGGTTCCAGCCCACGGGGTGATGTGCGCAGCGAGTACTCGCACGCGGCGCCGTTTACACGCTGCACGTCTGGGGACCCGTGCGGGACCCTGGAACCGACGGCCCGCGCACGCAGGGGACGGCCGTGCACCCCGCACCCCGTCTACCTATTCATCCATCTGGGTCGTGTGCACCTCCGGCTGCTACTAGTGGATCCGCTGTGGACGTCTGTGTTCAAGTTTCTGTGCGGACACGCGGTTTGTCCCCTGCCGGGTACGTGCCGGGGAGTGAAATTTCTGGGTCACACGGTAATTCGAAGTCGAACTTTTTGAGGAACAGCCTTGTCCCGCACCAGCGGCCACGCCCACGGGGTCCCATGCGTCCCCACCTTTACGGATCCCGTCAGCTTCCTGCTCCTTTTCCATCAAAGCCCTCCCAGCAGGCGGGAAGGGCTATTGTGGTTTGGATAGGAATCTCCTCGCGGCCGGCCACGTTGAGCACCGTTTCGTGAAAGTGTTGGCACCTGCGCATCTTCTCTTGGAGAAATGTCTGTTCAAGGCCTTTTGAATGAAAAAATCGCTGTTGTTTGCCTCTTGCTGAGCTGAAAGACGTTTCACACGCTCTGGACGCCAGCCCCTGAGCAGACACGGTTTGCAAACGTTTCCTCCTGTCCTGCAGAACGTCTTCCACGTCCCTGATGATGTATTTCGATACACAAACGTTTTAAATTTTGATGAATTCAAGTCTGTCAATATATTTTTTGTTCATGCTTTTGATGTCAAAAGAATCAAAGAATCCTTTGCCCAATCGGAGGACGGGAGGATTTACCGCTGTGTTTTCTTCTAACAGTTTTAGAGTCTCGGCTCTTCTATTGAGGGTGTTGGTCCACTTCGATTTTGTTTTCACGCAGGTGACACTCGAACGACATGGGTCCCCTTACGCACGGATTTTTCCCCACAGATACTGTGACCGTATTTTCTCTTCCTCGTAATCTTAGGGACCTTTCCCTCTAGCTTCCTTTACTGTAAGAGCACAGCACATAACACACATGACACGCAAGGCGCACGTTTGTCTCTGTTTGTAGTTGGTCAGCTTCTGGCCCACAGCAGGCTAGTAGTTTAGATTTGGAGGAGTCGAAATTATGTCAGATTTCCAACTGCGCAGGCGATCAGGGCCCCTAACCCCTGCATTGTTCAAGGGTCAACTGTACGTGGCATGAGTGGGAGCCCAAGTTCGTTCTTCTGCATGTGGCCGTCCAGCTGTCTGGTCACCTTTGCTGACATGGTATCCCCTCCTCCCTGTTGAAAATCTATGGGTTATAGACGTCGCTCTCAGTAATTTTTTTTTTTTGCGGGGGGGGGGGATGTGTCTTCTCGGGAAACAGAAACAAAAGAAAAAATAAACTAATTTAGTTTGACTCCATCAAACTAAAATGTTTTTGCACAGCAAAGGAAACCATCAACGAAATGAAAAGACAGCCTACTGGCCGGGAGAAGACAGTCACCGCGCTATACCCGACACGGGGTCCACATCCACCAGGTGAAAGGAACTCGCACAACCTAACACCGGAAAGACACTCTGATTGGACAGCGGGCAGAGGGCCTGAGGACACAGTTCTCTGCAGGAGACGGACGGACGGCCAATGGGCACACGGAAAGTCAGTCACTGAGCAACGGGGAACCGCAGCACATCCGCTGCCCCGCCTGGAGGGCACACGCAAATCCACGCCCACGTAACTTTCCTTTGCAAACGTCTTGAGAAACTGAAATTCGGTGTAACGATGTCGTAGCCTTCGAACGTGTTGATGATGAACCCAGCCCTGCCGGAATCTGCTTCCATCCCAGCTGTGTTTGCAGGAAAGGAGTTTTGCTGTCACTGTGGCCAGAGGCCACGCCACGCAGCCTGCTTACGGGCGGCCCTAAATAAATCTGAGGCTTCCAGTGAGGCGACGCGCACTGGAAAGGCAGGAACACATGCATCTCCTTAGCTGGGGGCCTTCCTGACCTGGGCGGTGGGTGGGCTACCACGACACACAAACAGGGCTGCCGGAGCTGGCAGCGTCCTGTGCGTCCCTCACCCTGCCACCTCCGCACTTCTCGGAGGAAGACAGCAAAGACCGGGAGGGCAGACGACTAGTCGAGATGTAACTGCATCGCGAGAAGAACCCTGGTGGGCCACCCCGCACTGCTCGCGGCCCAGGAAACGAGAGTTTGTGGCGCAGAACCAGGTAGAGAACTCCGGAGGGAAAAGGGACGAAGGGGGCAGCTGTTGCTTTCTAGAGACGTGCAGCACTTTCCTGCGGGCTGGGGTGGGAGGAGAGGCCCAGACACTGCACGAGAAGAGTGATTTCTTTGCAGTAACAGAGGCTCCCCTGTTCCCTGATTAAGAGGCCCGAGGTCCGTGTGGGGCTGGGCTGGAGCCTGCGGCTGTGTGTCTGCGGCTCATCACACCTGGGAGGTGTCGGTGTCCTGGTGTGGAATGTGCTCTGACACCTCAGGCCACTCAACTGGCCACTCTGGGCCTTGGTTTCCTCAAATGCAAAACCAGAGTATGTCATCTTGATGGGCCTGACACAGAAAGCCAGATCTCCAAACCGCACCCCGGGGGCTGGCGCTCAGCAGAGGGTCTTCCACGGCACTGGCCCTCCCGGCCTCACTTCCCTTCCCAAACCCACAGATAATGTGTCACGTGTGAGGCTGGAATGAGATAAAATATGTGACGTTCTTATTCTTAACACCGGAAAGACAAACCATCTGATTAAAAAGCGGGCAGAGGGCCTGAGTAGATAGTTCTCCAAAGAGGACATACAGGTGGCCAACGGGGACATGAAAAGGTGCTCAGCGTCGCTAACCATCATGCTCAACACGTTTATGCCTGTCTGTTCTCACCGAGTCCCACAGCAGTCACTGTCACCACCTGAATGGGGTTAACCAGCCCACCTGTCATTTACCCTCTTAGTGGGTGCCAATTTTTTTTTTATTTTTGTAACCAGACCAAAATGGATTCACATCAAACCTCCTTCTGAATGCAGGTTTTTATTCTCATGGGCTTAAATCCCGTTTTAAACGTGTAAACGTTTCTGGCGCATCTAGTGAACAACCAAGAAACCTTCTGTGCATTTAAAAGGTCGCCAGTGGACTTCCCGTCAGGACGGCGGGGCAGGTGACGCTGTGCTCGCCGCCTCCCGCGACCACATCGGATTCGCAACGGAACCACAGAACCAGCATCACCGAGAACCACCTGCAGTCTCGCGGAACAGAAGTCTGACAACTCAGGCCACACAGAAAAAGCCACCTCGAGACCGGGAGAAGGGTGGAGACGCAGAACGGGCTGGTCGAGAACTGGCAGTGGGGGCTAGCGTGGCTGCAGGGGTCTCCCCCGTAGGAGCGAGGAGTCCCAGCCCCACACCGTGCTTCCCAGCCCAGGGTTTAAGGGCCGGGAAGAGAAGTCCCCATAACTTCTGGCTGTGAAGACCAGCGGGGATGACGGCTGAGTGACACGGAGGGCAGCTGGAGTCCCAGGTGTCCTCTTAAAGGGCCTGCGTGTGGACTTACCGCTGACGGGCTCCCTCGCTCTGGGCTCCAGCGCCAGGGTGGCAGCTTGGAAGGTGCCAGGGGCACCAGGGGAGGGGCTGAGTTGTCTGGCTTCAGGGCAGGAGCCTGAGGGCCAGCTCTCTCCAGCACAGAAGTGCTCCTGCCCAGCCTGTGGACGCTGGCGACCACCACATCCGAGTCTCCATCTACCTGGCTGACGCTGTTCACCCGCCCATCGATTTCCCGACACTCGGTGCCGCCAAACTCCGGGCCCACCAAATCCACTTCCAGTGGCTTTTCCACCTGCCCTGGCTCAAGCCGCAGACTTTTCTAATCTCTCTCAAAGGCTCACAAACCCCCAACCAGCAGCATCTGGCCTCGGCCCACAGCTTCGCCTCTCCCAGGTGCCTCCAAGCCCTGCACAGGCGGCCACCCCCTGCCGACCACCAAGTGGCTCCGGGCAGGGCACAGGCAGTGGCTGACCTGGGCGAGCACCAGGAACCCTCCCAAGAGGCTCCGATACCGACACCCGGGGCCACCTTCAGACTCCCACCCAACCACCTCCACAAACGACACACACACAGGGCAGACCGGCAGGCACCAGCGCCCCGCTGAAGTGACTCCCGCTCTGTGGGGTCAGCCCTGCACAGCACCTCCTCCCCTGGAGTCACGGCCGGTCCTCATGGCCAGTCAGCCTGGGGGTCAGTCCCTCCCACTGAGGGGTCGACAGTACTCAAGGCTCAACCACAACAGGAGGGTCACGTCAGGCCACACAAGGACACGCCTGGCCAGGGAGACTGCGCCACTGGGCCCCACAGGACACCTACTGTGCAAGGTCACCCTACCAAGACCGAAGACGGAGCAGCTCTGCCTGACACATAGAGACAAACACAGGGAGACAGACACATGCCCCAAGCGAAGACCAGAACAAAGCGCCAGAAAGAGAACTAAACGAAGAGGAGACGAGCAGTCGCCGGACGCAGACTTCGAAGCAGTGGTGGGAAGGCTGCTCGAGGAACTCGAGGGAAAAGCAGACGGACTCAGGGAGAACCTCAACCGAAAGAGCCGTGCAGGCCCAGGAAGCGCACGGAGTCCAAAACGGGGCGAACCCAAAGCGGCCCACACCAAGGCACGTCACAATTAAAACCTCAGAGGTTAAAGGCGAGAAGAGAATATCAAAAGCAGCAGGAGAAGAAGCAGTTAGTTACCCACAAGGGAGCCCTCGTGAGCCTGCCGGCTCATTTCTCAACCGGAGGCTTTGCAGGTCAGAGGGGGCTGGGGCTGGCGCGCAGCGCGCAGGGGCGGGAGGCGAAGATCTGTCACGAAGGTTACTCCGGCCCCCAAAGCTGTTGTTTAGGATCCAAGGAGAGACAAAGTGCTTCCCAGAGAAGAAAAACTGGTCCTCACCAAACCAGCGTGACAGGAAGTGTAAAAGCGGCGTCTTTAAGAAGAAAAAAGAAGACAAAACGACTAATAAAGCGGCAACGACGGCCACTGTCAGTAACTGCACTTGAGTTAAATGGATGAAACTCTCCGTTCTCCAACGAAAAGACATCGGTGGCCGAGCGGATAAGAAAACAGGGCACGCGGAGGCTGCAAGTAGAGGATGGAAGAAGGTATTTCGTGGAAATAGAAACACAGCCGGGTTAGCAACACGTCCACTCGACAGAACACACTTTCAAACCGGCTATGAGGAGAGACGAAGAGGGACCCATTAGTGCCACTTCGGGGTGTGTGTTTACGTGAGGAAACCCAAACGCCCCTTGGAGGGACGTGTGCCGCCATACGCTCCCAGCAGCTTTATCTCCAGGAACCCAGTCATGGAAACAGCCCGGGGGACAGGAGGCGGTGGCGCGCAGACCCGACGGCGCGCGACAGGACATCCGGCCACGGCGACGACGTGGATGGGCCTGGCGGGCTCTGTGCGGAGCGGAGTCAGACAAAGACTAACACCATGTGCTTCCCCTCACGTGTGGAATCTAAAATTCACAATAAACAGACAAAAAAGTAACCAACTCAGATCAGGGAACACGTCGACGGTTGCCGGATTTGGGGAGCGCGGGGACGGGCACGGGGTGGGGCAAATGGGCCGTTAGAAAATCGTCACGGGACTGCGGACTGCAGGGTGAGAGCCAGGCCGTGGGGCGGCCACTCAGTGAGGGCTGCCGTTGCGCACCTGGAAGCAGTTAACGTCACGTCGGCCGCGAGTAAACGGCGACTAAGTGTGAACAAGCCGAGGGCACGTGAGACCCGCTAGGCAGGCAGCCACGTCGCGTGATTTCGTAGGCCGAAGGGACCGGTGTGCTCGCTTTGCATCTGCTCCTCGCCTGCAGGATGGCCCCCGTCCGCGCTTCTGATCGCATCCACCTCCCTCTACTCTCCACCCGTCCGAGCCACGTGTCAGCGACGGACTGGCTGGTGAGAGGGACGGACAGAAGGAACCGAGCGCACCACGTCGTTCACCCCCAGCTCTACGATGCAGCAGGACGGAGAACTCCCCGTCGGCATGCCGTGGTCCTGCACGCCAGCTCGCGGGTGCTTTAGGGTAACGACGTTCCCGACGTGAGGTTAGGAAGGCTCGGGCACAGGACCCGGAGTCTCAGGTGTTGCCTCGGGAGGAGGACGAGGAGAACGTTTGCTTTTCGTGAGCTTGATTCATCTCGCTGTCTCCTGTCCGCTTCCTTCTTCCCAGGGAGAGAGCCCCGGGGAGACGGAGGGGGAGTGGAAGCGCCTCCGGCCGGCATCGGCCGGCGTCTCCGGGGAGGCCCAGGTTCTGAGGTCCTGGGGCGCTGCCGCCTTCCTGAGCTCTGGCGGGGTGGCGCGTGTTCGCCCGCGTGCTCGTGCCAGCGCACCCCTCGCCGCAGCCCGCGCCCCGCTCCGAGAGCTGAGCCCCAGGCCGCCCGGTGGCTCCGGCCTCACGACCTCAGCGGGTGGACAAGGCAGGCGCCTCTTCAGAGCGGACTTCCCTCGCCTCTTCCCCCCAAGTGTCCGCGCGCCCCGATTCTCCGACGGAGTTCGGGTTCGGACGCTCCTAGCAGCATTATCTCCAGTAACCCAGCCCTGGGTCGTCGTCACTTCCCTCCCGAGATCCCAGTGTTCGGGTGGAGCCATCCCCTGTGCGGCCTCTCCCTTCCCGCTGTGGCCGCGCCCTGGGCTGGAAGCCACCTGGCTTATCAGCTGGATTCAGGAGGCCGGGGCAGGCGGGGTGCAGTGGGGACAGGGCCCCACTCCGTGGCCTCCCGGCCACCGCACGCGAGAAGTGCCTCCCTGCAGGGCCCGAGGGGACAGCTGCTTCGGTCACCTCCTCTCTCGCCGATGATGGGCATCCTTTGGGGGTGACGTGTCCCTCCGCACAGACCCAGGGACTACTCTCCTTTGGTGTCCAGCGTCCTTTGGGTTGACGGGACACCCGCTTCTCCCCACAGCGGGGAGAGCAGGCAAAAGGTGGGGAGGAGAGGCTGGGGGTGTCCAGCCCCTGCGGGCACCTGGCCGTGGACAGGCTCCTCCGCTGGGCCCCTCCGGGTGGCTTAGGAAAGTGGTTTCGTGACCAAAGCCAGCTCAGGCCCCGGATGCAACCGCTTGATTTCTAAACTGCTGGCGGGACTGAGATAAAACCGTCAGTTGTGAAACAAAACCACCACCCGCAGCCGGCGTCGGGTGCTTTTCACGTCCGGAGTGACCGTGCTCCCAGGTGCGACGCTGGCCAGGCGGAGCGCCTGCTCCTTTCATGCCCCAAATGACAGCGGAGCGCGGGGTCGCTCCACGCGTTCGTTTACCAGGGGAGGAAGCTGCGGCTCAGCAGGCACAGCCACCTTGCAGGGGCTCTGGCGGCACACATGGTGGCCGAACGTTGCGGCCCGTGAGTGGCAGGACCAGAGAGTTCGAGCCAGCAGGACTGACTGCCCGGCTCAGTCACTTTCCACCGTAGGAAGTTTTGAGGACAATGGCAGGGGCCAGGCCAGCAAGCCGGAGCCTGGCAAACGCCCACGGACTCCTCCCACGGACTCCCACGGACAGTGAGCGGGCGCAAACAGCGGAAAACCGCCCAGAAAGGCCACAGGACAAAACACGGAGGGACCCTTGCCCGCCGTCCCCTGCCTCCCTGGCGTCTGCAGACGGTGCCTCAGCTCGGCTGCCCCTGATGACAGGCACGGGAGGCGCGCCTGGCCCCTCTGCGACCCCTCAGCGACCGCCGGGCCCCTCCCCGGCCAGACGCCCTGGAGCCGCCCTGCCACCTGCCACCCAGCGGTCCCTGCTCCGCTGACTGCAGCTGCTGCGCCATCTCAGCTCTCCCCGCTGAGGCCACTCCCTGAGGGGGACTCCAGGAGCCGATCCCCGCCCCGCAGCGTCCTCCCCCGCCCCCCGCCCTCTGCGCCCCCAGCCCCCGCCCGCCGTCCCCAGGCCGCCTGCCCCGCACTCACCGAGGAGGAGGCCGGCCCGCAGCAGCAGGGTCTGCGCGCCCAGGCCGCGGCAGACCCGGGACTCCATGGCCCAGAGCCGAGTGTGGGGGAAGTGTGCTGAGGGGGATGGAGCTGGTGGCTCCGCCCTGCCCCGCCCTGACCGGACACAGTGCTCCCAGGGACAACAGCACCAAGGGCCTGAAAGCACAGGGGCGTCCCCCCCGCCCCCGTCCCCACGAGGAAACGCTTGTCGCCACCATTCTCCAAAAATATACCAAATTTGGAGAAGGGAGAAAACTGTGAGGCGCGACAGCACGAGAACTGTCACGCCTGGCGACGCCGACCACAATAAACGGCTGCTTACCCCCTGCTTCGTGCAGATATTAGCGGCGCAGACCACACGCAGGTGCAAGGTGTGCGACGCGGTGACTCAATGAGCGGATGCGCTGTAACGTGGTGACCACAGCGAAGGCGGGTGTCACCTCCATCTGCTCGCCGCCGCCGTGCTCCGTGCGTGTGACGAGGACATTTAGGACCTCTTGTTGGCCGCGGCAGAGTCCACTCGCGTGGCCGCGCGGCGACCTTCGACTCTGTGACTCTGAGTTGCCTTTTCCACGTCTGTGCGAACACGTGTCTGCGTTTCTCTCTGACGCGTGAGGCCCTGGAGGTCCGTCCGCGTCACAGAGGGCCCGACGGCCTTCTTCGTCATGGCTGAGGAACACACACGTGTGTGGCTTCATCACACACACGGACACGTGTGCGACACACACGTCGCGTGTGCATATCGGTGCGCATGTGTGTGGGTGCAAGTTCACGTGCGTGGAAAAGCGGACCTCGCACACCTTCTCTACCCGGCCCCGTCTGCGGGCTCCGCTAGCGCGTGCAACGCGGCCACGAGCACGGGGGGACGACGTTTCTTTCAGACGTGACTTCACTGCCTTTGGGCGCACACCCAGGGGTGCGTGAAAACGCTGCCCGTTTCGTTCCACACGTTCGTACAAACCGAACGTGCTGTTTTGCTCTCTACCACTTCCCAGGCTTTGAAATGGGTCCCTTGGGGTTGTGTCTAGTTTGTAACCGTTAAACCCCGCTCACTGCTCACCTCCAGAAATTTAAAAATACTCGCGGCTCTGGCAGCTTGCGAGGGACGTGTACAAGGGTGACTGAAGTCGAGTTTAAGATAAACAGGTTTCCTGTGAGGATCCTTCCTCGGAGCCTCGACTAGGATCTGGGAAATTTCGGGAAGTAGAAGCTGGGGACGCTTGATATTCCCCCGCGGTATTTCTGTTTTAAGGGACTGTCACAGTAAAATCGTATTTTGTGGCTAACGGGACATCTAATCGTGCGACCCACACAGATCGTGAGCTGGTTTTTCCCGCGTGTCCAGAAAGACGAGGATGGCAGGGCGGGAGTGGGGCTGTGTCACATCTGGGTCCCAGGCTCTTTGTGTTTTTCTGACCCTTGGTGTGTGGCTTCCATCGTCGAGGTCACAAAGTGGCTGCTGGATCGCTGGCCCTCACGTGCAAGTTCCCGATAGCAGAAAGTAGGGGGGAGGGCGAGAGGTTCGGTCCGGAGTCGCCCCAATCCCCAGGCCGTCTGCTCACGAGGCACTGCCCTCCCCGCCGGGCGGGAGAGTGGGGGTGTCAGCGCCAAGGCGGGGTGGCCCTTCCGCCCAGCACCCAGCCCCGACGGGAGGACGGGGGAGTGGGGAGGCGACCAGCTGGGCAGGGCGGCCTTTAACAGGTGTCTCCGGGCGTCTGGATAGCTTTCCTCCTGTCGCCACAGCCGCCCACAAGCGGAATTTCAAGGCCAAAGTCCACTGCGCAGGCAGGACAATGCCCATTGTCCCCCCGGCCCGGGAGGGCTGCGGGGTGCTGGCTCTGGCCGGAGGGAAAGCCAGGCCCGGCTCGTCGTCACCGTCGCGACCGCCAACCTGTCAGGCGACACGCGTTTCGTGTCCCTGGTGGTTGGTGACTGCGCAGGCGACGTCGCCGCTTCGCACCTGGGCTCCTGGCGCGGCTCCCACGGGTGCCCGGGCCAGGCCGCCGGAGCCGGGGGTGGGGGACGTCGGCGGGGCCCGGACAGGCAGGTCCGAGGGAGGGAGCGGCGTCTCCTCCCGGGAGCGCAGCGCGGGCGGCGGGCGGGGTGCGGGGCGGGCGGTGCGGGGTGCGGGGCGGGGGGCGGGGAGGGGCCCCACACCCGCCCGGGCTGCGCTCCCGCTGGCTCTGGGCGGGGGGCGGGGAGGGAGCGGCTGCGGCCGGAAGGTGGGGGCCGGGGTCCCGCTGGAGCCCCGCGCCCGCCCGCTCAGGGCATCTCCCCGGCCCCCCCCCCCCGCCTCCGCCCCGCGCTCTGACCGGAAGCGCCCCCGGGGGAGGGGAGCCGGCCTGACCGGAAGCCCGGCCGCCCCCCGCCCCGCCCCCCACCGCCCCGCCCCTAGGTCCGCGCCTCTGGGCTCCGGCCCGTGGCCTTTCGTCCTTGCAGCTGCCGTGGGGGGGGGGACACGTCGCAGTGTCCCCTCCCGTCCGGGCCCTCCCCGGCCTGCCCGCCCCTCCCCGCGGGGGAACAGCCCCGGGTCCGACCGTGTCTGTGACTCAGGGTCCCCGGCGCCTGCGGTCGTGCTGGGCCCCGGGGTGGGCCCGTGGCCTGGTCTTCGGTCCACTGGGCCCGGCGGGGGCAGGGCCGGCGGGGGTTAGGGCCTTCGGGCCACATCCTGGCCCCGCAGGGTACCCCAGGGACCCACGCGTCAGCGCCCTGCCGGGGCTGGAGGGGCCTCCTGCCGGAGGCGGCACTAAAGGACCGCGGCAGGGCCGTCACCCCCTGGTCTCCTCCCTCTGCGCGTTTCTCTGGCGGCGCCTGCGACCTCCGCCCACCCGCCCGGAGAACCCGGTACCAGCAGAAAAGGCCCGGCAGGTGTCTCAGGGCCCAGCACATAGATGCGGGTCATGCGGAGAGGAGTGGGGGTCGAAGGCATCACTTGCTGACTCTGTGTTGGTCCCTGAGAACTGGGAGGCCCTGTCACCCGCCTAGAGCCATAGGGTGGAAAGGGGGTTTGGAGACCGTGAGGCAGAGTCAGCCCGTGAGGAAAACAGGCTCCGGTGCTGATACTTCCCAGCTGGGTGTACTTGGGGACATGATTTAGTCTCTGCCTGTTCTTAAGGACCTGTAAAGTTGGGGTGACAATTCTTATCTCCCAGGGCGTTATGAGGACGAAGAGTTAGAAGCCCATGAAATGTTTACAACGGCGCGGAGCACGGAGCGGGCGCTCGAAGTGTTCTCTGTCACTAAGCTGGAGGGTCTGATTGCTGGCGGCATCGTAGGCTGGCCGAGGCCAGGCGTTGTGCCTTTGCGGCGGCTCTGCCCGCGAGGCCAGGGTCCGGCAGGCAGGGCGAGCGCGGTGCGGGGGCGCGGTGCGGGGGTGCGAGCGAGTTGGACCGACCGGCTTGCCCGGTCGCCGAGACGGAGCGGGGGTGGCACGTGACGTGGGGCCGGACGGGCGTAGTTACTCGTCTCCCCCTCCACCCACCAGGAGCTGTGTCCTGCGATGAAGGCGCGCAGAGCTCTGGAGCACAGAAAGCAGCTGTGGGTTCGGGGACCCCGCACTGGGAAGCGGGCCGCCTGGCGGGGCGGCCCACAGACGGCGCGCGTGTGGGTGTGTGCGGGGGGCTCTCCTCCGGAGGCTGGTGTGATCACCAGCTGCGAGGACCCAAAGCTGAGAGGGAGGGACGCGAGGGTCCGGGAGACACAGGCGATTCCCCCGGCAGAGTCAGGCCAGGGGAGGGTAGGGACTACAAGCCCCAGCGGAAACGTCTTTAGGTGCCGTGCAATTTAGGACTCGAAAAGCCAACCCGACGTCTGTCCGCTTCTCCCCCTCTCCCTGCCTGTCTCCCTCTCATAGCCTCCCGCCCCAGGGACTACGGGGGCGACGACACTGAAGACGAGGGCAAGCCTGCGCTTCGCTGGTGACAGAAAGCGGCCCGACGCCTGGCCAGGCTCGGGCACGTCAGACTCCCTGCTCCCCAGGGCCCTCCCAGCGACGCGCGCGGTTCAGCGAGGACCTTCAGAGCCGCCCGGCGTCCTGCAGAGTGCCCGGCCCGCGGGGTCTCATGCTTTCCTCGTGAGTTTTCGTTGAACTTCACGTTGAACTTCCCCTTCGCCAGCCCCTGCCCTGCCCCCTTCCCTCGGCCCTCCCACCCGCAGCCCCTTCACACCTGCTGTGTCCTCCCTCAGCACCCCCCAGTGCTCACGACGGTGGGTGCCCGGACACCCTTACAGTCGGAGGCGGCCGGCCCTGTTCCCCGTCCTGCCCCCCCCCAGGAGCCCCCGTGAGACCTGCTGCCATGGCTCAGAGGTGGCTTCCAGGATGGCCGCAGACACTGCCCGGCCCCCTCCCCCTTGGGGTCTGCCCCTCAGCCCCTGGGAGCCAGCTGTCTGCGGCCAGGCCACCACTGTCCTCCGGGCTCCCCTGTCGCTGCAGCAGGAGGGCTCTGCGGGAGGGCTCCAGTCCCCCAGCCTCGCCACCTCCACCTGCCACCTGGCCTCCCAGTCACCCCAGGGCACATTTGCTAAATTATAACACAGTTTTCTCTCTTTGTTCACCAGGGACGCCAGACAGGGAGGGGGACCTCGCCTGCCCCGCCCAGGGATCCCGCCGCTCACTGAGCAAGAAGCCCAGTCCCGAGAGCCAGGGGCCCAGCGGAGGTGGGGGCTCCTGACCAGGGTGCCTCCGCGCTGCCTGCCCGCCAGCCCGTCCAGCCGCAGAGGCGGCATCGGGGTGACCCGGAGGGAGGAGGAAATCTTTGCCCACGTGCACTTGGGCGCCCCACTGGGGCGGGGGGGGGGCACGGAGCCGGGCGGCGCACAGTCAGGGTGCAGGCCGGCTGCTCCCGGGGCCCAGCCGGCCCTGGCGGGCGGCAAGCAGGGGCAGCGTGTCCACGGGCTGCCCGTCCGCGGGCCGGTGCTGTGTGGGGCTCGGCCCCTCCCGTGGCCACAGCGGTTTGGTGACCTCGCCCTCCCCTGAGGCCCTTCCCTTCTGTCCCTGCAGCCCTGCTGCTCGCCCCAGGGCCCCAGGTCAGGGCCCGGGCCGAGGCCTCGCTGTCTTCCGCCTGAGCAGCATTTAACGAGTCAAATTCCTGTTTCATTTTCCACAAACCGGCGCCAGGGGCCGTGAACAGAGAACCGCTCCGGTGGCGGGCGCCGCCTCCTCACAGGCATGTCGCCGACCCACTGTCTGCAGCTCCTGGGAGCAGCCGCTGCCTCGGGGCTTCTGGTCCCAGCCAGGCCTTTCGCCCCAGGCCCTGCCCCACCTACTCACCTGTCACAGGTGGCGATGGCGATGGACACAGACCTCCTGGCCTCGGCTGCCTGGACTCAAGGCCCCTGTCCCTGCCCGGGGTACCCCGCACCTTCTCCGCCCACAGGCGGGGCCCCCCTTAGCTGCTCGCACCCCAGGGCTGGGTCCCCACGCCATACCCTGAGGCGCTCAGCTGTCTGCATGTTACCTCCCCCCCTTCTAGACGTGAAAACGAGCCCCGAGGACCTGGGACCCCCCACCCTGCAGCTGCAGGTCCATCCGGCTGGTGGCCTTGGGCAAGTCACCTGTGCCCAGCCTGCGCCCCCACCTGGCCCTGCAGAGCCTGAGAGGAGAGGACATTCGGTACCGCTGGCCCCTCCCCACTGGCCTGTCCCCCCAGAGCGGTGGCCCTGGAAGGCAGCGTGTGGCCCGGAGCGTCTCCTGTGGAGTCAGAGCGCTGGCGAGCGAGCCTCAGTGTCCCCGGCCCGTCGCCACGCCTCCCGAGGGCGCTGTCTGTGGGCTGCTGGTCGGGAGCCATCTGCCCAGGGGGAGTGGGGGGTGGTGGCCGGGAGCACATTCCAGCGGGCGGAGCGCGGGGCGTCCCATGACCTAGTGTCACGCCTGGCCCCTGGCCGAGCTGCGTCCCGCGGGCGGGCGGGGAGCCAAGTCTTCCTCGCACCGCCTGGTTTAAAGCCCCCTCCCCTGCGCACGGGTATCCTGGTCACCTCCCACTTACAGGTGAGGGGGCGGAGGCCTGGAGGAGTCCACCGATGAACCAAAGGTCCAGAAGCGGCGGGGCTGGGGCCGGAACCAGGCCTCGGCCTCCCAAGCCCCGTCCTTCCGGACCCGAGTCCCCCAGTCCCCCCACTGGACAGTCTCAGGCATGAGCAGCCGCCCGGTGCGGGGCGGGGGCCAGCCCTGTCCAGAGCGGCCGAGGCCCGTGGCTGCATCTCGGTGGCCTCCGAGTCCCCAGGTGACCCTGCTCCGACCACAGCCTGTGCTCGGGATGTCACGGCTGGGCCAGGCGCCCTGCAGCGCCAGGAAGTCTGAGCTGGAGACCGAGGACCCGCCCTCCCCCGGGGTCTCTGTGGCGCTGTCACGAGGTCTCTTCATCTTAGTCTTTCATCTGGTCTTAGCCAACCACATTCCCTTCAAGCCCGGAGACGGCCCTGCCCCTCGCGGGGAGGCTGCCCGCCCTCACTGGTCAGTGACACGGCCCGACCCGCTCACTCGGGCCCCTTTCTGTGGCGGTTGTGGGCTGGCCGGGTCCTCAGCATCCCCGTCCCCCAGAGAGGACAGGGACGACCCCACACCGCCTTCTACTCACCCGGCTCGGGCTGCAGCCCCCACAGCCCCCACGGCCCCCGCAAACCGCGCAGCCCCGAGCACCCCCCACCTCTGAGACCCCTGAGGGGGCAGGGAGCCCGGGAGGCCCACGCCCAGGCGGAGCGAGCCTGGCGTTGGGCCTGGGAGTGGGTGTCTTGTCTCACTGCAGTCCCAGCCCCGTCTGTGAGGCCACCGGGATTTCACAAGCCCCCCCACCCCCACACGCCAGGTGGCTTCAGCTAAATACACCTGGCAGCTGGGCCGGTTTCCATCAGCAAATGTTTAACGAGCTCACCCAGGCCTCGGCCCTGGCGGGGGCTTCCCGTCCTGGGACGCCCCGGTCACCAGCTGCTGGGCCCGAGGTGTCTTCACAGGGAGCAGGACCCCCCCCAGCACCTCCCCCGTACGTGGGCCTCGCCTCAGCCCCCGTAGGACACGGAGGGTGGGCTCCTCTGGGAGGCGTTTCCCACACCGTCCAGGGAGGTGAAACCCCGAGACCCTTCGCCCCCTGGTGGGGCTCGCCCACGGCGACAGGGACACCTCTGAGGACTCTGAGGTCAGGAATAGCCATCCCGATGACGGCCACGCTGCCGAGGCAAGGGCGACAGAGCAGAATTTCGCGTTCCCTTTGGAGGCAAAGTCCCAGGACAGGTGTCTGACGGGCACGCTCCCCGTCCGCGAGGTCCCTCCCGAACAATGAGGGCCTCCAGTGGCTGGGACCCCAGTGACCCCCCCCCACGGCGGTCAGCCCGGCCACGGCGGCCAGCACCAGCAGTGTGTCCTGTTGAGTGTGCGCCCTCGACGGAACGTGAGGACAGCGGCACCTCCTGTGGTCACCCTGCCCAAACCCCAGTGTGATCGTGAGGGAAACGCCAGACAGAGGCCCGCCTGGGCACGTGCTGCGACAGCTCCTGGACACTCCTGGGACACTGTCACAGGCCGGGTGACGATCAGGGGAAAGCTGGAGCCCTGGCTGGGGTTCTGGGCCAGAAAAGGACGCTCAGGAAACACGAGGGACGTGAGAACACGGCGTGCACGTTCACTCATGACGTGCCAGCGTCTGGTCATTAACTGCAACGTGTCATGGCGTAAGATGCTGACAAAAGGGGACGCCGGGGCGGGGCAGGTGGGGACTCAGCCTTGGCATGTCTTCCCGAAGTCTAACTGCGGGAAAATGATTTTTCCAGGTGCCACCCCTCCCACCTCGGTGCCATCCGAAGGGCGTCCAGGTGTGTCCCAACAGCATTTCCACACACCTGGCCCACCTGCGTGCGGGCCTGTGACCCCCGCGCACACGGCCCACGCGTCCAGCTGAGCCCTGTCCCCGCCGTGGCTCCATGAGTGGACTTGGAGCCGACAGGTCCCGTCCCCAGGTGGTGGCTCAGCATCCGTCGGTGGATATTTTGGGGGCCCACCTGGGTGCCAGGCGGGAGCTGGGAGCTCAAAACGCAGGGTGCCCTGTGTTTCCTGCCCCTGTGTCCCCACCACAGCCTTGGACAGGAAATGTTTCAGGGAAGGGATGGCGTGGGGAGTGGGGGGAGAGGGGGCATTTAAGGGGCAGCACGGCTTCCCTCTCCGAGGAGGGTGACAGAGAGGGCCCAGCACGCAGGAGAGCCAGCCCCGTGTCCCCGGGACGGGGACAGAGCCCCGTGGCAGCCGCCCAGCATGACGAAAGCGCGGAGGGCCCGCGACACCGGTAGCTCCCACCCGCCGGAGTCTGGGTGCCCGGCCGGGCTGCGGCGGGCTCTGTGGCCCCGAAAGGAACCGGGGCCCCCACTTGGTGTCCCAGCTTCCCTCGGGCCCTTCAGGTGGCGGGGCTGAGGGGACATTTGCCGTGTGCGGGGACGACTCAGCTTCCACAGGCCCTCGGGTGGCCTGGAGACAGCGCCCGCGTGTCACCACCGCGCGGCCGAGGACACCGTCGGGCTCCATCGGGCGCAGAGACGGGAGGCAGCACCCCCTGGTGGTCACCGGATGCGCCGGCGCAGACCGTCCACCCACCTGGGGACCTGGTGACATCCAGTGGCCACCGCTGAGAACTGCGGCTGGGCGCCGCCGCCGCGGCGAGCGCGTTCTCGGCGCCGAAACGCTGAAGCAACCCGACGCCGGGCCCGTTGTGGCCGCTCTGAACCCCGGGCACCGGAACGTGTTTCGGGCATCGCGACTACGTGAACACCATTCGCAGCAGGACCAAGCGCTGGCACCAAGCCCGCAGGGAGGGGCGTCAAACATCACGTGTCAGGCCCGGGATGCAGGAGGACGCCCCCGCCTGAAGGCCCCTTCGCGTCCCTGCCGCCTGCTCGGCCTCCGCACTGTGTTCGCCTCGACCGTGACCTCCTAGACCGCCCTGTTTCTCGCCGGGGTTTCTAGGCGCCACTCCGCCGGGTGTCGCCGTCGTGCCTGGACTGGCGGGGACCGCTGACGATCGCTGGGCCCTTGCGCACCAGTCTGCGTGTGCGAGTGACCCGCCTGCCCCGCGTGACCTCGCGGGCTGCTGCCGGGGCTGCCGTCCGCTGTCCGCTGGGTTTTCTCGTCGCACAGCCAAGTCCCGCGATTTCCTGGCTCTCGGCTCACGGTCCTCTTTGGACTCAGTTTCCCTGCTCAGGCTCGGATTTGCCGGAGCACACGCTCCCCCGGGGCACAGCACGACAGCTCCCGGGGCCCCCCGAGGCCGGCTTCGCCGCTGGTTAGCCCTGCAGTCCCCCACGGCGGCGTGTGCGGGGCCTTGGCGGGCTCCCCTGGGATGTTCAGGGGGGGCTGAGTGGCACCTGCAGAGCCGCAAGGACGGCCACCAACAAACAGCAACAGTGCACACTGTGGTGGGATCGGCGGGGGAGGGGTCGCTGGGTGCTCCTCTGGCCACTCGGCCGTCCAGGAGCCTTGCGGCCAAAGCGCATTCCTGAGGGCGCTGCCACCGTGCACTCCCGCGGTGGCCTCGTGCCATCCTGCAAGCCAGCGGCGGCCACGTGTGTGTCTCCAGGGCCCCCAACCAGACTTCCACCCCCAGACAGCCCCCCTCGTGGTCGGCACGCGTCCCCAACGCAGCCTGTTCAGAGCTGCTCACGCCACCCTGTGCCGCGGGGCGGACGTGCCATCCTCATCGCCGGGTCAGAAACTCCGGGGTCTTGCTGACCCTCGTGCTCCACAGCTACGTGGCCGGGGTCCCGCGTGCGCCGTCTGTGGGGTGCTCCCCGTACCCCCCTTCCGACGCGCCACGGCCGCCACCCTGTCGCAGCATCGCTGCCGCTCGCCGGGGCCCGTGCAGCGGCCTTGTGACCGGCCTCCATGCCTGAAGCCCAGAGCTCCCGGGGCGACCCGAGCCCCTGGAGACCAAACGCGCCCCCTCCGTCTACCAGATGCCCCGCCGGGCGCCCCCAGGGCATCACTACTCTGCTGTCGCTTCTTGGAAAAGTTACCAAACGACACCCAGGTCACACAGGTCGACCCCTAAAATGCTAAACAGATGCCCCCCCAACATTACAGAGAGCATGTGACTCCCCAGCGCTCTCCCCTGCAGTGTCCCCTGCCGCCGCGTCACTGGAATGACGCGGTGGGACGGACGAAGCGAACGGCAGGCGACGCAGAACAGCAGCGAGCACGGGCCCGGTCGCCTGCTGCGGGGAGCTACCGCAGGGCGGCACCAGCACCCCCAGCCCCCAACACGCGGCCCTTCCGTTTCCCCACGGGCACCCAGGGTTCGGGGCGCGAGGCAGTGACCGGCGGCCCGTGCAGGAGCCGCCAGGCCCAGGTCCGCTCTGCTCCCCTGCGCCTTCGCAGAGGCCCCTTCACACGGGAGCGGCGCGCCTGGTAGCGTGGCCCAGAGCGTGGGCTCAGGGCCGGACAGCGAGTGTGTGGCTTTGGGTGAATGCCTTCCTCCCTCCAAGGCTCCGTTTCCTCTCTGTCACGGACACGTTCACGGACAGGCCCGGACGCTCCCCCAGGCTCAGCGTGAGAGGCGCGTGAGGCGGCCCGCGCACAAGGCTCGGCGCCGCGCCTGGCGCTAGCTAAGCCCCGGCCCCGGCAGCCGTCCTTGCGAGGTGGCCCCTGCCGCGCGGGCAGGACTGACGGGGGCAGAGGCGGCGGGGCGGTGCCGAGGCCGGCTAGCTGGGGCAGCACGAGACGCCGTGCCGGCCAGCGCACGTCCCCGGGGAGGTGGGCCGCGAGGAGGGACGAAGCGGGCAGGCGCACCCCCGGCGCAGGTCGACACGTGGCCGGACTCGGCTTCGCTCGGAGGACCCGCAGCCCCGCCGCAGAAGCGAACGGCGGGGGCCGCGCGGGGGCAGCCAGGCCACGCGCTGCTGGTCTGCGGCCTCCGCCGGGAGCTGCAGGGCCTCGGTGCCCAGCGTGGTCCCGGGACCAGCCCCCCGGGCGCGTGTCACACGCAGAGTCCCGGCCTCCACCTGACCCGCCAGCCGTGCTTTCACAGGCTGCCCGGCTGACCCACGAGGGCGTGCGGCGCAGAGGGCGTCCCCGCTCCGGTGCCACGCCGTCTGCGGCCCTGGAGCTCCGGGCGCAGCTGCGTGGTGACTTCTGGCAGGACCGGCGGCTCTGGGACCTGGGCCGTGAGACCCACTTACTGGGGCGGGGGATGTTGGCGCGGCAGAAGAGCAGTCGCCCCGGTGTCAGGCGCTGACCTTGCAGTTTCGTGTGACCAGGGTGTGTGACACGCGGGCCCGCAGTCCCTGTCCCCAGGACGCACAGTAGCCTCACCAGGCTGACGGCACGGAGACGTGCGTCCACTGCGAGCAGGTGGCCCTGCGGGAGCGGGGGTAGTCCTTGTCGTGGCAGGCAGGCTCAGGACGGTGGCCTCGGGCAGGAAGGCCTGCAGGAGGGCTGCGGCTGGCAAGCAGGTGGGGCTCCTGCGGGGCCCTGCGCCTTGGTCCCCCCGCAGCGGCCCCGGGGAGATGGCTGGGGCAGTGCGGGTCTCCCCACAGATGCTTTGGGGCACGGAGGCTGAGACGGCAGTTGGGGAGCCACGTGTCCTCATCGGTGAGGGGCAGAGGGGGCCGAGAGCTGGGGCCTGGAGGCCGGGGCTGATGCCACCTTCACCTGGGAGTAGATGACAGAGGCGTCCTGGGGGAAGAGCACGCAGGTGAGGTCAGAGGCCAGGGGCCAGGCGTGGGTGGGCGGGCACGCAGGCCGTGAGACTCACCGTGTTGGGGGCAGGTGCCGGTGCGGTGGCCACTGCGGAGAGAAGGCCATGTCAGCTGTGGAAGGGCCGCCCTGAGCCCCCTCCCTCTGCTGTCACCCTCTGGGGAGCCAGCCATCCTCTCGCCCCACCTCCGCACCGCACTGCGTCTCTCCTGGACCCCGGGTCTGTCCCTGGTGTCACTTCCCATTGCGGTCCACTCCCAGCGCCCTGGGGACCCCCCTTTCACCTTGTTAGGGCCTCGTCAAGGTTTAGAGGACGCGGTGGGGGTGGCCCGGCCTGGGCAGAGGTGGCACAGCAGTGCAGGGGGCAAACCCGTGAGGCCTGTCGGCCGTGCCACCTCCACGTCCCTGGACAAGTCGCGTGATGTCCCCGCCCCGGTTGCTTTGTCTGTGTGGTGGGGATAGAGGTACCGCCTCCCTGTAGGGTCACTGTCAGTGTGTGTGGTGTGTGTGGCGTGTGCGTGCGCGCGCTTACCTGTAGGGACCGACATTAGAAATTATCATCGTTGTTCAAATTACTGCCTTAAAACCGGAAAGAACATGACCTCCTTCAAGCGGGCCTGCCCCACCTGCCCCAGGTGACACGGGTGACGTCGGGCCAGCCTCCCTGCCTCGGTTCCCTCACCGAGGTAAGAGCGAACCTCACCTCCAAAGGGATGCGGGTGACGAGGAGGCTCGTGTGTTACGGGGGCTGCTGACCCGGGAAGGGGAGCACCTGTTACCCCGACTTTACACAACAGGGACCAGGACACCAGAGGGGGAGGCGGAGCAGCTACGGCCACTCGGCGCTTTTAGAGCGGGGTTGGAAACGTCCGTCCCCGTGGGCTACGTGAGCCTGTCCCCCAGTGTCCTGTCTAAGCCCTGGGCCCTTGGAGGGAAAGGGACTTGGCAGAAGTGACTAAGACTAAGGACCTCGGAGTGGGGAGATTTTTCTGGATTATCCAGGCGGGATTTTAGGGAGAACTTTAAACTCCGGGAAGGTCTCTGGGCCCGGGTCAGAGGGACACCGAGGCGGGAGGCTGGCTGGAGAGATGGGGCCCATCTGGCCCCGAAGGCGGAGGCGGGAAGCCGTGAGCCAGGGGCGCGGGTGTCGCTAGCGGCTGGAAAAGGCAGGAGAACGTGTCCCGCCGGAGCCCCCAGAGGGGAGCAGGGCCCCGCGGACCCCCGAGTTCAGCCCGGTGAGACGTGGGCCTCGGGGGCTGCGCTTGCGCTGCTTAACCCCACGCTGCAGCAGTCCCGCCGCTCGCTGCGGGGGGAACGCTGTCGCCTGAGGTGCTGGGCGACTGGCCACAGCGGCGCTGTGACCCCGTTTGAGACCCAGGCCCCTGTGGAGAATGAGGACGCAGCACCCGTGGCCAGGCCATGACGCCCGTGACGCCCCGCGGGTGGCTCTGTGTCTGCGTGGCCCCCCCGCCGTGCAAGGGCCTTACCCGAGCGTCTGTGCTCCTCGGGGGCGAGCCGGACCTCCGTGTACACCACGTCCGCGCCGCTCGCGGTCACTGCGGAGGGGGCGGCTTTGAGAGGCGCTTCCTGCCTCGTGTCGGGACCACGCGCCCCTCCCCGGTCCCCCGGGGCCTCCGCCAGCCCGCCCCGCCCCGGGCCCGGGCCGGCCTCACCGTTGCTGTACAGCGGCTGCATCTCCGCCCAGGCCGGCACGTTGTGGTAGGTGGGCTCCGGGGGGACCGCGCCCAGCGGGCCGCTGTGAGACAGAGACACGGCGTCCCCCAGGGGGCCGACGACGGGGCTGCGGGGTCCCGCCCAGCCGGCCGGCGAGTCTTCACCCCAGAGCCCCGCCGCGTGGATGGGACGTGCGAACGGTCTGTCGCTGTGACCGCCGCGTCACAACGCGGGAAGTTAACGTCACCCACGATCCCGGACTCGGCGGGCGCCGCGTGCGCCGGGCATGGACCCGTGCTCGCGACAACAGTGACTCGATTCTATCACTATCCCTGTCGTAGGGATGAACAAATGGAAGCTCCACGAGGCCAGGTGACTTCCTCGAGACCACGTGGGCAGACAGGGAAAGGGCCGAGAGTCCGACCTGGCTTCGGAGCCCCCACGCGCAGAGGAACCGGGGTCTCTGAGACCCCGGTACAGGCGAGGCTCAAGGGAGCCCAGAGGTGAGGGCGCTGTGGCCCCTGAGGTGGCCTCTGATTGGAGATGCGGCCCCGCCCTCGGGCACAGAGTGGTGACTCCACCTTCTCGGCGGTCACAGCGGCCCAGGCGCCACGGTGGCGACTGGCACTTCGCGGGGGGAGAAGGGTGTGAGCTAGGGCGCTGCGTGGGAAGGCGCTGGGGATTGCCGCGAGGTGCCCCAGGGAGGTGGCAGGGCACACCCAGACTCAGGTCTGTTCCTCCACCCGGGAGGCCTCCCACGAACCGCACAGGAACGCACCCCATCTTACCTGGGGGGGCCGGAGGCAGGCCTTTCTCCTGCAAGAGAGAGAGTCACTGTCACTAAAACGGGGACTCTTCTTAGCTGTGCCCAAGGGAAGTGGCAGATTGGGCGAAACTACAGACCCTGGCCCCCCGAGGGGTCCGATCACGGCAGGACAGGGGGCCCCGGTCCACGCCCTTTGACCTGGAGTAAGGGACGCCGTCCTCGCTGCCGGCCGGAAACAGGCCGCATCGGCCGCGCGAACCCCGCACGCCTGAACAGCACCGTTACCAAGGCCCCTCGCCTTCCGCTCGCTCCCCCGATTCTCGGAGTCTTCCTCCTCATCCGCCCACCCCCCGGGTGTTGCAGGGGTAGAAAGGGAGGGACGCTGCGGTGACATTGGTAATGACATCGGCCCAAGGGGTCTCCACCCGTTCCGGAAACTGTGTGATCGGTAAAGACAGATTCTGGGCCCTGGAGAAGGTGGTGGTGGTGGCGGGGGGAGTGCAGTCCAGAGCCTGGGGGGGACCAAGGCAGCTGCAGTGGGGGAGATGGAGGTCAGGACGTCGGCCGGGGGTCACCCACCGTCTTTTCTCAGGAGACAGCGATAGAACAGCAGAGCCAGGACGGCCAGGCCCAGCATGCTGACCAGGGCCCCAGTGATGCTTGTGGCCGCAGAGCCGCTTCTGCTCCCCGTCAGCCCTGAGGGGGACGCTGTGCGTGAACCAGAGGGCATGGCCCTGGTCCCACCAGCCCTGAGCCTGCGAGCTCCCGTTGGGGCCTGGGACAGGGGCCGGGTCTCGCGGACGAGGTTCCCGAGGCCACGCAGGTGCTGGGTGGCAGGGACACGGCTCCCCTCTGCCGGGGCTGGGGTCGGGTGGCCGGCGGCAGCAGGAGGAGCGGCCGTCTGCGCAGTGGATCCGGCGACCCTGTCCCGTCCCGCTCGGGCTCTCGCGCTTCAGGAGTGACGCAGGGCCCCCAGCCTGCGTCCCTGCCCCCGAGCGCCACCCGCCCGGGCTTAACGAGCGTCATCAGAATTTCCTCGGAGGACACAGCTTGTCCACACGGCGGCCAGGGCACAGGAACTCACCTGTGACGTGGAGGGTCACCGCCTCGCTGCGCTGGGCCCCCAGGCCGTTGTCGGCCTCGCAGGAGTAGTTTCCAGAATGTTCTTCCGTCAGAGAGAGGTTGAGGGCCGCGCCTCCTCCAGAGGGGGCCTGGACGCTCCCCAGGGCGACGTCCCCGAGGAAGAAGCGGTACAGGATGGGCGGCGAGCCGCGCGGGGCCTCGCAGCGGAGCTGCAGCACGTCGCCCGGCAGGGCGCGGGCCCCGGCGGCCCCGACGGCGAGGACGGGGCGCGACGCGGGGACTGTGGGGGGAGACAGTGTGTTTGTAGAGGAACAAACGGGCAAACGAGCCGTCAGGTCTCAGCCTCGGAATCCCCGGGCGGCGGCCGGAGCTTCGACGACCTGCCCATCAGTGTACAGAGGCGCCGTGCTCGGTACCGGCGCGCGCCCCAACCCTCCTCAGAGCGGCAGAGCTTAAGAGACCAAGCGCCGCGTGGGGACACGGGCGGTGACGCCGCGCACTGCGTGGGGGGGCTAGACTCGTGGGGTCACGTCGTCAGGTGTGCGAGTGTCTGATGGCCATGCTGGACACCTGAAACTCATGTGACATCCAATGCCAACGGCAATTGGAAAACTAAAATGCAAAAAATGCAAAAACGTAGAAGACTGACGACCCTGACGCGGCTGTGGGCAGACAGGCAGCTCGGCACGCCCCGGAGGGGAGTGCGCGTTTGGCGGCCTCCCGTTCCCACTCAAGGCACGGGGGTGACACGAGCTCAAGGGCACAAGCCCGCGATGCGGCGTCTGCGCGTTGCACTGTGCGCCCCCACCCAAAGTCTAGGCTCCCTTCGTCCATGTCCTGGACCCCCTTTGCCCCCCGGTCCTCCCCCACCCCCGTCCCCTCTGGCAACCACCCTGCTGCCGTCCGTGTCCCCGCGCTTATCGCGGGTTTTGTTGGTCCACGGGGTGCTTTCCGTGCAGCTCCCAGGGAGAAGCCGCGCCAGGGTGCACGTATCTTTGTAAGTGTCTTCAGATTCGGGGGGCAGACACCTAGAGGCGGGATTGCTGGGTCATGGGTGATTCTAGTCCTAACTTTCTGAGGAACCCCCATCCTGTTTTCCACAGTTCGCAGCAGTGTATGGGGGACCCCCCCGCCCCAGCCTCCCCAACGCCTTGTCCTGTTGACGACACCTGTTCTCACAGGTGTGACGTGGTCTCCCACTCTGGCTTTGATTGGCATTTCCTAGTAGCTAGTGAAACTGAACGCTTCCCCCCGTCTGCTGGCCATTTTTATGTCTTCTTGGGAGAAGAGTCTGTTCAGGTCCTCGTTCCCTTTCCTGAAGATCGGGGATGAAGTGGTTTAGGGATGAGCGGGACAGCACGTGCCACGCACCGAGGGTTCAGTACATGACGACGACAGCGATGGCAGCTCCTCTTCGACGTGACCCGCGTCCTAGCTCCGGGATGCAGACACAGTTCATCCGGGCTGGGCAAGAGTCCTTCAGGCGTGACAGCCGCAGTAGACACGTGCCGTACCCGGGAGTCACAGACGCGAAAGCATGGGGATGGCAGAAGACCGTGAGCGGAGGGGCAGGGGTCGTTGGCTCAGAGGTGACGGCAGAGGCGGCTGCCGCCCGCCGACAGGGGCGCCGATGGCCTGGCCCAAACGAGAAACGTCAGCTCTGAAATCAAGTTGGGGCCTGGATGCCAAAGAGATGGCGGGGCTGGCGGCCTCGACGAGGCCCCGGGTTTGGGGCTCGCGCCCCCAGGTCAGCTGCTCACGCGACTCTGTCTCTGCTCCTTACGAGAGCGGGGACAGCCACGACACCGTGAGGACCCACTGCCTTCTGAGTCCCATTTCCTGTCCCTCTGGGACGCGTCCCAGCAGCAGGACTCCCACGCCTCCTCCTGCACGTCCTCCTTCCGTGGAATTTCAAGTCTGGACGAGCCATGCTCGCCACGCACCGAAGGCCACAGCCTTCGAAGGCCGGGGCTGACGGCCACTCCCACCTGGTCTGATTCCCCCCCGTACCGGGCGCGGAAACCGCGGTCCACACCGGGAAACACGCCTGGTGGCGGCCACGCGGCTGGCTGCCTCAGAGCTGAGGCTGGGACTGCCCCCGCCACAGCCGCCGGCGCACGTCTGCTGCCCCCAGGTCCCCTTAAGCGGGCGTCCGGGCATCGGCTTGTAGGGGGCATCATCACGAAACAGTCGTGGCTCGCAGGAAGCAAGGCCCCTTTGGACACTACACCAAACGGCGAGAGGTCAAAGGACAGCTCGGAGCATGAAGGAGCTTGACGGATGGGTGGCCATTTCCATTCCACGTCTTCCTGCTGTCACCTTCCCTGTGCTGGTCCCGTGTCCCCACGGCTCTGACAGTCGCTCTGTAAACTAACGTGGACCGGACACGTCTCCCGAGAGGCTGCACGCAGCTGACGTTAACGTAGACTTTTGGGCACGAAAGCGCGAGGTGCGTTTCCATCCCTTGGAGTGAAAGATGCCCTAGAGCGGGCGGCTGGCTGGGGGTCAGGGAGGGGAGCGGACGAGGGGCGGAGCAGAGACCCCTCCCCGGCTCCCCTGTCGTGTCGATTTGGGGTCGGGACACACCTAGGTTCTAAAAAGTGGCCTCTGCGTTGTAGGGAGTTTCGATCACGTTCAAGAAGACAGTTGGGACCGCGCTGCCGGGAGGGTGCAGGCTCCTGAAGCCGTGACCACAGGGACAGTGCCAGGCTCCAGGGGTCCTGTGGGCAGGACGTGTGCTGGGTGGTCACGGCCATGGACCGCGGTGCTGCGGCAGCATCTCAGCCGTGGGAGAGACGTGGCCAGTCTCTGATTATGCTACTGGGGATGGTCAACTCACCTGTGACGTGGAGGGTCACCGCCTCGCTGCGCTGGGCCCCCAGGCCGTTGTCGGCCTCGCAGGAGTAGTTTCCAGAATGTTCTTCGGTCACAGAGAGGTTGAGGGCCGCGCCTCCTCCAGAGGGGGCTGGGCTGCTCCCCAGGGCGACGTCCCCGAGGAAGAAGCGGTACAGGATGGGCGGCGAGCCGCGCGGGGCCTCGCAGCGGAGCTGCAGCACGTCGCCCGGCACGGTGCGGATCCTGGGGGCCCCGACGGCGAGGACGGGGCGCGACGCGGGGACTGAGGGGGGAAGCAGAGTTCACCATCAGCTCCTGCAGTTTAAATGTTTCTTCACAGTAAGGACGCTTCAAACAGGCTTTTTCCCTTTAGTTTTCGATGACCTTGTGGCACCACTGAGAACCCAGCAGAAACAACACGAGCGTGTAGAGCCAGACACAGCGAGGGTCTAGGGAACACAGCCTCGCATGCGCTGGGGGGATCTGAAAACAGACATGAAACTGAGGCTGGGCTCCGAGAAGTCCAAAGACGCCCGGGGAAGCCGAGGGACAGGAGGGGCGTGCCCGGGGGTCACTGAGCCTGGGCGCGTCGCGAAGGAGGCCCACAAGAGGGGGGTGTCGATCATTTGCTCATTCTTACATTTCTTCACTCAACAAAAGTTACTCGAGCCATTAATAGGCGCCAGGAACGACGCCGTGGGCTGGAGACACGATAGTGAGAAAGGCAGTCCCCGAGCTCGTGAAGCCCGCGGTCTAGGGGAGCTGGGGATAAAAACGCAAACACGGATTACACCGTCGGTCACCGATCCGGTGCTGTGCAGTGGGTGCCACGGGGACCGCGCCTTGTCGGTCCGCCAGGGCGTGCGCCCTCACGAGGGGACACCTGCGGTCCACGGGGAGGGGGGCGCGGCGTGCGCATGGGCCAGCAAGGGCCCTGGGCTGGGCGGGGGCAGGGGCTTCTGAGTTGTTGCAACAAGATGGCAGCAGCATGAAGAGCGCGGTCTGCAGACGCCGCGGGGACATCATCACACTGTCACTCAGCAAGTGGCCTTGTGGGACCTCCAGCCTTAGCGATGCGGGATGACAGGGGGACAGCCTGTCCCTTGTTATGCTGTAGTGGGAAGGGTCAACTCACCTGTGACGTGGAGGGTCACCGCCTCGCTGAGCTGGGCCCCCAGGCCATTGTCGGCCTCGCAGAAGTAGTTTCCAGAATGTTCTTCGGTCACAGAGAGGTTGAGGGACGCGCCTCCCCCAGAGGGGGCCTGGACGCTCCCCAGGGCGATGTCCCCGCGGTAAAACCGGTACAGGATGGGCGGCGAGCCGCGCGGGGCCTCGCAGTGGAGCTGCAGCACGTCGCCCGGCAGGGCGTGGGCCCCGGGAGCCCTGATGGTGAGGACGGGGCGCGACGCGGGGACTGCGGGCAAAAACGGGTTGACGCCAGTATCCGTTTTTTACACTGAAAGCAGCATCTCATAAAAAAAGCAAGCCCACAAGTTGCACAGAGTAAAAATAACAAGATTTCCCGCTTCTTTGATGTTCGTACTCCAGAGATGACCTCTGCTGAGTGTTTGGTGACTTTCTAGATCTTTCCTTAGTATGCACACAGACATACCGCCCCCGTGCACGGGCTCACAACCTACTCACCAGCACCCGGTAGGTCTGCGCCTGTCGCCCCCTCGGCCACACACCTGGCCATCTTTCCACGCGATCGCGCAACGACCCGCCTCACGCACGGAGGCACACCCGCCTCATCGAGGTGTGCTTCACGCGCGGTGAAATGCGACTCTTTCAAAATTACTCTCCGGTGACTGGGGCGCAGGACTGCCGGTGACGCCAGCCACCGCGAAGCATCTCCTCGCACGGATGCACGACAACACGTCCCAGCAGGCGCCCGGCACGCCGCCGGCGCTGCGTTGGGCCCCTGCGCCGCGCCGCCCGGCCCCCCCGCGCACGCGTCGTCGCGCGTGTGCGCCCGCTTTCTTGGGGCAAACTCTCAGACGCGGGCTCTCAGGGATGAGAGAGGTGGGCGTGTCGGGACACCATGCGTCAGACTCGCCGCTGCTCAGGACGCCGGGACCCCTCCCGCACGATGGTGCGTCGGGCTCCCCGGCCACCTGCAGCTGCCGCCGCGGAGCTCTGGCCCGGGCCGAGTCCGCCCTTCCTGGCTGGACGTTCTACCCTGCGTGGCCCCAGCGGTGCGCGAGCGCGCAGCGACGTGAGCACACGCGTTCGCGAGCTGAGAGCCGGCGTGGGCCTCGGGGCCCGGCCGAGGACTGCAGCCCGTGCGTGAAGGGCTCAGTGGCAAGGACTGGGGCAGGACTCTGGAGGTCCCCACAGACTCCTGAAGGGGTCGGCGCGGGCCGCGACGGGTGACAGCAGGGCTTACCGATGACCCGGAGGGACACGGCCTCACTGCGCTGGGGCCCGAAGCCGTTGTCGGCCGAGCAGGAGTAGTTTGCGGAGTGCTCCTCCCTCAGGGCGAGGCGGGAGGACGCGCCTGCTCCCGACACGGCCCAGAGGCTGTCCAGGGCGACATCCTCGCGGTAAAACCTGTACTGGATGCGCGCCGAGCCTCTCCGGGCCTCGCAGCGAAGCGTCATCACGTCGCCCTCGACAGCCCGGGTCCCAGGAAGGCTGAGGGTCAGGACAGGACGGGACACGGGAACTGAGGAGAGAAGAGGTCGGTCGGCCGTAGCTTCTGCCACTTGCCCCTCCTGGCTGCTCCCTGCACCTCCTCCCGGGCCAGGCTGGCCATTTCCCGTCCCCCTCGGGCCCGTCCTCCTCCCTGTCCCCCATGTGCCGGGGGAAGGGACACCGCTCCCAGGGAAGAAGTCCCTTAGCTGTGCCACCAGACCCGCATGGCGTCCCCTGGCCCATCCCCGTTGCCTGTCACCCTGGAAGAGCTGGCCCCGCCCGGCCGAGGAGTGTCCTCCTGGCATGACCCGCCCGGCCTGTGTCCTGGATGGGAACTCTGCCCCAGGCCACTGACCTGCGTTTACTCCTCTCCACAGAGAGGCGGCAAAGGACACTGTAGAGGGGGGCGCTAGGCTGTCCCCGGGGGAGAGGGAACGCGAAGTGGTGAAAGAGGGGGCACGGACACCGGCAGTCCAGGGCCTACCCGTGACGGACAGGGACTTGGCCTCGCTGGGCTGGGCCCCCAGGCCATTGTCCGCGGTGCAGTGGTAGCGCCCCGACTGCTCCGCTGTCAGAGACACGCGGAGGGACGTGCCTCCCGAGGAAGTGGCCTTCGTCTTCCTGACAAGGGCTCCTTCGTGGAAAAACTGGTAGAGGATCGGGGCCGAGCCCCTCCGGGCCTCGCAGCGAAGCGTCATCACGTCGCCCTCGACAGCCCGGGTCCCAGGAAGGCTGAGGGTCAGGACAGGACGGGACACGGGAACTGAGGAGAGAAAAGGTGGGTCGGCCGTTGCTTCCGCCGTTTCCCGCGGATTCCAGCGGGCGGTCGGCCGGCGACACGCCCGGGCTCGCCTCCACTGTCCTCTCAGCTGCTGTCCCAGCTCTCTCCTCCCCAGGCCGGCCCCTCTCTCCCGACCAGACCTGGCCCCACCCTCCTCTGCTGTCACTCTTTTCAAGTGACCTCACTCCCATTTTGCAGGGGAAGCAAAAGTCTCAGCAAAGAAGTCGCTTGTGTTGCTGCCACCAGACCCGCACCTTTGCCTTGTCCCTTCCCTCTGCCTTATTACTGTGGAAGACCCGTCCCCTACCCCGCCCACCATTCCGGTCTCCTCATCAGCCCCGTCCCCATCCCCCCCACTGGGGTTGGCCTCTAGGGCTCTGCCCTTGACCCTTTTTCTTCTCAAATTCACAGACGCATCCAGGCCCCTCCCGCTGTCCCCGCACTCTCCCTCGTCGTCTTCACGAGGTCTGGCGACCCGGTTGCTCCTCAGATGACCTGTGACAGACGCACCTTTCACTCTGATGGTCACTGGATTGCTGGGCAAAGAGAGGCTGCCGGTGCTGGCCTCACAGTGGTACTCCCCGGCGTCGCTGTCTTTCACGGAGGCGATCCTGAGCTCCGCTTTCTCCGGACCCAGAGGACTCACTGTACGCCACCTGAGCCTTCTGTGCCAGGAGATGCTGACGGGCTCCGGGATTCCGGTCACCAAGCAGGTGAGCACCAGCTCCTGCCCTTTAAACACCAGCTCTGGCGCCGGGCGAGTGTGTATCTGGACGTTGGGGGCAGCTCCTAAATGAACAGAGGTGACCTACGGCATGGCTGGCAGTGGGGAGCTAACGGCCAGAGCAAGGGCTCGGGGTGGGAGGGCCTGACCTGAGGGCCACTTGCAGGGAGTTGGCCGGGACTGGGACCAGGCCTGGGGGAGGGAGCGACTGGCCCCTCAAGGGTCTGGAGGGCCCTCTGCCCCCAACCGCGCTGCGGCATCATCGTCTGGCACAAGGACAGAGGCAGACCTGCCTGCTGCCCCCGTGTTCTGCCTGGCCCCCGCCACGGCACGGCCAGGCAGCCCGACTGTACCCAGGGCCCAACTGCGGTGTGGCCTGTGGGAGGTGCTGGGCGGTGAGGGGACAGGGAGACCTGGTATCTGAGGCACTCGTCCTACAGCTGTGGTGGCTTCAGCCACCAGCCGAAAGACACCCGTGGGCTTTGCCCGGTGTGTGCCCTCGGGCCCTCTCACCTGTGGTTAGATGGCCCAGGACCGACCCGTGGGGAAAGTGTCCCGAGGCCCAGGGGGCCCTGGTTTCGCTCACTGGTGACGGTTCAGGGCAGAGTGTGTGTGTGCTGTGCCGGGGTCTCAAAGAATAGGGAAGGTCCCTGAGCCAGCTGTCAGGCTGGAGGTCGGGGAGCGTCCACTTATGCTGAGGGGGGTCCTATGCTAGAGATTGCTGAGCACCCCACCGCCCTCTCTAAATTGTCCCTCCTTCAACTGGCGAGCTAAGAAACACGCGCCACCTGTGACGAGAAGTGGAGGCTAGCAGTCCAGGCAGTTTAGATGGACGGCCAGGGAAGCCCGTTTTGGCCTGGGAAGGGGGGCGGCCTGATGGACAGTGCCACTCGGCTGCCCCCCCCACCCCGTGCTGAGGAGGGCAGGCACCCCAGCCCACGCTCAAGCGGCCTCTTACTCACAGGAGCGTGTGCCTGTCGGTCCCCGGTCGTGCCTGAATGCCTACACAGCTTCGGGGCCGCAGGGACACAGCGAGGAGTGACGGCAGGGCCAGTGCCAGCCCCAGGGACGGCTGGCTGGGCCCATGTGTCGCCCTTTAGCTTTCCTGGTCTCACGCGCTCCTCTCCACCCCCTAGTGTCCTAGGAACCCATCCCCTGGCGGAGCACAGTGCCGCAGCCCGTCGGGGCTCGGCCTCGGGCCACAGCGATGCCCACAGCCCCGCGGGAGGACCGCGCCCTGGGAGCGAGCCCTCGGCAGGAGGAGGGAGAGCCGCGTGTCACGGCATCGAGAGAAAAGACGCGCCGACTCTCGCTCTCGCTCTTTCTCGGCTCTCAGCTCAAGTGTCCACAGACCTGCGCTCCCACCCCCACAGGGCACGAGGGGCGGTTTCGACGTGGCCCAGTGGCCCGGCCAGCACCCCCTGGGCCTCACGCTGCGCACGCGTGTGGGATCGCGGCATGCCCGTCCCAGGCCTGCGGGTCACTGTCCCTGCCTGGCCCCGGGACCCGCTGACACTCACTCTGCACAAGGATGTGAGATCTCCGGCTGCTCTTCGTGACACTTCGAGTCACCGTCTCTGCCTGGCACCAGTAGAACCCCGAGTCTTCTCTCCACACAGTGAGGATCCGGAGCTCTGGGGACCGGCTCTGGCCCGACGCCAGGGGCTGCTCTTCTCTGAAGAAGCGGAAGTGGAGCCGCGCGTCCAGCCTCTGCGGAGGGAGCCGGGTCTCGCACGTCAGCGTCACTGGGCCCCCCTCGACGGGCTGGGCCGGGCTGGCTGTCAGCACGGGATGTGGGAACAGCTCTAGGGAGAAGGATGACAACAGTTCCCAGAGAGGTGAGCCGGGCACTGGCCTGGAGGGACGCGCGAGCCGCCCTCGGCTGCAGACCGGGGCAGCAGGCGAGGACAGCGACGCACCTTTGACCCTGCGTCCTTCAGCCCAGGGCGCACGTGCACTTTCTCTGTCCTTTGCAGGCACGTGCCCTGAGGTCCGCCGGCGTCCGGGCCACCCTCTCTACCTCTACAGCTCAGGGACCCTTTTGTTTTCACGGACCCGTCTCAAGAACAACGAGGGCCTCACCTTGGACTTGGATTTCCATGGCGTTCGAAGCGACAGAGCTGAAGTCCTGTCGCTGGGCGGTGCAGTGGTACTTGCCATTGTCCTTCAGGCCCGCACCGTGAATGCGAAAGTCAGAGTCTCCCCCGAGCTCGGCCAGCACTTTGTCATTCTTGTACAGCGTCTTGGCGTGCAGCTCCAAGCCCACTTTCCCCTGGCACCTCAGAGTCACGGTGTCCCCCTCGAACACGGACAGCGGAGCCTGCAGGATCAGCGAGGCTGCAGGGGACAAGGACCAGCCACCATCTCATTGCATTGCTCCGCCCTCCTTTTCATTATTGTTCCGGTAGATTGTGTAGGAATGGGGATCGGGAAAAAGGGTGCGTAAAGTCACTGTCATTTTCTTTTGTTTTTCTGCTTCTAAAGTGAACGTGTGCCTTGAGAAGATGTGGAAGGGAGAAATGCAAATAAAAATCGGCCGTCTCACCCCCCAGGGTCTGACATGCGTCTTCTTGGTTCTCTTTTCCACGTGCGCGTGTGTGAGTTGGTGCGTATCTTGTCTTTTCGTGAGATTGGAATGGCATTTATCTTTTTGATAACTTGCTTTTCACCTATTACGTCATGAAAAATGTTCTGTGTCATCGATATCATTACCGGACCTGAAATTTCCAGGGCCACAGGTTTTTTTTGCCCCCAATGGCAGTTATGTCATTTATTTAATGCGTTTTCTCTCCTAGACCATCTAAGTTCCTTCAGTTCTGGGTACGAATACCTAAGCCTGTCTCAGCAGGTAAATTCTTAGGGGGGGACTTGTCAGGTTAAAGAGGGGATTTGTTTTGTTTCCTTCCTGCCCACACAGCTTCTTTGTTCACTAAATTAATGATCATTATTAACAGGAAGAGACTGCTTCATATGCAAAACAGGTGGCCTAAGGACAAGTCGAAAATTCTCTCACCTAGCAACATGTCGATCGATAAATAGGAATAATCCTTATTCTGTTCTTTATTCCGAGAACTTTTACAGGCTTAAAACTGTACACAGATTCAGGAACCATTTAAGTAAGTTGCTTCTCAAATTTCATTTTCCCACATGACTTATAGAAAACACGCGTTTCAGGGTCTTATTGCTATAGAATTTGATTCGGTAAATGTAGGGTCGTTTCTGGGCAACTGCATGGATTCTGAAGTTCTTACTGCTTTCCCTCTCTCTCACCTGCAGAAAAGTCCAAGAGCACAGGGCGGCTTGGGCGTGAGCCCCCGGCCTGGCACCTGTACTCCCCGGACTCGTGAACCGCCCAGGTGCTTCCTGGGATTTGTCTTGATGTTTCTTCGTCATGGTACAGGTGGAACCACGTTGTTTGCTCTGGTGACTCCAAGGGGGATCCATGGCAAGTCAGGGTCACCTCCTGTCCCCAGAAGGTGACGGGCCATGGTGGTTGGAGCGAAATCACAGCGTCGGGTGCAGCTTCTGAGGAGGAGAGCCAAAGGCACCTGAAGTGGAGTCGCTTGCAGCCCTCGCGACAGGTGTCTGAGGCTCAGACCCAAGGACCCAGCTGCGGAGCCACCCTGAGGACCCCTGCGAGGCCGCTGGTGGCTGGAGGCTGTGTGTCTGGTGGGGCCAACTGCTCAGGTTTAAGGGGGAAACAGCAGCAGGACGCCCGGCCAGCTGTTCCTGGGGAATGGCCAGCTCACCAGTCACGGAACTGGAGCTTGGAGGCCCCCTCACCCAGGTTCACAGACTCACGCAAACTCCCCAGGGGGTTGTGAAGATCATAGTCACACCTTCCTAAGAGCACAGAGCACACTGGGATGCGGGCGCTGAGGAAAGCCTGACAGACCGACTTGCCTGCCGCTTCCGTTTTACAGACAGCGTCCAGAAAAGGCCCAGAAAAACCCCACCAGAGGTCATCCTCCATGGTCCAGAGGCGACTTAGACAACGGTCCCCCCCGCCCCGGCAGCTGATCTGGCGCAAGGGGAGGGGCTGTGGGGCGTGCTTGCTGTTCAGGGGCCCTCCAACACCCAGGACGCGGTGACGGGGGGAGTGGTGTTAAGTGTGGCAGTAAGAAAGTGTGTGGCATGGGTCACTGTCCCCTCCCTCAACTATTCCCTCTTGTGCATTTTTCCTCTCAGGGCCCGCCTGCCGAATGTTCTCCTCTCACACATCTCCCAGAGGATTTTACTCCTAAAGCTTCAGGGAAAGCAGCATCCCTGCTGGTCTCCCCACCGTGCCCCACTCTCAGAGGACGGATAACCAGGCCTTGGATCCCGCTCGGTCACCGTGGGGCTGAAGATGGCTCACACGGCTAACTGGGGGCCACGAGCAACAGAAGTAGTGGAGGGTGCAGCGAAGGCCGGGGAGCTGTTTGCGCATTTGCCATGCCTTCCGTGGAGGGTCAGAGGGGAAAGTGAAGCTACCTTGCCCCTTAGGTAATGCCAATAGGCCAGGCGACACTTTCATGCTCCTCTGGCCTCGGCAAGAAGAACAAGCCGTCAGGAGTCCTCAGGCAGCCACCGCAAATGACTCACATTTACTTGGGAGACATTCTTATCCAGAGAGACACGGAGGTGAAAAAGGAACACTCACCAAATTGTCCACTGATGGAAGCTGAAAAACAGCAAACAAACAAACAAAAACAGAGCCAGAGGTGAGCACAGGGCAAGGATTCTTTAGCATTTCAAAGGTGGTGCCTGTTTTGTTCCATTCATTTATTTTTTTCTTTTATTAAACATGATTTAAAAAATATTGATAGTCACTTGTCAAATGTCTATATACACTAAACAAATGGTTCTGCCAGCAAGAAGTTGGATGGCGGGGAAATGAGGACTGCGAAGCAAAATAATATAATTCTAATACATGGTGAAAGTGAAACAATAGAAATACATGTGGGGGGTCCTGAGGGCAGAAGGGCTACCTGCCCATCACGGTATGCGGTGTGTGTTCCTAAGTCTGTGGCGAAGAGGGCGGGTGGATTACGGAAGGTACTTGAAGGGAGTTACACTTGAGGAAATTGTAATGAGGACGTAAAACTCAGCCAGGCAAAGGGGTTTGTGAATGGCCAGAGGTGATGGGAAGGGCAATCAAGGCACAGAGGGCATAGCAGTGAAGAAATGGCACCGGAGTTCACGAGTGGAGGGGATTCTGAAAGAGAGGACTGGTGGGGACAATGGGACTGGAGCGGCATGCAGGGCCCCGGCCATGGGTAGTAAGCAGCTCGGATTTCATTAAATAGGAGCAATGGGAAGCCATGGAATGGTTTCAAGTAAGAGGGTGGCAAGGTTAGACTCTGTAACACACAGGGCGCCTCTGGCAGCGGGTAGATTTCAGTGAGACCAGATGTGAAGTGGAGAGGCTGGCTGGGAGGCCAGACAGAGAGACGGCTGAATTATAGAACCTCCCTGGAGAAGCACCTGGAGCCTGGCTGAACGGAAATCCTGTAACTAAGGACACTCAGAAGAAGCCACGTTGAGACTGGTGGGAGGGGTGGAGATGCTGAAGGGGCTGGTCCCACACCTGCATGTAGTGGTTGAGAATCGGGGAGACTATCCTAGCAGCGGATGGCCCTTGAGGAGCGAGGGGTGCCAGCCCGGAGTACCAGTGCTGGAAAGAGGAGCTCACACAGCATCCGGCTGTGAAAACCACCAGCAGCGGCTCAGTCCGGGCGAGACTGAGGTGGCCATAGACACAGGTATCCTCTTAACAAGCTCCACACAGACTCACTCACTCACAAACACCCACTTGTTGGGAGCCGAAAGGCCTTCATCCTGACCGCCCAGCCCCCCGGCATAGAACCTGGCCGTTAACAATCTAAAGAATGCAGGAGCAGACAGTGTCCCAGGGAATAGTTAACCACAGAATGTATTAACATACCCGCCGGATAAGGAAGGACCTACTGAATGGCTGTGGACCTGCCCAAGGAGCCCCTCTCCTCCTTGTTCCTCTTTTCACTTCTAACCTTTGTACCCCCTCACCCCATCAACCAAGGACCAATGAAATTGTAACAAGTATCCCCCTGCCTAGTCAGTCCTGCCCCCCTTTGTTCTTCTGTATAAATATACCTGCTCTAAAATAAAAAATTTGAGGCTTGATCAGAATACTGTCTTGCCTCCGCTCCTTTTTCCACCCATTTCTCTCCAGGCTAGGTCCTCCTCGAGCCCGCGAATAACTAGGTCCCGCGGGTCGGGACACCCACTCTGAGCTCCAGAAAAGGGACAGCAGCTTGATAAGCACCAGGGACACATGCAGAAGAATGGAATTGTCTGGCTTCGGGGAGAGTGCTGTAGGGACTGCTCTCTGTAGGACAGAAGTGTGGGCAGGAGCCACTGTTCCTGAGCTGAGCCCTCCCCCGACCCGGTGTGCAGAACCAGGCAAGGACCAAAGCTGAGGTGCCGTCAACCCAGCTAGCACCGCCTGCAACACTCTGGTGATTTCCCGAGACCCCACCCCACCCCACCCAACTCATGCACCGCCCGAACCTCTTTCAGCAGCTGTTCTTCACAAGCAGCTGGCCGTGGCCTGCGCTGCCCACTTTCCTAAAATCTCTCAAAGATCTGCAAACCCCAAACAAGCAGCGTCTGGCTTCACTGAACCCTGTACTTCCCACTAAACAGCCCAAGCCTGGCACTGGTGGCAGCCATCTTCGGTTCTCAGGATAGCCTCTCCCAGGCACCTCCAAACCCAGCATAGGCAGCTACCAACCACAGATTCATTGCTTTGTAGCTCCTACCAGGTGGCCCCAGGCAGGGCACAGGCAGCAGCTGACCTGGGCATGCACTAGAGCCCCTCCCAAGAGGCCCCAGAACCAACACGCCCAGCGGTCAGCTTAAGAGCACACCACAGCACCACCCAAACACCTCCACAAAAACACACCCACAGGGCAGACTGGCAAGCACCAGAGCCCTGCTAAAATGAATCCTACTCTGTGGGGTCAGCCCCTGCACAACAGCTCCTCCACTGTAGTCATGGCCGGTCCCCACGACCAATCAGCCTGAGGATCAATCCCTCCCACTGATGGGCTGACAGTAATCCAGGCTCAATCACAACAGGAAGGCACACACAACTCACACAAGGGACACACCTGGAGCACCCATCTCAGGCGACCAGGGAGATGGTGCCACTGGGCCCCACGGGACACCTACTACATAAAGCCATGCTACTAAGACTGGGAGACAGAGCAGCTATGCCTGATAGATAGAAACAAACACAAGGAGACAAAGGAACACGCCCCAAATGAAAGAACAGAACAAAGCTCTAGAAAAAGAACTAAACAAAATGGAGACAGTCTGCCAGATGTAGCTTAGAAACACTGTGTATAAGGATGCTCAAGGGATTTAGGGAAGGAGTAGGTGAACTCAGTGAGAACTTCAACAGAGAGAGAGAAAACATAAAAAGAATGAGTCAGAAATGAAGACTACCTTAGAGGGAATCAGCAGAAGATTAGATGAAGCAGAGGACTGAACCAGCGATTAGGAAGATAAGGTGGCAGAAAAACACCCAATGAGAACAGCAGAAAGAAAAAGAATCCAAAAAACGAAGATAGCTTAAGGGGCTTCTGGGACAACATCAAGTGCACCAACACTCACAGAGGTGCCAGGAGGAGAGAGAGAGTGAGGAACTGAAAAATCTATTCAAAGAAATAATGATGAAAACGTCCCTAACCTGCTGAAGGAAAAAGACACACAAGTCCAGGAAGCACAGAGTCCAAAACAAGGTGAACCCAAACAGGCCCACACCGAGACACATCACAATTTAAACCCCAAAGGTTAAAGACAAAGAGAGAATCTTAAAAGTAGCAGGAGAAAAGCAGTTAGTTACTTACAAGGGAGCTCCCCTAAGACTGCCAGCTGACTTCTCAACAGAAACGGCAGGCCAGAAGAGATTGGTCAGAAATAGTCAATGTGATGAAAAGCAAGGATCTAAAACCAAGATTACTTTACCCAGCAAAGCTGAGGTTTAGAATCGAAGGAGAGAGAAAGAGCTTTCCAGACAAGAAAAAGGTGAGGGAGTTCATCATTATCAAACCTGCATTACAAGAATTATTAAAGGGACTTCTTTAAGAAGAAGAAAAAAAGTAAGAAAAAAGCAATACTACATATCTAGAAATAATGGCTTTTAATGTAAGTGGATTAAATAATCCAATCAGAAGAAACAGAGTGGCTGAATGGGGAAGAAAGTAAGACCCATACACGTGCCGCTTACAAGAGAACCACTTTAGACCGAAAGTCACACAAACCGAAAGTAAAGGGATGAAAAAAGATATTCCATGCAAATGGAAATGATCAAACAAAAAAGCTAAGTTAGCAAGACTTACATCAGACAAAACTTAAAAAAAAGGCTATGTAACAAGAGGCAAAGAAGGACATTTCGTAATCGTAAAGGAATCAGTGCGACAAGAAAATATAGCCCGTGTGAATATTTATACACCCAACGTAGGAGCACCTAAATATGTAAAGCAAATACTGATGGCCGTAAAAGAAGAGACTGACAGTTCTACAGTAATGGCAGGGGACTTTACTACCCGATTGACACCAATACATAGATCATCCAGAAAGGAAATCAATAAGGAAACAGCAGACTTGAACAACACATACAGACCGAACAGTCTAAGTGTCTGATATGCCCACCTAACAAACATGCACAAAAATCTACTCTGTCTCAGCAGAATGCACATCCTTCTCAAGTGAACTTGAAACATTCTCCCGGATAGATTATATGTTAGGTCACAAAACAAGGCTTAACAAAAGCTGTCGTAATGTTAAATACATTTTCCAACTACAATGGTATAAAACTAGAGATCCATAAAGGATAAAAACTGGAAAACCCACAAATTAGTGGAGATTAAGTAACATGCTCCTGAGCAACCAATGGGTCAAGGAAGAGCTCAAAAGAGAAATCAGAAAATATCTCGAGAGAAATAAAAACAAAAACACAACATACTAAAACTTACGGAACATAGTGAAAACAAATCTAAGAGGAAGTTAATGATGAAAAGTGCCTACGTTAAGACAAAAGAAAGCTCTCAAATAAACTTTGCATCTCACAGGATTAGAAAAAGAAATGTAAAGTTAGCAAAGGAAGGAAACAATAAAGATGACAGCAGAAAAATACGAACAGAAAAAACAACAAAAAAGATCCACAAAACCTAGAGCTGGGTTTTTTAAAAGACAAACAAAGCCGACAAGCCTTTAGCTAGGCTTAGAAAAAAGGAGAAACAACTTGTATAAAATCAGAAATGAAAAAGGAGATATTACAACTAACAGCGCAAAAAATGAGTGATCGAAGAGGCTACTGGGAACTGTGTACACCGACAGATTAAATGACTTCGAAGAAATTGACAAATTTCTAGAAGCATACAACCTACCGAGACTGAATCATGAAGAAACAGAAAATCCCAAAGGACCAATAGCAAGTCAGGAGGTTGAATGGTTACTCAAAAACGTTGTGACACAGAAGAGCCTAGGAGCAGGTGACTTTATCGGTGCTCCCTGCCAAACTTTTAAAGAAGGTTGAACTCTAACCCTCCTCAAACTGTTCCAAAAAAAAAAAAAAAAAAAAAGAGGAGGGAACGCTTCCGATCTCAGTTTACAAGGCTGGCACTATCCTGACACCGAAACGAAACAAGAACAAGAAAACCAAATGAAACTACAAGAAAACACAATTACAGGTCAATATCCCCAAAGAGCACAGATGCGAAAATCCTCAGCAAAACGCTAGCAAACAATTCACCAATACACGAAAAGGGCCAGCCTCCATCGTGAGTTGTTAAATTTGCCAAACCACATGAATTGAAAGATGAAAGCCATATGATCATCTCAATAGGTGCATTAAGACATTTGGCAAAATTCAACACACTTTCATAATAAATGTTCTCAACATTTTAAACATTGAAAGAAATGATCTCAACATAGCGAAGGCCATACACAACAAGACCACAGCTGCCATCTTACTCGGTGGCAAAAAGCTGAAGCACTTCCCTCCAAGATTAGGAGCGAGGTGGAGACGCTCACTCCTGCCACTTCTACTCAACATAGCATGGCAAGGCCTAGCCAGAGTAATGAATAAAAAAAAAAAGAAAGAAAGAGAAAGAATGACATCCAGATCAGAATGAAAGAAGTAAAACTGTCTCTGTTTGCAGACTGTATGATCTTATATAAGGAAACCCTAAAGACTCCACCGAAAAGTTGTTGGAACTAATAAGTGAATTCAGTAAAGCTGCAGGATACAAAATGGACGTACAAAAATTAGTTGCATTTCTGCACACTAATAATGAACTACTTGAAAAAGACATTAAGAAAACATATCCCATTTAGAACAGCATCGAAAAGAATAAAATACTCAGAAATACATTCACCCTAGGAAGTGCGCAATCTCTAAACTGAAAAATACACAACATTGTTGAAAGGAGTTGAGGACACAAATGAATAGACAGATATCTCAAGTTCGTGGTTTGGGAGAATTAGCATCATCTAAATGCTCATATTATGCAAAGTGATCTGCAGAACAAGGTAAACCTTAGGAACATTCCAATGGCATTTTTCACAGAGATAGGAAGAAACCACCATATAATTCAAATGGAGCCACAGAGGACCCTGAAAAGCCAAAGCAATCTCGAGCAGGAAGGACAAAACTGGAGGCATCACACCTCCTGGGTTCAGATTCCACATGAAGCTGTAGGAATCAAGAGTGTGGCACCAGCACGAACAGAGTCTAGAGACGAACCTGCAGGTCAGCTGGTCTTGAACAAGAGCACCACGGAGGCACGAAGATGGGAAAAGGACGGTCTCGTCCATAAACGGCGTTGGGCCAACTGGATATCCACATAAGGAAAACTAAAACTGGACCTTTGTATCACATCGTGTACAAAATCAAGTCAAAATGGATGAATGCCTCGAATGTGAGACCTGAAACTGTAAAACCACAAGAAGGAAAAGGAAAGAGCCTCGTGGCGTTGGTCGAGGACATCAGTTTTTGGATGTAACCCCCCAATACAAATACAAACATAAGCAAGCGAGGCTGAATCCAAACAAAAAGCTTCTGCACAGCAAAGAACACAATCAACAGTTTGAAGAGGTCACCTGCGGCAGAGGAGAGAATATCCACAGAGCCCACGTACAACGAGAGGCCGACGTCTGAGGTCTGATGGAACGCTAACGAAAAAGCAGCAAGGAAGCAAACGACCTGATCGAAAGCAGGTAAGGACACAGATGTTCTCCACAGAAGGCACGCAGCTGGCCAACAGGGACATGAAAAGATGCCCGGCATCACCGGTCGCCAAGGAGATGCAAACCAACACAGTGGCCAGGTGCCGCCCACACCTGTCAGCGCGGCCACCACCAGAGACAGCGCGAGCGCGAGCGAGGACTTGAAGAGAGAGGCCTCATGCGGCCTGGATGGGACCGCAAACTGGTGCAGCCCCTCCGGGAAACAGCCTGCAGGCAGCCCCGAAAACTGAAAAACGAGGCTAGCAACCAGATTTCTGGGTAGTCATCCAAAGGCAAGGCAGCGGGAACCTGGACGCAATGCCCACACCCAGGCTCACGGCAGCACAGTCCACGGCCGCCGAGATGGGGGGGTCACAGAGGCGCCTGCCGGCCGACGCGCGGGGGCTGGAGGTGAGGCCTGCGAACGCGGTGGAATGTCATTCAGGCCAAGAAGGAGGGGAACCCTGGCTCTGCGACCACGAGGACGAGCCCGGAGGCATTCATGCTGCGTGTGAAGTGCCACACACACACACAGACTCTGCCTGAGCTCGCTTGCACGGGAAAACCCAGAACAGTTGAAGTCGCAGAAGCAGAAGTGAAATGGTGTTTGCCAGTGGGAATGGGCAGAAGCGGGCAAAGAAAACAGACTTTCGGTTGTAAGACGGCCACGTCCTGGGGGTGGAATGCACAGCGTGGTGACTGCAGGTGGTGACAGTGCCACTTGGCATCTGCTGCGAGTGCACCCTGGGGGTGAGTCCTCACCACACACGCACACAGGGGGTCACGGACGTGACAGAAAGGTCGACTGCGGCCATCACTTCACCACGTCTGCACATCAGCACTCCATCCTGTGCGCCTTGAATGCGACTTTTTAAAAATGGTTGTTAATTGTAGTTCAAAGCGCTGGGGGAGGAAGACTTTCTTGTGCTTGAGATTTCCCTTGGCCTTACCTGCTCCCCCGGCCCAGCGCGGCCCCCACAACCCCGCAACCTCCTCTGTCTGTCAGGCCCCGCCGCAGCTGGCCTGCGTGGGCCCGAGGCGCCTCGCCCGAGTCCCCACGCCCCGCGACCAGGACCTGGGCCTGTGAGACGAGGACAGAGCGCCCCTCCCTTGCAGAGAGAAGAGCAGAGTTGTCCGTGACTAACTCCATGTAAACGAGTGGACGCGACACGCTTTCTGGGTTTCATGGAGCGTTAGGCGTCATGGGGACACCGCGCACGCCCCATCGGCCGCCGGAGCTGCATCCCTGAGTCCCCGGCAGGGAAGACTCCCGGCTCCCTGCGGGGACATGGAGCTGCCCTCGTCCCGCCCAGGGCCAGTGTGGAGCCCTCTACTCACCCAGGGCCAGCAGCGACACCCACAGCAGCATGAAGACCTGGCCTGTCCGGGGCTGAAGCCGAGGGAGACGACGTGGTGTCGGCGACCGGCTGGGACCTGACCTGTAGAGGCGCACCGTGGCACCAGCCCCCAGGACACTGCTGAGAAATCGCTTTTTCGGAGAGCAAGACGCATTAGTGAATTAGAAAAAAGGAAGTGGAAACACTTATTTTTAACAACTAATCAAAGTTTCCTACCCTATGATCACAGTGAGAAAATACGTGTTGGGGTTTTGAAAGAGCCCGTACCCGTGGCTGCGCACCCCTCGGCTGGGGAACCACCTCAAGGAAAGTATGTAAAGATGGCCCTAAAAAGCCTTTGTTGGGGCCCCTCTCGCTCACAATGGCCCCCAACTGAAAGAGCGGTGTGTTTTGAAGAACTGCTAATGGGAAAAAGACATTTGAGCTTATGTTTTTCTATACTGGCTTTTTATTTTAATTTTTAGATACCACGTGAGTGTGTTGCTTTTATGACTATTTAAAAGTCCCGTTTCCATCCTGTCATCCTGTCCCACAAAGCCCCCCGAGTCATCAGCCGCATGAGGAAGCCCGTTTCTTTTTTCCAAACGGTTCCGCCGCCCTTTCTTTCTGGAACTTCTGACCACCCGTCTACAAAAGCATCACCTGACGCACGCTATGTCCCACCCGCTCTGTGGCACCCAGGACAAGAAAGGCTCAGCAGGGCCCACGGGGCTCACCTGGCCGGGCTGGCGGGAGCACCTCGCAGAGGGCGAGGGGCCTCACAGCTTCGGCCGTCCCTGGGGCACGTGCGAACGCGGTCGTTTTCAGTTCTGCTGGGAGAATCCAGCCCATCGGGGCCGCGGGCTCTCGGGTCACACGGTCCTGCTGAATTAGCTCCCCGGGAGCTGGAGCCGAAGCCCGTGGAGCCAGTCGGCGCGTGACACCTGGTGGGGGAGACTTGTCACTTCTAGCTATTCCCTAGGATTGTCTCAGCGGGTTTCAATTCTCACGTCCTCGGGGGATTATGGATTGAGCATCACTCCATATTTTAATTGGTGATTGAGGTATTCTTTTCTTCTGGGAAATGTCTGTTAAAACTGTTCCCCATTTTTCTATTGTTCTAGGCTTTCTCATCCTGTTTTGTGGTGAAACTCCGGGTACAGATCCTTCTTCATATGTATTTTGTGAATGTCTCCCCCCGATCTGCGGTTTGCCCTTGCGCCTTTTGGTGAGCAGTCATTCTAACTTGGACGTAGTCCAGTTTATCAGCCTTTTTTCTTTACAGTTAGAGCTGCTGTTTCTTTTAAGAAATTTTGTCTACTCCAGAGCCATGAAGATATCCTCCAAAGTTATTTTCCCTAAGATTTATTTTACCTTACAGACAGTCCGTTTACCCAGCCCTGATAGCTACTGAAAACCCATTCATTCCACAGTAGAGTGCAATTTCACTTTTTTCATAGATCAAAATGCTTCTGGAGACTCTTCTGTTTCATTAGTCTATATGTTTAAAACTCGGCTCGTTAATTCATACTCCTGTTCTCTCAAAAACATAACGAAACAAAAGCAAAAACCAACCCCAGCTGGATTTTTAATAATTGGAATTGCATTGAATCCGTCAGTTAATTTGTATAAATTATATGGATTGAATCCTCCCACCTATAAACATGAAATAGCTCCCTATTTATTTGGTTCAGCTTGAAAATCTCTCAGTAATTTTCTGTAGCTTCTTTGTGTAGAAGTTACATCTTTTGCTAGTTTTATTCTTAGGTCTTTGACATTTTTTTAAATGTGATTTTAAGTGAAATTATTAAATTTTAAAAATGTTTATTGTTGACATACAGGTATATTTTAAAATTTTTCTGTCAATTACTGAATTATTTTAAAATTTCCACTATAATCATGAACTTGTCTACTTCCTCTTTTACTTTTGTCAAAAATTTTTTTTGTTTTATATTCTGAACTGTATGAGCTGCATGCACACTTATCTCTTCCTGCTGGTTTCACACACTTGCCATCATTTAAAATGTCTTTTAATTTGTTTGTTTCTTGTCTGAAGCCACCATGGCGGGGGCACGTCCACATCTGGGCCCGAATTAGAGGGTTGGGCGCTGCCCTTTGAATCTGAATCTGATGCTGTGATCGAAAGAGTTTTGGGAGGTTTGGGAGGTTTGGGGCGGTGTTTTTTTATTTTTATTTTTTATATAGGAGATATCTGTGCCCAGGGGTGGGCTGTTCCCCGAGACGGCGGCCAGCAGTTCTGCTCATACCTGTCCGTGTGTGCTGCCCTTTCCAGCAAGAAGTGAAGCCCACCCCTCGACCTTTGAGCCCAGCTGGCCTTGTGCCTTGCTTCGATTGACAGGAGGTGGCAGGAGGATGGCTGTATGGACTTTGAGGCTGGTCCTCGAGAGGCCTGGTGATGTCTGCTTCCCCCGAGCCTTGTTTGAGCAGCCCTGCTGGAGGGCGTGCTGCAGCCCGTGTTCCCTCCGCCCTGGGCAAGGGACCAGGCACGGGCCTTAAGCCACCCTGAATGCCGTGGCGGAAGCGCTTTCATGGGTGGCCCTCGCCTCAGCCAGGCGCCTGGCGGGGCAAGGCCAACACGGTCTTGGGCACTTTCAGCCACAGGTTTTGAGATGATCAGTTCTTTTTTCTTGTTTTCTAATGTATAAATTTTTGCTTTTCTTACCTGTGTTTTTGTTTGATTTTTTTTCTAAATTATTGAGTGGTTATGTCTTCTTATTTTTTCTATGTAGTAACAGGAATGTTCAAAGCTGTGAATTTCCTCCTACGCCTGAGCCACGTTCCGTGGCTCTCAGGCAATCTTCATTAGAATAGAGGCGGAAGAATTACTCGTTTTTATGCTTGAATTCCAGGCTGATGACATTCTAATTACAGGCGATCCCTGCGTGAGAGTCGTAGGGTCCTCGCTGTCTACTGACCGAAGGATGGGGTACAAAATGATTTGGGGATGTAAACAAGACTCAGGAGTCTTGCTCCGGGGCACATTCTCCCTCTTGGGGTGAAGAGGAGGGTGTCTGGGGTTGAAGTCAAGCCTGCATCGCACAGGCTTGTGTGTGTCGAGTGGTGACAGGGTCTGTACCCACAGAACCAGCACCATCCACCGTCTCTCCCTCTTCTGGGCCTCTCAGGGTTAGGTGGGTCCCAGAGCGCTCTGCAGCCTCCTTGCTCCCCAGTCTCACCTCCCAGGAAAGGGTCAACAGGCAGGCACGTTGGATCCCTGCCACCTGCTGTCAGAGACCTGGGAGCCCTGCCGCAGGGCGCACGTGAGCATCTATGTGCACCGTCAGCTGCTCCGGTCCGCCGGTTTGGTTTGAATTCAAATGTGACTGTTGCTCTCACCGTGGCTGAGGCTGTTCTTTGTTGTTCGTGAGCTGGGGGTGCGGCTTTCCGCCCCAGAGGTACGGTCCTGGAGCTTTGGCGCAGAACTGGCTTCGGCCATCACGTGTATCCAGTGTGTGACCCCCTCTCCAGGACCGCGGGCCGTGGCTGCAGCCCTGGTGCGCCCTCTACGCCTTGCCCAGCTCACTGGGGTTTCACGAAGAAGAGCCTGTACACTTGTCTGGTGCCACAATTTCTGTGACTGCCACCCAGAGGACACTGCCAGGTCATCTGGCAAGCAGGGCTCATGCTCGAGGTCCCACAGAACTATATATATTTGCAAATTTTTAAAAGCCGCTGGCCCGAGGGTCTGGCTGACAAACAGATCAAATCTAGGTGCTGAGATCCTCCCCTTAGGGACAGGGACAGACAGGTGTCGAGGGCACATCGTCAACTACTGGAAGCTGTTAAAAAATAACAGGCTGCTTGAAAGCACGAAGGTTTGGGAGATGCCAGGGCTGGGGCGGGAGCAGCAGGCCAGGCCACCCTCCCACGCGAGGCCACTCCAACGGCACTGGGAAGCGTGGCTGCTTCCTCTACTGTGTGGAAACGACACAGAGAAATAGAGGAGTTTGTTCCAAATAAAAGAACAAGATGAAAACCTCAGAAAAAGCCTTAACGAATGGCAATCATATCAATCATCTTTTCCAACAAAAATGATATAAGACTAGAAATTATGTGAAGAAAACGGAAAAATTCTCCAATATGTGACAACTACTAAGCAACCAACGGGTCAAAAAAGAAATCAAAAGCCAAATAAAAAATGGCCTTGAGCAATGGCCACGCTGTTTTCAGTAGTCACTGTACCCAGGTACGTCTGGAGGGCACAGACTTCCAGCAGAGGTGAACCGGGTCTGGGGTGCACAGCAGGGTCACTCTACTCCACAGTACTGTGCTGAACGCATGGAAGTTGCTGAGAGAGTAAATCTTAAACGCTCTCACCACCACCGCCACTGCAACAGGACGAATATTATGTGAGGTGAAGGATGTATTAACTAACTTTATTGTGATAATCACTTCGCAGTATATATGTGTATCATCATGCTGTGCTTCGATACACACAATGTTATATGCTGATTATATGCCAACAAACCTGAAAAAGGTAGGAGAAACTACCTTGAGACAAACGAGAATGCAAATATAACACACCCAAATTTGTGGGATGCAGCACAAGCAGTTCTAAGAGGGAAGTTCATAAACAAAATGCCTGCCTCAAAAAACAAGAAGTCTCAAAAAACAGCTTAAGTTCACACCTCATGAAACTCGAAAAAGAACAAATAAAGCCTAAAGTTAGAACCAAGGAAATAAAAGTTGGAGCAGAAATAAATGAAATAGAGAGCAAAAGGCTAACAGAGATCAACGAAACAGAATTGGTTCTTTGAAAAAATAAACAAAGTTGACAAGCCTTAGGCTAGACTTAATGAGAAAAAGGATGAAAGCATCCAAATTGAAAAAGAGGAAGTAAAGTTGTCTGTCTGTGGGTGATGTGATCTTATGTAGAAAAAACCTCAACAACTCCACCAAAACCTGTTAGAATAAACCAACTCAGTAAATTTACAGAATACCAAACCAGGACATTAAAACCTGTTGCGTTTCTACACACTAGCAACAAATCATCAAAAAGAGAACTAAAGAAAAATAATCCCATTTTCAATTGCAACAAAAGAGCAAAATACATAGGAACAAATTTGACCAAAGGGGTGAAAGATCTGTATATCGAAAACTACAACATTAATGAAAGAAATTAAAGTAAACACTAAAATGGAATGCTATTGCATGCTCGTGGGTTGGAAGAATCAATATTGTTAAAGTGTCCATACTACTCAGAGCAATCTACGGGTTCACTGAAATCCCTATTAAAATTCCAACGGCATTTTTCAAAGAAATAAAACCATGAATCCCAAAATTTGCAGGAAACCATAAAAGACGCTGAATAGCTAAAACTGTCTTGAAAAAGAACAAAGCTGGAGGCATCATGCTCCCTGATTTCAAACTATATTTCAAAACTATAGCAGTTAAAACTGTACGGTATTAGGTGCCAGTGAAGATGGTGGAGCAGGTAAACACCACGGTTGCTTCCTCTCGTGTCCGCATCAAAATTACAGCTGAACTACAGAACAGCAATCACTGAGAATCACCTGAAGACTAGCTGAACAGAAGTCCTGCACGCACACACAGAAGAAGCCACCTCTTCTGAAGACTGGTAGAAGGATGGAGACGCAGAACGGGCTGGTCCGCACCCACGTGTGGTGGATAAAAATCGGGAGGGATATCTCAGCTGCGGAGGTCCCTCTGAAGGAGCGAGGGGTCCCGGCCCCACACCGAGCTCCCCAGCTCAGGGTTCCAGTGCCAGGAAGTGAAGTCCCCACAACTCTGGCTGTGAAAACCAATGGGGACAGTGGCTGAGTGACACAGAGGGCAGCTGGAATCCCCGGTGTCCTCTTAAAGGTCCCACACATGGACTTACCTCTGGCAGACTTGCTCGCTCCAGCGCTGGGGCTTGAAAGATGCCAGGGACACACGGGGAGGAAGTGAGTTGTCTGGCTTTAGGACGGGGGCTGGAGAGGCAGCAGTACTGGCTGAAGCCGCTGTTCCTTAGTCGAGCCCTCCCCGGCCTGACTCGCAACCCAGGCAGCGCCACAGCTGAGTCCTCATCAGCCAGGCTGACCCTGTTCGCCTCACCCAGGTGATTCTGAGACCCCGCCCTCTCAGCCTGCAGATCTGTCCAAGCCTCATACAAATGGCCCGTCTTAGCTCGTGCTATGTGTACTTCCTTAAAACCTCTCAAAGGTTCACAAACTTCAAACAAGCAGCATCAGGCCTTGGCATGGCCCGCACCTCTTACTGAACAGCCCCATGCCCAGCCTTAGTGGTGGCCGGCCTCTGTTTGCGGCTTAGCCTCTCTCAGGTGCCTCTAAGCCCAGCACAAGTGTCAACTGTCTGCAGATCATTTTGCAGCTGATACCAGGAGCCCCCAGGCAGGGCACATGCAGCAGCTGACCTTGGCCTGCACCAGCACCACCCAACCACCTCTACAAACGACACACCCACAGGGCAGACTCTGCAGGCACCAGAGCGCTGCTGAAGTGAGTCCAGCTCCGTAGGGTCAGCCCTTGAACAACAGCTCCTCCACTAGGGGGAGTCACGGCCAGTGCTCGCAGCCAGTCAGCCTGAGGGTCAATCCCTCATTGGAAACAGGTGGTCCCCAACCTTTTTGGCACCAGGGACCAGCGCTCCTATGAGAATCTAACACCTGCTGATCTGAGGTGGGGCTGAGGCGGTGCTGGGGAGCAGCTGTGAACACAGAGGAAGCTTCGCTGTCCCGCCTGCCGCTCACCTCCTGCTGTGCAGCCTGGTTCCGAACAGGCCATGGACGGTCTGGGTCTACAGCCCGGGGCTTGGGGACCCCTGCACTAAGCAATTCTGGAGGGTGTTCACTGGCAGCTTTAGGAATAGGCAAAGGAAAGGTAGAACAAAGCAAGAAAAAAAACGCATTAGGTTGAAACTTTGAGAGGCTTACCTTACGAAATGCTCAGAACTTTTATCTGTGAGGCTACTGTGCGCAGGCCAGCGGCACCCTGCAAATTCCAGACACGGAGCCTCAGGCCGGGCTCACGTGCCGTGGCACTGGAACTGGCCCTGGCCATTTTCAGACCTGGGGTTCTCTTCCGCTTTCAAAGTGTGCATCGCGGTTTGCACACTGTCGTGTTCTTTGCATCACCGGCGTTTGCAGATGCTCGCGTCCATCACAGGCCTTCGACAGCCCGACGCAGTGGACGAGCAAAGCATCATTCGTAAGGAAGCTGGACCGTCGGTCGCCCAAACACGTCCTGCTGAAGCCGCCAGGGTCACTTTCTGAAGCCGCTTTGCTGACTTTTGTAAACGGGATGTGGAAGAGAGGTCACGATATCTTCAATGCTGCCTAACATTGCCCGAACACGTAAGCAAAACCTTAGTTCTATTTCAATCAGAAATCTGTTCAAGTCTAGCCTGGGTTTCAAATATCTCACTATGCTTTGTCTTCATGTGGTTTCCAATAATTAATAACAATAATAACAATAATAATTGTAATTATGTATAAAGGTTATATATATATATATCATATCACAGATACTGATAATGCCTGTTTTTATTTTTGAACTTTGTCAGTTATGTCTTTTTCAAAATAAAAAATAAACCTGTAATTTCTAACTAAAAAAACGGTAAAACAACTGGATATCTGCTTGGGGAAAATCAGCATCCATTCTCATTTTGTGCTATATGCAATAATTAATGTGAAAGGCACCACATTTAAATGCAAGAGCTAAAACTACTACAATTCTAAAAGAAAATGCATAAAAAATCTTTATGACATTTGATTAGGCAAATCATTTTAAAACAGAAAACAAACTATAAGAGAGAAAATAATAATTTCCAATGAATTAAAAGTGTGCTTTGAAAGACAATTAAGAAAATGCAAAGGCAAGTCACAAAGCACGAGAGAACTTTTGTTGAGCATATACCTGGAAAAGGGATATATATATCCTAAATATACAAAGAACTCCAGTAACTCAATAATAAGAAAAACAACTCAAATTAAAGAAGCAAAAGAAACTTTATTCAGCAAATAGTGCTAGAATTGGGTATTTAAAAGAAAAAAATGAACATTTTCTTCGCACTATCCATCCCTACAATTACTTTAAATGGCTTACAGACCTAAATGAAAAAGTAAAAACTGTAAAAATTCTAGGAATAAAGGGACCTTGGTATATACTTTCTTACATAGGAAACACAAAGTGTACCCATAATGTGAAAAAGTTGATAATTTGGACTTTATCAAAACTAAAGACTTTTGTTCTTTACAGACACAATTAAGAAAACAAAGAGTAAGATACGAACATGAAGAAACCATGTACAACACGACACATAAACCAGACCAGAATACATGCAATTGTCACAACTCAACAGTAAGATGACAAGCCAGAAAAGAAGAGGGAAAGAGTGGTGTTACAACACCACGACGGGGGTGTTTTCACAGCTGTGGAGCGTCGCTGCTATTTAATGGAAGTCATGCGGCCCTCTCGCTGTCCCCCACGTGGCCTCCCTCTGTGTGCACGAGACGGAGACGTCTCTGGTGTCTCTCTTCTTCGTGCAAGGACACAAGTCCGCTGGTGGCCCGCCTCCCATTCGTCAGCCCCGAAGGCCACCGCCCAGGCCACGTGCGGGGCTGGGGCTTGGGCGTCGGGGTGCGTGGGCGCACTGCTCTAAGCAGACGATGCGGAAGCCCTCTCCCACTGAGACCGACTTTTTAAAGAGAATCCTCAGGACCAGTGTAGATCTCACGGAGAAACAGCGTGGACAGCATAAGTTCTCTGGGCCACTTCCAATTTGGCGGCGGGAAGGTGGCATACCCCGCAGAGCGTCGGCGATGCCACTACCAACCACCGACGGAGGAAATGGCACGTTTGAAGTGGACGGTTCATGCAGAGAGCGCACCAAACGCTTTCGGTCGCACTGAGATCCAGGGGTCATGGCCACGCCCGTGACCTGGCCAGGACGCTTCTCCGTCCCCTAGTCCACACCCACAGAGCTGAGGGCCACCCACCCGGCCTTCACTCACGTCTCTACTCTGAAAAGGATGCAGCGCTCACTCAGACATGGCCACTCCGACCCTGGATCACACACAGACTTGGGCGCGGATGTCTCACATGGACTCACTGGAGGCAAGGGGGTGGGTGCTCGCCGAGGACAGGGACAGCGCTTCCCAGGGTCTCTGTGGGCCCCTCTGGGTCCGGGGCTAGCGTCCCCAGGCTGAGGATGTGCATGGGACGTTCTCATAGTTTTCCATGTCATCTCCGTGGGTGCTACCTCTACCGCCGGCCTGTTCTGCAGAGTCATCTGGATGTCTCTTCTTCAACTCTGAGTAGATGACTATGGGTTCCTGGTGGGAAACACGACCAGTGAGCACCCAAGCGTAGGTGGGAACGGGTGTGGGGGTGTGGGGGGTACAGCCAGGACCCGTGACGTACCTTGCAGTCCCGGTGTATCCTGGGTGAATTTGCTTCTGGACGGGAGAAGAGAAATATTAAGTCGTGGGTGACACAGTCTCACTGATGACCCACCGCATGCGTCCCCGGCCTGGGAGTGCCCCGCCAGCATGTGCACCGACAGCCCTCGTCCTGCCCGCCAGTGCCGAGGATGGCTCACTCGGTGACTTCGTCTTTCCTGCCTGTCATAACCCCAGCAGAAATGTCCCCCGTGCTCCCCGACTCCCCCAGGGACTCTGACTGTCCCGGTCATTTGGGAGAAGGCGGCAGACACGGTTTCCTTCGCTTCGTACGGGGAACTGGAGGCAGCTGGGGAGGGGCTGCATCTGCGGCCACATGGCAAGCTGCCAGGGAGCCAGCATTTGCAGGACAGGAAGAGAAATCAGTGTGCGTGTGTCTTTTCTCCTTCCAGGGGGCTCTGACTCTCTCAGTTCTCCGGTCAGTGACGCCCCAGTGAGCTTCGACAAGCTCCAAGGAGACGAAGCCAGTGACCAGGAAGCTCAGAGCTTTGCGGGAGAGAAACCGGCTGGAGACGAACCTGAGTGTTACGGGCACCCAGACAGAAACTCGCACCGCCTGAGCAGTGGCCACGACGGCTACCGGGGCCCCCAGGGTAGGGCACAGCGAGGGCTGCTGGGAGTCCATGCAAGTGTCGTGGTGGTGTGTGAACTGCGTTTTCAAACGCGAGCTGGGGCCACCTGGGAAGCTAGGCAGGGGTCAGGCTTTTTCAGGACAGACGAGCCCTGAAGCAGGACACAGCCCAGAAGCACAGGGGGCACGCGGGGCATCAGTCGGCTAGAGAGAAGGCGTGAGGTGGCGTCTGGAGGACCCCAGTGTCACAGGCCACAGCGGCCAGGGCGGCCAGGGTCACGCTTTGGGACGGGATGTCACCGAAGGCAGTTAGTCTGGGCAATGACGTGGTCAAGTGACCAGAGCAGGGGGACCACGCTGGGACAGACTGCTGGGACGCTGGGGGACAATAAGAGAAACAGTCGAGGTACGAGAATCACAGCCGTCTTCCCGCTGGACTACGAGGCTCACCTCAGCAACTACGCTCGTTCACTCACTCACTCACTCAGAAAACATCCGAGGGGCCCAGTTTCTAAACGTTTGTGAAGTGTTAGCGAAAAGTTAGTGTTTGTCCTCAAAGGGTCCGCGGCGACTGGCAGTGCAGACAGGCGGGCGGGGACTGGGACGGTGCGAGGACACGGGAGCGTGCTGGTCCCACGTTTGGAATGGCCCTGGCCCTGAACCCCCCGGCACAGCCCCTGGCTGCGACGTACCCGGAGGGCGTCTCACCTGCGGTGTGTCCCGCGTGCGGGCTGATCCGGATCTGGGAATAGAGGCAGCCGTCCCCGGGGCCCACTGCGGGAGAAGCGGTCAGTGCGGGCGGCTGCCCGGCCCGCCAGGCTCACGGCCACTCCCCCCCACCCCCACGGAGCAGCAGGCTGGGGGGGGGGCTGCGCAGCTGCTCAGCCTCCCGCCGCCCCGGGCCCCACAGGCGCCCGCGGGTCCTCACCGTTGCCGTACACCGGCTGTGGCTCTGGCTCGTGGAGGGTGAGCTCCCGAGTGTCTGGGCTGGAGGGTTGGGTCAGGGAACTCAGGTGACACTCACTGGGGCTGTAACTGTGACAGATGTGGAGAGGACGGGTGAGAGCGCACGTGGGGACTACACAGACTCTCAGGAAAGTCAGCGTCCAGGGACAGCCCGCGTGCACCAAGGTCACCGGGTGGCACTACAGGGAGGGGGTGAGGCAGGGCCACGCGGGGCGCGGGGGCTGCCGTTTCAGCTTCCCTTTGGCAGCGTGAGGTCAAGTACTGGCCTCGTCTTCCACTAGTTTCAAAAATTTGAGTGCAAAACGCGGCTCCACGAAGACCTTCCCACGGAGCCGGCCTTCGTCTTTTTCAGACGGTCCCTTTCGGTTTTCCACCCCGTCCGACCAGAACCCACATCTCCTGGCAGAGACCATCAGGGCTCTTCGGGGTTCAGCTTCGTTTCCTTCTGCACTTTATACTGCGGCCTGAACCGCGCTGCGCTCGCTGGCCAGACCCCGGACGCGTGTGCACCCCAGAGGCTGCAGCCGGGACCCGGTTTCACTGACTACGGGAGCGGCCGAAGGGAGTGACACGGGGAGCAAACAACATGAATTCTGTGCGTGAATAGGTACAAATACAATTGAAAGTGGCCTTAATCGGTGTTGGATTTCATAAGAATTGGAAAATGTTCCAATTTGCTCAACACACATAATTCCACGTTCTTACCCCATGGACATAAACAAGGCACGCAAATACCTCAGCACAGGACGCGGAGACCTCACCTGGGTGTCCCGGCAGCAGGAAGTCCCCCTGGAAAACAAGCCGAGGGACAGGGAGGTAAGAGCGTGTGCGGGTGTCACGCGCTCCGTGAGAACACCCGTGCCCAGAGGTCCGAGTCGCAGCTACGGAAAGTCTCAGGGACCGTCCAGCTGCACCCCGCGTCACGTCCGAGGTAAGGCGGGTGGGGTCCTGAGACAGTGCGCAGAGTCGCGCTTCCTCTGAGCAGTTACCTGGTCAGCGATGCTGCTGCCAGGAGCCGTGGCCGAGACCGCGGCCTCGGAGGGAGCTGATGCTGCGCCCCCGCAGGAGCGAGGCTCGGCGGGGCCACCGTGCCGAAGCCTGCCCTCTGTACCCGTGGTCCTGGCGCCCCGCTGCGACCGCCCAAGGCGCGCACTGTCTCCGCAGCACCCTTCTTCCCTTCTCATTCACCTGCTGAGTCCAACCTGCCTTTCCTGCCCAGAAGGTCCCAGGCACTGGCAGGACGGGCGGAGCAGCGCGAACCCTGCAACGTTAGGGTCACTCCACTGTATCGTAGCTGTCTATCTGTGTTTGCCTCTGACTCCTCATGAAATGGTATGTACTTGAAGCTGTAAACCTCATCTTTATCATTTTTGTATTCCCAGCGTGTAGAATGCTGAAAATACTCAACAAAAACTGAACAAATTAAAGTATGTGCTCAGAGGACTAAAAGAATGACAACGGACAATCTGACGATGCCTGATGACACGTAAATCTAATCCAGAGCCTCCTCCATCGGCTTTGAAAATACGGCAGTTCCTTCATCGCTGAAATACCAAAACCTCCCTGGCCTGCCTCAATACAAGCCTCCTTCCAGCCTGCCATCCCCTTACCGGTGGCGCTGCGTCTGTCACTGGGCTCAGGGAACAGAGCTATAGCCCAGAGAAACATCATCCTTCTTACCGCCCATGAAAATCGCCTGGTCAATGCCTATCAAGCTGTGTCTGGGGACCAGGTGTCCCGACTGAGCTGGAGCCAGGAGAGGACAATCCCCGCCTCCCTCTCTCCTTGAGCAGTCACAATCCATATCAGTCAACAAAAGGGTCCCCTTCCTGGGGGGGGGGGGGGGCGGGTCAACTCGCTGCAGGATGCCAGGATGCATCTGAGAGTCAGCTGCTCTAGTTTGTAAAACAGGGGACAGACCCAGGAGGTGGCTACTTATAATGCGAGCTGCCAGTCACCGACACTATGTGGGTCGGGTGCCTCACTGAGCAGTCTGCACTGATAACCTTCGGCACCCAGGAGGTAAAAACTTTCAGTGTGACCATCACACAGCTAAAGGAGCCGGGGTTCGGAGAACTAATTACCTGCCAGATATTAAGTACTTGGCCAGCCACGGTACTGGGATTTTAAGTCAGGTTCAATTATAGGGTCAAAAAATATGTCACTCCCTCTGGTGACCTGTAGGGTGCTCTGAGGCTTCAGGAACAGAGTGAGTCACTAGCCTCCCTCCCGCCCCACCTTGCAGAGAAATGGTCAGTAAGAGAGGACGACTCTGCAAGAGGGGGCGCATTTGGCAAAGACCTCTTGAATGGGGTCCATCAGAACTTCTGAGTTGACTTTGCTATTTAAGGCAGCATTTCCCCTAGACCTGGGGGACAGAACCTCCAGGGCTGCAGCCACCACACGCCACAGAAAACTGCAGCTGGCCATGCTTCCTTTCCCAGAGCTCTTTGGTATTCCACTTATGAGCAATCTGTTTTTATAAACATTGTCAGCTTCGACACTGAAGTTCTTATGTCTGCACTTCTGGTATGCTACTGGTTAAAAAAATGTCACCTCAGATAAGTAACTAGACAGAAAAGTCATTTTGAAAGTAGGAGGTGTGACCAGCCTTTAAAAACTCATCAAAGTATAACAGAATATGGGCTTGGGAGACCCCAGCTAAGCCCTAATTTGACTTTTAATAGATATTTGAGTTTGGAAAGTTTAACTAACTTCCCCAAATCTCCATTTCTTCATCTCTAATTGGCGATAATAATATTAGTTGATTTGAACTGACATATACTTACGGAATAATTGACAGAACTAGACACACTATATAAATTGCATACAATAGACTCTAAGCGAATGACAAATTTTATAACTACTGTTGGGCTTAGTGCTACACACGTAATTTTATTTGTAATGTTATTTAAGAAAATACTAAATAGCTTTAAAGTATCGGCCGTAAAATGTTGGTGTCATTTTCCATGCAAATGAACAGAAGGATGGAGGCTCTCTGAGCTGAAAAGAGGGATAATGCTTTCGCAGCATCATTAAGAAAAATATGTAAAATTTTTCAGTAAAATGAGATGCATATATTTTGTTTGTTTGCCTGATTTCCAGTTTGAGCCTTAGGAAGAGAGAGTGGAGAGTTTGGCCTGACAGGAGAGGAGAGGCCAGGTCACAGCGCATAGAGAGGCACACAGCACGGAAAGGGACAGTAATTCCCAAATGTAGAACCTCAAAGGCTTCTAAGCACCCAAAGCACTGAACAAAAGAGTCCTTACGTTCAAAGGTCCCTGACCTATGAAAGACATTCAGAGAGGGAGAAAAGCAGCCGAGGGTGAACACAGGCAGGTGACAGCAGATTTCTTGAGGAAACACAACACACGGCAAGACAGCAAGTGACATCTTTAAAACGCTGAAAGAAACATTTCAAAGTAAACTTCTCTGCAAAGTGAACACTTCTGCAGACATACAAAAGCTGACACAATTCACCCGCAGACCACACCACAAAAAGAGTGACACCAGATGGGTCTATGGGTATACAGAAAGGAAGCGGTAACTACACGAGTGAATAAAGATTTCAGCCTCTTGAAAAGAGAATCGATTATTTACAAAATAATAACGGCATAGCTGGGAGGGGAGATACAAAGCAGACCATGGTAATTAATATACGACATTTAAACATCGCTTGAAGATGGTCGGCGATAACTTAGACACATGTACTACAAACCATAAGACAGTCACTAAAATAACAAAACTAAAGGTGATATCACTAATCAGTCAACAAAGGAAATAAAATAAAATTATAAAAAACCCAAAACTCAATTGGTCGAAAAGAAGGTAGGGAAAAGGAAAAGAGAGCAAAGGACAGGAAAAAGAGAAAAAACAAATAGCGAAATAAACTCAAACCTAGCCTTACCAATAACCGCATTAATGAAAATGGTCTAAACACCTCAGTAGAAGGAAGAAACTGTCACACTGGATAAAAAAGCAAGAATTAACTATACGCTATCTATGATAAAGTCACTCCAGATATAAGGGCTCAGGTAGGTAAAAAGTAGAAGGATGAAGAAATACCATGTTAACTCTACTTATGTTAATACGTTAGTATCAAAGAATATTTCAGAGTAAATAACCACCAGGGATAAAAATGTCTTTTCATAAACATAAGGTGGTCATGTTATCAAACATATAACACATGATTATAAACATTTATACTCTTAGTAACGGAGCTCCAAAATATATGAAGCGCACCTGATAGAATTGCAAGAAAAAGTGGATGAATCCACAGCTACACTGCTGATTTCAATACCCGTCTCAATTACTGATAGTTCACGAGGACAGAAAATCTGTAAGGACAGCGAAGACTTCAGCGACACTATCGCTCACATTCACCAACAGACGCGTATTACAGCAAACCCGAAAGAAGTCCTCGAGCAGAAAGAAGGTGATGCCGTAGAGAAACATGGATAGCCAACAGGCAACGATGAGTATCAGAGATGGCAACTCAGTGGGTGCTACCTTGACATCAAATCGGAATGAGGCGTGACGAGAAAATAAGGCTGCCAACCAATATCATTTGTGAACATAGATGCAAACATTCTTAACAGACATTTAGCAAATAAAATTCAAGTCACACCAAGCGAATTTGTTCCTAGAAAGGCAAGGCTGGTTTAACGTTCGAAATTCAAAAGCCGTGTCAATAGACTAGAAAATGTCATCTGATCCCTCAGTGTCGAAGCAGCATTTGATAAACATTTCCCTCTAAAAACCCTCAGCAGATGACAAACAGTAGGGACTTCCTCAGCCTACAGCGACATTATTGTCCTCGAGGTCGACTTTCCTGTGAGATCAGGGACAAGACAAGACGTCTGCCCTCAGCACTCTATTCTGCAGCGCACAGATGGGCTGCAAGGCCAAACGAACAAGCCAAGCAAACGGAATCCACGTTGGAAAAGAAGGAGTAAACCTGTCTTTACTCACAGATGCCACAATGGTCTACGCAGAAAATCTGGTGACGTCTGCACAACAGATGCATGTTTAGCGAGCTGGCAGGATATGGATCATTTACAAGTTTCAACTGTATTTCTATCTACTAGCAACAAACGGTCGCAATGGAGAATTTAATGTCATTTCCAGCATCCTTATTAATTTTATCCAAATTTCACATGTGACTGGTATTCAACTTTATCTTGGAGGTTATGGTTCATGGCTATGACTATTGTCTATTTTGCTGCTGTTGACACAAATGGAGAATTTTAAAAAATTCTTTTTGTTTTTGGTAAACTTTAGACTGAGGGTGGGACAGCAAATACTTAACTTTCTAATTTGTAATTGGAAGCCAAACTACTACCTGATTTAAATCTCAAATTAAACACACGGAGTGACACCTTCCTTGAAAAACGTATCCTATCTTTTTGTCACCATTGCCCACAGAGTGGCTGTGAGTGGAACTGAGGGCCTGGTACCTGGAAGGGAATGACTGACCCTTTTAAGGTGCATCACACAGTCCAAATTATCATAGCGATGGCAAAAGTCACAACCTCAAAGAGTGGACAGACTCCCACCTGATTTCCTCTGGGTTCCGATGCGGCGCACCAGAGCAGCAAGGCCGATGACGCTGAGTAGTCCCCCGGTGACTCCCACGGTGACAAGGATAATTCTCTTCCTGGAAGACCCTACGTGAAGAGACCCAGACTTGAGTTCCTGCGGCAGACACAGCCACGTATACACAACACAGCCAGAGACTCAGCAGGGCGGCCTTCTGCCGGGTTCTGATTGCTCTGTTCGAATTCCCTCCAGAACAATTTGACATCTTCAACTTAAGGGCCCATGAGGATGACAGCCAGTCTCTAGGACTGAAGTTTATGCCCTTCCCTTTGCCCCCACGAAACCGGCGCCAATCTCCAGAACCCCAGGCCTTGATATGCGTGTTCAGAAAAGCGTTGACAACGGTAGACTTTGTAAGGTCTTTTGGAGAAATATTTATTGACTGTGGCTGTAACCTACAGCCCAGACACCACCAACCCACCTGTGAAGTCGAGTGCCACTGCCTCGCTGTGCTGGGCCCCCAGGCCATTCTCGGCCTCGCAGAAGTAGTTTCCAGAATATTCTTTGGTCAGAGAGAGGTTGAAGGACGCACCTCCTCCAAAGAGGGCTGGGCTGCTCCCCAGGGCAACGTCCTCGTGGTAAAACCGATACAAGATTGGGGGTGAGCCTCTCTGGGCCTCACAGCGGAGTTCCACCACGTCCCCTACCTTGGCGTGGGTCCCAGGATCCCCGAGGGTGAGGACGGGGCGTGACACGGGAACTGAGGGAGAAAAGAGAGTCCAGCGGCAGTAGTAACTCAGTAGGTGCACAAGAGAACATAATAAATACACAGCATGGTTTCTGTGGTGGGAACATGGACCTGGATTCAGGAAAATCTGAGTTTAAGTCCTGTCTGTCCTTTATTAGCAAAGTGATCTTGACATTTAAAACATTTTTAATCTCTCTGAGTCTCAGTTTATTGCTGTGTAAAGTGGAGGTAGTAATTATATCTCAAGCTGTTGTGATACAAATCATGTGTGTAAAGTGCTTGCTAAATGTTAGCTATGATTACTGACAGAAACGATAACTAAAAGCAAGTTTTGCTTCTCAGCACTGCAGACTCCCGAGTCTTAGCTTTAAACCTACACTTCTACACTTCCCTAAAGTAGGGCGTTTCTCTACCCAGTCACCTTGCTTTATTTTTCTACGTAGCACTTAGCAGTAATTCATCTATCGACTTATCTCCATCCATCCATCCATCCATCCATCCATCCATCCATCCATCCACCATTGTATATTTGAGTCCCCCAATAGAACGTGAGTCTCATAAGAAGGAGACTTATCTCTTTGTTCATTGTCGTATTTCTGCCTGCTGGCGCTTTGCCTGGAATGCAACAGCTCCTCAATGAACGGATGACTGAACTGATGATCCAGATTGGTACAAAACGTCTAGATACAGTAATAGCAACGATGACTCCCATTTTAATCGACAGGAGAGACAGAACATTATCACAGTTTAATACATGGAATGATTAATAATCACTTCATGTGGAATGTGAACTGTAAGATTGCTGGGTCTGCTGGGTTGAGGGAAATCGGATGACTGACCTGTGTGCAGGCTTTAGGTATAAGCTGTGAGCTCCCCCGGCATAAGAAGGCTGGTAAGGACCTTAAGCTCTGCTTCACATCTGGGATTTGCTAAAGGGGAGGGATCGTGGTGACTACTTGCCGCATGGGAAAGACTCACTTTGAAAGTGCACCTTCTGCTAGCTGCAAGATAGATGCCACCAGCTGCCTCATCAGTGTGGAAATGCCAGGTTCTGCTTTTGGAAGTGTAGGGTTCCTGCCAAACCTAAACAAATGACTCTAGTCTGGCTCGTCTGTCCATCCTTTGCAATATAGGGTAATCTGGGCCGAACACTAAGGGTCTCAGGGCTCAGTCTTCACGTGGACTTTGTGTATCTGTGTGTCTTTTTACCCACATTATTTTTTCCAATTATTGTTACTGCAGTAAAATACACAAAATCTAAAATATACTGCCATAACCATTTTTAAGCATACAGTTCAGTGGTGTTAAATACACTCATAATGCTGTACAACGCCACCATCTGTCTCTCCATAACTTTTTGCCTTGTAAAACTGAAACTGTACACCCATCGAACTAGTCCCCACCCCCCATTTCCCCAGCCCCCCCAACTGCCATTCTACTTCATGCCTCTATGGTTTTGCCTATTATAAGTATCTTATATAAGTGGAATTATATATAGTTTTTGTCTTTTCATGACTGGCTTATTTCACTTAGCATAATGTCCTCAAGGTTCACCCATGTCCTAATGTATATCAAAATTTCCTAAGTCTGAATACTATTTTATTATATGTATATACAATTAAACATACATGTAACCACATTTCGCTTAACTATTTATCCATTGATGGAGACCCGATTGCTTCCACGTGTTAACTGTGATGAATAGTGCTGTTATCGACATGGGTATATAAACATCTCTTTGAGAATCTGCTTTCACTTTTAAGGGATATATATTCAAAAGTGAAATTTCTGGATCATATGGTAGTTCTACTTTTAATTTTTTTGAGGAACTTCCATACTGTTCTCCACAGTGGTTGGAGACCATTTTCATGTAAAAGAATTATGAGTTTATATTTTGGGGCACACAAACATAAAGATGTAATCGTGTGACATGACAATCAAAGGGGTGGGAACGTGGTAGCTGCTACTGTGCTAAGAGCTGAAATTAACTGCAATTTAATGCCCAAGGCATTTCCTTGGAAGTCACAGGCCTTCAGCACATTCCAGAGGCACAAAATCATTACATCAGATTCTGCCAGTGCAGCTATTGTCTAGGTGGGAAGACAGGTTCCTGGTGCTTCCTAGTCCGCACCTCCCCAGAGCCCTCCCACCTATTTCTCTGGGCTTCTGTCTACAGAGTGAGTGAGTCTCTGCTTCTTCCACTGCATTTCTCCCCCTAGAGTTCACCAAACTTCTGATTTCATATGCTCATTCCCATAAAGTCAGAGCATTGTGGGGCTGAAAGACACCGTGGCTATTGTCAACTTTCTATGTCTCCAGGGTGGCATGCAAGACAACCCGTGGTGAAGTGAGAAGAAAATATAGACCTGTTTAAGAGCATTTAGTTTGTAGCTTGACGGTAAGGAAGAAATTCAGCTGTACTAACACTCATACTGGCGTTCTCGCTCGGCCCTGTGTCACAGGACTCCTGTGAAGGCTGAGGGTCACCATGGCATTGAGGAATTGACAGAGGGTTGCTCACTTTCAGCATATGGGGGCATACTACGCTTTTAGTAGGTTACTTATTTTTACAGACTATTTTCATTTAAATAATAAAAGCTTTAAAATGCTTTATAATGACATTGGGGAATGACCACTAAATCTCTGTACCACATTTTCTTTTCAATTATTTTGCAGCAGAGTTCTAAAAGGGGGAAGTAAATATAAAGATACCTCGCGCGTTTACGAAGCGAGCTCGCTATTTCATTTTCGATGATTTTTTATTAATCGGTGACTATCAATAGTATAATATTCAGTCAGACGCTAAAAGAAAGGCCCTTTAACAGTACTCACGTTATTAGTGCTTCGTAAATAAGCCCTGCTGTGGAGATATTTAAAAAAAATGGTTGCTTAAAACTATTTACCCTTCTTGAATGAGGGTCTGTTACCGGAAATGCCCGGATGTACGCCAGACACGGTGCGCAGTCCTAAACCTGCGCGTGCAGGACGCGCGCCGGCGGCCTGTCCCCGTAGGAGCGACAGAAACACGAGCCTCGGCACGGTTGGTGTGCGGGGCTGCGAACGGGCGGCCGCAGGTCCGGTGGGGGGAAGGGCCCGGCCCTCGGGGGAGGCTGGCGGTGTTAAGGGTGGAAGCTTTCAGGTGAGCCGGCAGCTGCGTCAGCGCCGGGGCCGCTGTCGGCGCCTGGACCCGCTGTCGGCCCCGGGACCCGCTGTCGCCCCCGGGACCCGCTGTCGCCCCCGGGACCCGCTGTCGGCCCGGGGCGCGCTGTCGGCGCCTGGACCCGCTGTCGCCCCCGGGACCCGCTGTCGGCCCGGGGCCCGCTGTCGCCCCCGGGACCCGCTGTCTGCTACCCGGGAGCCGGGGTGCGCTGTCGGCGCCTGGACCCGCTGTCGGCCCAGGGCCCGCTGTCGCCCCCGGGGACCCGCTGTCTGCGCCTGGACCCGCTGTCGCCCCCGGGGCGCGCTGTCGGCGCCTGGACCCGCTGTCGCCCCCGGGACCCGCTGTCGGCCCGGGGCCCGCTGTCGGCCCGGGGCGCGCTGTCTCTAGGCACCAGGGTCCTGCCCGCTGGCCGGGCGCGCCTCTAGGAGACGCGCCGCGCAGGGCCGTGCGGAGGGCCGCCTTCTGCCTCTGCCATCGGCCTGCCCGGTCGCGCTGACCAGGGCGCGGTCACTCTGCCTGCCTGTCGCCTGTCTACCAGGCGCGGTCCGGGCCTCATAAGCTGCCTCCCGGGAGCTCGGGGCTGATTCTCCGAGCCGCGCGGCCGACAGGGGCTCCCGGGGCTCGGGTCCAGTCGCGCCACATCAGCGGCTCTGCCGGGCCACGGGGCCGCCACGCCTGGGGCTCACCTGTGACGTGGAGGGTCACCGCCTCGCTGCGCTGGGCCCCCAGGCCGTTGTCGGCCTCGCAGGAGTAGTTTCCAGAATGTTCTTCCGTCAGAGAGAGGTTGAGGGCCGCGCCTCCGCCAGAGGGGGCCTGGACGCTCCCCAGGGCGACGTCCCCGAGGAAGAAGCGGTACAGGATGGGCGGCGAGCCGCGCGGGGCCTCGCAGCGGAGCTGCAGCACGTCGCCCGGCAGGGCGCGGGCCCCGGCGGCCCCGACGGCGAGGACGGGGCGCGACGCGGGGACTGCGGGAGGGACCGGAAGTCAGGCGGGCGCCCGCGCGCGCGCTGCCCGCGGCCGGAAGCGGAAGTGCCGGCCGCCCCCTCGCCGGCGCCTCCCTCGGGCCGGCCGCCGCGGGCCGGGCCACTCACCTCGCACGGTGACCGCGACCCGCGCGCTGCGGCGCGAGCCGTAGCCGTTGTCGGCCTCGCAGTAGTACGTGCCCGCCTGCTGCCCCCGCACGGCGGCCACCCGCATCTCCGCCGCCTGCGCGCGCGCCCGCGTGCTCTCCAGGCCCCTCTCCTCGCCCTCTCTGTGCCAGGAGAAGGTGACGGTCCCCGTTCCCGCGCCGACTGAGCACACGAGGACCAGACTTGCGCCTTCCACCACCTGCCCGTCGGGCGGCTGGGTCTCTAGGTTCACGTCGGACACCGGCACTCCTGGGAGGACGCAAGAGCACGCGTGAGGGTCCCAGCCGCGGGCGCCAGGGTCCGGGAGCAGCAGCCTGGTGCCGCCAGGAGCCAGCCGGCAGCCGCGGGCACAGCAGGCCGGGCCCGAGGGCGCCTCGCACCGCGACCCGTGTGCGTTATCCAGGGAGCCGCACCCTGCCCCCGCTCTCTGCCCGCATGCCCGTCCTGGGGCACTGGCCTCCCGCCCTTCATCCGAACCCGGCGGCGACTCCGTCACACTCACGACGTCTCTCTCTGAGACGCCTGCCGCACACGCGGACCACAAGTAGGAGGGAACACTGCCTGCCGCTCTGGCCCTGAAGTGACTCGACGACTCCCCGCTCCTTCAGACTCCTGTCCACCTCACTCCCTCTTCCCACACTCTCCTCTACTTCAGCTCCTGACTACCTTCCCCTTTTCTGAAGATTTTCGAGCAAGTTTAGGTCGACCAATGGAAGCTCCACGAGACCTCTGAAGACCACGGGAGGCATCTGTGCTTCTCGTACCTGTTGACTCGCGAGAGGCCAGGTCCTTTGTGCCTCCGTAGCCCCACGGGGCTGGGCCCTCAGCACCTGATCAATCACTAGCATTACAGGCAGGCAGAAGAGGGTGTTCTGGGGAGCTAGGGCCAGTGTCGACCCTGGAGAGACGACGCTAGGATGGCTGGATGGGCCTCTGTATGTTCGCTGGCCCAGGACAGGAGATGTCCTTGTCTCGCTCTGTCCCCAGCCCTGACTCCGGAAGAGAAGCCCCAGACACTCACTCTGCACACCCGTGTGGAATCGCAGGCTTCTCTTCACGGCCCTGTGAGTCACTGTCCCTGCCTGGCACCAGAGCCCACTGATACTCACCCTGCACAGGTACATGAAATTTCAAGCTTCTCTTTGTGACCCTGTGAGTCTTAGTCGCTGCCTCGCACCAGTAGAACCCCGAGTTTTCTCTCCACACAGTGAGGATCCGGAGCTCTGGGGACCAGCTCCAGCCTGACGCCAGGGCCTGGTCTCCCCTGAAGAAGCGGAAGCGGAGCTGGACGTCCAGCCTCTGCGGAGAGAGCTGGGTCTTGCATGTCAGCGTCACTGGGCCCCCCTCGATGGGCTGGGCCGGGCTGGCCTCCAGCACGGGATGTGGGAACAGCTCTAGAGAGAAGAACAAACATAGTTCCTGGGGCAGTGAGGCTCAGAGCTCCCGGAGAGAGTCACCTGTGTCCTCAGCACCAGCCATCAGGAAAGAGAGACCCACTGTCTCCCTCCCCCCTGAAGCTTTCCATGGAAACGGCACCCCCTTTGGTCCCCACACACCGTTCCCCTGCCAAGCCCCACAACCCACAGGTGCACAGCCATTACCTTGAACCTGGATCCTTAGGTAGTTTGAAGTATGTTCCCGTGAACCAAAAATACCCCAAGTAGTAGTAGTACAGTGATAACGGCTGTCGTCGCGGGAGACTGAATGCAGCGTGATGGTGTCAGAGTCAGAAGTGCCGACTTCCCGGCTCAGTTTCTTTCGATCTTTGTAGTAAACTTTCTCTTTGGTAAACTTATCATTCCTCCCCCGGCACTTCAGCGTTACATCGTCTCCTTCAAAGATGGGGTGTGAGGCCTGGAGGATCAGCTGGTCTGCAAGAGGGGAGCGACATAGTCAGCCTCCCTTTGCCATTCCCTCTCAGGCTCTCATTGCTGCCCCCAGGAAAGAGCTAGCGTCCTGTGCAGACCTGCGAGCATCCTCCTCTTTCATTTCCATGTGGTCCCAGTCCCCGAGTCTCCCTTGTCCCAGGACTGAACTAATTCCCAGAAAATGTCCTTAAGAAACCCCATACACAATAAGAGAGGATTTTAATGTTTCTTCAGACCTGGGTCCATTTTTGATGGGTGACTTCTGGGTCACAGACACCTCTCTTGGAGGAGAAGAGGGACAGTGCTGTCCTGCCCTTCCTCTCCCCCACTGGGGTCAGTCCTGAACGTCCCTGTGCGTGCCTACGCCCCCTCACCAGTCCCTAGGCATGGCTTCTCTGAGGCCGCACAGACTTTCTGCACTCCAGAGATGCCCCTTTCTTCTCTTACCAGACCAGAATTCCACGTGCACAGGGTCGCTGATGGAGGACTCCGGGGTCTTGCATCTGTAAAATCCGGAGTTTCTCACTTGGATCTCCTTTCCCCTTTTTATTTCGATCTCCTTGGACCCTTTTGTTGTGAAGCTCTTGTTGTAATACCAGGTTACGTCGCCTGGGACTGGAGGGAGGGGACTGTCGCACACGATAGTCACTTTCTCATTGTCAAAGGCTGTGGTCCATGGAGGTTTTAGGAGAAGGAAAGCTTTTGGAGGGACCCCTGAACAGGAAATAGAATAATGGAGGTGGGTGACAGTGACTGGGAGCCGGGCTGAGAACAGGAGGGCCCAGGTGGGAGTTCTCCCAGGCTAGTGCCTACTGGGCCCAGGGCTGGAGACCTAGGGAAGGGCCTGGGACAGAACCTCTTTTTCCATGTCCTTGGAACCGGGCCAGCAATGTCACGGGGTAGGTCTCGGGTCCCCGTAGTGGGCTCAGAAAAGCTCGGGAGATGTGACTTGTGGGGCAAAAGCTGGGAGAGCCTCTGATTGTCGGCGCCTGACAGGGCAGAGCTGAGCTTGGGAGGCACGCCCCTTGGGGGCGGTTTTGGACTCTGAAAAAGCACTGGCTACTTGCTTGTTGATACGTTTGAACAAGATTTCTCCCCTTTTCTTTTGTGCCAGGCTTCATTTGAGAGTCCGTGGGGAAGGCAGCTTTTTGTACTCTCCACCCAAGCCGGGCACAGAAGTAATCGAGGCGCACAAAGAAACTGAAGGAATCAGAAGTAACAGCTGGGCACAGAACTGCCGCCGCCGATGCGACCAGAAGCTGGCGGCACAGCGCCTGGAGCCCCTTTAGGAGCTGGATAAAGACCTGGCTGCAGCACTTTCCTCTGCGAATGGGAGCAGCTCTGTGTCACTTGGGTGTGCCACTGGCTTGGACACGGGGCGGGGCTGGGGGAAGGCAGGTCGGGTCTGAGGGTGTCTCCATGGGAGCCTCCGCCCCCCACCCCCGTGCAGATGCCGCCTCTGGCGACGGGAACCGCTGGAGTCTGGGGGAACCAGGGTCTGCTCACCCAGCGGAGCCCAGCCGTGACCTCAGAGCAGCAGCACTGACCTGTCTGTCCTCGTCCGGGAGCTGGAGCTGGAGGGAGCCGAAGTTTGAAGGTTGGCGCCGGGCGACGTCCCTACGCCTTTTGCCCCAGCCTCTGAGACCTTGTGGCGGCTCAGCCCTAACCGCGTCTTTACTTTTTCCTTCCCATTTCTTTGTTCTCGTTCCACACCACCCGCCACCCCCCAGGCCACCAGAAAGAGCCTACGATTTGTTTTGGATTTGTTTTGTGAGCGCGTGACGGCTTGTAGCCGGCCCCCTGGCTCGCCCCTTTGCTGCTGCGCCCTCTGCCCCTGCGGTCCCCTTCCTTCCCCGTCTTCTCTGTCTGAACTCAGCCCGGCGCAGGCAGGGAGGGGCGGGCACAGGTGGCTTATCCTCCCCTCATGTCCTAGGCCTCAGTCCCCCTACTTTCCCATCTCTGGTTGAACATTGGCTTAAAATCTCAGGAAGGGAGTCAAGTCTCTCGGTGGAGCTTCTCTCACCCACCTAAGTTTTAGAAATAATTATTTATCTCCCGGATTTAGAGTCATGGTTTGGCAGACAGAAAAACCCAGGCTTCCTATGAGATGGAAGAAGAGTGCGTGAGACACCAGGGGGGACGCACTGGGCTTGCGCCCTGGGCCGCTTCCAGGCCCCTCGGTTTCTCTGGGAACCCAGCTCTGCTCATTCCCTACCTCTTGCCACCTGTCTTTGAGCCCCAAGAGAGAGCAGAGACAGAAGCACCCTGGTGCCCCTGACTGACATCAGGAGTGAGGCCCCCGTCCCAGCTTAAGCCACCTACTCACCCAGGGTCAGCAGCAGCATCCACAGAAGCATGGGGACCTGGCCTGGCGGAGGGCGGGGGAAGCCGGTTTCACCAAGAGCTGTGTCACAGCTGCGGCCGTGCTGGGTGAGCTTCTGTCCCATTCACTGAGGAGGGCAGCACGGGGGGACTCAGGTGAGGCCTGGAAGAACCAGAGCGGGGAGGTAAGAGGATTATGTCTTGCCTCGGGCCCTGAAGACATGAACACGGCTTCCTTCCCAAATGCCATTCACGCTGGCAGCCGGCACGTTCAGGTGTTGGTGGCCATCTTCCGGCACTCGAGTCCCTCGGGACGAGTGTCTCCAAAGCTGTCCCCGGCTTCTCTGAAAACGCTCAGCTGTTGACTTGCAGGCGTTTTTCAAATGGAAAACCCCTTTATCACCTTGAATTCACATGAGCTTCAGTTCTGCATGAGGCTCCTCACAGACGCAGGTGGCGAGTGCGGTGTCCTGCTGCGTTTCGTGCCGTGATTCTCACAAGGTCAGTGTCAAGGCAGACACGAAAGCCTTTACATAAAGTGGTCTGAAGCAGCGTGAGAGACAGTTTACCAGAATCTCCCCGGACCTGTGCAAACTGGGAGATAAAGGCCCAGCCCTGCGGCCGGACCAGCCCTGTGGCGCTCGCTAGAACTGCAGGACACCGTCAGCGATCACTGGCAGGAAACTTTGAAAAAAAAAAAAAGGTTTGTTCTTCACAGGTGCTGCAGAGCACATGACACATCGAGGGCCACAGAGCAAGGTCTCAGGCCTGGGGTTCTGCTTTTACTGCAGTCGAGGGTGAGGGCTCACTTGAATGAAACCTGTGACTTTAACACCTAAGAGAAGGAGATTAGAGCAAGAGAAAAACAAGCAGCCCTGAGGGTCGGTTATGGAAACTAAGGTCTCTAAGACACGTGACCAGGGACGGGGCGGGCCGGCCCAGGTCTCCAGCCGGTGGCCGGAGTGTGGTCACCGGAGGCAGCAGCCGTGAAGCCAGGGCCTCTGCAGTCACACTGACACCTGGCACTGCCATCACGAGAAAGAGAAATCGTAACCCCCGGGCCACACTGACTGCCGAACCCGTTTCTGGAGCCAGACCCCTCCTCGGAGGGGCCTTGCGGTCAGCGAGCCCACGCCCACCACTCTCTGTCTCGGCCCATGCGCGCTTTCCCCCGCAGTGGCTGCCCGCACTTTCGGTGATTTTCTCTGCTGTCTTGCTTTTTGAGTCTCCTCCCTGAGATTTACGGGCCGTGTTTCTCCTACGCACCGCTGCGTCCCCTGACAATTCTTCGTCACCCCTCTCCTGAGGGGCCTTTTCAGACTTCTTTTTGCTGCTAGTGACTCCGTCCTCCGTGAGACACCAGCACAGGTACGCGCATGTGTTTGTGACGTGTGCGTATGCACGAGCGCGCGTGCACGTTTGATGCATAAAACCGCCCAAGAACCGGTGGCCGCTGCCTGACGGCGCCCCGGCCCTGTTGAGGACGCGTGCTCTCGACGAAGGGACGGGCCGCTCTCAGCCATCCCGCCCGGGGCAGAAGCTTCTGACCGTCCCACGGCACCTTCCGGTAGAAGCAGACAGAACCGCAGATGCCTTCTCTGGGGAGGCCATCCTGAGGCTGCAATGGACAGATGTCGTCTTCTTTCAGCAGATAGAATTCCCTTTCCTTCGCGCAATCCCAAATTCCCAAAGGGGCCAAACGGTTTGCAAACCAGGGAACCAGCCTGCGCTGGAAAGCACAGTGAGTCCCGGCACGCGGGGGCGGCCACCTTTACGAAGTTCCCGCGCGGGTGCCAAGTGGGCCCATTTCATGCCAGTGAGGTTTCCAGATGCGCACGGTTCCGGTTGGTCATCGCGGAGCAGTGCTGGTTGGTGTGCCCAGTCCGCCTTCACGTGTGGTTGATCGGAGCTGCTTGGAGGGTGCTCTGCTGCGGTCTGCAGCTGCCCTCGTTCTTTTTTGTCTCAGGACAGTTTTTGACTTAAAGTCTATTTTATCTGGTCTGAGTCGAGCCACCACCGCTCTCTTTTAGTTACCACCATTTGCACGGATTATTAACCTTGGCAGGTGGCAGCAGGTCGCAGAGGCTTTGCATCTGTAGAGGCAGGACCGCACCCGTGGGCATCAGTAAGGACAAGGTAGGAGCTTGGCAGGGGCCTTCATGAGCCGGAGCCGATGAGGCGCGGGTTTAGTAGGCACGTGGATGACCACCCGGGCTGCCAGGCGACAGAGCCTCGGGGGCGACGAGGATGCCCACGAAGGCCCGGGGCGGCCTCAGCATCCTTCCTAGGCTGTCACAGCCGATGCAGGTGGCCTTTACTAGTGGCCATCTCTATCGGCATTTTAGGCACTTGTGACCGAAGTGGCATCCCGTCGCTGTTAGCTTCCTGTGCGCTCCAGAACACCGCTGAGGACAGAGCTTCGAGTGGCTGGTGTCCAGCCAGGAGAGGCTCCTTCTCTCAGTCACCCCAAGATTCCACCCTGTGTTCAGGCTCCCCCTGCATCCACGTGGCTCCCTGGGCTCGGGGGTGGGAAGTAGTTTAGGAATCGCTGGGTCAGATCCGAGACCCGACAGTCGTTGCTCATGACACGCAGGTGTCACTGGTACCCCGTGGGACCGTGGCTGATGTTCTCATGGAATTCCACAGGGAAAAAGGTCAGGTCCCCAGGGGCACACGTGGGAAGGCCTGGCCCTCGCGCGACCACCTGGCACAGGCGTCGGGAACACGGTCTGCTGAGATGCGTTTTCCAGCTGGGATGCGGGGGCGGCTCCCGAGGCCGATGCCATCTCATAGCAAGTGGCTGCCACTCCTCTTATGTGACATTGTCACATAAGAAACCCCCCCACTTGGTTTCCAACCACTGTGTCGGAAACCACACTCAGAGGGGAAGTGAAAACAGTAGATTCAATGAGAAAGAGAGGTGAAAAAGAGGGGGTTCCCACTCACCCCCAAAATAGAGCGTGGACACTGGTCAGTGCTGGGAGGGTTTCCACGATCGGGCTTCAGTCGGGAGGTTCGGGGTCCCCAGTGTCCACTGAAGCGGGACAAAGGGTTGTCCTTTCCACTGTCCTTTTGTTTGCTGTGACCAGAGCCTGGTCACGCTCTCAGCAGAGCTGAACTTGGGCCTGTTTGTTGAGTAATTTATTTTTTTAAATGAACTTCAGCCTACTCTCTTGAGCCCTTTCAAACAATCACAAAAATTGACGATACGTTGGCTCTCAAAGAAAACGGCAAAGTATTTTTCCGAGTCGATATGGCATAAGCAATCTTCTCCCGTCATAGTGCAACTGGTGACTCATAATACTAGGGACAGACCTGATGTGTCTACAATATAACTTTATGGGAGTTCAGTTTCAAGCCTCTGACACATCCACACATTTGTAAGACAAAGGAACGCAAATGCATTAAATATCCAAATTGTTCAAAAGTATGAGGTTAACGAGAATGGGAGGCAGCAACTAACAACGTTGAAAGCAGAATTCTAGAATTAGAAGGCAAAATGGGTAGATCAAATAATTGATAGCTTTCCTTTTTAATTTAAGAAGGGGACACACCATTTCTGACACTAATTTCGCAAATAAAAGAAGAGAAAGTGTGGAGTAATGACCACAGATACAAGGGAAGCTGGAAGATCAGAGGAGACCACTTTATTCCCTTCTAAGCAAGTAAATTTGGAATCTCAGGTGAAACAGGTACTTTCCTAGGAAAACTCTGCTGTGCCACGTGTTTCTCAGACCTTGGCTGGGGGCTGAAGGAGCCCCCACGGTCCTAGGTTGCCGTCAGTTTGGCATGTGTTTCCATGGTCACGAGCCCCCGGGAAGGGCCCTGGGCGACCAGCCCTCCCCTTAAATGCTCCTGCCAGGGAGCGACGCGTGCCTCCTCTGCCATTCACTGGTCGCGTGTGACTTTAGAGACAGGAGACACAAACTCTCCGTGTGCCCCAAAGTGAAGGAGAGCTGGGTCCTGGTGGGCACCGGTGACGCCTCCGACGAGACCGAGGGGCCCTGACCGACGGCCTGGCTGTTACCCCCGGGCCTCGGGCTGCCTGGTGGGCCTCCTGGAACACCGCCCTCCATCCCCGTGACGAGAGGAGGGCATTCATCTTCCGAGCATCACCTTGGTAGGATGGATGTTACCCTTCCAGTGTACAGGTCAGAGGCAGAGGGGGCTGTGCACACGTACGGACCCCCAGGGCTGGCCGTGGTCACCTAGACTTGTGGGGTCTTGTCGCAATGAGTGTCACCCTGCCTGGGCTGGAGCAACCCCCAGGCTGAGCTGAGTACTCCGGCAGGTGTGGGGAGGAGGACTGTCTCTTTCCAACCATCTGGTAAGGAAGGGGACAAGGCTGTAGCCATGCCCCGAGGGACTGTTGGCGGATGCCTTGGCACTTCTTGCGGGAACCGCCCGCACAGCGGGGACCTCGGGAGGTGTCCCCAGAGGAGCCAGACGCAGTCAGCTGACATCATCACCTGGCTCTGGGTGGGCGAGACGGGCCTTTCCGGAGGCCTTCCTTCTGAGCCACAGTTTTACATGTTTTGCAAATTTTGTTCTGATGTGAAGACAAAGGTGACTGTAGGATGGGATTTCATCTCATTCTTCCTTATTTTCGCGAAACAGGTCTCACTGTAAAATAGCATTGTATTCGAGGATTCGCCTTCAGGCCAGTTTTCTCCTGACTCCAATGACAATGACTCCACACAGTGTTAGCAAAGAAAACCCTTTCGCCCTCATTCATAGACTCGTAGCTGACAGTGACCAACTTTGAAGAGTACACACCGAAGGACCAAGGCCAGGCACACTGGTAACACCCCCGTGACTGCAGGACGAGCTTGGTTAGTGGCTTCTGCCTCCAGCCACTTGGGGTAAGGCTCCTGCACCTGGACCCTGAGCTTGATCCCTGCAGGGGGGTGGCCTGACCACCCAGGCGTGTCCTCGCCAGCATCAGGCACCTTTCACCCACCCCAGGTGTGGAGGGCTCAGTGCTTCAAAGTGACAGGAGCAGTCGTACTCAGCCCGCCCGGCAGGGTTCGTGGGGGAGGGGCGAATCGTCTAAAGCCAAGCACCAGACGAGACCCACACACGCAGCAGGCCAGGCCTCTTCCAGACGAAGGACCCCAAGGCCCTGGGCTCAAACCTGGCTGACAGCTGTCACCTTTCCTCCAACTGTCTCCCTATGGTGGAGCTCTAACCCAGGTCTCCGGGGGTGGATCGCGAACCCACAGACCTCAAGAGAGTTTCTGAAATGTAGGCACAAGCGCGTGTCAGCAAGGTCACTCACCGAAAGGCGTCTGATCCAAGCTGTTTCCTTTCCCAAAAGTGAAAGTGGCAACGAAGGGCTGGGAGGTGGCAGCGAAAGCGGAAGCCCAGCGGCGCCAGCCTCGCCACAAGCCTGCCCAGGCGGCCACTAGGGATTGGTGGCGAGCATGCCTCTCTGGGGCTACAGCCTTGGGCAGGTGCTGTCATGAGACTGAAGCCTCTTAGTCATCACCAAAACTGTCCCCCAGGGGGGCTCACTGCCCGGGAGCACAGGAGCCAATGCTGTGGCTTTAGAGGAAAGGCCTTACGGTGGCCGGGAGAGGTCGACAGGCTGGGAGACGGGACGGCTCGGACCGGCGTCCGCCCGGACCTCCCTGTGCCCTGGGCCTTCACTCCCAAAGGTTCCGGGATCCAGGCCCGTCACGCCCACCCTTTGGTTCCGGGCCAGGGACTTGGGCTCAGAGTGTCACCAGCAGCGCTGCATGCTGGCCCTCTGTCCCGTCGTCTCCGTAGAAGAAGCCAGTATCTTGTAGGAAATAGGACAGGGCCAGGCCTAGCTGGTTCTGCATGGTCATGGTCGTCGTCATTGTGCGGCCTGGCCGTGGTCGTAGTTTTCATAATTTTATAATTATTTTGCACAACATGGTGTGCCGAACGGCACGTGACCTAGGAGTGCTACGTCCTGGGTGGAAACTGTGTCCTTTGGAGCGGACCGTGTCTGTTGACGGCCTCCTGGAGCAGAGTGGGCCCGCGGGAACCTGGCCGTGTGGACTCCCGGACCCGGGCCCCTCCGCTGCAGTATGATCCGTGAATTCCTAGGCGTGCGCCGGGGCCCCACGCAGGCCAGACCACGCGATGGAAATCCAGACTGCGACACCCAACAACCGCTGCCCGTCACCCCGCGGGGCAGGAGAGGGAGGCGCTTCCGGACGTCCCTTCTGGAAGAACAGGCTCCGCATTTCCTCGGGGCAGTCCGAGGGGCAGATGATTCTGATTTCAGATGGTGATGGTCTCAGGAGACTGACGTTTCGCAGAGCCCGCGTTTTCCTCCCTCACGAGGCCAAAGTGTTTCTTCGCTCTCAGTGGAAGCATCTCAGACCCCTCCTGAGAAGGCGTTGCTGTGCCCGTGGGGGGTGCCAGGCGTGGGGGGGCACAGGGCGGCCTGGCGGGCTCCTCATGGCATCTGCGATGGGGCGCCGTCCGCTCCACTGTATAAGGGCCCTCTGGGAAGGGGGCTGGGCTCCCTGGGGACTGTAGGTATGCAGGGCCTCAGGGATCAAAGGCAATTCGGCCCGAAGCCTTCCACTTTCTGTGTGAATTGTATGTCTGCGGGTTTTTCGTAAGGTGGACGGGGTGACTGCTCCAGGCAGGAGGGCCAATGACTGGGGCGCAGACCCTGGGTCACCGAACTCACCGGCCCCCATGGTGCCACCGCAGTGGCTTCCCCTGCATCTCTCCTGGTGGCTGAATGTCGGTGGCTGCGGGGAGGAGAAAAACCCAAGGACCCAGCTCGTTTCCACTCTGGCTTTCAATCCTGACTCCCGTTCAAGGGCTTTGCTCGCTCTTCTCGCGGTGCCTACCAGCAGTCCCCTGCCCCTAGTTCACAGGGGTGTGACCCCCAGGAAGAGGGAGCTTTTATTCGTTCACTCAGTGATAGATAGATGTTACATAATTTTTAAAATATGGAATTGAACAGATAAGAAAAAGGGGAATTCTCCCGTCACAGATAAAGGAAGTGAAAATAGTGTCGAATGTGAAAACAGACACTGCTGATTCCTAAGTGAGGCGTGGGGGGAACCGTTGCCCTAAATCAGCTTTATGAACTTAGCATTTAACACCCGCATGAGAAAACAGTGCTTTGGGCCTACACAGGACAGCAGCTTGAAACTGAAACACCTGCCTCGAATCTGGAGTGTGTGAGGGATTTCTTTTTAACAAATGAACAGTCTGATGGAAAAAAAAAAATTCACTTACTGGCACAGAGAGATGACAAGAAAGCTTGTGTGAGTATGAGCTCTGGGGAAGATAGAAAGTTCCCCAAGACTGTGCCTCTCTTGCCGGCGTGGTCTGGGAAATCCCAGATAAGGGATTATCATACAAATTGGTCCTGGGTCAGTGACCGCCCTTGGCTTAGAAGCAGCAAATACAAGATGGCTTTTGAGGGACACAGCAGAAGCCCAGCTCATGCAGAATCCCTACACCTCACAGAAGCTTGTTCATCTGAAATCACAAACCCACCAAGTTATGATGAGCAACATTCAAGATAGGTGATACAGGCAGGCTTAAATATCTAAGATTCCAGGCAGCAGGTCTAAGAATCATGACAACTTTAATATATTTAAACTACTTATGGCCGTTAAATGAATAAAATGAAGTATTAAGCCCATGGCAGTAAAATACTATAAACGACAAAAAGGCAAATTTGAAAAGGGATGATAATGCTAATTTATTTTTTGAGCACTTACTCTGTAACAGGCACACTTTTAAGAGTTTTAAACAAATGGGCTTAAATCATTCGCAGGATAACATTATATGTTGGGTACAGTTGTTATCTCAAGTTTAAGCACTAAAAAGAACCCCACGCAGGTGGATTATTTTGACCAAAACTGCAGGGCTAGCAAAGGGTGGAGCAAAATGTAAATACAGATGATTCTGTATTTTCCCAGCCTCTCCAGACAGCGTGAGAGATCTGTACACAGACGAGAATGCTGCACGACAGTTTCTTCAACGGGTACATTTCTACATGTTTGCATATTGACACGTACGTGTGAATGTTTGGGCAAAAATAGAAAAATGCCTGCAGGGCTAAGATGTTAACGATGCTTGGTTTACAGACCTGGCACTGGAGGACCGACTGTCTACATCACGTGCTTCAAATCGTCTGACTTCGTAAGAGCTGGCCTGTGACTGATCCGAAATGACAAGCCAAGCTCCTAACCATGTCATTACATGTTTTGTAAATGTTTGAATTTTTAAAAAAGAGTCTTTTCAGAAAGCTTCTAGGGGCCGCCACAGATTCGGAACTTCGGCTGCGGCGCGACTTACGAAGGTTGCATCTCGTCCTAAACGCGGGGCACCCAGACAGGCCCGTCATGCAGAAGATGCCACTAAAATCGCGGGGCGCCACCATAACTGTCTGTGTAGCTTTGTTCTCATTCTGGCTTGGTGACAGTGACCCCCAGTCTGCCGAGTCACATGTCTCACGGAGAATCGGGATGGTTATCCTAAGGGACAGCTGGAGTGCAGCGACACCGGAGCAGAGGAAGCGCCTGGACAGAAGGGGAAGCTCAGCTCGCGTGCGGAGCAGCCCCGCAACATCACTCACCTGGCTTCGTGCTCCCTGGGCCTCACTGTCCCTCCACCCAAGGTCCCAAGTTCTCTTCTCCTGCACTCTTTCCTCTCGTGAAAAGAAGCCAGAGCGCCATTCGACCTGGGCCCGAGAGACGCCCAGGCACTGGGTCAGGGGCCAAAGTCCTTCCCTCTCCCGCCCCGTGGGCCCTGCCTGGAGCCCCTCCAGGGCGCGAGCACCGCCTCCTCTGTGAGGAGGCGTCGTGGAGGACAGCACCGGATGAAGCGAGCGGGGTGGCAGGTCCCAGATCTCCACAGACTGCGCCGGGGCCGCAGGGGGCTTGCACGGGCGGAGCCCCACGCTTCACATGGCGTCCTCGTAGTCCTCGTCGGTCACGCACGGCTTCTTCAGCCCCGCGTAGATGACCGCAGAGTACTGGGAACAAAGGCACAGGGTGGGCCGGAGCGGGGCACCGCGCAGGCCACCCTCCCGCCGGCTCTCCCCGCACCGGCCCGGCTGCGTGGGGTCAGGGTGCGAGTGCTCTGGGGCGGGGCCCCAGGCCAGTCTCAGGGGGCCCGCGGCCCGCGGCCGGGCTCCGGGGGCGCCCCTGCCCGAAGGTGGACGAACAGCCAGGCCAGGCCTCCTCCCAGACTCGGGGCCCGTCAGGCCGTTCCGGGGGCGCTCGCTCTTTTAAAGGTGTCGGGATTTCGTGTTCAGACACGGAATTTAGCGTTTGCCAAGGACTCGAATTCAGTCCCGAGACAGTCGGCTGTCACGCTACACTCGGCAGCATTAGAAAGCACCTACTGTGCATGCGGAGCTGGGATGTTTTGCAGTTTTCTGAAAGCGTTTGGGCATCATCCGTGATGAATTATTCAAAACTGCTGATTTTCAATGATCGGGGTCACTACCGGTTCAGCTTCCTTCCCTGTTGATTTGGGGTGCTGTGTGCTTAACCTGCAGCTCACATCGTGTCTGCTGGGGCTCTCAGACGGGCTAACGCTGCAGTTTGGTCACGAGCCACCACGTGTCCGTAGCTAAAGGACATGTGGACGCGAGCCTCCCGGGGTCCCTGTACGGTGGCACGTCACTGTTCTAGCCCTGAGTTTCATCCCCACTGCGTGGGAGACAAGGGAGAGGCAGACCGCAGTCTTCTGTTTTTCCCACGTGGCCATCATTTAAAGAGGTGGGCGACCAGTCCCCGGGAGAAAGAGAGAACGCACATGGAGGAAAGAGCGAGACGGGGTCCCACTCACCTTGTCCTCAGGTTCTGCCCTCAGGGGTTCTGCTGCGGGGAAAAGCATGGCCGTGAGGTCCCACTTACGCCCAGGGCCCGTCGCTAGGTTGGGCTAACAAAGGCGTCTTCCTGTCCTCTCTACTCCCCGTGGGTTCATTTCCATTAACGCTCGCCGCCTCACTTCTCCACCTGTCGCAGGTGTGACTGCCTTTCCGCACAGGGGAATCGCAGCCTGGGGGTGGGAGGCGAGCAGGTCCCTCCCGGCATTTATACCTCCTGGCACGCCTGGGCCACCGTGCGTGGGACAGGGCCACAGTGGTGTGGGGGGCTACGGCGAACGTAGGGTCACGCCAAGGGGGTGGGCAGAAGCCACCGTCTGCACTGCTCCGCCTGGCTGTGCGGTGGGACACACGGACGGGCAGGGCAGGGTGGCCTCAGCACAGGGAGGGCCACAGTCCCGCCTCCAGGCCCAGCAGCACTCATGGCGGCTCCCAGGGCCGAGGCAGCAACGCCCGAGGAGGCTGCCACGTGCGGACCTGTGCCTCGGGCCCAGGAAGGGCCAGGCGCGCCCCCTCAAGCCGTACCTGCCGCCGCCGGCCGCGCCTGCTGCAGGTGATACACCAGAGAGTAAACCTCGTCCCCGCCTACGGCGTTCACTGCGAGAGAAGAAAGAGGCGTCGCGGGCCAGCCGCCGACTCGCCCGCGCCCGCCCCGTCACAGCCCTGAGGACGGAGGGCCATCCGTCGTCCGCAGAGGTGGCCGGAGCCCCGCAGGGCCACTTTGGCCGGCAGACACCCATCGCTCCACCTCCTACGGGCAGGTCGCCCGGGAGCCTCACCGTTCTCGTACGTGGGCCGTGGCTGGGTGGCGACCGCTGAGTTGAGGTACGTGGAGTCTCGGGGTGGGGGGATGGGCGGGCTCCTGCAAACACAGAAACGCACGCTGTCCATCTGGGACAGCATTCGGGTTTCTTAAGGAGGGTTTTCTGCGTGATCGGTGCTGACAGAGGAAGCGGGGGCCTCACCTGGGCACGTCCCCGGCCGAGCGTCGTCCTGCAAGACAACAACACAAGCGCACGTCGGTGGGGGGCCCCGCGCCCGGTGTTTCCACGTGGCGCGCGTGGGGCAGTGATTCCTGTCACTAGGCGCCACTGTGTGCCCAGAGGACATCTTGGCACTCGTTCAGGCAGACCCTCCAACTCCCAGATGAAGAGACTCAGGTCTCAAACCATCGAGCGAGCTTCGCAAAGACAGAGACCCTGGGGCGGGGGGCCCTCTGAGACCCCACACCCGCGATGCGGCCACACCGCCCAGTCTCGTGGTGCCACGAGCCCTCGAGAGCAGGCCGTGCCACATCCGCGGCATGGGTGGGGTGAGGGGCCCAAAGATGAGCATCTGGGGACGCGCGCGGGGACGTCCCACTGCCTCCTCCGCCGTCTCCAGGGTGGTCAGTGGAGCACAGGAGACCGGGGCGGAGCACGCCGCTCAGTGTGTCATGGCCAGCCGTGGCGAAGTGTGACACCGAGCGGCGTGGTTCTCTGATGGAGCGAAACGGAACTGCGGGCCGCACGGCCAGGTGAGCTGAAAGGAGGTGGCCCGGAGCAGAACGCGGGGACGCGGGCATCAGCACTCCCGGGCGGGCAGGTGGGTGACTACGGTGACCGCGGTGAACGGGTGCAGCGACGGGCGCTGCGAGGTGGCATCCCGGTGCCTGGCGACCGCGGCTCCCTCCGGAAGCCTCCGGGCACGTGCACAGCCACATTTTCACGGAGAAGGTAAACCACAGGAGCACGGGATCTGAGCTGAACGTCGGCTGGGAGCACGAGACGCCAGAGCATTTGGCCCAGGTGGCACGGCGTCGGGGAGTGGCTCCCGCACGGGGCTGGCAAGCAGACCCGTGGGCGGCGGCAGCAGAGCGGTCGTCCCTGACCGTGCCTGTGGCACAGATCTAACCTCGTCCGTGAAGACAAGGGTCACAGCAACAAAGCACCCGTCTCTATACATACTAACCCACTTTTCTCTTGAGCCAACAGCAGAACAACAGGGCCGCCGTGCTGGGACCCAGGGCGCCGAGCAGGCCCTCGGTGATGACCGAAGTAAGTTCCTTTCTGTCCCCTGTGGGCACTGAGGGGAAAAGCCGGGCGTGAGTGGCCGAGGAGTGCCTGGACTTGGGGGGCAGATGTCTGAGCTGCCTCAAGGTCAAGGGCTGCTCTTCGAGGGGGAGGGTGTGGTGGGACCGATTACCTAGGGACTTGCAGCTTGTCATTGCTGAAGGCCAGTCCCCATGTCCCCTCTCTCCCCTCAGACACTTCCCAGCACAGCATCACCCACCAAAGCCCTGTCGGTAGCACGACCGAAGCACACAAGGTCAGCGACCCCATCCCCAGACGCTGGGGGAGGCGCCCTGACTGAGGCACTTCTGTAGCCTGAGCCACACCTGTGATGTTGAGGGTCACCGCCTCGCTGCGCTGGGCCCCCAGGCCGTTGTCGGCCTCGCAGAAGTAGTTTCCAGAATGTTCTTTGGTCACGGAGAGGTTGAGGGCCGCGCCTCCTCCAGAGGGGGCCGAGCTGCTCCCCAGGGCGACGTCCCCGTGGTAAAACCGGTACAGGATGGGCGGCGAGCCGCGCGGGGCCTCGCAGCGGAGCTGCAGCACGTCTCCTGGCTCGGCATGGGCTCCAGGAGCCCCAACCGTGAGGACGGGGCGCGACGCGGGGACTGTGGCGGGGGGCAGGTGGTCAGGCGGGGGACTCTGATGAGGCGACAGACTCGTAACTTCTGCCCACAGAGCCTCAGCCCCCTTTAAGGTCCTCAGGGACCCAGGGGAACATGGCCCCACGTGGGCCCTGCTGGCTGGGCCAAGGCGCAGGGGGCCGTACCTGTGACGGTGACGCTGACCAGCCCGCTGAGACAGGGGCCACGGCCGTTGTCGGCCATGCAGTAGTACTGCTCCGCGTCGCTCTCCTTCGCCACGGGGACCTCGAACTCCGCCGTCAGGGAGCGCTGGGTCTTCGCCTCCAGGGTGAGACCCAAGGCCCCTTTGTACCAGACAAAGGTGATGTCTCCTGTGCCCCCAGCCACCGAGCAGACAAGGACCAGCTTCTGTCCCTCCACCACGTGTCCCCCTGGGGGCCGTGTCTCCAAGCTCACGTTGTAGACAGAGACTCCTGCACACACAGGATGACACAGGGGCCTGAGTCCAGAGGGTTCAGGGATGGAGAGTCGGGGTCCTCGCCCTGGAGGCGGCCTTGGGCACAGTCCACGATGCACGTGGTTTAGTGGCGGTGGGCGGCCTTTCTGCTGATTGGAGCGGGCGCCACATGGGCTGGTGGCGAGGACACCACGGTGCCAGCAGGAGGAGGCAGCCTCATCTCTCCCCCTGGACGAGGTTCCCCCAGAACCCCGAGAAGCCAAGCTCGTGTCTTCCGGGGCACAGTGACGGTTCCGAGTCCCGGCTGCCAGTCCCCTGCCCGGGTTTGAATGCCGGTTCCAGCTCTGCGCTGGGGCGCCACTGCCTGGCGGTGTGTGCGTGCACGTGTGTGCATGTGTGTTTGCACGTGCGTGTCCACGTGTTTGCATGTGCACGTGCCTGTGCAGTGTGCGCGTGTGTACACGAGTGTGCACGTGTCTGTGTACGCGTGTTGCATGTGTGTCTGCACACATGAGTATGCACACGTGTGTATGTGCATGTGGATGTGTGCACGTGTGCGCGTGTGTGCGTGCTGACATGTGAGTGTGCATGTCTGTGCACGAGCGAGCGTGGGAAAGCCCGGCCTCTGGGAGGCGGTGCACACGGGCTTTGCGGCACAGAGGGTGCTGGTGCCCGAGGGTGGAGACGCGTCCGACGCGTCAGTGCTGACCTGGCACGATGTGGTCTGGGGGTCACAGAGCCCCCCTTTTCTCTTTATTTCTCAGCCGGGCCCCGCTCCCTTCCATGAGCCCTTCCCTGCCGCCGCGGCTTCCCGCCCCGGCCGTGTTCCTCCTGCTCTGTACGGCCCGTCACGAGTCGGCCCCGTGTAGCCACGGAACACGCCACCCTCGGGGCCTAGGAGGCTGCGGAACGTCCGCGGCGTAGTCAGGGCCGTGCCGCCCCGCAGCAGGGAAGACGCGCAGTGGGCACTTTCCGAATGTCCCGTTCGCTCCAACGGGAAGAGCGGGAGAGGGAGGGTCGCCCATGCTCCCGAGCCGCAGAGGCAGTGGGAGCCCGCCCCTGGCCCCGCCCCCGCCCCCGGCCCGCCGGCGCTCACTCTGCACTTGGACCTGGATGGGCCTGCTCCTGCCGACCACAAAGCCGGCGGCCTGAGCCTCGCACCAGTAGGACCTCGAGTCTTCGCTCCACACAGCGGCCACCTGGAGCTCCGGGGACCTGCTCCAGCCCGGCTGCAGGGCCCGGTCGTCTCTGAGGAAGCGGAACTGGAGCTGGACATCTGCCTGCTGCGGGGGCAGCCTCGTCTCACAGGTCAGCGTCACTGCCGTCCCCTCTTTGGGCTGGGGGGGCCTGGCCCTCAGAAGCAGCACTAGAGAGAAGGAGCAAGCGCACAGTCGAGGGCGGTGGGGTTCGGGGTTCCTGGGCAGCGTTTGAAACGACATTGAGACCCAGCCAAGCGGACACACAGACCTGCCCTCGCGTCCCCCCCAAGCGGCCTGTGGGCTCCGCTGGCCAGCACGTCCTGCCCCGTGTGGCGCCACCCCCTTCCGTGAGCCACTGCACTGTCTACGTGGTCCTCGCTCACTGAAGGCTCCGCCCATGAGCCAAGACCACTTTTGCAGACAGTGCAGGGGTAGTGACAATTGTCACTGAGGCTGGCATTGGAGAAGAGGAAGCTTGAGACTTTTTCCCCCTCTCGTCAGCCACGCTGGTTACTCGCTTCCCTCCCCCCTCAACCCCCATCCCCCAACATGGACGCACCCAGAGGCTCGGCCGCTCTGCGACAGACTTACAGATCCTCCTGCCCCGCCACGGCTGACGGAGGGGACAGGCCACACTCACATGGAAACGCCCCGGATTCACGCCCACACGGCGCCCCTACAAACCCCCGCGGGAGCCGTAGCACAAGGGGAAAGTTTAACCCGAACCTTTACCCGCGGGCCGTAGCCCCGCAGGCCCTTGGGCCCTTTTTCCAGGGTTTGCTTGTCCGGCCCTCAGAGCCTCGGCTGTTTGGGAAATTTTAAGACGTTTCCTGAGACGAGCCTTTTCCTCTCCTCCCCACGTGAACATGCCAAGCGTTCTAGGTCACTGAGAGGTGGCCCGCGGGCCACTACCTGTAATCCCCGGGACTTTTAAGACGCCAGGGGAGGACGTCATGGGAACTGAGGAGCAGCACGGCCTCAGGGCCTGGGCACAGCAGGGGAGGCGAAGGCCTCGGGCACGGCAGCCGCTGGCCGCGGCTCGGAGCTGGTTCCCCGTGACCCTCGGGCAGAGACTCCCTAGCAGGGCCCGTGAAAGGGAGCTCCGATTCGCATCCGGGACGAGGCTTTGGGTTTCCGCCTGCGCCGTGGCCGTGTGAGGCCTGGACAGGCGGCAGGCGGGGCCCCTGTGGGCTGGGCCAGCTCCGAATTGCTGGGCATGGGTATCTCTGCCCGCACGCCCCTCATCCCGCAGCAGCCCGCATCCTTGGGGCGACAGGATCACCTCTCTGAACCCCGTGGTTAGGATTTTATGTCCTGAAGGGCTGTTCTGACTTGCGCTGGGTTTAAACCCGCGTCGGGAGTAGTCCCGGGGAAATCGCCTCCTCCCTCTGCCTGGCGAAGATGGGACCAAACGGGGGCCGGGCCGATGGGTCAGTGTGCGCCCGCCACACTGGGGGACAGGCCACGCCGGGGGATGGGCCATGCCGGGGGACGGCCACGCCAGGCAGACAAGGCAGGTGGTGGTGGTCACCTCTGCTTACGGCCCCGGACTGTGTGCGTTCCCCATTGACATGTGACTTGGCGTTCTGTCCATCGCTCCTGGTGGAGCACCCAGTGAAGGAGGCACCGAGGCCTGGAAGCCCCTGAGGCTGGGAGAGCAGGGCTTCTTGTCACGTCGGTGGAGCACCCCGGCTTTGTCACACGAACAGCGTCTCCTTCCCTGAGCTGGTACCTCCCGGAAAAGGACTGTGGTCTTGAGAACAGCAGAGCCAGACTGGGGCCAGGGTCAGGGGTGGAAGGTGTCGTGAACATGCCAGGGACCACCGGTGTCTACGTGCCTCGGCGCTGTCACCAGGTGTCACACGGCCAACCACAGGCCTCCAGCACGGCCCACAGCATGGCCCACGTGTCACCCACAGACCGCGCAGCAGACGCAGAAGCGCAACTCACCGGCCGGTTCGCAGAGCGGAGCTGGGGGGGAATTCAGCAGAGGTCAGTGCGGGCAGCAGGCCCCAGACCCTCCCCAGGCCTGACCCCAGCCCTGCGCCTCCAGCCTCGCCTCCCGCCCCCTCCTCTTCCCAGCCCACCACCCTCCCTTCCTTGCCCCACATCCACGCCCCCCACACAATGCCCACGCGGCAGCACACCGATCGCTCTCTGCTCATAAACAATTTCCCTTCTAGAACCACTCCACAGCCCTTCGTCCAGCCCCTGGTTTTCGTCCCCTCCTCTTCAAGGTCCAGATGGTCCAGCTCTAGCCTGGCTGAGCCGTGGTGACAATTGTCAGGAGAGGGCTCCTGCCCGGGACGCGACGCCCTTTATCTGCCAAGCTCGGACCAGAGGAGGCCGAGCTCGGAGAAGGGATGCAGATTCCCCCGGGAGTCTCCGACAGGAGCTGCTCCTAGGGTTTCTGGATGATAGCGGGGCGGGACGGGGCGAGTGAGAACGGACAATTCCAGGGACAGCGGGGGCTCTGCGGGCAGCCGGCCCGATGTGGACCCGGCACTCCCTCGTCCGCTGCGTGACCTGGGCAGGTGCCCGCCTCTCTGTGCTGTTACCTCTGCTGTGGAACGGAGGCTCTAGCATGCCACCCCCCTGGGGTGCGTGAGGGTCCAGGCAGCTGCTAGCCATAAAGGGCTCGAACAGTGCCCGGCTTCCCGCACCTGCCACTGCCTGCCTGCCTGGAGCCCGCGGGAGGAAGCAGAGAGCTGGGCATTGCCCGGCAGGGGCCAGCCCCGGGGAGCCCGGGGACAGTCCCCCGCTGGAGCCGAGGCGCGTGCCCGCCCCGGGCTGTCCTACTCACCGCAGGTCAACAGCAAGAGCCTCAGCAGCATAGCGGCCGGGGCAGGGACCGCGGCCTCGAGGAGGAGCCGACCGCGGCGTGCAGGGCAGCTCGTCAGAGCTTTGAGGAAGTCGGCCCGGGTCACCCCGCAGCACGAGTTACAGAAATAGAAGGGGGAACAAGCGGCCGAGGAGACCAGAGACGCCCCCTCCCGGAGCCGATTTCAACCCCCGCGCGTGGAGGTCGCGCCCACCCACACATCTGGTCCCCAGGACCCAGGACCTCAAGGCGGTTCCCCCAAGGCAGCTTCCCACCTGGCGACAGTGCGTGAGGCTCTGGTCACACTGTGGCGTGCCGCCCTCCTGTTGCTCAGCAGCCTCCACTGTGGTCACGCTATGCTAATGTCGCACGCCAGGGGCTGCTGGGCTGTCACCCAGGTTAGCGGGAGCATCTGCCAGTTGCACATAACGATTTGCACGAGAGCCAGCCACCCCTAAAATCCACGTTTTCACCCAGAAGCTTGCCGTGCGCCAGTGAGCGGGGTGAGACAGGTGAAACAAACTCGTGGGACATCAGATGGGAGTGGGGGAGGGGGGCGTGGAAATGAAATACGGGAAACGGCACATGCAAACTCGCTCTGGGCCCTGGGGACAGTTCACGGTGGCAGCCGCCGGCACTACCCCCACTCCCCAGCCGGAGCTCCCTCGCCTCCCCCACGCTTCCCCTGGCCCCCGGGGTTCCGGCTCTTGGCCGCGAAGCTGCTGTGCGACGTGGGTCGCGGGTTAGAGGTGAGTAGGCCATCTCAGTTTTCAACATCACGTGAACCTTTGCGAATCCAGGATGAAGGAGAACCAGGCCATGTGGGGAAGCTAAGCCGCTAGGGGACAGGGGAAGGTGCTCTTTTGTGGTGACGTCCGAGTCCAGGTGCCAGGTCTGAAGAGGAAGACTGAGGACTAAAGCAAGCGGTGGGGGGCGCTCGGCTGGGGGAGGAGGGGCCGGTCCGAGAACCACACGGAAGGCCCAGGACACTGTGGAAACGGGACTGACCGCGTGCCGCGCCTCTGTCCCCGGCCTGGAGGCTGTGCACGGGTGCGCCGCCTACCGCAGAGCTCCGGACCCAGGCAGACAGCGCCGTGAGGACGGGGAGCCCTCCGAGCTCGGGGCGCGGGGTGCACCGTCACAGCCCCTCCCCGCACCGTGTGCCCGCGTCCCGCTTTCTCAGATCCGAGTGTGTCCCCTCCGGCCGCGCGTCGCTGTTCCGCTCTCACACTTCAGCTTTCCTGACCTGATGGCTGACACGGGCTGGGAAGTGCAGCACGTCTGGACACGGTTAAGCGCTTCGATTAAGTGAAAAGCTGTCCCACGCACGACCGAGGAGAAGGGGGACGAGACCGCGCTCGGCCGTGGCGGGTCCGGGGCAGCGCCCGGGGGCCGAGGGACGCGCACCGCCCTCGCCGCCAGGGCTCCTAGGTCACGTGCAACGCTGTGACGGTTTCTCAGCCGCGAGGACTCCTAGTCGGGTGCTCGGTAGAACGTTCCTGGGCCTGCATCTGTCTGACGTCTTCCTCAGCGCGTCACCGGGACCGTGGCTGTTGGGAGGAATCCCAGAGAAGAAAGCGCCCTGCTCGACGCGTCGCGCTCAGGGCACCTGCCGTCGGCGTGGTCCCCGAGGACGCCGTGAAAGTGAAGGAAGGAAGCTCTGGCAAGCGGAGCGGGGACGCCGCGCAGGAGGCAGCTCGCTCGGGCCAGCAGGAGACTGTCCCCTCCACCTGGCCAGGGCAAGCGCCACCATCTGGGACTCCCGCCGCCCTCCAGAGACTGCGTTTGGGACGAGCCTTCCCTGCCCCGCCCTTCCGCTGTCAGAGAACGCTCTTCTTGGTTCTCCACGCTCGCCGTGGCTCCCGTTTGCTGGTCCCAAATTGCAATTTCTCTGCGATTCTCGAATGAACTCGTCGACCGCTCAAGGACCCTCGGCGTCTGATTTGAAGGCTGGTGGAGTTCACACGCTCACCCGGCCGCGTGGCGTTTGCCGGGCTTCGCCGCTGGAGTCGCTTTTCTCACCCGCCTTTCTAGGCGCTGGGCTCCGGCGCGTCTGAGGAACTAAGCTACGCTTGCCCGAGGCGGGAGCATCTCTAGGAACTTTTTGGAATTCTGTTTAGAACATTCTTCACGGATCGCTATTTAGTCCATCAATTAAATAGTATCGATTTTAAAATTTCACATTTTTCCAGTAGGCGCGTTCTAAGTAGTACCTAATTTTGTCTGATATCTGTACAATTTCCGTCCCCAAAAGCTTTCCTTCCTCTGGTGCCCTCCCCAATTGCACGTTCTCACTGGTGTTTATGTACGTTAATTCAGGAAACGACCGACTCTTCCGCAACCTGGTCGTACCCGACTCTTAAAGCTGCTCATCCGACTTCTACTCTCTACTTCCCTTCGGGTTAAGTGCCCGGCAACGTTTCGGATGACCGTGAACTACGGAATACGGTGCAGTCGCTTTGAACCTGACAGCCTGCCTGCCTGGTCACTTGCTTTCCCATTTCGTAGTGTTTTCAGTAGATAAACTGATACGGTTTCACCTATTTTGTAGTTAAAACTTCAAAAGTTGACCCCCAATCCCCAATTGCAAGTTATGACGGAAGAACTTGCCACTGCCAGTCACGTGATGGGAGCCAAGCGCCTGGGATACATGTTACAGCTGAAGAAAAACTGTTTCACCAAGTGCGCACGCGAAGCCACGAGTGACAAACGTGACACAGGGCCCTTCACCAACGCTACCTCTCGGCTTCCCGACTCTGGATTCAACGCGGAGGGTCCCGCACGCTCCAAAGCCCACGGGTCCTGCCCGGAAGGGCTTTGAGCAAACCGCAGCCTCGGGGGCCTGGGCGGCCTCGCCGCTGGGAGCGGGCCCCGCTCGTGCCAATCCAACCCCCTCAGCTCACCTGACACAAGCCTCAACCCAGGGGGCCTCCGGCCCCGTTGGCCCCGCCCCCAGGACTCCAGCGGCCCAGCCCGTCCCCGACGCGGGGCACCGGAGCACGTGCGCGCAGGTGTGAGCGCGTCAGCCGGGAGCGCCCGTGTCCTCCACTGTCCCTCAACTACTTCCCGCCCTAAACGTTTGGAAAGGGCGGGTCAGAGCTGGAGATGCCCGCGCAGAGAGCCGTGCGGCGCGCCCGGCGGCTGCGCCACGCCCCGTTAGCGCCTCAGAGCGTGCACAGCCTTCCCTGACGGCGTGGGTGGCTCTGAAAAGAGCCTTTGGGTCCTGGTTTCCTTTCCGGTCGCTGAGGAGGCTCACGGGGCTTCGTGGGGGCGGCCTTCGGCCCTCTTGGGCAGCAGCACGGGCTGGATGCAGGGCAGCACGCCGCCCAGCGCGAGCGCCACGGGGCCCAGCAGCCTGCGGAGCTCCTCGTCGTTGCGGATGGCCAGCTGCAGGTGGCGCGGGGCGACGCGCGTCTCCTGGTCGTGGTGGGCCGCGGTGCCCGCCAGCTCCAGGATCTCGGCCGTCAGGTACTCCAGCACGGCCGCCAGGTACACAGAGGCGCTGGCCCCGATGCGCTCAGCATAGCCGCCCTTGCGCAGCAGGCGGTGCACGCGGCCCACGGGGAAGAGCAGCCCAGCTCTAAACGACGGATCCTGGGCACAGACCCTGCCGCTCTTCTTCCTGCAGCGACACATGGCCTAACAGCGACCCGAGGCCACGCCAGAAGTAACAGCGCTGCCGTGGAAGAGCGCGCTGCGGGTCTTATTTATACTCTGCCGATGGGCCGTGCCTGGGCACCTGATTGGCTGACGGAGCCCCAGGCCAATCAGAAAGCGACACTAGAATCACCTCATTTGCATACACGTGACAGCTCACCATCCAATTGGATGTCGCTGCCGCGCGTGGCGCCTCTGGCCGTGCCTATAAATACCACTCTTCTCGCCCTCGGGCGCTGTACCCCCTGTTCGGCGCTGGTTGGAGCCGTTGGCGCCGGGCCCCCGCCATGCCGGAGCTGACCTCCAAGGGCGCCACCGTGTCCAAGAAGGGCTTCAAGAAGGCCGTCACGAAGACGCAGAAGAAGGAGGGCAAGAAGCGCAAGAAGTGCCGCAAGGAGAGCTACTCCATCTACATCTACAAGGTGCTGAAGCAGGTGCACCCCGACACGGGCATCTCGTCCAAGGCCATGAGCATCATGAACTCGTTCGTCACGGACATCTTCGAGCGCATCGCGGGCGAGGCGTCGCGCCTGGCGCACTACAACAAGCGCTCGACCATCACGTCGCGGGAGATCCAGACGGCCGTGCGCCTGCTGCTGCCCGGCGAGCTGGCCAAGCACGCCGTGTCCGAGGGCACCAAGGCCGTCACCAAGTACACCAGCTCCAAGTGAGGGCGCGGCCACCTGACGAGCTTCCCCCAAAGGCTCTTTTCAGAGCCACCCACCTCTCTCAAAGGGCTGTGGGCCCCTGGCTGTGGAGCTGGGGCAGGCTGGGGACACTAGGCTGTCACGTGGGGAGCAAGTTCTATTTGCTAAAAAGTAGGGCGGTTCATCAGCAAGACAGGTCCACCCCCCTACGTCAACCTGTTTCTGCCACTGAAACTTGCTTCGTTGGAAGTTTTGCAAAGGTGAAAGTGCTACAGAAGTTCTTGCTCTTCCAATGACTTCCATAGTATTATAACTGCAGATTTCCACTTCCCCCCACTGGTGTTCCTCTGGCCCTTTGACCTGGGTGTGGGCATGTGACTTGCTTTACGTGATGAAGTGTGACTAGAAGTGATGATCTCCAGGAAAATTATCGGGAGTGGACCTATATAGCCCACTAGAGACCTCAAATGTACAAGCCGTCGCCATGTAGACTAAGAAATGGAGCTTTGGGCCTTAAATCTCTGCAGCCTTGCCTTGGGACAACCCTAAGAATTTTCTCACTACAAGCCAGTGAGTGTAAAAAGCAGCCATAATGCTCCTACGCAAGTATCTTAACGTTCTTCCCGCAGCTCCAAGCCCCCTTCCTCTAGAAGGGAGAGAGTAAAAGATCCCGGAGAGAGATGAACCATGCATGTGTTTAAGGAACGGAGCCCAGGAAAGCACCTCACTGAGGACACAGGAGCATAGCAGCCCGAGGACAACTGTTCCACTTGACGTGAGACGGCACTGGAAGCGCTGCATAACGATCCACGTACCTGTAATTTAGCTCTTAGGCAAGGCCTTGGTTGACCTCAGATTGCAAGGGCCTTAACCGTTTACGATCCCTTATTGTCGGCCACGCCCACAGCACCTGGTCTCCCCAAGTGCTTCCCCAACCGAACACGAACCAGGCCCGAGCCCGTAGAGTAGTGACTCTTCAGCCAAGGCTCCTCTTCTACCCGAAACTGAACAGTGTGAGCCAGGGAAGGCCAGCGGACTGTACTGTTTGCAGAACGAGCAGCGGGGTCCCCCCGCGCGACAGCCTAGCGTCCCCAGCTCCACAGCCAGGGGCCCACAGCCCTTTGAGAGAGGTGGGTGGCTCTGAAAAGAGCCTTTGGGGGAAGCTCGTCAGGTGGCCGCACCCTCACTTGGAGCTGGTGTACTTGGTGACGGCCTTGGTGCCCTCGGACACGGCGTGCTTGGCCAGCTCGCCGGGCAGCAGCAGGCGCACGGCCGTCTGGATCTCCCGCGACGTGATGGTCGAGCGCTTGTTGTAGTGCGCCAGGCGCGACGCCTCGCCCGCGATGCGCTCGAAGATGTCCGTGACGAACGAGTTCATGATGCTCATGGCCTTGGACGAAATGCCCGTGTCGGGGTGCACCTGCTTCAGCACCTTGTAGATGTAGATGGAGTAGCTCTCCTTGCGGCACTTCTTGCGCTTCTTGCCCTCCTTCTTCTGCGTCTTCGTGACGGCCTTCTTGAAGCCCTTCTTGGACACGGTGGCGCCCTTGGAGGTCAGCTCCGGCATGGCGGGGACCCGGCGCCAACGGCTCCAACCAGCGCCGAACAGGGGGTACAGCGCCCGAGGGCGAGAAGAGTGGTATTTATAGGCACGGCCAGAGAGGCCACGCGCGGCAGCGACATCCAATTGGATGGTGAGCTGTCACGTGTATGCAAATGAGGTGATTCTAGTGTCGCTTTCTGATTGGCCTGGGGCTCCGTCAGCCAATCAGATGCCCAGGCACGGCCCACCGGCAGAGTATAAATAGGACCCTCGCAGTCGCCTGAACGGGAGCTTTTTCCGGTTTCGGCGAATTCGTCTTCGGTATGTCAGGCCGCGGCAAGCAGGGTGGCAAGGCGCGCGCCAAGGCGAAATCTCGGTCTTCACGCGCCGGGCTGCAGTTCCCCGTGGGCCGCGTGCACCGCCTGCTGCGCAAGGGCAACTACGCCGAGCGCGTGGGCGCCGGCGCGCCCGTGTACCTGGCGGCCGTGCTGGAGTACCTGACGGCCGAGATCCTGGAGCTGGCGGGCAACGCGGCGCGCGACAACAAGAAGACGCGCATCATCCCGCGCCACCTGCAGCTGGCCATCCGCAACGACGAGGAGCTGAACAAGCTGCTGGGCAAGGTGACGATCGCGCAGGGCGGCGTGCTGCCCAACATCCAGGCCGTGCTGCTGCCCAAGAAGACCGACAGCCACCACCACAAGGCCCAGAGCAAGTGACTTCCACGTGCCGCAGCCCCGTGAGCGACCTCGGACCGGAAAGGAAAACAGGACCCAAAGGCTCTTTTCAGAGCCACCACAGCCTCTGAGAAAGGGCTTAAGCGAAGCTGCTGGTTCCGCAGCAGCAAGAGCGGGAACGTGACTGGCCACGAGCGCGGCTCCCGGGGATGGGCCCGCGGAGCGGGTCACCCTAGTGTGAAACCGGGCGGAGGCCGGTCTCCTCGGGAAGAGGAAGCGGCCCAGGGGCCGCCGTGACAGCGCGACGCCGACGGGAGGAACGGCGTCCCGCTCGGGGTTCGTGTTTGAGTTCGACGCAGCGTTGGAGGCTGAAGCACGAGACTCGTGAACGCAGCGCTTTCGACTCGCGTTGGGAGAGCCGGGCGGCCGGTGTCAGCGACGCGGCCAGCAGCGGGGCGTGCTCGAGGCCACCCGCAGCGGCTTTCGTTCCGCGTGTCTGCGACCGCGCGGCGCCGGCAGGCCACGGAGGGGCGCGCGGGAACTGGACCCCTGAGTCTGAAGCAGCAGAACTGACCAGCAGGTTTGTCAGCTCGTGGGTTATTACCTCCCAGAGGAGGCTGATGCCATTTCCGTGGCAAAGCGTCACACTACGCGCTGAGGCCACTTCTATCGCTCGGGAATATCAGGCGCTGGCGTCCTGAAGGTTTAACCACGGAAAATGAAGCAAAGTATTCTGTCGATCCTTCGGCATGGGTGAACATCCCCAGAAAGAACTGGAAAACAGGAAAGCGGCCAAATACAAGATTCGTGCACAAAAGTGAAATGATCAAAACGTCTCCAGACAATGCAAAACAAAAATCTACACGTTTGTGACAAATTACGAAAGTTCTTTAACCGTCTGCAAAGTTAAAAATTAATACTTGTGGCCATAAAATTATACATAAGCTTTAGAATTGATGTGTTGTGAAATTACAAGGACATATTTTTTAAAAACCTGTACTAAACCAGTGCTAATAAAATGCGTTCTTCAAAAAATATAAATTTCTTAATTTGAACCTAGAAAGCAGTGAAGCCATAAATTGAAAATTTGGTCATTGATGAGCTGCTATCTCAAAAATCAGGCTTCCAAGTGAATAGCCTCTTAGACGTTTAAGAAAAGGTAAACCTATAGCTAATGGAATGGTTCTGGATTATGAAAAAAGTTTTATTTTTGAATAAATGTGACCAAATCTAATGAAGAAAGCATGTTACTAAGTGCAATAAAATAAATTTCAGTTCCATGTAAATCATTAATTTACTTCATTGGCTTCCATTACAATGCCCTGAAGTCCATTATTCAACAAAGAAGAGCTGCATTTTTAAATACCAGGCACTTTAATATCGACTTAATATTAATTAGTCTATTTTTTTTTCAGGAAACAAAATTGGATATATACAAAACAGAAAATTTACATGGAAATTTCAAATAGTAGACTGAAATTACATTTACTCTGAAAATGCCATTATCAATAATATTCTCTTTCTAGTTCTATCATTCTTGTTATTTTATTAATTTTCAACCATTGTTAAAATTTTAAAACATAAACTTGAAAGAATAGTATGATGGACACCCATATTACACACATGAAAATTTACTTAAATTTCACCTCCTAAAAATAGGATAATCTCTTGTACAATCATGATACCATTATCACACCTAGGAAAATTAACAATAATTCCCTAATGCCCAGTCTATTTTGAAATGTCCTCCATTTCTCCCCCTCCCACATTTTCTAGCTAGTTTTAATTCACTTTTTGTTTTCAAAGTGAATATAATATTTGTACTACTCCCCACCCCAAATTATGTTAAAGTCAAAATTTGCCGTAAGGGCATGTGTGTATAATATTACCTATTTTACATTTAATAAGTGTTTAGCATGGAAAACAGCATGGAGTTTCCTCAACAAACTGAGAATTGATCTACCGCAGGATCCGGCATACGATCCGGCAATCCCTCTACTGGGTATTTATCCCTAGGACTTGAAAACTCACCTCCGAAAAGATATTTGCGCCCCGACGTTCCTAGCAGCATCATCCACGGAGGCCACGACGTGGAGGCAACAGAAGTGTCCTCCTCAGATGACTGCATAAGGCAGCCGTGGTGCCTGTGTGCCACGGAACAGTACTCAGCCATTAGAGATGAAACACTGCCCTTTGTGGCGACAGGATGGACCTTAAGACAGTCATGCTGAGTGAAGCAAGCCAGACAGAAAAAGTTGAAAATCACACGATATCACTTATCTGTGGGATAGAAACTGAAAAGCAACAAATGAACAGAACAAACAAACAGAGACTCCTGGACGTGGACTATAGACTAGTGGTTGCCAGAGGGAGGGGAGAGGGGAGACGGACAGGGTAAAGGTGGTCAAATATGTGGTGACAGAAGGAAATCTAAATACGAGAGAACACCCAGTGTAAACACACACACGCCTTACCGAAAAACAAACAGAGATGCAACACGAAAACAAGTGTTTAGCAAAACCGGGAAATTTTACGGCACAATTACGGTCCAACAGAAGCGGAGTCTGCCCACCCGACGCGCAGCAGCGCCAGGCGGCGAACGCCAAGTTTTGCAGCGGAGAAGTCAGAGCCACGTCCTGGCAGGGCACCCAGCCGGAGGATAGGGAGCTGTCGCTTAAAACCTGAACCCCAGGACGGTTTGTGATCGAGGGGTTTTAAAGGCAAAGATTGAGGACCAGGGGTTGGGCATCACAGGTGAAGCTGACTGGTCAGCGCTCGCGCAAGCTTTAGTGGTTTTCTTTAGCCCCTTTAAGTTGGTTCCTGGCGCCGTCTCGTGTGGCTTGTTGCCGTGGTCGGGTGATCTCACCGGGCTGCAGAGCCGGGACGTGCAAAACGTCTGATTGTGCATCAGGGATGTTACCTTTAAAATACAAGGCAGAAACGGAACATCTCGTGACCGTCGTCATTACGTAAGCTATCGTTTGGGCTTGGCCAGATGCATTTTTTAAAATTATCTCGAGCAACGTGTCCTTTCAAACTTTTTCCTGGAATTGGCTTTGCAGGCAGGCCTCCGGGACACGACTGAAACACTTTTCAAATCCTTGACTGTGACCTTTGTGATGACCAAAGCACTTGAGACACATAGTTAAAGGCTGGACTCTGCGGCCTCACATTTATACACGTTTACTGCTGACTGTCGGCTGCACCATCATCATCTGACAATATTTTGTAATATAGTCACAAATTCTAGTCGAGGAATTTCCCAAGCATTGATATATTTAGAGAAACATCTAAAGAAAGAATTGAAAGCAGAAACCCAAATACGCGACTGTAAAGGAAAAAACCCTCCTTTTTAACCATGAAGCCACGAGGTAGAACAACGTGATCCATGTGCCCACTAATTATCACACGTGAAACGCTGCAGAGATCTGAGACAAAAACGTGTGTAGTAACGTAAGGTCTAAAGATCTTTAAGAGGATTAACATGGGAAGAGAAGAAATGACATAATTTTATAGCTGAGAATGATCGTGTATGGGCTGATTGTCCCTTAGTTAAGCCCATGTGCTCTCTCTCACGTGCCCTTTCCCTGTGGGTGTCTGTGGGTGTCTGTGTGCGTGCCTGTGTGCGTGCATGGCAGCTGTGGGGGTCATTTGCCCAGACGGAGGCAGAGAAATTCTGAGAAATCCAGACAGAAAACTGACCCACAGTTAAATTACCCAGAAAGACATTGCGTTTCCATTTCTGTAGACAACACAGTAGCACGACGAAGCCTAACAAAGACGACAGGCTCAGACTGTCCAGAACGGGGGGCCGATTTCTTAACATTAAGGGTCAGAACTCGAGTCTGGGGGAACATGAAATAAGCAGCGCGCAAGGGCGCACTCTGGCCCCAAAGGCTCACCACTCAGGGACACGCAGAGACAAGTCTGCGCTGGCACCGGCCACCTGGCCAGAGCGAGCCGCCGCACGCGCATCTGTGTGGGCGGGGGGGGGGCGTCCAACGTCCAGTCGCCTCAGGGACTGGCCAGTAACACGCAGCAACAACTCCGAACGGCAGAGGTAAGGGACAGCTGCCCCCAGGGACTGGAGGGGAACCCCGAGACGGAGCCCCGGACCGCGCCTGCAGCTCCCCGGGTGGCTGAGAAGTCGCTGTGACTTTGCATCTGGAGGACTTGCTGGACACCCAGCCTCGGCCACAGACGGAGGCGACGGGAGAGCGGAGGTCGGAGCCAGGCGGGAGGGCAGAAGGAGGGCTTCGCACCGGCTCACCCGGTGAGTCCCACGGGGACGGGACTCAGGACCGCGTCCTGGGCACAGCGGCAGCATCAGGGGGTAGAGGCGAGATTAGGATTCGGCCGGAGGGTCCAGAACCAGCAGCCGATGAGGCACGAGAACAAGCAGACCCGACTGGTAGGGGACCTGCAGGTGGAACGGGGCGCTCGGGAGGACAAGGGGGCATGCACTGCAGGCGGAGGCCTGGGGAGCCTCCCCCGGCTGCCCCGTGGAGGCTGGCGAGGGCTTTGCCACGCTGCGAGTGGGGACTGACTGAGAGGCAGATCACAAGCGGGCGGGCGCCTTCTGAAGCGATCGGCGACAGCAAGCAGCAGCCGCGCGGGCTGCCAGCTTCCACGGAAAGGTCCGGCCTTGGTGCGAACAGCTGCAGTGGGAAAACCGCGGAATCGTTCTCGGTAACTAAACTACACGAAGGCTCCGCTCTGCGGGAAGCCCGGCCCTGCGAAAGCGGAGGGGGAGGGGCACGAAGCAGGGCCAGCCCGGCCGCACGGAGAGGGCGCTGACCCTGGCGGCCCCTCAGGTGACAGCGCGCGGACGCGGCGCGCGGGGCGCCCGCTCCATCGGAAGGGGCGTCGATCCCGACGGGAGATCAGGGAGGAGCAAGTGACCCCACCCGGGCGTGAAGCAGGAGAAGACCTAATGAGCGGCTCCACTCGTTAATTAAACAAGGAGAGTGAAGTTAAAAATTAAACGGTTGAGCCGATAAAATCTTCCCCTTTGGTGACGGGGTGAAAGGTTCGGGGCGATCGTTCACCTCCTGGACACCGGCGCGTCTGGAAACGCCGAGACGTTCACCTGGAGGGGCCGAGGACCAGCGCGCTCCTGCCTCAGGTCAGCCTTCGTGCCCTCGTATCCCGCCTCCGAGAGGCTGGGAAGGGGTCTCTGTGCCACACACGGGGCTTAACGTGTCCCTTGGGGGTGGAGATTGTGGGGGAGGGGAAGGGCGGATTCCCAACCGAGGGAGAGGATGCCACCTTCCCCCGAGGGACACGAGGGCTCCAGAACGTCGGGGAACAAAGCTGCGGGGAGTGGCACCACCCAAAGGGTGTGGCAGAGGCGCCCGAATTCTGAAGCACCTGGGGCCGGACCAGCGCGTCAGAGGACACTTTTAGGGGTTGATATCCCTGAAGTATTGGAGGGGAGATGGCCCGCAGCCTCGGGTTGGCGGACGGGGCCTGTTTTGTGGCCGCGACGATGATCGCCTTTGGAGAAAGCGGCGGGCGCGGCGGCGGGGAGACTGCGACGCGAGCGCTGGTTTCTTCGGGGCGGAAAGGTCAGACGGATCAGGACGGACGACACCTTCGCCGCGCCTTGACGCCTTCACCGCGACACTCACCGCGACACCGGGGACAAGGGAGAGCGAGCCCCGCGCTCCGGCCTTGGGAAGGGGTTGTAGGGGGCCCTGGGGCCGAGGACTTGGCTGGGGGCTGCGAGCAGGGCCCCTGCGCGGCGTCGGGGACCCAGTACCCACGGGTCCCACCCCCGGCCCCGCCGCTGTCCCCGCTGCTCCTCCTCCCGGCCCGCGGAGGAGGATGGACATGGAGCTGGGGAGGGGGCGCGGCCCACGTGGGGACGGCCTGGGGGCCCCGCCGCGGGACCCGTGTTTGCGGAGACACTGCACAGGGGTCAGCGCACCCGCCGGCGCTGGGCGAGGAGGGGCCTCGGCAGGACCCTCGGGGGAGGGCCCCTCGGGAAGCCGGCCCGGCTGGTGCCCCGTAGAGCTCTCTCCCCGGCGGTCGCCACGGGAAGCATTTCCGTCCAGGGCGGGACATTCCGTGGGCGATGCAGCCCCGGGAGGCCATCTGGGCCAGGCCCCGTGCCAGGGCCCAGGATCAGCCACCTGCCGGGGCCACACTTGGGCCAGTGACAGGGCTGGACGAGGCGCGCACCCCCGGATCCCCACCCAGCACCCACAGGGCGGCCCTCCAGGTTCTCAGAGGGAGCGGAGGCCGCGTCCGCAGGCCTGGGACCCTTCCTCCCTCCATTTTGGCCCCTGCCTCGGTTTCTTCCCGTAGGTCAGGCCAGAGCCTGGGAGGAGAGAACCAAAATGTCTGCTAGAGCAGAAGCCAGCACTGCCACGGGACACGCTTCCCACGATGGCGATTTCAACGCGGCGCAGACGCCGACCTCCAGGAAAGGTAAAGTCACACGCGGGGGGGGGGGGCGAAAACTGGGATCTGTCACCCACACCTCCCTTTTGGGGACACGTCTTCTTGCTGCCACCGGTCGCCGGAAGTTCTACGCGGCCATAAAGAGTTTTTACTGAGAAGTGTTCCATTTCTTGCAAGCAATCTGGAAGGGTCTGAGACAGGTAGGCATCGAGATGTCCTTTACGGACGGAGGGAAAACCTGAGGGCAGATGCCACGTGGAAAGCATGGGAGTCAGGCCGTGTCCGGGCCTTCGATCTCTCTGCTCGTGCGAGACCCAGACCTACCTCGGAGAGGTACCCCACGTGGGATTCTGGGACGGAAAGAAGCCATCGGGTGACCGTGTCGGGATAGCGGATGGACTTCGGCGAGTAGTCCCACATCGGCGCAGTCCAGGGCCGTCGCCCCGGAGCCGCTCGGACTGAGCTGACCCGCCCTTTGCTGCCCCCAGGTTGGGGGCAGCTGTTGGAGCTGAATTCTCAAGACGTGAAAGGAGGGAGACGGCGTGGAGCGCTTCGGCGCTCAGTTCTGGGCGTCTAAGGTTGTCTAAGAAGGGCGTTAGGAGAAAGCCGTGTGCCTGACCTGTCTGCGATCGCGGACGGAGACGGACAGCTTGAGAGTGTCCTCCTCTACCAGCCACCGTGCTCACGCGACACAGTGAGCTCTATCACGGACGCTGACGAAGCACTCGCTAAAGCTCCTGCGGAGAGAGCGGGTGTTTCCACACGACGGCCTCGCGGGGGGGGTCGCTCCGCGGTGACGTGAGATGCTGCTGATGGTCATTGCAACGAACTCCCCCACACACCTCGAGGCGGTCTCCCCTCTGTCACTTTGCAGCTGAGACAGGCCACAGGGAGCTCAGGAACGTACCGAGGACGCGCCCGGCCTCCCGGCCCAGCCAGGTGTCTGACTCTGGGATGACAACTCGCTTAGCGAGGCGCCCGCCGTCTCGATGAAAGCAAAAAGCAGGGAAAGCACAGGGCCCCCCGCAACCAGCGGCGCGCCCCGAGCGCGTTCGCCGTCGGCGCGTGGGTCCCGGCGGCCGTGCCCCGCCTGCCCCGCCCACGTCGCTCTGCCAGGGAGGAAAACCGCATGCAGACGTGAACCGTGTGAGCAGCGACACGAATCCTGTTTTCCATGATCTGTATATGACGTGTGGGTGGGGGGGCGGTTTCTCGTCTAAACTCAAGGGAAAAGTGGAAACGACAGGGCGAAGGACCGTTCTGGACACAGTCGAAGCACTCGTGTGGGACGGAACCGAAGCTAACTGTGGCCTTCCACCCCGGGACAGAGAAAGAGGCTCAAACGCCTGGGGGCGTCCTTGTCTTGGCCGGGAGGAGGACGGTGGCAAAGCCCCGGCCACAGACGTGGAGCAAAACTCGGATGCAAACCTGTGTGGGGGAGCGTAGGGTCTCAGCCAAGTGCTCCCCAAGGGGAGACACGGGTGGGGATCTGCCTGCCGGCTCCCGGCTGTCCGCGAGGGTGCCGGCGCTGTGCTGGCCCCCGCACTGCCTTCGCCCCCTCGCCGGGGCCAGGAGACGGGGCGCCCGCGTGAGGGGGGCGGCGAGCGCCTACTGGCCCCGGCGTTTCCCTGCGGGGCTGTCCAGCCTGGCCTCCCAGCGGGCCAGCCAGCCGGTTTTCTAGATCCACTTCTTTCTGTCCCCGTCCCAGAGCCCCGCCTGGGCCCCTCTGTCCTGGGCCTGCTGGGCCATTGCCCCACGGTCATCCCGTCTCCGCTTGAGCAGTGGGTCTGAGGGGCCCGTCACCCCGGAGGTCCAGGAGGCCCCCAGACTCCCGCCCTCGCTGTCCGTCTTGCAGCAGACCGGTCTCCCCTCCCCCACACCTGGGGGTGCGGCGCCCGACGCCGCCGCTCTGTGCCCTCTCCTCTCAGGCTGGTGCTCGGTGCGGCACGGGCTGGCCGTCCTCTTCCACCTCAGTAACGTTCTGGTCAGCACCCAGCAGATGAACCTGAGCGTCACCATCCCCGCCATGGTCAACGTCTCCGCGCAGCCCGGCGCCCCCACGGGCAGGCCTCCCGCCCCCGCCCAGGGCGGCGGCAACGACTCGGCGCAGGCGCCGGAGGCGCTGGTGAGTGTGCCAGGCCGCCGCCCCTCCTTCCGCTCCCCTGGCTCCATCTGAGGGGTCTGCACCGGGCACCGCCGGCTCGAGGGGCCGCGTGACACACGCGCAGCCCACGCGGCCGCGCCGCCGCTGCCACGGCTGTGACCGCGGACTGGGCCGGGGCGGATCTGACATCCGTGGCCGGGAACCCTCCCGCGTGGTGACGGGGACCGCCCGGAGCGGTCTCGCGCACCTGTCCACCCCTCTCCTGCCCTGCGCGCGTTGTCACCTCGTCCCCACGGCGCCTCCCCCCCAGCATGGGCTTGGCCCTCGCGGGCTCGTTACACGCGAGTTGCTTGGTCGCTCCCGTGGCTGGGGAAGCCGTGCGAGGAGGGAAGGGACATGGCACGTGATTAGGTTTCCCTAATGACACGGTCGACTGGGGGAACGGGAGGGACGTGGACGAAAGCAGAGCGGCCTCTCAGGTCTCCCCGAGGACGAGCCGCGGGCCCTCTCTGTCCCCAGGCGCCCGTGTACGACTGGAGCCCCGAGGCCCAGGGGCTCCTCCTCAGCGCCCTCAACGTCGGCTCCTTCTTGGCCTCCATCCCCAGCGGCTTCGCCGTCGGGGTGTGCGGGTTCAAGTACCCGGTCGGCGTGGCCCTGCTCACCTCCTCCGTCCTGAACCTCTTCATCCCGCTGGCGGCCGAGGCCGGGGTGGCCTTGCTCTTTGCCCTTCGGACCATGCAAGGCATCGCCCAGGTAGCGGGGGCTCCGCGGCGCGAGTGGGACGCGGGGCCCGCGGGGCCGGGCAGAGCCCACGGTGGCCTTGTTCCTCAGGTCGTGGTGTCGGTGGGTCAGTACGTGGCCTGGGTGAAGTGGGCGCCCGCGCTGGAAAAGAACCAGCTCGTCGCCATCGCCGTGTCAGGTCAGCGACGCCCTGCGTGGCCCCCGGCGCCGCCCCCCGGCCGCGGCCGACGCTGCCGTGCTTGGCGCAGGTCGACTCGTCCTGCTGCCCGCGGTGGCCGGTCTGTCGGGCGTGCCGAGGCCCGAGCCCGCGACCCAGGGTGCCCTCCCGCCTTGTGTGCAGGCTTAATGCTGGGGACCGTGACCATCTTCCTCACCAGCGGCTTCCTCTGCCAGACCCTGGGGTGGCCTTCCGTCTTCTACATCTTCGGTGAGCTTGTGCTTCGCGAACCTCGGGACGTTGTTTTGGCCCTGGGATGCCCGGTTTCTGGGACTCGCGCCGTCTGTGGCGCACCAGAGCCCGACCCGTGTGGGGCGCTGCGTGACTACAGCTGGTCACGTGCCGACATAGTCGTGCCATGAACCCTACAAAGTGACACTCAGGTCTCAGCGGCCTGAGCGTGTAGCTGACACCCGCCCGAGCTTCAGACTGAGCCCGGAAGGCAGCCCGGAGGCACTTCTTCCACGGACAGCGTTGCCCTGGGAGACTGCGTGCAGAGGTGCTGACTGCGGCCTTCTAAGTGTCTCTCATTTTTGCTAAAGCCGGGAGACTGTGGGGAAGCGACCCAGTCTTGGTTAAAGTGCTGGTTTGGGTGGGGAACCAAGGGGCAGTGGTCGCAGGACAGGGCAGGCCACATGGGACTCGGGCGTGGACACAGGACCCAGAGACACACGGCGGGGAGTCTGCAGGGACACGTGGGCGTCCGGGCTGCCGCCGCCGGCGTGCCCGTCCCCAGCCCGGGCAGGGCTCTGGCCAGCTGCTTCTCAGCAGTTTGTGTTTCCTCGACCTTGACGCAGCCTCAGGAATCCCGTCTGCGAGCTGATGGCCCCGGTGGGCCCGTAAGTCCGATGGTGCTCTCCTTGCAGGGTAGGCCTCAGCGGCCTCGAAGCTGCTGTCACATGAGCCAGCGTGTTCCCCAGGGGGAAAAGGCGCGCGGCTCGACCGCGCCGGCGCGTCGCCCTTCGAGGGCCGTCCTGCGGGCGTCAGGGCCGCTGAGCGGAGCTGGCGGGGCAGCGAGGGGGGCCGGCTGCGCCTGCCGTCTGGGGGCACGTTCTGGGGGGGGCAGCGAGTGCCGTGCGCAGATGGAGCCCACGGAACGTCTGTGGGGTCCACGTCCGCATCCCGCGTCCTCCCTGGAGACAGTGCTCGCTCGCTCGTCTGTCCCCCCAACGTGATCTCAAGCTCCTTGACGGCGAGCTCGTGCCTTTGGCATCCTCAAAACGTGGCGACACGCCTGGCCTCTGGTGGCCGCTGTGTCTGTGAGGCAAACGCCCGAGCGGCAGGCCGGCGGGCGACGAGGACTCGCTGCGAGGTCCGGAGGGGAGCTGGAGAGGAGCCGTCCTCCCCTCCACGCCGGTGGCGCTGAGCTGTCGGAGAAACGTCCCCGGTGACGTTGAACGTCACGCCGCGTCTTCGCGTTCCCCGGGTGGCGGGGCCCGCACACCCTGCTGCTGACACCCCCACCTCCGTGCTGGACGCTGGGCGGGACGTGGACCGATGGACGGAGCTTGTGGAGCCTGATGGGCAGGGGGCGCGGACGGGTCCTCAACGCGGGGAGCACGAGGCGCAAACGCGTGGGACCCCAAACCGCCCCAGCCATCGGCAGGAGCAAGCGACACGGCCGGGGCCGAGGGCGGGCGGCAGGGCGAGCGAGGGTGCAGAGAGGCCGCCCTGCCCACCAGGGGGCTGAAGCCCGGTGCTGCCGGCTGCTCTTCCAGGTGGGGCCGGCTGCGCCTTCTCCTGCCTCTGGTTCCCTCTGGTCCACGACGACCCCGCGGACCACCCGTTCATCAGCGCCGGGGAGAGGGACCACATCGTGCGCTCGCGGGCTCAGCAGGTGCCGGGCCACTCCCCGCCGCGGCCGCTGTCGGGGGCGCGCCCCGAGGCGAGGCGGCCCTGCTGGAGGGGACGTGGCGTCTGCTCCCTTCCAGGACGCCGCTGCGGTCCGGGCTCTCCCCGTGAAGGCCATGAGCACGTCCCTGCCGCTCTGGAGCATTTTGGTGTTCCACTTCACTGTGTACTGGCTGATATACGTGGAGATCGCGTACACGCCCACCTACCTCAGCTCCGTGCTGCGACTCAGCCTCACGCACGTGAGTACGCGGAGGGCTCGGCCCGTCCCCGCCGCCCCGACGCGCGTCCCGCGCACGGTCGCCGGGCCGGGCCCTCCGTGCGGCCGCGCGGGCAGGCTCACTGTGTTCGGCCTCCTCCGGGTGCGGCCTCTGCTCGGGACCGTCGTGCGTTTCTAAGGGGCCCGCGGAACTTGGACGTTCTCACCACTCGACGTTTGCAGACAAGGGGCTCTCGGCAGTGGCCACCCTACAGCCCCAACGAAACGGACTCCGCCTCTGCGAAGCCCCGGGCAGGGGGAGCACGGACCACACGTGCCGAACGTGGGACGTGTTTCAGGTCACAAATTCCCAAACAGGGCTCTCACCCCCAGATCCACGGTGCTCTTCTTGAAAACCGTTTTGTTCAGTACGACGCGCGTGCCCACAGCTCTGACTGTGCCGGCGGGCTGGCGGGAGCCTTTCGAGGGTGGCGAGGGGTGGGGGGCAGCAGACTCAGACTGTCAGTGACAGTTCCTGGGGTCGCTGAGTCGCTGCCACCTTCTTGCCCTTTGTACTCAAAAGCGGTGTTCTCCTGCTGACACAGCAAGTCCGGTGCAAACACGCCCGCTGCCCGTGGCAGCTGACCTTGGCAGACGGCCTGCGATCAGAGTGCCCTGGGACAGGAGGCTGTGGGGCCCCTGGAGGGGGTGACGAAACCAGACCCCAGGCCAGGGGACCCGGGCGCGGGCGGCGCGGGCCGGAGGAAGCCAGCGCTGGGAGTGAGGGGGCCTGGTGTGGGGCCGGCTGGCTCCCCACCCCAGAGGACGGTGACTGAGAGGGGGAAAGGTCCAGTTGAGAGCAGACGACCCCAGCGTGGGAAGTCAGTCCTGACCGACTCCCATCGCGTCCCAGGGTCTTCTCAGAGTCACACCCCGTGACGGCTTTGCTGCGCGTCTGTCACGTGAACCGCTGGGACCCGCTGACAATTAAATCCTTTGCTTGGATTTTACGCAGCGACGGTCTCTTTCTGCTCGCGCTTTCTTTCACTCTAACGGCCGGAGTGACGATCATGGGGATCGACACTTTAAAAACCGCAGGGAAGAGCAGAGTGCACAAGCTTGCGCTCGTCCCCGTCGCCAGCTCCAAGGCGGTTTTATTTACGGAGAGAGAAGCGGTCGTCCTCCTTTCTTTCAAACTGACGTAGATGCACGCTTCTTCTCTCCTCAAATCGTGGGGGCCAGGTCCAGGAGCGTGGGGTTTGCGTTGAAAGTGACGGGCGTTGCAGGAACGCCGCGTGGAGACACGCGCCCAGGGGGCCAGCCGCGGCACGGCGGGGTGGCGGGCAGGCCCCTGACCGCGCCTCGTCCTCAGAGCGGGTTCCTGTCGGCCCTGCTGCTGGTCGCCTCCTTCACCAGCACCGTGCTTGGCGGTCTCCTGGCGGACTTCCTCGTCTCCCGAAAAGTCCTCAGACTCATCGCCATCAGGAAGCTGCTCACGGCCACAGGTGCGGGCGGGTGACCCGGGGCGGGCGTGGGAGCTCGGGGCGGCTCTCTGGTCACCGTCTGTCTTCCTGGCCCAGGTGTCCTCATCCCAGCTGCATGCTTCGTGTCTCTGCACTGGGCCAGGTCCAGCCTCGGCGTCACCATCGCCTTGCTGGTGCTGTCTTTTGTCACCAACAGCCTCTGCCTAATAGGAGCCCTCATCAACTTCTTGGACATCGCCCCTCGGTACGCGTCCCCCCCGCCCCGCACCTTGGCTCAGGTCCAAGGCCCTAAGCCTGTTGTGACGCGCATGGGTCACAATGTAAGTGACACGGGCAGCAGCCTCATCCGGTAACTCCTGGAGGGGACCGGGAGCTCGTCAGCCACTGTGAACCGAGTTTTCCCAGGTGAAGGACAAAGCAGCCGGTGGCCGCACTCGCAGCTCAGCGGGGGGCAGGGCACTCGCACAGTCTTTCTGTTGGGGCCACGGCGGATCCGCAGGGCTGGGTCTCGAAGGGGCTGAGGAAGCGCCCAGGGCCTGCTCAGGCGGGGCGCAGTGAAGAACAGGACGCGGGGCAGCAGGATGCGGGGCCTGGCACAGTGAGCGTCAGAGCTGACCTGGGCTTCCAAGCGCTGCCACCGGGGTCCTCGCAGCCAATGGGACTCACTCATCTTCAGATAACGAGCCACCAGGACACGTGTGGGGTGACTCGGTCTCAGAGGGGGCAGGGCAACGTCTCATCCTAGGGGGGGTCTCCTGTCCCCCAAAGCCAGGCTGCCGGGCCGACTGCACAGCAGCTGCGTGGACGTCGCGCGGGGGCGACGGTCCGCGCGCACGTCTTGGGGGACGATGTGGTCGTGTGGCCCCTGGAAGCCCCAGGCAGGCTGTGTCCCTGTGCCGGGTCTGGCCAGAGGTGGCGCAAGCGCAGGCGACCCCGGAGACCCGGCCGCGCCGCCCGTTCGCTCACCGCGCGCCTCGCCCCCGCGCAGGTACGCCGGCTTCCTCCGGGGCTTTCTGCTCCTCTTTTCCCAGGCGTCGGGAGCCATCTCGACCTCCGTCGCCGGCGTCCTCATCAGTCAGGTGAGGTCAAACGTTCCCGCGCGAACACGCGCCAGGGGAGGCCGGCCGCGGCCGCCGGGAGGGTCAGGCCCAGGGCGTCTCGGTCCCTCCTCCACGTGACTCAGCCTGACCCCACGCGGGGCGGCGCGGCCTGGGGAGGGACGCCGGACGCCGGGAGCTGGGCGCGCGGAGTCCTTGGCAGACGCGCGTCTCACTCGTCGTCGGCGATCGTGGCAGCGTGCACGGCGCCTCTGCGGAGCCCGCGTGGCCAGCCCCGCTCTGCCGGACACGAGGGGCCTCCCGGGACGCGAGGGGCTTCCCGAACCTGAGCCTCTCGAGGCCCAACCCTTGGCGGTCCCAGGCCCTCTGGAAAAGTCGGCCGCCCTGCACGGGGACCCCACGCGCTTATAGGACGGACGAAGGAGAGGCCAGCGGCGGGGCCCTGGGCGGGCAGCCCCCTGACGGCGTCAGCTTTGCCGTGTGCTGTGTCCCCACGGCCTCCCGTCGGGAGACGCGTCCCTGCTGTCGGAATGAACACGTCCCTCCGATGGCTTGAGCGTCCCCTCGGGGTCGTACTGCTGGCTTTACGTGAAGAAGGGAGCACAAGGCACCTGCGCGGCCATCGTTCGGTTTTCTGTGCTTTCCCGCCAGCAAGTCAGGGAAACGAGTGGACAGTAGCGAAGAGCGCGTCTTCCTCCTGCCATCAGGCCCCTTCTCTTTGCTAAAGCTGAGTTGGCTCCCTCGATCGGCAGTGGCTACCCCGTTGGCAACGGTGGTTAAAAGTGGAAATTGTCACGCCGACCTCGTGCCCCTTGTCACGCACTCATCCGCCCGTCCAGTCCGCAAGCACGTGCTGAGCAACGGGGGGAGCCGGGCACCCCACTGAGCGAACGATCAAAGCCCCCGTCCTTGCCAAGTGCACGGCATAGCAAAGAAACCGACGCAGAACCAGAGACCAGTGAAACACGTGGCAGGACAGGAGAGCGGCAGAGAGGGGGCCGGGACTTCGCTTTTAAGCAGGGTGACCGAGAAAGGACTCATCGAGAGCTAACGTTTCAGCAAGGACGGGTGGGGAGGGCACCGGTGGCTTCCTGGGGGAGGAAAGTCCCCGCAGAGGGAACAGCAGGTGCACGAGACGGCCCTGCGCGTCCCAGAGACGACCAGGAGTCCCGGACAGTCTGGAGCAGAGCGGGCTGGACGCAGCGGGACGTGGCCCCAGAGCCTTTCCGAACCGGGAGAGACGAGGACGGGGACACTCACTAACCTGTGGTTTCCCGCCAGCAGGATGCGGAGTTTGGCTGGAGGAACACCTTCTTGCTCTCGGCAGCTGTTAGCCTGGCGGGCCTGCTCTTCTACCTTGTCTTCGGCCAAGCCGAGGTCCAGGACTGGGCCCGCGAGGAGACGCCAACGCGCCTCTGAGCAGCTGACGGTGCCCCGGACCCCGACGCCTGGGCGCTCCGGCCCCTGGTGCTCGCCCCCGTGGACGTCCCCACTTCGAGCTCTCTTCGCGCGACCGACTGGCCCCCCCATGCGGCCTGGCTGGGTCGCCCGCGTCTTCTCAGAGGCCTGGGCTGCGGAATTCTAGAGGAGCTGCCTGGAGATTTTACGGGGAGGGGAGGCCGCTCACTGACCAGAAGCCCCTGGGAGCGCATCGCGTCTGCAGGTCCTCACCCGCCCTGCTGGGTCGTGACGTAATGGCATGTGGTTGGGCCCTGGCCCCAGCGTCTGGCACAGAGCCCCCGAGACCCTCGTCGCTTCCTGAGCGATGCTGTGAGGGCAGCATCTTTCGTTCCAACCCTTGGTCTTAGTGCCTGGTCCCTGACGTCAGAGCCTGGGAACCTCCGGGGTGGACGGCGGCTGGGGCCCCGCGGTGCTTGAGGGCGCGGGCTGGGTGCCGGAGGGGCCAGGGCGCGATTAGGGGGTTGGGACTTTTGGCCCCACTGTCCCGCCTTCTGGGAGGGAGGAGGGCTGGAGGCTGAGCTCTTCAGTCGGTCAAGCCTACGCAATAAAACTTCCATAGAAAAGCCCCTAAGTGATGGAGTTTGGGGAGCCCCTGGGTTGGTGGCCGTGTGGGGGCGTGAGGAGAGCAGCCCCCCGAAGGCAGGGACGCCCGCGTCTCCCCCCGCGCCCCTCGCCGTGTGCAGGCTGCTCGTGACACATTCGATAGAGAAATAAAACTCTGCCAGTTTCAGTGTTAAAAAACCCGTACAAACCTTGGGACACTGAGCCTCGTCTTCCTGCCACGTCGTCCGCACGGCATGGTCGCTGTGGTATGGGCTCCGTGGCGCCCGTTTGAAGGTGGTTAAGAGAGGAGAGCTCACAGGGACGTTTTTGTCAGGACGTTTAAGATGAAGACGGAGACTAGACTGACCCTGGTTGTCTCACCCAGATGCACCCAGATGCATCGCGCCTGATCCGAGGGTCAATTATTCCCCAATGAAAGAGGCTTTGAAGAGGAGGGCGCAGCTCGTAGTCCGACCAGTGCCAGCGCTGTCGCAAGACCCCGGAGGGGACGTCGACGGAAGAGCGGGACCCCCACACCTGAGGCGGCTCCAGCGCGGGCTGTCGGCGCCCCAGCTGGTTTCTGTGCAGAAGCTGACGCGCTGGGCCACCCAGGACAGCCAAGAGCCTCAAGAAGAAACGAAGCTGCAGGACTCCCTTTTCCCGAGGACTCGCGCTTTAAAGCCTTCTACAAAGCGGTGGCGACCCAGGCGGAGTGTCGCCAGCCCGAGGGTAGGTATGCAGAGCAGCGGGACGGAGTCAGGAGTCTAGACGGAAGCCGGCGTGGCTGTGGTCTGAGTTGTGACAAGGACACGAGGCCACGTCAGGAGCGCAAAGAGCAGCCGTTTTTAAACGAACGGTGCTGAGAGAGCTGGACAGTCGCATGCTAAAGAAGGAACTCGGACCTGTAGCCCGCCCCACGTCCAAGAATTAAAGTTAGGACGGACCCTGCGCTGTGGGATTGAAGCGGAGGGACAGGAGGAAGTCGTGGTGTCAATGGAAAGGTGAGCAGAGAGGTAGGTGGCAGGTCGATGAAGCGTGGACAGACACCGAGTCCCTGGTCTTGTCCACCCAAAGGGCCTGGGGCGGGGAGACCCCGGCCGCAGGCGTGAACACCCTCAGTGCTGAAGTCCTGGCTTCGAAGTATTTTTCTCAAAGAGTAAGAGGAGCCAGGGGCTCTCCGAGAGGTGGCCGACGGCAGGGGTCGGCTGGGAAAACACAGGATGCGCCTCAGGTGACACCTCCCAGTGCGCAGGCAAACCTCAAGGAAACACAAAGAGCCTCTTGCTGGCCAAATCTGAGAGAAGTTGAGCAACAAAGTAAATAATATAAACCAACGAATAAAATACGGCGCCAAGAGTCCGCAGTGAAATAAAGGAGGGAATGAACGAGCGGGTGAGGCGCAAAGGGCCTGCGTACGCAGCCCGAGTGCCTTCTCTGAGTTCAACGGGAAAAGGGGAAACGCTGCTGGGGAAGATTCGACAGACGCCACTGATTTAATCCTTCACCTTGAAAACGGGCCAGTTCGCGTAAGCGGCTGCGTCTCGTTTCGGGAGGCGGGCGACGCAGGTGACCCCCCGGACGCAGGCCTCAGGGCCCCAGCAGTCAGGCCTGTGGCCAGAGGCGCTTCTACCGGAAAACTGAGGTTCCTGACCGGAGCAGACGCATTTGCGGTTGTTTCCGAGCCCGGAGGTTTCCGGACGTCGGACTCGAGTCACCTTTGGCAGCTTGAAACGTCTGTGATGATGCCACCAGGTTCCGGGGGGCCCGGACCGCAGCGGTCACGGCGGTTCAATGAGCCGTCGCCGTGGCGTCTCTGGAGTTTGCATCGCGTCGTCCACTTGTTTGCAGGGTGCGGGAAACAAGGCGAGTCCAAACGAAAACGATGGGCGGAAATGGAGAACGTCACTCTGGGGGCCACGGCCAGAGATCGCGGGGAGCCAGAAGCCGTGAGATCCGGTTCAGCTTTGAATAACAAAACCTCAGAAACAGAGAGCGGAGCCAGAACGCAAAATCCACAAGGACGCGAAACAGGTTCCACTGAAACGCTTTATTTCCGTAGCCTCGTCGCCGTCTGTGCCAGTACGGCCATCGCAACACTCATCCGCTTACGAACCGTCAAGCGCGGGTCCACCTGGCCTGACTATCTGCAGGCGCGCAGCAAGCACAGCCACTGGTTGCAGAGCCTCTCCTAAGTCTGCTCTGCTGGGACTTTCCGTAAGAAATCTCTGACCGAACTCCTAAAGGCCAGGCCAAGCACTTCCCATCCAACTGCCTGCAAGGCCTGCGGACCGTTCATTTAACCAAAGTGAGCAAGATTTTGCAGGCAAATACAGAAAATTAAATAGTCGCGAGCGAAACCAATCAAAGACCGGAAAAACACAGGGAATTATCTTGGCAAAACATGAAATCCTTGCCGTGGGTCCCCCCCCGCCCCCCCCAGGAGATTGAAGTAAACAAAAGATACTTTAATATCATCTCTTCTTGGGAGCCGACCAATAGCCCGAGCAAAGTCTGTCTTTCTAGTAGATGAAGTCCAGCGCAGGAGCCCTTTTCCCGCGGGCGACGTGAATCTGGGGTCCGTTTCCTCGGCCGGGGTGCGTGGGGGTGGGCCGGGGGGCCTCCCCAGCAAGGCTGGGCGGGGTGCTGTGGCAGTGTCCCCTGCAGGGTGCACGGTCTCTGGGCTGGAGCTCCCGAGGTGGATGGTCACTCTTCGTCCAGAGCAATGATCATAAGATGAAAAAATCGAGATTAAATTTTCCCTTAAGGCATGCTCGTCAGAATCCCTTGGAAATCATAATGCAACATCCGCATGTTCATTAATAACTGTGTGGGCACCAACGGAAACTACTAGAAACAACAACAACAACAACGACAGCAACACACAACGCTCGTGTGACTTCTCCAGCATGGAGGCAGGGGAAGTGCCCGGGATCTGAACGAAGTGACGAGCTTGTTGCCGCGGCCGCAGCCAGCTCTGGGCCCTAGAAACAGAGGCTGCGGCACAGTCCCAGGCGCCGGTGTGCGCTTATCTGCAGGGTCAGCTGCGGAAACTCCTACAGGAAATTATTTGCGACGAGCGCCCGCGTGCTCCGACGCTGGCCGCGTCCCGCTCACTCACGCGACACCTGTTAGCTAAGACCGGGACACGTTCAGCTCCAGGTCCAGATTTCGCCATTTCCCATCAGCAGCCTCGAGCGCAAATGCGCCTCGGGGGACTCTGGAGAGCGCACGGCTACGGGCCCCCTCAGCGCTGGCAAGACCGAGCTAACCTCGTTTGCCAGCCGTCCCTCGGAGGGTTTCCTCCGGTAGACCTGCTGACCGGCGTTGTCAAATGTGAAAAAGCTACTCTGCAGCAGCCGGTGGCCGGGGAACTCGCTCTCTGCGTCTACTGTTCGCCTAGCTCCCCGGGCTTTGCGCTGCACACGGCACCCGGGACCCTTGGCTCCTAGGGTTTGGACAAGCGGGGACATTCTGCGTCTGTCAGTCCCCATTTACGCCGCAGCCGAAACCCTTCCACTAAGAGACCTTTCTCCCACGCGTTTCCCACCGCCAAGGTCTCGAGCGGAAAGGCGTGATCTCACGTTCTCGCCCGAACCTTGACCGCCCCTTGGTCTTCATCGTTCCCTTGAGGACCGTCCTGGGAAGAGTCACCTCGCAGGTGGCTGTGGCCAAACCCGTTAGCCGATCCGCACACCTGCGGGCACGACCCTTCCCCGCCCTCCCCCGAGGCGCCGCGGCCCCCGAGGCCAGGCCTGGCCGTCCCGCGGCCGCCTTACCGTCAGAGGCGCGTGTGCTGCGTCTCCTTCGCCCAGTCCTGGATTTCGGCCTTCGCGAATACCAGGTAGAGGACCAGGCTCGTCACGTTGATGGCTGCCATCAGGAAGAAGATTTTGAACCAGGACGATTCCGGGCCCTGAGGGGTGAGAGGACGGAGCGGTCACGAGCGCTCGGGCCCGCCGCTGGGTCTGCGGCATCCAGCGTCTAACGTCGCCGTGGGCTCGGCGCGGGGGACCCTACACGCGCGGGAAGAAACACCGAGGGAGCAGAGAGAGTCGCGTTTCACCCTACGCAGGGCAGCTCCATCGGTCTCTCTGCTTTTCGGCTATGTCCACGTGGCTCTGACTTTTCCTCGATGGAAATGATTTGATGGGCGTCGCGCCCAGGCCAGGAACGCTCGTGGCTCTTCACGTGGAGCAAGTGACGCAGCCGTGCGACGCGCGCCGCCGCCGCGCCAGCTCCTGGCCTCTCCTGCCCGTGCCCGCGGGGCTCGCCCTCTCTCGACTTCTCTGACGCTCCGGAGAAGGCTGTCCGTAGTTTTCAGCCTTTGTCGTCGTCTTTACTTAGAGATGGGCCCAAATTCCTCACTCTGACGTCGACGGAGGCTTCCGACGAGGGAGGATGAGAAACCTCGCCGACTCTTAGCCGTTCAGTCCGAAGCCTTAATTTCAGTGTGATATTTTTAAGGGTCGAAAGTTGGCCTCGGTCCTTCGGCGAATGCGCTGCTCCTTACGTTCTCAGTCCTGTCGCTCACAGCTCCTTGAAACCGAGGCCTATGAGTCTGCGGTCTTCACGCTTCTCACGCGGACGTGACGGCTGGTTCGGGCGCCCCGTGAGCGCTGACGAAATCACGTTCACTGAGGCTCGGTGCGTGAGGAAGCCCTCGAGTATGAGCTCGGGCCGAGCTTCTCCCGCGGAACGTTACTGGTGTCTACCGGGCGCCTGCGGCCGCTTAAAGCCCCGTTCCTGGTCGGTGTCTCCTCTCCCTGCGACGCCGAGTCTGAGACAGGCGGGTCCCCGCTGGGCTCGGACACTGAGAGCCCGGAGCCACGGTCTCTCTTAGCCTTTGGCAGTCGGCGGAGGTGTCAGCTCACTGGGCGGGGATGGGGTGCTGTGTGTCGGGGGCCACGCTCTGGCCCCCGGGGTGCTCCCTCCCTCTAACAGGCACGAGGGGTCCTGCCTTTCCCGGGTGCGAGGGGCAGCTGCGGGGGCCACCTGCTCACGGTGCCCCTCGGCCCTCGCGGGTCATCCGGGCAGACCGGCCCGCGCGTGCGTGCCCCCTGGCAGCTCCAGGCTCGTGCCAGCGTTTCAGAGCTGACTCTCCTTCCCGGTGGTTTTCGGGCCTCATGGCTCATCCCCCTCTCGTCTGTCCTAAGGGAAGCCATCGCTCGGCCAGGGTGGGCGAGAAACCCCTGTCTGGACGCCCCTTACCTGGTCAAGGATCATTCCCGCCATGGTGGAGGAGATTAGTCCTCCCGTCGCTCCAGCCAGAACTGTCACGCCTCTAAGGAAGCCGTAGTATCTACACGAGGAAAGAACAACCCGCAGAGGCAAAGTTACTTTCAGCCTCAGACCCCACTGGACTGAAGAAGACGTTTGAGAGAGATGACCATTGACTCCCCGAATTTCCCGCTCCTACTTCTCAGATTCCACTGAAACTTCAGAAGACGTCTGTGGTGACGACGACGTCCCAGTCAATGACATTAAGCTACTGAGAACCAAGGCCACCTGGGGGTTAGGAAATCCTAAATACAGCCGAGAGGTTCAGAAGGGGATGCACGTCGGTGGCAGGGGCTGCTGTAGGGAGACAACAAAATCGAAGGACAGTTCACCTGGTCCAGTCCCACTGTCCCCAAGTGCTGGCCCCAGGGGTCATCGCTCCCTGGGCACTTTAGCAATGGAACGCTTCGGGGGCTCGGTGGGAATGGGGCCACTTACGCCTTCGTGAGCCTTTCCCCCATAAAAATATGAAGAGTCACATTTTATGACTGTGGGCTTGTGTGAGGCGAGAGACTTTCCAATTTCGTCTATATTTTCAGGATTTTTGGCATGAAGTGGTTTGTCATATTTGGCTCCTTTATGATGGGCTAAGACTTGTCATGATGCACGATTTTCGTTGCTGATATTGATCATTTTTTCTTCATTTTTCTGGACTAATCATTTAATTCATTGTATTAATTTTCAAAGAACCAACTTCTGACATCGTTGCTTTTACGTATCGTTTTTTTTTTTTTTTGTCCTACTCTTGATCATTTCTTCTACTTTCTTTGGGTTTAATTTGCTGCTTTTTTCCTCGCTCCTTGAGGTAGAAACTTGGATTATTCATTTTTAGACTTGGCTTTCAACATATATGTTCAAAGCCATACATTGCTTTCTGGGCATAATTAAAAAAAATTATTTACTGAAACTAGTTTCAAGTTCACAGTACGTTGGTTAGTCACCTATAATGCTCATAGAACGATCCCCCGTTCGCTGCCTCCCTCCCCGGCCCTCCGCCCCGCCGGCTCACTGGTGCTGGCTGCATTCCCTCTTCCACCCACGCAGTTGTACCGACTGCACAGACGTCTCACCGATGTATGCAAACCTGAAACTAATTAAAAAAAGGAAAGACTCCCGAGGGCCATGACGGGCCCTCTGAGGCCACTTGGCCGCCACGAGATGGAGCAGTTCCCGTGCCCGGGGTGACAGTCACCAGGCCCCGTCTGGCGGGGGTCGGGGGGCCGTTGGGTGCCCGGACGCCGGCTCTGACACCGCTGTCCCTCCGCGGCAGCAGCCACGGCGCCGTGGTGAAGTGTAACAGTCGCCGAAGCAGACTTTCGATTCCGTTGATTTTACGCTTTGGACTTCGCAGAACCTGATCGAGATTCGGCTGCGTGAGCCACAGTTGCATCCCACGTGGAGGGAAATTCAAGGGCGCGCGCTCTGCCCACCCCTCAAAACGAATTAAGAGCAATTAAAACCCTTTCTGCGGTTCCCCCTTGTAGCCTGTCCAGGGGACGACGGTGCATCCCAGAGCATCTCCGGAGGCCCCTGTGCTCTTCTGCTCCTGCCCTCTCCCCCTCCCCGCAGGGAGGTGGCAGCCGCCGCGCCCCGGGGCTCCTCGCGCTCCGTCGTCTCCCACACAGTGCGCCACAGACTCACGCCTGCGTCCCCGCTTCCTCCTCCCAGACCCTGTCTCTCGGCCCCTCTGTCCTGCTCGAACGAACGTGAGTCCTCGGCCAGTTCTCCGTCCTAACCAAGACGGCTCTGGCCTCAGCGGACAGTTTGTAAATGCGGCCCCAGGGAGCTGCCCCTAGCCGGCGGAGGAGACGAGTCCCCGCCCCTGTTTTGTCCCCACCCCGGCAGTAAAACGACGACTTCGGCAACGTGAATGGACGTGGCGGAGGACGAACGAGGAGACCAAGCATTTCCCCAGTTGTCGGTGGGCCTTTCCATCGTCTCCGACTCTACAGAACGACCTGGGCGCTCTGAGCCCGCTGCAACGACCCGCTCAGGCAAGTCCTGGGCCAGCCAGGCCACTGCTGGCTCCGGCGTGCCCAGCCCGCTGCCGGGCGCTGGCAGTCGGCACCAGCGGGGGGGCGGCCGCAGCGGTCCGTCTGGGAGGCAGGTGGACCTGGGTACGGGCGCTGCGCCCGTTACTGGCCCGGCGCGCCGCGTGGCGGGGACGGCCTTTCGTCTCCTCGCCCACGCCGTCGGGAGGACGTCGTGTCCCACCGGGGCGTGACGGGCACACGGGAAGAGCCACGCACAACTTCTCCCGTCGGTCTCTGTGTACTTTCTCAACTCACCCGCCTTTCAAAGTGGAAACGGCTCGGCCAGTCCTGTGCATCCCACATCGAGGAACCCATTTACGTCTTTGCACAGGTCCCAGTGGTGGGAGCAGCTGCGGCCTTGTGAAGAGGGTCTCGGAGCCGAATAGCTCGGTGGGTGCGTGTGCTCTCGACTCGCCGTGCGTGGATCCGAGGGGCGAGATCCTCCGCAGAACCGTGACCGAGAGGGGCGCTCTCGGCCGAGCGGCCTGTCTGCCCCAGGGCCACGGCCTTCCACAGCTTCGGAGAATGCTGTTCGCATCGGCTCTAGGTTCTCCCCAGCAAGTCTGATGCGAACAGCGCCCCCTGGAGTTGTGCAAGCGGCACAGCTGTTGCCTTAGTCACACTTATTGCTAAAAAAAGGCACAATGTGGTAAAGAGAGCGCAAGCTGTGGTTTTTTTGTTGCTGTTTTGTTTGTTTTTCGCCCAGCATATCTGGATTAAAAGCCTGGGTGAGACCGCAGACCAGTGCGAGCTCCTAGGCCGACAGTCAAGCACCTGAGCCTCGGTTTCCCTAGTTATAAAGCAAACGCTGGCGCTGACGGCTGGGGTACGTGAACGCGCACCAGCGGGACGGCCAGCCCGACACGGCGCCAGAACTTGTGGCGAGCTGGCCGCGGCGGACATGCTCAAGCACCCTCGAGAGCTGGAGGGCGGGCGAGCCTCGGGGCCCCTACCTGGGGGCGATGTCCAGCGGGTTTAAAAGCATTCCGACGGAGCAGAAGCTCGTCGTCCCGCCGGCGAGGACCAGGAAGACCACGATGCTCTGCACGCTGGAGCCCGCGAAGGCCAGGCACACGCCGAAGACGGCGGGCAGGAGCAGCCCTGGGGAGGGCCCGGGCGGCCGGTCAGCTGCGGCCCGCGGGGGCGGCGTGGCCCGGGGCTGGCCCGCGCGCCCGGCTCACTCACCCAGCGTGGTGAAGAGCTTCCGCACCGTGATCATGCTGAGGACGTTCCTGCCCAGCAAGAAGTCCGCCACGTGCCCTGTCAGGAGGCCGAGGATCCAGGCGAACAAGCTGGGGAGGGCGGACAGCAGCCCGTTCTGAGGAGGGAAGGGAACCGTGAGACGGCGGGCGGGGCGGGGCGGGGCGGGGCTGCCGCCTGAGCCCGACATCCCTGCTGTGGCCCAGGCCCCTGGAGGGGAGGGGGAGACGGTTCTGAGTCAGAGGCAGCTGTCGCGGCCTGTCCGGTTTTCTGTTTTCAGTGCCGAAGGGCCTGGCGGGGCTGGATGGTCAGAGCGAAGCCACAGGGAGGGCGGGAGGCGCTGGCCTGGGGGACCATAGTGGCAACGGTGGACGCTGCTGCGTGCTCGCCTGGGCCAGCTCCTGCTGACCTTGCAGCAACTCCGCGGCCTCGTGGGCGACGAAGCTGAGTGGGGGAGGGCTCAGGTGGCCTCACCCGGATGCCCAGCCGGTGGCCGGACATTGCTGTGGACCCAGGGTCAAGCCTGGGCTCCGTGTCTCAGGGAGCTTTTATCCTGGTCATTGTGACATCAGACAGAGGGTTCCAGGCCACAGTGACTCTCCGAGTCGAGCCCGGCTCTGGGCACCTCATGGGCTGGCGGGGGCACAGGTGCAGGCGGGAGGCGGGGAGGGGGCCGGGCGGCGCTCACCTCCTGCACTGGAGTTTGGAGCTTGTCGCTGATGAACATGGGCGAGTAGACGAACATGATGCGGAGCGTCCAGGAGTAGGCGAAGCAGCAGAAGGAAATCACCCAGACGGGAAGGGACCGCAGAATGGGCCCGATGGGCGGCGAGTGGCCACTGGAGCTGACCTGGAAGGGAGCACACCGGTCGCCCACACGCGGGACGAAGGCGGTGGGCTCCCGGGGACGCGCCTCACCTGGCCCGCGAGGGAGGAGGCGATGAAGTCCCGCTCGGAGACGCTGATGCACGGGTGGGCCCCGGGGTCGTCGTAGAACAGAGCGAACCAGACGAGGCTCAGGACGCAGCCGCAGGCGCCTGTGGAGGGGGCCGCGTCAGCGCCAGGCGCTCTGCCCGCGCCGTGTCACCCCCCCGCCCAACATCGGCGTGGTGGCCCGGCCACCGCGCTGTCCTGGAACGCTGCGGCCGCTCTGCGCCCACCGCTGCCGCTGCTTCTCGCGGAATGGGCTCGCGGGGGTGGCGGCGAGCCCTGGGCCTGGCCCTGGCCCCGGCCCCCTACTCTCCTCTCGGCCCCTGGGCCTCCCTATGAGTCCCGCGGGGTCTCCACCGCTCTGCCCCGGGCACAGCACCGGCAGCCACACCGGGCACCCGAGCCTGCAGGCGTTTGCCACACTGACTGTTGCGTTTCTGAGGGCCTCTGTGTTAACGACCGTGTGGCGCTCCGGTCGGCCTTCCCGAAGCGAGCTCATTCATGTGCCGAATGCCGATTCGGTGCCCACTCTGTGCCGGGCATGACTCTCGGGCCTGGGGCACGGCGCTGGCCGACACGCACAGACAGCCCTGCCCGCCAGGACCGACTTTCTAGTAGGTGAGAAAGACAGAGAATGAAACGCAGGTAAGGGGAAGGTATCGAACGTCAGGCAGAGCCGTGGAGAGAGGCGAGGCGGCTGCCACTCGGGGCCGGGGGCGTGGGACACGGACAGTCCAGGCAGAGGGAGCAGGAGGTGCGAGGCCCTGGGCTACGAGGCCGGCGGGACCGGGGCGGGGGCGCAGGGACGGTGGAATGGGTGAGAGGTGACGGGATCAGACCGCGGGGAAGCCCGGAGCTGCCGCACGAGCTGGGATCTTAGCACACGCTCTGAACAACGGGAAAACGACGTTTCGACAATTGCGATTTCCACCTCGTTCTGTGACCTGTGCCCCCCAATCCCAGCCAGAACGCAGTGGGGAGACGTGCGCTCCTGACACTCACACGTGAAACGCGTATGTCCCTGCTCGTCCCTCTAGGTCCACTCTCCAGCCTCCCTCTGCCTTGGCCACAGAGGCCGCCCCGGGCGGCCATCGACAGGCCCAGGCCCTTTGCTTCCCTCAGGGATTTGCCGGAGCAGAGACGAGCCGGGCGTCCCCATCCCTGGTCGCCAGTCTCCAGCGGTGCCCCAGTCTGTGTGGCCTCTCAGGACACATCACGAGCTCCCCCAAGGCAGTCTCCCTCCTGTGGGGGCCCCTCTGGCCCGGGGATGGGACGTGCCTCCTCCTGTCGGCCCCACGGCTCGCTCCGGAGGCGAAGCCCTGTGGACGAGGCCCCCGTAAGCTTCCTTGCCTACGAGATGGCGGAGCGACTCCCGGCCACCGTCCCTGATCCACACGCGTCTGAAACCCGGGCACGAAGGTCAGAAGCGGCTCCGTGACCTGCTCGGAAGCCCCGACCCCACGCGCCTTCTAATTTCTTCCATCGCGTGAGAGTTTCGTGTGTCACTTCACAGACAGACGCCGCAGGTCACGCTCAGGGAGCCGAACGGCCGGTCCACCCCGCGGCCCCCGTCCCCGGCGCCACGCGGGGGGCGAGCGCGCAGAGCGGGGTCGCGGCTGCGGCGGCAGCGTGTGCGGCGCTGGGCGTGACGCTCGCTCGAGGCTCGGAGCCAGCGCCGACGTGTCCCTCCCCTCACGGGCTCGACTTCAACACGCTTCGCTTCCCCAAAGCGTCTCGATCTCGTTGTCATCGGCTCCTGAAATTCTGCCTCGCGACCGGGATCCAAGGACAGAGACTCACCGAAAATGTAGAAGGCCATGGGCCAGCCCAGCGACCGGCAGATGAACCCGGTGGCGAGCAGCGCGACGAAGGGTCCCAGCATGATCCCTAGGCGGAGGGCGCGGAGGACAGACACGCCCGGTTAGAGGGGGCCTCGCGGGGCCACGAGCAGCCCCCGGTGAGATGGACTCGTTCACCGTGACGCCGGCCGTCGGGAGACGAGGGCCACGCGCCGGCTTCCTCCCTCTTTTTCTGCTGTTTGGGACTGTCCCCCCCTTACGCACGGACCCCCCCAAAGCAGGGGTGCGGGAAGAGCCGTCTCTCGGGCCCTGCGCGTTCCTGGCACCCGGGAGGTGGCGTCCGTGCCCGGCCCGGGCCTCACCTGACGTGCTCATGGAGGTCAGTCGGCCTCGTTCCCGGGGAGGCGCCCACTTGACCCAGATCACGTGCTGGGCGGTCAGCACGGTCCCCTGCGGGACAGGGGACAGGGTGCTCGGTCCAGGGCTCTCTGCGCGGTCACGCCCCGCCCCGTGGCGCCCCGCACCCACCTGGCTGAGTCCCTGGAGGGCGCGGCAGGCGATGACGAAGGCCTCCCCCGCCGCGGCGGCCGGCGGGACCAGCAGGTTGAGCAGGGAGCCGAGCAGCAGCGAGCAGCCGACCATCTTCTTCGTGGACACGATGCCGGACAGGTAGCCGGCGGGCACTTGGGCGAGCACCAGGCCGTACTGGATGGAGCTCAGGATGATGCCCTGGGTCTTGAGGCTCCAGTTGTACTCGGGGTTCTGAGAGGAGAGGAGACGCCGTCACCCCGCCGGCTGGTGGCCTCGGGCTGGCCCTGCAGCTTTCCGGCTGGAGGTCTGCGCCCTTGACCCCGTCAGCCGCGGCTGGCCCCGCCCCCACTGCCGCTCTGGCCGCAGCCACCCCTTCCGCTCCCAGGCGTCCAGTGCCCGGTTTCTGCGTGTGGGGTCCACGCAGCGGGCGGCGTGTCTATCCGAGCGGGCCCGCCTAGCACGAGGCCCCCGGGTCCACACAGACTCGCTCCGTGCGGCTGGAGGCCGTGCCGCGCGCGTTCCTGGCGTTTCCTCCGTCGGCCACTGTCTGGGTGGCCCCGCATCTCGGCCGCGTGGGCGGCGCTGCCGTGGACGTGGGGCTGCACCCGCCGTTCTGAGTGCGCGACGTTGTCGTCTTTGGGTAAATTCCCAGGAGAGGGATTGCCGGGTCATGAGGAAGTCCCGGTTTTACTTTTCGGGGGGCCCCGCGCGGCTGTCCAGGGGCCTCAGCAGCCCTCCGGCAGTGCACGCGGGACCCCTCCCCACACCCGGCCGGGCCTGTGCAGGGGACGCCCCCCACACGCGTCACCTCTGTCCTCTCCCCCTTCTCTCCTTCACGCAGTGCCCCTTACTGCGCTGCCTGTGCTTTCCAGTCCCTCTTGTTTTCCTTTGTATTTATTTCCCCCCTAAAATGTGCTATTCCGGCTGATGGCAACTCTTCTCCGAGTTCCGTCCGTCTCCCTGTCTTCCCTTCACCTGCCGTCTGGGCATCTCCCGTCGGGCCACCTCTGCTGCCCGGTGGCGTCCCTTCCCTGGCTACACTGCTTCACTGGTTTTCAGGTTGATTTTGAAATTTCGGGTTACAGGCGAGACCCGCTTTGTGGGAAGGGTCTTCCAGGGAGTTTTCATGCTTTAGAAAAACCACATGCTTCGTTTCTTCGCCTTGTCATCTCGCACCTTTGTTCAGTGGCAAACCAGACTCCTTTCCTGTGGCTCGCAGGGGGCGGGGCTCGGTGACCCTGGATCGCGGCGGCGGCTGTGATGAGGGTAAACGTGCCGAGGACACGCCCCAGCCCCACGTGGCTCAGGCCACGTCGCAGGACCTGGAGCTCGGCCCCTGTGAGCAGCTGGTTTTCTAGAAGATGAGGTTCTCAGGATTTAACCCCGAATGGTGGGATAATACAAATATTGAAAGGTAGAATTTGCACGCCATTTTTTTTTATAATAAACTAGAGTTTAACAGATGTTTGAGGTATAACGGGCACAGTGAACTATTCAATCTCTGGCATAAAATACGTAAGTTGATGAACTTTTGGCTCCGGGCACACCTGTGGAGCCCTCACCATGATCGAGATGACGTACACGTGCTTCGCCTTGCTCCATCTGTGTCATCCCCCCACCCCAGTCACCTGCTGCCCATCACGGTGACCTGGTTTGCGCTTCCTACAAGTTTCCTATAAATAGAGCCACACGATACACACTGTTTTCCCTCTGGCCTCCTCCACTGGGCACAACTAGTTTATGTTTCATCCGACGTGTTCTGCATTTCAGCAGTTCATTCCTTTTCAGTGCCAAGTACTACTCCACGTTACGGACGCTCCGCTGTCTGCGCCGCTGTCTCCTGCCGACGGTCTTCGCATGGACACGCGCCTCATCCCTCCCGAGCGGAGACTGCGCCGTGGCGTACGTTGGTGTGTGTCACGCGAGCGCTGGTGCCATCCTGTGTTCTCTCCACGTAGGAGAACTCACCTGAAAGCCTTTTGCGAACACCGAGGCACGCGTCGGTCACAGGACTCGCTCCGGTCACTCCCGGCCGGGCGGAGCAAGACCTGAGCATTCTTCCTGCTTCTTATTGTCGCACCAATGACCAGAGCAGTCGGTCTGCACACGAACGAGTCACCGGATAGGACTGCAAACGCACGACCGCGGCCGACACGTCGGTTGTACCTTTGCGCTGTCCGGGAGGTCCTCGGCGGAGGCGTTGGGGGGGCCGCGGGGCTCCGTCCTGTTCACCATGGCCACAATGGTGAGGCTCAGACACACGTGCTGTGACAGCGTGATCACGTTGCAGACGTGCAGGAGGAGACACAGCCCGTAGCGCAGGGAACAAAAGCGCGGACCTGGCGGGGGAAGAGAAAGCGCCGATTGTCGACACGGCTGAGGTCGAAACGTACTTTGAACTGCAGGGAGGCCCACTCGGCGGTGTCATCAATTTGAAATTTAACTGGACTTTGCGGCCTCTGAGAAGTGACGACACAACAGGGAGATGGGCAGCTGACACGACGACCCCACCCTTCCTAAGATATAACCCGGCTAGAACGCCCCAGAGAAGTAGGCCAGGCCTGCACGTCTTCTGGGCCCGCGAGTGTTTTAAAGGGACCGTTTAAAAACACCCCGGGTAACTCTTGGAAGCGAGTTGCCTGAGCAGAAACAAAGACTCCCACTCAAGGGAACGGCCTTACCCCCCAGCTCATCTGGTCCGGCCGAGGAACCCGACGCACGCGGCGCGGGAAACCGCGCTCGCAGACCGCTCTGTGCCCGAGGACCTTCTGAGCTGGGGTGACCAGCGCCCCACGGGCATCCGGCCGAACCAACCCATCAGTGGGAGAAAGCGGGGAGTCCAGGGACAGACGCACAGGCGAATGCATTTCCGAACGAACGAACCGACGCAGCTCGGCGGAGGAAAGGGAAGCCTTTTGGGGCATGGCGATTGCCCAGGAGAAAGGAAAACCCGTGTCTACCAGAGAGACTAGAGAGTTCTGCCGAAAGGTCGTAGCCAACGTTTTTTTTCCCCCCAGAATAGCGGGCTGTTTGGGACGAGTCCACCCACTGAGGCATATGAACCCATTTCTCAGAAAGGAGGAGGAGGGAGACAGTGGCACTCCACAATCTGGGCGAATCTGGATGAATCCCAACAAAAAGCGCGTCTAAATAAGTCTCGAGGGAAAACGAAGCCACGCGGGGAGGTCTAGCCTGGTTGGGGCTGAGTAACAGACGTGACGCTGAACTCGAGGGCACCCCTAAATACGCCCCCCCGAAGGGAAGGGCACTCAGCGAGCGGGAAAACGAACCGAAGAACGAACCCAGGGAACACGAAGGAGGACGGTGTTAAGTGGGCGGCAGAAATCTAGGGGCTAGACAAGCGCGCCAAACCGTGCGCGTTTGTAAGTTTTCCCCTCTCATGTTTCACACATTCACATCTAAGTGTGAGCTTAGATGACGCGGACAACGGAAAGCGGTCAGCACTGATACGAGAGAAAGAGAAAATTCCACAGACCACTCACCGGCCTTCGCGGCAGTCGGCCGGTAGCGCTCCGTGGCCCACCCACCTTCCGGACAGAACCCTCTGCTCCTCCAGGCCGTGCGTGGGATGAACGTTTGTGTTCAGGGACCGTCGACGCGGTGACTCGGGCACACGTCCACCCCACTCACACCCACGGGCCTGTCTCCTCCTCCTCGAGACGCAGCAAACACGGCGCACCCATTCCCTCGTTTCCCTCCTAGGAGTGAGCCGACAGCTGCGAGCATCGCCCCGACCTGCGTGTGCGCGGCCGGGCACCACGACACTTCTATGTGGGGATCCCCTGAGGGACGATCGTGGCGGGGCTGGCGTTCTCACCCCCTTTCTGGAACACTTCTAAGTGCTTTGTCCATTTTTATGGGAAAAGCCTCTGGCCTGGACTCGCCGGTGTCATGTCAGGAAGAGCAAGCCTGCGTGAGGGGACACAAAATGACAGCTACCTTTCTTGGGAGGGAACTGGTCATCCGTCTGGCGGTCCCGGGACTTCTCTTCTCGCTGCATGGTCCGTCGTCCGCCCGCTGCAAGTGCAATGCACACCGCTGTCAGCACGGCCCGGGCAGGCGGGGCCCGACCCCAAGCCCCCATGGGACGTGCATCAGTCACACCAGTGCCCGCACGACTTCGTCGTGCGCTGCCTTCCACGTGCGACTTTCATGGTTTTTTTGTCACGGCTGGTGAAAAACGCACAGAAAACTCGAAACTACAAAAAACAAACAAAAAGACTCTGCCAACCCATAATTCTATACCCAGGGAAAGGCCCGTGGAAAGGGAAAGAGAGGCGAGGTCTTCGCCCGACCGACAAGACCTCGGGGCTTCAGTGCCAACGGGAGGCTCGAAAGGGGTTCCCGGCAGAAGGGGAGCACCCAGTCTGCGGAGTGTCTTTAAAGGAGCAGTTTGTCGCCCCCGTGGTCGTGCGTGGGGCACCTGGGGATGCCGTTTAACTCGGGCCACGGGCCACACACGCGCACGCCCCCGCACGCCGCAGCCTCGGCACACCGCTCCCGGTTCGCGGGCGCCGTCGGCGCGCACCACGCACCTCTCTCCTCGTCTCCCCACACGACAGCCCAGCCCACACTCATCCGGAAAAGCGAGTTCTGCTTTCCTTCCCCGGGTACCAGCTTCCCTGGATTGCCAGGAACCTCCGATCAGGCCTCTGACGTGGAGATCGGGCCCCTCATCACGTTTAACGAGCAGCACGGGAGAGTGACCCGATTCGGGGCAGAGAGGCCATCCCCCGTACAGACTTTTCCTTTCGACTTCAGAAAACTGAAGTTCTGGATTTACTAATTTTAGCCCCTAAACCCTTCACCAGAGCCTTTGACCTCATCATGCCGACGTTTACATTTAATTTTTAACTTCCCTTTCACTCCTGAATCCTCAGGGGAGGGGCGCGAGGCCTAAAATCCTCCATGGCCAGTAACGTCACGGCACCAGGCACAGGACGGCGGGGTCGCGTGGGAAGTGGCCTGGGACCAGCCGGTGGGAGAACGACACCAGAGCGACGCCTCGCACGCCGCGTCACGGTGGAGCCACGCGAGCGGCACTTCGTCCAGTCGGAGCCGCCGTCGATTTTAGTCGCATCACGTTCCGTCCCACTAACGTCGACTGATCAACGGATCCACAAATCAAACTCCGAAGCAGCACGGGGTCCCCAGCATGCTCCACCCAGGTGTCGCCCCAGCTTAGCTGGCGGCAGGACGACTCCCCGGCCCTTGGCCATCACCCTTGATCTCTTCCTTCCACACACCACGTCGTCCGTGAGGAACAAGCTCCCCCCCCCCCCCGCCCCAAGGCCACCGCCGGCTGCGGTCCGGTCCGCTGCCTCTTCCGCGCGCTTCTGGCCCGGGCTGCGTGACGGCCTCCAGCTGGCCCGCCTGCTCTGACCTCGGGCGGGAAGGCAGCTGGCGCCCCGTCCTCACCCCACACGTCAGGGCACCCCTCCCACCCAAAGCCCTCTACGTGCTTCACTTGTGCCCAGACACAAACTAAGGTCTCCGAGGAAACACAAACCGACCGAAACCGCAAATACAAAAATGGAAACCGACAAACGAAAAGCCCCGAGGTTTCTGTTGTGGCCCATGGAAACGCAATGCCCACAAGCTGCTGCGGAATTTTGAACTTCCCGGGCCCGACGCTGAGGAGGCCGGAATCCCAGCTGCACACGACCTCAAGGACGGTCGCCCGGATGCTGCAGACGAGAAGCGCCCACCCACCCTGCCTCTCCTCTCTGCCCCGCTCGGCGATGGGGCTCGCGAGCTCCCGCTCTCAGCGTTTAGTCCGCCTGAGAAACCCTGGGCTTGGAGGGCGGCGTGTGGACGCTGTCCACCGTGGCACCCACGGGGCCCTCCGAGCCCTTGCCGTGCACCCCCGGGAAGCGACTTACCGAGCCAGCGCTGGGGAGAGCGACTGCACTCTCAGCCGCCCCTGCTTCGCTCTGCCTTCGCCGCCTTCCGCCGGGCGCCAGGCGGCGGGCTGCCCTCTGCCACCGCGGCCCGAATGGCTAATCATTAATGAGCCCCTTTGGGGGCATCTGTCCTCGGAGGCGCCCGCGGCCAGCGGGAGGTTTGGCCCCGGCGCCCTCTGCAGCCCCTGCTGCTCCTCGGCGGGGTCGGCGTCTCCGCCCTTCTCGGCAGCTGCATCTCGTTCCCTGAAACCCCAGGTGCGGCCGCCGTCCCGCGGGCTCTTCCACCACACGGCGGACGGCCTGGTCCGGGCGGGTCCAGCGGGCGGGTCCAGCGGGCGCAGGGGGCGCATCACGCTGTGGAGGGAAACGGGGAAGCCTGGTGGGTCCCCAGAGGAAGGGCAGAGGTCAGGGTGGGGACGTGCCACGGGCTGAGCCCCAGGAGCGGGCCTGTGTGTGGGGGGTGACGAGCTTCCCTGCTGGTCCCGGCCGCCTCTGGGATCCCCTCCGCCGCCCGCCCGGGCCTCTGGCGCTCACGCCTGCGCTCGTTTCTGCTCCGCCTTGTCGTTAGTGACTCCGGTTCTGCGTCTAAAGGGTCAAACGAGAGAGAACATCACAATTCAGTGCAGCCGTCTCTTTCGTGCCCTTGGGTTTCCTTCATCCTTGCATTTTTGCGGTTTTCCCTTTGCAGTTTTGTTAGCTTTTCCACCTTCGAAGTGCACAGTCACGGCCAAACTCGAGCTTCGCCCTGCTGCGTCCCTCGTCGTCCTCCCACGAGCGACGAGAAACGCCGAAACGTCTCGCCCGGGTTCCGTGAGGGTCCTGCGCCTTCTCCTGCTTTCACCGTCAGCAGCTGAGTTCGTGGCACGCGTGTCTGCCGTCACGCACTGCGGACCGTTCCGGAACTCGCGACGTGACCTTGGGGTCCCTGCGGCGGAGGCCCAGCCGGTCGGCTTCCCCGCTCGGCTGTTGTCACCTTCAGCTCCACGCAGCTGGGGCACCCTCGCTGCTGTCCCTCTGCTCGTCCCCGTGTCGGGGGAGGCGAGGCCTCAGATCCCCTGCGATGGGGAAACTCGTGGCCAGCCCCCACCCCCGCACGCTCTGGGCTTGACCAGACCCCCCTGGGTGGGCGTTGGGCTCGCAGAACAGGAACCCTGGCTCTGCTCGTCGCGTGAAGCCCCGGCATGGCTCATGGCGGCTCTGGAGCTCGCCCTCGGCTTGGCGTGCTGACGCCTATGGGGACGCCTATGGGGACGTGCTGTGGGAGCGCGCCCGCCCCCCGCACCCACGAGCGGGACCTGGCAGGGCCTCACAGAGGTCACGGAGTCAGAGCAGTTTAGGCCTGAGGAATCCTCAGGGGCTCTCCTGCCAGATCTCGTCTGTGCCGTCCTCTCAGTCCTTCACGGGACTGTCATGGTGTTTTAAGAAAGCAGATTCGCCCCATGCGCACTTTGTGACGTAAGCACGGCGGACCTAAGTCCACGGTGCGGGGACAGGAGGGAAATGCCACCCTCCCGGGCGAAAGATCTTTCCGGAGCCATTTCTGGAGGACTCTGGACCCTGCGGCAAGTCATCAGCACCTGCAGAATTCAAGGCCACGTGAAGTGTTTCTCACCCGAACTGTTATCCAAGTCAGACGCTGGGGCTCGGTCTCAAATTTAATCTTTAACTTCACTTAAGGACGCTCACGACTAGTTTGCTCTCGAATTCTACCTGGTTTGACTCAGTAGAAAGAGACTCTAGGTGCGTCTGAACAAGCCGACGCCGCTTCATCTCCGATTCACGTCTAAACGCTGGAGTAGAGACTGGGGTAGCTCTTGACCTGACCCAGAATAGCCCCTTTTCCGAAGTCCCAGCTGTTCCTCCGGCAGCGCGTTGGTTTCCAGTCGCTTTGTTCTGGTGACGAGGCTGATGGGGGAGGCCGGAGCACGTGTCTCTCCTTCGAAATCACTGCGGTGACCCTTGGAGCCGCGGCCTCGGGGCTGCGAGCTGCGGCTGTTAATAATTAGCCGCGTGGCCAGTCAGCAGGACGGTGGCCCCCACTCCGGGCGACGTTTCCGGGGCACCGGCCACACTCTGCTTGCGGCCATAGGGGAGCCCGAGGATGCCCTACGTGTACTGCCCACATCGTGGCGCCGGCGAATCCCTTCGTCTTCAAGTTCAAGTCAGACACCTGTTTTTGCGTCTCCGTCTCGGTGGCCAACGCGTCCAGCTGGCCATTGGACTCGTCCTGGACACCCCCTCCGTCCCTCGCCTTCTTCCAAGCAGCGTGGTGTGTCTTTTGCTGTCCCCACGATGGGTTCGGCCATGGGTCCGGGGGCAAACAGTCCTCGCCTTTCCGCTGAGACGTGGCCCTCCTCCAGCGTGCTCAGTGCCGCTTATCTCAGCAGCTGCAGTCCCGGAATGCCCGGCCCCGACCGCAGCCGCTGGCACCGGCGACACAGCAGATGGGGCAGGAAGGAAGAGCAGCTGGGACGGATGTAAGTCTGAGGAGAAGACACGGAAGGAGACTGGGTGTGCCTGTGGGCGCAGGGGTCGCGGGCCTCGGGTGGTTAGTGAACGGAATTAAGGCGACGTTGGCCGTGGGAAGGGTCTCCCGCTGGCCCCCACGTGGACGCGTCCTCACCAGCACAGGCCCGTGATGCCGCTGTGCCGGGGTCGTGCCCAGACACCGTCGCCTCCTACCTGTGCCTCAGACAGGGTGTTGCACGGCGGTGACTTCTCTCTTACTTGGAGATCATCGAGAGGAGCAGGGAGAAATCACACAACCAGACGAAGCTGCTCCGCGTACCTCGCACACGAGAGGAAATCGGCAGCCGGTCACCGCCCGCCGCCGCCGTCGCCGCCGTCTTCACTAACGCCTCTGGTCACCGGCGTGAGCTCCGCGGCTTTTCTCCTCTGAAATCGTTTTCCTGTGGAGAAGTGTCTTCCCCCAGACCTCAGAGCCCAGGTCTCCGAGGCCGACTCGCTGTTTTCCGACCTCACGGGTTTCCGGAGAACCACCCTGGTCAGACACAACCAACAGCGACACAGACGCTGACGGTCCAGGTTCCAGCCCTTTCGCTAAAGCGAGTGCTGTGAGGTACACACTCTGCTTCCCGATTGTCCCAAGCAAAAGTTTTACTAACTGTCTCACTGATACGCATCGAGGATGACGCTTTTCGCCTCTCAAACGTTTCTTTCTCCTTCCTTGCTTCTCGAGCAGTCCCGGCGTGAGCAGCACACGTTTCGGGCTGCGTGTGCGCGTGCGCGCCGCCCGCCCAGGCTCAGGGTCACAGCCATCCTGGCCCGCGGGCGTGTCTCACCCCCTCTGCACAGAAACCAGCCTGAAGTTTCCGAAAATCCTCCCAGAGGGATTTTAAAAGTATGTTTCTCCTTAGCAGAAAGGGCAGCGTGCTACTTCTTTTTAAACAAAATAACACACGCGCCTCTTCTCCGGACCGTTCCTTCAGATCGAGTGGGAAGACAGGAGAACGTCACGGGGTGGGAGGGGAAGCGGGCGCGGCTCCGTGAGGGCGGAGTCTGGGCGGGCAGGGGGTGGCAGGAGCCGCGAATCCCTCCCCACGCGGGGACAGGGCGATGGCCCCGGAGCTGCCGAGCCAGCAGCAGCGACATGCGCAGTGGCCAGCCACGTACTGGGAAACACGTCAAAGGGCGGTGGACGGAAGGCCGGCCAGAGAAGGGGCCTTTCAGCAGCTCCCGGAGTGCCACCGTCCCCTCTGGGCACCGCGGGGGGCCGGGACGTGTGCCCACGGCCCGGCGGGGAGCCTGTCCCTCACACTGCGGCCGCCGAGCGCGAGCCTGCCTGTCGCCCCGTCTTCTCACGACGCCCGTCAGCTGCTCGGCCGGGGACACAGTGGTTTCGGGAGAGACGCGCGGGGACCGGGGGACCGTGGGCGCAGCGGGCGGCTCCGCCGTTTCGTGCCCCGTCGTGTTCCGAAAGCCGCTCCGTCCTCTCAGCCGTCACGTGGTCAAACGCCCGATGAGAACCCGCTGCGTCGTGATGAAGCCTGTCACCAGGGCAGGCTCGCGTTCAGGCCGCGCTCGCCTCGGCTGTCGCTGGGTCTGCGAGCTCGCTCAGCTGGCGCCCGGCCCCGCGTCGCACAGAGGCCAGCGGCGGTGTCGCTCGTGTCTTCCTCAGCATCTCGGCCTCGGTTTCCAGAAGGAAGCCTCGCACGTCCTCTAGGTTCCCGACCTGTCGGATCCCGGCAGGTGGCCAGACTCGCGATCCCGCCCACCAGGCTTTTCTGTCCCGTCGGGAGATGGGGGGACAGGTGCCAGGCGCCCGCTGGTTGTGGAGGGATGTGGCTGGCGCCGACGCTGGCCGTCGCCGCCACTGGTTTTATCACCCACCATCTCCTCGCCCGGGCTGGTCCCTGGGCCCGGAGCTCGCCCGCTGCTCCTCCTCGTCTAGCGGTCCTCGCTGGCTCTCGGACCTCAGTTCGGCTCCGACGTCACCTCCACAGTGAGGTCTGCCACGGCCGCCCCGTCTCCCCTCCCCCGTCTGTCAGACCCCCCCGTGCAAACTAACATTTCATCCCAAAGCCCCCTGGTCTCCCTCTGGGTCTCAGCGTCTGGCCCAAGCCACCTCGCCGTCCCTGAGCCCTCGGCCCTGCCTCCTCCTGGTCGCTGATCTCCCAGCGTTTGCCTCGATCAGTCAGCACCCGTGGTGCCCGCTGGACGCAACCCTAATCTAAATAATTGGAGCGTGGCCTATTTCGTGTTCGGCGTGTGTGTTTTAATAGCATTTAACCACATAAGTAAACACCCAAGTTTCACAACACGTAGAAACCACAACCACGTGAATTCTGCGACTGCGGCTTACGACTCTGTTCTGCGCGGAGCTCTGTCGCCTGCGGCTCCAGCACGTCTCCTCCATGTGCTGTGGACCTCACGAAGGTGCTTTCGGGGGTTATTTTCAGAGACTCTTATTCACCCATTACCTTCCAACAGAAAATGCAGAGGCCACAGGCACGGACGTTCGGGCCTGTCCAGCACTTGTCAAGCCCGGCCGTGCGTTAGGAAGCCCGGTGTGACCCCAGGCCGACTGGTCTGCCCTCGGGGGCAGGGCCCATGCCTCCGCGAGCCTCTCAGATGCCCCAGGAGAACCCAATGTCCGGCGGCAGCCGAGAGCCGTCGCGTCTACGACGAAGAAAGCGAAGAAGGCAGGACGATGAGCAAAAACGGTTGGAAGGGGAACGGTCGGGTCACCGTCCCGGTGGTGTCCTCAGAGGCGGGTGAGGGTCCGCTCTTTGGCCCAGTCCTGGATCTCCGCTTGTCCGAATGTGAGGTAAAACGCCAGGCCAAACATGTTGACGGCCGCAGAGAGGAAAAAGACATTCCTCCACCCGGACACGGAGTCCTGGAAGCAGAACACAGAATTACTGGTGTCTCCAGGCCCTTCTCTGGCGGCGCCTGAAGCTCCTCCTCCCCCCGTTCTGTGGGCCGCGACGCTGATCACAAAGAATGTGGGGGAACAGCGTGCGACAGCCACTTCAGCTGTGGGAGAAGGTCTGAGGAAACAGGATGAGTCTGCAATAGACGCTGGGCTCCGGGCTGGGGTGGGCTGTTCTCGGAACCAAAATAAACGGACCTAACTAGTGCTTTTCTGCGCATTTCGATGTTGACACTCGCGCAAACATCCTATACGCATCCGGGATCGTGCCCGCATGACACCGCTGGGAGCTCATCCCGTGTTCCTTTTGGTTTGTTTTGCTCTAGGCTGCTGACGTCTGTCACGGCAAGCGCGGGGACACCATGGCCACGCGATCCGGCCGCACGTGGCCTGCCCTCCTCGCCAAGTCCCCGCGAGTCAGAGTTCATCTCCACCCTCCGATCACGGCAGATTCCTCGTGATTCGGTCAGCAATCAGCCCGGAGGCCAGGTCACGGGACGGTGTGTGGCAGGTGAAATGGCCGTGCTTCGGGAGCTGGCTTCGTCGGTTCTGTGGCCGACTGCCCCCTGCCCAGCTTCGGTCTTCGTCTCTCGCCCGTCCTGACACGTGTCACGCCCTCTGGCCACAGCGAAGAGCTCGCTCTGTACCTCTGCCTGAGCTGCTCGTCCCCACCAAGCTCACCTCATTCACTGTCAGAATCCGGCTACGTCTCCCCGGGGAACCCCGACGGCCAGCGTCGGATTTAAGGCACCGGTGCTGCCGTCGGAGCCGCCGTCCTGGGGGTCCCCCGCCGGAAACAGCAGATGCCGCTCGCAGGCGGTCAAGGGGCGTCCCTACCTGGCTGATCAGGAACCCGGTGGCGGTGGCGGACATGATGCCGGCGACGAGCCCGAAGCCGCGGGAGACGCCCATGAGGAAGCTGGCGTACCTGCGGGCCGTGTTCAGGGAAGGCGTGACCCGGGGCTTTCCACGGCAGCCGCCTCGCGTGCAGGAGGCTGGCGCTCCAGCCGCCGCCCCGGGACGCTGCTGGGCTCAAGGGCAGAGCCCCTGTGGCCGACGCAGGCCTCCACCCACGTGCACACATCCCGGCAGCGCTGTCTGCCAGCCCCGGGTCACCCACCCTCAGCCAACGACGGGCAGCCGCCGTGCTCTGGGGCCCAGGTGCGGCGGGCAGTGTGTGGCATGGACAGGACGTCGGACAGCTGCCCAGCTTTAAGGCCCGGCTTTGCCTGGCACGACGCCAGGCCCCTTGTCGCCTCGGTCGGCTTCCCCGCTGGGGCCGGTGACGAGGGGGCCCACCCGGGGCGCGAGGGTGGGATGTGCGGGTTTCAGATGGGTCCTTCATGGAGGGTCCGGCACATGGCGAGGGCGTGCCCGCTGGTGGCCAACGTCACTGAGCACGTGTGGTGCCCCCGAGCGCATGGCCAGACCCCAGGGAGGCCGTCCCTGGGGAGAGTGCTCAGGCCATGGCCACACACGGACACCTCGAATCGCTCGTCGCTGTCCTGCCGCCAGGTACTGCGTGTTGCCCCCAGGAAGGAGTTGCGAGGAGACCGAGGCCTGGGGCAGGGCCACCGCGCCTAGCGGCCTTACCTGGGGGCCACGTCGAGGGTGTTGATGATGAACCCTGAGTCACACAGGTTGCTGGTCCCCGGAATAAGTATCAGCAGAGTCAGGGTCATCGCGTAACTGGGGGCCGCGAAGGGCAGGGCCACGGCACAGAGCGATGGCAGGAGGAGCCCTGGGCGGGGGACGCACCGTCAGGCCCCGTGGGACCACGTGGCGAGGGGAGCGGCTCAGGAGCGCGCGTGCCCTCGACCCTTACCGAGCGCCGAGAAGAGCTTCCGCACGGTGATCAGCCTGAGGAGCCTCCGCGACAGCAGGAAGTCCGCCAGCTGACCCCCAAGGACCGTGCAGCTCGCAGCGGCCACGAACGGCAGGGAGGACAGCACCCCACTCTGGAGGGCGGGGACATGGAGGCGGGGACGCGGTGAGGCGGGACCACAGCCCCGCGACCCTCCACCGCTCCGAGCCCCGTCTCTGCGGGAACGGACGCTGTTCAGGGAAGCCCCGGACCCCGCAGCACCTTAGCCCAGAGGCGGGTGGTGTCACCTGCTACGGGGGACGCCAGGGACCGGCCAGCGCGCAGCACAGAGCAGAGCCCAGCGCGCTGCAGCCGCTTTATGCAGCCGCTTTACCGCTCAGGGTGCCACCGGGGCAACCACTGCACCTCCCTGTCCCATCCCACAGTGTGCCCCTCAGGTCGTGGTCGCCGCGAGAGGGAGAGGTCGCAGGCAAAGCGGAGTGTGGCAGGCGGCCAAGAACCAACTCCCGCTGCGACGGCTACCGACTCTGTGACGCGCGGGAAGGGAACTCACGTCCCGCAGGTTGACGTGGAGCACGGAGCTGATGTAGGTCGGCAGGTAGGTGACCACGATGGTGCACAACCAGAAGTGGCTGAAAAACCCGCTGAAGATGGCCCAGAGCGGCAGGCACCTGACCATGGCCTTTATGGGGACAGACCGTCTGGGACAAGTGGGCTGCAAAGGAATACCTGGTCAGCAGGGTCACCGGATCGACGGAGAGCACCTGCTCCAGGCTCCCCCGCTCCTGCCCCTGCCCAACCCGCAGGGAGAAGGGACGCCCTGTACCTGCTGAGCCAGCGAGGACACGATGTGTTCCTTTTCCCTGGCACTTATGCACGGGTGACGCACGGGGTCATCGTAAATCACCGTGAACCACAGGACGCAGCAGCCGCAGCCGATGCTACCTGCAGGCCGGACCCACTTGGTCGGCAGGTGGACCCGTGAGCCGGGAGAGAGCCCCCGCCCCGAGGCGGCACACCCCGCAGGACCACAGCCGTTCACGTCTACCCCGCCCCGAGGACCCGAACCCTCCCCCTTCTTCATCTCGGTTTCTCGACAGCGTCCTTCTGACGGAAGCTCTCCAGACAGCAGCCCGGACGCGGCCTGCCACCGGTCCGCGTCAGAGTGTGACCGGAGGTAACGCGCGTGTGAGTGTGTCCCGCACGGCTGACACGTGTCCCCGGCACCCCGGCGGGTCCCGTGTTCCGTGTCGCTGGCAGCGAGCCCCTAATGCACACATTATTGTCTCGTTTCGCAAAGATCTGAGTAATGAGGACAGGAGAGGAGAGCAGGCGCACGTGCACGAAGCGACCTGCCACGACGTCAGCCCGTGGAGAAAAGTCCCCGACTCCCGTGCGAAGGACAGCGGCGTTCGCGGCCTAGCGACACGTCTGTCACGGTTTCCAGGAGAGACGTTTCCGGACACTACTCGACTTACAGTCACCAAACGACCCGGGAGGAGTGCATTAGTGACGAAGCCGGCCGAGCCAGGGCCCGGACCGAGCTCAGAGACGCCCTGGTATTAACCCCCGGACAGAGCGCGCCCTGCTGCTGACCTGGCATTTCGGACGGGCTAGTAGGGACCCTGCAGCGGACACTGGGGGTGGAAGGGTGAGGCCGCCCGACTCCTCGGGAGCTGTTGGCCTGAGAAGCCGCCTCTCGGGCTGGACAGAGAGAGCTGCCAACCCCCCACGCTCCGCGTCACGTTCCGTTTGCCGCTCGGGGCTGGCACCGGGGAAAGCGGGGGCTTGGGGGTCAGAGACAGAGGCTCACCGAAGATGTAGAAGATGAACGGCCAGCCCAGGGCCTGTGAGATCAGTCCCCCCACACAGAGGATGACGAAGGTCCCGAACGCTGCCCCTGGGGAGGAGAGGGAGGGAAACACTCGCGAAAACAGCCAAGCGCCCCCCAGGCATCGTCCGGGAGGCGAGGGGCACACACAGGACTGCTGGGCCACGAGGCTCTTCCTTCCCGCTCCCAGCTCTTCCCCAGGTGAGTGGCGGGAAGTGGCTGGAATCCACGACGCTGCACCCAAGACGGCCGTGGCTCCCTCACACCAACGGGACCCGAGACGTCGGTCACGCAGCCGCCTGTTCTCCTTGCGATCGGAGTCACCGCGTGGCGGGTGCAGCGGGAGGTTGGGGACAGGAAAGACTCCGAGTCGGTAAGAAACAGTCCCTGCCCTCGGGGGCGCGGTCCAGTTGGGGAGAACGTGGGAACAAAACTGTCACCGTGAGCACACACAGGCCCTGCTGTCTGAACGCATCTTATAAAGGGAGACCCACAGTGAGAAGAGCATTTTACCTGGGAACGCGCGCGCGCACCAGCTCCAGCAGCACACGGCTCCCTCCCCCAACAGGTTTCCAGGCTTGGTACTTAGCACCCTGCGTGACGCACGCCACAGTCTGTTCTGTTATTCTATCCTAATACTTTTCACTCACTTAATTGATCTTATGACCTCCGCTCCCCACACCATGGGTCCTGATTTGGGGAAAACAAAGGGATGTCCTGGATATAAATACGATAATGAAACTGCCATGTGCTCTGGAGTCCACACAGCGGGAACGAAAACCGCCGATAGTTTCGGAATCGCTTGCACGGGCCGAGCAGCGGGCTGGTCGGAATTTTGGGAAAAGAAGCTGGAGGCAGAGGACTCTCCAGGAAAATGAGCCAGCGGAGAGGGAGCCAGAAAGAAGCTGGGTGCGGGGTGTGTGTGGGGGGCGCAGCCCGCCCGCAGGAGGGGACCACGTGGCCGAGCACCCGCGCCTTTCTCCGCAGTCACAGGAGGACCCGCCGAAGATTGCCGAGCAGGTGAGCGAGAGGAGCTCTGGGGCGACAACTCTGCTAGGGGGAGACGCTCGGAGGAAACAGCTGGAGGCGGAGGGGACCGGCCGGGAGCAGGTGCACACGGAGGGGATGGTGACAGCGGCAGCGCCGGCAAGGCGGAGGGCAGCACGTCTGCAGGGCACGGCAACGTGGCTCCTGGGGCTCGGGGCCGTGGGGACCCGCAGTCTGTCCTTCAACTCGCACCTCAGGGCCACGGGCGGGCAAAGAGCGACGAAGAGTCCCCATGCTCCTGGTGGCCCCGTCCCGCGGTGACCGCCCACACGGGCCTCATTCCCGCCCCCGACGGCTGTCACGCGGGGCGTGCGCGTGACCTGGCGCCCACTGACCACACTGAAATGACCGCGACAAGCAGCACTGACCTCGGGGCCGGCGGCTCCGCTCAGGAGGCCGGAGCGCCCAGGGCACGGGGGCTCCTCCCGGGTCCGCCCCGCGTCCCGATGCCTCAGTCCCCACGCGTCCGCGTCCGCTGCGGGACCCACGCGCACAGCGGGCTCCATCTCCCTCGGGCCACGCAAACATGCGCCTCCCACACTTGCTACGTGACCCACCAGGTCACAACCCCAGGGGAGCGCGCCGACCGCACCCCAGACCCCCCGCAGGCGGAGGGGCAGAGGCGGCCAAGGCGGGGCGCGGGGCCGGCGCGCCCTACCTGAGCCCGCGATGCTGGTGAGCCTGCTCCGCTCCAGCGGGGGTGCCCACTTGGCCCAGAGGGTGAACTGCCCGGTCCACGCCATGCCCTGAAACGAAAGGGACGGACGCCTCGCTCTCCAGAACTCACGGGTGTTTCCCACGCGGGCGGGGAAGGTGTCTGGGTACCTGGGCCATGCCCTGGGCTGTCCGAATCACCACCACCAAAGTCACCCCAAGGTCGGCAGCCAGCGGTGTGAAGAGGGTGAGGAGGGAGGAGACCAGCAGACCGGCCCCCAGCACCCGCTTGGCCCCGACGACGCCGGCCAGGTACCCGCTGGGGATCAGCGTCAGGATGATGCCGTAGTTGATGGAGCTGAAGATGAGGCCCTGAGTCTCCGGGCTCCACGCGTACACCGAGGTCTGGAAAACGCAGAGAGAGGCCCGTCTTCGCAGAGTCTGCTTCAGGCCAGAGCGGCTCGGCCCGTGCGACCCTGCCCTAGAGGATCAAGTTCGCGTCTTCTCCATCATTTTCCCTAGTTCACGTGCTGCACCTTTTCCAAATAGACTCCCCGGAAGCACTCCTCTCAGAGGAAGAAGAAACCGAGGAAATGAAGAAGGAAAGAGATAAACACTGACGCGGCTGGGGGTCGGAAAGTCGTAAAGGAACGGAGACGCTGAGAGGCAGCCCATCTGCGAAGGGGCCTCCTTGAGCCCTGCTGCTGCCGTCATGGTGGGGGACGTGCTGGGTGACAGGCTGGCTCTCATTTCAAAGAATGAGGGGGACGCAGCCCAGCGGAGCTCTCCCTGAGGTCGGCCCCGCACGCCGTGGCCCGGCCATAGGTAAGGAAGGGCCCGTTCTTTCCTCCCGGGCAGCCCGCACGAGCGCGCCGCGGGGCGCCGTGGAGAGCCAAATCGCAGAACGGGACACGCTCTGTCCACCTCAGGTAGCTCAGTAATGCGAGGTACGGGGTTCGGACGAGGATGCAGGTTTCGGGGTGAAGGTGGGTAAAACAGGGTCTTGGAGCGGAGGGAAGGACGCTTCGGGGAGGCCCCGGGAGGCAGCCGCGCTGGGCTGTCCTGTGAAGAGTCACCACGGTTTGCACAGAGAAACCGGAGCCTTCACCCGGAGACGAAAACGGGAAACGCGGACTCGCAGCGCGAGGGACGACGCCAGCGGACCCGGCGGCGTGGCCTACTGGCCCCGGGGCCCTGGTGCAGACCCGAGTGTGTGTGGGGGGTTGGCAAGCACGAGGGAGTCACCGGGCAGTGGCTTCAAGCGCGGAAAGGCGGCAGCAGAGTCGCACGGGGACGCCCGCTCACCTGTCCACACGTTTTCACACTTTCCTACGCCCCCCCCCCACACTGTAACGGTCGTGACCGCAACAGAAGACGCTTGTATCACACAGGGCAGCCGCCCCCAAGGTGGACCATTCCCGGGATCTGCCCCGGGTTCCTCCCGTCCGGCTGGCGTCCCCTCCCGGCCAGGAGCCGCCCTCGGCACCCCCTCCGCGCCTACCCCCGGCCTGAGCTCCCGGGCGGGCCCGCCGGGGTCCACGTGTGCGTCCACTCCCGCCGAGGCGTTGGGCGCCGCTGGGGGCCGCGTGCCGTTCACCATGGCGACGATGGCGATGCTGAGCCCCACGCGCTGCGTTATCAGGGCGAGGTTGGAGAGGTGCATGACCAGGGCCAGGCCGCAGCGCAGCGAGCAGACGCCGGGACCTGCGGACAGGCGCCCAAGGGTGCAGTGAGCTGCCGCCAGGCCGCCTCCTGCCGCGCCCCCTGCCGCCGGGTCGCAAAGGGGACAGGTGCTGCAGTCCCGCGGCTCGTCTCCCCGCGGCTACGACGACTGCGCAGCCCTCCTCTGTCACATTCCTCAGTCGGCCTCGGGACTCCAATCTGGGAGCTGACGATCACGTACAAAGCAAATGCGGCCTCCTTTTTGGAGGCGTGGGACGCGGATGACAAATGTGGGATGACACTTGTGTCGCATTGCTCCGAAATAAAGGTAATGGGGTGGGTGGTGGCAGGGCCCATCACGAACCCCGAATGCCCGCACGAGTCCGTGGTGCCAGAAGCTCTGGGAGTTCACGAACCACGAACCGTGACGTGTAGGCTGAGAGAGCTGCCTCCGGACCAAGGGGCATGCCGCCCGGGCTGCGTAGGTCACATACCCGAGACACACGGCGTCGGCGGCATTTCAAAACTCCCAGGGTGACGGGCAGTATATCTGCCGTGTGTCGTAGGCAGTGACCTCACATTTTGTTTGGCTTTTAGAAAATACGGAGAACCCGTTCTCCTGAGTTTGTGGGTGACGTGGTGAGTTTGTGGGTGAGTTTGTGGGTGACGCCACAGAAGAAACGTGTTCCCCACGAAGTGGAAACAAGGGCCATTATTGAAAGGATTCTCGTGTGAATGATGCATTTGATATTTTTTCCTATTTGGAGAACTAAGGCTAAAGAGAAACAAAGATAAAACCTGTGAAGAGACAGAAAATACGGATGGAAGGAAGCATTTTAGCGGCCAGTTTGCTCAGGAACAGGATTGGTGTCCTGCAAGGGATGACGTCCATGTGACCGCAGGTTCCCTAGCTCAGGGGACGGAGCCGGTGACTCGGCGAGGAAGTCCCAGCAGGAATCCACGCACAAACTGGGGCTTTGTTTCCAATGACTTTTTCAGGACTCATCCCAGACCTCATGTCCCAGGATTTATTGCTCGTTTGGCTTCATTAATTTCTGGTGGGTGATCAGGGGGCCCCCTGAGGAAGAAGGGACAGCAACAAGCTGAGAGGCGGGAGCTGCTGCCGTGCTACCCCGCGGGTCTCTGCCAGGGTGACCTGAGAAGGACCTGCGGGAGAGGGAGCAGGAGGGGAAGGGACCCTGGGCATCAGCGGCCACGCGAGGGGCCTTACCTCCCCTGGCAGGCGGCTTCTCATCCATTTGGCTCCTCTGAGAAGTGGCATCACACCGGGCAGGGCAGTCCCCCTCTGCCATGAATCTCGGTCACCACACCAGGCTTCGACCTACGGGAAGACCAGCGATCAGCACGTGGCACGCGAGTCCTTCCCCCTTGCCGCCCGTCTATCGGCAGCAGGAAACCTTTGGATCCGACAGCCACGGGGCTTACGCTTTGCGGAGCCCGACTTCATGGCCATGCTTCTGGAGGACTGGATTTTTATGAAAAGTTGGGCTGTAGGTAGCAGCCGTGTCATTTAGCTTCTCTGTCCGTCCATTCCCTTTCCTGTCCTGCGAGCACAGGTCGCCTTTCTGAGCGGCGCTGCCGAGTCCCAGGAGAGAAGTAGAAACCACAGAGAAGCTGCAAGGTGAGACCTGCTGGCTTTGGTCGCTCGACACGAGTCCCAGAGACACCCAGAGCAGCCTTTCCTTCATTTTGTCCTTCTGCACAGTGGGGACCAGGTGCCGTGATGTCATCTTTGGACACGAGGATGACATTGTGAAAAGCCTTAAAGGGTTAAGATGTTTGTTCTTGGCTTTGCTACACACAATTTGGACACTTTATAGGGCTGGAAAGGCCTTGGATTACCTGTAAGGTCATACCAAGTGGGGGTTTCTTCTGTAATTACGAATAAAGGCAGCAATTTGAACAGGTAAAGGGAATCGTGACCCTCAAAGGGACATGTGTGATCTGACGTTCGTGCACCCATCGTGCTCTCTCGGGGGATGCTTCCACTTACTGCGCTTAGGAATAATCCTCATCGGAGAATACTGCATTCTGCAGCCATTTCTAAACGGGCGGACCCAAGCGAGGCATCACGCTCGCGTTCCATCCCTCAGAGCTTTGCTTTCTTTCTGCACAATTTCACGAGGCTTCCCCGCATCGTGAGGGGTGTCCCTGATCCACGGCCTTAGGATGGAAGACATGAGGCCCAGGTGGAGAATTTTGCCCCAACATGTCCTTTAGCGCAGCATGAGACGGGACGCAGGGTCACCTAGCAACGAGGATTCGGTGAGAGGGTTTTAACAGGCTCCCAGGGCTGGTCTTCCTCGACGAACCTTCTCCACGTGCTGAGCAACGTGCAGGAGATGCTTGCGCCCTGTGCCTCTGGTGACACACGACCCCCCCCGCCCCGGGGGAGAGACAGACTCAGGCAGGTGCCAGCGGGGCTGCTTCTGGCTTACAAGAGATGGCATTGCCCATGACGTTCTGGGCCCAGTTGCTAATGAGAGAAGCTCGGCGCCTGGCCTGCTGGCTTTGGCTGTGCCCTTGCGAGGACCTGGGTGACCCTGGAGGTCAGTCGGGCACTCGGCACTCGGATCCAGCTGAAGCAAAGTGGGTTGGACGCCTGGCTGACCCTTGCGATGTCCCTCGTTTTGCAAGGTCCAAAAATGTGGCTGTCGCTGTGCGTGCGGCTGCAAGGACTCAGCCCACTTCAGGGGCTCCCACCAGCTTCCCCGAGAAGTCTCATGAACAGCGGACTCTGCGGCGGGGAGAGACTCAGAGCCCTGGCCCTGTCGCTCGTCTGACTGGGGAGAAGACTCGGGCGCGGAAAGTTCGAAGAACCGCCTCGGGCCGCAGAGGTGGCTCGGCCAGCGCCAGGCCACCCGTGCCCGGACGCTCCTTCCTGTCCGCCAGGCTGGCGTCCGCTTTGCGTTCGCACCTTAAGCACAAGCATGTTTTAAGCACAAGCAGGCAGCTTCACTTTGTGGTGTTCTAGACAGAAATTTATGATTTTAAATTAAGGGTTGATGATCTATTCCAGAAGGAAATTTGACAGTGAAAATGCTTTCATGTTGAGCTCGGAATAAAGAAACCAACCAACCAACCACTGCTCCTTCTTGCCTTTTTTGTTACGGAAACCAGACCCCACAGCTGTCAGGTTAGCCGCCCTGCTCATTCCGTCTGTTGCCATCCCCACCTCAGCTTTTATGGTTCCAAACGTTTCTGTGAATCCTGTCTCGACAGCTAACTTCGGTTGTCATTTCCTTTGTGTGAGACAGCTACGGAAAGCAGGCTTTCTGTGACGCAGCAAAGGGAACTATTTTTCCGAAACAATCACAGAGGCGTGTGCCATCAGGGAGGCTGAGCGTTGGCAGAACCGGCACCCTCTCAGAGGACTGACTCAGCCCAACAGAGAGCGTCATCACGGGCCTTGCCATTCAGGAGTAAAACACAATGGTCTTGGTGGCAGAGCCCCAAGGCTGCACAGAAAAGTGGAATTGAAATTAAGTTAGAAAAAGTCCACATTTTAAAAATAACGTTGACACAGTGGAGAGTTGTATTTGAAGAAATGAGTGATGCAGGCGACGTGGTACATGCAGAAGCGGAAGGGCAGTCTCACCCCCATTCTGCGTGGCCACAGACGCACTCTTGCTGCGACGGCGTCTATGTTGTTCCCAGGTTCCCACGACTTGCAGCCTGTCTTGCATCACCTCTGCTAGCTGAGTCTCCTCGTTTACTCAGGGCCAACGTCACACACGATCGAAGAGCCTGGGCCAGCGGGTCAAGGGCGCGTGGGGATTGAGTTCTCCGCCACTGACGGCACGAGCAGTGCAGAAGAGGTCTCACAGGCTCTCCAAGCGTCAGTGGTTCCTCAGGAAAAGCTGGGATCGTGTCACCTCATGGGACCAGAGTGAGTGGAAACCGAGGTACGAGGTGTGGCTTCTCAGCGCAAGTGCGGCACGTTGTGAACTCTGATGGATCCCGACAGCGGCAGTACCGCGGACGGTCGCGGGGCTGTCCCTGCGCCTTCTCTGATTACTAAGCACAGGCTCACAGCAGATAAAATGCGTTTCCATGGAAATGCTTTTGATCGATCGTTAACTTGGTTTTAAACCTTTCCTTTTCAGTGGGTCCGTCTGGCTTGGGTACGAACACCAGAAACGAGCCAGCTGTCATTTTTCCATCTTGGTAAATCTGTGGCCCCTCTCCCACCCGCCATCTTTCCGAAAGGCTGCCAAGTCGGAGAAAAAGTCAGTTGTTCCCGCAGATCATCTCTGTCAGGCTGCCAAGTCATTTTGGGGGTTTAGTCATGGGGATTAAAAAAAGAAATCGCGCTGAGCACCAATAGTGGGCAACCCTGGAAGGCAGAGGTGTGCCATGGGGACCTCCAGCCCGGCCCAGCGAGAAGGAGGCAGGAGGGCGTATACACAGGCGACAACCCGGCAGCCCGAACGCCTCCCTCCGGCCCCAACCCCGTCCCCGTCTTTCCTGTGTCTTCCCACTGAGCCCGACCGGCACCTGGGCTCACAGACCAGGTGGTGTCACTCAAGAGCACATTTCCCACCCTCGGTCTCACTCACAACTTCGTTCACGTTCTCCGTTGCTTGAGGGACAATTTCAAATACCCATGGAAGTCCGAAAAGCTCCAGTCGCCAGACCCAAACCGTGTTAGTTCCGATCCGGTATTTTCCCCATGGCCCAAGCCTGTCCCGTCCGAAGGGTGTCACGGGGATACTCACGGAATCCCGGGAGCGGTGACCACCGGCCGTGTCCGCGGGCACGGGCGGCCTCTCAGGCCTCGCTGCGGGTCCGGTCGGACGATCCCCTTTCCCGGAAGCGTCTTCTCGCTTTGGAGCCGGAAACCATGCCCAGATGGAAGCCCTTAGGCTGTCAGTTCTCCCTCGGGTGTGCCGCGAGCCCTTCCCGCCATCGACGGCCCTCTGACTGATCCGTAGTTATCGTCCGACCCGGAGGGAGTGAAGCCCCCACCCCCACCATCAAACCCGTCCGTGTCCAGCGCTAGACTAGAGGCTGCCGTGACGCTGGCTCGTCCCTTCTCCGCTTTCCACCAGCCCTGCGGGTTCACGGGACAAACGACGAGCCACGTGGCAGGCAGGCAGCAGCATTGACCCAATATTCTCAGCGCCAAGAGTCCGCGTCTGGCTTCGCTGCTTAATTTTTAACTCAATGTCCAGGTTCTCACCAATAGAGCAGCATCTCCCGACGGCTGCGTGCTCTCGCGCTCGGAGCTGTGCGCACAGCCAAAGAGGTCAGCAGGGCTCGCAGCTCCCGGGGGCGGCGGGGAGATAAACGAGCTGCATCTGGGAACGGGAGGAGGCCTGCGAGGCAGAGAGGCCTCCCCGCGAGGGCTCGGGTACGGCAGGTGGGCTTTTGGAGCCCACGGCCTCGTACACGGGAGCCGGCCACTGTGACATCGTCCCGTGGAGGTCCCCGTACCCTTCCTTCCTAACCCAGTGCCTGCTTCATTCCTGACTCCTGAACTTGTGTCCTGTTTGCGATTCTTAAATTTGGGGCTCCGGTGGCTCCTGGGTCTTCCCAGTTTGACTCTCAACCCTCACACAGGGGCAGGGGCCTGCCCTCTGGTGCTGTCACCCCGAAACCGCCTGAGCCGAGTTTTCCTGCGCTGCTGAGTCTCCTCATGGTCCCCCGAAGCGCGCTGGAGCCGTCGCCTTAGCGTAGCTTCTGGGTTTCCCAGGCGCTGAGCTTCCTGGGAGACCTCGGACAGTGTCCCATCTCAGAAGCCTCAGCTCGATCCCCTGTGCCGAATGCCCTCACCGGAAGGCTTCGGCGCCAGGCCGTGGACGTCCTGGGCGGTGCTGACCGGCCCACGCAGCAACTGTTCTGTCCTCCTCTACTTGGAAATTCTCATCATTAATTCACTGTAAGTCATCACGTGCCTGATCAGCTGACGGCAATAGGCAAACAGAGGACAGCTGAGGACTTGCTTTCCCAACTGCCCAGAAGTTGGTGTGACACTTTCTAATTTGCGCAAAGACACAGCATGACCTGGCAGCAGCCCAGGTAGGCAAAGCAGCCGAGAGCGGATCCCAAACAGGACAGAATGTGATGAGGAAAGAGCGGTCCCCTGGCCCCGTGTCATGGGTCAGCCTCTGTCGGCGTCCTTCAAGCTGTTTATTCTGTTCAGACAGGGCGATCCAACCCTTGGGTATTGCAAGCTTCCCGAGTGGGTCTTGCATGTTTCGAGAATCGCTATGTCCACAGCTCTTGGCGCGGTATCGGCCCGCAGTGTGTGTTCTGTCAACACTCGTCCACTGAATGGACAGATTTCTTGAGACACACTGGCCATTAAGAATCAAGGTTTCCGTCGCTGGTCCAAGCCCTTCACATCACAAAGCCGTGTTCAATCAACGCAGTGAGCTTGGCACTTAAAGAACACGTGTCTGTGACCAATTTATAACTATTAAAGGGAACATAGCAGAAAAGAGCAGACACCCTTTTGAAAATCAGGTTTCTCGGGCCTGGAGTTCCCAGCTATGTGCAGTCAGAGCGGGTCCCTGCCACACTGTGTGTGTGTGTGTGTGTGTGTGTGTGTGTGTGTGTGTGTGTGTGAGAGAGAGAGAATTTGCTCTGTTTCAGACATGGTGCTAGCTTTTGAGAACAGCATTTTATTTAAGGCCCAACCCATGACCCCACAGAGTTCAGAGTCCACTGGGTGAGGTGCTACCAAGGACAGACAGCCAGACAGAAAAGTGGTCAAAACAAACAAACAGTGCAGACCCATGGACGCTGCGCGCAGAACAAACAAGGACCCCAGCTGACCCGGGGCTTCAGGGAAGGCTTTCCATAGGAGGCTGGGGGGTGTTGAACGGGTCAATAACATTGGGAAGAACCTTCCAGAAGAAGCCAAGCCATCGAGTCGTGGAAAATCAGGGTTGTTCAACACAACTGGAGATTAAAGTGTAAAGGCGTGAAGAAAATTTGGTGAACCGACTAGAAACATGATAAACATTTTTTTTTTTAATTACTTGCTTTTCTCAATAGTAGAAATAATTAGCCAGGAACAGAAATAGCAAGAAGGTTTTATTGTTCTCTAGCAACGAAAACCATACAATTTTTAGAATTTATTTGAACAAGGGAAGTATGACTCGAAGGAAACATACAATAAGACTTATTACAGGCCATACAATAAGACCCAACTAAATAGAGCTATATGCTGCTCTCCTGGGTGGGAGAACTTAGCATCATAAAACTATCGGCCCTCTCTGAAATATTCAACACGTTCAGTGACAATCCAATTAGAAGAAGGGAGAAGAGAAGGGGAGATTGGAAATCTCCCATGAAGGGGCGATTAACCGAACACATCGCAATATATCCTCATCCCGGGAAATCGAGCAACAGTTTAAAAGAATGAATCCCATCTGTGCCATGTGACCTGGATGCTTCTGTACAATATCATATAATTTTAAACGGGTAGAGCAGATGCCGAGTACCCAGAAAGGGGTCCATTTTTATTCTTAAACTTTACCTAAGAAAAGCCTCTACGTGTGTGTCTTTGTCTGAGAGTCTATGAGCCAGAGCTGGCTGTTAACGTCGGTTATTGGCTTTGGGTAACTAGCAAGGTGGTGAAAAAAAGGAACAAAAGATAAAACTAAACAAAAAGGTAACTGCAAAACAACGCTTATAACCCATCAGGTAGGATTACGTGTGTGCGCGTGTGTGGATGGGCATCGGTGCACGTCTGTCTACGTGCGCCTGCGTAGACACGCACCTGCGGTGAGACCAGGGGCTGCATGACGGTTTCGGGGAGCCTTCCCCCTGGCAATAAAGCCCTCCGGTGGCAAAGACCGGAGGAGCCTGGGCAGAATGCTAGACCATAAAGGTCGTGATTGAGAAGCGTAGGGGCGCTCATCGTGAGTTCCAGGGCGACTTTCCCGGCAGGGGACAGGGAAGGAAAAGTGAGGCCGGGGACACTGCTACGAGAGTGACAGAGGGTGCCTTCTTCATAATCGCGCACAAGGAGTAATAGAAGCTGAATGCAAGCGAGGGGGAAACGGCCACAAGATGAGGAATGAAGTGTTGCTGGTGTGGAAAAGTGACTGCTCCGGAGCGTACCTCTGTTCCCTCCCAGCTCTGCCTCCCCTCCCTGCAGCAGACCTCCGTCCCCCATTACTTCACCCCTGTGTCCTTTTCCCATATTTCCAACTCCTGTGTCTAATGACCTTTCTGAACCGTAAATAAACCTCTGCCTTTTCTGCAGCGATACCCAGATGGTTGGACATGGCTGATGAATACAACTGAACTTTTCGCCCAGTGTTATTGAACCAGAGGAAGTTACCGGAAGAGCATATTCAAATGGCCAGTTAACTGAAAGAATGTGCTAGTGCCCATGGTCGTGCCAATCAAAGCGACAATGCGAAGTAATTTTACACGCTTTAGGCTGCCAGAAATTAATAAGGCCACAACCTTGGTGGCTGGAGTGGAAGAAGAGCATTCTTCAGGCTATGTCAGCACCCACCGAAGTGGAAAATACGCTCTAATGTCCCAGCTCTGGCGTTGGACCAGTCAGCAGTGACAGCTGGAAACCGCGTCAGTGCTTACCCATGAGAAATGGGTGAATGTGTTATGCTGCTCTACGTGAAGGACATTTTAAAAAGACGATTTGACTTGAAAGGACTTTCATGAGGGTTTGTCAAGAGAAAAGGCTACAGGCAGAGCAGCGCATATAACAGCACCATTTTGCTCTTAATCAGAACAACCCTAACGGAAAAACAAAACACTCACGCACACCTGCGGGGAGGTGCATGGAAGGGGAATTCAGAGGGCAGGGACAGTACCTCTCGGTCTGGGGAGAGGGAGTGGGGATGCGAAGTGCCCTAAAGGCACGTGCGCCAAGGAGGGAGCCACACAGAACAATGGGAAAAAGGCCATTAAAAAAATTAGAGCAATCGACTATTAAACAATCTATGTGAACATACGTAAAGATAAAGATTTACAACTAATTCAGTGCATTAAGTAAATGTTGCAATCTGGCTCACACCTTTCCCCCCCGGGGTATGAGAAACGGCGTTCTGAAACTCTGAATCCCAGAACTAAGATCTCCTCAGCTTAAAGGGACACTTCTGAGTGTCCCCAGCTATCTAATGTGGAGTAGTGCTGCCAGGGTTGCCAATGCTGCAGTCGACAAAATACAATCTTGTGGGCAGAGTAGGGATCTCAAATACCACCCCATCCAAGCACTTGTTTCCATGAACAGACACGGGGCAAGAATTTTGGGGCTTTAGCCCTAACACTCCGTGCATCGCGAGCTCCTTTGTCCTGCCCGTGGGTGGAAACTGGGGACAGGCAGCGAAGCCTCCCGGGGCGGGCTCCAGGGAGCAGGAGCGCGTTGCCCGGTCCGAGCTCGGCCTGATGACGCTGCAGGCCAGTGAGGCCCACCTGGTGGCCAGCAACCTGTGCGTGTCCAGACCAGTGAGCCACCACCACACCCAAGGACAGCCAGGCTGCCACATTCGCACGGAGCCGTGGGTTTCACCATTCACCCCCCAAAGCCTCAGGGTCACGTGGTTCTGGAAAACATGGTTTCAGCAGTACTGACCCGCTTTGACCAGAGTACCACCTGCAGACAAGGGGGGACATAGGACATAGTGACCCGGCCAGCGCTGGGACCGTGGCTACAGGTGGTCACCATGGATGGCTAGTTCGGGGTTGGGAGGTATGGCTTCCACGTCCTAAGAAACTCAGGTAAGAACGAAGGACTAGGAAGGGGCTTCCTCACCTTGCACTTCAAACGACCTCGCTCCACTAACCTGCGACCTGCGGCGCCTTCCACACCAAGTGTCCTGTCCTGCTGGGAACAGCGCTGGGTGGGGGCGGCCTCACCCCAGCGTCCAGGCGTGTGCTCAACCCTTCCTGGGACGTGTTGGTGGCTCTTAAAAGAGCCCTTGGGTTATTGGGACAGCAAGACCTCCAACAGGGACTTCTTGGGCTTGGCAGCAGTCTTTGGCTTGGTCACTGCAGCCTTGGCCGCGTCGGGCTTCGCGAACTTGGCTTTGGCCGGGCTCTTGGCTACTTTCTTGGGCTTCACGAAGCTCTCAGGAGGTTTCTTGGCCACTGGGGGCTTCTTGGGGCTCTTGACCGCTTTCTTGGCAGCAGCGCCAGCGGCCACCTCGGGTTTCGCCGCCGCCTTCGCGGTGCCGGCCTTGGCCTCGCCCGGGGCCGCCTTCTTGTTGAGCTTGAAGGAGCCCGACGCGCCGGTGCCCTTGGTCTGCACCAGGGTGCCCTTGCTCACCAGGCTCTTGAGGCCCAGCTTGATGCGGCTGTTGTTCTTCTCCACGTCGTAGCCGGCGGCCGCCAGCGCCTTCTTGAGCGCGGCCAGCGACATGCCCGCCCGCTCGTGGGATGCCGCGAGGGCCTCGATGATCAGCTGGGACACCGAGGGGCCGGGAACCTTGCGCGCGCCGCCCGCCTGCTTCCGCCCCCGCTTCCTGGCGGGGGGCATCTCCATCGACGGGGGGCCAAGCTCCGCGGGGGCCGCCAGCGCCTTCTTGAGCGCGGCCAGCGACACGCCGCTGCGCTCCTCGGACACGGCCACGGCCTTGGTGATGAGCTCGGACACCGGGGGCCCGCGGCTGCTTCACAGCGGCCCGCGCCGGCCCCTTCGCCCTCTTGGCGGCTGCGGGCTTCTCGGGGGGCCCCGGGGGCGGGCGGCGCGGCCTCGGCCATGCTGGGCGCGGGGGGCGCCGAGGGCGCCGGGGTCGCGGGGGGCGGGGCAGGCGCCGCCGGCCCCCCCGCCGCGCTTTTATAGCGCGGGCCGCGCCGTGATTGGCGCGCGCCGCCGGCGCCCCCTGGCGCCCCCTGGCGCCCGCGCGGCCGCGGCGTCCGGAGTGGGGAGGCCCGGCCCGCCCCGGCCCCGGCCCGCCCCCGGGAGCCACGCCCCAGGGTGACGGGACTTTGCGCCTCCGGCCGGGGGTGGGGTCGGGGTGGCCTGGAAATGGAGCCGAATCCGGCGCCGTCACCCCGAACCTCCCTGGGGAAGCGGGGACGGCGGGGCGCCCCTCTCCGGCCTGGAGGACGCGGAAGGCCCGCGCGGAGCGGCCGAGGCGCGGGGAGCGCGCGCGCGGGCCTGGCCTCGGTCGGCGACGGCTCGCACGGCCACCGCCGCCTCGTCCCGCGACGCTGAGGAGCGACGTGTCCTCGGGGGAGTCGCAGGACACAGCAGGACCCCCGGACAGCGCAGGGAACGAGCTGCGCGGGGCAACGCGTGCCACTGCCCCTCCCACCTGGTCCGCACTGGCCGCGTGGCCCCTCCCTTCGCGGCTGCGCGGGGACCGGGCACGGACTGCGCTCTCCGACGCTGAGCGCCGCCCGCATCCCGGAGGCATCCCCTGCCCGCGGCCGCGCGCCCCGCTCGCTTCCCCGGAGGGGCAAGGAGGGGCGTCGGGGCGACCCATCTACTTCGGGCGCCGCAGGAGCGTTAACTGCGCTGACGAGAGGGTAAACTGCTTCCGCGCACCCCGCCTGGGTGGGACCCCAGCTGCGGCCGCTGGTGCTCGCGCGCGTGGCTGCGGCTCCCAAACAGGTCCGCCGGGGCCTCCGAAGCTGCGCGCCCGGTTTCCACAGCAACGGAGGAACTCGTGCCGGAGTGGCGGCCTCTAACGTCACTGCCCCAGCCCCATTTCACCCGAATTCTCTGGTACTTCGCCCTAGCTCCCATTCTCTTGGGTCGGTTTTCTAAAGGCGTCCCGTGATTTCCTAGGCTTGGGAAGAGGACTAGGCATCTCAGTTAAAGGAGACTCAACAGTAACAACAGAGAGGATTTTCCAAGACTAGAAGCTTTCCTAAGTAAATACTTTTGGAAAACCGTAGGCAAACCTTTTTTTAGGGTAAGAAGGTGTTCAGAAACGCAGTCCCCGAATTGCTTATTCAGGTTTCTGCCTCCTGTGTCCTTTGGGCCAGAGAATCTGTAAATATGCAAATGAAGGATGCTAGGTCGGCTTTCTTACTGGCTCCTTGATATAGGGCGCAGCCAATCAAAACGTAGAATCTCTTCCACCCCGTCTTACTGGAAAAGACCCACTTTTGAAGTTTTCAAGCTTGAAAAAACGTTTAATGTCTGTAAGACGAACTCTTGGCGATGCTCAATTGCTCTCCTCGCGCCCCAGAATCCAGTTACTGGGCTAGCGCGCTGCGCACCCAGCCGCGGCGCTGGAAAAACGGACAATCAGATTTTTGCACCTGGAGAAACATACTCCAGGCTTTAGGAAACGTAATAGTTTTAGAAATCTCCAAGTGTAGGACGCAGAGGGTAGATATTTAACAAAAAGGCACCTGATTACAGAGAATAGTTCTGTAAATGCCTCTGTGCTTTTACTCTGCCTGAGGCAATGTCTTGCCGATTTCAAAAGAGTTCCGTCAATTTAAGCAACACAACGGGATCTCGTTTTCATAAACGGTTCCAAAACCTCGCCCGATATCGGGCTGAGCAAGTAAGGAGAAGAGTACGTACTTTGGATGGGGGAGGGGAGTAAATATTTCCTCCATTTCCCCCCAACAACTAAGAAGACGCACAGAATTGCAGAGTCCTAGTAACAATGAAGCCGGTGCCTCGAGTTCTATGAAAGGAGGACGCTCAAAGTCTTGCACTGAGGCTTCGGAAATCGGATGGGTTAAGAAGGGAACAAAAAAAATGAAGAGCTGAGCACAGAACGCAGTAATGAATGGAACTGGTTGTTGGAAACTTTAAAGACTCACCAATCAGAGTCTGGAGCGTAACAGTGGAACAGTGCTCTCATCCAATCGCTACTCCGCACGTTCTATAAATACCAGCCGTGCTGCTGCGGGACGTGTTTGTTTCCACCCCTGTTTGTGAGTGTTTCTCCCCATGGCGCGCACGAAGCAGACGGCGCGCAAGTCGACGGGCGGCAAGGCCCCGCGCAAGCAGCTGGCCACCAAGGCGGCCCGCAAGAGCGCGCCGGCCACGGGCGGCGTCAAGAAGCCGCACCGCTACCGGCCCGGCACGGTGGCGCTGCGCGAGATCCGGCGCTACCAGAAGTCCACGGAGCTGCTGATCCGCAAGCTGCCCTTCCAGCGCCTGGTGCGCGAGATCGCGCAGGACTTCAAGACCGACCTGCGCTTCCAGAGCTCGGCCGTCATGGCGCTGCAGGAGGCGTGCGAGGCCTACCTGGTGGGGCTGTTCGAGGACACCAACCTGTGCGCCATCCACGCCAAGCGCGTCACCATCATGCCCAAGGACATCCAGCTGGCGCGCCGCATCCGCGGCGAGCGGGCGTGAGGCGCCCGGCCGGCGGCGCCCTGCCCCCAAAGGCTCTTTTCAGAGCCACCCACGGTGTCACCGGGAGAGCTGTACGCTGAGGCCCGTCACCCACCCCAAGCCAAGGTTAGGCAAAGGCCGAGTGGCACGGGTTGCCCTCCACTCTGCACCGCGTCCCCCCAAGCCCCGTCCCTCTCTGGGCATCGGGTGCACGTTCTTCCCCAGAGTCCCTGCTGCTCCTTCACCGCACGATCTTTATCTGTCTCCTCTCTATGGTGCTCCCCTGCGCTGTCACTGGTGCAGCTGGGCAGATCCCGACTGCTCCCGTTGATGCCCGGGAATGGAAGCCTCGGATCTGCGTTCAGCCGGTCAATTCACTGCCTCAGAGAACCCGAACCTCACTGCAGATGCTGTCTGCACCCTGAGTGAGACACTGGTCATTGTCACTAAGCCGGAACTCGGGCCCTGCGCAGATCAAAGTAAATAAATAACCCCTTGTTTGCTGGACATCCCCCAGATCCACTGCCACACTGCTGTCCACTCTCCCCCACCACAGGCCGAGTCCTGAGACGCCCTGGGCACTGCAGGGTACCTGGCTTCAGCCCGCTCCGGCCTACACCAGCGATGGGAGTTCCCAGCCCTGGGACTGGTGACCACTGGAGACTCCTGTGATGACGAGCTCTGCTCAGAAGGGAAACCCAAGTCTCCGCCCCGCCCGCCCTTCCCAGCGGCTCATCCGACTCCAGACTGTGCTGCAGCGAATCCTCAGCTGCAGAAGCCAGAGGCAGATCCAGAAACATCTGGGACCAATCCGGGCTGTGGTTCAAACCTTGAAGCAAACTTGCCAGTGATAGCAGGAGCGTCACTGTGATTTCTGTGTGACAACTGAAGCGTCCTCTGCCTCCCACTTTTCATAGCAACTTTGTATCTTTACAAAAAATGTCATGTTGCGTGTAAGGCAGGAATCACAAATGAAAGAAAGTGAGACGGGGGCAGGGGCAGAAACAGGACCCTTCCCTTGGAGGTCCTTAACAGCTTTATTTGGAACAGTGCAAAGTGGCAACATAGTATCCCCCCACAAGTGGCCACAAAATCAGCAATAGAAAGGGAAGGCTACTGATATGTGTAATCACTTGGCTCAAGGGCATGGTACTTAGTGAGAAAGAAAGGCTAATTTAAAGGTTACTTACATATCGGAGCATTCCATTGTAGTAGCTTTCCCTACGACCAGCCCGAGATGGATCACGTGCTAGAGAGGGCCGAGCACTCGGTTTGGAGGCTAAGGCTTGCTCAACAAATGAATGTCATTTTTAAAAGAGTAGGTTTTAGGTTGTTTGTATGTTTTTGCTTTTTTCCTGGCTGTCCTAGTGGTGACATCCCACCTGGACATTATTTGGTTCACTTATGTTGGAGATTTTGGAGATATTTCTGACCCTATCTCAAAAGTAAATTGAGTTTTGAAATTTGATATTTGTAATCTCAGATTTTCTGATGAGGTCCTTTGCTAAATTAATCCGTGGTGTTCAGACGGGTGACTGGCACATCTTAAGTGAACGTTAAGGAGGAGAACAAACAAGCAAGCAGGCTCCCAATGATGCCACTCGTGCTAACAGCGTGGGATACCAAACAGACTTCATCCCTAAACTCATTGCATTTGCAACCTCTCCCAGAAACTATTCTTAATCAACAAGTCTGGAGTTTCCTGATCAAGCAGCAGCAATTTGTCAGTGGGCCCTCTACACCCCCATCGAAAGGGGCAATCTGCATGATGAAACTCTTCCCAATCTCTTGCCCGAAGCAAAGACATTCAGGCCTAAGAATAATCCTTTCTGTTCTTTTGATGATAGCTCCCGGGCCCCGCCCTAGTTCCCATGGAAACTCTCCATTTCCTACAGCCCCTCACAGGCCCTTCTGGTTGCTAAATGCAAAGTGGCCTGATTCATGAATCACTTAATTAGAAAGACAATTAGGTCTTTGAGTCAACCTGGGTTAGTTATTTTTTAAATAATACGAATTAACTCTTAATTTGAACATTTTTATCTTCATGCTCTGTGAAGATAATAGTTTTTAAAGCTCAGCCACAGTTTTTAAAATAATGTGAAAGTCCTGGGATGGTCACAGTTTTATTTCTGGCACTTGCACGAAATCCCGTTGCCTAACATTAGGGTTTGTGGCAACTTCGCTTGAATCCCATGCACCAACCCCAGGAAAGGACAGTCAGCGCTCCGCTCTGTCCTACATGACAGGGCATTAGCCCCTGGCAGTGTACATGCTGCCCCTCTGCTGGCCTGCATGGTTTAAGTGTGTAGGCTGGATTGGAAGGAGAGCACACTGTGCATACGGGCGCTCTGTCGGAAGTGTTTGGAAGTCCTTCCACGTGCTCTAGTCCCGTCTGCATCACAAACATTTCGTTTTTAAACACACAAGGCCTGGGCGATAGGAATGTATGTCAACAGACTAGGTGCCCTCGTTCTGCTGACAATAACTCAGTCATCAACAAGCATTCACTGTTTTTATGGATCAGGCCACTGACCCTCAGATGAACGAACATCCCCATCACAGCTTGGGAGCAGCCGCTCCCAGGCTGCAGGCCCTAAGCCCGGTTGGGCTGATTGACTGTTTATCTGCCCCTTCCAGTTTCCTGGGACCTGGGCTTCTTCAATCCCACTGTGGGAATAATCCAGGAATATACGCGGGATGGAAAGACTCCTGATCAGACTTTCTCATTTTCTAAATACCGGAAAGTCTTTCGACACCGCGTTTCCTTGAGGCCCACGAGCCCGGGGGCGGGACTCTGGGTGGTTTTCCGCGTTTTCTGGTCTTTCGGTTTCAAACGAGGTCCGCCCCCCTGCTACTTAAGAGGCTGCGCGGCCGGCGCGAGGCCAGAGGTTGCAGGGACGCGCGCTTCACCATGTCTGGTCGCGGCAAGGGCGGCAAGGGGCTGGGCAAGGGCGGCGCCAAGCGCCACCGCAAGGTGCTGCGCGACAACATCCAGGGCATCACCAAGCCCGCCATCCGGCGCCTGGCGCGGCGCGGCGGCGTCAAGCGCATCTCCGGGCTCATCTACGAGGAGACGCGCGGGGTGCTCAAGGTCTTCCTGGAGAACGTGATCCGGGACGCCGTCACCTACACGGAGCACGCCAAGCGCAAGACGGTCACGGCCATGGACGTGGTCTACGCGCTCAAGCGCCAGGGCCGCACGCTCTACGGCTTCGGCGGCTGAGTCGCGCCCGGCCCGCTCCGACCCACATCCGCAGCCGAACCAAAGGCCCTTCTCAGGGCCGCCCCCCGGTCACGCGAAGGGCTGTTCGCTCGCGTGTCGGCGCCCGCTGCAGGGCTCGCTGCTGCAGACACGGTTCCTCCTCCAGGTCTGGGCCTCGGCGTGGGGCCACTTCCAGGCGGCGGCACCGCCCGGGACGGCGGCCCGAACCTGCTCCGCGACCACGGGGCGGGGCCTCGCGCGTCCGGGAACCGCCGCGCGCGCACCGCCGGGGCGAGCGGCCTCGGGAGCGCGAGTCTAACGGCCCCAGCGTCCCCGGACTGCGTCCCCGCTCCCAGGGCACCGAACGCCTTCCCGGGGCAGCCGGGCCCCAGCTCCGCGCGGCCCTCACGCCAGCCCCCCTCCCGCGGGAAGGGCCACGGACGCCGTGGAGTGGACATCTCCGAGAGGGGCTTATACGTTCAAGTGTAGATGGCCAGGCAAGGGACTCTGGCACACAGGTACCCCATCATCCTGCTGCTTTACAGAGTTTGGATATTTTTACTTAAATGTTCCTTCACGTGTTCAGCCTAGGACGTCCCCGCCTGTGACCTCGACCAAACTTACCTCTATTGACTTGCCAGGCAGAATTGGCATTGAGGCCACCCGGGCTCACTCTGCCACCTGCGCTCTAAATCCTTTCCCTACCTGAGGACTTGCATTTGTCACTTAAACCCAGAGTGAAAACACCCCGGTTCGCCAGGAACAGCTCCAGTCTCTGCCTGGTACGTCTTAGGGTAGTTGATGGAGGCCCCTGCGCCATCAATATCTTATCTGACGACAATAAGTGAGCTGGGTGTCCTACTGCAACCATCACGATATTCCAACTTAAAGTTTTATTGCAGCTGCCTCTTTCCACGTGCGAGTACATCTCGTTCCTCTCCACCTATCCGTACGCCTGTTAATGACCAGATCCCATTTTACTCAGTCTCCAAGGCCTGAGCAATCTGGAGTCCGGCTTCACCGTCACATCGCGTCTCCAGTCACTGACAGGCCTTTGCCGCGGTTACCAGTGACCTACTAATTGCCACTCTAAAATCATACTGAGAATTTCATCTCTGTGACATCTCACTGCTTATTGATCCTACCTTCTCAACGTCAGGGGTTCGTGGCACCTCCCTGACCCACGTCCTGTGTTCTCCCTGATTGTTTTGAGTTGGCTTTTTTGGGTCTCATGACTCTTCCTGGTTCTTCTCAATGGACTATGGCCAGTGCTCTCTTCTCGTCACTTCATAGGTCTTCCTCGAGCGCCAGCTCTCCGAGGTGTTTTCTAAGTGGTGAGGTGTCCTCCACGCACCCGGCATGGAGCAGAACCTGCCACCCCCAACTCCGCCACTTTGGCATGAGGACTGTTCTGAATTAACGGCAGCTGTAATACAGCAGGTGCGAAAATGGGGCTCCGACCTGCCCTGAAAGCAGATAATTATTTCATGAGAAGGGTGCCTTCCCTCTGCCAGGAAGAAAGGAATGTTCTCACCAGAGATGTGGATGGCAGCCGAGAAACTCCCGGACAAACAGACCTTGTTTACCTTCCTGCCGTCTCCCCATATATTTAGCCACGATTTCACAATTTCTACTCCATTCGACCTAGCACGGAAGCACGTAGGCCCAACCATGTTTTGGGTCTTCATTTTTTTGTGACAGCTCCCCTGCACATGTAAAAAATTAAGTAAAATGTGTGTGCTTCTCTCTGGTAAGCTGTCTCATATCAACTTAATGCTCAGGCCCAGCTGGAGATCCTCACAGGGTAGAGAAAAGTTTTGCCTCTCCTTAAGTCCCATGAGCAATGTCATCGCGACCACGGGTCCCTGATGAGCCTCTACCTGCGTTCTTCCAGCCCTACAGTCACTCTGTCCCACTGCGATCAGATCTCAGTGGCTCGCAGGTGTCATTATGTCCTTACGAGGAAGCCCGTATCACATCAGAGTTATATCAAGTACAGTCGCATGCTTTTCTCCTGTCAATCTGTCTTGTTGAGGCAGAAGAAATTTCTCTTCTTCCCTTCTGGGTTCTTTGGCTTGTCTACTAATTTACACAAGACAGATTTATAGAAGAACAAATTTAATTTTGTCCATACAAGAACTCCTTAAACATATGAGAGCCCAAAGCAGGTGGGCACTTCAGACTTGTCTGCCATCTTGAGCGAGGGAATGCGATGTGGCCTGGGGCTCCAAAGAGGAGCTCAGTCCGCAGGAAGATGAGAAGAGCAGATGTTTGGTCATCAGGTGTCTGCCCTGCCCTGCAGGTAGGTCATTCAGATCGATGTTATCTCTGCTCACAGATCTCTTTCTAGGCCAGACCCTCTCCCTCAATCTCAATCATTTAGCAGTTAAGGGAGAGGTGGGGGTGTTTTCTGATGGGCTGCCTTCTGATTGCCTTCAGCTCGAAATAATTCACGTGCCACAGGCACATTTTGGAGCGGCCTATTCTGCTCCCCCTCAGTCCTATGTCCATGTGATTCTCAGGCCCAACCTAGAAGCTAAGAGAGTAGGCAAAATTGGACTCCTCTACAAAGACTACCTGGGCGTCAAGGCACTATCTCACCACAATCCCAGGAAGGTAGGAGGAAAGCACTGTTTCCGGTCAGCCGGGCGCTTCTCAGAAAAGCAGCACAGTCCTTGGGGTAGGCTCCTGCCCTCACACTTCATCTGCACTGGTGTGGGCACAAATTACTTATTTGTCTTAAATTGATGTAATATTGATTTCTGTCTGTTAGGATTGTTTTGAGCATTAGCTTAATCATGCACAACTAACTACCTTAGAGCTGTCTACTCTAAAAATTCCCTGAAAAAAGAGCAGCACAGAAGGGGATCCAACACACCAGACTCTTCTCCAAAGGCCAAATATCATGTAATGATCCATGTTGCCTGATTCTAGGCTTTCCCACATAAAATAAATTTTTAGCAAAGTATGTCTTGCTTGGAACATTTTCAGTACGGTGGTTGGTTCTATGCGCTTCTGTGGACCCGATGGAAAGTGTGAGCTTGTTCCTGGAACAGTGGGCAGCCCTGACAAGGGCCTTTGATGGAGAAAAGATTAGGTTCATAAAAATGGGCGAATCCACCTCCAAAGCCGAGGAGGATGTGGCCCTTAGTAAAGGCAAAGAATAGAAAACCCTGGAAACCTCACTGACTCGCTGACCCTGGCAATGCGGTGTAGGAAGTTTCCCTCTTTTTGAAAATAAGAAATTCTAATCAGGAGTGTCAAGCATGTACAGAAAAAGAATCACCTCCTTTGTGTGCATGTTAGGGATCTATCCATCCCGTGGATTCTTTTGGATCATTCCCACGCTGGAATTGAACAAGCCAGACCCCAAGAAACAGGAACTGGCAGACACATAGTCAAGCAGCCCAACCGGGCTTAGGGCCTGCAGCCTGGGAGCGGCTGCTCCCAAGCTGTGATGGGGATGTTCGTTCATCTGAGGGTCAGTGGCCTGATCCATAAAAACAGTGAATGCTTGTTGATGACTGAGTTATTGTCAGCAGAACGAGGGCACCTAGTCTGTTGACATACATTCCTATCGCCCAGGCCTTGTGTGTTTAAAAACGAAATGTTTGCGATGCAGACGGGACTAGAGCACGTGGAAGGACTTCCAAACACTTCCGACAGAGCGCCCGTATGCACAGTGTGCTCTCCTTCCAATCCAGCCTACACACTTAACCCATGAAGGACAGCAGGGGGGCAGCATGTACACTGCCAGGGGCTAATGCCCTGTCATGTAGGACAGAGCGGAGCGCTGACTGTCCTTTCCTGGGGTTGGTGCATGGGATTCAAGCGAAGTTGCCACAAACCCTAATGTTAGGCAACGGGATTTCGTGCAAGTGCCAGAAATAAAACTGTGACCATTCCAGGACTTTCACATTATTTTAAAAACTGTGGCTGAGCTAGTACACAGGGCATGAAGATAGAAATGATGACCTTAGAATACAATAGAATGTTCAAATTAAGATATTTTTATTCTTTGGAAAACAACCAAATCTGACCTGAGTAGACTCGAAGTTCTAATTGTCTTCCTGAAGCGATTCATGAATCAGGCCATTTGGCATTTAGCAAAAAGAAGGGCCTCTCTGGAGCCATAGGAAATGAAAGTTTTTGTGGGATTAGGGTGAGGCGAGGGCGCTTCTAACAAAAATGAACAAATTGGGCCTGGACGTCATTTTTTGCGGTGTGGATGAAGAGAAGCTAGTGACATCATCATATGATTCCAATTAATCTATTAAGTACTCCCGAGCACATGTTTTTGTCCTTTCTTTGTTAGTTTTCATCCCCCACCCCACCTCCATTTTTGCATTTTCACTTGTAATTCTGCTTTCCCCCTCAACACGATACACACACACTCACACGTGCGCGCACACACACAAATATATTTTTGTGAAAATATAAACTTGCTATGAAAAGTGAAAGGAGGAGGATCATGTCAGTTGTCACACAGAAATCACAGTGACGCTGCTGCTCCTGGGTCTGACAAGTTTGCTTCAAGGTCTGAACCATGGCCCAGAGCTGTCCCGGATGTTTCTGGATCTGCCTCTGGCTTCTGCAGCTGAGGATTCGCTGCAGCAGAGTCTTCAGTCGGATGAGCGGCTGGGAAGGGCGGGCGGGACCGGGATCTGGGTTTCCCTTCTGAGCAGAGCTCGTCATCACAGGAGTCTCCAGTGGTCACCAGTCTCTGGGCTGGGAGCTCCCATCGCTGGTGTAGGCCGGAGCGGGCTGAAGCCAGGGACCCTGCAGTGCCCAGGGCGCCTCAGGACTCGGCCTGTGGTGGGGGAGAGTGGACAGCAGTGTGGCAGTGGATCCGGGGGATGTCCAGCAAACAAGGGGTTATTTATTTACTTTGATCTGCGCAGGGCCCGAGTTCCGGCTTAGTGACAATGACCAGTGTCTCACTCAGGGTGCAGATAGCATCTGCAGTGAGGTTCGGGTTCTCTGAGGCAGTGAGCTGACCTGCTGAACGCAGATCCGAGGCTTACAGCCCTGGGCATTAACGGGAGCAGTCGGGGTCTGCCCAGCTGCAGCAGTGACAGCGCAGGGGAGCACCATGGGGAGGAGACAGATGAAGACCGTGCGGTGAAGGAGCAGCAGGGACTCTGGGGAAGAACGTGCACCCGATGCCGAGATGGACGGGGTTTGGGGGGTACGCGGTGCAGAGTGGAGGGCAACCCGTGCCACTCGGCCTTTGCCCAACCTTGGCTTGGGGGTGGGTGACGGGCCCCCGCGCACAGCTCTCCCGGTGACACCGTGGGTGGCTCTGAAAAGAGCCTTTGGGGGCAGGGCGCCGCCGGCCGGGCGCCTCACGCCCGCTCGCCGCGGATGCGGCGCGCCAGCTGGATGTCCTTGGGCATGATGGTGACGCGCTTGGCGTGGATGGCGCACAGGTTGGTGTCCTCGAACAGCCCCACCAGGTAGGCCTCGCACGCCTCCTGCAGCGCCATGACGGCCGAGCTCTGGAAGCGCAGGTCGGTCTTGAAGTCCTGCGCGATCTCGCGCACCAGGCGCTGGAAGGGCAGCTTGCGGATCAGCAGCTCCGTGGACTTCTGGTAGCGCCGGATCTCGCGCAGCGCCACCGTGCCGGGCCGGTAGCGGTGCGGCTTCTTGACGCCGCCCGTGGCCGGCGCGCTCTTGCGGGCCGCCTTGGTGGCCAGCTGCTTGCGCGGGGCCTTGCCGCCCGTCGACTTGCGCGCCGTCTGCTTCGTGCGCGCCATGGCCACCTGCCCACGGCGCCGGGCCGATCGGGCGGGAGGCCGCCCCGCCGCCCCTATATAGAGCGCCGGCCCCGCGCTGATTGGCCCCGGCCCCGGCCCCCAAGGTCGCGGGGCGCCGGGCGGGGGCGGCGGGCGCGGCGGCCGCTTCCCGGTCACGTGACCGCCGGGCCCGCCGCCGGAGATCGGCTGCTTCCGGCCCCCGCCGCCCCCTCAGCCGCCGCTGCTTCGCCCCGGCCTGCCCTCTCCGACCTCAGGCCGGTTCTGGGCAGAACTGAACATAGAAACTAGGACAGCGATGCGTCCTGATTCCGAATAATCAGTTGAATTTTAGCGCCTGAAACGGGCTTTCATTTCGAAAACTCGCGCTCAAGACGTGATTGGCCAAGCGATGTGCTTTTTATTAGCTTCATTCGGGTTTGGGAAGCCTCATTTCGAGTCAATTGCTTCACTCCTCTGAGTTTATACATGTTTAAGTTCATATTTTTGGTAGATTTTCTAAGCGCACCCAGGCTGCAGTACTTTCACTTAACGTGGGAACTACACGAACGCGAACTTTCCACTCACTGCAGCGTCCTCACGGTAAAGCCCTCCCGCTGGTTTCCCGATTTCACCGGGTTTCTGTGAAACGGGGTTAAAAATCGCGCCCTGTGAATGGCACAGGATCGCTGTCTCTTCTTTAAGTCCTGCTGAAGCCTGTTAGGCTCGGCCTGAAGGACGCGACCGGGGACGAGCGGTGACACGATCCCGCTCACCAGAAATGACGGCCCCGCAGAGTGGGAGAGGGCGGGTGGCGGGCCACCTGTGGGGCCGTATAGGTGCAAAGCGAACCCTCTCCAACCGCACAGCCCGAGGGCGGTTTCATTGCTTTGTGGGGCACGAACTCGTTTGCATCTGAATGTGCACCTGTGAGCAAGCATTGTTCCCTCTTCCTCACACTAGCCCCGAGGCCAGCTGCACTGATGGCCCTAATTGCCTGTGAAACGAAGTACCTCTGTGTCCCTTTCACTAGGCCGATGGCAACTTTCCTGTCTGCGCTAACTTTCAAGGGTCGGGTCGGTGGCGCGTGGAGGTGCTGACCCCTGCCGGCCAGCTGCGGTCAGGGCGGCTCGCGACCACAGGCTCCGGGGGAGACGCGCAGCCCTTTCGGTGACACCGTGGGTGGCTCTGAAAAGAGCCTTTGGTGCGGGCGCGGCTCGCCCCGGCTGCCGCCAGCCAGAGCGGGCGCCTACTTGCCCTTGGCCTTGTGGTGGCTGTCGGTCTTCTTGGGCAGCAGCACGGCCTGGATGTTGGGCAGCACGCCGCCCTGCGCGATCGTCACCTTGCCCAGCAGCTTGTTGAGCTCCTCGTCGTTGCGGATGGCCAGCTGCAGGTGGCGCGGGATGATGCGCGTCTTTTTGTTGTCGCGCGCCGCGTTGCCCGCCAGCTCCAGGATCTCGGCCGTCAGGTACTCCAGCACGGCCGCCAGGTAGACGGGCGCGCCGGCGCCCACGCGCTCGGCGTAGTTGCCCTTGCGCAGCAGGCGGTGCACGCGGCCCACGGGGAACTGCAGCCCGGCGCGCGACGAGCGCGTCTTGGCCTTGGCGCGCGCCTTGCCGCCCTGCTTCCCGCGTCCCGACATGACAAGTAGCAGAAGAGGCTTTCCCGAGAGGTAAGGAGCTGATGGAGCCAAGCGGAGAGCAAGGGACGTATTTATACTAAACGGAGGTAGGCTGAATGCCGTTTTCCCATTGGTTACATGATTCGAGTCACGTTTCCAATGGAAAAATAGAACGTAATTCCTCATTTGCATAGAGGGCAAAGCTTTTTTTTCTCTCTCTTTAATCAAGTCTGAGGAAACTTTAATGCTCACAATTGAATCAGCGTGATTTCTTTTAAATGCTATTCTTGATCGCAAGCAGAAGCCTGAGTGATTGTCCTCACTGTCTTGATTTTTGGCTAGTGGTGTTTTTCTAGGATTGTGACTTCTGATTTTGGAAAGAAGGAAACGCAGAGCAATTTCTAAATAGGTAATATTTAAGAGGTAGATTTTCATTCTAGGTCTCAAGCAAAAAGAGGGAAAAATGAAAATTAACGCTTTGTGGAGCCCTATTTTTAAAAACGATCCGCACAATGAAATCCATAAGGAAAAATGGAAGCTGCATGCCATTCTTCCACGTGAATTACATTTCCTCACTGGGCCTTTAGGGACCATCTCGAAGGTTCACAGAATGAGTACTCTCCTCATTTTAGAGACTGTGACACTGAAGGACCCAGCCTGATTGTTTACCCTGTCAGTGGTGACAGTGAGTTAACCAGAGGAAGAGCTAGCTCTGCCTTCCGGCTGGGAAAGCCTTGTCATTCACTTTCCAATGCCATTTCTGACCCGCGTGCCCTATTCTCTCTTAACTATGCCACCCAGGATTCTAGTTATTTCAGAAAACTCCATCATCCTCTACATCCCACTAAACTCCTGTGTTTACAACATTGAAATAAGTATGTGGTGTTTTTGTTTGTTTAAATCACCGACCATATGGTATTTTTGCTATAGTTGTCCAAGTGGGCTAAGAAACATAGTTTTTTTTTTTTCTTTTTTAAGTGAAGGTCAATTAATAAAGGGTAGTTACCTACTTCCCTACAATGAGATGCAGTGTTAAAAAGGATGGTCAGGACATCTTTGTTAATTTCAAAGAATAGCAATATTATGATCTCCCTGATATGATACATTTGTATCTGTCTGCATAGACCTACATAAAGGAAATTTCTGGAAGACTGGTGGCCAAAATGTCCTGGACTATGAAGTTGCAACTGATTCTTGTTTAAATTATTTCAGAGGTTACTTTTAAATAATAAGCAGGCTTTGTTATTCAAGAAAGTTCAAAAACTTATTTCAATATGTATTATTTAATGAAAAAATAAAAAGCCAAGAAAAAGACATTGATTATTGCTGAAATGCTGAAGACAGAATTGAGAGGTCCAGGCCCTGTCGTCTGCAAAGAGGCAGGGGCCAGCGTGTTCGTGTGTTCCAACTGTGCCTTTTCCTTCCCCGTCATGAGCAGTCTCTGGACCTCCCGTTACCTGTCTCTTTGTGGACTTTTCATCTCTTTTCAGAATTCTCAGTTAACCACCCCCCAAAGTCCCCCAGACCCCATACGTCTGGTTCTGGGCACCCCTGGCAGTGCCCTCTTTGCAAATTCAGTTCTTTGCACATTCACTGCTTCTGTCTTCAGGCCATCTTTATTGGATAGGAAGGCAGGAAAAATTTCCGAGACAAAGAAGAACTGGGGATGTAGTCCAAGTTATTTTCTTTGCTTTGTAAGTCAGAGACTGCAGCCGGCGGGAGCGGGGAGGGGGCGGGGGGGGAATGTAGGTGTTTATTAGGGAAGAGTGTGTACAAACCTTCTTTTAGTTAGGACAAGGGTTTCAAGGTCTGGGTGGTTCTTACTAAATGCTCTTTCTGCTAAATGTTAAAACGTAGCAGTATTTTGCAGACTCAGCTGTAACCTGGCTGAGTTTGACTGGAACTCCACAGGGTAAGTTTAGCAGATCGCTGAGAGGAAATCCAAATGTAACTAAGCAAACGGTGTGTATAAGCCATGGTAAGCCCCGACTCCTGGAGACAGAGTTTGGATGCGAATCTCATCTCCTTCACTTGCTGCAAGTAAATGAAACTACCAAAGAACAACCACATCTCCCTCTTGAACGGAAAACTCCAAGCGGTGAATCCCTTGTGTTCAGCAAAAGTTCTACTATTTCTCTCAAGTTCATGGGCTTGCTCACTGGCCCTGCTGTGTCCAAAGTTGGTGCTTGGTCAGAATCAACAAGGAAAACTGACACATTTTTTCCCTAGCTTCTCACTACTCCCCACTTTTGATCCAGGGTCTACCACAAAGTCTAAGCATCTGATTTTCCCCCTTAATTGCTCATTCACTTGTTAAAGATCACCCAGGTGTCAGAACAGATGGCAAAAAAATCTAGCTTAGAGTTCGGGAGGACTGGTTTTTGGTCTGAGGTTATTGAGGGTATAGTTCTGAGTAAAATATTAAATATTAGGAATGAATGGGAAAGAGAGAGAAAGGAAGGTAGAAAGCAAGCAGTTTGGCAAAGTTATAAAGCACAAGATGGGGAGAAAATTTGTACTCGGGAGAGCGTTTCAAAGGGTTTAAGAAAGAATATTACTGTTCAGATCTTACCCTTCAGGGAAAGAACACAATGGATAGTGATTCTTACCCTGTAACCTGAGTTCCCGAGTTTTTTGTGGGTGGGGGACGGAGGATGTCTTTTTGCAATCTGAGAAACATTAATTAACTTTTAAGGCAAACATCTTTCCACAACTGTATTTTGCATATGAAGGGGTATGAAGTGTTTCTCATACGGTGGTGGGCTGATACGTGTGGGATGTGTGGGAAAAGAAATTTTATTTTTAACATTGGTCTTCTTTAATAAATCCAACTTTAAATTGTATTTCTTCACCCATGCATGTCACTTACAAAAAGTGCTCAGAAACTGAAGAGAAAAATAATTTTTTGCTGTTGTAATACAGTCAATAGCTGACTCCTTGCACATTCCCCAACCTCAAATCTAGACCACCCCATCAGCTCCGCTTCCTCAACCAAGGGTCCTTTCAGTGTTTTGGGAATTATTTTTACAATCCCGGATTCTTTTAAAGACAGGTTTGCAGAGTAATAGGAGCACCTTGCTCTCCATTTCCCATTCTCCATCTACCCCAGTCAACCACGAGGTGGTGCCGGTAGGGAAGGGCGGGAAATTCAAACCTTTTGTCACTGGAGATGGTGGCCACGCTCTATGCCCTTACAGGGGCAACCCCAAAAGGTCAAAAACCCAGAAAATGGGAGCCTGGATTTCTGGGATGCAAAAAATAGTAATTCAAATGCTTTCAAATGGACTGTTGCCATCATTAACCAATTCTGAGAAATTAGAAGGAATCTCATTTCATCTGTGAGCAAAGAGGACAGGGTGCGGCCCATAGAAATACTTGCCACGGGCACCACGGGGGATTTGCTTGGTCTCCAGAGGTCCACGACAGGGGATGAGGTGCCCCCACCAGTCGTTGGCGACACCGGAAACCTTCTCAAAGGCAGACGGGATCACCCGGAGGACCCCGCTTTGAATTCCATTCTCCATCAGAAAGCAGAGGCAGGGAAAGTGTGGCCTAAGGAGCACTTAGAGGCCTACGGGACAGGGAAGGTGGGTTAATAGGTATGCAGATTAGACGTCTCCTGGGACCACAGCAGTATTCCCTTAACACCAAGGTGCCCCCAGGGCGCATGGCTCAGAAGTTGCCTCAAGTACAATTAAGGACGCTTAAGGCTCAACTCACATCAATAGCAGACGTGCAGGGTGCCCCTTCACAACGTGCGTTACAGTTCTCCCCGGAAAGGTGGGTGGCTCTGAAAAGAGCCTTTGGGTCAGCGGCCAAACCGGCCGGGGGCGCGCGCCTACTTGGAGCTGGTGTACTTGGTGACGGCCTTGGTGCCCTCGGACACGGCGTGCTTGGCCAGCTCGCCGGGCAGCAGCAGGCGCACGGCCGTCTGGATCTCCCGCGACGTGATGGTCGAGCGCTTGTTGTAGTGCGCCAGGCGCGACGCCTCGCCCGCGATGCGCTCGAAGATGTCGTTCACGAACGAGTTCATGATGCCCATGGCCTTGGACGAGATGCCCGTGTCGGGGTGCACCTGCTTCAGCACCTTGTACACGTACACCGAGTAGCTCTCCTTGCGGCTGCGCTTGCGCTTCTTGCCGTCCTTCTTCTGCGCCTTGGTCACCGCCTTCTTGGAGCCCTTCTTCGGGGCGGGCGCAGACTTGGCGGGCTCGGGCATGGCTTCTCCTACGAGCTGGAGGAGGACTCAGCGACTTTGCCCAGTCAGTGTGAGGGCGGCGCAGCCCATCCGCTTATAAATGCTCCAAGATGCAAATGAGCGACGAGGACGTCTCCCTTCTGATTGGACGATCGGGACGCCGTCCCGGCTCTCTTTCCCATTGGACAGACGCCGTTCCAACCAATCGGCGCTGTCACCGCCGCATCCCTACACTCGCTATAAAAGGACTCGTCAGCCTACGGAGCGCCGTTCAACCGCTGGTCCAGTGAGTTCTGTCCTGCGCTAGTTGACTGCCATGTCGGGACGCGGGAAGCAGGGCGGCAAGGCGCGCGCCAAGGCCAAGACGCGCTCGTCGCGCGCCGGGCTGCAGTTCCCCGTGGGCCGCGTGCACCGCCTGCTGCGCAAGGGCAACTACGCCGAGCGCGTGGGCGCCGGCGCGCCCGTGTACCTGGCGGCCGTGCTGGAGTACCTGACGGCCGAGATCCTGGAGCTGGCGGGCAACGCGGCGCGCGACAACAAGAAGACGCGCATCATCCCGCGCCACCTGCAGCTGGCCATCCGCAACGACGAGGAGCTCAACAAGCTGCTGGGCAAGGTGACGATCGCGCAGGGCGGCGTGCTGCCCAACATCCAGGCCGTGCTGCTGCCCAAGAAGACCGACAGCCACCACAAGGCCAAGGGCAAGTAGGCGCCCGCTCTGGCTGGCGGCAGCCGGGGCGAGCCGCGCCCGCACCAAAGGCTCTTTTCAGAGCCACCCACGGTGTCACCGAAAGGGCTGCGCGTCCCCCCCGGAGCCTGTGGTCGCGAGCCGCCCTGACCGCAGCTGGCCGGCAGGGGTCAGCACTTCCACGCGCCACCCACCCGCCCCTTGAAAGTTAGCGCAGACGGGAAAGTTGCCATCGGCCTAGTGAAAGGGACACAGGTACTTTGTTTCACAGGCAATTAGGGCCATCAGTGCAGCTGGCCTCGGGGCTAATGTGAGGAAGAGAACAATGCTTGCTCACGGGTGCACATTCAGATGCAAACGAGTTCGTGCCCCACAAAGCAATGAAACCGCCCTCGGGCTGTGCGGTTGGAGAGGGTTCGCTTTGCACCTTAACGGCCCCACAGGTGGCCCGCCATCCGCCCTCTCCCACTCTGCGGGGCCCTCATCCCTGGTGAGCGGGATCGCATCACCGCTCGTCCCCGGTCGCGTCCTTCAGGCCGAGCCTAACAGGCTTCAGCAGGACTTAAAGAAGGGGCAGCGATCCTGTGCCATTCACAGGGCGGGATTTTTAAGCCCGTTTCACAGAAACCCGGTGAAATCGGGAAGCCAGCGGGAGGGCTTTACCGTGAGGACGCTGCAGTGAGTGGAAAGTTCGCGTTCGTGTAGTTCCCACGTTAAGTGAAAGTACTGCAGCCTGGGTGCGCTTAGAAAATCTACCAAAGATATGAACTTAAACATATATAAACTCAGAGGACTGAAGCAATTGACTCGAAATGAGGCTTCCCAAACCCGAATGAAGCTAATAAAAAGCACAGCGCTTGGCCAATCACGTCTTGAGCGCGAGTTTTCGAAATGAAAGCCCGTTTCAGGCGCTAAAATTCAACTGTTTATTCGGAATCAGGACGCATCGCTGTCACAGTTTCTATGTTCAATTCTGCCCAGAACCGGCCTGAGGTCGGAGAAGGCAGGCCGGGGCGAAGCAGCGGCGGTTGAGGGGGCGGCGGGGGCCGGAAGCAGCCGATCTCGGGCGCCGGGCCCAGCGGTCACGTGACCGGGAAGCGGCCGCCGCGCCCGCCGCGCCCGCCGCCCCGCGACCGCGGGGGCCGGGGCCGGGGCCAATCAGCGCGGGGCCGGCGCTCTATATAGGGGCGGCGGGGCGGCCTCCCGCCCGATCGGCCCGGCGCGGTGGGCAGGTGGCCATGGCGCGCACGAAGCAGACGGCGCGCAAGTCGACGGGCGGCAAGGCCCCGCGCAAGCAGCTGGCCACCAAGGCGGCCCGCAAGAGCGCGCCGGCCACGGGCGGCGTCAAGAAGCCGCACCGCTACCGGCCCGGCACGGTGGCGCTGCGCGAGATCCGGCGCTACCAGAAGTCCACGGAGCTGCTGATCCGCAAGCTGCCCTTCCAGCGGCTGGTGCGCGAGATCGCGCAGGACTTCAAGACCGACCTGCGCTTCCAGAGCTCGGCCGTCATGGCGCTGCAGGAGGCGTGCGAGGCCTACCTGGTGGGGCTGTTCGAGGACACCAACCTGTGCGCCATCCACGCCAAGCGCGTCACCATCATGCCCAAGGACATCCAGCTGGCGCGCCGCATCCGCGGCGAGCGGGCGTGAGGCGCCCGGCCGGCGGCGCCCTGTCCCCAAAGGCTCTTTTCAGAGCCACCCACGGTGTCACTTTAAAAGGGTTGTAACTTGGCTGTATGTCTCATTTGCTATGACTAAGAAGTCACTCAAAGCGAAAAGTGTAAGTAGGTAGATGGCTGTGTTTTAAGCACTTAGTGTGCTTTTTTTTTTTTTTTAAGCATGTGCATTGATGTGTGTTTGCTTAGTGACTTCTAGAATGTAGTCCAGCCCCTTATGATATTCGGACACTACGCGTGTCTTCTGTGCGGGTAATAGAGGCTAAAGTTAGCTTTTGTTTGGATCTGAATTATCCAAGGAATTTTCTCTGATTTTAATCTTTTTTACCTTCAGACATTGGTTCCATTTTGTCCTGACCAATTGAATTCACAGCACTTATTTATGAGTATTCATTTGTTCAGATCACTGACCACTGCCCTGTCATCCCTGCTTCGAATCCGACGTGATACAGTTAAGTCTTACAGCAGCATAAGGTCCCCAGCAGTCCACAGGACATTCATGTGTGACTCCAGAGTTCGGGACCGGCCTCTGGGCCATGGGATTGTAGCTCAGGCGATACAAACTGAAGTCCTCAACGGAGGTCCGCTAAAATTATGTCACAAGAAAGAGAGGGCTTGCCTATCACTTTCCAAAGTTCCTTTGCCCTCGCATCTTGAAATCCATGGGATTTGAGATGCTGACCTTGTCAACACAGTGAATGACTAAACCTGTAGAGAACCTTATTAGAGTTTGTGCCAAAACTGACGACCCAGGCCAGGAACAAGATCTCAATGGCTCCCAAGAACGAGTTTTGCAGTTTCTTTTATGTATTTGAAGTTCCAGAGTGGACATTAGGAAGATGACCTAAAGGTGGGAAGATGAGAGTTGAGACGTGTGCTCCTTGAGGAGGGGTCTTACATCTCGGGAGGGGTCTGCAAGTGGGCATTTCGAGGCCGTGTTGACCTAGATGCAGGAGGACAAGGGCTAAGGCTTGCACAAGGTGAGGCCCAGGAGTGAAGGCCCCTCAGAAAATATCTTCAGTGAATGAAAGGTAGGTTCGAATGCTAGTTTGGACCACCAGGCACAAGAAGTCACGCAGCACCCCGTTAGCCGTTACAGAAACTGGCCTGGGGCCTGGTAGACAGTGAAAAAGTCGATCGCCAAGACAGCAGAAATAGCGGGATACTGCAAGGTGGCAAAGTGCATCGCCGCCATCTCTGCAGGTCGAGAGAACCTAGGAACGTGCGTGAAATGTTTGCAGCCCGCAAACGGCACGCCCAGGTGAAACCAGGGGTCCTGTCTGATCCGTGATTTTGACTTCGTGTGTCGCCCCGGCCCTCTCTTTCTCCCCAGCATGCCGCGTAAGCCTCAGCCCTTCCCTTACTGGTCACTTACCTCCGAGGCAGCCAGAAGCAGTGGCTGGGCCTTACCGAGGGACACAGGTACGAGTTTCTGCTAAGCTGAGCTGACACCACGGCCTGACCTGTATTTCAGCTCCTGGGCCCTCATGCAGAATGACCCGCAGGCCACGTCATCCCGAAATGGACCAGGGATTCTGAAGCTAACCTCAGACCTGAAATCATGAATCACCGCGCTCACCTCTCTCTTGACCAATCAGCAAGACCCACGACCCTGAATCCCTTACTCATGATAACCTGTGACATTTGCTCTCTAAAACCCCTTGTCTGTGAACCAGGGTGTGTGCGTGTGTGTGTACGCGCACGTGCTCACACAGATTTCATCACTGCAAGTGGCCTGAGCTCTGCTGTGGAGCACTATACAATAAACACCACTTTCTGTCACCGCGCCCCGGTACTGGCAACCCCAGCCATCTGCCCTACTGGGTGGGCCACTCTGCTCGGTTACGGATGCGAAGAGGAGCCTTTGCTGGAAAGTTGCAGGCTTGGGGTGTGCCTGGCACCATGGCCTGCCCAGGCAGGGAGCCTCGATTCACTACACACCCCTTCTCATCCACAAACACTTAGCGACTGTAGAGCTGCTCTCTCTCTCTGACCCATGACCTTTTAATAAAAACATCAATTTAAGTGTTCCGATTTTAGTATATTTGCTGCTGAAGCGAGCACAATGTAAGTGTTCATTTATTTTTTAATTTTCCGAATATAAAAGGATAATATAACTGATGGGTAGACCAAGCTTTCTGAGGCCTAAGCTTATACTACCAGCGACCTTCAAAAACCGGGATGCAGATTTACAACACCGCACAGTGAATATGCATTTAAAAATGGGAAGATGAATCAACCGTGGCTGGAAATGGGGTACTATGGAAAGTAACCCCAACGGGGCGATGTGATCAGTTCGTATTGCTGCAGGCCATGGAGGGCAGTGTGGCCTGGGCCTGTAGCATTTCAGTAAAAGGTTCATCTGCGCCTCAAGCATGCCTTGCCTCTGGTCCTCTGACTCCCGGGTTCACATGCCAGGCCCCTCCTCTGGAAGTGGACCACACTCAGGAGGGCACAGGGTCTTAACTGGCCTGATCTCCAATCCCCACCTTCATGTCATCTTCCTAATGTCCCCTCTTTAATTTCAGATGCATAAAAAAATTATAGTAAGAACTGCACTATTGTCACTCTCCACAGCATTGGAGGTCTTGCTGGGCAATGTCGTCAGTTAGGCTCAAACTCATAAAACTTCTCTCCTGGTTTGGACATTTCTCGTCTCAGCACTACTTTTTATCTACCAGTTCTCTTGGTGTCCAAGAAAGAGGCCCCAGCACCTAACATCATGCTCTCTGTTTCTACAACTCAATTCCAGTTTTCGACAGAAATATTTTGATTCCTTCAAATTGGCCCAATGAAATCTAGACCAATCGACCACTATTTCAAGTGAGACACTCTTCCTTACCAATTCTAGTCCTCGGAAAACAGTACCTATCAAAATGCACTGGCATCCAAGCCTTAAAACGAGGATGAGGGCAGAGAACAGGACATTTGAGGCCAGAGGGCATCGTAGAAAGTCATCCATGTTGCCATGAGCCACACAACGCTAGCAGAATGCTTGCGGCGGCCTCGCAGGAACTGAGAGATGTGCTGTGCATAAAATGCACGGATGCCAATGACGTCACATGAGGAAAAAAAGAATGAAAACGGTCTCATTAATAATTTTACATCTAATGATAACACTTTAGACGTACTGGGAAAATGAATTGTATTATTAAAATCGAACCCACCGTGTCTCCGCTCCGTATTCACATGGCTGCAGACAGCACTGTTCTGGGGGTTGATTCACTCATGCACAGACCTGGCCTCTTCCCTGCACACTGCGCTGAAAGCCAGGCCTCCAGGAGGCCGGCTGATCTGGCTGCCGCTCCCAACGGCACCAGAAATGAATAATCTGAGAATCAAGGGAATAGGAAATGTGAAGATGTAGTTGGAAAAGAATGCAAAATATTTGAAGAGATGAAAACACATGAAATGTTCTTAAATACGAAAACTCATCTCCATGGGTGAATTTATAAAAATAACACAATCCTGATTAAACTGACAACAGGGTGTTGAGGTTTCTTTTATGGGTAACAAAGGGGTGCCTGTGTGTGTTGGGGGGGTTACATGTTGAAGTGCACATAGAAAACAAAATAAGTAATCAAACGAGAGAGAGAGAGAGAGAGAGAGAGAGAGAGAGAGAGAGAGAGAATATAACCAAAAAATTCTGAGAAAAAAAAATTAACAACAGAGAATTAGCTGAAAATAGAGCCGATTCTGAAAAAGATCATGAGAGGGAATTGGCTCTATCAGCTGGTAAAGCCATATCATGGCATCTCAGTGCGTTTCACATTCCACTTTATTCGAATTCCTGCTGTGGCTCGTGTTCTCTTCAGCCTTGAAGACAAGGGCACGACCTCACCTTGGGAATGGCCAGACGGTCAAAGAACAAAACTGAAAACCGAAAACTAGGCCACAGGTCTCTGGAATTTAGCTTGAAAATAAAGGTGGCATCTCAAGGGAGGGTGAGTGGCGAGAGGCACCAGAATGGAGGTGTTGATAAGGCTCTTGGGGTGGGGGGAGGAGGGGGATCCATCTAACAAAAATTCCCCACGTGTCCACACCTGTAAACGTACAGTAAAGTGCAGATGGCTCAGTTGTTTCAAATGTGGAATGAACAACAGGAAATTACTGAGAGAAGCCATGGGAGCACCGTCCTCCGTGTGCATCATACTCAAGGAAAGGGAGGTTTTTCTATGCGTGAGTATAAAGAAAACGAGGCTCGACCCCGCTCAATCCGCCCCTGGGGGCCGATGGGCTCCGTGGCCACTGCCACGCGCGCGGGGGGGACCCCACAGCGCTCTCGTTGGGGCGCTCGCTGAGGATGGGCAGCGGGGTCCCCAGAAGCCCGCCCCTACACTTTCTCGAGAAAAACCCGTGTCCAGCTGAATGCAAACCGGACGCCTACTTGCTGCCTGGAGGAACGCGGTGCATGTGAAAGAACCCACAGGTGACACTGCCAGTGACGAGACTCCTTTATTGGCGACACCCGCCACAGCCACACAGAGATCCAGGACCTTGCCAACACACACACACACACATACATCTTCCCTCCGCCGCGTGCAAACGCCGAGACTGCACGACCAGCGGGCGAAGCGCCCCGGTCCTGAGGCCTGAAGTGAGGCCCGGGGACCGCCCCGCCAGGACAACATGGCGACGGCAGGTCGTTTGCGATGCGCTCGGTCCGCACGGCGGGCCCGTTACACGGTGGCGTGGGTGCGGGGGCCAGGGAGACCCCGGGCGGCCGAGCCCTGCGTGGCAGCCGTCCGCCGGGCGCTGCCCCGTCACCGGGCGGGCGGGAGTTCGGGGAAGGGCGCGCCAGGGCGCCCCTGCCCGGCCGCGGCTCCCGAACGCGCGGAGGGTCCGGCGTCCCCTACCTGCCTGCGTCGGGCGGGGAAGGCCGCGGACCCAGGAGGCAGAGCGCCCGTGACGGAGGCCACGGCCCCGTGAGACGCGGGGCGGGGGCCGAGGGCCGGGGCAGCGCCAGCGCGCGCGCGCGCGGGACTTTTGAACGTTTCCCTGCCGGACGGGGATGTCGTTCTGCGGGGACATCGGTCTGCGGCTGCAGACCGGCCCCGCTGGCTTCGCCGGGGGAGGCTGTCGGGCCCAGGCGGGGCGGGGCGGGGCCGCCCGCGCTTCCGCACAGCTGGCCCGGAGAACAGTCCCCCCACCCCCGCGGGACTGTCACCCGCAGCAGCCGCGCTCCAGCGCCCGCTCCTGTTCGGGGGGTGCCAGCAGCCCCCCCCCGGCCGTGGAGACCCCGCCTCAGACGGGATAAAGGGGGACAGGGGGCGGGGGAGTGCGCAGCTCCGTCGCCGAGACCAGTGGTGGCTCTGAAAAGAGCCTTTGGGGGAGTTCGAAGCGGACGGCAGCCGCCTACTTCTTCTTGGGGGCGGCCTTCTTGGGCTTGGCGACCTTGGGCTTGGCCGCCTTGGGCTTCACAGCCTTGGCCGGGCTCTTGGCCACCTTCTTGGGCTTGGCCGCCTTCGCCTTCTTCGGGCTCTTGGCCACCTTCTTGGCCACGGCGGCCGCCGCCGGCTTCTTGGCCTTCTTCGGGGTCTTCTTGGCGCCCTTCTTGGGGGCGGCCGCCGCGCCCGCCGCCTTCTTGGGCTTCTTGGCCGCGCCTCCGCCGCCGGCCTTCCGGGGCTTGGCCGCGCCCGCCTTCTTGGCCTTGGGCTTGGCCTCGCCCGGGGCCGCCTTCTTGTTGAGCTTGAAGGAGCCCGACGCGCCGGTGCCCTTGGTCTGCACCAGGGTGCCCTTGCTCACCAGGCTCTTGAGGCCCAGCTTGATGCGGCTGTTGTTCTTCTCCACGTCGTAGCCGGCGGCCGCCAGCGCCTTCTTGAGCGCGGCCAGCGACACGCCGCTGCGCTCCTTGGACGCGGCCACGGCCTTGGTGATGAGCTCGGACACCGGGGGCCCGGACGCCTTGCGGCGCAGCCCCGCGCCCTTCTTGGCGGCCTTCTTCTTCACGGGCGCCTTGTCGGCGGGGGGCGCGGCGGAGGCGGCGGCGGGCGCGGCGGGCGCGGTCTCGGACATGCTGGCGAGCGCGGCTCGGGACGAGGGGCGCAGCCGGTGCCGCCACGCGGCCGCCGCCGTATATATAGGGCGCAGGCGCGCGCTGATTGGTGCTCCCGCCGCCCTCGCCTGGCGGGCGCCGCGCCGCCGCCGGCCGCCAAAGTTGTGTTTGTTCCGCGGCAGAAAGGGGTGAAAATATCAAAATGCGCCGCGCCGATCCGCCGGCCGCGGTCGGGGGAGAACCCGAGAGGCCCCGGGCTTCGTGCTCCGCGTTCGTTTTTCCCGCAAGTGCCAAGACCGCGCGCCCAGGCGTCCCCAAACCCCCCAACTCCGGCCGAAGCCCACGGCAGTCGGAGGCCACTTTCTGTTTTTCTTCTAAATTACCTGTTCGCCCCTTTGCCCCCGAAAGTTCTTTTTCTCAGAAGTGGTTGGGCACATGCTGGCCTTCATTGGGGGATGAAAACGAAATGGTTTCCACTTACTTTTTCACGATAATCCTCTTTCTTTGCAAGGGAAGTAACACAGGTCCTCTGAATTCTGCGCACAGAGCCACGGGACCTGCGGCGGTGGACAGGGTTCCCGGCCCGGCCCAAAGCAGGCAGGAAGGGTGGGAGGGGGGTTCATAACCCCTAGGCCGGGGTGTGTGTGTGGGGGGCCTGGCTGGGGGGGCGTTAGACTTAAACCTTTGAATCGGAGACATTGACACTCTATCAAATCCCTGTTTGCATGATGGGGGTGGGGCACTCTTTCCACTTTCCACAGGGAGAAAAGCTCTCAGGTTCCCCTCTGCTGTGCAAGGCAGGGGGTCTGGCCCTCAAGAATAGGGATTAAGGAAGAAGGGAGACCCCTCCCCCCAAGCCTGCAAAGAACCCCAAAAGACTTGGCAGCTGAGGACTTTGAGATGAACTGTTTTCAAGGAAAACAAGCATTTGTTTATTTTTCTATGCTGCAATAAAGAGATATATTTCAGCCCAAAAAATTCTAGGTCCCTTCCAGTAACAGTACCTAACACAGGTGAGGATACAGACAAACACCCCCTCACTGGGAACTCAGATACACGCAGAAATGAAATAAGTGACTTTAATAAACACTTTGACTCATCAGATGAACTAAAGATTTGAAACAAACAAACAAAAGATGGATGGCAAAACTTACAACAGAAACTGAGGGAATGCACTAGAACAAATAAATACATTATTTACCATGTTTTCCTGATGAGCACCCCCCTTTCACCTCATCTAAAGCTGGCTTCATCGCTACACGTTTTCCTTCAGTTCCAAGCAATTGCATTTCTTTTTCTTGAAAGAAAACACTGAGCAGACATTCTGCTCAGATATTTAATAAAAGTGTGTTTTATATTTAGGAGCAAAGGAAGCATGACACCAGAAATTTCTGTTCAAACACACGTCTACGTGTCTTGCTAAATGTTAAAATGCAGCACGGGATTTTTCAGACCCGATGGGATGACCTTGATCCTGAGCGGCAACCAGATAAGTCTAACCAACTGTCAAGAAGAAACCGACGTGGAATTAACCAAACTCGGCCAGGGATGGCTAAACCTCCCTCCCTGGAGACAGAGCTTTGAAAACGATTCCCCTGCCTCCTTTACTTAGCCAAGCAAAACTAAAAGCTCCATCTTTTATCCAGAGTGTTCCTTTGGCTCGGACACTCCCAGCCGCAGCCCCGCTGTGCTTGGTTACAAAGGGGTGACACAGATTTCAAGTCCAGTGGGCAATGTGACACGAGGCATCGTATTTTACGCTCAGGATAACCCTGTGGTTTCATTGAATACGGTTTCTTCCACACTTGGAAACTGCATCTACTACTTACCGATCCTGTCCCCCTGGGGATTAGCCTAATAAGATTAGTGATGGATGAATAAGCAGCCACTGAAAACCATTGTAGACCTGCCTGCCTGACTCCCACCGGGGTGTGACTTGGGGTAAAGGAATGACAACAAACTATTAAAGACGGACAAACAACCAGAGCACCTTTATCACACGAAAGTATTCAGTACGAATAAAATGAGAACGTAACACTCTGCTCTGGTGCAGTGTGCAACAGGCCCCCGCCCATCAAACCCAGCTAAATGCGAAACCAAGAAAACAGCTGCTGGAGTCTTGATTGGAGGGTCACTGGACCTCCTGGTCCCCTGGTTTGTAAATGAGCAGCAGGTAAATTTGATGAGTGTGATTCAGTTCTGAACGTGATTACTCAAGTAGAATCAATCAAAGCTGAAGTCCAGACCCCAGGTCATCAGGACACCAGGCTTCCCCCTCCCCCGGCCCAAATCTTGAGCCCACCCTCCTGACCACATGGCAGAGGCCAAAGGCATAGGAAGTAGCCTTTCTCCAGATCCCTGTGGCTCTTACTGAGAACACTTACCCCAGACTTCAAATGCGGCCAAAATTTCTCTTCACATCCTTTCGGGCTGTGTTAGAAAGTCACCTCAGTGCCCTGTGGGTCACCAACGCCCAAGGAAACTATGGACAATGGAACAGAATGCAAGTGACGTATAGAATTTTAAGTTTTCTGATATCACGTTAAAAAAAGTAAAAAGAAATGCATAAAATTAATTTTATTATATTTTATTTAACTTGATGAATATCCAAACTATTATCACTTAAACGTGTAACCAATATTTTTAAAAAACGCGATTGTTCATATTCCTTTCCTAGGTAGTAAGACTTTGCGGCCTGGTGTGTGCTTTCCAGGCCTAGAACATTTCTGTTCAGCCTACATTACAGGTGCTCAACGGCCACCTGTGGTTAATTGGCGTCCCACAGGGCAGCATGGCTATGGCAGAGGTGACTTTCCCTTCACACTTACTCGTGACTAGGCCCAGAGTATGTGCAATTAGGCGTTCAGTGGTCGAAGACCAATAGGTGAATAAAGTTTCCTCCAGTAGAGATGCAAGTGGATTCTCTCTGGTAGAAAAGAAAACCTTCAAAAAAAAAAAAAAAAGTTACGCTCTTACTGCTTAATGGCGCCTTAGCCAACGTTGCTGACCGCTCCGCCTTGCAGCAGTCCTTCTGTCCCCAGACCCGGCTCTGACCTAACTTTGTCTTCATCCGGGAGCTGTGCCTTGGCCCACGCCTGAGCTCACTGCGCACAGTCCTCACTTCAGGCCTGTTTTTATCTTTCTGAACTTTGAGCTTCCGCTCATCCTGAGGACTCTTGGGAAACTGTTCTAAAGGGGAAGCTCCTGTGGATTTTGACCATCAGCTTTAAGGCAGCCTTAGACCCGGTAGGCACCCCATAGAGCCTCCAGCTTCGAAATAAAATTTACTGACACCACGAGCTGCAAAAAGCCCATGCAAATGAGCTCCAAGGGAAAGTCCAGAGTAAGTGTGATCTTTCCACTCAAAATGGACAGCCCCCAGACAGCCAGCCTGCATGAGGACAGAAATCTCGCAACGACGTAAATTGTGTGTTCAAACATGTCCGGGAAGCTGGTGGGTGCAGGTTAAGTGTGCAGAGCAGGATGTCCATTCCGAAAGGTTGTGATTGAGCTGGAGAAAAGGGGAGACGGGAACAGGAAGACACAGCCACGGGGCCAGAGCTGCAGGGTCGGGTGTCGGCTTGAGGGCTGCAGAAATTTTTCTCTCGCTTCCTCATTCTTCCATGCCTGAATAGGGTTCTGTCCACTTTGGCAGGCAGCTGACCTGACCTTAATAAACCTTCTTACAGACCCCAACTGGGAGCCATTAAAACCTTTTCTCCCTGACTCACCAAGGGATGAGACAGGTAACAGCAGCCATGGCACCACACGCCTGTGGTGGCAAGCGCGCCTAAGCGGATGATGCAGAATGAACACGCTTGCTTTGGAAGCCAGATCTTCCACACATGACGGGGTGGAGGGGTGGGGGGTGGGGTGGGGGAGGGGTGACCCTGCCAGGTTCTCAGCCGTCCGCAGGTGTCGGGAGCCGTTTGTTTGATGGCCACCCTCTGGGTCAACAAGGGGTTGTTTGCTCAGCAGGTGTCTGCAGTTACCTTGCTACTTTGGTAGTGACTGAGAAGCACCTGTGGCTCCAGAGAACAAGCTGATTGTCAGGGAGGAGGATGGGAGCCTTGAGAGAGCAAAAGGCTCCCTGTGCAGGTGCGAGCAGTTGTTTCTTCTTGAGCAGGTGCAAGCAGTTGTCGGTCTCCCACACAATCGTGATGCATAAATAGGGTGTGCTGCAGAAACTCCAGGCTGCAGTACTGACTGGGAGCCCTCCCGAATCTTTCTCTTGTCTCTGTTTTTTCTTTCATCCTCACTCCCCCTCTCAGGGACTGTTCGACTTTCGCCGGCGGGTTCCGGCACCCAGGTTCATTTCCTCCTCTGCAAAAGGGAGGATTAAATTAGGTCACAAGCACAGTGCCAGGGACAGGGCCGACGCACAGTAATCTTTTATTCGAAGTTTGTTCTCATTGGACCCCTGCTCCATGGAACCATCCAGCTTTGGAGTGACCCTGTGGAAGGTGGTGCTCTCCTTAGTTTGGAGGACGGTCAAGTAGAATAGGTCAAGTCCAGCAAGCTGGGTCACTCCTTCCAGTTAAGTGCGCTTCCCCTGCTGTCTCTGAACAGGACCTTGACACTGTCCCAAGGAAGTCCAACAGAAAGAGAGGAAGTTGGACCATCAGGAAGGGAGGTGTGTGTGCATGTGTGTGCACCTGCATGTGGAGTGGTAGGGGAGTGCAGAACCCGGGACCAGTGCTGTCACTCAGAAGCTACCCCGCAGTGCTGCGCTTGGAGCTCACTCCCTGGGCCCCACTCGGTGGAAAGGATTATGGTGACAGTCACATAGTCATCCAGTCCCTGCCTCCTGCATCTCTTCAGAATTAGGCAGGTGTGGCTGTCAGGGAGAACTGTGTGTCGCTGATACACAGGAGTGACCAAGGTGCAGCCACGCCCTGTGTGTTTTTCTGTCAAAACTCACCTAAGCCCGCCTAATTCAGACAGAACTTCTGAGTCGGACTTGAGGATTCACAGTTCCACTTCAGCTGATACGCAGGTCTCTGATGCTCTCACGGTTGATGACGATACCACTCATACGTTCCTCTTAGTTTTATGAAATTGTCCAAGAAAAATAGAGGCGCCGTAAGGGGATTATCAAAAGGGCTCGCTCAGAAGCTGGAATGCCTGGGTTTGAGTTTGCCAGCTAGGTAAACTTGGGCAAATCAATTCCCTTCTCTGTCCCTCAGTTTTTTGATCTGCGAAGTGTCAGGAATGGTTCCTGTCTCACGGGTTGTCATGAAAAATAGTTAATATTTATACAGTCCTCAAAACATCACTTAGCATAATGTACGTGCAAAATTGTGCATTTACTACATGTCGCTAAGTTTTTAAAATTGCATGCACATGCTAATAACGGCACCATGGCACAACTCTGACACCGCTGGCCCGAGTGTCAGTAGCACTGACCGGGCGACAGCTACCTGCGCGCCTCCTGCGCCGGGCGCCACGCGCGGTTCCTTCCCTGCGCACCACCGTCTGCAGCTACGGCTGCGGTCACCACCGCTTGGCCGACGACGGAATGGAGCCCGAGAACAGATTTGTCCTAGGCCATCTCCGCGACTGGTGACAACTCACGCACTCCGGAATGTGAACGGAAGCCGATGCTGACACCCGTTTTCATCTGTGCGGTGTGTGAGATGAAGACACACACGCCGACTGCCCGCGAAGCCGTCCAGCGGGGGAGGACGGCGGCCTTTCCTCCCGGCGGGGGCCGGGGCCGGGCGGGCGCGCACCCCAGGACTGAAGCCGCTTACAGGGCGGGCTGCTCTTCGGCCGGACGGTCCCTAGATGGCGCTCCGAACCCAGCAGCGCGGCTTTTTCGTTTTTTGTTTTTTTTTTTTTTTCTAGAAGCTCCGGTCCAATCTTTCTGACCTTTATGTAATCATTAATCTCCAGCCACGCACTTTTGGCGAACAAAAACGATCATCTCCATCTGACATATGATGACCTCGAAGCCACTGGAAGCCCTGAAACTACAGTAGGCCCGCAGGCCAGCAAGGCCACGGGAGGAACAAATAGTTCTTCCTGCCTGAGTGGCCTAGAAGAGTCAAAACGGAGGATTGGGTTCTGGGCCCCCACCGTGCTGGGCTCAGAGAACGAGGAAGTAATAGGGCGGCTCTGCTCTGGAGGCTGGGTTTGGAGGGTGGGGACCTAGGAATAGGTAACAGTGGCCAACACCAAGGTCAGAGCGGACGTGGACAGGAGGAGACGGCTGGACTGAATCCAGACAGAGGCGCGAAGTCCTACGAGGGCGCCTTTAAAGATATAAATTACTTCTTTTTTTTTTACACTAAAATGGCCATTGTGAGAACGAAGAAGACAGGAGAAGAAGCTATGGTGCAAAGAAAGTAGTCCTGCAGGTAGGCCCTGCCTGACAGGGAACGAAATCATGAAGTTCCTGGTTATGGTCTGTCAGCCCTGATGACAATGACAGCAATAATAAATCTATTAGACACTGTGCGCTAATAAGGATAAGGTGATGCGAGGTGTTTGTGACTTGGCAGTGAGCCGAGGATCAATCCAGTATGTCAGTTGTAAACCACCCCCCCCCGCACACGTGCGCGCACACAGAACCCCAGACGAGACAGCACTGCCGTGTGGGTGGCATGGAAGCCCAGCAGAAAAGGCTCCCACCAGTTTTCACAACTGTGAAACGCGAAACAAAAATTGATTACTCGTTAAAACCACCCGATTTCTAACGAGTACGCACAGAGCCACGCGTGTCTTCTGCTTGTAGGATGCCGTTCCAGCCCCTTCTGGTTGTCACTAAACGGCTCTGCGTGCAGGGATTCGAGGCCGGAGTCCGCACAAGGCTCTTTGGGGAATGGAAAAGTGATGTGTTTTTCTGTGGCTTGGAGAGGTTGCTGAGGTGAGCTGCTGCCGTGAGGCCGAGCACCCCCGCGGCCCGGGAATGGCCCAGAAGTCCCAGGCGGGGAGGGACTGGAGCTGACAACCGGCTTGCTCTGCCTGCCTCGCCGCGTCGCTCGCTCGCGGAGAAGGTGGTGCTGGGCGGGACGGCGCTGCGGGGCCCCAGGGGGCTTCTGAAAACAGGTGGGGGCCCCCTCTGCCACTTTCCTATCGCGGCGGGTCCGAGTCGGCCTCGCGTTGGTAACAGGTCCAGAGCGAGCCCGAGGCTCCTGGCCCGGGACCGCCTGGAGGGTCCTTGCTTTAAGATTCAGCTCTCAGCGTTCCCGCAGCCTCCCGCGTCCCCGGATGTGGCGGAGACCCACGCGCATCTCTCCAAGCGCCCGGCCACACCTGCTGCGGCCGCCACGCTCCCAGCTGCACTTTTTTGGGGAAAGGTCAGTCTACGTGGAGATGACTTGACTCCAGCTGCTTCTCCCTCTGGTGACCGGAACTTGCCCTTCAGGAGGACAAAGCGGGTGAGTCTCTGCCTGGACCCCTGCGCTCGTCGCTCCCCTCCCCTCCCGCAGGCCGGTCACTTTCCAGGCCGCCGCAGTTTGTTCCTACTCAAGGTCTAGTCTCTCCCTCTTAAAATATATAATAAGTTAAATGATATTAATGCTCCTCACTCCCTCCCCTCCCCCAAAATGTGGGTCTGAACTGAAAAGACCCACAGATGAGAGGGTAACCTGTGAGCGAAAGGCCTAGAACTGGCGGCTGGAGAGGGGCAGCCAGGAGGCCGTTTGGAGGCTGCTGAGGCCTGGGCGGAGGGGCATCAGGAGATTCGGATGCGACGTCTGAAAGGTACAGGGTTTTGTTTGTGGAGAACGGAAGATGTTCCAAAACCGATTGCGAGAATGGTTGCACAGAGAAGTTGTGAATAAACTAAAACCCACGGAATCTTACCCTTGAAATGGGTAGATTGTATGAAATGTGAATTATCTCAACAGTAAATCTGTTACCAAGAAAAAAGGAGTACAATGAACCCCAATATTCACCACATGCCCAACTGCCTTTCATACCCCCTACAGTTAGGAGGGCCTAATTTCCAGGTTTGATTTTTTTTCTCTGATGCCCCAAGTTTGCATATGTGCTTAAAAAGATAGTGCTTATTGGATTCATTAGATATTCAAAGGCTTTAGGAAATTCACGTGTTAACTTTCTTACTATGGTTTGAAACGCCTGTGGTAGTTGCCAGACTGCGAATTGGGGCGACTCAGCTGTGACTGGAGGAGCCTGACCGGAACCCCAGCGGATGGATGAGTTTAGGGACCGAGCAGAGGAAACCGACGCGTAATTAACCCAGCCGCGTGCGTGAGCGGCGGCTAAGCGGCCCTCGGCGAGACAGTGTGGGTGGGGACCCCTCTCCTGCTTTGCTTGTCGCAACAAAACTGCCTGAGGACGACCAGGTCTGGCTCGGGATCAGAGCACCCCAAGCGGTGGGCCCCTTGCGTTCGGAATCTCCGTTTCGGGGAACAGCTTCACCGCCGCGATACTTCCCGTTCACAGAATAACCAGAAAGCGAAACCGAAATTCCAAGCGGAACAATAACCAGATCGGCACACTGGGCTTCAGGCCGACATTCCGAAAACGTGCGACTGAAAGTGAAACCCGTCGCGCGGGAGGATGGCGGTGGGGGACCCTCACGCACCGCTCCCCGGTCGGCAGCGTCCGGGGCCCGGGCTTCCGCGCGCGGCGCGGGGGCGGCGGCCGGAAGGGGATCGCGCTGGCCGGGATTGTCGTTCGGCCCTGGTTGCAGGGTGACCTCTCGGGCCACCCCCGTCCCCGCCCGCCGCCGGGGCCGAAAGGCGCGCGGACGCGCGGTGCGGCCGGGATGGGCGCGCGGGCCGGGCGCGCGCTGCTGCTGCTGCTGCTGCGGGCGCTGGCGGCGCTGGCGGTGCGGGCCGCGGCGGCGCAGGGCCCGGCGCGTGAGTGCGGGAGCGGGACGCGAGGGTGGCGCGCGGGGCCCCGGAGTGGGAGGGGCCGCGCCGTGGGGTGCGGGGCGGCGGCCCGGGCCACCCCTCGCCCCGACGCGTCTGGACGTCAGTGTCCCCGTTTTCCCTGGAGGCCGAGCTCGGCTCGCGGGTCCCTCGACTTGGGTCTCGGGTCTCCCGCCTCTGCCAGCGTCTGTGTCTGTGTCGTGTTTCCCCGTCGTCCCCCACCCGGTTCCTGGAAGTCCTCACCCTGGGCCGGCGCGGCCGGAGCGCCCCTCGGCCTTAACACAGGGCCGCCGCCAGGGCTGGTGGACGGAGCTCCTTGCACAGGGGAGTTTGGGGGAGCAGGAGTGGATGTGTAGGAAGGTGAGACTGGCGGGGAGTCCCCGGGGTGGGGACCCCTGCCAGAGGTCTGTCCCGGGCCTGCTGGTCTGTGGGCAACTGTTCTCCCTGGAAAAATAATTTATTAACTGAAAGTCGCGTCCTGGCCTTCATTCCGGGCTGCTGATGTGTTAGTCGCGCTGCGTGATAACGGGTCTTGGCTAAAGGACCCCACCTGGACGGCTGGACACTGTCGGCTGTGGGTCTCCTCCCCGCTCGCGCCCTGGTTGGAGGCCTGGCGTTTGGGAGAGGAGTCATTTATTTGTCGCCTTCACAGGACCCGGGGCTCCGGCTCCTAGGGTCCCTGCCCTCTGGCTTTCTCACGGGCAGTGAGCTCGGCCTTGTTTCTGAATGTGGAGCAGACTTGGCCTGTCCACGCTGGTCACAGTCTCAGGGCAGCCTGAGTGTGGCCTCGTGCACCGATGTCAGGAGTGAGGCCTGGTTTGCTCCCTGGCGGTTGTGCTTGGGGTCACCCTGGAGCTCATATCCCCGCCTCAGGGCTTCCAGTTGTTAAATGTCACACCTGAATGGAGATCAGATTGCGAGATTCAAGGTGGCAGGCCAGGGAACGGGGTGCCAGCTGAGCTGCGGTGTCAGACCCAGGGAAGGACACTGGCAGAGTCCTGACTTGTAGCTTTCCCGTGGGGCGGGGTGGGAGGGGGACTGCAGGTGTCAGGTGGTGCTGTGTGACCCAGAGCTCACGGGCTGGCCTCTGAGCAGGGCCCAAAGGGAATGAGGGTGATGCCCGATGACCAGGAAGAGCCGAGTGCCACAGGGACAGTGCAAGGAAGCGTGCTGGCCTGGAGGTCTGGTGCTTTTCGGCTATGGGGGCTCTCGTCAGCAGGTCCAGCATTAAACAGCCACCGTAGACACACAGGGAGGGGCTGGGAGGTGGAGACGGTGACTTGACGCTCAGCAGCACTCTCCGCGGGGCTTGGACCTCACCAGCTCCGAGCACCAGCTCCTGAGCTCGGCGCTGTAGCTCGAGACACTTGGGGTTCTCTAGAGCCTGTTGGCTCCAAGGGAGCCTGTCCCAACTGGGCACGGACCCGGGCAGCGAGGGGTGGCAGGCACAGGTGTTGAAGGGAGGGCATGCAGCAAGTCCCCCGGGGCAGGCGGGCCTCGGCTCCAGTACCGCTGGGCCCACGGAGGCCCGTTCCCTCCCCAGGGACACACTCTCTGCGCTACCTCTTCATGGGTGCCTCGAAGCCTGACCTCGGGCTGCCCCTGTTCGAGGCCCTGGGCTACGTGGACGACCAGCTGTTTGTGTCCTACGATCACGAGAGTCGCCGGGTTGAGCCCCGTGCCTCCTGGGTCGGGGCCGGAGGTTCCAGCCAGCTGTGGCTGCAGCTGAGCCAGAGTCTGAAAGGCTGGGACCACATGTTCACCGTTGACTTCTGGACCATCATGGACAACTGCAACCACAGCAGGGGTGTGTGGGGGGCCTTCCCACAGGGCGCTCTTTGAGGAGGCCACCTGGGGGGAGGGGAGGAGGGGGTTACCTTCCTGAGGTCCTCCCCACACCCCCACTCCGGGCTGGCGGACAGGGCCCTGCTCCTTTGGTTTCAGTCACGAGGCTGGGGGCGGTGCCGGAGCCCCACATCCTGCAGGTGATCCTGGGCTGCGAAGTGCGAGAGGACAACAGCACCAGAGGCTTCTGGGCGTACGGCTACGATGGGGAGGACCATCTCGAGTTCCGCCCTGAGGCGCTGGACTGGAGAGCAGCGGAGCCCAGGGCCCGGGCCACCAAGCTCGAGTGGGAAGTGAGCAAGATCCGGGCCAAGCAGAACAGGGCCTACCTGCAGCGGGACTGCCCGGAGCAGCTGCAGCAGCTGCTGGCCCTGGGGACAGGGGTTCTGGACCAGCGAGGTACGCCGAACGCCTCTGCCCTCCCCTTGGCGACGGGGGGACGGGCGTGGGCACGGACGCCGCGGGGGTTTCCGAGAATGGACTGAGGTCTGAGGTCTGCACTCAGAAGTGACATGTGTGACGAATCGTGGCTTTGACTTTTCTCCACGTATGTGGCCAGAGAGAAGTGCTGTGGTCTCTCGAGGTAACCACGACCCGTGAGTGTGTTTACGCCTCTTAGATGCGCAGGTGGCGATTGCCACACTGACACCGGGCAGCAGCCTCCGGAGGTCACAGGTTACTTGCACAGAGCGTGGCCGGGGTCTCTGCAGGCTGGCTGTCTCGCTAAGCCCCTTCGAGAGTACTTCTCAGCTTGGACCCGGTGACACTGCTGACAGCATTCGGTCATTTTCCATCCACATAAAGGACAATTTTATGTGATTCAACTTAACATGTTAAAGAAGAGGAGGCATGGTCGGCAGGGCCACATGTTGACATATGGGATGGGAGGGCAGGCTGACACGGCTGTGACTGTTCTTCATGTGGCACCACCTCAGAGCAGAATCTTGGGACATGTTTCAAGGCACAAATGTGTCTCTGCAGTTCGATGTGTCCGAGCGGGATGTCCACTTCCCACATGCAGAGAAAGGGAGGTGACAGTTCTGGTCTTTGTGGCAAGGGTGGGTGGGTCCCCCCTCCAGAAGCTTCTTTCTCCCCATCTAGCGCCGCCTCTGGTGAGGGTGACGCGTCACGTGGCCCCTGCAGTGACCACTCTGCGGTGTCGAGCTCGGAGCTTCTACCCTCAGAACATCAGCATGAGGTGGCTGAAAGACAGGCAGCCGGTGGCTGGCAAGGACGTGGGGCCCGAGGCCGTGCTGCCCAGCGGCGACGGGACCTACCAGGCCTGGGTGGCCGTGGCCCTGCCCCCGGGGGAGGAGCGGAAGTACACCTGCCGCGTGGAGCACCCGGGCCTGGAGCGGCCCCTCTCTGCCGCATGGGGTACCCGCGGGAGCTGAGCGGGTGGTTGGCTTGGGGAGGGGACAATTCAGGCCTGGGCGGGGGGCAGGGGCGTAGAGGCGGGGCCAGGAGCTGACCGCTCGCTGCTTCAGAGCCCTCACTGCCTGGCACGCTGGTCGTGGGAGTCGTCAGTGGGATCGTCGTTTGCGTCGTCATCTTTGCTGCCGTCGCATTCAGAATCCTGAGGAAGAGGCAGGCGTCCCGTGAGTGGGGGGGGCGTGTGTACTCGGGCCCCTGGACGCAGCAGGTGGGCAGAGGGAGGGCGGGGGACTGGCACCCCCAGAAGCCTTCTCTCGCTCTCTTCGGGGCGCTGGCCCCACTTCTGGTGTTTGCTCAGAGTGAGGGCTCCCAGTTCCCAAGGGGCATTTGAGCACCTGTCGTTCTGCAAGGTGCACGGGGAGGGGTCCGCTTAGTGGCGGGGGTCGGGTGGGGTCGGGGCCGAACTTCCCGCTCGGGAGTCAGCGGAGGCGGACGCGCTGTGGACTCGCCCGTGGCCGCGTCTGTTGGGGACCAACAGGCGCTTCTGGCCCCGAAGCAGCAGGACCCCCTGCGCGAGGCTTCGGCCGCGGGAGGTCAACAGAGATGGCGCGGCGGGGTGCGGGACGGGAGGTGACCAGTTCTTATTGCACCTCGTCCTCGGCCTGGCCTACCTCTGGACGGACATCTGCGCTGTGGGGAGAGGGAGGGCAGTCGGAAGGCCGCTCGGGTAGAGGCTGGGGGCCACCCCAACAGCCACCAGGCCACTCGCGGCGAGAGGTAGTGGTGCTGGAAGCCTGGCGGGCCGGTGGCGGCTCGTTGCCGTGGGTGGGTCAGGGAACGGGCAGGGCCCGGGCTGTGACACCTCTCGCCCTTGCAGGAGCAGCCTCGGGGGACTACGTGTTAGCCATTCACGAATGAGGCGCTGCCTTTGGACCAGGGCAGGGGACACAACCGAGACTCAGGGCAGGCGTCCCCTGTGGCTGCCGCTGTCCTGTTTCCGACAGACTCGGGCCTAATAAAGCCAGATGTCCTCCACTTCCACCGAGTCCCTGTTTCTGCGTGCCAGCACCCCAGCAGCAAGCTCCCTGCGCACCCCAATGCATTCCCTGCCAGTCCCCAATCTCTGTCACCCACTAATCCGACTGTCACCAGACCCGGTGGCCTCTTCCACCAGAAGGCCCTGGGCGGCAGGCGAGGAGGCGCCTTCTTTGGAAGAGGCACCATGGGCATCTCTGTGTTTTGACTGTTTCCCACAGACTGCTTTGATGGGACACCATCACCCTCGTTTTTAAATGGGGTCAGTGACCTTTGGAGTGTCCCCACAGCTGTCTGGCTCAAGATGGGCTCCAGTGTCGTCAGTCTGAGCCGTGTCCCCCACCCCGGCCCCTCGCGTATAGTCATTTTGGTGTGAGGAGCAATGCCAGATGGGCATGGCCACGAGACCCTTTTCCCTTGTCTCGTGGTCTTTGTTTTGAGTGGACTCACTGAAGGGGAGACAGAAAAAAGTCTCAGCTGTGTTTGCTTTCAAAGTCCCATGGGAAGGACCCTGGCACATGACCACGTACTGCTCTGTCGCCACCAGCAGTCTGCCGTTCCCACCATCTCTCCTAATGCCCGGGGCCAAGACTGTCATTGGTGTCAGTGGTGTGTGGGGCCTCACGGTGTCCTTCCTCCACTAGTGCCCTGAGAACTGTGGTGGCATTCCCTCCATGAACTGGAACAACCTCTCATGTTAAAGATGGCAAACGGAAGCCAGCAAATGGCCTGGCAGTCCCCTGCCTCTTCCTGGTGCCTGGGAGTCTGGCACTGCACGTTCAAAACAGTTAATCTAGCCAGCCCCTTGAGAATGAGTAGACCCTGGTGAAGCAACTCGTCTGTCATGTCAAAAAGGCTATGAAGCGTGTGCCCAGCTGGCGTGCGCGCACCTGCTCTGTCTGCATACAGTTGGCTGCTTGGCGGTGGAACCAGGTGTTCTGTCTTGGAGGGCAGGTGTCTCGAGAGACCAAAGACAGCTCAAAAGTTTGTTTGATAGGTATTGAATCTGGGCAGGAAAATGTCAACTAGGTTCTTAAACTTTGTTTTTCTGGTTACAAAAGTTAAGCAGACAAAAGTATATATAATACGTGCTTCCTGTAGAAAAGTTGAAAATGAATTAGGTTGAAACTGTCATTCCATTAGCCAGTTACAAACTATTGATGACGAGTGTTTCCTCTCTGTATTGTCACTATGTTAAAATACAGGAAAGTAATAAGTGCATGTATTTTAACACATGCGCGATGAATTGTGTACATGATTTTCCTGATGTGTCTGTCCATCTTATGTATAAACTTAATCATTATGTCTTTTGGGGACATTTATACTGCTTCTAATTGTTTTTTTTTTTTTTTACATTTTGTCTTATGGAATATTTTCATTAAAGTATCATAGCTGAATTGTTTTTCTTCGCTCTAGAAATATAGTCATCTAATTTGTAACACATTCATCATTTGGTTAGGACAAGGGTCTCAGGTCTAGGCTGTTCCTATTAGATGCTAAATGTGAAAATGCAGCACAGTATTTTGCAGATGGAGTTGTAACCGATGAGCCTGAACGGAACCCAAGGGCTAAACTTAACCAAGAAAAAAATTTAACACGTAATTTACCAAATAGCATATGTAATCTGTGGCTAAGACTCCCTTTCAGGCAGAGATTCAGATGGGAACCCACTGCTTCCTTTATTTGTCACAAGGAAATAAAACTACCCAACGGCAACCATGTGTCACTCTTTGACTAGACCCTCCCCAAAGCAGCGAATCCCTTGCATTCAGTGGCAATTGCCCCTCTAAATCGTGCTGAAAACATCCTGACAAATTTTCTTTAAATATCATCCTGTCCTCAAAGCCGACTGCCGAAAATCTCCCCTCGCTCTCTACCCTCTTGAGGATATATTACAATGCGTTAGGCAATGGCTCCTTTCCTCTTGGTTTTATTTCGGACAGGCTGAGAATCCAGCAAACACGTGTCATTGCAGTGACCCATTTAACCATCAGCAGCTGTGACCTGTACATTTTTTCTGATCGCCGAAGTTATGCATGTCCATTGTCTTTCGGTGCTTCTTAGCTTAATTTTTCTGGTCTCGTGCCTTAGTTCTGATTGTCAACTATATTTGAAAAATCAAAGACCGACATTTTCAATTCTGTATCTTATTTCGTCTCCGGCAAAATCACGTGCAAAGCCTGATAGTTTGGAGAAGGGCGCCACCTCGTGGCCACGGTCAAGCGTGTCCGCGGTCGTGGAGCTGAGTCGCTGGGGTGGTGGTTTTCCTCAGGAGACAGGGATGGAAAAGCAAGGAGCGGGGCGCTGGGGATCCCTGGTGGAGCGAAGCGCCTGGAGGTCTGAGGAAGTGGGGAGGAACTACTTACTCCGCAGCCACTCGCATCGCTGGGATCACAGTTCTGCAGAGCTCCCTGAGCTGGAAACGGAACAGGAGGAAAGCCCCCCTGGTGATCTTTGAGGGTGAGGCCTGCTGGCAGGAACAGGAAAAAGTTCTCACTTCGTGGAACGGTAACAATAGTGTCGTGGTGCACTATCACTGGATGTATACTTCACACACACACCCGCATTTAAAACCAAAAAACCTTTCAAATGCTGAAGGCTCCCGGAAATGAAATAACGCAAGACAGGAGCAAAGGCTTTTCGGCGCAATAAAACCTAAGCTTCCCGTCCAGCCTCGGGAATTCTCACTGGCCAATCAAAACGCTCAGATGTTAATGTCCGCCTTTAGCTCCACCCCCTGGTGACCTAACTCAGTCACCCTCCGGAATAGCGTGCTGTCTTCAATCAGGTCCGCGAAAGTTATATTTAAAGGGTCGTGTCCACCGCGAACAGCCATACCTGCTGTAGCCATGTCTGGTCGCGGCAAGGGCGGCAAGGGGCTGGGCAAGGGCGGCGCCAAGCGCCACCGCAAGGTGCTGCGCGACAACATCCAGGGCATCACCAAGCCCGCCATCCGGCGCCTGGCGCGGCGCGGCGGCGTCAAGCGCATCTCCGGGCTCATCTACGAGGAGACGCGCGGGGTGCTCAAGGTCTTCCTGGAGAACGTGATCCGGGACGCCGTCACCTACACGGAGCACGCCAAGCGCAAGACGGTCACGGCCATGGACGTGGTCTACGCGCTCAAGCGCCAGGGCCGCACGCTCTACGGCTTCGGCGGTTAGGTGGCCCGACTTCGCGCTCCCGATCCCTTCTCCACCAAAGGCCCTTTTCAGGGCCGCCCACTCCCTCTCGAAAGAGCTGTGCGCGGTTGTGGCCCAAGGTGTGGATTTCCATGCCAGCCCGGCCTTGACCTGCGGTCAGCGCACGCCGGACAGAGGCTGCCCCACCACAGGCCTCGGCCGGGCTGTGCGCAGGGACCCGGGGTCGGGACGGGGATGGGGCTGTCGGCGGCAGGAAGCAGTCACGCAACCCACGAGGACAGGTTTGAAGGCCCTGTCCGCCCCTTGGCCCCGCAAAAGGGTCAGACGCCCGCCGCGGCTCCGGTGAGGAGGCAGACGGCAGTGACGGCGCTGCCCGGGAGTGTCGCTGCGCTCGTGCTTATTGGGAGTGGACGGGGGGTACCTCACTGTTCTAACTGCGCACGCTGCGGGGGCGCTGCCCGCCCCTCACAGGCACGCAGACCGATCTGCCGCTGCCCGCAAAGCACTGGGTGTCGGTTCCTAACCTACCTGACCCGGAAGGGTCTCGCCCGCCCCGTCCCCCGGGCGCCGTGCTGAGCGCGGGCACGCACCACGCCCGGAGGGCCTGGCTTTGAGATTGACTCGCCCTTGCGGGTTTCAGGTCAGGCGCGGGCCCTCCCTGAGCCGGAGGCCACGGCGTCTGTAAGTCAGGATTCCCTGGACGGGGGTCGGAGCTCTAACTCGGGTCTCTACCTCCAAGCTTCAGGCCTAGTTTTGCATCTGTGAAGAGCGCTCTCCCGCGGTGACAGGCTCTAGGGCAGCTCTGTCCCCTCCGCCTCGCAGCTTCCCCCTCTTCTTAACCCTGCCTGCCATATGCCATAAACTGATTATTATTATTACTATTATTAAATTATTATGGACCATTCAAACACTGAAGTATGGTAACAAGAGTCTTTAAAATATGTCCTCAGATCGAACCTACAGATTCCCTGTAGATGGTGACACCAAAGGCCCTTTTCAGACCCCCACCCCACCCCCGAAGTCGCACTGAGAGCTTAGTCATTGCACAGACGTTGGTTAACTGAGTCCGTGTGCGGTGGCTGGGCGGTTGGCGCACTGATTTTGCGGATGATTCCAGAACTTAGCCACGGCATCTTGCCACACGAAGGTATGAAATTTGGGGAATTTTAAAGAGGCAAACGACATAGGCCTTTAAAAGAGAGTATAAAAAGCTAGCGAGCAAATGTGGCCTACAAAATGACGGGCTTCACAGAAAAATATCCATTTTGTGCATCTGGAAGCATTCCAAAGAAGGTTCTCTGGCCTTAAAGGGATGGCAGGTGGCACAAAAGTCCACTCCGATGGCCTGACGCAGCACAAGGCTATGTCAGTGAAGCCTCGTGGGGACAAGCTCTCAACAGCCCATACCCACTAAGGCGAGAGCCTCGGTACATGGCGGGGGGCGGGGTTCCAGGGCCATTTTCCATTGGCTGATAGGAGGGCCTCATGGCCAGCTGTCCCCGGAATGGGAAGAAAAACCTTGGTTGGTTAATTTTGTTTTTAACCCGATGTGTGCCAGGCGCTACAGAGCTGGAGGAGCACAGTCTCACGGGATGGGGGAACCGGTTCTAGACGATTAGAGCCGGCCTGGGCGGGTTGTGGTGCGTCGTCTGGGGTGCGGTCTGAGGGTCAGAGGTCAGCCCACTGCCAGCTGAGGCAGCACATTCCCTCACTGGCACAACTCCAGCCCCAAGGAAACTGGCAAGGCAGGGACTGGGGCTGATTCTCTGTGGAAGCCAGTGTTCAGGGTACAATTTTGCACTTGGCTATGTTCAAAGCCGCCGCAAATACCAAGGCCCACAGCAGGATTAGCAACAATATGAACACTTACGATGATCTTCAGATAAGAATGCTAGATCACAAATTACGTGAAAACCGAAATAAATCCACTGTGTTTAAAAAGAGGAGCATGTTTTACCTCAGACCCTGAGCATTCCCCAATGTGAGCAATTTTTGCCATTTACAAATGTTCGATTGGGACGCGAACGCAGGCTTTAGCGTTGTTTGTCCTGGGGACACAATCCGCACGCTTTGCATGGATAAAACACGTAGAATCACAGTTGTATTCATCCCCTTACCAATGATTTAAACACACGCTTCTTAACGTCGACACCTGGTACCCACGGCACTTTGGAAATAAGGATAAACAGCGACAGCTGTCAACAGAGTATCTGATTCTATCAGCCAGGCACACTCCATATAGAAACTTCAAAGATTAAGATGGAAAACTCTCTTTGATCCAAATTCTGACTAACTCCTATAGACTCCTACAAAGTCTGCAGACACCCAAGTTGGAGAACAACCGCACTAGGGTGACAGCACTGGAGTGTAAAATGGAACGTGGCACTTGAAAACAAAACCGCTGAGGTGCGTGTGGGCGCCAGCTGGCGTCCGCGCCTGCAGACGATGGTTTTCCTAAGGAAAGTACTGGAGGTGCTTGCACACGCATGCGCCGTTACTTAGAGCACACTCCAGCTGGACTTGGCCAATACCTGACGGAAACACCCGAACTTTCGCAGACCGGTACACGTGCGTGACACGACGTCGTCACAAGCTTTGCTGTCAGGAGGCCACGTACACCTACAGCACACTCGTGTAGAATCCCCTACGACCCCAGTGCCACGCCGTTTTACGACTTCTTGGGTGGCTCTTAAAAGAGCCTTTGGGTTCTGAGAATCGGCCTTTCAGCTTTACTTCTTAAGCGCCGTCTTCCTGGGCTTGTTCCTCTGCTTGGTCAGCTTGGCCCTGCGGGCCGCGTGCTTCCCCGCCCTGGCCTTGGCGGGGCTCTGCCGCGGCGGCTTGCCCTTGGTTCCCGCAGCCTTCCTGCCCGCCCTGTCCACTTTCGAGGCTGCCGTACTACTCGGCTTCCGCGCCCTTTTGGTGCCCTTGGTGCTCTTTGGCGACTTCGAGTCCCTGGACAAGCCCAGCCTCTTGGCCTTGGCGGAAGCAGCCTTCCTGCCCTTGGGCTTGGCCTCGCCCGGGGCCGCCTTCTTGCTGAGCCTGAAGGAGCCCGACGCGCCGGTGCCCTTGGTCTGCACCAGGGTGCCCTTGCTCACCAGGCTCTTGAGGCCCAGCTTGATGCGGCTGTTGTTCTTCTCCACGTCGTAGCCGGCGGCCGCCAGCGCCTTCTTGAGCGCGGCCAGCGACATGCCCGCCCGCTCGTGGGACGCCGCGAGGGCCTCGATGATCAGCTGGGACACCGAGGGGCTGGGAACCTTGCGCGCGCCGCCCGCCTGCTTCCGCCCCCGCTTCCTGGCGGGGGGCATCTCCATCGACGTTGGGCCAAGCTCCGCGGGGGCCGCAGGCGCCGTCTCGGACATCCCGGGCGCTCGACCAGGACGCGAGAGGCGCGAAGCCGTGCCTGCCCGGCCTTATATAGGGCACGGCGCGCGGTGATTGGTGCGTCGTCGGCGCCGCCCCGCCCCTTGGGGGAGGAGCATTTGTGTTTGTTTTCCCTCCAAAACTTGCCGCCCACAGACGTCGTCGGCGCAGAGCCGGCCGCCCAGAGTCCACCGCCCGGGGAGCCGCGGAGCCCTGGGCCTCGCGCGCCCTTCCGCCTTTTACTGGAAAAGAACCCGGCACGCTGAAACCGCTCGAGAAAGCGCCTGATTTGCCGTGAAATTCGAGGAGAAGAACAAAACCTCCTTTTTTTCCTGTAAACTTAAAAGTCATTTCTAGCGGGAGACTTACATCCCCTCTTCTGGGCGGTCGTCTGAAGAGTTGGCTTCCCGTCGGTGGAGAAAATAAATTAGTCGCACCCTGACTGTTTTTGAAAACTCGCTGTGTGCGTGAGGGAAGTCACACACCTCTGAGGCGTCTCCCCGCGGAGTCCGAAGACACGTGTAGGGTCGTCTGAAGTGCAGGTGCGACCTTGGACAAACACAGCCTCACAGAGCGTACTCTGCACGCTGCGGGTGCTTGTGACTGACAACTCCCCGCCCCCCTAAAAAACCTCTGCTGCCTGATAGGGATGGAATGAGCAGCATGGATTTCACACATAATAAATACTTGTTTGAACAAATCAGGCCGCCCTCATGGCGGTGTCCTCAATGGAGTGGGGACTTCTCAGGTGAGGGAAGGGGGTTGGGGCGTCTCACTAAGGAGCGCAGCGACCGTTGGAGCGCCCTGGGATGACCTTGCAAAACTGCGTGTGAGGGCCCGGGAGGACCCTCACGTGAGGACAGGTTGATGAGTTCAAGCTCGTCTTTCCCACGTGGAGCCACCACAGCAGTTCCCAGAAGCCTCCCCTCAGTCTGCGCTGGTCCCTCTGGGCTGCTGGCAGATGACGTCATCCCGCCCTCTTTCGAAAACAAGTCAAATGGACATCTGGAGGAACTGCATCCGGACCAATGCTTAAGTTATGTCTCGGGGGTGTTCTAAAATGCGGTTTCTTCCTCCTCCTCTTGACAAGCAAGCCACGGTGAACCTGGTTTTATTTTAACAGATGTTATCTTCCAGCAAACGTCGACTGTCTCGAAGTTTTCACGGCAGAATCCGGATCCACGGAACGTCCCCCGCCCCCTCAGCATTTCGCTCTCGGCTCCCACTCACCAGCCCCCTGCTGCCACAGTCTCTCCCCTTGTCTGACTCTGGTTTGTTTCGTTGTCTCTTCGTGGCGCTTGCCTGCTCACAGACCAGATATCCTGCTAACTTATCGTGTTTTCTGTATTTTACTCTACTGGAGTCCCAGCTCTCGGAAGAAAGGGACTGTGTGCTCTTAAAGTTCACTGATGTATGAACACGAGCGCTGGTGCATAGCAGGCATTCAATTTGATAAATTCAAACGATTTATCAAATGAATTATTAATTTAATTCTTTCTGTGCACCTACTGTGTACCAGGCTCAGCAACAGCCCCTGTGGATACTGTGGTGACCAAACCAGAGCTCGGAGCCTATTGGGGTGACACCTAGACAAATGATGAATATTAAGTGCAACCTACTGAGGTCACATAGATCAGCTGGGAAGAGCTGGTTAGAGAAATTTCCCCGAGAAAGGTGACAACCAAGCAGATGCCTGCGGGATGAGTGGGAGTGTCCTAGGCAGGAAGGAAGGGGCATCAGAGGCAGAGGGCCAGCATGTGGAAGGCAGGAAGATGGGAAAGCAGGGCGAAGGCCAACCTGGCTGCAGAACATGAGAGAGAGGGGAGCAAAAGAGGCCTCAGACCACGGGGCAGTAAGGTCCCGTCAAACTGTGTGCCAGGGACTTGGAGATCCCCGAAGGCAGAGCTCACCCAAGCCCCTTCCAGAGGCCACACTTGCCCCGTCATGCAGCGATGCCGTGAGGCTTCTGGGGGGGGCATTTCACTGAACCCTCAGCCTTTCTCCCTGAATGGGTCTGACCACCCTGCTGTTCGGAGGGGTAGGATCGTCAGAGGAACTCAAAGGCATCTACGTAACTATTAGCACATCGTGTACTTGTGCATAAGTGAGTCAAGCAATAGATTTATTTCATCCAACAAAGTCCAAAAAGATAATTTATAGAACAGAAAGAGGGGAGAACAAGTCCGCAGACTGGCGAGGAGCAGCACATCATGGCTGTGCATTATCTTCTGGAGAAAGGAGCTCAGTATGGAACTTCTGCTCTTGCAAAGGCCAAAGAGGACTTTTAAGAAAAACAATTAGTGTTTCTCTAAAAACTCTCAAGGTTGGCTGGGAGCATTTGTGGCTGGTTGACTCTGGGTCACCTGCCAGCGACACGCCGCCTTAAGTCGACATCTATTTCTCAACTCCTTCATGTTGGTTTCATAACCAAGTGGGTATAGCCATGTGGGTTTCGGTCTCTGTCACCTTTAGTCATCTGCATGTCAGATGGAGGGGGAGGGCAGAAAAGTCATGAGGCCAATCACAAATATGATAAATATTTGAAATCCACATTAGCTCAGCATATGATTTATAATCGTAAAATTTGAAATAAAGTAATGTTAACTTCTCTAACCAGTAAACCTATTTAAAAAATTTAATGAATTCAAATTAATTAGTTCTTTTAGAAAATAAACTCCAGACTTGAATAAACTAAAATATTGTCCTAACATTATTTTCCCGCTATGACAACAATACAGAAAAAAAAAAATGGAGCTATTTTTAAAGCAAAATTAAACCTGTGAATTTCTCTAGAAAGTTATCTTGATTAGAAGTATGTGATTTTTTTCCTGAAAAATTACATACCATTAATTAAAAATTTTAAGTTGTTTAAAATGGTGGAGTAGTTCTCTTTGGTTTCTTATTAAACTGTTACTTGTTAATATCTGTTACATGTTTGCTAAGACCACTAATTAAACTCACAGTTAAACGTCCTTTTATTTATTGTTACAATTTAAAGAGATAGCACGTTTAAAGCATCGGGAGAATTCTGATTTTTATTGACTTTCTATCATCTTAAAGTGATGTGTTTTTCAGTCTTCATATAAGGCATTTAAGATCTAAGTTTACATCTTACTTTGTTAATTTCCTGCTGAGGTAAACGATTGGCTCCAAATTATTTGTAGACAGAAAACAGGAAATATTCTCAATCCTCATGCAAGTTAGAGGAGCTAATTGTGAAAATGGGACAAAATTTAAAATAAATAACAGAGGCACAGAACTAAGTATGTTGGTCAGTTAAAGACACAAAGACATGTAATTATGATCAGAGGTCACTCAGGAGCATTCTTGCTGAGAATATGGGGAAATCCTGATGTCCCCTTCTCCCAAGATTGGTACGCATTCTAGTGTCCAGTGCCACACCCCCCACCATAAACTCGGTAAGTTTTAGAAACTATTAAATGTTTGTTCCAAATGGCATTGGAAGCCATCTCTTTTTTATCTAGGTCAATAGGCCGAGTTATAATGATGTGTTTCTCCTCTCTCCTCTTTCACCTTACTTAAAGGGCCTGAGGGACAATAATTTGGAATTAATGAATGATAAGATTCGGAGGCCTCAGGGTCTTCAGCAATGAAAGATACAGGACAGTGCATGCTGGAGAGTTTGTTTCCTTGTTTTCCTTCTAGTCCTAAGTCTCCTCTTAGGTCTCACATGTTAAACAGAAAACCCACAGGGCCAAAATAGCCTGCTCATGCCTAAAGCCCAAGATGCCTCACCTAGACGTAACTCCTAATGTGAGGGCACTTTACACTTCTCTCTCCCAGAAACTCCTTAATCAGTCTAGAATTTCCTGGTCAGCTCTAGTGAGGGGAAGTGAGGGGAACGTGCCTGGTAAGAGGCCCTGCCTTCCTCTAACAGAAGGAGCCCTTGGCCAGACTTCACCCACTCTTATTTTCTTAGTCTCACCCTCTTTCTGTCTGTAAGAACTTTTCACTTTGTACAATGAATCTGAGCCCCTTCTAGTTGCTAGATGGGATGCTGCCAGATTCATAAATTGCTTAATAAAAACAATTAGATCTCCAAATTTATCAGATAATTGTGTTTATTTTTTAAACAATGTCAAAAGTTATAGGCAGCCTTTTCACGTGTATATTATCTTTGAGGCTGGAGTGCCATTTTTGAAGATGGGAGTTCAGAAAGAGCCACCCCAAGTTGTGCCTCTGTGTATGTGATTGTTTTGAAGCCGAGACATTCAGTTTGCAAGAGAAACTTATGCTCCCCCTGCCCCAACTACCTGGAAGAACTTGAATTAGGGGCTTGCCCATAATAAGAGATTATCAGAGATAAGCTTCTGACTCACCTATGACTATATGGCGGGAAAGTATTTACTAAGCATTTCCTCTTGTTATCCTTTGAGCCCACAAAGCACCTTACCTCATCCTCAGCTCAGGATGTTTTAGGAAGACACATTCCCTCTCTGCCTTTTCACCTCTCCTGCATGTGGGTCTCTGACTCACCTGTTTACAAGGTTCACATATATACACAGGTATTAAGTTTGGCCATTTTTCTAATCTGCCTCATGATTATTAGATTATTAGACCAGTCTAGAGAATCTTGAGTGGAGGGAAGTCTCTTCCTCCCCTGCACATACACCAAGTATTTGAATCCATAGTTTGAGTAAATACAAAGTTTTGAAAGGCTCTGCTCTTTAATTACAGGAAGCCTTAGCATAAACACCAAGCAGATACCAAAAAAGGCCAGAAAGGAAAAGTAGGGGGTTGTTGTCACGTTGGCACAGTAAACCTTTTAAGTTTAACTTCCCATTTCCCTACATCAACCAAGAGCTTCAGATATCAGACGCTGAAAATGTTCTGGGTTGGACTCGGTGGAGGACTTTCTCTTCCATCTGAGTCTCTGCCAGCGGCAAAGTCCGCACTTGCATAATAAAGGAACAGTTTTTTGGCCACAAGGTTTGTTTTGCTTCATTATCTCCTAAAGCAAAGATGGCACTTAACGGGAGGGTGGAATTTCGCAGCTCAAAACCTGCCTGCAATTAGGCCGGTGCGCTTTCCTAACTAAGGCCCAATACTTTGCACCTGCTCCATAGTGCAAAGTAACTAATTACAGCTCTCTTCCTGGACAGGTGGGTGGCTCTGAAAAGAGCCTTTGGGTCAGCGGCCGAGCCGCCCGGGGGCGCGCGCCTACTTGGAGCTGGTGTACTTGGTGACGGCCTTGGTGCCCTCGGACACGGCGTGCTTGGCCAGCTCGCCGGGCAGCAGCAGGCGCACGGCCGTCTGGATCTCCCGCGACGTGATGGTCGAGCGCTTGTTGTAGTGCGCCAGGCGCGACGCCTCGCCCGCGATGCGCTCGAAGATGTCGTTGACGAACGAGTTCATGATGCCCATGGCCTTGGACGAGATGCCCGTGTCGGGGTGCACCTGCTTCAGCACCTTGTACACGTACACCGAGTAGCTCTCCTTGCGGCTGCGCTTGCGCTTCTTGCCGTCCTTCTTCTGCGCCTTGGTCACCGCCTTCTTGGAGCCCTTTTTCGGGGCGGGCGCCGACTTGGCGGGCTCAGGCATTTCAAATTGCTAAAACGCCAAAAATAAAACCAAATTACGGACCGGAATTCGGCTACTTATAGGGCCTTTATGCTAATGAGGGATGCAGAGATCCTCGTAGTTCATTGGAAAGCCAACGCCACGGCTGTCAGACATGGGCCGAACTATGCAAATGAAGTATGGAAATAACGCGTTCCTATTGGCTAGATGCCCGAGTCTCTGAGTAGCCAATCAGACTGCCCTATTTATTGCCCAGGAACTGGCTATAAAAGCAGCCGTGCGCTTCCCCACTTCTTGAAGCGTTCTCTCTGGGCGTGCCTTCGCTTGTCCTGCCGGAGTCCTTTGTCGTTTGCGATGTCGGGACGCGGCAAGCAGGGGGGTAAAGCGCGCGCCAAGGCAAAATCTCGGTCTTCACGCGCGGGGCTGCAGTTCCCCGTGGGCCGCGTGCACCGCCTGCTGCGCAAGGGCAACTACGCCGAGCGCGTGGGCGCCGGCGCGCCCGTGTACCTGGCGGCCGTGCTGGAGTACCTGACGGCCGAGATCCTGGAGCTGGCGGGCAACGCGGCGCGCGACAACAAGAAGACGCGCATCATCCCGCGCCACCTGCAGCTGGCCATCCGCAACGACGAGGAGCTCAACAAGCTGCTGGGCAAGGTGACGATCGCGCAGGGCGGCGTGCTGCCCAACATCCAGGCCGTGCTGCTGCCCAAGAAGACCGACAGCCACCACAAGGCCAAGGGCAAGTGATCTGACAGGCATCCGAGTTTCCGCCAACGCTCTAAAACCCAAAGGCTCTTTTCAGAGCCCCCACCATTTCAAAAGAAGGGCTAGTGCACTTGGTTTAGGGGAGGATGCACACAAGGTAAGTTCTTTTTTTCCAAGGGGCGGTAGAACATTCTAGGTCATTGGAAGAGGCTCATGGTGTTCTCACACTTCGGGCAACCTCTGAGAAGTGAGTTTTGTCCGGCGAGTGTAGTAGCCGTGACAACATTTTAGTCGCGTGATCGGCTCTGGGCGGGAATGGGTTAACGCATAGCTATCCTGGAGGGTCAATTTGAGATCGCCTCGCGGCTCGCTCGGGGGATCTTACAAACTTCCCGAGCGGGTTTGTAACCCCGCCCTGTCCCCCAGGGCGTTAGGCGCTCAGCTCGCGCAGACGTGGAAAGGCCTGCCTGTAGCCCGGATGGTTGAAAGGGGCCTCTGAAAGCGGTTTCCATGGTGACTGGCGGCCGCTGAGGACACAGACTGAGCCTGGGCCTGGGGTGCAGACCCCAAAGGCCGATTGTGAGACGATCCCGTTTCGAGCCTCTGGGACTCAGTTCTGTCAGTGTAAGTCGGGGACAGGTTGATAGTGTCTCACACCTGACATTCAACCAGTTGCACCAGCAGCACCATGTTTGAGGAGGCTCTGACGCCTCGTTCCGGACGCAGCCGGAAGTGGTCCCCAGCCGTTCCTGCAGGCATCTGGCCACTCGGCGGCACCAGCCCCCAGAGCGGCGCGCCGGGGCCGGGTAAACATCCCGAGCGCCCCATTCGTCCGTGTGGAGTCGCACGCAGATGTTCTGGGGGCGGACCTGTCCCGCGGTCCCTGCCAGCGACGGAGAAAAGCAGCGGAAGCTCTGGGGGTTTGGCGAAGGCTGAGGCGGAAACAGGCGAGCGCCCCGATGGCCACACGTAAGTCTCCTGAGGGAGTTTGGGGGTTCAGTGGGCAGCCGGAGTGAACGGTCAGAGCGGGGGAGGTCGGGCCAGGTCCCGGGGGGAGGACCGGGTCCTCCCGCCCAGCCTATCTTGTGCGTTGGCGAATTTGGGGTGCTCGGGAGGGAATTGCGTCACGTGAGTCTTAGGGTCGTTTCGTTCACCTCTCAGGTGGCCCCTGAAGCCCGCCCAGCGCTGCGGGAGCGTGACCTCGGCTCCAGGCTCAGCGCTCCCCGCCCCCACTCGCTCGCCCGGCGGCGCAGGGCCCCGCGCGGTGTGCGGCTCCGAAGTGGGCGCGCGCGGGGGCGGACGTCCACCCGGCTGTCCCCGCGTGCCCGGCGCGTCCGCCCTGCTGCCGGCAGTCTCGGAGGTGAGGCCCGTCCCTGCCCCGATGTTAAAGCCGAGGGAAGGAGCACGGCGCGCCGGCTACCTGCTTGCGCGCCACGGCCCGGGGCGATGGCGCCTCTCGCCACCGGCTGTTCTGTCGCCATCGCTCCCTGAGAGGTTGCCGCCGGGTTGATGCAGCCAGTGAAACCCCGGCACGGAACGGGTTAACTCGTCCACATCCCAGGACGCTACCACGCGCACCCGAAACGCTGTGACCAACTTAGAGGAGCGGAGATCCGAATTCTAAGCTACGGAGGGAGGTGGGTCTTGCCGCTGTCAGCACCGCAGGCCCAGAAGGTACACTGCGCTTTCCTGTGGGACGGGCGAAACAAGGGGACCGGCGGGAAGATGGCTGGGTAACAAGGTACTGTGAGTGAGGAGGGAGGTTGAGAGAAGGCTTGTGTCTGAATTCTCCCCTCTGGCCCAGTAGCAAAAGTTTCTACTGGGTTACTTCGTAGCAAATGGAATATTGTGCTAATTTCGTTAGTTACTTCTTAAGTGCGACCTTAAGGTCAAGCACCCCAACTTGTTAAATTGTTGTAGTCAGCCTGGCCCGGCCACACAATAAACCTGTGAGAAAACTCCCTGGTGGGCAATACTATTTACTCAGTAGCCTCAGCTGCTTTCCAGCCCTTGAGTAGGTCTCTATCCACGCCCCCAGGGTCCTGGGCTGGACCACTTAAACTGGAGCAACCAGGAGAATGACAAACCCAGGCTTCCCGATTCCTGAAGGCCCCCAAGTATCAGGGACAAAGCTGATCTCAGGGATTTATCAAGATGCAAGCAGAACCATTATTTGGTTATACAGGGAATTCCAAACAAATCAGATCTCCTGGACACGTCACTGTTATAAAATCCCTTTTTAAATGAACAAGTGATTCATGCAGCAATGTCCTTTACTCTATCATCCACGTACTTCCTATTTTTATGTATTATTTGAACTCTTCACAAGTATGATAAATTTTAATCAGTTGTAAAAAAGATATGTGTGCTTTAAGGTTATAATTAGGTTAACTCATAAATGTGTCACCTGTTGATCCTAAACCAAAATTATAAATATAAATACTCCTGTTAAGTATAACGCATGTGTTCTAATAGAAGGTATTCGGAATGTCACTGAGGATTCTCTGTGCTCACTGAAATCGAGAATAAGGACTTGCATGTAGCCCCAGAATCCTCACCTCTCTATTTTATCTCCTGTCCCTTAACTGTGCCACACTGAGACAAGCATCATCAGATCTACCAAAAGGTAGTCATCACCTATATTTACACGGAGAAAACTACCATTAACAAATAAGACAGATTTATGGGGGGAAAAACCTGCAGTTTAATCATTGTAACTCCAGAAGAAATTGGATTTTGACATGTAGACTTCAAAATAAGATGACATCTTGGGCATTGAATCAGTGTAGTCATATTGGAAAAAATGGCAGACTTGATTGGACTAATTGCATTAGTGTCCTGTTTCAGCTGTAGTTTGCTCAAAGGGTGAGAACCAACACTTCTTAGATCTGAGGACTTCTGAACGTTCCCAACCGTTGAGGCTGTTCCTGGAAAAAGCAAGTTGTGAAGTGTCAGACTCTGTTCTGTGTCGCTCGTCTGACAGCTCAAACCTTTTCCACCTTCCTCGCTCTCGGACGCCAGGCTGTGGCAGGTGAGGATCAAAACAAAACTGCCAAGTTCCGTAGTTGAGCTATGCACGTCACGGCAGCCAAGGGTTACCGTTTCTCGCCACTAAAACCAGCAAGACTTAGGAGGGCTAAGGATGAGGAAGAATCACTCCCGGATCGTGAATTTGGAGAAATATTTCTGGTAGTATTGATTAAAATTTATTAACATGCACTTGGAGAGAGGGCGTCTACCATCTAGAAATAAAATCCCCACTCTGTCGAGGTTTTTTACACACGTCTGTGTGGCAAGTGTTAAAACGAGCATGTGCTAAGTTTATAACTTAAAGCCTAGAAAATAAAACAAGAAGTAACCTCCCTCTGCCCACTCCTCACACCAAATCACCATCAGTCATCCAGTTTAGGTTCTTTAAAATCAGTCTGAGGTTTTATTGTCAGATTTCTTTGTCGTTTGCCTCTGTTCATTTTATGCTCTCTTCCTTGATGGAGGGACCTGGTCTATCTCCTCACGGTGACATCCCAGCATCTAGCAGAGGGCCTGGCATGCTGTGGGCATCTAGCTTCCTGGAGTGGGGGTGGCCCAGGTTGCCTCTCAGACCCCACACATTGTCACTGAATTTCTGCTTATAAGCGTCTGCCCGCTAACCCCTCCTCCAACGTCACCTCCTTGCCCTCCCCAGCTTCAGGGGTGCAGTGAGATTTGGCAGCGCGCCCACTCCACCTGCCTTCCACACTCCACCCATCCTGGGTGTCTGCTTTAACCTCTCCCACTTTAATGCCACATGGTCACCTCAGGAAACCCTTAATTATGCGGGGCCTTCTCTCTGCTGGCTGACACCATGCTTAAGAGAATCCTTTCACATGCCACTGTGGTGCCTAGGCGTTTGCCTTGCATCATGGAGAGAAAAGGGTCACACTGCTCATGCGTGCGACCAGATCCATGCTGCTTCAGCCACTCGCAGCGCCTGCCCTGCAAGTGAGGGCACCTCGCAGACGGTGGGCCGCTCAGGGAGCACCATGTATGGGGTGAGTTCTTGCAGACTCTGGCTTTTCGTGTAGAATAACTCTTTAGTAAATACTCGGGTCAGGTACTCAGAATGAACGTGTTGTCAACAAAATTTATTTCTGCACAGAAATGGAATCACCCCTGAGCTGTAGGGACTTGATTTGTCACTGGGGTGTGTGCCATTTTAGCCACCAGGCGGCCTTAAGTTTCAGATGGGAAATTCGGAGAGAGTTACATGACTGGTTGGTCAGAAGCTGCTCTGTCTAATGTAGTAGCCACTAGTTACACGTGGCACTTCAGATCTAAGTAAAATAATTAAAAAGCTATGTCCTCAGCTGCACTGACCACATTTCAACTTGTTGGTGGCTTCTATATCGGACAGCAAAGATACAGATCGTACCTGTCATTGCGAAGCGAGGTTCTTCTTGTCCCAGTGGACTCACGTGTCCAGGTGCACTTAACCAGCTTCCCCCAGGGGTATCTGAGGGCATCCTTGCCAGATAAAATGCGGGGTGCTGTTAAATCTGAATCTCAGACGATTCTTTTATTATAAGTATGCCCTGAAATACCGCACGAGACACGCTATACCAAAACAGAAACTGTTGATTATTTGAAATTCCATATACCTGAACATCTTGTATTTTTACTAACCAAACCTGAAGCACAGAATTGGAGCATCCTTCCTGGCAGGCTGAGCCCCCTCACCATGGGGAGTTTTCAGGTGGGGAACGGAGAAGCCCGCCCAGGAGAAAAAGGGTCTGTGCGTTCTCTGCTCCTGTTCAGGAAGGCTGAGGAAGAAGCCCCCAAACACGTGTTTTGTTTCTTTGCTCCCTTCAGGTTTCCAGAGCTTGACAGGCCGGAGAGGCCTGGTCCACCACATCTGTCTGACTCCTCAGGGCTCAGAGATGCGCGGAGCGTGGTGTGACAGTTCCAACGTTGCTGACTGACTCTGCACCGGCAAGTTTTTCCTCTTAAAAACTCACTCGGGGTTCACCACCTCGTGTGCACCTGTGTACCTCGGGGATCAGGGGAGTGGAGGGGGAGGTCTCATTGAGAGGAGGCTCTCTTTAGTTCAGGAGGTGTCGGTTTTTTGAATGAATAAATGTTCAGAAGGTTCAAACGAATCAAACTAACAAGGTGTACTTCAAAGTCTACCCTCCCTGTCCCCTGGGTCATCCTTGTTCTCATGTATCCTGCTCATTGTTAAACGTGCAGATAGGACACAGGAATGTGGGTGTTTCACCCGACCCCAATAAACACTTGACAGACAGTGGCTCCACCGGCCCTTCTTGGAACCACATGTCTTAAAGGACTTCCCAGATGAATCCAGGAGCTTCCTTTACAGGCTGCATGCGTACCGTGTGGATGCATCGTGCTTCCAGTCGCCCGTCCCCTACTGGCAGGCACATTAGACGATTCTGGAATGATAAACCCTGATTTACAGCGAATCGGGACTGTTTGCGTTCTGCTGCAGTGCCGGAAGGACAGCTGACGTTCGAGTCACTCGTGGGTTGGACTCAAGATTCTTTCCCTTAAAAATGACGTGGCTTTAGCTGAGTTAGTGACGTTGAACCTTGGGTTCTTCGTCAGCAAGATGCGAGTAGCAGGGAATGAACAAAAGATCACGCGTGCGAGTTGTCTCACACTCCAAAGAGCAGCACAAATAAAACTAGTTGATTTCCAATACCAGCTCCTTGCAGGTGACACTTTGTAATTGGAGCGGGCTCCCGGGGTTCCAACCCGGCACGAAGAGCGGGAAGGTGCGGTGAGCGGGGAGGAAGGCAGTCTCCTGGTGACCTGTGCCGCACAGCTCCCCGGCCGCCCGCACTGCGGCCCTTCTGGCCCCCTCCCCTCCCCGCCTCGCGCTCGAGCTTGGGTTTTACGAACGTCTCTGCCAGTGCGTGGCACCTGTGTGTCCGCGGCTGGGAACCCGTTTGGTCCACAGCCGCATCGTCAGCTCTCAGCAGGGCGCCCGACATCACCGGCCACACTAGTGACTCGGGAAAGATAGGACTCCATGAGCTGGGTTGTCGGAAGCAGATACCCAACTTCGTCTTGAGAAATGCCTACCCAGTGAGACGAAGTGGTTTGTGTGCGTGCTCACATGTGCACGCACAGACAGTGCGGGCACGCGGCGGGGTCCCCGGGAAGGGAGAATCCAGCTGAACTACTTGGGTCCGGGTTCCAGCGTGGACATTGCCAAGGGTCCAGCTGGGCGGCGGGGGTGGGGGGGAGTCTCTGTTTCTGTCTGTCTCTCTGTCTGTCTCTCTCAGTCTCCTTATCTCTCTGTCTTTGTGTCTCTCTGTCTCTCCCTCTTCTGCTCTCTGTTTCTGCCTCTCTGACTCCCCCTCTTTCTCCCACTGTCTCTGTCTTCTTTTTTCCTACTCTCTCTGTTTCTGTCTCTCTGCCTCTTCCTCTTTCTCCCATTCGGTCTCCGTCTCTGTCTGTCTCTCTGTCTCTCTCGTGCACATGTATGTTGGTCAAACTCTTGTGCTGTTTTCCCACCCAGAAGGGTCCTGTCTCCATTTCCAATGACCCCCATGCTTCTGGGCTTATTTAAGTCCCACACTCTGCACCCATCACTTAAAGTTCTATATGGTTTCTCATTGACTCGGCTTTCCAAGCTTTTTGAGGAAGCTGAGAGTACTCTTCAAGCAGATATTCACCTGCTTCAACCCTCACTGGCTTCATGCTTCTGCTCAAATGTCACCTACTCTATGAGGCAATGCCTTCTGGGCAAGGGGTCATGGTCTCACAGATGGTGATGCTGGGAGCATGGACTATCAGCACAGCATGGCTAGAAATGCCATGAGCAAAGGCAGAGCGAGGACACTGGCAGGGCTGTTTAACCAGTGACTGCAGGGACTTGCTCTGGGTTGCCTGGTAATGAACTGGGAACAATGCTGCTTCTCTCCTTGTGGGAGGATCAGCCAATGTCCCCAGGTGCTGGGAGGCTGACAATTCAAAGCTGACACTCTCACAGCAACTGCTCCTTATTCTAGACTGCGTTCCAGCTTCCTCTGTGACAGGGAGTGGGCACCCCTGGGGCACAGCCCCTCTGGTGGGAGCCCGTCCCCTTCCCGAGCACAGGCTCTGCGGGCTGAACAGGCAAGGCATATCCTCTGACCTCTGGCCAGGAGTTCTGGCAGGAACAAGTGACACTGTGCCTGCTGACAAGATGTGGGAGCCACAGCAGGAGGACCTGTTAGGAGTTAAATGACCCCTAATGTGGTAGTCTGTGCAAAGGAGCAGACACAGTTGTTAGCGAGGGGCCAGGGTCTCACTATTTCATCTTTATTCCCATCACCTTGTGTGTGATCTTTTCTCAGTTCATGAGTGACACACCACTAACAGTCCCCTTGATTGCCCCCAGTTTTTGCCCATCCTTTCCGCACCATCTCTCTTTCCTCTCTATGTATCATCACCTATTTCCTAAGGAGCCCTAAGACAGTATCTTCCTTGTTTCACACTAGGCGGTCGACTTTGAATCTGTGGATTCCCTGTTCCCACTGTGCCCAGCAGACACCTCCGGGGACTCGGTCATGGTGGGCTCACAGGGACACCCTCGAGACATACATGTGACTCAGAAGCTGGGCCTCAGACTCAGACTCAAAGGTATCTTTGGAGAGATACTGAGACCACGCAAATCCTGCTTCTCCTTAAACGTTGACTCAATTTGGCATTCACCCGTGGATTTCATCTGCAAAGAGGGAGATGTGTGTCTTGTCCTCACATCTTGATGAGTTTATGAGTTAAAATGCAATAAGAAGTGGCACCAGCTAAGGTCGCTAGCAGCCTCTGGAGCCTGGAATGCATTCTCAACAAGTTTCCATCTTTTTACAAAACTTCCCCTTACTTTCTTGCACCACAGGATATTCCAGGACATTTTGAATTTTTCCTGACCCAGCCTTGGAATCAGCCATTTCTCCAAGGAGCCCAGGTTTATTTGTTTATTTTTTTATTTTCATTTTTTCAGGAAGATGATGCTTTAAAACCAAAGATTGTGTGCCACGTGTGTTAAGTGCTGCTCGGGAGTCATTGCTTGCAGTCCCTCTCAGCAGACAGAGGAGATGTTTATGTATATTACCCCCCCCACACACATCTACGTCTCTGTACCTGTATAACTGCACATAGAAATAGAAGTTTATATTAATACTTCCGATTCTAATTCAGCCCCACAAGGTTCATTAGTCAAATACTTAATTTTCTACCAGTGAGAATGCCGGATCTCATTTTTGACAACACAGTCACTGCTTTGTCGAATTCTAGTAGACACATAGTAGTTTCAGAATCACTAACCCATATCCACGAGAACCACTTTTGTTAAATCGCACCCTTTGTATATAGTTACTTTTTTGTCTTTAGCCTTACAGCACCCGATCAAGGTATCATTTTCCACAGTTACCTGATTTAACAGTTACCTTCCTCAATCCCTTGTGTTAATACATTATCATTTTAATACGGTTTGGTTCCTTTGCTAGTCCCTGTGTTCTATGCTGGGTCTCCTCATCCCTGTGGCTGTCAATAGTTCGTTTCACTGGTACAGGACACAGTAGTAGAGTCATAGGAGTGAGAGTTAGATAAAATGTCACTCAAGACTGGCACGCCCTCCTCAGTGCTGCTTTGTCCCATCCCTCTCTCCTTCCAATCCTGTCCGACCCGCCTCCCACGGACAACCAACCTTGTTCATTTTGGGTTGGTTCTTCCTGTATGTCTTTTGCACAAATGAGTAGAAAAATGTTTTCTTCCATCCCTTTCTTCCCCTTGCAGACAGTGTCATGCTGAGGGAACTCTCGCACTTGACTTCCCGTTAACCACGCGTCCTGGAATTCACCCCTTCTTAGTTCTTGGAGATCTTTCTCACTCGACTGTGGCTGCGGATTACTCCATTGGGCGGCTGTGCCCTCGTTTATCACCACTCTCTCGTGTGCGGATAATAAAGTTCTTTCCGAAGCCACCATGAGTGACATTGCACATGTGACCCACGGTTTCAATTGTTGAATTAGATAAAAAGAATAACAATTTCTAGGACATCAAGCCCCTTTTAAGAAAAGGGCTACGGAAATGCTCTCCACTGAAAGCTACAATAAAATACCTATTTTAAAAGTCCCTAATCGGCAAATGCGTCCCAACAGAGATTCACAGGTGGTCATCACAGTGCAGCTGTATCACCTCTCCCTTGAGGAAGCTAGCGGGGGCGGGGCTGATTTGTTTAGCCGTCATGGCGACATACCAAAATATCCAAGTCCAGCACCAAGTGCTCAGAAGCCAGCACGCGGAGCGAGGGCGACCAAGCACAAGCCTCCCTAGCCTTCCACTTCACTGTCATTGTTCTCCATTGTTCCACGGGCACGTACATGGACTGCTCCATCGCTCAGGGTTCCTTCGAGGCAGTTCAAAAAGTCAACAACAGTAAATTACCTTTTTAGCTCGCCAGAGATTAATACACCGGAGACTTCTGGCTGCATCCTTGCAGGACGACTCCGCCCGCCGGCCTCCGAGCCTGCGCAGTGGCAAGTGCGTGCGTGTTACTTGCGCTCCCAGCGCTCGACGAGGTGTGCAGCTCACAGAAGCCGCATGCGCCGGGCCCTGGTGTTTTGTGTTCTATTCCAGCTCATTTAAAAATAAGCCTCGTGGCCTCGTGCCACAACATTGACTTCACCACTTTTCGTGATTGTTCAGACCTGCCGACTGGAAACCGCTGTTTGTGAGAGCACGTGCTTCGAGCTCAGACAGACCTGAGCTGGGATTCTGGAGGCGCGTCTTCGCAGCAGCCTTCCCAGGAGAGTTCCTTAACCTGTGTGAGCCCACGTCGTCCTGCGTCCCGTGTAACATGGGGACACTATCCAAAACAGGGGCTTGCTGCATTGACTCGCCAAGAATCCAGGCTGCACACAGACCTGCAGCCCATAAAGGAAAGGGTAATTGCTGTTAAGAATGATAAAATGAGATAAGAAGTGAAGATACCAGTACCTGGGAACTCCAGAGGCCACAAGAACCGAGATTCGGTCCACCCTCCGTGGCCGTTTCCCGCCTTTCTCCTCCTCCAGCCCACTCTGGTGCCCAAGCGCATGTGACCCCAAGCGCTGCAGGATCAGATCGCCGCTGCCCCATTCCCCCATCCAGCATGGGCCTCCTTGGGAAGGGCTCACAGGCAAGCCCTGAAAACCACAGAACTCTTACGCAACAGGAAGCACTTTTGAACCATTGTCGTATCCACTGAGAGAGGTAGGGCTCGCTGACTTGACATCAGAGGAACATGGGGACCTTGAAAAATACTGAGATTCTGAGACCCATACGTGTTATTGCTTCAGAATCATCTGGACCAACACTTTGGAATCTGCATGAAATTGTTAAAGTGAAAAACCACAGGCCCAAAATGGTGTCACTCATGCTGAAAGTCCGTAATGCCAAACCTAGATTTAACCCCTGATATCATTGCAGTTTATCCCAGAAACATAATCATAATCATCCAGCATAAAACTTTGTCATCAAGCGCCAGCGTGGTGATCTGTCATGTGGGGCCCCTCCACCCAGCCCTCGGGAATAAGGGAATATGATCTGCATGGAAAAAAGAAAAAAAAAAAAAACCTTCCCTTTCTATTCCCCCAAAGAAAAGAATCCCTGGCCCGTAGCACTCCCTTCTTTTCTTTCGCGCCCTTGCCCCACACATTTTGCTATGAAATCCCCCCCGTTTTGTACAACGCTTTGGAGTGCCCTTCTAGGTTACAGATGGGATGCTGTCTGGCTCCTGACCCACTTCATAAAGCCAGTTAGATCTTTGAATTTACTTAGTTGAATTTTTTCTTTAAAAAAGAACACATGTACCCGCTCTCACAAATATTCACACATCCTAGGTAGTGCTGAGAGCCAACCGAGCAGACAGAGCAATAGGAAAGTGGAGCCTTCGGGTGTTAACCATTATTTCATCCTAGAATTTTGTCAAATAAATACTTGATTTAATAATGGCAGACCCTCAGTGTCTTCTTCAAGTCCATCAAATAGTTTCTTTTCTTTTTTTTTTTCCAAAGAAAAAAACACTATACCAAAAGAGAGGAACCGAGTGGAGTTAAAAGATCCTGGAATTGGGAAAGTTTAAGTGACTCCATGTTCTTAGTAGTAAAGAATACACAGAATAAAGTGAAGCATTTGAGAGAAAACATCGATTTGTTATGCAAATTGTAGCCATTTACTGCAGTGATTTCGTTTGTCATTGAAAATGAGATAACCTGTGCTTCTGAAATCAAATGCCCAGAAATCCATTTGCCTACTTTAATAGTTATCCCCTCCCTTTCCATTTTAATATATACCACAGGACCTACTTAATTCTCACTAGCATTCATTAATTACATTGAAAATATATACACACTAAGACTTCTAAAAATCAATAATTTATATCACTTTTGTGCCAGATTCAGCATTAATTTATTTTTGTCTGAGGTGAGGCAACCCTTGGTTGACCTCACAGATTGCAAGGACCTTGTCAGCTTACAATCCCTTATTTTTTCATTTTTTACACCTATAGCCAGGACCTGGTCTTCCTAGATGGTCTCCCATCCAGTTACTAACGAGGCCCAACCCTGCTTAGCTTTCAAGATCAGATGGGATTGGGCTTGTTCAGGGTAGGATGCCATAGACTCAGGATTGATTTAAACAAGACTGTTTTGAAACATCTCGTTCATGTTCCTTCAAAGATTTGCATTCTTGTTTCTATTTCAGTAGAAGAGTCTGCTGTGTGTGAAGATGTGGGGCAATGGAAATAAAAATTAATGTGATGTCCGAGACTGCGTTGCTACCAGCCATACCCACAGACTAATATCACGTCGCCTGTAGCACTGGCCCAAATTGTACTTTGTCTCTCAAGTACACGGCCTGCAATTTTTAAAGACAATTTCATCCAGACCACTTTCCAGGAATAATTCCTTCAGCTGGGTTTTCATTGCCTACAAGCACTCTCTGTGGATTGGGGAATCACCTCCCCAAGCCCCGCTCCTTCAGAGGGTTGCATAGGGTGTCTTCAGAGGGCAATGACTTAACTTCCATGGCCCCTCAGAGCTTCGCTTCTGAGATGGAAATATGAACTTGTCATTCAATCCTTCCTGTACTTTGTTTCCTTCATTACACACAGGGCTATCCTCTTCATGGTTGGAGCACATTTGGGGTACAGACCAGTCATTTGCCAGCTATTTAGTAACAAGAAGGTCTGGGGTTCTCTAATAACGGGAATAGGTATATTATAATAGGTATATTATAATCTACACTTCTCATTAATTTCCCCTTCTGATCAATTCTGGAATTTCGATTCAAACTCGTATATTACACTTTGACCCTGAAGCAAGGGCTAAAAGAATTCAGCAAGACCACAGACGGTCTTCAAAGTTCTCTTCCACGTCAAGTGACTTCGCGGACGTCATCTGGGGGTTATTTGAGAATGAACCCTTTTCCGTTTTCGTGTACACTGTGTTCTGTACTCTCCTTCCTTCCCAAATATCCTGAATTCAAGGACTCTAAACTCATGGAGCAGTTGTCCAGAGGAAGGGCAGCGACCGCCCCACCCCCAACCCTCAGGAGTAGAAAGGAAAAGAATTAACCTACGCAATTATTTAAAATCCCAGGTGCAGCAGACAGAAACGAAACCGTGGCTGTATAGACTGATGTCCCCGGGCTCCAAAATTGAACCCCAAATGAGCGATAATTCGTTTGGCATTAAAGTAAACCAGTTTGATGAACTCAAATGCCCTCAGCTCAATAGGCAGGCCTCTCTGAGGAGCCTGTGTTACTTCCCTCACTTAAGCGCAGATTTGTAATAAAAATCTTGATGCCCGCGGTTTGGTTCTTGGACACAGACGAAGCTGACCACTTGGAGAATCACATTTGAGAGGTCAGAAAACTGCACCGTCAAAGATCGGTTTATAATTTACGAAGAAAATAGAAAGTTTTGTTTCTCTGAGTTGAAATCTGACGAGCACGGTGGGAAATATTGCCGGTTTCTGGCCTAAGGTTGCAGGCTTTCCGCGTCATTTGAGGCTGGAGTGAAGCCTGAGGCTTCGGGGATCCCTTTCGGAGAAAGACCGGGCCATTCGGTGCGGGGGATTTTGATATTTTGGTCATTTTTTGAGGTGTAACAAACACAACTCGGGATCCGACAGGACACGGCGCGGCTGCCAGCGAGGCGGGCTGGACAGCGCACCAATCACGGCGCAGCTCCGCCCTATATAAGCGCGCGGGCGCGGCGGCGCGGCCCGAGTCCCGGCCAGTGCCTCTGCTTCCGGCTCGAGTCCCCTCGCCGCCCGCAAGTCCGCCCGCCCGCAGCATGTCCGAGACCGCGCCCGCCGCGCCCGCCGCCGCGCCCGCCGCCGAGAAGGCGCCCGTGAAGAAGAAGGCCCGCAAGGCCGCGCCCGCCGGCAAGCGCAAGGCGTCCGGGCCGCCGGTGTCCGAGCTCATCACCAAGGCCGTGGCCGCGTCCAAGGAGCGCAGCGGCGTGTCGCTGGCCGCGCTCAAGAAGGCGCTGGCGGCCGCCGGCTACGACGTGGAGAAGAACAACAGCCGCATCAAGCTGGGCCTCAAGAGCCTGGTGAGCAAGGGCACCCTGGTGCAGACCAAGGGCACCGGCGCGTCGGGCTCCTTCAAGCTCAACAAGAAGGCGGCCCCGGGCGAGGCCAAGCCCAAGGCCAAGAAGGCGGGCGCGGCCAAGCCCCGGAAGGCCGGCGGCGGCGGCGCGGCCAAGAAGCCCAAGAAGGCGGCGGGCACGGCGACCGCCCCCAAGAAGGGCGCCAAGAAGACCCCGAAAAAGGCCAAGAAGCCGGCGGCGGCCGCCGTGGCCAAGAAGGCCAAGAGCCCGAAGAAGGCGAAGGCGGCCAAGCCCAAGAAGGCGCCCAAGAGCCCGGCCAAGGCCAAGGCGGTGAAGCCCAAGGCGGCCAAGCCCAAAGCCGCCAAGCCCAAGGCTGCCAAGCCGAAGAAGGCGGCGGCCAAGAAGAAGTAGGAAGCTCCGTGGCCACTGAGGAGATCGACACAACCCAAAGGCTCTTTTCAGAGCCACCCACCGCTCTGGGAAAAGAGCTGCTGCACCTCCCGGGGGCGTGGCTGCGGGGACGCAGCGGGGGCGGGCCTCGGAGGAGGGCGTGCGCGGCTCTTCCACGCACGCGCGGTGCCCGGGGCCGGGAGGGACTGGCAGGAGGCAGCGGGGCGATTAAATGCTGGGCAGCTGGTTTGGGCTCCAGGTTCTGGTCTCCAGAGCGCCCTCAGGGCGTGCGCGCTTGCGTGCGTTAAAGCCCGCACCGACAGGCCAGAACGCACGCTTCTGAGTGCGGTAGCCACTGTTCCCCGAGACTAGCCTACTTTCCCTTTGTTTAGGGACATCACGGAAGGCAGGGTCGGCAATGCGCGGTGGTGTATGGGGTGACCTGGGTCGCCCAGGCCAGCACAGCACGGTAGCCGAGCTGCTGCGGGCCCGAGGTAATGCGCCCCTCAGTCACCACGCTCTTCGTTGCAGCGCCCAGAACCAGTCCAGTGGCGCGGGGCCCAGACCCAGTGCGTGGAGCTCCCCACGCGAACAGGGATCGATCGCCTCCAGCAACGATGGTGCAGACCAGCGCAGTCAGAGAAAACTGGGCCTTCTCAGGACGGGTGTGAACGGGGCCCTTCCGCGGTCGGTCCGGGTAGCGTCGTCTAGACCGTCTGATTGGATCGAGAGAAGTAATGAAATAGCCAATGAAAAGGCGGGACTGCCGGGTCATTGCCATTGTCATTTGTGACGACACGCTAAGATGAACCCAATCGTGAGTGAAATCTTCCTAGCCTCATTTGAATACCGCATCTATAAGTAAACGTGCCCCGGCTGGGGCGATTACTTCGTCAGGCGTTAGGGACCGTGTTGTGACGTTTCGAGGTACGATGCCCGAGCCCACCAAGTCGGCACCCGCCCCGAAGAAGGGCTCCAAGAAGGCGGTGACCAAGGCGCAGAAGAAGGACGGCAAGAAGCGCAAGCGCAGCCGCAAGGAGAGCTACTCGGTGTACGTGTACAAGGTGCTGAAGCAGGTGCACCCCGACACGGGCATCTCGTCCAAGGCCATGGGCATCATGAACTCGTTCGTGAACGACATCTTCGAGCGCATCGCGGGCGAGGCGTCGCGCCTGGCGCACTACAACAAGCGCTCGACCATCACGTCGCGGGAGATCCAGACGGCCGTGCGCCTGCTGCTGCCCGGCGAGCTGGCCAAGCACGCCGTGTCCGAGGGCACCAAGGCCGTCACCAAGTACACCAGCTCCAAGTAGACGCGCACGTAAGCCGCTATGCCCCTCACCTCAAAGGCTCTTTTCAGAGCCACGCATGCTTTCACCAACGAGTTGTAACCATTCCGCTCTCGGGTTTCTGTCTGAAGTTAAAGCTACACTGCCCTTTTTTATGTCTGACAGCTGCGTGGCAAAAACCTGCCAGGTTCCCAGGCAGTAGCAACAGCTACCGTAAATGGCTCGCTGTGAGCAAGTAGTTTTATAGGTGACTGGTCACTCAGCATTATGTAACGATTAAGTAATTTGATGTGAGGATGGCGTTTCTAGTGTGCGGTTCGTTCCGTGTGCGGGCCTCTAAATCCATCCCGTACTTGCCGTTGACTTCACCGAGAGCACAGTAGAACATGCTGACAACTTTGTTCTATTCTGAGCTTTTATTTTATTTTGTTTATTTATTGTTATTTTTTACTCCATAAATAGGTATTACTGAAAAAAGGGTGGAGACGATGTGTGTTTTCATGGAAATGTACAGTGGTTTTTCTGGTTTGTTTGCCTTGCGAGTGAGCCAATTTCTGCTTGAGGCTCTGAGAAGACAGTTGGGGGAGAGCGGAGAGCCTAGGCTGTGTCCCAAAGGCAAGACACCGAGGGAGAGGAATTGAAACCCATCCCTGAGACCCCTTCAAATCATGTCAGTTCATATAACTTCTCTCCCAGAAAGTCCTATTTAATTTGTAGTATTTTCATAGCATTCAGTTTTAAAGTCCCCTGCGTCTCAAGAGAGAACCCCAGCAAGATTAAGGTGTCTGTGGTTAAGCAATAGTGACCTTGGAAATGAGACCTCCTGGTCAGTCCCTTTCCGCCTTTCCCAAAGTCCATGAGTGTCCAGGTCCGAGAGGAGGTAGAAAGGGGGAGAAAGACTTGTGGCAGGATGTGGCTCTTGCTGCGAAAAGTAGTCTGGCATAAAGGGCTTTTGCTGCTGGGAAATGGGTTGTTGCAGGGAAAATAAATCAGAGAAGAGGCAAGGGGAGCTGGGACAGTGGCCAGAAATGAATCAATGGTTCACAGTTCACCAAGAAAATTGGAAGGTAAATGAAGCTGGGATGGAAGGGAAGTGCTGGTTGAAATGGAGAATTTAAGTGCAGGGTGTTGTTGGCTGAGGGAGGAATGGATTTAGAAATTCTGGTGTCCTCACTGCCTTTCAAACTAACACAGATTCATGGATTATGGGGATAGGTTTTCCATAATATGTTGCGGGGGTTCAGAATGAGCCACCCTGAGATGTGTCTCAGTGTATGTGATGATTCTGACCTAAAAGGCAATTTTAGCCTTGGGCTTAAGAGAAGGTTCTGCCCCTCCCTTAACTACTTAGTGCTGGAGTTTGGGGGTCTCATCCATAATAAGAGATGATCGCAGATAACCCTTCCTGACATCTGTGGGGTAAAGCAAACTTGTTTACTAAACATCTGCTCTTCGTGTTATGTAGGCCGTCTGAGGCCTCCAGGCCTTGCAGCATCCCTGGCTCAGGATGTCTTACACACCTCAAACCCCCTTTCACCTCTGAACCTCTAGTGTGTGCGGGGTCTCTGACTCACTTATGCAGGGTCTCCTGTGAACATGAGATTAAATTTGATTTTCTCTTGTTAATCAGTTTCCATTGATTTGATTACTCGGCCAGCCAAAGGAAAGATGGCAAACTGGCTATCTGGACTGACAAAATATAGAATCCTATTTTTAATATTCTTAAACACAATGAAGAGTCTACAGTCATGCCACCCTAAAAAAAACAAATCCTGTCAGATCTCGGAAGCTAAGCAGGGTCGGGCCTGGTTAGTACTTGGATGGGAGACCACCTTGGAAGACCAGGTGCTGTAGGTGTAAAAATTGAAAAACTAAGGGATTATAAACTGACAAGGTGCTTGCAATCTGTGAGGTCAGCCAAGGGTCGCCTTGCCTTTAAAAACAAAACAAAACAAGACAAAACACGAAGAGCCACTAAGAAAGGAACTCGGGCCCCAGGGGCTTGGCCCCTGTGAAACCTCAAGCAGCACAGCTGGCTTTCACCCAAACCCGAGGTTGATTTTTTTAGGGGATTAAGCGAAGCCTGATAAGCATTATTTCACATTGAAGCTGAGACAGCAGAGCAAAAGCTGCATCCTCAAAATAGAAGGATGAAATAAACACACACACTCTCGAGGGAGAGTGCAGAATCTTGATGCTGAGCAGAGCACATCCCACCACCAAGAACTCAGACCCCAAGCAGGCTTCACACTGTCTTCTTTCTGGCATCACTACCACAGAGATTCTAGACTCTCAGGCTGAGGATTTAATTTAGAGGTATCCCAAGCTAGTTCTGTGCCCTTGAGCGCCTGGTGAAAGCTAATACAAATCCTCTCTGAAGGAATAAGCTTTGTCTTAGGCCTCGCCAAATCTCCACCAATAAAACGCCAAAGACAGAATGAGCAGCTTCACAACCAAAATTAACCCAACACCAGGAATATGAGCCACAGACAGTGGAAACGAAAGGTGTACAAAAAGGAATTAACAAATTTCAAGTAACTACCTTTAATATCTTTTTTAAAAAGACTTTGATTTATGTTGAGGACTAAGAATACAAGGAATGGCCACATAGACTCGAAAAAAGAACCAGATGAAAACTCTAGAAATAGATGTGTGTATATACACAGTTAATTATAATACTTACAATGAAAAGCTTACTAGGTATGTTTCATACCCAGTTAGACCTAGCTAAAGAATTTAATGAACCATATAACTAGATCTTAAAGAATGATCCAAAATACAGAGAAATGTAAGAGAGATCTGGAATTAGTAAAATTGTCTGACGTACATCCAATCAGAGTTCCAGAAGCGCAAACCAGGGAGAACCGTGCTGATGAGCCTTTTAAAAGATTGATGGCTGAGAACGTTTGAGAATTGATGGATTCCTCATATAATAAGAAATAAACTAAATGGAGTGAAACATATTATAACAAAAAGAGGATCACAATGTGACCCCAGAAATTTTTACAACAAATGTAATGATTTTCGCAGGGCTGTGCTTTCTAATCTGTATTGACAGATGGCATCAGACTGAAGCACGGTGTGAAGTCTTGTGGGGGAAGGATACTTGAGTAATTGATTATTTACATGCATTTTGTATCTAGCTAATTACCAAATTCTGTTCATTATAATCAGCATTCAACAGACTGTCTTGATTTTCAATGCATATAATACTGTCATTAGGAAATTAAAATGTTTGATGTTCTTTCCAATAACTATTTCTGTTAACCGCTATTATCACACTGTGTTAGCTCAAATCACAAGTTATGCCACGTCAGACATGTGAGCACACATACCATCTTTTTCCTCCTTTTCACCCATATGCCTTTGGTAGCCGATTTATAATACTTGCTGTGTGTGTGTGTGTGTGTGTGTGTGTGTGTGTGTGTGTGTGATCTTTATTGTGTTAATGTAGTTTTCTTCTAGTCTTATTTTAAGACTTTTTTTTTAAAGAACTATTTCTGAGTTTTTGGCATCTGATGAAATCCTGTGCTTTTTCTCCTTTAGCCTATCGCAGTGACGTATAGGTAGATTGCTGCTGCTGATCCCTGCTTGCAGTCTGAGACCAAACATAATTTGGTCATGTCTTATTATGATCCTAAATAATGACTGCGTAAATTTCAATATTTTTTATCCATCTCTATTCATATGTAAAACCAATCTATTATTTCATCTGTTGGGCTCCCCTTTATCAGATTTTGCATTAAGTTTATAGCAGCTTGAAACATTAATTGTGGGCTCTCCTCTATTAATTACCTATTTATATTTAGCAAATGATCCAAAAGTGGGCATCCTAAATCTGTGAACATTTATTGTTTCATTCAGTTTCTGTGGGTCAGGAATCCAGAAATGACGTGGCTGGGTGGCTGTGGCTCAGGGTGTCTCATGAGGATGAAGTCAAGGTGTAAGCACAGGCCGCAGCCACCTGTAAGGCTGGACTATAGCTGGAGCTGTCCCTTCCAAGGCAGCTTGTCCACAGGCCAGACAAGTCCCTCTTGGCTATTTGCAGGGAGACCTCAGTTCCTTGCCCCATAGACCTGTCTGGAAGGCTGACTCTCTTCAAAACATGGTGGCTGTTATCACCCAGGAAGAGAAATCATAGAGAGAAAGAGAGTGGCCACAGTGCCTTTTGTGACCTAGTTTTGAATGTCACACACTTCTGCCACTTTCTATTCATTAGAAGCAAGTTATTTAACTGTCATATATTTAGAGCGGAAAGAAGGCCCCACCTTTTGAGGTAAGGTTAGTAAAACTTTTGTGGACGTACTTTAAAACCAGCGCATCATCATTTTTGTGCTTTAAATACTTAAATGTAAAATGTGTTTGTGCTTTAGACATTGGATAGAAATCAACTGGGAATCACCTGCAGCTCTTGCCTTTTTGTGGTAGATCTTTAAGAATCCCAGCAATTTAGACTGCAGTTTGTCCACTATCCACAGAGACAAAGCCGATGAAATGCACACATGATGTCCCTGGGGTTGGAAAAGACAAAATAGTAGCCTCTGCAGTGAAGTCAGAGCAGCACATAGCAGGCACCTTGAAAGGGGACTGAACAAACTGGATTAATTCATCTGACAACTCCCGAATTGCACTGTGGTGAGCCAGTCAGTCTCTGGGGCATAATCTTTGGAATTTCCCACAAACTAACAGATTTGGCCTTTTTGAAGAAAATGAATTAAAATAGAAAATAAATACAATAAAGAATTAAAATAAATACAATAAAAATTAAAATTCAAAGAAAATATTGTGGCTTAAGAACATATAAGAAAATAACAATATGGGAAAAAATCTAAAGTAATAAAATTTAAAGTTGAACAAGAAGTTAGAGATAATTTAATGATTTGTTTAAAATATAGGACTTAATATTGAGTAATACTAAAAGAGCTACATGTTTAAAGTGTAAGGTAACAAGTTAAGATTTAGCAGAGGAAGATAAAGGAAGATACTGAATAGAATTTAGTCATGAAGGTTTATAGGTAGATTCTTAACCTGTGTCAAAATCCTCTAGTAAACCATCAAGGAAGCTTACAGCTAATTGCTTCCATTTCCCTTTATCTTTCACTAAAAATCAAAACAGTGCTTCCCACTCTGGAAATCTGCAGGTGAATAGACTTGGGCTCATGTCCGATCTACCAAACTCATTAAATGAAGACAAAAATATTCATCCTAATTTTTGCATAATAAACAAATATGGTAATATTAGTATCATCCGGACATAGTACAAAGTTAAGGAACAGCCCCTAAGACTGCCCTCACATGTAGCACCAACTGCAAAGTTCAGGGTTTCCAAAATCACCCTCAAATTTAATAATTCACTAGGAGGACTCACGGAACTCACTGCAAGCTACTATACTCAAAGGTAGGGTTTACTGGAGTAAAACCAGCCAAGGGAAGAGGCACAGGAGCAGAACCTAGGAGGGTTTCAAACTTGGAGTTTCTGGTGGTCCTTCCCTGGTAGACAGAGTCACAGAGAGTGTTAACCCCTCCAGCACCCACCGATGTGTGATGACACAAAACATACCGCTCACCCAAGCCTTGGTGCCCCAATTTTTGTTCATGAACACGACTGACTGCCCACATGGCTAATCTTTAGCCTCCTGTCCCCTTGGCGGCAGAGCAGATAACACATAGTCCAAAGGGCCAGCCATGTCACGCAGATGACATAACTGAGCAAAGTACAGACGTGTCTGCGACAGCAGCGAGGCCAGAACCAAGTTGCCACAATGGTTCAATAGAATGAGTGACTCAGCATTTCTGCGATTAACTTCATGTATACAAGAAGAATGATAATAGTACACTACTATTCAGTTATTTTAAGGATTAAGAGAGATAATCATGTAAAGCTCTTAAAAAGTTATGGACATTTAGTAAGCATTTAACAATTGCTAGCAATCATGATATGTTTCTTAGTCACTGAAGTAAAATGTAAATCAGAGTGGCAAGTTCTCTTCAAGTCAAAAACTAAAGAGAAATAATTTGAGCTTTTGAACTGTTTAAACCCCACCCCAAGAAGGGTGGTTGTAGGATTTGGAACAAAGATCATATCAGGAACACCTCTTGACTAAGCATGAATTGAGTCAGTACCTGTTCATGCTGATAATGACCCTTATACTGGAGTAGTGCTACCTCAGCCTGTTACACAAGCAAATGTAAAAAGAATCCTCTTCACTGTGCAGCAAACATTACTGTGGCTGGAAGAATAGCACCTAACAAATAAATCTTTTTATTTCTTCAATTGGAAGAATAGCACCTAACACATAAATCTTTTTATTTCTTCAATTAGGGGAGAAATATGAATGCAGAGAAGAAATGAATGCAAACAATCACTGCAAATGTGAATCAGCCCATACAAGTTATGAAATATGAAAAGTCTGATCTGCTTGAGAATGATTGATTAGTGTGTTTATCTTGCCCCAATCCAACCCATCCTGGCTTGCTGCACACTCGCTGCATCAAAAAGGAGATCGTTATCTGAGTAGAAGAGCCCAGAACAGGTGTTTTAGCTTTGTCGTTTCATTTTTGTGTGAATTATAAAATTAGAATTTACTTCTGTTACCTGCGTACTTACCGAGAATTCATTATTTCCCATGGACTATCTTTGCTTAGGGAAGTCTGAATTGAGAAGATGGCAAACCGTCTATAATGAGCTGTTATGGTTAATAAAATTTGTGAAGAATTGGAATTTTGCATTCATTGTTGATTCAAATGTTCCTAAGATCTCCCTTTTCTAGACATGTAATTTGTTTCACTTCATCTAATGGCATCAAGGTCGGTAACAATCTTGAAGGGAAACAAAAATATTTAGTTAAGTTGACACTGGAGAGGTCATCTCAGCACCTGAATTAAAAAAAAGAACACACCAGGTTTTGAAGCAGTCTCAAACTGGAGTGTGCACCGAGATCGGGAATTGCTGGTCCACACTCCACCTCTGATTTACTAGGTCCAGAGTGGGATCCGATCATTGGGATTCCCTGTTATCCAGATGATGCCTGTGAGACTGGTGCGGGGCTCCGACATGGAGAACTGTGCTTTAAATTGGGACACGGGATTTCCCTGAAGTGCTAACATCAAGGAGGCAGGTAAACCTGAAAACCGCAGGTTTAAACGGGCGTGAGAAGTCCTGGCAGAGGCCATCGCCCCGCCAGCGCGGGCACGCAGGGGAGAGAACAGACCCCTCCGGCCCTCGCCTTCGCTGACCGCCCCCTGCTCTCGATAGCCACGCCCTCCGCGCCAGCTTCCGGCTGGGGCGGCCTCGCCCCGCCCCCTGCTCTCGGTAGCCACGCCCCGCGCCGGCTTTCTCATTGGCCCATTGGCCCGGCCTCACGTCGCGCCTGTTCCCTGACGGGGCTCTCGTTCCGCCTACGTCACGTGACGTCCGTCCTCCGGCCCCCAGTGGGGTCGTGCGCCTGCTTGCCTCCGCCTGTCGCCCGCCCCTCGCTGGCGCGAGCACCCGCCGCTCCCGGCCTATCTGGGCGGGTGCGAACAGTCCAGTGGGTCACTCGCAGACAAAAACAGGACCCCGAGCAGTTTGGAGACCGGGAAGCGGCGCTGCTGTCCCCGCTCCCGGCTTTCGCCGAGCTGACACGCTCCCTCACCTCCGGTGGCTGAAGACGCCGCTCACACAAACTCCTCGGGACACCTTGCTTGCAGCACCCTATTTACTGTCGTCACACGTACAGGGCGCTGCGTGCGCAGATTATTCTTTCCTACTTGAAGAACGTACGTTTCGTCTCCAGGCCGACAACCCGGTAGCCACAGGGCCTGAGGCCTCCAGTCCTTGTAGAGGCTCACGAAAATGTGTGAATTTCTTCAAAAAGCAGAAGAAAAACATTTAGGCGCACGAAATGTTTGAATATCTATGTAGTGATCTTCCTATAATTTTAATGTTATTTCTGTTATCACTAACGGGGAGGGGCAGGTAGCACACAACCCTTCCCAGTTATTTGCATTTATTTATTTGTTTGTTTATTTATTATTCATTCATTTATTTATTCATTGCAAACACCCATGCAAAATTTAAACCAAACAGTAGCCACGCTCTTCCGAGCCCTCTTCTCAACTTGCCATGTAAAGACTTGAACAAACACTAACATAGCTTCTAAGAGCTAAAGGCTGATCTCTAGGATGACCCTAGCCCCTTTTAGAGTTTCGGCATGAGATCAAGACCCACCATTCTTTATTTCTTCTTTTCTATTCTTACCTCTTTGAAGAGGCAGGGGATCACTTTGACCATTTTTTCTCATGCTCATGAAATTTACAATTCTTTACCAAGTTCCACCAGGGTTTCATGACATAATATTGCATTTTTAGGTTGCTGTGAAATTTATGAAGACTTGGGCATATTGAATCATCACCAAATATAAACATTATAGTGCTCTTTCTCAATGTAAGTCAACCTTGTTTTGCATCTTTCGATGACATCTTCTAGTTTTATTCATAGAACATAGAATGTTTTTATTGGTCTTAGAATCTTAAAATCTGTTGTACTGTATTGAATGATGTCTGGTTTTTCTATTTCAATTCCAGGTGAGTCATGGCTAATGTATATAAAGGTCATGACTTTTATGTGGTACTCATATGTCTACTAACCCCGTTGCATTTTGTTATATCTAATTGTTTATAGATTCTCATGGATTTCTACAATCACATGTTATTTTCAAAGAAAAAAAATAGCTTTATTTTTAACTGCCATTATCCTTATTGCTTTTTCCCTTGTCTCACAATATTGACTGGGCCCTTGGTGTGATGTTAACAGAACTTTTGTCTTTCTTTTGACTTTCTGAGAATCCTTCTAAAATTGATCATTAAATGTTATGCTCACTGTTGCTACTCCTTCCCATTCTAGTCCATTGAAAATGTATGTGATGCAAGAGTGTTATATTCTAATAAGTACTTTCCCAGAATCTATGGAGATGACCACATAGTTTTTTCTCTAATAATATTTTTCATTGGCATATTTCTGCTATTAAGCCTTTCTTCTATTCTTGGAGAAAACCCTGCATGATATCCTATTATTTATTAAATAATATGGCCTCTTAGTTTCCATTTGTTTGTGTCTTAAAGAGTGTTTATTTCCAATGAATGCTCATAAGACAGGACTATAATTTTCTCTCTAGTCTTTTCCTTTGTTTCTTTCTCTTGTTTCTCTCTCTCTCTCTCTCTCTCTCTCTCTCTCTCTCTCTCTCTCTCTCCCTCTCCCTCTCCCTGTCTAGTTTAGATAATAAGGTTATACATTTTCATGAGCAAACAACAGGAGGAGAGCTATTTTATTTTATTGAAAGACCTTCTGTTAAACAAAGATGATCAATTCCTTACATTTTACTAAATCCTGTAAAACCCAACTGTGCTTGATATTATTTGGGTTGAAGGGTACAGAAGAGATTTTTTTTAACTGCCCGTTATATTTCTTATAATCAACCAGTTTATTCAACTTGCTTCTTGCTCAATTTTTTTCTTGAAAGCTATCCTTTTTAAATCTAATTTTTGGTAAAAGTTATTCAGGGCATTCTCGTCGCTCTTAATCCCTCCCTTTCGGTGCCCACTTCCCCTTCTTCACTTCTGTCTGGAGAACTTGGGGTCAAGATGCTCCCTTCGTCAAGGGGGTTGTCTTTGCCTTCACGAGGCACTAGGTGGCGCTACGAACCCGCGTCACTGCAGCTCCGTCCCCCGTGATTAAATCCTTGGGGCAACTGCTCGCCATGCACCTCCTCAGAGCCCTGCCCGGACAAACAGGTTTTCTTCTCAAGAATCCTTCCTTCCCCTCCCCCCACTCCAGCCTGCACTTTCTCCAAGGGCCCTGGCCGAGTGCCAGCTGTCAGCAGCTTAGTGGGAGCCCGCGTTCGTGGACAAAGCTCAGGATCGAGGCTGTGCGACTTGCCCCACGGGACCTCCCTGTTGCCTTCATCGCTAGGTCCATCTCCTAGGTTTTCACTGTCCTGGGACGCTTCGAGAGTCTTCCTTGGTTTCTTGTCTTCTGGGCCATGAGGTGCTGGGGCCTGTCTCGGGTGTTTCGCTTCCGGAGGCTTTCCAGGATAGTATCTTGTTTTCCACACGGGAAGTAAAAGCCCTTACAAGGTCCCTCTCCAGCCCCACTAATACTTTTAGCTTTAAACTTTGGCATTAATATTGCTATACTTGGCGTCTTTTGGTAAACCTTTCCCAGGCATATGTTGCCCTGATTCTTGTATTTTCTTTATTATTATTTTTTTTAAACCCATGCATGATTTATTTTCAGACTCAAATAAGAGAAGCATTTTTTAATGCATTTTTACTTCTTTCTTTTGCTTAAAAAAAAATTATGAAAAGAAAAAATACTGCCCATATTCCAGAAGTTGAACATAATTCTTTTCTGAGAAAGCAAATGAAAGCTTATAAAACTGCCATAGAACCACAATCTTATAGCAAAATAACTAAGAACTTATGACATTGAAGCTAATGTCTACCATTATTTTGGAATTACAGTTTATGTAAACCTAAAAAAAAATCACTACTCTTGGGTCGGGAGACAAGTTTCACGGGGAACCGTCCATCAGGGAAATCTAATTCAAAAGCAAGCTAGTCGATTTTGTTTTTAAGTGAAAAACCTGTGGTCCAGGTAACGCCTTCAGCTCCTGATCACCACCATGACTGGGATTCAGAAGCTCTGCCTGGGCAGGCAATTTCCATAGTACGCAACTTATATTGCTATGAGTAATTGTTATATTTAAAAATTTGTATTTGTATTCTGAAAACAGGTCGCTGCAAGGAATTCACTTTCCCCTTCTGACTTAATTAAGATTCAGACATGAACTCTCTTTATCTGCAACGAGGTGCAGATCCTTCATGGAGATGCAGATCCTCCAAATTTCAAACTCCTCCCTCATAAACGATTAGCTGAACTCTAGTCCCCACTGATAAATCAGAACAATATGCTGACAACCAAACTTCACCTTATCTTCATGCCCCTAGGCCCCTGGATTTTGACTCACCCTCAGCCTCCTTAAGGGACTCCTCCGGGAGACCGGACAGACCACCAGGTGAAACATTCTTCAGTCTGCTATCCTGTCAAGCCGCGTTTCCATGCCACACTCAGTCCTGTAATCAATTCTTTCTAAGTCTTATTTACTCTTCCCTGTAAAGAAAACCCCTTTTGCCCAGACATCGAGACACTTGCAGATTATGCAATAATGACCCTTCTCTCACTGTGAAAGTCTCTTTCACTCCACGTCAGTAATCCTTTCAAACAAAGTCTCTTGTCTCCAAGTATGGATCTGTTTCTTACTTAATACAGCCTTGAACCATTTTGTCTGTCCTGGATGCCCCGCGTTGCCCCAAGTTCATGCACATATTGAATAAGCAGTCCAGTTTGCGTTAATCCTCCCCGCTCTTCAGTGTAACACAGACTCCGGGGTTCGTCTGGTTAAAACATAAAATTCAACTGAGTGAATTTGAAGATGCAATTGGCTTTAATTAAGCAATTCATGATGTGGACAGCAAACCATTTGACAACTAGCAGGGCCTCTGAGGGGCTGTAGGACAAGGGAAGTTTCCATGGGAACGAGGGCGGGGCGAGGGAGCTATCAACAAAAGAACAGAAAGGATTATTCTTGGGCCTGGATGTCTCTTCTGTGAGGGAAGAGAATGGGGAAGGTCTCATGGCCCAGATCGCCCCTTCTCCCCTGCCCCTCCCCCAGGGTGGAGAGGGCCCAGGTGACAAAATACTGGTGCTTGACGAGAAAATTCCACACTGGTTGACTAAGATTATGTTTCTTGAAGAGGATAAAAGCACAGATGGATCAGGTACTCATCTAGGTTTGCATCATGGACTTTCAGGACCATTTGGGTCTGAGGTTCTTTCACAATCTACTCATGATTCATATGTTCACCCATCGTTTAAATCCTGTCAACCCAGTGGTTACACTTATGGGTACAATGGTGGAGTGTTATGGACTTGATGCTTTTATTTTATTCTTCATATTTGTCCCAAATTAAAAATAATTCAGAGCACAAAGGTCTTCTGTTTCCAAGCGATGTGCCTTAGTTCCAAAATGATCACATATATTTCTAAAAAGAAATGTCATGGGAGCGATGAGATATGAGGAAAGCTGGAGAAGTCATCACTCCTAAAAAATTGCATATTGACTTAACTCCAGAGGTAGGTTGTCAGTTGGTGACTTTCAACATTTCCGCAAATAAGAATATGTTAAAATTCTCAGGTAGTAAATGAATTAAAAAGTGGCAGTGGTAACGCTAATATAAAGCAACAAATTAACAAATGATCCAAGACAACCAATCGAAAAGGGAGAGTGTTTTCTAAAACATATGGCTGAGAGAAGAGACCGAAGGGGAAAGGCGCCTTCCTGCCCAGAGCTCCCTGAGCGAAGTGCTCCTCACACCTGCCATGCACCCAGATAGCCAGGGGCCCGCCAGGGAGCATCCGTGTGTGGTGGGGGGCTTAGCTGAAGAGGGCGCTCCCCGCCATCCCCTGGCGGGACCACGATCGGAGTGCACGGGTCCTAGAGGGCAAGGAGCAGGGAAAGGGGCGCACTCCTCCGGGACGCGGGCCTACGCAGGCCTGCGGGGCGCTTAAAAATCTCAGCGCTGCAGATGTCCGTGGCTTAGGAACCAACCTCAGGGGCTAAATAAGAAGACAGCGACGACTGTTTAATCAACTAGAAACATGAGGAACTTTGTTGTTGTTGTCGTTACACAAATATCCAATCTCTGCTGCTTTAGGTTTATATAACTTTATCTCTTCCCTTTTATTGTAAAATGAAAAAAATATGAAAATACTCAATCACGTGTAGTTCATGATTAAATAAAAAAACAAAGCACCCGTATGGAAAACAAGCATCTTCTGTCCCCAGCAATTGGCTGGCCATCAGCCACGCAAAGCGGAACTTCGCTGAGATCGAACCGAGTCCAAGATGCGCTCTGTCCAAACGGCCTTGGACGCGAAAAGCAGAGCTGTCATTGGTTAAAATTTCAGCTTCACCCTGACCAGTGGAAATGCAAATTGCGGGTGCCGGCGTTCTGATTGGGCAGAGCTAATTTTTTGACGTTGCCCCGGAAAGCCACCAATCACGAACAGGACTGCGTTTTATCGCCTTATTTGCATGCGAGGCTCTATATAAAAAAGGAGAGACCGCGTCCTGCCCGTTCTCGTTCTTTCGTTTCCTTTTTTTCTCTCTGTTGTTTCCGGTCCTCCGACCATGCCCGAGCCCGCCAAGTCTGCGCCCGCCCCGAAGAAGGGCTCCAAGAAGGCGGTGACCAAGGCGCAGAAGAAGGACGGCAAGAAGCGCAAGCGCAGCCGCAAGGAGAGCTACTCGGTGTACGTGTACAAGGTGCTGAAGCAGGTGCACCCCGACACGGGCATCTCGTCCAAGGCCATGGGCATCATGAACTCGTTCGTCAACGACATCTTCGAGCGCATCGCGGGCGAGGCGTCGCGCCTGGCGCACTACAACAAGCGCTCGACCATCACGTCGCGGGAGATCCAGACGGCCGTGCGCCTGCTGCTGCCCGGCGAGCTGGCCAAGCACGCCGTGTCCGAGGGCACCAAGGCCGTCACCAAGTACACCAGCTCCAAGTAGGCGCGCGTCCCGGGCGGCCCGGCCGCTGACCCAAAGGCTCTTTTCAGAGCCACCCACCTCTCCAGGAAGAGAGCTGTGCACTGGCCTGTGCCTTCCTCCTGCCGGTGTAGAGTATCATTAATGGTGACACCAGGAGAGCGTCACCAGGGTCCGGAGTGGCGGCCCCACTCCCCGTGGACCTGGTAATCGTGTCCCTTCCGGGATCCCAGCGCTGTGAGCGGACGTGACCTCAGAGCCGGGGCGGACGCCCCAAGCTCTCGGCCACTCGTGGTCCCCGTGTTAGGGGTCGCACGGGCTGTGTGGGCCTAGTGGGGCGGCACGTCATGAACTCTGCAGCGGCCACCAATATCTGGTCACCATTTTGTGTAGAGCATCTTCCCGAGTGTCTGAGGCCACACCAACGTTTGAAAGTCCCGCTCGAGCAGCAGAGGCTCCTTTTGGGGACACGGCGCGTTCCCGTCACGTCGCCCGCGGGTCTGGGAGCTTCCCGGGCCCGTCCCCAGCCCCCCGCCCGGGCCGTGGGGTCCCGGCTGCGCGGTGACAGGGCCGTTTGGCCAGCGCGTCCTGCGGGGCGGCGCTCCGTGAGTGTGAGTGGGGACGGGAGGGTGACAGCTCTGACGGGTGCGTCTCCAGCCTGCTCCTCAGGGTCGCGCTGCGTGCTGAGGTCTCTAATGGCGCCGCCCCCAGTTCTCTCCCCCGCTCCGGACTCGTTTCTCAGTGAATTCTCAGTGTTGAGTTTCGTCGCCAGTGTGGCCACAGGACACGAGGATTGGCCATGCAGCCTCCAGTCCGTTCTCTGCCACCCTCTGTCCCTGCGAGTCGCCCCTCACCCTGGCTCCCGCCCCGCTCCCTGCCGTTCAGCAGCTCGCGCAGCCCCGCCCGGGGAGCAGCGCGCAGGGCAGGAAGACTCGCGGCCGTGGCCGGGACACTGAGGTCTGGAAGCCGCCGTGGGCCACCCCATCATGCTGAGCAGATGAAACCCCCTAATTCACAACCTAAGTTTTCCTGCTCCCTAATTTCTCTGGTAACGTGGGGCAGTGGCCGGGACACGGGAGCTGGTGACAGCGGTTTGCTGAGTGGCACCTCACCCGTGACCGGGAATACCAGGCAGGCACCCCCAAAATTGCTTGCTGGCCCGCCCCGCCGGTCCTTCTGGCCCCCCCTTTATTCCCTGGAAATGGCATGTTCGTGTTTACGAAGATACAAACAGCGAGGGCCAGTTTTCGGCTCACCAGATTACAGGAGCCTTTGCCTCCTCTGCCCCCCTTGGCCTCGGGTGGGGATGATACCGAAAGTCCTCTGTCCCTGGTGAACCCAACGCCTCTTCCTGTCACCGACCCCAGCAGAGCCTGTCAGTGAGCCCAGTCGCAGGAGCAAAAGTCGGGCTCCAGGCTCAAGCCCCAGGCAGGCCAAGCCCGGTGCGGCCCTCACCCCGAGCTGTGGCCCAGCTTCAGAGGACACTTCCGGTTTTTGTCTTTCTCTGTTGTTGTTTGATTTGGGGTTTCGTTTTTTCCTCACAGGTTTTGGAGAAACCACCTCTCCAGCCTTCAGGCCTTTGCAGTTTTCCCAGCCTGAGATGCTGATTGCACACCCGCCGGCCACACACACTCAGCGTGGTGGTCAGAAACTCCCATTGGGCTTCCTCTTTGTGTCCTTGGGGGTGCCATGCTGGTCTCCTCTGCCAAAGGCTCTCCCAAAGACCAGGCTGTGCGGCCACCCCCGAACTGATTAGTATGAGGGACAGGGCCCTGGGGGCAGGCGGGGGTGAATCAGGACCCTGTCCAGGGAGCTAGACAAGACCTCTGCCTTCTCTGCTGCACGGGGCCAGGAGAGGCAACCTGGATGACAACGAGGCTGCATTAGAGGGTGAGGACGAGGGCATGCTGGGCAGGCACCGGCACTGCCCGAGGCAGGGGCCTTCCCTGCAGACAAAGGGGGTGTCCACAGAGTTCACTGCCTCTCCAGCACCAAGCACTGAGCTAGGAGCTGAGGGCACAGCAGGGCCTCTCACGCTGGACGGGCACTGGCTCACCTTCAGGGCTGGTCCCACTCCCACGGTTCCTGTCTCCTTGGCTCTGGGGGGGTGGAAGGGTGGGGGTGGGGATCTGGGGACTTGGCTTTCTAAAACATTCTCAGAAGAGACAAAAGGTGCCTACCTGGCACCGTGTTCAAGAATAGCTCACCTCTGGCGAAGGAAAAGGTAACCAGAGCCCCTGAAGGTGAGTGAGCCCCAAAACATCTGCTGTGTGAAATTTCCAGATTAAAACCACCTGAGACACAAGGATGGTCCACCCACTCGTCTAATATGTCCCCCCGAGCCCTGTCCAGTATAGAAGACACCAAGGAAAAGCTCACTGGACATCAGCTTCCCTTGAGAGCGCCGGGGGAAAGACAGTCCCTTACTTCTAAATACAGAAAACAGACCCGCGTTTCCTATGCAGCTGCAGAGGCTTAGTGAACTGCTGTCCCAGGGGCAGACCCACGTGACTGCTTCGTGGGCAGCTCTGTCCGCTCTGCTCTGGCGTGGACTCACCACGGCCCTCGCCGCCTCGGGCCTGTTCTCTGGTTAACACCTGCCGCGCCGGAGAGAAGTCGGGACCAATGAAGCTGGAGCTGGAGCAGGGACTTAGCAACACTCGCCTCTGGCAGAGAAGCCGGGACCGTGGCAGCCCTGCCGGGCCCACCACGCTCGGCGATGGCGACCCGGGTGCAGGACGGGCTTGACAGGTAGAAACGTACGACAGGGCAGAAAGCCGCACACCTGCGTAGAAACGCGTGACAACAAACTCTTTCCAATGAGTGGGGTAGGTGGCCCTGAAAAGGGCCTTTGGTTCAGCTGCGGGTGCGGGTCGGAGCGGGCCGGGCGCGACTCAGCCGCCGAAGCCGTAGAGCGTGCGGCCCTGGCGCTTGAGCGCGTAGACCACGTCCATGGCCGTGACCGTCTTGCGCTTGGCGTGCTCCGTGTAGGTGACGGCGTCCCGGATCACGTTCTCCAGGAAGACCTTGAGCACCCCGCGCGTCTCCTCGTAGATGAGCCCGGAGATGCGCTTGACGCCGCCGCGCCGCGCCAGGCGCCGGATGGCGGGCTTGGTGATGCCCTGGATGTTGTCGCGCAGCACCTTGCGGTGGCGCTTGGCGCCGCCCTTGCCCAGCCCCTTGCCGCCCTTGCCGCGACCAGACATGCTAGCCACCAGCTGTTGTGACTGTAACGGACTGTCACCGGCACAGCTCACCCCTTTTATAGTCTCCTTTCGGACCTGATTGGAAACCACAAGAGCAGAAGCGGGAACCTACTCAGTTCCCGCCCTTCTCCTGCTGGTCCCTGCTCAGAGCTCCGGAGACCCCGTGTTGCGTCTGACGCGCCCGTGATTCCGGGGGGCGGGATTTAATGAATGCTCCGTCACTGCATGTGCGTGTGATGTTTGCGTGAAGGACTTGCAGCACTAACGGGGGCAAAGATACATACACCCTCCACAAAGAAGCCTGACCCCTGCCCTCCAGATTTCCCCAAATGTAAAATAATTATTTAATACACGTTGTCCCATGCAGGACAGGCAAGAGATGATCTGCCAATTGTTTCAAGTCACCTCTGTGAATAAGCAGCCACTCAACATCAACTATTATGTCGCACTATGATTGTGGCTGCTCGCAATCCTCTCGCAGTGGCACTGTTCAAATGACGAGCCTACGGGAGAATCTTAATTTGCTAACACCCTCCATCTGGCTGTAACAATCCTAATTTTCCCTCCATTTTCCAAATTCTTCCAGCTGGGCTAATCAAAGTAATAGCAACAGATTAATAAGAGAAAATCAAATGTTAATGCACACATACGGGGAATTCACATACACATGAAAATTGTAAAGACAAGTAAAATGATGTGTATATGTCATTTTTGACAAAGCAGAAAGGGAGGAAGGGCCTGGGATTTCCAAGGGAAAATGAGCCATTTACAGGTAGGGAAAGAGGCAAACACACCCTTGCTGGTGACTCAGAAACGGGAATGGAGAGAAATTTAGAGATCAGATCTTGGCATGGACCTTCCTGTCTTGAGTCAAATGTGGTGACATGAATACGCTATGATGATTATGGTAAGGTTCCCTCCCGAAGCAGGTTTGGCCACCTGAATCTCTTGAGAGGAAAAGAAAACTCTTCCTGCGTTTATTGGGCTGTAATTGAATTCAGCTCACAATTATCCGTATGCCAGGCGGCACTTTTCAGGGACGCTTGTTCCCGAACTCCACACTTCTTTGGAGGACTTTTCAAAATAAGTACTTACATATTTAGTTCATCATCCATTCCCTGGAGGAGACCCAGCTGACGCTTGGTGGATTTGACTTTTCTGTCACGCTGTGCGAGAAGGGCCGTGATCACCACGGCTGTTTCCTGGGTTCACATGGGGACGATTCTAAAGATCTTAAACCTGGGATGCGTTGATGGGATTCAGAGCATCTGGGGACCTGCCCATCTTTATTATTACTAACCCCAAACCAAAGCCTAGTATTTCCCATGTGCAAACGTAGGCAACAAACACTGTCACTGTCAAGACAGTGTTTAAATATTTGACTCTGTCTAAACCGTACTGATTCTCAGTCATATAGGTAACTTGTTATTTAATGTATTGATAAAAATTGGCATATTTGAATACTTTACCAACTTGGATCTTTGATAGTTTGATAAAGGTATTTCAATATAATTTTCCCTTTGAAATCCTATATAAAGTTTCTTAAAGTGTTCCGAAAAGGGGTCCAGAAGCTTGATCAGTTTCATGAAAAACTCCTTAACACAAAAATGGTCGTGAACCCTTCTGTGGGGTCCCAGAAGTTCCGAGAGGCTCTGGGTTGCAAGACTGAGCAGAGGGCAGCACTGGGAAGGTCCATCATTTTGTAACAAAAATCGTGTTAGTGACCAGACTCTGGCGGAACTGTGCCAGGAACTCGGCACGGATGTCCTCCACTTGTTTCACTTCCTTCACTTCTTAGAGAATTTTCACCGAGAAATAGTGAGTCTGAGTTTTTACTCTACCCTTAGAAAGGAAGAGAAATTTTGATAGGGATTAAGCCCTATCTCTGGTTTTACTATGTAGAGATATCTCCTAGGTCATGAGCCAAATAATCTGTAGATAAGGAAAAATATCCTCTAGAAGTAGTTTAGCAGTCTCTCACAAGACATACAGAGGACGTCACACAATGGATCCCAGATGTAGCCTCTGTCTTTTAAGGAGAAAAAGTTGTGTTTCTTCTGCTTTGCTGTATAAGCTGTGAGATTTTTTCCCCTGACTGTAGTCATTTTCATACTAACTTACATATACAGAAATCTGCTGATACTTAATAATAAATTATGTTCTCTCTCTTCTCTATTAATGTAGAAACGTCATTTCATTAGCAGATTTGTTTTATTTCTCTAAGGGGACAGAAAACTCCCTAGGTTTCACCTTCTGTGAGGAGTATGGTGGCACGACATTATGTGAAAACTCTGCCTCTGTTCAAGTGAGAATCAGAACCCCTGAGGAGAGGCACACGTGTTTGGGCCACTCAGAGCTCAGCGTCAGCAATCGGAACAGCTCCTTGTTTCATAACTGCTCCCACCTTCAAAGGAGTGTAGGCCCCACACAGTCAGAGCTCTAATTCAATTAAAAATGAACAACAAGTGTCAGGCACCATGTTGCCAAGAGCCACGCACTGAGTATGGCAGCATCAAAACAAGCACTTGGGCATCAGAGACCAACCAGGGCAGAAAGCAGCCCTGGAATGGATTCAGGAAACTCTAGTGTCTGGTTCCACCAGATGCCCATGTGGATTTGTGCAAGTTCCTTTTATTATAAACAGCTGTATGCCCTACTTTTGAAACCAATCATACTCCAGGTGGCTTAAACTCTACTAGGAAGATTTGAAAGTGGATACATATGCAGGTGACATGAAGCAGACTATGATCACCAGTAAAGAAATCAATGTAGCATTTCTGAAGAGGGAGTGATGTCAGCCATATGAGACTGGGGATCAAAATATCAAAGTATGTCATTACGTCAGCTTGATGATTTTACAATAGGGTGATGAGCCGGGAAGAGATGGGCAGGAAAGTTACTCTGACAGGTTAGAAGGTACGTCCGAGATCACGTAGCTTGCATACTGACAAACCAGACTCAAATACACATAAGTGTTTTTCCAAATTCAACGCACATTCTACTAAACCATGCTGCCAGAATGGTGACGTGACAGCACATAAAAGACTCGAACACTACTGTTTATTCTTGAATTAGGAAGCTACAGGAATATGGGCTACAAGAATTTGACGCTCACTTGAGGAAAATGTTGCGAGCAATAAGGAGGATGTATTACAGAGAGACTGAGAGGTGAGAAAAGCCCATGAGAATAGCCAGTCGAGGCAAGAAGTGCAGGAGCCAGATTACAGCTATAATGGGGGGAAAAGAAGAGATGAATTTGGAAAGAATTTACCAAACTTGGTGACGATCTGGATTTGCTGATGAAAATAAAATAGAAGAATTAAACATCTTTTATGCCAGGTAAAAGAATGGTGTTGCTGTTAAGAGAACTTACAAGGATATCAACTAGAATGTTATCTTTGATTGATACCCACTTAGATGAGGTCGGTTGTGTTGAGAGGCTGGGCAGTAGGACGATGTAGAAGCAGATCTCTAGCAAACACCTGGAAATGCAAGTTTGACATTTTGGCAAAAAAAGAGACCTGAAAGGAGAAACTTCAGAATTATCTACATAAAGGTAACTCATGAACTCATGAAGGTAAATGGGGTGGTGCCTTGGGGACATCCTACATATGGACAACTAAGAAACAGTTCTTCCTTTGCCACTGCTGCAGAAAACCCTTTAGAAGATGAGGAATACATAGCTCCAAACAAGTGAATACAGCCCTCAAGTACCAATGATTTACATCTAGCTGATTCCTCATCTCCTCTCACCATTTAAATTGTGCTTTTAGTTGATATTGACCCTAATTACTTTTTTCAGGTCTAAGATGGTTGTCATGCATGAAGTAATTACTCGTTTGTCTAGTTTGATGGGACCAAGAAGTATGAAACCCTCACTTCTTGCGCTTTGCTCTGTCTGGTTCTAGCACTTCTGTCTTTCCTAGTCCTGATGAAACAGACTTGTGCAGGCTGCCAAACAAACAAAATAGGTTAAAGAAAAACATAAAGTTTGAGGATTAAAGAAGAAAATCAAATCACTTTGATACCCGACTCAAGGGGCTCATGGCTTGGGGAGTTCTATTCAAATTTTATTTACTTGCAGCAAGTGAAGGAGGCAGGTAGTAACACCCGAAGCTCTGTCTCCGGAAAGGGAGGCTTAGCCAGCGCTTATCACACTATGTGGTTAATTAATGACCTGTCGGTTTCTTCTGGATAAAACTTATCCACTTGGTGGTCAGGCTCATCCAGTTGCAGCTGCATTTGCAAAATACTGTGCTACATTTTAACATTTACCAAGAACAGCAACTAGTAAGAACAACCCAGGCCGTGAGACCTTTTATCCGGTCTTACGAGTCTACTATAAGTCTATTTATTAATGAACATAAAGCATCCACTATTCCCTAAAAATCCATATCCTTGCTTAGATAAGAAATGCAGCAAATATAGAATATGCTTGTTTTTAAGTCTTCCTCTCATTAAGGAATTCAAAAGTGCACGTGAGTGTGCGCTGTGTCTGATTGTATCTCTTAATGATTTTACTTAATTTTTTGCCACTTTATCTTCCCCAAGTATGACAGACCTCCACACAAAAAAGCTCATAAATATTTTGAAAACAGATGCCCCCTAAAAAAGCAGAGTAAGAAAAAGAATATTTTTAACCCGTAAGAGGGTCCTCCTTTTTTATGCCTTTTCTTGGACCTTCTCTGCCATCAGCTGTTGCAGCATAGGCCACCATGTCAAGATCACTGCTTATTGCTAATTTCCCATTTTCCTAAATGAATGCAGTGTTATAGGCTCAAATTAAGCAATCTTTCAAATACTCACAAAAAGCTGTGCTAAAGCTTTTCCAGACGAAATAATGACTTTTCTCATCAGAAATTGCAGTTATTTCCAGCATCCTTTAATATTGTTCTATTAGAAAAATCCTGAGTGAGTCTGTGCTATTTGTCCTCTTACAAAACAGATTTTCTGAGTTAATCTTAATAAGAACAAAGCAGCTCCTGAACTGGATGAGAAGCCTAGAGGGTATAGAACATTGACAGACAATGAGCCGTTGCAGACACACATGGGAGAATTCCTATTTTAAATGAAAATCAGCAACTTGTCTCTCTGACCTGTGACTCTCACGCGATGTCGGGGGATTTTGGAAAAAGCTGAGGTGGAAGTGACAGGGCCTGGAGGAAAAAGTGGTGAAAAGCTCAAAGCTTGGGCCGTCCCGGTACATTACAGGCTGTGAGCGGTGTCCCAGGTCCCCAGGAAAGGGTCGTTTTCAGGCTTTCCTTGACTGTAACAAACACAACTCTGGCCACGACAGGGACTCCGCGGCCGAGAGGCCGGAAGAGCGAGCGGGGACCAATCAGAGCGCGGCGCGGCCGCGTGTTTATATAGACGCGCCCGGCCCCGCCGCCAGCTCCGGGCCTCGCTGTTCCTGTCCCGTCCCCGGTCGCAACCCGCAGCATGTCCGAGACCGCGCCCGCCGCGCCGCCCGCGCCCGCCGCCGAGAAGGCGCCCGTGAAGAAGAAGGCCCGCAAGGCCGCGCCCGCCGGCAAGCGCAAGGCGTCCGGGCCCCCGGTGTCCGAGCTCATCACCAAGGCCGTGGCCGCGTCCGAGGAGCGCAGCGGCGTGTCGCTGGCCGCGCTCAAGAAGGCGCTGGCGGCCGCCGGCTACGACGTGGAGAAGAACAACAGCCGCATCAAGCTGGGCCTCAAGAGCCTGGTGAGCAAGGGCACCCTGGTGCAGACCAAGGGCACCGGCGCGTCGGGCTCCTTCAAGCTCAACAAGAAGGCGGCCCCGGGCGAGGCCAAGCCCAAGGCCAAGAAGGCGGGCGCGGCCAAGCCCCGGAAGGCCGGCGGCGGCGGCGCGACCAAGAAGCCCAAGAAGGCGGCGGGCGCGGCGGCCGCCCCCAAGAAGGGCGCCAAGAAGACCCCGAAGAAGGCCAAGAAGCCGGCGGCGGCCGCCGTGGCCAAGAAGGTGGCCAAGAGCCCGAAGAAGGCGAAGGCACCCAAGCCCAAGAAGGCGGCCAAGAGCCCGGCCAAAGCCAAATCGCCCAAACCCAAGAAGACTGCCCCCAAGAAGAAGTAAGAATGAAGGGCACCCGAGAACACAAAGGCTCTTTTCAGAGCCACCCACATTATCTCAAAAAGAGCTTCTGCCACTTTTGCCCAGTGGAGTCAGAAGAACCAGAATAGGAGTGTTAATGTTTTCCTCCATGTGGTGAGTAGAGGGCTCCGGGATACAACCCCATCTTTCCCAGAATTTGTTAGAAGCTAAAAGACTTCTCTATTTTAACTACGGTTGTCACTTCCTGCTCCAGGTGCTTCCCCCAATACTCATTATGCCTTTGAGACCAAGCTAGGTTGCTACAAGTTGATAAACTTGCCTTTTGTTGCCGAGTCTGAGGTCACTACCACTGAAAGTGCTAAATTGTTGCCTCTTTCAGGTCATGACAAATAAAGCTGTTAAGAACTTCCTGATTCAGGAGTCATTTGTTTCTTCCCCACCCAACCCCATTTTATTTGTTTCTCTTTGTAATTCTTGCCTTCAGCCTTATTACATTTTTTTTTTTTGTATTTTTGTAAAGATGCATAACTGCTATGAGGACAGAGAGCTAGAGGTCCATTTTAGTTGTCACACAGAAATCCCAGTGACGCTGCTACTGTCTCTGACAAGTTTGCGTCAAGGTTCAAAACCACGGCCTGAAGCCGTCCCAGGTGTTTCTGTATATGCCTTCTGGCTTCTGCCGCTGAGGATTCGCTGCAGCAAAGTCTGCAGTCGGATGAGCGGCTGGGAAGGGCGGGCGGGGCGGGGACTTGGGCATCCCTTCTGAGCAGAGCTCGTCATCACAGGAGTCTCCAGTGGTCACCAGTCTCTGGGCTGGGAGCTCCCATCGCTGGTGTAGGCCGGAGCGGGCTGAAGCCAGGGACCCTGCAGTTCCCAGGGTGTCTCAGGACTCGGCCTGTGGTGGGGGAGAGTGGACAGCAGTGTCGCAGTGGACCCGGAGAATGTCCAGCAAACAAGGGGTTATTTATTTACTTTGATCTGCGCAGGGCCCGAGTTCCGGCTTAGTGACAATGACCAGTGTCTCACTCAGGGTGCAGATAGCATCTGCAGTGAGGTTCGGGTTCTCTGAGGCAGTGAGCTGACCTGCTGAACGCAGATCCGAGGCTTCCAGTCCCGGGCATTAACGGGAGCAGTCGGGGTCTGCCCAGCTGCAGCAGTGACAGCGCAGGGGAGCACCATGGGGAGGAGACAGATAAAGATCGTGCGGTGAAGGAGCAGCAGGGACTCTGGGGAAGAACGTGCACCCGATGCCCAGAGACGGACGGGGCTTGGGGGGACGCGGTGCAGAGTGGAGGGCAACCGGTGCCTCTCGGCCTTTGCCTAACCTTGGCTTGGGGTGGGTGACGGGCCTCAGCGCACAGCTCTTCCGGTGACACCGTGGGTGGCTCTGAAAAGAGCCTTTGGGGGCAGGGAGCCGCCGGCCGGGCGCCTCACGCCCGCTCGCCGCGGATGCGGCGCGCCAGCTGGATGTCCTTGGGCATGATGGTGACGCGCTTGGCGTGGATGGCGCACAGGTTGGTGTCCTCGAACAGCCCCACCAGGTAGGCCTCGCACGCCTCCTGCAGCGCCATGACGGCCGAGCTCTGGAAGCGCAGGTCGGTCTTGAAGTCCTGCGCGATCTCGCGCACCAGGCGCTGGAAGGGCAGCTTGCGGATCAGCAGCTCCGTGGACTTCTGGTAGCGCCGGATCTCGCGCAGCGCCACCGTGCCGGGCCGGTAGCGGTGCGGCTTCTTGACGCCGCCCGTGGCCGGCGCGCTCTTGCGGGCCGCCTTGGTGGCCAGCTGCTTGCGCGGGGCCTTGCCGCCCGTCGACTTGCGCGCCGTCTGCTTCGTGCGCGCCATGGCCACCTGCCCGCGGCGCCGGGGCGATCGGGCGGGAGGCCGCCCCGCCGCCCCTATATAGAGCGCCGGCCCCGCGCTGATTGGCCCCGGCCCCCGCGGTCTCGGGGCGCCGGGCGGGCGCGGCGGGCGAGGCGGCCGCTTCCCGGTCACGTGACCGCCGGGCCCGCCGCCCGAGATCGGCTGCTTCCGGCCCCCGCCGCCCCCTCAACCGCCGCTGCTTCGCCCCGGCCTGCCCTCTCCGACCTCAGGCCGGTTCTGGGCAGAACTGAACATAGAAACTATGACAGCGATGCGTCCTGATTTCCGAATAATCAGTTGAATTTTAGCGCCTGAAACGGGCTTTCATTTTGAAAACTCGCGCTCAAGACGTGATTGGCCAAGCGATGTGCTTTTTATTAGCTTCATTCGGGTTTGGGAAGCCTCATTTCGAGTCAATTGCTTCACTCCTCTGAGTTTATATATGTTTAAGTTCATATTTTTGGTAGATTTTCTAAACGCACCCAGGCTGCAGTACTTTCACTTAACGTGGGAACTACACGAACGCGAACTTTCCACTCACTACAGCGTCCTCACGGTAAAGCCCTCCCGCTGGCTTCCCGATTTCACCGGGTTTCTGTGAAACGGGGTTAAAAATCTCGCCCTGTGAATGGCACAGGATCGCTGCCCCTTCTTTAAGTCCTGCTGAAGCCTGTTAGGCTCGGCCTGAAGGACGCGACCGGGGACGAGCGGTGACGCCATCCCGCTTACCAGGGATGAGGGCCCCGCAGAGTGGGAGAGGGCGGATGGCGGGCCACCTGTGGGGCCGTTAAGGTGCAAAGCGAACCCTCTCCAACCGCACAGCCCGAGGGCGGTTTCATTGCTTTGTGGGGCACGAACTCGTTTGCATCTGAATGTGCACCTGTGAGCAAGCATTGTTCTCCTCACATTAGCCCCGAGGCCAGCCGCACTGATGGCCCTAATTGCCTGTGAAACAAAGTACCTCTGTGTCCCTTTCACTAGGCCTATGGCAACTTTCCTGTCTGACTAACTTTCAAGGGGCGGGTGGGTGGCGCGTGGAGGTGCTGACCCCTGCCGGCCAGCTGCGGTCAGGGCGGCTCGCGACCACAGGCTCCGGGGGAGACGCGCAGCCCTTTCGGTGACACCGTGGGTGGCTCTGAAAAGAGCCTTTGGTGCGGGCGCGGCTCACCCCGGCTGCCGCCAGCCAGAGCGGGCGCCTACTTGCCCTTGGCCTTGTGGTGGCTGTCGGTCTTCTTGGGCAGCAGCACGGCCTGGATGTTGGGCAGCACGCCGCCCTGCGCGATCGTCACCTTGCCCAGCAGCTTGTTGAGCTCCTCGTCGTTGCGGATGGCCAGCTGCAGGTGGCGCGGGATGATGCGCGTCTTCTTGTTGTCGCGCGCCGCGTTGCCCGCCAGCTCCAGGATCTCGGCCGTCAGGTACTCCAGCACGGCCGCCAGGTACACGGGCGCGCCGGCGCCCACGCGCTCGGCGTAGTTGCCCTTGCGCAGCAGGCGGTGCACGCGGCCCACGGGGAACTGCAGCCCGGCGCGCGACGAGCGCGTCTTGGCCTTGGCGCGCGCCTTGCCGCCCTGTTTCCCGCGTCCCGACATGGCAGTCAATTAGCGCAGGACAGAACTCACTGGACCAGCGGTTGAACGGCGCTCCGTAGGCTGACGAGTCCTTTTATAGCGAGTGTAGGGATGCGGCGGTGAAAGCGCCGATTGGTTGGAACGGCGTCTGTCCAATGGGAAAGAGAGCCGGGACGGCGTCCCGATCGTCCAATCAGAAGGGAGACGTCCTCGTCGCTCATTTGCATCTTGGAGCATTTATAAGCGGATGGGCTGCGCCGCCCTCACACTGAGTGGGGAAAGTCGCTGAGTCCTCCTCCAGCTCGTAGGAGAAGCCATGCCCGAGCCCGCCAAGTCTGCGCCCGCCCCGAAGAAGGGCTCCAAGAAGGCGGTGACCAAGGCGCAGAAGAAGGACGGCAAGAAGCGCAAGCGCAGCCGCAAGGAGAGCTACTCGGTGTACGTGTACAAGGTGCTGAAGCAGGTGCACCCCGACACGGGCATCTCGTCCAAGGCCATGGGCATCATGAACTCGTTCGTCAACGACATCTTCGAGCGCATCGCGGGCGAGGCGTCGCGCCTGGCGCACTACAACAAGCGCTCGACCATCACGTCGCGGGAGATCCAGACGGCCGTGCGCCTGCTGCTGCCCGGCGAGCTGGCCAAGCACGCCGTGTCCGAGGGCACCAAGGCCGTCACCAAGTACACCAGCTCCAAGTAGGCGCGCGCCCCCGGGCGGCCGGGCCGCTGACCCAAAGGCTCTTTTCAGAGCCACCCACCTGTCCAGGAAGAGCTGTAATTAGTTGCTTTGCACTACGGAGCAGGTGTACAGTATAGGGCCTTAGTTAGGAAAGCGCACCGGCCTAATTGCAGGCAGGTTTTGAGCTGCGAAATTCCGCCCTCCCGTTACGTGCCATCTTTGCTTCAGGCAAAAACAAAGTAAAACAAAAACCTTGTGGAGAAAGGACTTTGTTCCTTTATTATGCAAGTGCGGACTTTGCCGCTGGTAGAGAATCGGGGGAGACAAAGCCCTCCACGGAGTCTAGTCCAGAACACATTTTCAGTGTCTGGTACTGAAGCTCTACATTGATGTAGGGTAATGGGAAATTACACCTTAAAAGAACAGGTTTCCTGTGCCATCGTGACAACCCTCCACTTTTGTGGCCTTTGTTTGGATCTGCTGTTTGGTGTTTGTGCTGAGGCTTCCTGTAATTAAAGAGCAGAGCCTCCTTTCAAAACTTTTCATATTACTCATAAACTCGGAGACCAAATAGTTGGTGTCTGAAGAGACTGCTCTACTCTCAAGGTTCTCTTGCCTTGTCTAATAGTCACCTCGACACTAGGCAGGTGAGCAAGAGAAAATGAGCAAACACAGCACCCAGTGAGTCTGCAGCCGCCCCTGACCCACGTCCTCGCCAACAGAGCTGAGTCTGGCCTTCCTACAGTCGGTGTCCAGTGGGCATCAATGGTGACACTGAGGAAAGCAGTATCAGGGCTCTGGGTAGAGGCCCCATGGCCCATTGTCCTGTCAATCGTACCTCATCTCGTGTCCCCAGCACTGAAAACTGACATGGACTCGAAGCCAGAGCTCACCCCCATGCCCTCAGCGCTCCTCACATTTTTAAAGATTACACTGGCCATGTGGGCTCGTGGCCACACTCCGAACCCTGTGCAAAGGCCAGCAAATGTCCTGTCTTCGTGTCGTGTAACACATCACCGTAAAGTGTGGAAGTCCAGCTCTAGAATGAAAGGCTCCTCTCAGCGGGGTCAGGCATCTATGTGCCCTAGGTCTTTAGTGTAGGTCTAGTTACTTTCACTGCCCATCCCCCAGCCCCTAGGGTTCAAGTTAGGGTTAGGGTTTTATGGAAGCACTTTGACACCTAATCAAAAGGTTAATTTCAGAGCCACTTACATTCTGATCAAGGGCCTTGTGAGGCATATGTGTGCTTCTAAGCACATCTTGATAGCTGAATTTACTGATCCATTGTCCACTCAAGAAAGAAACCTGTGGGGTGCCATGTCCTGAGTAAATCCGGCCCTGCTTCTCTGCTTTGGGTCCCCTCTGTACCTTTTATTCGTGTTTTCTATGAACCAGGACTGAGGCTATGCACACGGCACCATATTTTCAGTCACATATATGGAGAGCTAGTGAGGCCTGGAGGGAGCAGGGGCCTAGTTCCCTGCAGTGTCAATGCTGGTCCTACTCTGAGAGAGACTACTGGCTTCAAATTCCAGCTTTGACTTTTCCCCCATAGTTTGGGTTCTACACTTCCAGAATCATCTTTATGGACATCCCACTTCTGAGCCATATCTCCCCCGGGCCTCCCCTGCAAATTTCTAGATTGTAATACCTCTTAATGTGTTTCTTTGTGCTCCCAGCCCTGTTCATAGCTCCTGCTTCCTTTGTCATCTCTGACACACCAGTTCTACTTTCACTTTCCAGTATTCCAAAACCCGTGTGACATTTATGAAATCATCTTTGTCAAAATCACGGGCAGTATTCTGTTTTCCTGATGGGATGCTGACGTGATGGTGTCCTGCCTCCCTTGATTTAAAGGGCTATTTCTACTTCACAGGTTAAAGGGTTTCCTTACAGATCACCCCTCCACATCAGCACTTTGATAGTCACATGACACATTCCTTGCTCTCAAGGACACAGAGACTCCGGAGGGTCCATCACCATCAGTTCTCCCAGGCAGGTGAAGCATTTACTCCAGGAGACAAGAGTGGGTGCAATTTGAGTGTAAGCCAGAGGCCTGGGCCTATGAGGCTTCATATCCTCATGTGGGCAAGCCATTCTTTTTAGCTGAGTCAGGACACATGAAAAATGAATAGGAACACACCAAGAAAAGACATGTAGCTTAGTGCTAGAGAGAGGAGAAAATGAATGTAAAAGAACTTTTAAAGTGTGGAGAATACCCTGTGTTCCTTATTCTCAATAATTATAATAAATATATAAATATAAATATTTTGGCGGCATTTAAAATTCACGAAGTTTTTTATGGACATTATAAGGTGAATTATGTCATTACTTCTATATTTTTTCTATACTTTGAAGTAGTATTATAATCAGAATAATAATATTGTAGTGGGTGGAGGAAGTGCTTCTCCAGGAAATGAGACTTTCTGCTGTTAAAATCAGACCCTTAACATAGCAAAAAAAGAAAGAAAGAAAGAAAGAAAGAAAGAAAGAAAGAAAGAAAGAAAGAAAGAAAGAAAGAAAGCAGAAAAAAGAAAAAAGAAAAAGAAAAAGAAAAGAAAAATAAAGAAAGAAAAAAGAAAAAAGAAAAATTAAATTGCTGCTGTTAAAATTAGATCAACTTCAAATTTATGTGAGCCTGAAATTTTTTGGAAGAATTTTCATGTATCAATAGTAATGTTGATAATATTTACACATTGAGATTTAAATATTGTTAGAATCTTAAAGAACATCATTAAATACATTAATAATTTTTAAACTAGTGTAAGTGCATTAACTTTTTATTGCTGGCCTGAAGAATTATCACAAACTTAATGGCCTTAATTTTTAAACTAGTGTAAGTGCATTAATTTTTTATTGCTGGCCTGAAGAATTATCACAAACTTAATGGCCTAAAAGAATACACAGTTCCAACCTTATAGTTCTACAGCTCAGCATTTGAGCACGGATCATATTGAGCTTACATCAAGGTGTCAGAGGCTGCGTGCTGATCCAGGGCCTCCGAAAGAGAATCGGCCTCCTTGTTCCTCCCCCTAGTAGAGGCTGTTCGCCTCCTTCCTGCACTCGGGGCCCCTTTCCAGGCACTCTGGCCCAACACGTGTCATGCTGCACCTCTTGGGTCTGTATCCAGAGTCCCTCTTTCATTGTTACATTGGATTCCTGAGATTACATTGGGGTTCCCTTGGCTAATGTAGGGTAATCACATCATTTTAAACTGATGCAAAACGGACACGTTTCCCAGAGTTGTGGAGGTGGGGAGACCAAGTCTTGCACCAAGAGAAGAAGAGGGTCCTTTGGCAGAGAATGTAGAAAGAATTCAACATACACAGCAAACTCAGAGTCCAAAGGAAAGTTTATTAGAATAGGGATAACACTCCACAGACAGAGCATGGTCTCTCATAGGCAGAGAGTGAGAGGGACTAACATGAAGACAGAGAGAGAGACAGAGTAAAGAGCACCCAGAGAGAGACAGTGAGAGGGACTCGGAGTGCTCCAGGAATTCAGTTTACATATCATTCTTTAGCTACTGCGAGTTATGGTTTTAAATACTTTGTCATAACCCATTTCCTTTAATATGGACACATTAAGGAAGGGGAAGAGTATGTGGCATGAATAGGTGAGACTTTGTAGGGTGAAAGGCCTGCTGGCAGTTCCCAGCCTTTAACCCATAGGTCCCGCATGGTTTTAGCCATAGGGAATGACGATTGGTTCCAGTTTCTCCTTCCACAGCTGTGGGGAATGGGTCACGAACAAACCCAGCAGAAACCTGCCTTGTTCTGAAATCTGCCTTGATCACGGCCTGGCTGCAGGGCTGATCAGCTTATTCCAGCCTCTGAATGTAGCTTGACTTAACATATTTTATTCTCCTGCTTCCTCCCCCTACATTACAAGCAAGTGATAAGTAACAGCCATTCCATCTGCAATTTTATTGCCTTCCATCGTGTAACCTAACATTTTCACAGATTCCGGAGATCAGGAGGCAGATTTAATGGATGGTGTCATTTTGCCTGGCACCTTAGGCAACAGTATATTTAGAATCTGATAGAAAGCTCTGTAGAGCACTTTCTGCTCCTGGAGAGAAAAGAACATAAAGACACATGATTGTGAACAATTTCAGGGAGTCCATTGGCTCCCCCAGCCCACACGGACGCTCTTTACCCTGGAGCTACGGAAAGTGGAAACTAACTCTGTATATGACACTCGTACAGTGCAGCCACCAGCATTTTTAGTTTTGGTTATTTTAGATTTTACTTATTGCTTGTTCCTTGTGTCTTTTGTTTGAATAGTTATACATACTTTGTGTACATTGTGGGGTGTGTGTGTGTGTGCACATTTCTGTGTTGTGTACAAAAGTTTATGAAATAAATTATACAAGAACACATAAAACAGTATTACCTTTGTCCTACCTATATTGAAATCCTATAAGCACTCTGTGTGTGCATGCTTAGCATTTATTCCACCTGGGATTTCATTCATGGCAGACATAACCTTAAGCAGACTGTACTCACAAGAAAAGTGGAGATTGTCATTATCACCATGTGTCTACGTATATGTACAAGGCAAAAAGTGCTGGTATTGTAACTGGAATGACATAATTTTTTTTTCATTTAAAAATAATTTTTCAACAAAACTAAACTTAGGTAAATTCCACCTTAGAAGAAAATAGAATTATTTTACAACACAATTTTAGTACCAAAATACGTTCAGGATGTTTCTTTCATGAACTGCCAATTACATGCTCTTTAATCTTGCCTATGATCTAAACATTCTTAGAAAAAAGTGGAAAAACTCTCTTTACAGTTGAATACCCAATACTGGAGCCAGGGATGTTCATTTTCAACTTTCTTGGACATTAACTGCTCCGTTCCCATCAGCATTCGGGATTAGCATTGCCGTAAACGAATCAATCCACTAATGTACACAATAGTTACAATTAAACTATCATTAAGAAACCATTTTAATACAAAGAGGTGTTACCAAAAGCCTCTTTTCATGTTAGTGATTAGTTTCCCGCACCTGTCAGTGCTTGAGCTGGCTGGTCAGAAAAAAATGAAAAGCGGGCCCAAGAGACAGCAACCCAGCACTCACAGCTAAATGCATTTCTTACTTCAACCCAAACATCTTTTTGCCTCACGGTGCTGGCACCATTGGGCAGCTTGACAATTCCCTTTAAAGCCGTTTAACAGTTTGACATTGGATTCAGTACACAGTGTAAAGTCACCACAGCCCTTCCGACGAGATCGTGGGTGGCTCTGAAAAGAGCCTTTGGGTCAGCGGCCGGACCGCCCGGGGGCGCGCGCCTACTTGGAGCTGGTGTACTTGGTGACGGCCTTGGTGCCCTCGGACACGGCGTGCTTGGCCAGCTCGCCGGGCAGCAGCAGGCGCACGGCCGTCTGGATCTCCCGCGACGTGATGGTCGAGCGCTTGTTGTAGTGCGCCAGGCGCGACGCCTCGCCCGCGATGCGCTCGAAGATGTCGTTGACGAACGAGTTCATGATGCCCATGGCCTTGGACGAGATGCCCGTGTCGGGGTGCACCTGCTTCAGCACCTTGTACACGTACACCGAGTAGCTCTCCTTGCGGCTGCGCTTGCGCTTCTTGCCGTCCTTCTTCTGCGCCTTGGTCACCGCCTTCTTGGAGCCCTTCTTCGGGGCGGGCGCAGACTTGGCGGGCTCGGGCATCGTAACAGAAAACAAAGAACAAAGGAGAAATTCTAAAATGCCGGCTGAGGTCTGGCGTGTCCTTCTTTATAGTCGCCCTATGCAAATGAGGAGCTCACGAAAAGCCAAATCTGATTTGATAATGTGACAGTGACGACTGTATGTGAATTTCCTGCCCCATCCCTTTGGAACTGGTTGGCTATGAGAAAGAATCGTTGTGAGCCAATCCCGTCCGCCCTTTTCCAAGTCCATCCGGCACTATAACTGGCGTCTGGTTGCTCTCTGCAGTACATTCCTTTTCTGCTTTTCTGCGACATTGTCACTGCTGCTGCTAAGCATGTCGGGACGCGGGAAGCAGGGCGGCAAGGCGCGCGCCAAGGCCAAGACGCGCTCGTCGCGCGCCGGGCTGCAGTTCCCCGTGGGCCGCGTGCACCGCCTGCTGCGCAAGGGCAACTACGCCGAGCGCGTGGGCGCCGGCGCGCCCGTGTACCTGGCGGCCGTGCTGGAGTACCTGACGGCCGAGATCCTGGAGCTGGCGGGCAACGCGGCGCGCGACAACAAGAAGACGCGCATCATCCCGCGCCACCTGCAGCTGGCCATCCGCAACGACGAGGAGCTCAACAAGCTGCTGGGCAAGGTGACGATCGCGCAGGGCGGCGTGCTGCCCAACATCCAGGCCGTGCTGCTGCCCAAGAAGACCGACAGCCACCACAAGGCCAAGGGCAAGTAGGCGCCCGCTCTGGCTGGCGGCAGCCGGGGCGAGCCGCGCCCGCACCAAAGGCTCTTTTCAGAGCCACCCACGGTGTCACCGAAAGGGCTGCGCGTCCCCCCCGGAGCCTGTGGTCGCGAGCCTCCCTGACCGCAGCTGGCCGGCAGGGGTCAGCACCTCCACACGCCGTCGCGCGCCACCGACCCGCCCCTTGAAAGTTGCAACGAAAACGAAAGTTCGGCCCCGGCTGAGGAAAGGGCCCACTGACTTTGTCTCAAGGCAATCGATTAGCGAATCCTGCCCCCACAAAGCGCAGGCGGTCCTGCGCCCCTCTGGAAATCCAAGGCCTCTGGTCACCTCCAACAGCTGTTGCTAAGGCTTTACACACTTGCCACGAAGAGGTCAGAGGTCGGTTTACTCACAAGTTGCTCACATTTTATGCAACACAAGTTCTTAAAAAAAAGTAGAAAACGACTTCTGGCTCCCCTATGACTGAACCAAGAGATAGACGTTTATAAACGCACAAAAGAATGGATGTTAAGGTAATTGCTCTATCAGAACATAAGGCTGCAGACTGTGGCATAATAGTAGGAATCAATATATTTATTTCTCAATGTGTTGAAATACTTTTCTGACTATGTACATATATACATAATGATATATACACTATATTCAAGTAAACTTGCTTTCTGAAAGTCTAAAATATGAATAAAAAATAGAAAAAAGGAGGAATAGTTGACCAGTCACATGTCAGGGCGGGCTTTTAAAATTTTACTGATAATAGCATTCTTAATGAAAATTTTTAGTAAATTGCTTGCCTTCTCAGAAAACAATAAAGTACACTAAAATCGACGCTAAATAAAACCTCACTTTTATGGGCTTAAAATGGAATATTAAGGCAAAGAAAGTTTTTTATTTTATATCAATCGTTAATGCTAACAAAATCAATTAAATCACGGTGTGGGACGAACTCAGTGGATCTGCTCTCATAAATAAGGCCAGAGACCTCCGCAGTTCTCTCCAGCCAGCTTTGTTTCCTGAACTGCTGAGGGCAACTGCAAGTCATAGGCAAGAAGGCCCCAGGCAAGCAGCTGGCCACCAAGCACCTCTAAGGTCCTGGCAGGCTTTAAGAGTTGAAAAAGCAGATACAGCCCTGACCTTTGACATAGAGAAATTGGTCTTCGTGCCATTACCTTATGACAGTTATCAGAATGTAAAATTCAAAACAATAAGCCCAATCTCATAAAACGTAATAATAGATGTTTCTTATATAGAATTTATTGTTATAGAAACCACCAGGAAGAGAAACCCAGTTCAAAACAGTATAGGAGATTAGAGAGTATTCCATACTCTCTAATGTAATATATATTAGAGTATGTAATATATATTACATACTCTCTACAATGTCTTTATGAAGTGTGAAAGAGGTGAAGGAAATCAGGGTAGTTTCATTTTATAAAAGTGAAGAAAACTAGAATAATCACCCCTAAAATATGGCTCCTTGACATAAAAATCTATTTTGTGCTGAAAGTGGTTAAGAAGCAGCAATTGCAGGACAGGTTCTCTCTTCCCTGCCCTTCTCCTGCCTGAAGGCAGGAGACCAGTGTTGCCTTGGAGCTCTCTTGCCAGTGACTTAACAGACAAAAAGAACAAGGGGAATCTGCCTGCAAAGCCTGCTCTTCATTTCCTCTCACATATTTCCCTCCCTACAGTTTGCAGCCCTTAGAAGCCTAAAACTGCTTTCTTTGTCCTTTCATTTCTCTACAAATCCACTGTACTTTGTTGAAGATGGTCTATAAACTGGAGTTCTAAGCTACCTCTTTGAATTACTTCTTCCTGGGTCTTCCCCTTTTATATATGAAATACATATGTTAACAAACTTGTTTTTCTTTCTCTATTCTGTGTTACATGTACAGGGTCCTCAGCCAAGAACCAGATGGATGGAGGAAAATTTTGGCTCCTCTACAAAAGAAAGACAATTGAAATAAAAACAAAAGAGCAAATTCATCAAAAAGCGTTATTGTCCTATGGCACCATTATATTAGGTTGTCTTTTCTACTGTTAAATAGGAGCTCAAGGTCTGGGCGGTTCTTACTAAATGCTATTCTTGCTAAATGTTAAAATGTAGCACAGTATTTTCAGACACAGCTACAACCAGATGAACTTGACCAGAAGCAAACTGGGTAAGTGAAGCAGACTGCCAAGGAGAGATCAACATGTAATGAACCAAATAGTGTGTTTACTCAATGGCTAAGCCTTTCTTTCCAGAGACAGAGCTTCACTTGCAAGTCCCCTGCCTCCTTTATTTGCAACAAGTAAATAAAACTATCTAACAACCACTCTCACTATAGAATAGAGGATCCCGAGGGGCAAACCCTTTGAATTCGGTAATACTGCTGGGTGGAGATAAATTCATCTCTAATGGACAAAACCTGCTGAAATTACCTTTCATCCTACAAATTCACATCTAAATTCACAGATACTTCACTGATAATGAGTTCTAAGAAATAGTCAAACAGACGCATATTTCCTTGGAATACTTATAAAACACTTGGCAGGCCTCTTGAGAGGAAATGCAGCCCATCCCTTTACCTTAATCTGGCATTTTGATACTTCTTAACGGGTTTCACAGCTGCTCTGCAGTGACCAGAGGTCTTTCCTGGTCCTCAGTGAGCCCAAGCCTGATGAAGACTCTGCTTCTCTGTCTGCTCTCTCCATGTTCCTATATCATGCATACCAACGATGAAGATGAATCGTCATGACATGGAGAGACAACTCTTCAATTTCCAAGGCCTAGAGAAGGTGAAAGAAGGGACCAGCACCTTCCCGTAGGCCTTCTTACCTCCAGTCAAGTCAGAGTCACATGACATCTCTTGTTCACCTTTTTCAGAAGGTTAAAATCATGAATCATCAAATATGTGTCGAGGAGCTTCTCTAACTCATCAAGAGTGAAGAAACGGGAAAATGTTATGATAGGTTCAAAAGACGTTTAGGAAATGTAGGCATTTATAGAAATTTTAAGAAAGGAATGTTAGGATAGAACTGTTGAATTAGGCTACAATAAAATTAATGTCTAAAAGGTCATAAATTATTCCTGATCCACTCAACAGAAATTATCTGCTTCTCTACCAAACAAAACCCTCTGAGTTAACAAGTAACTTCATTGAGTATGGTACCTCTAATCAATACTAAACTGCGAGACAATGAAATTACATCTTCAGAGAATCCTTTTGTAGCCTTAAACCTTTTATGATAATGAACACCACGGCCTCTCATATTTTTCTAACTTAAGTCTCAGTTAATTTTTTTCACACTGTGAAACCTTACTTAAAAAAAAAAAAAGAGAGAGAGAGAGAGAGAAAACATAAAGCCTGAAAGAAAAACTTATGTGAAACGTCATGGTCTTGACAGTCTTATTTTACTCACTAATACAATCAAATAATAGATGTTATGACCTTTTATTCTTTATAGGCTCCAAAGTAATTGACCTGATTTTCTTCAATCAGAAATAAATTGTTTTCTGGCCTTCATTCTTTCCATGAAATGCTCTTATGCTTCTAAATGATTTCTTTTTTAAACCACTGAAATGTGCAGTCTCTTCCACTGAAGCTTGAGCTCTTTTAGACAACAATTGCTGTAATAATTAGTTTTGAATGTTTTGTATTGAAATTTTATACTTTTGAAACAAAAATATTAGCCACAGATTTCCAGGTAGTCTCCACCTACTGCTGTGTTGCTCTTGATGTATTCTAAGGTCAATAATTTTTCTAGTATCTATCTTTTCTTAAAGGATAGGCCACCCCAAAATGTGCCACCTTGGCATGTGAATTTTATTTTGCCTTCAAGTCAAAGAAGAGCCAGCAGAATTCATAAAAAAAAAAAAAAAAAAAAATCTTACTTCTCCCTTAACTACCTACAAGAATGTAAATAGGGGGCCTGTCCAAGGAAGAAAGTGATTGCATGAGATAACTTTCAAAGGAATGACCTACCTGTCTGCAGGGCAAGCATTTGCTCACCAAAGGCCTTATCTTCCTGTGAATTGCCCTCCTTCTCTTTGCAGCCCCAGGCCCTACCTCATTCCTCAGCTCAGGAGAGCACAGGAGCCTCAGGGGCCTGATTGCTTTTTTTTTTTTTTAATGTTAAGATTGAATTGGATGATTCGATCATCCAATTTGGATTATTTTAAGCACTACTGAATGATTCATGAATCAGGCAGCATTCCATCTAGCAAATGAAAAGGCACTCTTGGGTTGTATATTTTTTGAAGGCTTTGTTAATGCACATTTATATTAAACTTGTTTTTTTTTTTTTTTATCTGTAAATCTGTCTTATGACAATTTGATTATTAGACCAGCTAAGGAACCCAGAAGGATAGAAAAATAAAAAATAAAAAAGTTTTTCCTCCCACACGCCTTGATGAGTAATCGTTTCTTTGAAAATCCTTCCTCAGCTCCCTAACATGATTTTTATCTGTTTATTTACTTTTTAAAAAATGCTTTCTTTTACTTTGAGGCTAGCCTCTATAGCTGAGTTTTTAAAAAATGCATTAAATGTCCACTGTGTTCCAAAGTACATGACAGCAAGGTTCCTACAGATCAAGGCACAGAGCGGGCAGTAGGAATTCTGGAATAGTGCCGCCTGTAGGGTGATGCAGGCCACGAGAACAATGTAAGAGTTTCCAGTGACCACATATTAAAAAGCGATAAGATGCAATTAGTTTAATATTATATTGTATTTAACCCAAAATATCTGAAACATTTTTATTTCAACATGTAATGAACATAAATACATTATAATGCATTTTACGTTCCTTTTTTCAATCTCAATCTTCTAAATTGGGTATATATTTTATTTAACCTGCTACTAAGTGTTTATTGAAAAGAAATTGATTTGCACTTAAATTTCATAAGTTAGTCATTGTTGAAAAACCATGTTCTCATGCTCAAGATGTTTAAACATTTCTAAAAATGTCCAGTAACTGAGTACAGTATCTGTTTTTAAATGGAAGCCAATTAAAATTATACAAAGTTTAAATCTTGATGCCTTAGCATCAGCCTCATTTCAAATGCTCGAAAGTGGTTCTGACTGCCATATCTGACACTGCAACTTAGAGAGAATTGAGTCTCAGGGATAGTGCAAATGTGGAGACTGGGGTTATATTGGGAGCATGTAAATTTAAATGTTATCATACAAATTTAGCACTGACTCCTAAAATCAAACATTTACTTTTGATATAGAGATATGGAGGTAATGAAAGGAAAGGAACATAGGCCCAGATTGCAAAATGCCACTCTGAGAGGTTTACAGCTACTGGGGAGAAAGTCAACCCATGGGGCGCAAAGATGCATTTCCTCAGGCAACGACAGTTGTCCACGTAAGAGACATCAAAACATGCGGAGAATTTTTTATGAGTTTATTTTATCTAAAACTGAAGACATCTCCTGGGAAGCGAGTTCTCAAATGCTCCCGAGCATGAATTCTGCAGCTCCCCTTCTCCGTTCAGAATGAGAAAGGGAAGGTCAGAGAACACAAGAAGGTGTGGAAAGCGAGGTGCAGACAGCTTGGGAGACCTCGGGCTCCTGGGAGGGCGGTTGTGCTCTGGGGGGGTCTGACAAGGATTGCACCAGGCATTTCAAGGGCTTGGGATCTAGATGCACGTGGACAGCGGGTGGGGGGCGGAAGGCAAGAGAGCCTTTTACTGAAGAAGGTGTAGGCCGGGGCCTGACTGCCCACATGACTTGCCGAGTGAGGGGTTGAGTCAGGTCACCCCGTGAGGTCACTTTCCACAGAACCTCCTTTTCACCCACCTATAGTATTGTTAAATATTTGACCAAACTTGACCTTTGACTTTCAAAACGCGACCTTTATGATGTCGAGATTAAGATTTCCATCACAGAGATGAAAAAGCTAAAGTGGAAATGAGAGATCACATGTTCCCAAACAGGTCCCGGGCCTCAGGTCGTGGGGTGCAGACAGCGCTGAGGGCCCCAGCAGCGGGGGCGAGCCCCACGGAAAAGCAGCCTAGCGACGCCGCGCTGTTGCCCGAGCACTTCAGCTGCTCCTCGCTCCCCGAACCCACGTTACCAACAACCCGATCTGCGTGACGGTCCCTGAAAGCGCACGAAAGCCTGCTCGGGAGAGGGACCCTTTTCCGTTTGAGATGGGCGGTTCCCGGCGGGCGCTTGTGGACCGTCCCCTCGGCGTGCAAGGGCAGACGTGGAAACAGGTGAGCTCGACCTCTCGGGGTCTGGATAAATCAGGATTTTCTCACAAGTTCTCAAACCGGGCGCGCTCGGATGAGTTCAGGGAAGGAGCAGGGACCCAAAAGTCTTTGTCTCCTTCGGCCCCGCCCCACAGCCTGGAAGCCATTTGTAGGCGGGGACAAAGCCGGTGCCCGAGGGGCCCTCCCGCGTGACCTCATTTTGTAGTTCACAAAACGGTCCGCCACAGGCTTATAAAGGGAACTTCGCCTCCCTTTCAAGACGCACTTGCGGCTACTTTTGTCTTTCTCGTTGCCAGTCATGTCTGGTCGCGGCAAGGGCGGCAAGGGGCTGGGCAAGGGCGGCGCCAAGCGCCACCGCAAGGTGCTGCGCGACAACATCCAGGGCATCACCAAGCCCGCCATCCGGCGCCTGGCGCGGCGCGGCGGCGTCAAGCGCATCTCCGGGCTCATCTACGAGGAGACGCGCGGGGTGCTCAAGGTCTTCCTGGAGAACGTGATCCGGGACGCCGTCACCTACACGGAGCACGCCAAGCGCAAGACGGTCACGGCCATGGACGTGGTCTACGCGCTCAAGCGCCAGGGCCGCACGCTCTACGGCTTCGGCGGTTAGGTGGCCCGACTTCGCGCTCCCGATCCCTTCTCCACCAAAGGCCCTTTTCAGGGCCGCCCACTCCCTCTCGAAAGAGCTGTGCGCGGTTGCGGCCCGAGGTGTGGTGGGTTTCCATGCCAGCCCGGCCTTGACCTGCGGTCCGCGCAGGCCGGACAGAGGCTGCCCCACCACAGGCCTCGGCCGGGCTGTGCGCAGGGACCCGGGGTCGGGACGGGGACGGGGCTGTTGGTGGCGGCAGGAATTAGTAAATCCGCGACCCCCAGTGCAGGACAGCAGGCCCGGGAGGGCCCAGCTCCTTTTCTGGCAGGGACCTTATCTGACCACAGTCCCAGCAAGAGGGTCAACCACGGCCCGTGGTTCCGGCGAGGAGGCAGTTGGCGGCGACCCGGCCCGGAGACGCATCCGAGCTCTTCCGTGGTCCGGGGCGAACGCGGGCCTTATCCAGATAATTCTACAAATTATGCAGCCTGTGAGGGTGCTGCCGTCCCCACCCCCCACCCCCCAGACTCCCAGGCCGGTTAAGAACTGACGCTGCCCGCAAAACGCTGCGCGTCGGTGCCTATTTCCCGCGAGCGGCGCCAGGAAGGGTCCGCTGGCTCGGGCCTCACTCGCCCCTCCCCCCGCGCCGCAGGCGTCCTGCTGAGTGTCGTCACCCCCACACCCGGAGCTAACTAGGCACTGCTGGTTTCCGTTTTCAGGCTAGAGCCCTCCCTAAGCCAGAGGCCGTGCGGTTGGTAAATTATCATCCAATAGTCGGTGCCCTAACTGGGTCCCTAGCTCCAGCCCGAGGGCCTGACTTTTCATCTGTGGTGAGGGCCGCCCTCCTCCGGTGACAGGCTCCCTGCCTCCCAGCTGCCCCACCCCTTAACTGCCTGCCGGAAACTGGGAGTTCTCTTTTCTTGTTTGCTATGGACCATTCAAACGCTGCCATCTGGCTGTAAAATGTTTTTCAAGTATGCCCTCAGGGTGACAAATCGGCTCTCTGAATAACCCGCATCTCTGGGTGAGGAGAGTACTGACGGCTGCCCTGCTGCTGGTCGCTGTGCTCACAGGTGTCTGGCACCGAGGAGTTGGTCAAGTGAGACCGATTTCAGGTGAGCGGTCTGGACTGGAAGTGACAGTTGGGGAGTCAGCACAGAAGCGATGAAAGCGGTGTGATCGCTAAGAACTTAAACAAGACGTCGTGTGCGCTGTTTGTCAGAGTGCATGAGGGGAAACCATACAATTGTCACCAGAAGGGACAGGACACATGTCAACTTAAGCACCATGGAGCACCATTGGTTAGGTCAGTAACAGCCCAAGGCAAAATGAAATGGATGATGAAAAGATCTTTGTATGTAACTTTTAAGAATTACCATCTCATCTACAGTAATCCGGTAAAGAGAGAACACTCTGGGGTTCAGTGCCTCCCCCCGGCTGTGGAACTAACACTGAGCCTTCGGGTCCTTTATGACAACACATATAACTATTTCTCATAGTGTGAGTTAACATCTGTGAAGCTCGTAGAGTTATATTGTACCATGATGTAAGCATTATATGTAAAACAAAGAACTCAAGTACAAGAACTAGTATGAAATTATTTTCAAACCTAAATGAGTAGATAATTTTAAGATTAAAAAATTTGATTCAAATGCGAAAAGCAAAATATTAAAAACTGTTTGGGCTGTAGCACAGTTCCTACAGTACACAATTATTTTAACTTCTTTGCTGCACCAAGTAACAAAAGTTCGAAATGAACCTCTCATACTGTATTATGTTTTAAAGAAGGTTGTTTGACAAAAGAAAAAACATGTTTTTAAAAATTCAATATGAATGTAAAAGTGACCAGCTCTGAAAAGAGCCCTTGGGTTAAGATGTGGCTGCATGGACACTCAACTTGGTGCTGGTGTACGTGGTGATGGCCTTGGTGCCCTCAGACCTGGTGTACCTACCAGCTCCCCCGGGCAACTATAGGCAAACTCACAAATCTCAACTCTTATTGACCTAAAATTGGCCAATATATTAATAGAATATATATTTATTTCAATATTCCTTTTCTATTTAATGAAAAACAAACACTTTAAGAGAATATTTAAGAGAATATAAATCCACTCAATTAAAAAAGAAATCTTTCGATAAGACCTGTTTTTGATTTTGATAAGTGGAAAAGTTCTCATCTGAACGATAAAATTAAGAAAAGAAAATTTTCTTATCCAGCAGAGTCTAGTCCTCACCACAGCTCTGCTGAGTTTGTCCTAAACTGTCTAGGACACCCTGCGTCTCTCCAGCCAGAATCCCAGACACTGGGGCACTGAAGCATTTTAAAGAAATCCTCACTGAAGAGTCTCTACCACCGTCATCTGTTTCAACTTTCCTCGCTGCGGCTGTGCTCAGAGGCCTGTGATCTACCTCCAAACCAATGACAGGACAGCAGTGTAATGGCACTGTGGCCTCTCAGTTCTTTCCTGTGTCCACCTGGTGACCACATGCCCAATTCTTTCGTGTACACGGTGGGCATGTCCCACTAGTCCCATCAGCGCCATGCTGCATTCTTACCCAGGGTGTTTACTTAGATCAGCTCCGGCAGCAGGTGCCCGGGGACAGGGCTGTGGCCAGCTGGCAGGGCCTCCTTGTGCCAGGTCATCGAGTCTGGAATGTTAGCCGAGAACCTGCCCACTTGGAAGTCAGAAAGTTCCCAATCCCTTCCCAATCCCTTCCCCGCGAGCCACAGGGAACAGAAGTCAGAGCTCTCTGAGCAAATAACTGAAAATTCATTGTACAGCATGTGTCAGGCCCATGTGGGAAAGCCGACACTGTCACCAAGACTACACAGATGAAGCTGGACATCCCCCGGATCCACTGCCACACTGCTGTCCACTCTCCCCCACCACAGGCCGAGTCCTGAGACGCCTTGGGCACTGCAGGGTCCCTGGCTTCAGCCCGCTCCGGCCTACACCAGCGATGGGAGCTCCCAGCCCAGAGACTGGTGACCACTGGAGACTCCTCTGACTAATGACGAGCTCTGCTCAGAAGGGAAACCCAGGTCCCCGCCCCGCCCGCCCTTCCCAGCGGCTCATTCGACTGCAGACTCTGCTGCAGCGAATCCTCAGCTGCAGAAGCCAGAAGGCAGATCCAGAAACACCTGGGACGGCTCCGGGCCTTGGTTTTGAACCTTGAAGCAAACTTGTCAGAGACAGTAGCAGCGTCACTGGGATTTCTGTGTGACAACTGAAGCGGTCCTCCGCCTCCCACTTTTCATAGCAACTTTGTATCTGTACAAAAAATGTCATGTTGGGTGTAAGGCAGGAATCACAAGTAGAAACAAATCAAAACTTAGGGTTAGGGTTAGATGAGGAAATGAACAAGCGACTCCTGCACTGGGAAGTTCTTAACAGCTTTATTTGTCATGGCCCTAAAGTGGCAACAAGTTGGCACCTTCACTGACAAGTGGTCACAAACTCAGCACTAAAAGGGAGGCTATTGATACTTGTAACAACCTGGCTGGGTCTCAAGGACCCAATGGTCGTGGGGCGGGGGCAGTCTCCAAGGTGACATATTGTATTTATTCCATTTATGCAGCATTCTCAAAATGACAAAGCCAGAGGTGGATGGCAAGTGAGCAACGGCCCCGGGACAGGGAAGAAGTGAGTGCAAGTGACTAGACTGGGTACAAAGGAGCTCTTGGTGACGATGGAACAATTTTGCATGGGCGTTGCCGTGGCAGTTGCCCGAATCTACAAACGGGCTGAGATCATCTAGAACTGTCCTCGCACTCGGACATGTAGTGAGAGCATATAAGGCCTGGAGAGACTGAATGAGGTCTGTAGTAGAATCCACAGTCTTTTGCCAACGCTGATTGCCTGGTTTGGATGTTATAATGATGTGGGATGTCACTATTAGGGGAAACTGGGTTAAAGGAACTCTATTTCAAATTAACAATGTAAAAGTACATCGATTTTGAGCAGGTGCCACTTTGTATTGTTTAGGGTTCTAGGGCTGACTTAACAAGTCAATGGATTTTTTTTTTCTATATCCACAGCGTTTTCTGCTTTCTTCTGGATGTTCTACTGATGACATATGTATTTGGCTGGGATTCAGTTCATTCACATTGGTATATGATTTTGGAGATACCGCAACCCCTACCTCAAAATAAGTTGAGTTTCAAAGTTTGGTGTTTATAATCTCAGATTTCTGATGGAGTCCTTGGTTGCATTAATCCATGATGTTTAGGACAGTGTACTGGGTCCATCAGAAGAGTACAATGTTTAAGAAAAACAAAAAGGCCCTAAATGGTGCCACTTGTGCTAAAAACCTAGGATAGCAAACCTAGATTTTATACTCGATCTAGTTTTGGTTTCTACTGCTCCTAGAAATATAATTTTAATCAACCAGTTTGGAATTTCTGAGCAAACACCAGTAAGGAGGTTCTGATCAGTTCATCTTTCCAAGCCACAGTTTTCTTAGCTGTCTCATGAGCATTTTACCACCACCTAATGCAAACACCTTATAGCAAGGCATACACGTGCTTCATCGTCGTGAGGGGCTGCAGAGATGTGGTCATTCGCAACACTCTCATTGAACGTCACATCCCCACATAATTCTCTCACTCCTCATCATTCTTCAGTAAAGCCTCGCTCACTCTGGACATTAAAGACCTAACAGCTCTCTTCCCTCTCCTGCTCAATGCACTCTCCTCTTTCCAAAGAATCTTCTGAGTTGACTACTTCACATTCCATGGAACATCCAGATCTGCCTTCTCAACTGAGCCATTTCCATAAAAGGGGGGGAGATGGGGTGAAGCTGTGAATGGAGGAAAGAAATTGAACTTCTGCTGAGGAGAGCTAGAAAGATACCCACAGACTACATACTTTTTGAGTTTGAATAGCAAAAATTAAGAAATTTTTATCCACCGGGGGAGCGGTATACAAATAATAAGGTGAAGAGACATTTCCACCGCAGGTATCCCGGGCCCCCGGAGGTGGTTTCAGGACTCTTGACTATTTTGTGCTCCGGACTCTGGACAGTCTGGAAAGAACTGTAGAGATCTCTTCAAATGTTTTTAAATGCGTAAAGCATACAGGATAAGAAAGATAGGAACATTACAATATACATCAAAGCACACTTCAGGATGTATAACGTGTTTCATTAGTAACACACCAAATAACGAGAACTAGCAAGTGGAATATCAGCTTCAGAGAGTCAGAATGAGCATAAAATTGCAAGACGTTCTCAATAATTGCAAAATTCATAGGGAAACGTCTGATTCTCCTGCTTAAAAGTCACAGGTTCTGCAAACTCCACTGTTTTTAGGTGCCTGCACCCACAATGGAAGGAAATACTAAACTGCATTTAGAAATTGTGAGGGGAAGAAAAGTATTTCCTCATCTAGGTTTACAGCTCATACTGCTCTGCAGAACTCAGGCTTTTATCTAGATTTGCCGATAAAATTCAGTGGGATTCTCTGAAATGAAAACAATCCCCCACTCCGGGGCATGCAGGGCAATCGCGGAACATTCTGGCGACCCCGACCTCAGAGCCCATCTTCCCACAACTGCAGGGCTCTGGGACCAAGCACGCCGCCTTCCCAAACGGTTCTCCTTTCTTTAGTTTCTCCTCCCTCTTCCTGCCAGTTCGCAAGAATCTACAGCGCTCTGGGTCCCCTCGAAGTCTGTGGGGAACGCCAAGGGCACAGGGCCCCTTACGAGCCGCCCGAGGGCTTAATGTTCAAGCCCTCGGCCTCGGGGAGGCAGCACAGCTGGCGACAGAAGCGTTACGCCCCCGGAGGGACTCCACGGCCCCCCGGGGGGGCTGGGAACCAGCCTTGCAACCACGTCACAGCAGACAGATGTAATGTCTCTACCTCGAATTGGTACTTTCCCTCTGGAGCCCGTGCACGTGAATCCGGGGGTGCGATCTGATTAGCTCTCGGTGACCTCTCAAACCAATAGGAAAGGGAAGGCGGGCAACATCCTGGGACTAGAACCCTTTCCGAAGATTGGCTCGCAGCCCCGGACAGCAATTTTTCTAGCAGTCGCGGGAAGCAGGGCGGCAAGGCGCGCGCCGGGCTACTGCTCCCCGTGGCCTCGGGTGCCGGCGCGGCCGTGTGGCTGGTGGCCGAGAGCCTGGAGCTGGCGGGCACCGCGGCGCGCGCCATCCCACGCCCCCTGCACCCTGCCCTCCACATCGACGAGCTCAACAAGCTGCTGGGCAAGGTGACGATTGCGCAGGGCGGCGTGCTGCCCAAGACCGAGAGCCACAAGGACGAGGCAAATAAAGATCCCTACCCCTGCACCATGGGACTCCAGGCCCTTCTCAGAGCCCCGAGTTGAAGGACTGTGACCCACTGTGGGAGGCTGTGCCCCAAGCCCCCGCCCTAAGACGGAGGAAACTTTCAACACAATAGTGGTTAAGCTCTTGTTCCTGAAGTTAGTGGGTGGCTCTTAAAAGAGCCTTTGCGATTGTCAAAGAAGGACAGGACGCTGGGACTTACTTCTTCTTGGGCGCCGACCTCTTTACCTTCGTAGCCTTCGGTTTGGGCGATTTGGCCTTGGCCGCCTTGGGCTTCGGGGCTTTGGCCTTGGCCGGGCTCTTGGCCGCCTTCTTGGGCTTGGGTGCCTTCGCCTTCTTCGGGCTCTTGGCCACCTTCTTGGCCACGGCGGCCGCCGCCGGCTTCTTGGCCTTCTTCGGGGTCTTCTTGGCGCCCTTCTTGGGGGCGGCCGCCGCGCCCGCCGCCTTCTTGGGCTTCTTGGCCGCGCCGCCGCCGCCGGCCTTCCGGGGCTTGGCCGCGCCCGCCTTCTTGGCCTTGGGCTTGGCCTCGCCCGGGGCCGCCTTCTTGTTGAGCTTGAAGGAGCCCGACGCGCCGGTGCCCTTGGTCTGCACCAGGGTGCCCTTGCTCACCAGGCTCTTGAGGCCCAGCTTGATGCGGCTGTTGTTCTTCTCCACGTCGTAGCCGGCGGCCGCCAGCGCCTTCTTGAGCGCGGCCAGCGACACGCCGCTGCGCTCCTTGGACGCGGCCACGGCCTTGGTGATGAGCTCGGACACCGGGGGCCCGGACGCCTTGCGCTTCCCGGCGGGGGCGCCAGTCTTCTTCGCCTTCTTCTTAAGAGGTGCCTTCTCCGCAGGTGAGGGAGTCGCGGGAGCAACCGGGGCGGTCTCCGACATTTTCCGTTTTGCCAGGAAAGACAAAAAGAGACCCGGGCTGTCAGAGCGGCGTGCCCGGGCGGGCGGGCGGCGGGGTTTATATGCGCGTCGCTGCGCGGTGATTGGCTGCCCGCCGCGAGCACCGCGCTGCACCCGGGCGCCACCGCGCCGCTGTGTTTCTTGCCTCCTAAAAAAGAAGAAAAATATAAGAAATCTGGGTACGAAATAATTCGGGATTTGGGGGAAATGGATCCGAGAGTCTTCGGGCTTCCTTCCTGCTTTCTTTGCTCTACCTGCTTTCAACGCTGGCACCCTGAAACTTCCCCGATTCCCCCAACTCCCCTTAAAACTGCGCTCTAACAGAGACGACTTTCAGATTTTGCTTAAAAATGCTATTTCTCTGTGTTTCCTTTCCTAATCTTTCTTCCAAGTCATAGTTCTGCACAGTCTTCTCTTTGCAACTTTATGGTAACAAACTCAGTTGGACGCAAATGCACAAGAAAAATCAGTTTTTTCGCGAGAGCAATAACACAGCTCCCCAGCAAGTACTCTGCACCGAGCCCTGGGAATTGGCACTGGGGTGGAAGATTCTGCCTACTGGATGGACAACTATTTTTTAAAAGATGGATTTGTAAAAAAAGTCTTTGGGTGACCAGTGAGTCCTCTGATCTAGGTGATGTGGAGAAATAAATATTTTAGCATGGGTGAGAGTGAAGCGGATCTGCTGTCTTCTAGATAACCAATTCTAACAAGGCATCTGCCTTCTTTTAAAAATTAGTGTCACTGGTTTTTCAGACTTAAAATGTGCATTGCAGATCAGCCAGTCTATCTACAAAGAAAAAAAAGTGAGTCACGAAGCTATAGGGCAGCAGCTGCACATGAATTTGCCAGCTATGACCTGAGAAGCCCACACAATCCCGTGTTTATAATGCATCGCCAGAAAATTGTACATTACTTAATGACAGACACTCTATCTGTAGGTTTTATTTCTCCAATATTTAGCATACAATTTGGGGCATATCCCAAAAGGATTTCCATAACACAGATTTGATTTCACTTCTTTTTTTAATATTGCAAGTAGGGATACACATGATTACAAAGGAAAACAATTCATTTAAATCATTTTCTGGATTTTCATATTTTTCCTGGGCTTTTCTAACAAAATTTGAACTAGGCCTAAATTTACTGGCTGCATATGTCAACCATTTCATCGCAAGCATCATCAACTTTACTACTCTGTCTTTATTAGTTTGCAACACAACAGAGCTAATGGAATTCAGTAAATACTGAATATATAACCATAAAATTAACATTATCCACCAATTAATTGGATGCTGAAATTATACCTCGTGTTCAATGAAATAAATTAACAAGGAAAGTACTTGGGTCCTACATTTTCTCTAACACCCTATTTCTCTAATGCCGATAGAAAGCCAGTACCTAACTAGTTTTTAATCGCATTTAAGTTTAAAATAAATCTAAATATGCACATGTGGCTAGTGGCTGATGTAGAACAGTACCAATTTAAAACAACTCTCTACAAAGCTAAATGTGCCTACAATTCACTTGAAAAACTTGTTAAAAATACAGAATTAATTCAGTGGACACGGGGTTGGGCCTAAACTTTGTAAGTGTACCGAGCTCCCACGTGATGCTAGTGATAAGGGAAACAGCTGCTCCTACCCATCACTGCCCATTGCTACAAGTCAGACACTGGGAGCATGTGGGCTCATGGCTGACCCCACCCCGAGCTTACTTTTCTCTTCCCTCCACTTGACTTTGAGCTCTTTAAAAGAACTTGTGTGATTATCTTTGTAAATCTACTTTCGTACACCATTCTTGGCATTTGTAGATCAATCCAAAATCATAGTGTGAATATATGAATTGATCCACCGATAAATCGATGATTCCTGTTTGTAGACTTTCCCAAAAAGGAGAGTGTGAGAGATCATTGTGTCTAAGTCTCTCACTAGAGGAAATGATTGACCTTCTCACAGACTCGATGACAAGCACTAGCAGAGAAGGAATTTTAATTGCCTCTGTAGGTAGCACATAGAAGACAGTCAGTGGGACTTTGTGGGCAAAGGTTGGCATCTGTCTTTTAGTCATATGAACCTATCACCTGTGTGTAGAACATCACTTCGGTTACTCTTTGACTTGGACAGTATTTCACAAAGTTGTTAGGCTTCTTGCAGTTGTCAATTTTGTAAATTTGCAAACTTTTAATCACTACGAGACAGCTTCAGTTCTTTACGGGTGTGGATCCCCGGTCGGTGGCCAGCTCCTAAGTGCAGTCAAAGAAGGCCTACGTTCCCACCCAACAATGCCACTTTCTAGAACACTGCCCTTCAAACCTGACTTTCTTCCTTTTTGCAGAGCAAGTCGTGCTTTATAGATTGGGGAGTAAAAAGGTGGAAACTTAATTAACATCGGCTCCCCTTCCTAAAGCTCACTCTTAGGAACTTTGAAAACGCTGTTTATTTTGCTCTGCAAACGAGAACGTCGAATTAAACTGACAATTTTAGAAGCCCTGATATTTTAAAATTATTTTGTCCTACTGTCTCTCGCTTTTGTAGACAAGTGTAGCGTGACTGCCACCTTTTTCTAAACGATGACAGTGCTCAGGATACTGGTACTGTACCAATTATTTGCGACAACGGACAGGCACAAAACAGGAAGGCACAGAAAACGGCGACTTCGAACCCCGCGGAGGAAACAGGAAAGAGTCAGAAGCCAAGAGCGTTTCCCCCGCCCCCTGGCCTTTCGGGTTCCTGTAGGGAAGGGACAGATGCTATATAAGGAGCTGCCGCGAGGTACTGGACTAGGCGTGTGAGGGTGACTCTCAGCCATGTCTGGTCGCGGCAAGGGCGGCAAGGGGCTGGGCAAGGGCGGCGCCAAGCGCCACCGCAAGGTGCTGCGCGACAACATCCAGGGCATCACCAAGCCCGCCATCCGGCGCCTGGCGCGGCGCGGCGGCGTCAAGCGCATCTCCGGGCTCATCTACGAGGAGACGCGCGGGGTGCTCAAGGTCTTCCTGGAGAACGTGATCCGGGACGCCGTCACCTACACGGAGCACGCCAAGCGCAAGACGGTCACGGCCATGGACGTGGTCTACGCGCTCAAGCGCCAGGGCCGCACGCTCTACGGCTTCGGCGGCTGAGTCGCGCCCGGCCCGCTCCGACCCGCACCCGCAGCCGAACCAAAGGCCCTTCTCAGGGCCGCCCCCCGGTCACGCGAAGGGCTGTTCGCTCGCGTGTCGGCGCCCGCTGCAGGGCTCGCTGCTGCAGACACGGTTCCTCCTCCAGGTCTGGGCCTCGGCGTGGGGCCACTTCCAGGCGGCGGCACCGCCCGGGACGGCGGCCCGAACCTGCTCCGCGACCACGGGGCGGGGCCTCGCGCGTCCGGGAACCGCTGCGCGCGCACCGCCGGGGCGAGCGGCCTCGGGAGCGCGAGTCTAACGGCCCCAGCGTCCCCGAACTGCGTCCCCGCTCCCAGGGCACCGAACGCCTTCCCGGGGCAGCCGGGCCCCAGCTCCGCGCGGCCCGCACGCCAGCCCCCCTCCCGCGGGAAGGGCCACGGACACCGTGGAGTGGACATCTCCGAGAGGGGCTTATACGTTCAAGTGTAGATGGCCAGGCAAGGGACTCTGGCACACAGGTACCCCATCATCCTGCTTTACAGAGTTTGGATACTTTTACTTAAATGTTCCTTCACGTGTTCAGCCTATAACCTGCCGGCCTGTGACCCTGACTGCAAATTCATTGACCCCCCCCAGGCAGAAGTGGCCTTGAGGGCCCCCCAGACTCACTCTGCCACCTGCGCTCTAAAATCTTTCCCTACCCGAGAATTTGCATTTGTCACTTAAACCCAGAGTGAAAACTCACCCCATTTCACCAGGAACAGCTCCAGTCTCTGCCTGGTACATCTTAGGGTAGTTGATGGAGGCCCCTGCGCCATCAATATCTTATCTGACGACAATAAGTGAGCTGGGTGTCCTCTTGCAACCATCATATATATCTCCAAATCTCCAACATAACTGAACCAAATAATGTCCAGGTGCGATGTCACCACTAGGACAGCCAGGAAAAAAGCAAAAACATACAAACAACTAAAAACGCACTCTTTTAAAAATGCCATTCATTTGTTGAGCAAGCCTTAGCCTCCAAACCAAGTGCTCGGCCCTCTCTAACACGCTGGTCTTTGGGAAAGCTACTACAATGGAATGCTCCGATATGTAAGTAACCTTTAAATTAGCCTTTCTTTCTCACTAAGTCCATGCCCTTGAGCCAAGTGATTACACGTATCAGTAGCCTTCCCTTTCTATTGCTGATTTTGTGGCCACTTGGGGGATACTATATTGCCACTTTGCACTGTTCCAAAAAAACCTGTGAAAGACCTCCAAGGGAAGGGTCCTGTTTCTGCCCCTGCCCCCGTCTCACTTTCTTTCATTTGTGATTCCTGCCTTACACGCAACATGACCTTTTTTGTAAAGATACAAAGTTGCTATGAAAAGTGGGAGGCGGAGGACCGCTTCAGTTGTCACACAGAAATCAGTGACCCTGCTGTTCTCACTGCCAAGTTAGCTTCAAGGACTGAATCACGGCCCAGAGCCGTCCCGGATGTTTCTGGATCTGCCTCTGGCTTCTGCAGCTGAGGATTCGCTGCAGCAGAGTCTGTAGTCTGATGAGCGGCAGGGAAGGGCGGGCGGGACGGGGATCTGGGTTTCCCTTCTGAGCAGAGCTCGTCATCACAGGAGTCTCCAGTGGTCACCAGTCTCTGAGCTGGGAGCTCCCATCGCTTGTGTAGGCCGGAGCGGGCTGAAGCCAGGGACCCTGCAGTTCCCAGGGTGTCTCAGGACTCGGCCTGTGGTGGGGGAGAGTGGACAGCAGTGTGGCAGTGGATCCAGGGGATGTCCAGCAAACAAGGGGTTATTTACCTACTTTGATCTGCGCAGGGCCCGAGTTCCGGCTTAGTGACAATGACCAGTGTCTCACTCAGGGTGCAGATAGCATCTGCAGTGAGGTTCGGGTTCTCTGAGGCAGTGAACTGACCTGCAGCTGCACGCAGATCCGAGGCTTCCAGTCCCGGGCATTAACGGGAGCAGTCGGGGTCTGCCCAGCTGCAGCAGTGACAGCGCAGGGGAGCACCATGGGGAGGAGACAGAAAAAGGTCGTGCGGTGAAGGAGCAGCAGGGACTCTGGGAAGAACGTGCACCCCATGCCCAGAGAGGGACGGGGCTTGGGGGGACGCGGTGCAGAGTGGAGGGTAACACGTGCCACTCGGCCTTTGCCTAACCTTGGCTTGGGGGTGGGTGACGGGCCCCGCGCACAGCTCTCCCAGTGACACCGTGGGTGGCTCTGAAAAGAGCCTTTGGGGGCAGGGCGCCGCCGGCCGGGCGCCTCACGCCCGCTCGCCGCGGATGCGGCGCGCCAGCTGGATGTCCTTGGGCATGATGGTGACGCGCTTGGCGTGGATGGCGCACAGGTTGGTGTCCTCGAACAGCCCCACCAGGTAGGCCTCGCACGCCTCCTGCAGCGCCATGACGGCCGAGCTCTGGAAGCGCAGGTCGGTCTTGAAGTCCTGCGCGATCTCGCGCACCAGGCGCTGGAAGGGCAGCTTGCGGATCAGCAGCTCCGTGGACTTCTGGTAGCGCCGGATCTCGCGCAGCGCCACCGTGCCGGGCCGGTAGCGGTGCGGCTTCTTGACGCCGCCCGTGGCCGGCGCGCTCTTGCGGGCCGCCTTGGTGGCCAGCTGCTTGCGCGGGGCCTTGCCGCCCGTCGACTTGCGCGCCGTCTGCTTCGTGCGGGCCATGGGGAGAGCTTAGGAAGAATTGGCTCAGCGGAGAACACCGCGGCCCTGGCCCCTTTTATAGCGCCTTCCTTCTCCTGATTGGTCCGAGTCTTCAAATTTCGCGCCCTGATTCAAGCCTTGTCATTGGCCACCTGCTAGCGGTTTAGAGACCCTTGTCTGTTGCAACTGCTGTTACCTTCTCAGTTTTGCCCCCAGACCCCAACCTGTGTTTCTCAGGTTTCACCCGGACCTTGACTGGTTTTCTTTAATCTCCTCGTTAATTTCCCTAACCTTCTTGATTGGAATTAAGTTTGCAGAGAAACGTAAAGGGAGGTTCCTCGACCTTCTCCAACGTTCTGTATTTGAATATAATCAATCCAGGCCACTTTCCTCCTTTAATCACAGCTTCTGACTTTGAATAAGAGCCTTAGTTTGTCACTGCAAGCACTCTAATCCATGTCTAATCCTACAACGTCCCTTTTGGAGACTCCGTTCCCAGAGAACTGATCAACACCACGTGTTGAAATGTGACTGGTTTTTGATATTTGGAAAAGTTTAAATATTGTCGGTTTTGATGAGACCAAAGTGGTAATGTCAATGGCATAATTTGAACACCCTTAAAAAGGAGGTAACTTGTATTTTCTTACACTTAGCAATCCATGGACTAATTTCGTGAGGAACTAAATAGTAACACTTTTTTTTTCTATCGGGCTTAATTCCTTTAGATCTTGATCTACTGAGACACAAGATTGATATCTAGGCACTTGAATTTGATTTAATATTTTGCACTGTTTTGAAAACGAAACTTCTGAGGGAGGAGGAACGAACGCAGGGCTGCTCCCTGGTTAATAGCCAATCAAAAGATAGACCTGAAGTTGCCTTGGTAGCAGAAAACGTCCTGGCTGCCTGATTTCATCCAATCGGGGAATGAGTTCGACTGCGCCTGATTTGCATGGGAGCCCTAGAAATATACTCCAGCTGAGCAGGAGGCGTCCACTGACAGGTTCCCGTCCTCCCGACCATGCCCGAGCCCGCCAAGTCGGCGCCCGCCCCGAAGAAGGGCTCCAAGAAGGCGGTGACCAAGGCGCAGAAGAAGGACGGCAAGAAGCGCAAGCGCAGCCGCAAGGAGAGCTACTCGGTGTACGTGTACAAGGTGCTGAAGCAGGTGCACCCCGACACGGGCATCTCGTCCAAGGCCATGGGCATCATGAACTCGTTCGTGAACGACATCTTCGAGCGCATCGCGGGCGAGGCGTCGCGCCTGGCGCACTACAACAAGCGCTCGACCATCACGTCGCGGGAGATCCAGACGGCCGTGCGCCTGCTGCTGCCCGGCGAGCTGGCCAAGCACGCCGTGTCCGAGGGCACCAAGGCCGTCACCAAGTACACCAGCTCCAAGTAGGCGCGCGCCCCCGGGCGGCCCGGCCGCTGACCCAAAGGCTCTTTTCAGAGCCACCCACCTCTCATGAAGAGCTGTAGCACCGGCTGCACAAAGGCTGTGCAGACACTGTCGGGTGGAAATATCTGCCTATTAAGTTCCCTTTAACAAGCAAAGCACTGGTTCTTTAGTCACAGACACAGAAGTGAGAGAAATAGGATGCCTGAGGGCAGGATCAATTAGCTTGATAAGTGAAAGTGGGAAAGGGAGCTTTGTTCAAAGGTTGTGTGGGAAAACAACTCAAGATTTCTGCAAGTTGTAGCCATTTACCTTATAGGATTTACGAAGGGAAAATAGGAAAGCCTCAAATAGCCTGTGGACAAGGCAGGCCTTGTTTTGGGTAACACCTGCTTAACAGGTGCTTTGCTGTCAGCCTGCAGCGAAGGCCGGCTTGGGCAGTCTCCCTTGAAGAGGCTGAGAATCACTTTTTAGCTGCAGTTTTTTCAGAATGTTGAGTAAAAAAGCACACAAGCACCTGTAACATGGAGCTTAAATTCACCTGTGGTTTCGCTATTGGACCATGTAGTTAGAGCAGGGTTGGTGAGTATTCTGACTGTGCCTGACGTTCTTCTATGAAGTTTTGAGTTGAAGGACTAAGACTCAGTTCACTCACTGAGAGTCGATTAAGTTCAGAAAGTGACAGGTACTAAGACCAGTGAGCAGTATAGACACAATTCCTGTCTTCCTCACAGGGGTCAACTAAAACGGATGTTAAAAGGGATCAAGCCAGCAGAAGGGGATGCCGTAGTCGTAAGGTCATGTTAGCATTGCCAAAAGCTGAATCAAGTTCCCAGTGGCGATTCTAGGAGGAAGGTGGAGAGAGAGTGATGGTGGGGGGAAAGGGGACGGCAAAAGAAGAGTCATGAAAACGCTCAGAGCTCTCATTTCTGTTTCTGAACCATAGTCAACAGCAGGTCGAAGTTATTTGGAGGTGACATGTGTGCCCCACTGCAGAGACCCAGGTCCAAGGATACAGAGGCCTATCTGCTGGGCCCCTTCACTCATCAAATCTGGTCCTCAAAACCACCCTCTCAGCAGAGAAGATATTCACAGGGAACAAGGGAGAATGGTGGTCAGGGGAGGGAGAGAAGGGAGGAGAAGCAGGTGAACGTGGAACCGAGGGTTCGCTGATGTGCCTCCCTTCTGCGATCCATCTGAAATGTGTTTACTAAACTAAGCTCTTTTTCCTTGTTTCTTACTATAAGCTTACAATTAATTTAAGAAAATGAAATGATTCCTGGAACTCAGGGAACTTCAATTGGACTGTGTGAGCCTTCGCTTCATGACCTTGAAGATGGCCTGCCCGCGTTGTGCTTGGAGGCTACCATTGTGTTAATCTCCCACCTGTCGTCCTAGTTGTCATTCTTAATCCGCCCCCTCTACCCTGTGATCCCAGGTGTCGGGTCCAGCTACAACTATCATGTTTTGATTCTGTTCTGAAGGAAGGAGAATAGGGCAAAGTAATGCCCCATCATTTATTTAAACCCTGAGGATGGTACAATTTCCCCTTTGCTAAGGTGCCGTTGACTAAAAATCATGGTCATGCTTAGCTGCAAAGGAAGCTCGTGAAGTCTAATGACCAAATAAGAGAGAAAACCAATTTCAGGAACAACTGTGGCCGTCCCTGCCACGGTTCCTGCCTGGAAACAGTATAAATTGGACAAGAAAGAAATTGGTGATTTCCTCCGCTGTCAGGACAGTGGGCCTTCCTGCCACAACGCAAATGAGTTGTAAATACTGACCAAAAAAAGCTGCTTAAGTGGAGAAGACAATAAAACAATACTACTGTAGTTAGAAGCAAATTTTCATGTTGAGGTGACCAGTGCTGACACCACTGCGAGTCCAGATAGAGCTGTGGTTGTCCAGCACAGGGCTTGAGAACACGAACCAGAAAAGGTGCCGCCAACCTGGAGGGCGGTCCGTAGACTCAACGCCTCCTGTCAGGACAATCGGAATTTGGAGTCCAGTGTCATCCTTCTGCTTTGAACGCACATTCTAGGTGCAACGATCTGGCATGCGGGCTCCGATGCTGTCTGCCCTGGTCCTGTCTTCCATCTTGGTGGACTTTTCTCCACCACCTCAGTCACGTGCCATTCGTAATGGGCAGTCATTATGGAGACCACTGACCTGTAGTGAAATCAAACCGTCTCCGCGCACCTCATTATGGGCAACTGCGTTAAGAACACTTAAGTCAGACACGAATAAATGTGCAGTTTGCAAACGCTTTCTCCTGGCGAGAGTTTGCACACAGGCTGCTTTTCTGGCTGAGACCAAACCACCTTTCAAAAAGTAAGCTTCTGAACCTGGTGTTCATGAGGCTCACCTGAGGGAACTTAAAGGTGTAGAGTAGGCCAGGGTGGGGCCCGAGAACCTGCATTTCTGACAAGCTGCAGGGATGCCTGGGCCACTGGCGTACACCACACTGACCAGTGCCCAAGCTGGCCCCTCAGGGCACCTTAGGTTCTGCCTCCAGGGAGCTCCCCAGGAAGCCTAATGATTGCCCGTCAGCAAAACAAAGCCCTCGTGGTCCAGTGGGAAAGGCACAAACATTTCCTAGGAAAGTAAGGCGGCTCGGCTTGGAATTCTCCAGAGATGGGAAGGCAGAAAATTGAGGATTCTGACACGAAAAAACAAAAGTCGGAGATGTCCCCCGGCAGTAGCTCCTCTGTGACCAATGCCCAGACATGTAGGGCTGACGCTTTGGAAGAGGTAGACAGAGAACACACACCCTAAACTCAATATATGTGGGTAAAGAACCTCACTTTTTACAATCTGTGGCCCATGTAACCCGGTTCACTTGATCGCTTTCCTGCAAGCTACCTAAAACAAAAGGAAACAATCCACTCAGGCTGCTGCCAAAACCGGGCACCCCTCAGACTACCCCAGGTTGGGTTTACATCCCATACCCCCTCAGCCTGCAAAGCTCCTGCCTTAGGGCAACTCTGGCATGTGACCTCCTCACCCCCTGCACAGGAAGCTGCAGGAGACAGAGCTTAAACAAACGTCAGTGGCAAACCTCTAAGGCACAATTGCATTTCACTCCGGATAAACAAGCTGGGCACGTTTCCCCAGGAACTTACAAAAACGAACCTCCAAGTAAACACGGCAGACCCAACTGCTTACAACTCTCAAGACGCATTAGACCTTGGTACATGGAATTGGGTAAATGACAGCTTTTTTTTTTTTTTTTTAAGGTGAGCGGCTCTTAATGAACTGGGTTATGTCATGGGGAGGACTAGCCTTCCTGACGAGGCCTGGGTTCCACCTTTAATTCAGATGTGGCCAAGTAGCTGTGCCCCAGCACTGTTTATCAAAACCAGGGCCTAGGAGGACCCAACCAAGGGCTTTGGGGATTCTCCACTTCCCAGAGGGACACAGGATTGGGCCTTACTAGACTGGACTGATAACTCCCACTAAATTCAAATACCTATTTAGGTTGATCCGTGTGGCCTGACTTCCGCGTTAGTGACAATGACAAGTGTCTCACTCAGGGTGCAGACAGCATCTGCAGTGAGGTTCGGGTTCTCTGAGGCAGTGAGCTGACCTGCTGAACGCAGATCCGAGGCTTCCAGTCCCGGGCATTAACGGGAGCAGTCGGGGTCTGCCCAGCTGCACCAGTGACAGCGCAGGGGAGCACCATGGGGAGGAGACAGATAAAGATCGTGCGGTGAAGGAGCAGCAGGGACTCTGGGGAAGAACGTGCACCCGATGCCCAGAGAGGGACGGGGCTTGGGGGGACGCGGTGCAGAGTGGAGGGCAAGCCGTGCCACTCGGCCTTTGCCTAACCTTGGCTTGGGGGTGGGTGACGGGCCCCCGCGCACAGCTCTCCCGGTGACACCGTGGGTGGCTCTGAAAAGAGCCTTTGGGGGCAGGGCGCCGCCGGCCGGGCGCCTCACGCCCGCTCGCCGCGGATGCGGCGCGCCAGCTGGATGTCCTTGGGCATGATGGTGACGCGCTTGGCGTGGATGGCGCACAGGTTGGTGTCCTCGAACAGCCCCACCAGGTAGGCCTCGCACGCCTCCTGCAGCGCCATGACGGCCGAGCTCTGGAAGCGCAGGTCGGTCTTGAAGTCCTGCGCGATCTCGCGCACCAGGCGCTGGAAGGGCAGCTTGCGGATCAGCAGCTCCGTGGACTTCTGGTAGCGCCGGATCTCGCGCAGCGCCACCGTGCCGGGCCGGTAGCGGTGCGGCTTCTTGACGCCGCCCGTGGCCGGCGCGCTCTTGCGGGCCGCCTTGGTGGCCAGCTGCTTGCGCGGGGCCTTGCCCCCCGTCGACTTACGCGCCGTCTGCTTCGTGCGAGCCATGGGGAGACAATAGCTAAAGTGACGGTCGGCGCAGAGGCAGCGCTTTTATAGCCTCAGCAACACTCTGATTGGCCTCGCTCTTTTCAAACGTCCCGCGGAAAGAGACCATTGGCTGAGAAGTCAACGCGGCGGATCGTCCTTCCGCAATCCCAATGAATTGCTCCTTTCTCCGGGACCTGTGTTTAAGTCTGCCATCAATCGCAATATAACGTGCTCTTTGGGTGCATTTCAAATTGTGGATAGGGAACCACGTGAGCCTTTCGGTAGGATGCAAACTCTGCTCATCTCTCTGATGGGGCCGAATCCCCAGAACGACACTTTCAGAGCAGGTTTATCTGTGTATTTTGGTCACAATCACTTTTCCCCCGGAACGTTGATTCGCCTGTCGCGTCCTATCGACTCCGAAACCTGTGACCTATGTGGCAGGGTTCGTGGGTGCAGTATCTGGGGAGTTTAGATAGCTAAAGTCTCTGGCCTAGTGACAGGGAATCTGTGTGATGGCAATAGACTTCCCTGTGGGGCCCAGGTGGCGTTTGGCTTCGCTTCAGAAACCCAGAGGAACGCGCTGACTTTCTACACTCAGTCGCTATTTTCAGGGCGTTTCAGTGGCATCTCAGGCGGCCAGCCCCACCCAGCTGCAGCAGGGTGATCTGCCATCCTGTAAAGTCTCAAAGTGCCTTGTTTGGGGCTCACCTCCTGGAGGGATTAAGTTCACTTCCTCAACACCGACGAACACTGGAGTCAAACTGTCTACTGCTGGGGTCTCAGACGCCCCAATACGCCTTCCCTGGTTACGCTAAAATACTTGTTGCTATGCATTTCCTCAAAAGTCCCTTTTACCCAAGAGCACATTCAAGCAGCATTCGCAAAGGCTGCCACATTAACTACCAGTTACTGAAGCGGAGTGCGCAGATGCTACTTAAAAATAGAACATAGAACCAGAACTTGCTCTTTTTTGTGACAATATGTTGGCTCTGAAAAGAGCCTTTGGGTTAAGTCTAAAGTTGGCAACTGCAGCAGAAGTTTCAGTTGGTTCACTTTCCCTTGGCCTTGTGGTGGCTTTCGGTCTTCTTGGGCAGCAGCACGGCCTGGATGTTGGGCAGCACGCCGCCCTGCGCGATCGTCACCTTGCCCAGCAGCTTGTTGAGCTCCTCGTCGTTGCGGATGGCCAGCTGCAGGTGGCGCGGGATGATGCGCGTCTTCTTGTTGTCGCGCGCCGCGTTGCCCGCCAGCTCCAGGATCTCGGCCGTCAGGTACTCCAGCACGGCCGCCAGGTACACGGGCGCGCCGGCGCCCACGCGCTCGGCGTAGTTGCCCTTGCGCAGCAGGCGGTGCACGCGGCCCACGGGGAACTGCAGCCCGGCGCGCGACGAGCGCGTCTTGGCCTTGGCGCGCGCCTTGCCGCCCTGCTTCCCGCGTCCGGACATGTCGCTTTCAGGATTCACTGAGTGAAGTCAGTGCGGGCGGGGCCCCTTATGAACCTTTTTGGGCGCGAAAATCGCCGGTGCGTCCCGAGCAGTGCGAATGCGAATTTGGGATCCCGCGTTCCGATTGGGCAGCGCTGACTCTTGACGGTCCGCTCACTCGCCTCCTCCAATCAGATTCAAGGATTTGTCACCTTATTTGCATGCGGCGTTCTCTATAAAAGGACGCGGCGCGCTGTGCTCAGTTCCTTTGGCTTTTTTGACTTTGTTCTCTCCCTCCCTCCTGACCATGCCCGAGCCCGCCAAGTCTGCGCCCGCCCCGAAGAAGGGCTCCAAGAAGGCGGTGACCAAGGCGCAGAAGAAGGACGGCAAGAAGCGCAAGCGCAGCCGCAAGGAGAGCTACTCGGTGTACGTGTACAAGGTGCTGAAGCAGGTGCACCCCGACACGGGCATCTCGTCCAAGGCCATGGGCATCATGAACTCGTTCGTGAACGACATCTTCGAGCGCATCGCGGGCGAGGCGTCGCGCCTGGCGCACTACAACAAGCGCTCGACCATCACGTCGCGGGAGATCCAGACGGCCGTGCGCCTGCTGCTGCCCGGCGAGCTGGCCAAGCACGCCGTGTCCGAGGGCACCAAGGCCGTCACCAAGTACACCAGCTCCAAGTAGGCGCGCGCCCCCGGGCGGCCCGGCCGCTGACCCAAAGGCTCTTTTCAGAGCCACCCACTTTATCTCAAAGACCTGTCAGTCACCGGACTCGGCGGAATTAAAGGGCCCCTGAGCAGTAAGTGAACGTGCCCGCGTTTCTTCCCCAGGTGGTTGTTAAAGCTCGGGGACCCGTTAGTCCGTAGCTGGACCAACATATTTGCCTTCTGGAACTAGTAAGAAAGGGCAGCCTGGGTCCCTGTTTGATCCTATCTAGAACTGCCTGGAGGCTTGGTAAATGGCCAGACTTTCGCTTCAGCTTCTCCTGCAAGCCCAGTAACACGCACGCAGGTTTCCTAACCCGTGTTTTCTTGGGTTGTTGCTCTGGGCTAAATATTAACTTTTAAAGGTCAGGAACTCATCCAGACAGTAGTTTTTCATAAGGCTTTATTCAAGTGTGTGAAACCAGGCCCCAGGCTAGCCTGAGGCTGGAGGAACTTGGAGAGTCTCCAATGTTATGTGTAACTTCCAAATATCCGTCATCCCACCTTTTCCCTGCCCCCCCCCTGAAGTGTTGGTGGCTCTGCCCACTCATCAGATATTTCCATCGTAAGCCCCCAGGGCTCCCCTAGTGTCCTATTAAATCTCCTAGTCTTGGAATGACCTTGTTCATAGCTACTCATTTTCTGGGGCTTTTGGTGAGAAGAGTACAAGGATGTAACATTTGTGCACTCCTTCCCCTGTCGCTGATTTTATCCTGCTAGCACCTGTGAGGGACCCTTGTTTACACCTGGATGGCTGGGGTTAAGGCTGAGTGCCCCCTCACGCACATAAATAAATGCAGCAGATCTGGATCCCCATCTGTCTAGTTCTGAGGACTGTTCCCGCAGTGTTTACTAGCCTTTTATTTTTTCAAGGAGGAGGTAGTTGCAATGTTAAGGTTGGGAAAACAGGCTCAAAGGGAAAGTGGACGATTAGAATAAGAGAAGAGGAAAGCCGGCCAAGAGATAAACGTGGTCTTTGAAGCTCGGCAAAGTCCTCATACCAGGCAGAGTGCCTGGAATCCTCTCTATATCTCCACGTATGCAGACGGAGACGCATAGGCTTGTGCGGAGGTTTGGCGTGTGAGGAACACCTGCAGCAGGTTTATCTTCTCAGTGCTGTGGCGTGGGGCTTGCGACCTGCTCCACGTCTTCCCTCTGTCAGGGCCTACGTACCAGGTGCCTGTGAACGCAGAACGGGTGACTGCACTCTAATGGAGTGAGTGCCCACATACGACTGAGCATGCGACTGTCTTGCTCTCCAACGCTGATGCTACATACGTTTTTAAACAATGTATTCATAAAAGGAAACAGAAGCATGGTTTCAGGGGGCATTGCTCCAGGGCAGGACACTGAGGTTGGGCGAGTAACTTGCACACTACGTGAGCACTCCCTTACCTCTGACACGGGAATAACAGTGAGTGAGGAGCACATGGCTGCTGGGGTGGACAGTAAAATAACGCAGATGACGAAAGCACTGAGGACAGTGTCTGCACGCAGGAGGTCCTCCGAAGTATTCGCTGTGCCAAAGGCCTGTGCTTAAGTGTCAGGGAAGGTGTCCTTGGGCCTGCCCACAGTGGCACCTGAGTCCCAAGGCCTTCACCAAGGCAGAGGGCCAAAAAGTCTAACAACTGGCACCAATCAAAGTTCCCTCCCTGGTGTGTATGACAAGGCAAAGCCCTTCCAACAGCCTAGAACCCTTGCTAGGGCTGTCTTGCCCCCCTGAACTGTGTCAAGGACATACTCCCCTACCTGGGGAATCACTCATGCTGCTCTAGAACAAGGTCATGTCACTTATCAGTCAGGTGTGCTGGGCTGTGACGAAAGGACTCTGGAAAAACCTCGTCCCCAGGGGCTGCTTAGTGACCCTTTTAATCCTGCTGCCTGTGCCTGACCTCACTGTAGAGTCTGGCCAAAATGAAGAATCGGTTTCAGGAAAGCAGCCATACTTAGAAACTCCAAGGGAATCAAGAACTTATTGTGCACAGTCCTTCCCAAACTGGAAAAGCCAGAGTTGCCCGAGGGACTCTTGCAGGGCTACCAGCCGCTCGGAAAGCTGCTGTCAGCTTTATCTTATAAAAGAATTACCCTTGTATCGCTTCAGAAGGAATAGGGATTAACTCAAAATGAGTTTGGTCCTTTATACCAAACTTTAAATGTTAAGAAAAATTTACTGCACTGACCTTAGTTTTCTCATTTTTTACACGGAATAGAGAAGACTGTAACACAGACTGACAGTGTTCGTGGATGAGCATTTGGGAACCACTGTTTTGTTCAAATTTCTTCATTCCAAAATTGACAAGTGTCTCTGAGTCCACTCAGCTGATCAGAGGAGGCAGAGTCAAAGCAGATATCTTGACTTTCCCTTAAAATTGTATCTCCTCACTTCCCCATGTTTTAAGCATCTATATTCTAAGGAGTCCACACACTTATTACCATTATTAACAGAATTATTATGAAGTAATCCACACAGTCAAAGTCGTACTGACATTGGACATTTCAGCAACACATCCTATAGATTTTCGAAAGGCAACCAACGAAGCAAACATCAGCCGAGGAGGATAGATAGAGGAATGGTGACTTAGACAGGCATAATCACAGAACCTAACACAGCTGTGAAAACAAGAGAGCCTTAGCCACGTGTGACAAAGTGGCAACTTAATGTTCCCTGAATAAAGCAACCGCAGAGACTAGATGCACTCTCACGCCCTGTCAATATACTTAGGTTAGTCGTGCTGTGACAATCCCCGATCCCAGTGATTTACTACAATAAAGGTTTACGTGTTGCCTGTCATGTTTACTGACTGTGGGTCTGCGGTGTCCTGCACACCTAGAGGGTTACTATACCTGAGAGGGGGGATGGAAGCATGGAGAAACACAGAGACCGTGTGTGAAAGCTGACTCCAGGTGGGATGCGGCACTCTGCTGAGGTACAGTGGCCCCGGGGCAAGCCCAGCGTGTTTATTACACACTTTTGAAGGCAAGGAAGGCTGGGGGTCTTCTCAGGACTTGAAACTTGCTGGCAGCAATAATTTCCCAAGGCCCGTCTGCTTTTCCCAGTTTCCAACACTAGCACGCTGGTCCAGGACCCTGTCATCTCTCACCTGCGTTATTGTAGTAGCCTCTGAACTGATCCTGCTTCTACCCTGGCCCCAGGCATCCAGATAGATAGATCATTCAAAAATATAAATCAGATCACATCTGTCCTCTACTCAAAACCCTCCGATGGCTCCCTCCTCATTCAGAGTAAAAGTCAGTGTTACTTTTGTTAGGACAAGTGTCTCGAGGCCTGGGCAGTTCTTTCTAGATGTTGTTCTTGCTAAATGTTAAACTGTAGCACGGTCTTTTGCATTCGCAGCTGCAGGTGGATGAGCCTGACTGGAAACCAAGTGGATAAGTTTATCCACCTGCCAAGAAAAAGGGCACTGTAATTAATTAACCCAATACTCTGTATCGGTAATGGCTAAGCCTCCCTTCCAAGAGCTTTGATAATTATCGCCCTGCCTCCTGTTCTTGTCACAAGTTAAACTAAACATTTCCTTCCTCCAAGACCCAGTTCCTTTGGCTCTGACACGCCAAGCGGCAGACCCACTGTGTTAGGTCATACATCGTGGCCTCCAAGGTCACACAGGAACTGTCAACTCCATTCCTGTCCTGAATCTTCTCTCTTTTTCCTCCACACCCCCTCCCACACCCTGTGCCCAGCCACCTGTAACTCCTCGCTTCCTTCAGGCTTTCCTTCCTGGTCTTCCTTCTATCTGACACTACGCTTTCTCAGTTTTCCCCCAGTCATTACTTTATTGGTAAAGCCATTTATGACCACGTCATTTAAAATATCCCCTCCTTCTCCCACAATTGATGCCTTTCCTGGTCTTTATAGCACGGAGTACTATCTGACACACCATGTTTTCTTGCTTTGTTGGTCTCCCCAATAAAAGATGAGATCCATGCATATGAAAATATTGTTTTGTTCACTGTTGTCCACTGCTACAGTTCCCAGAGCATAGAATAGTGTGCCTGGTACAAAGTAGGTGCTCAGGATTTTTTTGTTTTAGTTCATTCGTTTGTTAAATTAACATCCTCACATAAGTTTATCTCAAACCGGTGCCGGAACTCCAATTACATCTGATTCTTTTCCTGTTTAAGCACTAGAGTCCATATTTTTAAAAAGAGACGAGATTTAACATGACTCCATTGATTTTCCCAATCTCAGAGTATCACCCTACAGATTACTTGCTGGCCACAGGAGGAAAAACTCTACTGCGAAACTAATCACCCCAAGCCAGTGACGGATCTGTCACCTTAAAATTGGGTGAGCCTGGCGTCATGTGCCACAATACAGTGCAATGGCGTGTACTGTGGGGGCAAAAAAAAAAAAAGGATACTTTTCCTCCTACCTTCTAAGTTCTTCTAGCCAGGCTAATAATCAAATTCGCAGAGACAGATTTAACAGGAGAAGATCAATTTTTTAATGCAGGTGCATGGGAAGTTCACACAAAGCATGAAAATTCCAAAGACAGTGAGGGAACATGGGTTATATAGGACATTTTTGGGAAAAGGAGGAGGGCGGGAAGATTGCAGACGTGAGACTAGCAGATTTACAGGTAGTCGAATAAGAGCTGAGCACGAGGCAGGCACACTTTGCTAGACAACTCAGAAACAGTAGGACATGGGGCATCCAGCTAACAGGCCTCTGCCCAAAGCTCCTCTTTACCATACTTAATTCAAATTAGGCTAAGAACATCTTAAGATTTCGTTCCTAGAGTAGGTTTTTCTGGCTGAAAAGGGAGTGTGTGTCAAAGATTCTTTCTGAGTGTTTCATTTCTTAATAACCAGCTTGAAATCAATATCCCCAAAAGGCAGCTTCGAAGTGGCAAAATCGTGGTTCCTGGATCAGAAAACTAACGTGATTTCCATCAAGTCTATGGAAATCACTTTTGCCTTGAAGGGCATACAGGATACAGAAGTTAAGGAAAATGACACTGTCAGTCAAAAACCAGGAAGACATTCTGTAGGTCAGATCTCAGCAATTCCGTGTAAAAAAAAAAAATAGGATGAGGGGGAGAGGAAAAGCTGTTTTCCAATGGCCAATAGACATATGAAAAAATACGAAAGCAGCCCAAGTGCCCAGCAAGAGACGATGGGATAAAGAAGTTACGGTACATACATACAATGGACTATTACTCGGCTGTTTTTAAAAATGAATGTTTACCATCTAGAATGACATGGACCTAGAGGGTATAATGCTGAGTGAAATAAGTCAGACAAAGACAAATACTATATGATCTCATTTGCGGAATCTAAGGAACAAAAGAAATAAATAAAACCAAGACAGTCTCACAGATACAGAGAATGAACTGGTGATTGTCAGGGGGAAGAGGATTTGGGAGGATTGGGTGAAAAAGGTGAAGAGATGAGGGAGTCCAAATTAGTAGTTACAAAATAATCACGGGGATGTAGAGTACAGCATAGGGAATACAGTCAATATTGTAATGACTCTCTGTAGAGCCAGAGGGGTAACTAAATAATCAGGAGTGTCACTTAATAAATTATATAAATATCTAACCATTGCACCACATACCTGAAACTAACTTAAAATAATTAAAATTTAAAAATTAAAAAAAAAAAAGAAAGAAAGAAGGAAAACTGTTCTATTAAGAGACATCAGACAGGACCAAAGGTGCTATTGGATCCACCTCTGAGCAAACCAGACAGCAGATACCTGGGGCATAATAAGGATTTTGTTAAATGTGATCTGAGTGTTAGATATTAAGGAATTTGGTTTTAGATAGGTGTGATCACATGGAAGTTTTTTTTCCTTTTTTAAATATATACTTAATAATTTGGGGTGACATATCCTGATAGCAGTATGCATGCTTTCAAAAGCGCTGTCACGGTCGCTTAAAATTTAAGTTTAGGCCGTACGCCTCGCTCACTAACCCCTCCATCGACTTGAAGGTTTCACAATAGTGGGAAACGCACTAGTCTCCCTGCGGGTACCTGCCAGCGGCGCAGCGCGCGCGGCCCGACCTCCCCGGCGCCTTCTGCGCAGCAGACGCTTCCTCGGCGGGAAACAGCGACGCGTGTCTCCCCCGCCCGGCGCGGGCTCTTTGTCCCAAGTCCTCCGCCATCTTGAGCGCGGGGACACAGGCAGGGAAGGGAGTCTGCTCCGCCGCCTCGCGGGCAGTGTGACCCGACTTCTCCCTCGGTATTCGGGAACCGGGCGACTTCCCATTCCACGCACTCGGGAGCCGCGGGAGAAGGGGCGTGGGGAGGGAGACGAGGCCACGCCGCTTCCTCGCTGCCGCCTGAAACTGCCAAATGTCCAAGCGTGGCCCTGGGACCGGCGCCCGGGCAGAGGGGGCGGCGGGTGAGGACCAAGTGAGCCGATCCTCCCTGACGCCGTTAGGGAAGAACCGTGTCGCTTATACTGACACGATGGCCGCAAGGGGACAAAAGCATGAGCTCCAACGCCCTAGGTCAAACGCAGGCGCTGGAACTAACGGTGGCTCGCGAGAGCTCGTGCCCGCGCTACGCTCTCGAGAACGACACTTCCGAGACCGAACCGAAAGGTTCCAGCTGTTACGGAAACGTGCGGCGGCCGAAAGGGGCCTTTGGTGGAGAAAGACAAGTGGTTGAACGGGCGACTTAGCCCCGGCACCCGCAGCGGAAGCGCGCGGACCGCGCTGGCGGCGGGCCGGGAGCCGGTCCGCGCAGGAGGGCGCCCCTCCTCCGCAGCTGCGAAGCTGGGCCCTGGGGCGCTGGGGAATCAGAGACGCGACTTAGAGCACCGATGGCCGAGGGAACCGTGACTTAGAAACGGCGCCGGCTGGGATGAAAACCGCAAAGGCCAGTCAGGTTCAAAGCCAGGGCCCCGGGGGTGGGGGTATGCGGGTGGAGGCAGGAGAGGCATGAGGGCACCCGTTAGACCTGACGACGGTGGGGAATAAACATCACAAACTGACACCCAACGCTTTAGTGGAAGCCGAACAGCCCTTCCGAGAGAGAGTGGGCGGCCCTGAAAAGGGCCTTTGGTGGAGAAGGGATCGGGTGCGCGAAGTCGGGCCACCTAACCGCCGAAGCCGTAGAGCGTGCGGCCCTGGCGCTTGAGCGCGTAGACCACGTCCATGGCCGTGACCGTCTTGCGCTTGGCGTGCTCCGTGTAGGTGACGGCGTCCCGGATCACGTTCTCCAGGAAGACCTTGAGCACCCCGCGCGTCTCCTCGTAGATGAGCCCGGAGATGCGCTTGACGCCGCCGCGCCGCGCCAGGCGCCGGATGGCGGGCTTGGTGATGCCCTGGATGTTGTCGCGCAGCACCTTGCGGTGGCGCTTGGCGCCGCCCTTGCCCAGCCCCTTACCGCCCTTGCCCCGACCAGACATGACAGCAGCAGGTCGAATGCCAAAGTAGGTGCTGGGCGAAGCCGCAGTCTCCTTATATGCGCGGAGTGCGGACCTAATTGAAGACCGCAAGAACACAGGCACTTTCTTGCTCTGTAAACCCCGCCCCTCGGACCTAGCATCCAATGACAACACAGCCGAGTGGAGTCCCGCCCCACACTCACGTTCTGCGTCCCGCGATGAGGATGTGGGAGCTTTCTAACTGCGCACAGACTAAAGTGGCACGTGTTTGTGTGAGATCCTCCAAAGCTGTAGAGAATTTCCCATGAGTTTATTTGGACCAAACTGACAACATTGCTGGGAAGCAAGATCTCAAATGCTCGGGAGGCTGACAGTTGTGCAGTTTCTCCTCTGCATGCCGAATGAGAGAGGGACAGTCAGGAGACGACATGAAGGTGCGGAATTCAAGGGGCAGACAGCTCAGGAGACCACGGGCTCCTTGGTGGATGGTTCCCTCTGGGGGCCTGACAAGGTTTGCTCCTGGCATTTCAAGGAGCAAATGCACACGGTCCATTGGTGAGGCTGGCTTAAGGCCGACAGAGCGTTTTACAAAGAAACTACAGGCTTGGGCCTGACTGCCCAGCATGACCTGCCCAGTGAGGGACGTGAGCCAGGTCACCCCGTGAGGCTACTTTCATTCGCTGAATTATGCCCCCTTTTCGTTCCCACATTTCTCACTGATTGTCTTCTGCTCAGAGAGGGTCGTACCGGAACCTGGGCCTCACTTTCCTGGGAGACACCACATTTTCAGCACCTGGGATGCACCTATTCCGGCAGCATAGCCTCCGACAGACCCACATCCACCAGCACCATCGCCCTCTTCTAAACACCGCAAGCCTCGCCCTCTCCACATCGAGCAAGGGAAATCTGACCCAAACGGTGTTCTTCCCAAAGGCAACGCCCCAATACAACTCTCCCGGCGCGGAAATCCAGTCCTTTCCCGGCGCGTTTAGTCTTTCTTCCCGGTGTGCTGCAACCTGTAATTCTCGGGTCCTTACCTAGCCACCCTCACTTCTGCGGCCAGTACGTGTTTTGATCTTTAGTTCTCTGCTCCTAGTTTTGTCTTTTTTTTGATTCTGGTAGCGACATTATTCCAGAGAGAACTATCAGGTTGTTCGAGGGAAGTTATTGAAATAAGTAGGGGCCCTCCAGCAAGTAACTTCTAGAAATGATGGTCTGTGAAGCACACCTGCACTGAATAAGAACATTATTGCAGGCCCCGTATCAGCGCGGAGCAGAGTGGCGCAGCGGAAGCGTGCTGGGCCCATAACCCAGAGGTCGATGGATCGAAACCATCCTCTGCTAGCACTTTTTTTCTTTTTTATTATTTTTTAACTTATTTTTTTCCCTTCAGTTACAATTCTATAGTTTCACAGTAAGGAAATAAAACCGAGTCAAGACACATGAGCCAGGAGAACCAATGTTCTCAGGTCTGGGATTTGAATAAAACGGGGACATGCTTCATGTGCACATTGCTGGCCTTTGAACGAGGTGTGTGACCTCACAGAGATTCATTCACTGATAAGTTTGAAAGAACCCATCCAAAATATAGCTTTAAATGTATATCACGTAGTTGGGCCAAGCACTCTACAGAACATTATAAATTCTATAAATATCTTGTCCATAGAATGAACTTATTGAAACACCTTTTAAAGGAAGTTTATTTATTAAATGTAAAAATTATTACCAGAATTTTTTAAATTGCTGTAGTGTTTTTTTTTTTATCTTTCCCTTAATATATGGAAGACTCAAATGATAGCAACGGCCGTGGACCTCTCTAAACCCCTGAGAAACGGCAAGAAAAACATTCTCTTCTTCAAACAGATGAAGACATTGTGTGAAAAGTGCTCCAATGTCCCATTATAAAAGTCAGAGAAAGCACTAGAAGAGCAGGGGAAGGGAGAAATCGCAGGTACCCATACAGGATGGCGAAGACAACGGTGCAGATGCAGCCTAATTGGAAGTCCGCCTACCGGGTGCGGTTTCCATGACAACTGTCCAGGCAGACGTCCCACGTACCTCGAGCCCGAAAACAGTGAATGCGGTGAGTATGAAGAGGGAGGCAACTCTGAGTCCGCTTACTAACAACTACCCCTCGACACAGACAGTGTGCGGTATGCGGGCATCTCTTAGGTGCCACGAAGTCCAGTGTCTCTGCTCCGGAGTCGTAGAGCAAATGACTTTCTCTCCACGGTGTCCCCACATGCTACAAGACCGAGATGCGTGTCAGCTCCTACCGTTCCTCACGCCCGACTCCGTGGCCCCAAAGAACCCGCGCAATCTAGAGTTTTCCAGCTGTGAGGAGCGAGAGCATCAGCCCCGCTGTGTCTCACTCGGCTTTCTGCTGTGCCCAGGCCCGGCTGGCCGCTCGGGGCGCTTTCTAAGGGTGCCTGTGCGGCGGCTTCTTCCGGGACCACGTGGCCTAACGGATAAGGCGTCTGACTTCGGATCAGAAGATTGAGGGTTCGAATCCCTTCGTGGTTGGCTCTGGTAGCTCCTCGTCCCTGTGGAGAGTTGCCCTGGTTTTCGTCCGCCATCGCCCGGCCTTTCTTTTTTCCTTTGCCCCGTCTATTTTAAAGAGTCACTGTCCAGAGCCTTGGGGACCCCGTGTCCACGGTGAAGGGAGGCTGGAGGTCAGCTGAAATGGGGCCGCCCGGGAATCAGGGGGCGCAGGAGTCGTCCCCAGAGCTGCGTCGGGTCGCCCGGGTCCCGTTCCCACAGGCCTGGCCCGGTGAGCCGCCGGGGGCGTGTTTCGGAGCCGCCAGCCGAGCTCTCCCCGAACGCCGCTCCGCGCGGCCTCGCCCGAGGCCGCCTCACCGTCGCCTGCGGCCGCGTCGCGGTCCCTCGAGTCCGCGTGCCCGGTCCCCCCTTTCCCTCCTCCCCCACCTTCCTTCCTTCCTGTGCCCGCGCTGCCATCGAAGGGCTGAAAACGGCTTCGTTCAAGCCTGGATGACATCAGGACCCTCAGGGCCGCTGACCGAGTTCCGGGGGGACTGCCGACTGCGGCGCTGGGGAGGAGGCTGTGCGACACGCACGGGCACGCCCCTCCGAGGCCGAAGCGCCGAGCGCGGTCCTCTCAACCGCCGACGTCGCGGGGAAGCAGGGCGTGTCGGATTCCAGGCCCTGGGTGTTCTTCCAGGTCCGAGCGATGCAAGGTAAAACGGGGTGACGACCCCTTCTCCCCGCCCCGCCCCCGCAGGCCTCCCGTGTGACCCCGTGGCCCGCGGCCGTCTGTGACGTCCAGACTGTACGGAGAGAGCCAAGAGGCTCACAGCTCCTGGCCACGCCACATGCTCCCCTTCCCTTCCCTTTTTAGCAGTTAGAACACGAGCCTTCGAGTTTGAAAGGGGTGAGGGACAGCGATTTCTCTACTTTGGGACAATACAAGAGTTTGGCGCATTTTTCCGTGATGTGTATTCACAGGAGTGACAGGCACCCTGGGTTTCTTCTGCCTGGACAAAGTCTCAATCGATTCCTGCCACCAACACACGCACACGACACGCCTCTAAACGTTTATTTTATACATATCTGTTGTCATTTATAAACACAGTGCGCAAAGTTGGAGACACGAGGGTATCAAGGGGGGCTTCCCCTAGAACTTTATTCTCAGAGAAGGTGAAGTGGGGAGCCAGTGACAGGAGGGAGAAGACTGCTCAGGTGTCATAGAACCAATTATGTCTGATTCTTTGTTGGAGAAAAATCAAAACACACAAAGCACATCCGCCAGTTCCTGGAGACCGCCTTGGGCTTCCAACCTGCGCCATCACCTCCCTGGTTTTTATTTTCAAGGCTAACTGGGTCATAGTGCATAAGCCAGATTGGAACCACATGTGCCACATAAGCCCTATATTCTCAGGGAAAAGTTGAAAAACAGACACTGCTTCAGAATTTGTGCTTTTAGGCCTCCATCCGGGCCTTATCGCTAGTGGACAGCGGCCCCCAGCCATCGAAAGTTACAAGGCCAGGGATGGGAGGAGAACATGTTAGAAGCCCTCAGCTCCTCAACCACTTGATCTAAGAGAACGTGGTCCTCGTGAACCTTCCTAAGGAACACTTGGGTCTGTCCGGTCTCTACCTCAGTTTCCTCATCTGTGAAATAGAGACAGGTGATAAGAGGGGAAAGGGTCGGACAGGTCTCCTCCCCCGGCCCTGCAAATGTTGGCCATCTACGTTTCTCCCGCCGCTGGCTGTAATTTACTTTCAGGTGAAAGCAGGCGACAGATGAGATGTAACAGGATTGTGTGCTTTTAAAATAATGTACGTGGCGGAAGATGATCAAAGAAGGGAAACCAGTCCGAGCTTGGAGGAGATCTTCGATTTCAATTCAGCTAATGTGCAAGAGGAGAACGAGGCTTTCGTTTGTGGCTTCGCGGGAAAGGGATCTTCCATCTGGGTCTTGCAAAAGGATTTTGCCAGAAAGGAGTGGAGACTGTCCTGGCAAAAGCGACGACGTCAGCCAAACGCACAGGGTCTGCTCCCGGGGCCGACGGAGCCCGACACCGACGCGCACGTTGGGCAGGTGGCGAGTGATGAGGTGTCAGTCAGGAGAGAGCGCCAGGGACTCGGAAACGTGCCTGGGGTTCAAAGGGCAACGACAATGCGCCTGCGCCGCGGACCCCGCGCCTGCCGGAGCCCAGGTGCGAGGGAAGCGGGGGTCGTGAGCCAAGGCCCGGGTTGCACGTCACCTGCGGCCGCCGTGCAGAAGGCAGGAGAGGGGCCGGAGCGCCGGGCCCCTCCCCAGAGCCGGGTAGGCCGGGAACGAGGACTGTCCGCCCCGTAGGCCGTTCTCTCCTGCGGCCCTGACACCGGTCACGCGGCACGAAAACCGAAGGTGAGAAAAGGGAGCGGTGAGGGTCGACGAGGGTGGGATTCGAACCCACGCGTGCAGAGCACAATGGATTAGCAGTCCATCGCCTTAACCACTCGGCCACCTCGTCCCTGGGTGGCGGGGCGCCTGAAAGTGTTGTATTATTCACTCGACAGAGTTCTGATTTGGCAAATCCGACATTGAGGCCTGTTTCCACGGGCAAAGAATGATGTCTCTGCTCGTGTGAGGGGCCCTCTGGCTTTGACAAGGGAAGAGGAAATAGAGGAGAGACTGCAGTCCGGGGACAGAGGATTATGTGACGTGAGCAAGGTGTCAGCTCACGCTGCTGTGGTGAGCTCACTGCGATATGTAAATGTTCAGACCAACACGTTGTACACCTTAAACTGACACAATGTCGCACGTCAATTATATCTCAGTGTAAAAAGAAAAAGTCCCCACTGTAGCATCTGTCTTACATTGGGTGACTCTGGGGAGGGCGCAGGGAAGGTGGCTTTGTTCTGTGTTGGAGGCTGCCAGGAAGGGTGGGCCTAATTACGTGAAATCTCCATACATTTTATCTAAAGAAGCACAGAACAGAATGCAGCTAAAGCTGTAAAACCGGTGTCCCTCATTGCAGGTGATGGACATTTGGTTTCTCTGAAGCTCGCACAGTGACATTTTATCATCTGTTACTAGGCTGGCTGATGGAACGTCTCATCGTTGTGGCTGTGTATTTGTTTCTGTCTCATTTCCCCACCGCCGGAGAATGACCTTGTCTGGCATCCCTGTTCCGTGAGACTGTTCATGTTCAAAGAAGAATCGTTGGGCCTAGCGATTTGCAGCAGCAAGAGCTGGGCGTCGAATGCTGACCGGAGGTAAGTGCGAGTCTAGGGTGGGGTGTCTGTACAGCCAAGCGTGTGCCCTTGGTTTGGCAAGGTCACCCGAACTGCGATCTGGAGCCCAAGTGCCAGCCATCACGTCGTGAGGCCCTCGAAGCTGGGCGTCCCTGGAAGGCGGTGGTGTGCTCCCAGCAGGTCGGTTCACGGTCGTGCAGGCAACACGTCAGCCCAAGGAGTCCAGGCAGAGCCCCCGGTGGATGCAGATACGCGGCCGCGCGCGCTGCGGGGGGACTTCGTCCGGGCGGCGTCGGTGTTCAGAAGCTGGACGGACACCGTAGGTGGCTGCGGGAAGGAAGGCCCCGAGTCGCAGGCTGCAAAACCTCAACTACTAATCGCTGGGGCCGGGCCCTTGCCGACCGGGCTCTGAGGACCTCTGGGCAAAGGCGACATCCAGTGTGAGGGGCAGCAGGGCTCAAGTTCCAGACAGTTTCCCCGCGTCCAGTGGCCTTTAGCTAACCTGGTTTTTGATTGGAAGCAACTGGCAGCGCCCGCAGCCAGATGGCGCGGCTCCGGGGTGGGCAGTGACTGAGGAGGGCCAGGAGGGGAAATCGCCAAGACGGTGCGGAGGCGAGGACTCTGGCGGCATTCGGAGGACAGAGAAGAGCTTCCTGGCGCAGGCCCCGCGTGGGTCCCCGCATGGGCCCCGGGCCAGGAAAGGTGGGCGGGAAGGGACTGACTCGCGGCCTGTTTCAACCCTGAGGTCGCAAATCAGAGGGTCTGGCTGGCCGGCCCGGGAGTTCACACAAGCGTAGGCGTCACGAGTGAATGCCCCAATGCCCCACAAGGGCACAAAGGGGACATAAATAGGACACTTGTGCGCTGCTCCTCGGGAGCGGGGGGCGCGAACGGGACTGTGTGCACGGACCAGGGTGCACCGAGGCCTGGGCGGGGGCGACGCGGGAGGAGGCGCCCAAATCGGAGTGGGTCCCACCGAGACTTGACCTCGGGTGGTCGGATTCCGAGTCCAGAGCGCTAACCATCGCACCCCGGGGCCGCGCGGGGCTCGCGGCGCGTACGGATATGCGCGCCAGAGCGCCGCGTTCTCTCCCGTGTCTTTCGAGTTGTGTTTTTAATTTAAAATGATTAATTCATTTAAAAACCTACCGTATCACAGGTAGTGGAGGCTCCACGACGAAACCGCGACCTGGGCTCACACGCCCTGGGAACTTCTCAGAGCCCACGGCCGGTTAGGAATGATGGAACCCGAACCCAGAACTGTGAACACTGAGGCAGCCGGGCGAAAGCCCGACTGTGCGGGATCTGAGAAGGCTCCGGGCCAGGGAAGGAGAATGGGCAAGGGAGGGTGGGCGCGGGACGCCGTTGTGCGGGGTGATGGAGGAGGCGGGTGTTCCGCCGCTCCCGGGCGGGGGTGTGGACACCCTCCTCGGGGTGCGACCGTGGTTCCGGGGAAGAGGAAGAAACGAAAAAGGTGAGAAGGTCCCACCGAGATTTGAACTCGGATCGCTGGATTCAAAGTCCAGAGTGCTAACCATTACACCATGGGGCCTGGGTGCTGCGCTCCGAGCTCTCGCACAGGTGTTGGCCCCCGGTCGCGCGCGCTAGATCGGGTCATTGCTGTCCCGGACGCAACGCAGAAAAGACACACAACGACCCGGACGGTCCGCAGAGCAGAACCTCGCCTTTGCTTGGAATTTCAGGCCATCAAAGGCTTGGACGCCCGCGTCCCTCGCCAAACCAGAGCGGTGCGTTCCCCTAATTCCTAAGCCGGTGGAGTTTTTCTGCCTTCGAGTCTGCAGAGGAAGGTGTCAACGCTCAATCGTTTGCGGTATCGATTCCAAGGCATCAACGCGCCAGGAGGAGCTCCGCAACGCACAGGAGGTGCCGCATTTTTAGAAGGACGTCACGCGGAAGAAATCAGAGGCAGACGACGTCTCGGAAGTCAGAGCTCAGCTGCAGTTCGGTTACGGAGAACAACTGAGAGAATTAAAGCCTGAGCATGTTTATACCGGCCCAGAAAAGAGTCCTGTCTTCCCCAAAACATTTTCACGTTTCTATTCCTCCCGTCACCCCCCGGGACTAGAACGGTCTACTTCCTACTCCAAGGAGGAGCTGAGTCTCCTGCAGTTTCGGGCCTGAGTTTCGAGTGGGTGCTCCACGCGGATCTCCGGGGAGGAAAACACAACTCCGTAGCCGGCAGGATTCGAACCTGCGCGGGGAGACCCCAATGGATTTCAAGTCCATCGCCTTAACCACTCGGCCACGACTACACCACTGGTGACGGTTCCTGCGGAAGCTCTCATGAGGGATAGTCCCCCTGTTGCACGCTCCTCCGACGGCATCGCTCGACGGCCTGTCGTCGTTTGTAAGATGGCTTGGGAGATCGGGACGTGGATCACCGAAGTTACAAGTTTCAACACAGACGAACGAGACGCGGTCCCATCCAGAACAAGTGCGCCGGTCCCCTAATCTGGCAGTCGCTAGACTCGCAGAAGCAAAAGTTGAGGCAGGAAGAAGGCGATTCTAACGTGTTACCTCACGGAGTCTCGAGCTGGTCAGACCGTAAACCGACGCTGTGATACACCCTTCAAGTTTCCTAAACCTTCGTATGATTAAAAGGGCCTAGCAGAGGATGGTTTCGATCCATCGACCTCTGGGTTATGGGCCCAGCACGCTTCCGCTGCGCCACTCTGCTCGCCACGCTGGGGCGGTTTCCTTCAACATCATTCGAGAGAAAAGTTCCGGCCCTTTGTCCGTTTGCGGTGATGCGTGGATGTGCCCCCACGGCTCCGACCAGTTGTAGGGACAGCGCGTCCGTGTTTGCACGTGGCTACATTCCACCAGCAAATGCTGCCGGCTGAGAGCGCGCCTTCCCAAAGACTCCGATCTGCAGATCCGGCTCGGAGATGGTGACTTCCAAGTTTTTTGAAAACCGAACGCCTGCTAATCGGCATCATTTGGGATGATGAAATGGCAAAAGGAAGGCTAATGTTGGCCTTTCTCAGGTCTACCCGTATGCCGGAAGCACGGTTACTTTAAAAAAATTTTTCTTGTGAAATTTAACTGAAAATAAACATTGGCAGGGTCCCTCCGCGCGGGCGTTAAAAAGCAACGCTTGCATTGGCCGGGAATCGAACCCGGGCCTCCCGCGTGGCAGGCGAGAATTCTACCACTGAACCACCAATGCCGCACACGGGGCCTTCCTTAGACCGCTCTTACGTAGCGATGCCCACAGGGTCAGCCCATTGTGAATGAAATGGTGTGAATTTATGGTTTTTGCCCCCGATTCCTTAAAATCCCCTCCACCTCGATCGATGTGTTCATCGTACTGAAGGAATCCAAAATAAGCTACTGTGGCAAACAATCATTTTGAACAGAAGGCATGTGTGTGCCCGAAATCTCCAGCCACCTAAAAGCAAAGCCTTCCCAAAGCACCCAGTTGTCAAAATCCATCCCCGGGAGCTACTGTCTTCTTCTCTGGGAGAGAAGCTGTTGCAGGGAAGAAAAATTAATTCCCCTCCACCCTCTAAATAATTGGCTAGGACCTCTCTGACAAAAACCAGGTGAACAAGGGAAAGACAAGCTGACGTCGACGAACGCGGACACGACGTGTGCACGCGAAGAGACCGGGGAATGCTGAGCAGTTCGTGAGCGGGACCAGGACCTGCCACCCCGAATACGCCTTTTTGGGCTGAGAAGTTCCGAAAGAAGCTGTCCTGTCGAAAGCCCGCTCGGGAGCCGTTTGAGGACCTCTGCCCCAGCGCGGGGACCCGATAGTCCGCTCCCTCGAGAGCGGAGACCTCCAGACTTCCGGGCCGAGCGGGACCGCGTGGCGACTCGCCGCGGCTGCGGTGCCTCGGTGCCCCAGCCTGGGCGGCTCGCGCAGCGGATCCGGTTTCTCACACCCCTGGAGGCTGGAGGCCTGCGATCAACCCTGTCGGCGGCGTGTTGATGCACGGCTGTCCTGTCCTTCCGTGTGCCTCCACGCGGTCTCGGTGTCCTGATCTCTTTCCGCAAGGACACCAGCCGTTTGGGACCGGGGCCCACCATACGACCTCGCTGCACTTTACGCAGCTTCTGAAAAGCCCCATCTCCGAAAACAGTCCCAGCCTGGGGTAGTGAGGGTCGGGAGGGGAGGACGACAGAACTCAGCTCCTCGCGGGCGGTTTGCCGATGAAGCTCCAGCTGACCGTCGCCGAGCCTGGTAAGGGGCGGGGACGCGGCCGGCGGGGACAGCTGGCCGCCTCTCTGCCCTCCCACGGCGCTCGTTCGGGGGTCAGCTTTGTCGGGCCCAACAAGTCAGCGAACTCCCCAGATCACCGAATGCTGTTGCTGTCATCTCCTCTCCCGAACTTCCTGTCCCTCTTGAATGATGTCTTCGAGCGTTTGGAGCGGGTTTTCGGAGCGCGCGCAAGTAAATGCTTGCGCCCGGCCTCGGCCTGGAGCCGCGGCCTCCGAGCCCCGCCAAGCGGCCGGTTCAGCGTGCGCCTCCGCCTTCAGCCCTCGGCTCCCGAGCCCCTGCCTCGCCGCGGCCTGTCCCCGACTCCCACCGAAAGACGAAGCGCTCGGTCATCGGTCGTTGCAGCACCACGGCCCCCTCCTGGCTAGTTCCCGCCGCTGTAGCTTGCCTGACCGTACTTTTATTTTTGACCTTTGAGTTCAGCCCGTTTCGCGTTCGAACGGAAGGGTTGGGAGGCGTTGGGCATGCCTCGGCCTGCAGCCACAGCGCCACTGCCCTGCTGTAGGCGCTGCGCGAGATGACGATTTTCAACAGTTTCCATACGCAGCGGTGGCCGCAGGGGAGACCACGTGGCCTAATGGATAAGGCGTCTGACTTCGGATCAGAAGATTGAGGGTTCGAATCCCTTCGTGGTTGATTGTTCCTGCTTCGTTTACCGTCCCGCGTTCCTTAGTTTCCTACTTTATTCTATTTTCCGGTAAAGAAAGTAATCTGAAATCTCCCTTTTCGCCTTAACAATTTGCCCTCCACGCGTTTCTCCTCCACACCCTTTCCTTTGTTTTGTTTCTGTCTTCTCCAAGCGTCCGTTTGTCTCCATAGCGTCAGCTGTTTTTATAAAGAGCTGCTAGATGGCCTCCGGCCTGCCGGGAGGAGTTTGGAGAGGAAGAAGGTTAGACAGTTATAAGTCTGGTTTGGGGATCTGGGTGCTCCTGTCAAAATGCAGGTTGTTGGAGGAGGCGCAACTTTGGTGGACCAGGATGAAGCATGTGCTTGCGGATGTATCGTTTTTGAGATGCCCACGGACGTGCAAAAAGGAAATAACTAGGACAATTGTATGTTCTACAACCCAGAAGAGAGGTCTCGGCTGGAGATGATTTTCAATCCATTGGCACATAAACAATGGTTTGCCAGTGTGCTGGCTGGAAAATTACTGCCTGGCTATCACCCATGGGAACATAACATCGTGACAATAAGCTTTCTGCTTCTGTACCCCCTCGCTGGCACAACCGACCTGCGAGTTGACAGTAAAAAGAAAAATTGACTTTTGTGTTCAGACAGAATGAAGAATTGGGGTTTAGGGCTTAAAAACGTTATACCTCTACATTTCGGGGCTGCTTAATTTGGGGTCTGCGTACTCCTGGCAGACCCAGCTGGCTGAATAAGGGGTGGAGGGTTTCTATAACTCCCTCGTTCTCGTGGTCCGTGTGTCTATCGGGGTCTGGCGGCTACAACACGAGTCGTGCCCTGTCCTTCTGTTCATAGGATGGAACTACTGATGAAAAATAGAGCCCCTCACTTGCACACTAATACACCCACAACACATACACCGACTGAGATCGTGGTAATGGTTGTGTAGTTTCCGAAATGTGGAGATCCTTGGGTTCTTGCTTTGGAGGTGGTCTCAGCAAACATTTTAAAACCATTATCCACAGAATGTCAGGTACAATTCTTTTTCTCTTTGAGAAAAGTCCCCATGCAGTGAAGTGGATCCGATCCTCAGAAATATTTTCTGCTTCCCAGTTTCATTTAAAAATACTCTTGCTGCTGCTGCTTTAAACGATTTTGAGCTTTACAAAGAGACAGGAATGGGCTTCCGTGTGGAACGTGTTGATACATCCGCATCTGCTGGATTTGAAATGATGTGACTGTGACAGCTGACACTGGTTGAGCACCCACAACAGTCCAGGCACTGGATCAGGTGTCTGAAGATGTAAGATGTCTGTCCGGGACGCCAGATTATTTATTGAGGATCGATTTCCTACTCAAGCAAAAACATGAGAGCTTTTCGATTACTGCAGCGTACGGCCGATTTACTTTCTAGAAAAGCCCCACGTACTGGAACGTAAGCCGGTCGAGTCCTCTGCGGGACATACGGTAACTAGAGGGACATCAAAGCCGCCGCTCGGCGGTAGTCGTGGCCGAGTGGTTAAGGCGATGGACTAGAAATCCATTGGGGTCTCCCCGCGCAGGTTCGAATCCTGCCGACTACGGGTGGGTTTCTTTTTTTTAAGTATTCAGCTCTTTGCCCACGTAGAAATCGTACTGCATGCACGAAAACTAAAAAATATATAAAAACTATATAAAAACCATAAAAGCCATAAAAAAACTATAAAAACAATGAAAAATAAAAGCGGGCGAGCCGCAGTTCGCGTCCTCGTACTCAGAGCAGCAGAGCGAGTCAGCCACTGTCTCTGGAAGGCCGAGCAGGAAGCCGGCAGGGCCAGTGGCGCAATGGATAACGCGTCTGACTACGGATCAGAAGATTCCAGGTTCGACTCCTGGCTGGCTCGGCCTTTTAGTCCTGTTCCTTAGGCTTTCTATAATTTCCCTTCTTTCCCAAGATTCTGTATTATGTGTTTTCAACTATTTTTAAAATTTATTTTATATTTTTACACAAAACGAAAAAAATGCTAATAAAATAGACTCCAGCTATACGGTTCACTGCTTTTCTACATACATACATTTTCTTTAAATCACACAGCTGAACTGTTTTCGAGACTGACCAACGTCAAGACGTCAAGATAGTGTCTCCCTCCCTCCCTCCCTCTCTCTCTCTCTCTCCCTCTCTCTCTCTCCCTTCCTCCCTCCCTCCCTCTGTCTCTCCCTCCCTCCCTTCCTCTCTCCCCTCTCTTTAACTTTTCCAGAGCAATTATATATTCACAGCAACGTTTACAGGAAGGTACCCACGCGTAGCCTCCCCCATTATCAACAGCCCCCACCAGCGGGGACATCTATTACACCTGATGACCCTGCATGGACACATCATCACGCCACATGCAGAGCTTTTATTCAAGTTCGCCCTTGGAGTTGTGCATCATACGGGTTGGGACGAATGTGTAATGACGCGAATCCATCGCCATGGTCTCCTGGGGAGTACTGTCACTGCAGAAAAGTGTCTGTGCTCCACCTGTTCGTGTTCCCTGCCCCCTCACCTCTGGCAACCCCTGGTCGGCTTACTGCCTCCATGGTTTTGCCTGGAATGTGACCCTTTCAGATTGGCTTCTTTCGCTTATTAATCAGCATTTAGATTTCCTTGCGGTCTTTTCATGATCGGGGAGCTCCTTTCTTTATGTGATGCGTGATATTCCATTGTCTGGAAGCATCAGTTTCTTTAGCCTGCATCTACTGAAGATCATTTGGTGGCTTCTAAGTCTGGGTAATTAAGAATAAAGTTGCTCATAACATCGGCGCGCGGGTTTTTGTGCGGACATGAATTTCACCTCCTTTGGGCAAGTAACAGGGAGTGCAGCTACGTGACAGGATGGGAGTATGTTTAGTTTTGGAAGAAACCGCCAGCAACGAATGACAGTCCCCGCTGCTCCACGTCCTTGCCACCACTTGGTGTTGTCAGTGTTCCGGGTTTTCGACATGCGAATAACATGTGGGGACTGGTGCTTGACCGTGGTTTTGATTTGCATTTCGCTCATGATATAGAATGTGGAATATTTTTGTCGTGCACTTAAAAAAAAAAATGGGCCGAAGACCTCACAAAAGAAGAGATACACGTGGTAAATAGCAAATTCTGTTAAGTTGTTATTTCTAACCTATTTTCATACGCATAGTTTAAAGAATCAAACATTTCACAGGACTTTTAACAGGAAACGGGAGTCCTCTCGTTGTTTCCCGTGAAGCTTCACATGAAGGCAAATCTGCGCGGGAGGGACAAAACGCAAGGCCTAGCAGAGGATGGTTTCGATCCATCGACCTCTGGGTTATGGGCCCAGCACGCTTCCGCTGCGCCACTCTGCTCCGGGGCGCACCGCCGTCGCAGACAGCCTTTCTGTGCGTCGAGGGCGTTGGGGGCAGCGCCCGACGGGCTGTCCCCAGTTCTCCGGAGCCGCCGTCTGGCTGTCTCTGGCGGTACGATGGCCGTGGGCCTGACCTCAGTCCTGAAATCTGGGTGAATGAGAAAGGGGAAACGACTGCCTAGAGTCCACTCCCCGTGGTCTCGGTTTGGCAGAAACGAACAACAGCAACGAGCAAGCTGTCTTCGGGTCTTCCGCTTGGCATGGACAAGCCGCCCCAGGCGCGCCGCAGGTGAACCGGGCTCGTCTGAGAAGGTCCAGGCCGCTCCTGAAGGTCAGAGACAGACGTGGCTGGAGAGACGGGCCTCCGGGAGAAGCGAGCGTGAGTGAAGGCCGGGAGGGCTGGGGACGCGGGCGAGCTGGTGAAGAGGGAAGCTCAGACGTTTACGGAAAGAGAGTGAAGCGGCCCCCGCGGGCCCAGGAAGAACCTCGTGCGCCGTCCCCGTGGCACCGCCGCCTCAGCGGTGCTCTTACTCTTCTGGGGGCACTGGGAGGGCATCCAGGGCCGGAGAGAGCAGGATGGCACGCTTTTCTGACGCTGCGTCGCTTCCTCTCACAGAGCAGTCGGGGAGGTCCAGGGGCCGGGGGAGGGGACACCAAAAACGATGACCCCGACGTGATTTGAACACGCAACCTTCTGATCTGGAGTCAGACGCGCTACCGTTGCGCCACGAGGTCCACTGGGGCACGCCTTCCCTTTCTGTGCTAACCTGATCCGCGGTCCCCATCCTCGACGCTGGAGGGTCGCGCCCGGACGTGGACGCCTGGCTGCCCCATCCGATCACTCGCCGATGTCCCCCGGCTCCGAATGGCTTCTGTCTCCGCCTTCTACCCTATTCCATTCCTGTTCTTACCCAGTTTTCTCCAGATAGCAAGAACAGGTGTTTAGGGGATTTCTGTTGTTTTCGTCGGTTGCTTAGGAATGGAGTGAGGAAGGCCAGGGACCTTGGCGAAGGAGGTGTTGGAAGCGGGCCGCCTGGGAGGTGAGACAAACGGGACTTTCGGAAATGAACGACGAAGGTTTGGGGGGCATCTGCCCTGTCCCCCAGCTACCACCCTCACTCACGTTGGTTGTTATACCTCTTCCTTCGCTCATCTGTAGTTAAAATGTCACATGAGAGAGCTCAGAGATGATGAGGCTTTCCATCGAAGAAGGCACTCGGCCGAGTGAGATCAAGAGCGGTTCCCCCAACAGACAGCTAACGTGGGATTCCTGCCATCTACTGCATCTGGCAAGAGCACGGGGCTGGCCCAGCTTCTTTCTTCGTGGGAAAGGTAGGAAGACGAGCTGCTCCGGGCAAATGCCCCGTGAAAACGAAGGCAGAGGTGGAAGGGGCGGCGGAACCCGGGGAGGGAGGGCGGGCGCGGAGAGCTGCAGCAGAGACCCGTGGAGCCGACCCGAGCCCGACCCCCAGCCGCCAGGCGCAGGCGAGCGCGCGGGACCACCTGCGCCGCAGCCCCCCTGCAGCTCTGGAGGGAAGTGAGCGCTGCTGTGATCCCGAGATGTCTGGCGCTCGACGCTTGATCGCTATGGAAACCTGTCTGACAACGCGCGTGCGCCCAGCACAGAGTTGAGGTTGCTGCTATCGCAGTGTGCAAATGCGAACTAGATCAGGGCCTCGCCCAGGGATAGGGTGGTAGAGTCCGCAGGCGGCGGCGTCGGAAACCGAGTACCGAGAGGAGACTGGATCTCCTGAAGGCAGACTTCTCAAGTTCCACAGATTGACCTCAGGGACAGGCCACTTTTGAAAAACGCAGAAATCGGGTTTAAACATCTGTGCTCCTCGGTGTATGGATGAGCCTTCGCGGGTTCTCTGACCACCAGTTAGACCTCGCCATTCCTGCGGCTGAGCTAGTACTTCTAGAGGCTACCTCTCTTTGAGCTAATAACCCCCACCCTCATCCCCACCTCCAAACACATAAAGCAGCAGACGTCGTCTGCAACATTCATTTGCTCTACCCCGGGTAGGTCATCAGAAAGAGGGACTTGCTTTGTGTGCTCTGAGTAACAACTGCCTTCCCCATGGGGCTGAGAAGCCTGTCCACGGAAATTCGGGATTCTCCTTTCTGTAACAGTCATCACCGGTAATTAGTTGTGCGGCCAGGGAGCACATTTCCCGGCAGCCCTGGCATCCGGTGGACCACAGACTGGTCCTCACCAGTGCAAAGTGAGTGGAAGTGAGGCAGCCACCTCTAGGCCGAAGCCTTTAGGGGGTAGCCACATTCTCCTCCTTCTTCCTGGCTTTGTGCAGAGGACTCTGTGCTCTGGGGGATGGGGAGTCACACCGATGGACCCTGCCTGCCAGCCAGGAACAACTGTCTTGCCAAATATGTGTACAAGAAATCAATTACTGTGGCGTTAAGCCCCCGGGGGTTGGAGATATATTTGTTGCAGTAGCTGGCGCTACTCTAAGCGATGGCTATACCTTGCATATTCTAGAATATGGAAAGAGCAACAGCTCCTGAGCAGCAGCTGTCAGCACGTTGCCTCGCTTTCCCCAGCGTGGTAGCCTCTCCCTCCATAGCTCTCACAAAAATGGCCTCAGAGGCATTCCGTGACACTCACATGTGCACTCAGCATGTCTGGGGCTTTGGTGTGCACAGTACACAGTTTGGGGGAGGGAGGTGCCCCTGGGGTCCTAGAGTGTGCATAATTGTAGGGCTGTCTGACATAGGGGAGAGGCATGAGAGTGGAATATTAAATCAAGCTGTATTCAGAGCCTGACACGGAAACTTGGCTGATCAGTGTCACAGCGACCTACAGGAAGGTCCCTGCTGAAATCGAGGGGTCTGGGGGCTGTGCTTCTTCCGGAACGGCTTGGGGAGGAATCTTTGTTGCTTATTCTCCCTGTTGGAGAAACTGACTTTCCTGTGGTGCTGGGGCCGAGGCTGCCACAACGTGTGCCCTGTGGGAGAAGCTTAGAGCACTGCAGGCAGGGAACCTTCCCACCGGGCCTTGCAAGAGTCGGCCCTGGTGGTGTGTGTGTGGGGGGGGGGGTCGGACAAGTACCAGCTGCAGGAGTCGCCCTGGTGGAATGAAAGGCAACCGTGGCGCCTCTGCCAATGTGCTGACTGCAGGGAGTGGAGTCGGAAGGGAACCAGAGGCCTTCAGAGGAAGCAGTTAGGCACTTGCCAGAAATGTCAAGAAATGTGCCTCTGGAAGATTAATCTAGAAGAAATCGATGCGGTGGCCCGATTGGGGTCTGTGGGATAGGGAGGGGGGTACCTTGTGGGCGCAGGAGGTGCTGGAGGCAACCAGACCACCTGCTGTCAGACGAGGAAACCCACTGGGCACTTGTTGGCTGCCATCTTCCTGAGGGCACGGAGTGCCCGCTCCTGAAGGAGAGGGCTTTGACCCTCGTTCAGTTTTGTAAAAGAAAATAAAAATCTCGTTTCTGAAAACAGAAGAACTAAAAGAGGCCAGATCGCCTCAAGAGGCTATGCGCATTTGTGCTTTCCGATGCGCGAGCTCTCCGCGTATTCTACCTAGCAACTGGTGAGGGGAGGCTCGGGAACGCTATTGGCTGGCTGGCGCGCCGCCGGCCAATCCCGGGCTCCGGACCGTCCCAGGACATCTTGGGACTCTTGTCACAGAGGCCACCGGGTCCCAGGTCCCCGGCTGCGCAGTCACTGATGGGAGAAGAGGGAAAGTTTTCTCGGCTTTCGGAACAATTTGCGCTCTGTCGCGACTGTGCCCCATGAGCGGGTTGGAGACAGTGACAACGGGAAAGTCGTCGTTCGAGCGTCAGCGGCGGGAGGAAGACGCGGATACTGATCCCGGCGGGTAGGCGTCGGGGGCGGGGGCGCGGACGGGACCCGGGAGACGCGGGTCCCGGGATGGGGCTTCCGGGGGGGAGGGGCGCTGCCCCCTCCCGGGGTCGCACAGCCTGAGGCTAGGAGCAGGAGGGGGCGGGGTGCAGATATCGGGTGACAGCTGCTGGAACTCGCCTGTGGCCGAGAAGTAAGCCGAGCGGGGCGGGGCGTTGATCCCTGGCTCACTCTGTGGAATGTTCGGTCAGTCTGTCCGCAGGTGCCCACCCCGAAGACGGGAGGGGTGCCAAGGACAGAAGCAGGGGCGCCGATGGCCCCCGCGCGGGCGTGCGGGAGTGTACCGAGATCAGGACCGCGGCGCCCCGTCTCCGTCTGCGCCCCCAGGCCTGCGACTCCCGACTCTGCTGAGTGACGCTTCCCGGCGCGATGGCGCGGGCGGCCCCGCTGCGCGTCTCCCTGCCCGACTCCCTGCTGCTCTTCCCCCTGCTCGGCTGGTCTGCGCTGGCCTCAGGTAGGGGTGCTGCCACCGGCCGCTGTCCACGCAGGCACAGCCCCCGCTGCCGCGCGCGGAGCAGACGAGGGGACCCGCGGCTGCTCCCGGTCGCCCTTCCCCGCGCACGCGCTCGCCCCGGCCGAGACTCAGGCCGCCCCAAGCAACCGAAATACTGTGAAAGCTTTTAACTCACGTCCAGTCTTGCCGACGAGACAGTTAACATCCTTTATGCCCAGTTTTCAAGTTTTATGTGCGTAGTTCACATTGACAGTGAATTTCAGTTGGGACTAGGTGGCGGCGGCCACTTGGGACAGGGTAGGTTTTCGCCGCGCCCCAGGCACTGGCTAGACGGGGACAACGGAGAAGCTCTGCAAGCGCCAGGCCTGTGGGGGCTCCAGGGGTGCTTCTCCAAACCGCGGTCACCAAGCTCCAGCGGCCTCCGCACTTACCCTGCTAGGTGTCTCCTGCTGCCAACCAGCCCCCGCTCCTGGCCCCCAGCCTCAGCCCAGGAGGCCCCTCTGTCTGTCCCCTGGAACAGCCACTTCCTTTCCTGTCTGTCCCACGGTGGGAGCCCCATCTGATTCTCTCCCTTTGTTGAACAGCCCAGTTTACTGCCGTGGGGCCGGCTGGTCCCATCCTGGCCATGGTGGGAGAAAACACCGTGTTGCACTGCCACCTGTCACCTGAGACAAGCGCCAAGGACATGGAGGTGCGGTGGTTCCGGTCTCAGTTCTCCCCGGCAGTGCTGGTGTACAAGGGCGGGCGGGAGAGGGCGGAGGAGCAGATGGAGCGGTACCGAGGACGAGTGACCTTTGTGAGCGATGACATCAGCAAGGGGAGTGTGGCCCTCGCCATACACAACGTCACAGCTCCCGACGACGGCACGTACCGCTGTTATTTCCAACAAGGCAGGTCCTATGACCAGGCCACCATGCGCCTGATGGTGGCAGGTGCGTCCTTTCGCTTCACTTGGTTGCTTTTTCATGGTGTGACTCTTGGGGGAAGTTTCTCTCTGAACCTCAGGCCCACCGCAGACCTAGAATCCCCTTTAAACGGGGAAAACTGCTCCCTCCTGCCGGAGGCCGAAGGAGCGGGTGCGCCCTGCGAGGCTGTGGGCCTCGAGCATGCACGCTGCAGCCTTGAGCAGCGGACACCGTCTGACCCCTGAGACTGTCCTCACGCTCCTTCTTAGAGATCCCGAAGGGTCTTCGTCAGCATCTCGCTTTCGAATGAGACCTCTTAGACGTTTCCCTCTGTCCCCAGGCCTGGGCTCCGAGCCTCTTATTGAAATCCAGGGCCCCGAGGATGGGGGCATCCGGCTGGAGTGCACGTCTGTGGGGTGGTACCCAGAGCCCCGCGCCACGTGGAGGGGCCCTTATGGTGAGATCGTGCCCGCCCTGGCGGAGGCTTACACCGCAGACGCCGACGGCCTCTTCAGGGTCAGCATGGCCGTGATCATCAGGGACTGCTCTGTGAGGAACATGTCCTGCTCTGTCAACAACACCCGGCTCGGCCAGGAGAAGGACACTGTAATTTTTATTCCAGGTGAGTCCCTCACACTCTGGAGCAGGGGTTCCCTACCCCCAGGCTGTGGACCGGTACTGTTCCATGGCCTGTTGGGAGCCGGGCCGCATAGCAGGAGGTGAGTGGTGGGCGAGCAAGTGAAGTTTCATCTGTATCTGCAGTTGCTCCCTAGCGCCAGCATCACCACCTCAGCTCCGCCCAAAATCATCATCATAGGAGCACCCGTCCCCGGTGCCAAAAAACTTGCCACTGCTGCTCTAGAGGCTTCCAGAGTGGAGGCAGGATGCTCACCAGGGGGTGGGGGAGGGGAGGGCAGAAGGGTCCTGAGGCCTGAAGAGCAGAGGCTGCAGCTGAGCTGAGGCCTCTCCTGTTGTCACAAGGGGACCTTCAAATAGTCTCAAAGCATGTGAGTAAGAGCCTCTTCTCGGAGGGTAAATCTGATAGGTTTTTTTCCATTATGGTTCTTACCCTGCAGCAAATTTTAACGATTTAGGACAATCATAGAACTTGGAGTGTGGTATTGGCAGGTAGCTGTCTACACCCGGTGGTGCCCTAGGCATAGGCTTTCCCAAGGGGCAGAACTGGGGAGAGTCTCCAGCCACAGACATTCATAAATCCATTCAACCAGTACTTAGCAAAGGCCACACATGTTCAAGGCGCTGTGCTAGACACCAAAGATACACCAGTGAATGAATGCGTGAAGATCCCAACGCTCACACGACTCACATTCTGCAGCAGCAGAGTAACCAATGAAATAATTAAAGTAAGGATAGAAATAACAAATTAAACTAATTAAATAAGTTCTGTAGAAAAATTCATCAGGAAAGAGGACAAGGAGGGCTAGGCACACGGGGAGCTGTGATTATAAATAGGGTGGTCACAGAGAGCTTTGCTGAAAAGATGGCAGTCGGGTCAGTGAGGAATGAGCCACACAGAGACTTGAGGACTGAGCAGGCCAGGTAAGGATGTCAGGATGGCCAAGTGGTCTAAAGTGCGCTGCTTCCCCTGAGCAGGCCACATAGCTGGAACAGCACATGCAAAGGTCCTGAGACAGGAGCATGTCTGGCAGTTTCAAGGACCCCGAAGAGGCAGGTGTGGATGGGAAGGACTGTGCAGAGAGACTGGAAGGGGAGGGATTCGGATCTGAAATGGGTCCAGATCACACGGGGCAACACAGGCCACAGATGGACTTCGGCTCTTAGTCTGGGTGAGATAGGAAACACTGCAGGGTTCTCAGTGTGACCTCACAGGGCTGCTGTGCAGAGAACTGATGGCACAGCTGTGGGCAGAAGCAGGGAGGAGGGCACTGCAGTAATCCAGGTAAGAGTGACGGTGGCTTGTACCCGCATCGTGGCCGTGGTGATTCAGCACAGATGGTTAGCTTGTATTCATCCGGGTCCTTCCCACAGTGAGTCCAGGAGTTTATGCTTTCCTGTCTCCTTGGCCTGTCAGATGACAAATATAAGACAATTTAGTAATGAGTTTGACATCCTTTGTTCAAAGGAAAATCACCCATGGACCGGGGAAGTGCAGTGTCTCACCAGTGGTGGGGACTCTTCCTGAGGGGTTTTGGGTAAGAGCAAGGGTTATGGAGGCGGAAATGGGGTGTGACTGCCTAGGAAGTTGGGGTTCCTCGCAAGGCCAGCGGGTCCTGGTTTCCAAGGTGAGGGGAGCTGGGGTTGGTGGGTGTCGGTTCTGGTGACAATGAGAGTTTCCTGTCCCTACTAGCAGGCTGACTTAAGTGCAGATTTGTGACACGGGCCCCTGAGGTGGCCTCCATTCTGTGGGTCACGACATGCGAATTAACTTCATCAGCCCCCTGTGGGAGGAGCCGGTGCGAAACCAATGTCTCTCTCATCCCCTTGGGCTCCTGTGAGCCCACAGAGCAGAGACGAGGTTCCCCAGGGGCCCTCGCCGGAGTCTCCCTTTCTCACTAATTGGAGCGTTTCCAGCCCCCGTTCCAGAGTCCTTTATTCCCAGCACATCTCCGTGGATGGTGGCCCTGGCTGTCATCCTGCCTGCTCTGTTCCTCCTTGTCACCGGGAGCATCTGCCTCATCAGGAAACTCTGCAGGGAAAAAAAGATTATGTCAACGAAGAAAGATTTTGAAAATAAAGAAAAAGAAATTGCACGTAAGGAACTGGGGAGAGAATGTGTGGGGAAGAGAAAGAATGTAAGAAAATGTAAAAGAGGAGGAGGATAGTCCGCTGTCAATCAGAGGACAGCGCCCAGAAGCCCGGGAGGCAGGAGGACCGAAGGGGTAGCGGCGGCACTCGTCACTCAGGGCTCACGTCCCTCGCTCTGCAGGTGTTACGACCATCGCCTGGCTGCGGGGAGCCAAAGCAACCCCACATGAGTGCTGCTACTGTCCAGCCACCTGGTCACACATGACTTCTGGGATCTAGATCATTCCCGGGGGGAAGGGGGTGGTGGTTCACGCGAAGGGCCGCAGCGCCATCGCTTGCTGCAGTCACATTCCCCTAGTCCTTCTGTGGAGGACGCTCGTTCGCTTCTGCTTATTTTCCAGAGCAACTTCAAGAAGAATTGCGTAAGTCCAGCGTGTCGCGAAGTGTCCGTGCACAGTGTCTGTGCTCGATCCCCGTCGCCTCCTGACGCTCACCTGTCTGTCTGCCCCCTTGCAGGATGGAGACGAGGCCTCTTACACGCGGGTAAGAGGGGCCTCCGACGCGCTCTCAGATCCTGAGCTTTCTGCCCACCAGCCCGTCGACAGGACGCAGGAGGGGAGAAGGATGAGGGGGCCCGAGGCGGCTGGGGGACAGCAGGGGGCTGGGTCGGGGCTCAGGCAGCACCCCACCAGGCACAGGCGCAGGTACCAGGCTGGCCAGGGAACCCCGTTTCCTTCCCACCATCCGTCTCTTTCCCTGCAATTTCATCCACAATCACCAGAGGTCGACCCCACACAGTGGGTCTCCCCAGAGGGTACGTGTCAGTCGTTCTTGGTCTTTGGATCCTGGGTGAATTGGGAAGAAGACGGCACTGGCCCAGCTATGCGTCACCTGGGGGGAGAGTAGAGATGGTGCACTATTGCCACGTGTGGGACAGGCAGTAAGGTCATCTCTCTCAGGGGTGGACAGAGGGTGCCAGAAACGCGTCCCTGGGCCAGGAGGACGCTAGGCGGCACGCAGCCCACAGAGTCCAGTGCTGACCTAATGAGCACTGTGTCACCTTCTGCTCAAAAGCCCCAAAGAACCCAGGCTTTACCGGACACCGCGGTACTGGGACCTTCCCACTTCCCAAAGTGAATTTCAAAACTGTCACAGTGGGATATAGCAGTACGGGGAAAGGAGAAAATGCTTGTAACGCCTTTGAACTGTGGGCCCACCCCACAATGACGACCGCGGGCGGGAGATGCCCCAAGTCAGGGTCTGAAGTGTTTCCTGTGGCCAGAGAGGTCACGGCTGCAGACTCCAGACCCAGTTTGTCCAAGCAAACTGGAGGTGAAGGGTCTCCCACCTTTGGCCAGGCACATCTGAGGTGGCAGGTGAGCTTTGCGGGGCACGGCCCTCCGCTCTCGCTCTCCGAAGGCTGCTCTCGTTAGTCGTCAGTCATCTAAGTCGGTTGTCACTTGGTCGAACTGGTCGAACAGAGGACCAAGGAAGGGACCCCTGCTTGGCCGGGGGCGGGGAGGGCACAGGACGAATTTGCTGGTTTAGGCCAAGTCGTGAAGTTCCCAACCAAAGAGAGGCGGGGGTCCCTGCCTTGAGTAGGAAAGGGGGCGCGCCTGAGACGTGGGGCGACGGCGGGGGGAGACAGCAAGCCCCGCCCGCCCGCACTCGGTCCCCAGGCAGCTGCGGTCGCCGCGGGGCTGCGGGTCCTCGAGGCCTGGGGGCCCGGGGCCTTCGAGGGAGCGGCCGCCGCAGGGGTGGCGGGGTGGCGCGGACCGGGAGTGGCTCGGTGTCCTGCGACCCGGCCTGACCCCGAGACTCGCCCGCAGCCGACGTCACGCTGGACGCGGACACGGCGCACCCCGAGCTCTTCCTGTCGCAGGACCGCAGGGCCGTGCGGCGCGGCCCGCGGCGGCAGAGCGTGCCCGACACCGCGGACAGGTTCGACTGCCGGCCGTGCGTCCTGGGCGCCGAGCGCTTCGCCGCGGGGCGACACTACTGGGAGGTGGGGGTGGCGCGCGTGATGGTGTGGGCCGTGGGCGTGTGCGCGGACGGCGCGCCGCGGAGGGGCGGGGCGCCGCTGGTGCCGCCCAACGGCTTCTGGACCCTGGAGCTGTTCGGGAGCCAGTACCGCGCCGCGTCCTGGCCCGGGCAGACCCTGCCGCTGCGGGCGCGCCTGCGCCGCCTCGGCGTGTTCCTGGACTACGAGGCGGGCGACGTGTCCTTCTACAACGCGGTGGACCGGTCGCACATCTACTCGTGTCCCCGCTCGCTCTTCTCCGGGCCCCTCAGGCCCTTCTTCAGGCTGGGCTCCGATGACAGCCCCCTCTTCGTCTGCCCGGCATTCACGGGCGCGCGGGGGCTCGCGGTGCCCGAGGGGGGCCTGGTCCTCCACGGGGCAGGAACGCGCCGCCGCCGGGACCAGTTCCCCGGCCTCCGAGCTCAGAGCGAGGCCGAGCCGCGGCCCGGGCCCTGAGGACAGCGGTGAGGCCGGCAGCCGGCCGCCCAGGAGGACGGCATCCCCCCCTCCCCCCCGCAGCCCTGGGCCCTGACCCCCGGCTCCCGGCCCCTCACAGGGCTCCCAGCCAGGAAGAAAGTGCGAGAAAGTGACAGGCCGAAAACCTGCTTGTGACATGTGCAGTGTGGCACTCGAGTTGACCTCTGCAGACTTGAGGTGAGGGCAACGGGGCGTAGCAGGACCTAAGGGGATGGGAGGTACCGCAGGGCCTCTTGGGGGGAGAGGGACCACAGTGGAGGACAGGGATAGAGAGGAGGCGCCAGGGAGCTGAGGGGCCGAGGCTATGGGGCTGGGGTGCCCACCGGAGCAGCCAAGGCGACCCCGCTCTTGTGGTCCACGTCCACCCCACCCCCAAGGTTTCCAGCCCCACAGTAAAACTCCCCGGCCTGGACCTGGGATGCAGAGGGTGAAAGACAGGACAGGTCTGCATCTGGCCAGGCTCTGGGTCCCTGCAATAAACACAGCGAGCACTCAGTTACAGCCCAGCCTGAGGCTCAGGGTCCTGGCTGAGCAGGCGGAGGTGGCCCAAGATAAACTCCACAGCCAGGCGCAGAGGGGAGAGCAGCACCGCCAGTTTTCTGGTGTCAGGATGCCTTTGCCTTCTCAATAATTATTGAGGACCCCAAGGACATTTTGCTCATTTTGCTTATATCTGTCAACATTTAGTACATTGGACTGGAATAGTTTTCAAGATATAGTTAATAGTATTTAAATAGAATGTAAACATATTTAAATTAGTTAAAACTGATTATTAGCTAATAGAAACGTTTCACGAAAGATAACTTGTTTACAAAACAAAATAAATGTTGCGATGTGTGTGAAATTGTTTAATATGTTTTGCATCTTATATCTGGCTCAATAGAAGGCTGAATTCTCGTATCCGTTGACATAAGAATGTCCGAACCTGTAGAGAAATTTGTGAGAGTTTATTCGAGCTAAACTCATGACATGCCTGGAAGCAAGATCGCAAATGCTCCCGAGAATAAGTTTTTAAGTTCCCCTTCTGAGTTTGGAATGAGGAAGGAAAGGTCAGAGGTCACATGAAGGTGGGGAGAGCGAGGTGCAGACAGCTCTGGAGACCCGGGGCTCCTGAGAGGGTGATTGTGCTCTGGGGGCCTGACCAGGAGGTTTGCTCCTGGGCGTGTGACCTAGATGCACAGGGACAAGGCGCGGGGCCAGCTTAAGGCCGAGCGAGCCTTTTACTGACGAAGCTGTAGGCCTGGGCCTGACCGCCCATCGGGACCTGCCCGTGAGGTCACTGCCGACCACTGATTCATCACACAGCCCCTCTTTTGTTTGCGACAGCAAAGTCTTGAGAATCAAGCAGAGCAGAAGCGTCCTCAAAACCAAAGTCCAGGTAGCAGACGGTGTCCGGCCTCATTTTCCACACGGGCATGGGCATTTACTTTGCTAGAACTTCCTTCTTCCTCTTCCTGGCATTGAGAGACCCTTCTCAATGCGAAGCCTGTTTCTGGGGAAACCTCCTCTCGTGCCCTGCGCGTCCGTCCCCTGGAGCCCTCAACCCCGAGCCTGTCCCTCATTTGACCGGACTCAGAGCTCGCCCGGCGAGGACAGCCTTTGCCTTAGGACTTTTCCTCAAAAAAACAAAAAAACATAGAACCCGTGGACAAGGGTTCTCAACTACACAAGTGGCTGCCCGCCACTGGCCACCACTGCCTTCGTCTCTCTCTCTTTCACACACACACACACACACACACACACACACACACACACACACCCGTTGGCATTCATCCTAGAAGATCCTCAGTCAGTGAGGGGCTGGATGGTGAATAAACCTCCTGTGTTCTCACCCCTCCGCGGAGGTTCTGAGTTGGGTGGTTTCCAGTTCCACATAATCCCTCAGCGAGTCCCCAACACGACTGAGCCCCAGGCAGCCATACATTGACCCAGGTGTTGTCACGCTCTTTGCTGGGTCTCCCCTGTCTCACTTCCTCACTTCCCCACAGTGTGTTCTGGGAGTGTGTCCCAAACAAACTGCCGCCTTCGTATCTGTCCCAGAGTCTGCTTTTGGGGGAACTTCAACTGAGACAAGGTCTGATGAGGGCACAAGACTGATAGCTGTGACAAGAAGAACACACGGTGCATAAGTTCATGGCTCCTCCTAGATTCTCATGTTTCCTAGAGCCCATCCATCCTCCAGAGAATAAACGCAACCCGCCTGGAGGGCTCTGCCCCATAGCTGCACCCCTTTACCCATGCTCAGTCCGACCTCGTTCATTGACTCTCATAAGTCCCTCCCATTCACCTTTTGTTAATTCGAGGAACTCTGCACTTCAAAACACCTCCAGGAATGACAGAGAAGCCACCCTCAGCCGGGCCTTCTCCCCAGGGCACCCTCCAGCTGCCTCCGCCCCACTAGCCCTCTGCAGCACTGAACCCCATCCCATTCCCGCCAGGCTCCCACTTTCCCGCCCTCCCCCTGTGTAAGCAACTCTGTGGAGGTGCCACGCACGCAGATTTCATGCAGGCCCCAGTGGGGGAAGCATGACAGTGCAATGTCCATGCATCCTTCGGTCATACCTCATCGGTACCAGGCGCCAGCACTGTGTCGCCCCAGGAAGGACCGGCTGACTGCAAGCCAGCCACAGAATCCAGTGCCATACACGACACCATGCTCCCCAGGCCTTTGTCTTCACCGGGTTCAGCTACACGCAGAAGAGCTGAGCCCAAGACCCCGAGCCGTGGGCATCCGCCAGGCAGCCGGAAAGAGATGGCGCTGTCACCTGCCAGCCTGAGGGCTGAGACAACCACAGCTCCCCCGCCCCCACCCTCGGTACTGCCAGCGGGTGGGTCGGCCGTAGGCAGGAAGAGAGAGGCGGGCGAGGGGAAGGGAGAGGTACATGAGCAGACCCTTCAGCCTTGTCCCAACCAGACTAAGGCTCTGCCCTTGGTACTGGGGTCACTAGGAGCGTGTCTGGACTTTTAAGCAAACCAAAGGTGACATGATCACCTTTGCATCTGGGAAGTCATTCTCCTGCATTCTGGTGGGTCAACTGGGCGAGACCTTTCTGTTGGTCTTCATCACAGTCCCAGTTAAAAGGCCAGGAACGATCTGGAGTGGTAAAGAATATTTGCCACAAATATGAGACGGAGTTGACAAAACAGCCAGACCTATTCCCCCCGCCCGTCAGTGATGGAGAGAAGGACCCCACACACACACACACACACATGCACGCGCACACACACACACTGGAATTACATTAGCAGATGAGTCACCTTGATGGTGAGACAGATTCTGCGTTCCAGGGAGGCACCGTGGCCACGAACGCACACCCTGGGACCTGATATCTGTATTTCTGGGATTTATCGGAAAGTGTGTCAGGAAACTCTCACTTCCGTGCGAAGTGCGCTTCTCTAATACACAACTAGGATGTTCCACTCCGGAGTCATGAGACTCGGCGACACGATGTTATGTAGCCATCGATGTTTCGCACTGCACAAGGCCTCGTCCGTTCTGCCCTTCGTGATGTAAAGCTGGCGAGGACACGCGCTGGAACGTGGAAACAGGCTGTCATTAGTCGCAAGCATTACGCGTGATTTCCACTTTTAAATCTTCTCCCACCTTTTTAAATGTTCCCGTAACAATAATAGGTTTAGCCCCAAACAAGGAAAAGCTGCTTTCAGGGAGGCGGATCTGGGCCCTGAAAGCTGCATCACACAGAGGCCTCTCCAGGCAGCGTCAACAATAGAAGGACAAGCTGCTAAGTGCTTGACGTGCTTAACCTCATTTAATCGCCCATCCGCTCTCTGAAGCAAGTTACTAGCAATTTCCCCACGATAGAGACAAAAGGCCCGCTGAGGGCAGGGAGAGGTGAAGTAGCTGGCCTGGCTCTTCACCTCATGTGTTGTTTCCTTGACCTCCACCTTCTCCTTTCATTCTACCCCCTCTTGCTTAGTCCAGCTCATCCGTGCAGGTCCTTGCTCCACGGTGCAGACAAGGCCACAGTCCCTTCCTCTGTCAGAAACCTACCCTTATTTTGCAAAGTAAATGCATGGGGTTGGGGTTGTCTTTCCCGGAGCACCGCCCCTTCCTCCATCCGCTGGCTTTAACTTTGCCCCTGGGGCCACAGCCAGGTTCTCACTTGGTGGCAGTGGCTTCTTGGTGCCTTTTCCTCCAAGATCTAAGGTTAGTATCCATGATTCCTCTCAATCCCCAAGGGCAACGGGCAGGAGGCCTCTCTTGTGCCCCTGTCCCTTCCTTCCTGAGGCCCAGGCGCCCTGCTCTTCCCGTCCTCCGGTCCCCTTTCCCATCGGGTCTTTTTTCTTCTTTTCTTCCCACTTCATTCCCTTGGACCCCACCTGTGCCTCCACCACTTCATTCCTATTATCATGGTGAAAAGCAAAGCCAAATTCCTGTATTCAGAAGAAAAGCGTTTCAGGGCAGTGGTTCCCAGATCTGTTCACTCACAGGCACCCCGTTTGTGGGCACTGCAGCTTACAGTTACGTCTCCCGAGTCCCCTTGGGGTTTGGGGGCCCATGTTCTGTGCAGGCTGGCTCTGCCTGGGGGCGGTGGGGCCTGGGGCACTCGGCCTGGAGCACTGCGCGGGTGGGAAAGGCCCGCGGAGGCCGGGGGAGGCGGGCGAACAGTGACCCTGGCGCCCTCCTGTCCTTTCTTCTCCCGACAGACTCCAGCACAGGGGAAGATGGCCGTGGTCCCAGCGCCCCACCTCGGCGTGCGTCTGCTGGCGCTCACCCTCCTGCAGCTGCCTGGCCTGCATTTCGGTGGGTCTCCCCTGTGTCCCCCTCCTCTCTCGGGCCTGCAGGGTAGGGGTGTCTCAGTAAGCGTAAACAACGCCACGCGGGTCCCCCTCCCGACGACCACTGGGGGCCACCGTGACGCTGCCACCGTCGCAGGAGAGACATGGCAGGAGAGGCAGCCCTGGGGCGGGGAGTGGCCTCGCCGGCCCTCGCCCGCGCCCACACTCTGCCCGCCCTCCCGGTTCCCGCAGCTCCCTTCGAGGTGATCGGGCCCCCGGAGCCCGTCCTGGCCATGGTGGGCGAGGCGGCAGAGCTGCCCTGCCGCCTGGCCTCCAACGAGAGCGCGGCGCGCATGGAGCTGCGCTGGTTCCGGGAGCGGCTGTCGCCGGCCGTGCTGGCGCACCGCGACGGGCGCGCGCAGGACGCGGAGCAGATGGCGGCCTACCGCGGCAGAGCCGAGCTGGTGCAGGACGACATCGCCCGGGGCCGCGTGGCCCTGCGCCTCCGGCGGGTCCAGGCCTCGGACGCCGGGGAGTACCGCTGCTTCTTCCGCCGGGACGACCGCTACGGCCAGGCCAGCGCGCGCCTGCGGGTGGCAGGTGAGCCCCCGGCCCGGCCTCGCCCGACGCCCGGGGCGCGGGTGGCCCCGTGGGGCCGAGTGGGAGGGGCGCCCGGGTGAGAGCGGAGGCAGCGGCCAGAGCCTCCCGGAGGAATCGGAGCCGCGCACCGCCCGCCTGCGCCTCCCGCTGCCCGGAGAGCGGCCCCGGCTCCCCGAGGAAATCAGCGGGGCGGGGAGTGGCCGCGCGCGTCCCGTCGTGCACCGCGCGCCGCCCCGACGTCGCCCCAGAAAGGACGTCGGCGCGGTCGGTGTCCACCGTGACCGCGGGCTCTGGAGCGCCCCCGCCGCCCCGCACGCACGCCCTGAGGCGAGGCATGGGGTCCCAAACAGCACCGCCCGAGGCGCGCGGCCTGTTCGCAGTCCCGGCCCACCTGGGGAGGGGCCGCTTGGGTCCTGCTTCAAGCCCAGGCGCGGGCGAAACCAGGCAGACGACGGCCAGGCCTCAGGACGTGCGCGCGGGGTCCTGGCCTCCCCCTTCCGCGGGCCGGCACCCGGCGAGGCTCTTTCTGGGCTGCGTTTCCTCCTGTGGAAACTGGGGAAGCTTCCGTCCAACACGGATTTGGCCAGAATGAAATAAAATTAGGCAGCATAGGACAAACTGGTTAACTCTAAAAGCATGGCACGTTTTCAAAATATTCTGACTGGCCGTCGGCCTGCTCTGGATCGTATGAGGTATGAATCTGCTCTGCAAAGTGGCAGCCCTTCCGTGACAAATGCACATTCTCACGGAGGCACGGGAACGTGGAGGGCGGCTTTTGACCAGCGGCTGTGCACATGCATTTAGTGACCCTTTTCTGCAGCCTGGTGTTTTTCTGTACTCCCGGCCTTGCCAACTGGACTAGCACCCCACGTCTGCCCATCCGGGTCCTGTCCACATTCCAACCCTCAATCCCCACACAGAACCGCTCTCTCAGGAGGTTGTGGGGCCCCTTTGATTTATGCCTCAGTTTCTTCGTGTGAGGAAATGAGAAGACAGGTCCCCTCGTTCCCTCGCCCCATGCTTATGTCCCTCCCTGAAGGGTGTCCACTGAAAGAGGAAGACCGGCTTCTCTCTCCGCAGCTCTGGGCTCCGACCCCCACATCCACGTGGGGGTGCAGGAGGACGAGGCCACGCGGCTGGAGTGCACCTCCTTGGGCTGGTACCCAGAGCCCCAGGTGCTGTGGAGGACTCCGGGGGGAGAGACGCTTCCATCTACATCAGAGTCCAAGAGCCCTGACGCGCAGGGCCTCTTCACGGTGGCGGCCTCCGTGGTCATCAGAGATAGCTCTGTGGGGAGTGTGTCCTGCCAGATCCGGAACCCCCTTCTTGGCCGGGAGAAAGAAGCAGAGATTTCCGTGGCAGGTCAGTGAAACCGGAGCTGGGCCCCTACCTGACACAGGCTGCCTTAGACAGAGAAGCTTCATCCCGGGGCCCTTCTTGGCCCCGAGACTCCCCTGGAGGAAGCGGGGAGACTGAGCTGCCCTCTCTGGTCCCCTGTCTTCTCCCCACCCCAGGCGACAGAGTTCTCAGGGAAGCAAAGCTTCTCATTCCTCCCCAAACGCGACCTCAGTCCAGGCAGGAACTGTTCCTCTTGCTCTGGTCCCTGAGTCCCATGCTGCTGCCCACAGAGGGGACGTTTCCCCTTCCTCGTTTACTTCCCCCATCCCCTTGGCTCCCATCCTGCACTGATGGTTAGGGAGCAACTTCCATGATGACATGAATGTGTCCATTGTCTTCTTTGTTCCACAGGTTCTGTCCCCAATTGGCCCTTGTTTGTCTTCATCCCTCTCTTGCTCTGCTCTCCCCTACCCAGGATCAAACGTTTTTCTGAAAAGTTTCCGTGGCACAGGAGGGGCTATTTTCACCTTGGAAGGGGTGAAAGGGGTGCTAGTCATCCAAGCTCTGTGAGGAGAGCTGGACTTGCTCAATGTTTCTCAACAAATGCCCTCCTTGGGGGTTTCGTTTTAGCTCCCTCCTTCACAAGGCTGGCCCCGTGGATGGTGGCTGTGGCCGTCATCTTGGTGATCCTAGGAATTCTCATCATCGGGTCCATGCTCTTCACCTGGAGATTCTACCAGGACCGATCCAGGCAGAGGAAGGGTGAATTCAGCTCCACAGGTACGACACTGAACCCCAGGCTGCTTGTCCTCTGGGATGACGGTCAGTGGGAAAGGTCTGGCAGAGGGCACTGTGGCGCTCCTGGAATCACTGATACCCAATATGAGGGGCAATGGGGTTGGCTGCAGAAGCAGTCGGAACCGGTTCTAACCGGGACACTAGACCTGATGTTCCCTCACTACTTGCCCCAGGGCACTGTCCTCACTGCTAACGTGCTTTCCCAGTTAACGATGAAAGGTCTGGCTTCAAGCCTGTAGGGACTTCCCGCGTCTTTCTCAGAAGAGAGGACATAAGCCTCGTTTTTCACTATTGACAGTGATTCTGCAATCAGGTTGTCATGACTCACCAGCTACTCCCGTGCGTGTTTCTCACACCACGTCCCCTCCTTCATGTGCCTTACAGAAGGTCACTGGGTCTTTCTTTCTTTTTCAGAGAAACTCCTGGAAGAGCTCAGTAAGTTCTATCTTCTTGTCATCACCCCACCCACATGGGCCTCTGGTTCTTATTGTAAGATCTGTCAGTGCCCCCCACCCTTCTCACACACACACACATCTCTCTCTCTCTCTCTCTCATTGCAGAGTGGAAAAAGTCAACAGTTCACGCAGGTCAGTGGCTGTCAACTTCTTCAGGGCTCAGGGGCTCCATCCCCCATGGATTCAAAGTCCTTTAATACTTGGGAATAAGGACACTAACACGTTTTAGTGATTTTGGTGATGAAGACAAAGGGGAGATGTGATGGCAAATGGCCTCAACATTTCCTTGAGGCAAATAGAGGCCCTCGGAAGATGGCAGGAGACAAGCTCCCTCTGACAGGGTCTGATTGGACACTGGGGACAGGCAGCTCATATGTCACCCTGTGGCTGTCAATGAAAGGGGAACAGAGGCAGCTAAGCCAGCCAAGCTGCCAACCAGCCAGCCCTCCTCCAAGGAGACCTGCCAGCTCCTAGACCTGCGCCCGCCCTCTGGGGGAGGGGTGGAGGAGAAGGAATGAGGGGTGTTGCTCACCTGGCCCACACTCGCTCTCTCCCTGTCTCTAGTGGACGTGACTCTGGACCCAGACACCGCCCACCCCCACCTCTTTCTGTATGAGGGTTCCAAAGCCGTCCGGCTGGAGGATTCGCGTCAGAAACTTCCCGAGAAGCCAGAGAGATTTGACTCCTGGCCCTGCGTGCTCGGTCGGGAGGCCTTCAGCTCTGGGCGGCATTACTGGGAGGTGGAGGTGGGGGACAGGACGGACTGGGCCATCGGGGTGTGCAGGGAGGACGTGCTGAGGAAGGGGTTTGACCCCATGACTCCCGAGAACGGCTTCTGGGCGGTGGAGCTGTATGGAAATGGGTACTGGGCCCTCACCCCACTCCGGACCCCCCTTCCGCTGGCAGGGCCGCCCCGCCGGGTTGGGGTCTTCCTGGACTATGAGTCGGGAGACATCTCCTTCTACAACATGACTGACAGGTCCCACATCTACACTTTCCCCGACTCCTCTTTCTCTGGCCCCCTCCGGCCCTTCTTCTGCCTGTGGTCCTGTGGCAAAAGGCCTCTGACCATCTGCCCCATCACGGACAGGCTCGAGGGGGTCACCGTAGTTGCCGATGCCAAGGACCCTTCAAGGGAGATCCCACTGTCCCCTGTGGGGGAGGGTGCTGTCCCTGGGGGCACAGACACCCTCCATTCTAAACTAATCCCTACCCAGCCCAGCACAGGGGCGCCATAAGGAGGGTCCCCTCTCAGCTCCTCCCCCTGCTCTAGTCCCCCTCCCCAGCACCCCGAGGCTACGGCTGCCTCCTGACCCAGCTGCCCTGTTTCCTCCCGCTGCATCAGGCATCACTCTTCTCCGGGGGTCGTGTTGCTGCTGCTAGTGTGTGGGTTGGGGGACCTCATCTATTCGGGACCAGTAACTCGGGGGGCAGGGAGGTCACTCTTCAACCACTTCAGTCCTCCTGGCCCTTGAGGCCAAACCCTGTAGGGAAGGACTCAGACACCCTCAAGGACAGCTCGGAGGCGGAGACAGGGTTAAGCTGGCACATGATGGTGACAGAAACATCCCAGTGCCAGGAGAAGGGGCTGGCAGCGGAAGACGCCTTAGGCAAGCAGGAGCCCCAGAGTGTCTAGGAACGAAGATCCGAGGCTGAACTCCCATAAAGGGGCCGGGAGGGGACACGGTGATGGGGGAGTGAGGCGGGCTCCTGGCCTGCCCCCAGGGTCTCAGGGCCTGTGTCTCAGATTTCCTAAGGGGTAAAGGAACTAGCCATACTGTGGGCTCTGAGCGACTGGCAGGGGGAGCAGAGAAGGTGTGAATTGGGCAGGGCTAGGAGGTCCGACAGAGGTTGTGGCCCACCAGAGGGTTTAGAAAAAGCCCAAAGCCGTGGGCACAGCCAGCGTTGGGCCCTCCTCTCTGCACCCGCTTTGCCTGGGGCTCATTCCCTCCTCATCGTGTGGGCTCTACACAGTCCTGGGTCTCCTCTTCATGATCTAGAACCTCCCCATCTCAGAGGCACCTCCAGGAACCACCCCTCGGTGACAGCCCACTTCATCAGCCACTGTCTCAGCCTCACGCCCCTCAGCCCTCCTCCCAACGTTCTGTTTAACCCCCTCAAACATGCCTTCAGTTAGTGCTGCCTGCCACCCACTGCCACTCCAAGCCCTGTTCACTCTCTCCCCACACGGCCTCCCTGTACTGTGCTTCTTGGGGTCCCCTGAATGCTGCCCTGTTGGCTCAGCACGGCTGGGCTGATGCACCTGTCTGTCTGCATCTTCCTGTATGCGTGTGGCCTGCAGACTGCAAATCTACCCCTGCTCGCCCCTCCCTCATCTAGTGCACTGTTCCAGTTTCCAGGATAGATGTCGCCCGTGGTCTCACCCTAATAAATGAGTCTGTCTGGTTGCCAAAAGCCGCGTCTGTGCTGTCCTTCCTTTGTCTCAACAAATGGAGCTGAGGTGCAAACAGGGAAGCCATGGGGATGCTGCTGGCCGGGGAGCGTGGGTCCGTTTATCCAAGAACCCCCAGCTGGGTGGCAGTGGGCTTGCCAGGCCCAGGGGGCACAAGACGTGTCCTGTGAGGGCCACAGTGCCTCCAGCCGCACACCCTACACAGCTTCCAGCATGCCCGCTCTGGACCAGCTCTACAGCTCACCAGAACCACAGACTCCTGAGCCGCGCCCCAGACCCCTGGACGCAGGAGCCGCCTGTGACAACACCAGGCGACTCGTGTGCGCTTTGAAGTTCAGCTACAGGCCAGGCGTCTGCCTCCGAGTATGCATCTGCTTGGGACAGAACTCTCAGCCGAGGTGCCAAGAACCCCGGGGGAGATGCGCCCCCAAATTATGATCAACGCACAAAAGGCCCACTCTGGAGGGCAACCGATCCGCTTATTAAACGCCAGGTCCCGTCCCACGTGCCTTACGCAGGGTCGCTTATGTCACGCGGGTTCCACTCCAAACCTCTGTTATAAACAGAGACTGAGGAAGAGGCGTGCAGCGGCTTCTATTGGCCGTTGGTGGCAGCGAAGCTGGGATTGACCCCGGGCTGTGTGTCACCTGGCCTGAGACCCCTTTCCTCTGGCTGAGGTAAACGCCACACGTTCACCAGAAAAGAGCTCACCTCAGTGCGGGCACACTCGACTCCCCCTCCTCCAAACCTGACGACTCCCGCTTTAACTCTGACGCTTCCCTGTCCGCATCTCTGTGGATCTTCATCCAGACCGATCTCCTGTGACATTTCTCTCCCTCCTTACCGTTCGGTTCCTCCATTCAGGGGAAACCAGCTTAGTGGATAAAGAGGTGAAAAGGTACCACACCTCTTGGTCAACAGACCTTCTTGTGAAGCGTCCTTTTATTCACAGTCTCTGGCACCTAAGATATCTAGATTCATTCTTTGGTTTCATCCCACAATGACGTCGGGTGTGGCTGGACCTCTGGAACCCAGAACGTTTCTCTACGTCCTTGAGATGTGTCCATCTTTACCTGACATACCATCTCCTCTCATGCAGCCTCTCTGAGAATCAGCTTTTCATTCTCCACCGACTGCTTCTGTCTTCCATCCCGCAGCGGCAGGGCTCTGGCAGTACCAGGCCCTGGAGAGCGGTTGCGGCCACACACAGACATCCACGGGGGGGGGGGCACCCACGTTCAACCTTAGGTATGCTCATTGTAACAGGCACTTCAGGCAGCTCTGCCTCTTGTTCTACAAACACTGGGCTGGAGTCTTGTACAACAGGGGCCGGGATGCTTCTTTGAACACTCATCCTCAGAAGAAATTTTCAGCCTTTCTCTAGAGGTAAACTAAAACAATGCTCTTCCAGCCAGGTGCACATCACAATCGCCTGGGGGGAGGGGACTACCCTTAAGGAATGCAACTGCCAGGTGGGACGCCCAGAGGACCACCTCGGGTGGGGAAGGGGCTGCTATGTTTACAGACCTCTCTGGGGGAGTTGAGAAAGGTGTTGGCCACATGCTTTTGCATTCCCCCTCCCGCTGCTGAGAGGGCAGTTTCTCTGTTAAGGGTCATTGGACCTGAAGCCGGTACCTCCCAAGCTTGAGCCACCTCAGAAGCACAGGGCTCATTCCACACAGATCGCTGGGCTCGTTCTCCAAATGTCTGGCCGGACTGGTCTGTCTATTTGCATCTGACTCGTTTTCTGGGGCTGGGGACTTGATGCTTAATTTAAGAAACTAAGCATTGTATTTCGCCAACGAAACTCAGAAGAAACTTGAAGGTGCCTAAGAAAGCAGTTTCTGGGGGTGGCAGAAGGAAATTGATTTGCCTAAACTCCTCCAGGCAGTTAGTTAATCGGTGGTTCTGGCCGGCTCTGAACCAAGAACTCAGTCAGGGTCACCCCACGCAGTCAGTGATGTTCCGACCCCACCATCCTGGCTGCTGACGCGTGCTGTGGAAACCCACGCGGGCCACGGATGCCCTCCGGTGTGTCTGCAGCAGTCACTGCAGGTGAGGCCTGGCGTCAAGCGACCCCCGTACCCGCTTTTGTAGATACGGAAACTACTCACCTGTTTTTGCTTTTACAACTACTTATTGCAGCAGAAAATCCACACAGAAAGGGCCCCCAGTCCGCAGCGGACGGCCAGACTCAGCAACCAGCGAGACACCTGACCGCTCACACAGATCCCCAGGGGAAGGCGCACGGGGAGATTCGCAGGACAAAAGGAAGCGGGGAGGGGACTGCCACACCCAGCCGGGCTCCCCAACACTGACTGGGACATTCTGACACCTCCCGGGAGGAAGTGCCAAGTCGAGCAAGGCAAGCCCAGCAACATGGGTGGCATCATGTAACGAGGGCTCCTGGGGTGTTGAGAGGGGCGCTATTCCTGGGCACCCAGCCACCGAGTTTCCCAGCTGCACCCCGGGCCGCTTCCCCACTCCCAACCCCCAGCACCCCCACACCTGGAACCGAATCTAAGGTGCGCTGTGCGCAGAGACAGCAGTGACCTCTCGGGGTGGCCTGACCCAACCCCTCGCTGGCTGGTCTCGGAGGGCAGCCAGGCCCCGGCCCGCAGCGCCTTCAGTGCAAGCGGACCTCCCGGTCAGGCCCCTCAGAGCGCAGCCGCCCCCCAGGAGCCCGCGGCCTCCCGAGCGGCCTGCGCCTCGCTTTCCGCCCCGTCACGTGACCTCTGACCTTCCCGCCCTCGGTCCCGCAGAACTGCCGTCCCCGGAGTATCCGAGTCCTGCTTCCCCGCCCGCGGCGAGCGGGGCTCAAACTCTCACAAGCCTTTCCCACGGGCGGAGGTTCCCGGGTCGACGCTCCGGCGCCGCGGCCACCCCGTCCGCTCCGCGTTTGCACCGGGGTCGGGCGCAGAGCGGTTCGCCCGGCGCTGGGTTCGCTTCTTAGATGAGGGAGGCCCACGGCCCGGCAAGCGGGGGAGGAGGCCGAGCGCTGCCCGGCAGGTGCCGGATGGGCAGTTAGGGGCCGCGTCGCCGCGGCGTCAGGATGGCCGAGCGGTCCAAGGCGCTGCGTTCAGGTCGCAGTCTCCTCTGGAGGCGTGGGTTCGAATCCCACTCCTGACAGCTCTTTTCGGCCGGTGCCTCGCAGTCCGCGGGAAGGCACCTGGACGTCTCGTCACTTAAGCTCATCTGCTCCAGCTGTCCGTCCCTCGCTCCGCTTCCCACGCGAAGAGTGACTGCTAGGAAGGTGACGCCTCAGTCATCCCTGACGCCCGCAGGCCCGTCGCTTGTTTGACTGATTTAGATTCCTTTTTAATTCCCTTTCCCGAGTCTCACTTCCTATTTCCCACCCCCACAAACGATCACTGGAAAAGGCACCCTTTCTTTTATGTTTGTACAGAACGTGTGCTTTAGGTTTAGCACGTGCGTTTTTAATTTACATAAACGACGCGGTGTCACATCTCCTTCCACTTTTAGAGTTTGGGGATTTATCTATGTTGCTGTGTGCACATCTGGACCATGGCTAGACCAATTGCTTTTAGTTGCTGCCTAGGGACCTGCAGTGTGTGTCCACTTGTCACACAAAAGTACTCCCAGACGGGGTCCCACTCCTTACACCACAAACGAGGTGCCATCAACGCCCATGTTTCCGCACATTCCATTTTGAAGCTGTGCCACGCTTTCCTTGAGAGACTGCAGGATTGCCGGCCACGGGGCTGACGTTCACAAGTTTTGTGGCCGGCCGGGCCCCAGGAGGAGTGCGATATGGAAGGGCACATGGAAGTTCATGTTTAGTGACATCTCCAGAAATATCCCTCAATTTCAAGTTTTCTGACGTCTAGCCTGCTTGTGTTCAGCACTACAAGCATTAACATACAGCGTTCCTATCACGACCTGAAAACCTGGATGTGGTTCCTATGTAATTTATTGCAAAGCTCCAATTAATCAAAAGTCTTGGGTGACCTGAATTTTCTCCTCACCCTTCCTTCCTTCCTTCCTTCCTTCCTTCCTTCCTTCCTTCCTTCCTTCCTTCCTTCCCTCTCTGTCTCTGTCTTTGTCTCTCTGTGTCTGTCTGTCTGTCTGTCTGTCTGTCTCTCTCTCAAGAAGCCCAGTCTATATTCTGTGTCCGCGTAGCCTCAGGGCCTCTGTAAATGGAGGAGGTAATTGGACCTCACCTCATAGGCATGCCATGAGGGTTGCATGACTCGCTACATATAAAGTGCCTGGCAAATAACAAGAAGTGAGTCCACTTTTTGTTATAATCGAGCACCTGCTGTTTGCCAGGGCCTGTGCTGGACTCTGGAGTTCCAGCAGGGACAGGAGGGGGACAAAGGCTTGTCTTCTCTCTGACGTTGCTTCCCAGCAGACTCTGAGCACGAGGCGTCTTTCTGAGCGGTGACCCACGGTTTGTGCTGTCCGGCCGGATTTCAGGGGCTGCCGTGACCGCAGATGCTGCAGCCTTCTCGCAACACACTTGGCCATCGTTCCTGCTGAAACCATTGCCTGCATATCGTGGGGGGCATCCGTTGGGGATCGCCCCAAGAAAGATGAGTGAACGACCAGAGATCACAGCGTTGCCTGTGCTTTCAACTTGGTGACTTTACCGCCTGCTTTCCCCGGTTCCTTCTACACTTGCTGAAAAGATATTACACGAGGAATAAAAATGTTCAGAACACCAAGAAAGGGAGAAACTCTTTCTTCAGAGGAAAACTCGGTTTCGCCTCCTTTGTCGCCAGCGAGAGGACCCGTCCGCGCAGCCGTGTAAAGCGCTTCGGTGGAACTCCACGGGGAAAGCGCGCCCTTCGGGATTGTGCCTCAGCCGCCCACCCCCTCGGCGCGGGCAGGAAAACCACAAAAGGCCCCGCTGGGATTCGAACCCAGGATCTCCTGTTTACTAGACAGGCGCTTTAACCAGCTAAGCCACGGAGCCGGCCCGCCGGCGCGTCCCCGACCAGCGCGGCAAAGAGGATGACCTTCGCGGTGCCGTGTTCCCGTCCTGGGGTTCAAGGGCAGTCGGATGCGCCCCGAGATCTTCCGCGTAGATCTCCGCGTCAACCCTGGAGGCCTAAGGAACCGCGGAGCTGTAGGCAAACAGCCCCCCGCGCGCGAGGAGGGGACCAGGCGCGAGCAGCGGCCGCATTCGCGCGAGGAGCGCCACCGGGTCGTGTGACACAGTGACACCGAGCTCTTGCAGCACCTCCTTGTTCTCTACGTTCTTTCCTTCACGGTTTTTGGTTGAAAATCCAGTCGTTCCACACCCTGAGTCCTTGCGTGGAACCAGGCTACCCCCGCCTGCCTCCAGCTTCTGGTGTTGACCTGGGGAAGCCAGGGCTGCGCCTCCGACACACGAGGCTCCCTGATTCGCACCCCGTCTTGGAAGGAGCAGAAAGAGCGGCCCCCTACCCTGGAGGCTGCCGAGGGAGAGACGCTTTCTTGTTCTGAAAGTGAGCCGAAGGGTCTGTTCAGATGTTCACATTGAGAGCGTTCACGAGAACTTCCGCTTGGTCATGCGGCTGGTGGGACTGGCACCGCTCCCAACTCCTCTTCTCTAGAGAACAAATCTCTGCTTGGAAACTCGAACAAAGGGCTGTAGTGAGAATCTGAACATTTTACAAAGTGTTCACAGCTGTGACAGCGTCTTCCCAAATGAAACTCGTCGTTATGATCGGCTGTCTTGCTTCATATCTGCTGGCATTCCGATCATGCTGAAATTAACTTTTCAGTATTGCTCAACTGTACCGATATCTGATATCTGAAGGATTTTCCTGCCACACCGTAAGGCAGCCATTGGCACTCACCTCCACCCACACACATGATGCGGGGTAGGGCACGACTCTGCTAGATTTTTTATTTCCGTAAAGAGATGGAAAGTCTGTGAACTCCACACACGGTTGGATTAGGACTCCATGAAATAAGCACCTATTTCTTTAATATTATGAGCGATCACATGACTAGTGTCCTTGGGACCAATATAATCATAAACGGTGCAATAACACCTAGTTTGGGTTGGATCGGACTGTGGCAGACATTCAGAAAGACAGCAGAGCCCTGGTTTGGGTCTTCCCTTTGACTGGCAGCCACCCTATTTGCACAGGAATTCTCGGAGGTCAGAGGAGCTGTTTAACAGGATCCTGGAAAAGGCCCCGCAAATTCGCTTTGTTCCACACATCTGAAATTGGAGAAGGTGCAGATGCTGTGTCAGGGAGGCTGACAACAATGTAAAGAAACGGAGTGGCAGACAGCGCCATTTTCCATGTGATGGTCTGTGAACCTGAATAGGAAAACAGAATCTTATTTTGACTACTTAGCAACTGAAATAACTTCAATGTGGTATTTTCTTCCATGATGAACATAGGGAACAAATCAGTTGTATTTTTTACTTCTTACTCCCGGAAATCAAATATCTTCGAGTCAAATTTCAAATTTGATTTGTTGCAAATTTCTTAAAATACCATTTTTTAAAACATCATTATGCTCATTACTGCTTTAAAATTTCAGTATTTATTTGACCTCCTGCTGGATATTTTCATACAGTGCATTAATAGAGGAAAACAAATATTATTATATCATAAAACTTTAATATTTTGATAACTTATTTCAATATAATTGGTTTCCCTTATGTAGTTATCTTTTTAATATTTAAAAGTATTATTTTGTGACAGAGTCCATAACCACAATGGCCCTAGGCGTGGGTACACAGTACAGAACCTGGTCAGAAGACCCCTCTTTTTTGTCTAGAGAAGAATCCGTAGCTATGCCTACCTTCATGTTTATGCAGGATCACGTGTATTTTTCTTAAGGACTGTTGCAACCTTACCAACTGAAAACAAGTATTTTCTAATCTCGATGTATATATTCTCAACATCAGATGGTTTCCCCCCATCTGTTTAGCAGCCCTCAATTTATTTACAATGTGCACGGGGCATGGGGATAATGGTTCCTCCTCTGAAATATGGAGAGGCTGAAACGCACACGTAAGAGAATGTGTTTTCTGAGAAGGCAAGCAAGTGAGCTTTCATGTGTGTGGGAGCTAGTGATGAGCCTTTAAAGGTGTCCAGTTTTGCGACATAGGCCCCTGCGATCATAGCAGTCGTGAAGGTGCTTAGAGCAGAGTCTTGCTCAGAAATCGTGTGAAATAATTTTTTTGTAACGAGACAAGAAAGTCTGATCATGCCACCCTAAAGCAGCTTCCGGTTTCCTAGAGTAACAGCCAAAGCCCTTACAAAGGCCTGCGAGGCCAGAGGTCATGTCCAGGCTCACCCGGCACCGGTTCTCTATTACTGGACCTTTCCCAGCCTGCTCCAACCTCCAGGCCTTTCCCTGGAGATTCCCCAGTTCCGGATTGCTCTTCTCCCTGCCACCTGTACCTCTCAAAGAGCTCATCACCCTCATTTTACTGATTAAACGGTAATCCGTGTGGGACGATGCACGTTGGGAGGGGAGGTGATGCGGCGGGAGCGGGCTCCGGTCTCGCCTCCCCTCTGCAGTCAAGAAAAAGGCCGCACCTAAGACCTTCCAAACCCACAGAGAATTTCCATCAGCATTTCTTTGAGCCGCACCCACGACCCGCGTGGAAGCAGGATCTCAGATAACCCCGGAGAACGGCGGTTCTGCAGTCCCCTTCCGCGTCTGGAACGAGGGAGAGAAGGTCAGCAGATCGCGTGAAGGTGCGCCAAGCAGGGTGCAGACAGCAGCGACACCGCGGGCTCCTGGGGGGTGCTTGTCCTCTGTGGGGGTCTGACGAGGATCGCGCCTGCCATTTCCAGGGCGTGTGACCTAGATGCACGCGGACGTCGGGCGTGCGGCTTACGGGCGAGCGAGCCTTCTACGGAAGACGCCGCAGACCTGGGCCTGACTGCCCGCCGTGACCTGCCCGGTGAGGAGCTGGGTCAGGAAACCCCGTGAGGTCACTGTTGTCGCTGAATTACCACACAAGTCCTTTTCAGTGCGCAGCGCCCGCCCTCGAGGCCTCACGGATCTGGGCCGCCGCGAGGACCCGGCTCTCAGTCTCACTGCTGATCCCACGGGGACCGCAGCCGCAACCGGCGCCTCCGCGCGCCGTTTGATGGAGGAGCTTCGCCGCCAGCGGGCTCGCGCGTGGGCCAGTGGCGCAATGGATAACGCGTCTGACTACGGATCAGAAGATTCCAGGTTCGACTCCTGGCTGGCTCGGTGGGCGCAGTCACATTTTACCTCCTCCCTCCGCTGACCCCCGAGGAGGCAGCGGGCGGAAGGGTCTCGCGGGCCCAGCCGCGGTCGCACCCGAGGCCGGAGGCGCGTGCGCTGTGCCCGGCCAGCCAGTGGGCCAGAGGGTGCTTGTCAAGTGGCCTCAGCCGAAGGCGAGGAATCAGAACGTGGGACTTTAGGTTGAGGATCGAAGACGACGGGCTGCGCGGAACGGTCAGAGCCTCTCTTGTCCTCCGGACGCGGTCATCTCGGGTGGGAACGGTTAAGGACCCGCCTGCGGGTGGCGCCGCAGGGCCGGAGCCGGCGCGAGCGCATGCGCGGCCCGGGCAGTGGGGAGGGCGGGCTGCTCCGGCGGCAGAACCTCGGGCGGCAGTGGGCAAGTCGCCGGGCGTTTCCGTAGTGTAGTGGTTATCACGTTCGCCTCACACGCGAAAGGTCCCCGGTTCGAAACCGGGCGGAAACAGAGTTTTCCTCCGGGAATGGAGCGACTTCCTGGGAGAAATGGAGCGGCTTCCTAGGAGGTGATTTTACTTATTTTGTCATCACTTCCACGCGCCCGTGAAACCGTCCCCTCCTCGCCCGTCTCGCTCGCCGGGACCGGAGGCGGGCCGGACGGAGGGAAGCAGTGGCTCCGGCCCTGAGGCCCGGCGGCCCGAGCCCCGGAAGCGTATCCTCGGCCCCCGCCTTCCTGTCCGCGGTCCCAGTGGCCCGCGCGGCGACACCGCGTCCCAGGCCCGCCGTGGCCTGGGGACAGCCGAGCCCGGTGAGTGCGGAGCCCCGGGCCGCTCCGGCCGGTGGCCTTGGAGGTGACGCGGGGAGAGGTCGCGGCGGGCGGTCCCTCCGTCCCCGAGTTTCCGGGTGTCGCCTGTGGGTCAGGACGCGTTTCGCCGAAGGAGCGCGACCCCGGCGCCTGACGGTCTCGCGTGTGGCCGTGGTCCTGCGGGACGCGCTGCCGCCGCGCTTCTGGGGTCCCGCCGCCCGGGCCCCGCCGCACGCCCGAAGTGACTGCGACGCGTCCGCGGCCGTAGCAAAAGCAAGCGCCCTCCCGACCCAAAGCCGTGCGTGCGTGCGTGTTTGGGTTTTTCTCCGCACGCGTTGCTCCCGGCCGTGCCCCGCGTCACGCCGCTCAGCACCCGCCGGGCCGCGCCGCTCCGAGCCACGCGCGAGCCGCCTGCTGCGCGACGGGGCCGTCCTGCTGGCTGCCCGCGGGCCGCGCCCCTGCCCGCCTCGCCCTCCGCGTCCCCGCGGGTGCGGCTAGCAGAGCCCCGGGAGCGAGGGAGTCACGGCTACTCGCGCGGTGTGTGAGCTGCGTCCGGTCCCCGCCTCCCGCCTGCACGTCGCGTGGCCGGTAGCTGAGGCGGCGGGTCTGCGAGCCCGAGAGGGCCCCGGGCGGCGGGCGCGGGTCCGCGTCACGGCTCCCAGGACGCAGGGGACGCCAAGGACGCCCGCTCCAGGGAAGAACCAGTGGGGACGGGGAGACGGGCGCGGAGCCCCCGGGTGCATCCCAGGACCCCCGACGGCAGCCACGGGCCACGGGTCGCTGCGGGGCAAGACGGCGGATCAGCTTCAAGATGGAGTCACTCCGTTCCGCACACCCTCGTGGACCCGAACAGAAACTCAGGGTGCCGGCCTCGTCTGCCGTTTTCCTTGGAAGGAGGGAGAGGGACTGCCATCATGTGTCCTCTGGGCCCTGTAGCACTCTGCCCCCTTTTATTTTCCTTTTAATGATGTACTCATTCTCTCCTTCCTACGCCAACTGCGGGTAGCCATCTGCCAGGCCTCCCGTCGAGCCCCCAGGCCCCATCTCCCCGTGGGGAAGAGGCGGAGAGAGAGAGAGGCCTTCCGACTGGGGTGGGCGTGACGTGGAACCCCCGTTAGCACCGTCTTCCAGAACCCAGTCCAGTAAGTCAGGGAAGCAAAAGGATGCTGTTAGCATGTCCCCGGCGCGTGTGCTGGGGCGGGGCTATTTGATGAGGTGGAATGTGGTCCCTGGACACTGGAGCCAGACTTATGATGAAAGCGAAAAAAACGTGGAAAACGTTTGAGAGCTGGGCGAAACCTCAAAATCAACCGAATCCAAGGTGGTTTTAGGGCACTAAGAGCTTGACACGCTTCCTCCCTGTACTAGTCAACTGGGGCTGCCACGCGTCACACCACAGACCGCGTGTCTTAAGCAACAGGAGTTTATTTTCTCACAGTTCTGGAAGTTGAAAGTCCTAGATCAAGGTGTTGGCAGGGTTGGTTTCTTCTGGCACCTCTCTTCCGACCACCTTCTGGCTGTGCCCTCACATGGTCATCCCTTCGTGTGTGTCTGTGTCTGTGTCCTAATCTCTGCTTCTTATAAGGACACCAGTCATATTGGATTAGAACCCACCCATGTGACCTCATTTTACCTTAATCACCCCTTTAAAAGCCCTATTCCAAATACGTCACATTCTGAGGGACTGGACGTTAGGACACCAACCTATGCATTTCAGGTGGGGACACAAATTCAGCCCATTTCTGGAGCCTGGGTTGATGTTTTGTGTATGTTATGGACACCATTTGGGGGAATTCCCAGACGTCAACTTCACAGAACATTTTAGGACACCTGCATCTCACTTAGAGGCGAGGGGAAGCACAGCCGGGCCCAGGGAATTTCACACTCACTGTTCACTGAAGGGTGTTAAATGTGAGAACTGTTTCTCCTCAGTCTTAACCCCTGTCCCCAGAGCCCCTCACAAGGGACAGAGGAAACAATGACTGACCCAAGGCACACTCCCCTTTTGATAATATATATATATATTTTTCAGTTTGAGTTTTCACCCATTCGGTGTGTGGGAAATGTTATAATGAGGTTGAGCATATTTTATGTGCTTATTTACCATCACTCAGGCTTCTTCTAAGAGGTGCTCGTGAATGCTTTTGCCCATTGTTTTTAAGTTTTCGTTTTGTCCTTTTCTCATGGATCTGTAGAAATTCTTAATATATTCTGGATTCTAATTCTTTGTCAGTTATCCATGATATGACTATCTTTGCCCAGCTCGTAACTTATCTTTATTCATTTTATGCTAACTTTTTGCTATATGCAAATTGTCAATTTAAACATAGGCAAAGTAGTTAAATTTGTCCACCGTTCCCTTCGTAGTTTACACTCTTTGTGTCTTGTTTAAAAGATCTTGCTAGGAGCAGCGTGAGGAAGACAGAAGAACACCCTGGACTGGTAAAGCCGCCCGCCACACACTGCTGCCACCACGCCCAAGAGAAAGGCCAAAGGAGATACTAAAGGTGACAAAGTGAAGGTGAAGGGTGAGACACAGAGGAGATCGACACGGCTGGCTGCTAAGCCTGCCCCTCTAAAGCCAGAGCCCAGGCCTAAAAAGGCAAAGAAGGGGGAGCAGCCACCCAAAGGGAGGAAGGGGAAAGCAGATGGTGGCAAGGAGGGGAACAACTCTGTGAAAAGCAGAAGGCACTGGGGAAGCCAAGAGAAGTGGACTTTTTGGTAGCACCATACTTCTCATGACTCTAGTGTTTGAAATACTAGTTTTAAATCAATTTTCTTTATGTAGGAATTTTTTTTTTTAAGTTGTGTTGTTAGCACACAGGCACTTTGTTGTTCTCTTTTGCAGAAGGAGCAAATGCCACCAATAGACTGTCTCAGGAGCTGGATTGAAATAGGGTAAAATAGGACTTTTCTATCCTGGGTTTTGAACATTCTTCTTGGTTTCATTCACACATCAGCCACTTTGGCTCAGATTCCTTACAGTGTGGGGAAGCAAAGCTCATGTCTTTTCCTGATAACATCAGCATATACCCGACTTCCTGACACCGAGAGTCATTATGTGGCCTTGGCACCCCTAAAATCGGCTGTGTTGGATAACAGTACTCAGGCTTTCTGGTGACGACATCGAAAGGGTGTTGCTCAGATGAGCCAAGATTATTTTTTTTATAATTTGTAAATCATCCCATTGAGAATCCTAAAGATTTTGTTTCCTCTGTATCAGAGCTGACTTGTGAGAAGCTCTTATATGCCTCGTACGAAACGTCAGCCCCTTCTGAGAACTTTTTTGTTCAAAGGATCAGAAGACTTCGTTGACTTTTTGAGGAGGGGAGTTTGAAAGTTGTAAAACTTTATGCAGTTACCCATATCCTGCTGAAAGTAACTGCTTTCGAAAGCATCTTATAAAATTTGATACAGATTGGAAGGGGGAATCATTTCCTAGCCAAACTCCTAAAGGTATTTTTTTACTGCCTTGTATAAGTTGAATAGTTTTGCTTTCACGTTTATCTTTAGTCTTCCCTGAACTGATTTTTGTGAGTAGTGTGAGACAGAAGTTCCATGTAATATTTTTTCCATACGAATAAGTGGTGTTCCAGCACCATTTTCTGAAAGGGTCATCTTTTCCTCGCAAATCAGGTTTCTCTGTCTGTGGGGAGGTCTGTTGGTGGTTACTATTCTGACTCACTCACTGGTCAATTTGTCTAACCTTGCGGCAGTACTATATAATCCTGAGCACTACAACTTTAGAAAATGGTCAAGTCCAACGCCACCTCCAACACCTACACCAATTTTTCTTCTGCCAGAGTGTCTTGGCTATTCTTAGCCATTTGCGCTGCCATGCAACTTTTAAAATTAGACCAACGAATTCTAAATCAAAGAAAACAAAATGTGCCAGAATTTTTATTGGATTTGTAAACTACAATGTCTTTCAATCTGTGAACACGGTATAGCTCCATTTATTTAGGATTTTTTAAATGTCTTTCAATAAAAATTCATAATTTTCTCCATAAATGTCTCCTTTTGTTAATATTTCCTAGGGGCTTTGTGCTTTTTGGAGCTATTAGATATGACATAGTTTTATTTATAAGGTTTTCTGTTTTTAGCTGAAGTTGATTTTTATATCCAGCAACCTTGCTGAACTCTCATTCTTGTACCGGTATATTCTTTTGGGTTTTCTATACAGACCATAGATTCCGCATATATAAACAATTTTGTTTCTTCACGGTTCTTACTCCCTTTTTCTTTTTTTCTAACGCTAGGCGTTGTTCAGCAGCCCAGTGAGTGGGGAGGGTGTACAGCCCCGAACGAAACGAAGTCTCTGCTTTCACCAAGCTTCTATTCTAGTGAGGGTGGGTTGAAGTAGAAAATGCACAAATTTATGTGACAAGGGGACTTATGTAAACAAGTCTAAGTGGGTAGTTTAAATCGGGTGGTTAGGGAAGCCCTTTCTAATGAGTTGACGTTTTATCAGGACACTTAATGAAGTAGATGAACCAGAGAGGTGACTGAGGGGAAAGCTTCCAGCAGAGGGGATGGCAAATGCACAGATAAGCAGAAATGTTTGGCACGCTGAGGGGGATCTAGGAGGCCGAGTGACTGCATTGGAGTGAGGGGAAGAGCCATGGCTGGTAAGATTGCCGAGATGGCCAGGGGCCAACAGTGAGCAGCTCCCTAGGCTGTAATAAAAATTACACCTGAGGGTGATGGGATGCCATTGGAGTTTTGATGCCATTAGCGTTCCGGAGTAAGGAGTTTCCCGAGATGCCAGCAGGACACTCTCAAAGTCAAGTGATAACAATATTCAGTCATCTTGTCAGCTGTAGTTTCCAACTTAGAAGGGTATTTATAAAAGAACAAGGAATTCCAGAGGGAAAGTGGGCATGTAGGATTCAGCGTAGTGTATCTCCAGCAACATGAAGCGAGGTGCTATCTTTTTAGACTGAAATATGCCCGAAGTGGGGAAAAGCAGAGCAGGAAACCGTGTCAGCCGTGGCGCCTCCTTGCCCAGTCTCCGGATCCAGGGGGCGCTTACGCCTCTAGAACAGCCTGGCTTACAAACAGTTTGAGGATTTGGGTGTCTGACGCGAAACAGCCTGGCTGACCCAGTTCTCAGTCCTCCAACTTTCAGTCGTCGAAACTGAGGCACTGGGCCCGGAAGAAGCGGGAGGAAGAGGCGGCTGCAGTTCCTTCCCCGTGCCCGTCCTCGTCCCTCTCCGTTCGGGTCTCCACCGCCGTCGCAGCGACCCTCGCAAACGCGTCGCTCCTCCCCCAAACCCTGCACCCGCCTCTCCCACGTCAGGCGAACGACAGACGGAAGCGCTGCCGGAAGTGCGGGGGGACGCCACCAGGCGAGCCCCGATGCCCCGCCCCCGGATGCCCCGTCCCCGTCGCGCCGCCGGACGCGCTTCCGGTCCCTTCTAGGCCTCCGGGAGGGCCGCCTTCTCGCTGCCCCTCCCGCCCGGCGGTCCTCGCATGCGTCGCGGTTGCCAGGCGGTGGGGAGGCGGCGCGTGCGAAGTTCTTTCCGTGGACTGCTCCTCCGCCCCCTCGCAGACCTTGCCTGGGCCTCGGGTCCCAGGCTCCGACTCCAGGTTCCTTTTAGTGAAGTTCGGGCTGCAGAGGACTGGGCTGCTTAACCTCTTCGGGGAAGGCCTGAGAGCCAGCCCTCTGGCCTTTCGATGGAGGCCATGGATCCTTTCTCGAGATTATATTTTGAAAAGAAAAAAGAAAAGAAAAACAGGTAATAAAGAAAACTGATTATACTAAGCAACAGTTGCCAAACAAATAAAATAATCTGTAATATAATAATTTTGGCTTCTGGCCAAAAAACGTTAGGAAGTCACCGTCACTAGGCCACGAGTAGCCACTGCCATCAGACCACGAGTCCTGAGTGCCAGCCCCACCGCTCCTGTGCATTAACGTGGGCATCCCCAGAGGTGATCAGAAAGGTACACGCTGATGTAGGGAAGAGGGAGCAGTTTCGCGCTTTTGTTGCTTTTCGGGAACGGGTTTGACCTTTGATAACTGGTGACTATTGATGAAACTTTTAATCCCGCTCCCGATGTTGTGTGCTGTGATTTACAGACACCAGACTATAAAGCCCTTCTGTTTTCCTAACTGGTCCTAGTTTGCTATATCTTTGCCGTGCTCAGGATTCACGCTCATATTTTAGAGAATTCAACCTGTGATTGGGGAATACTTTCCTTTCTACTAACCATTGAAATAAAAATTACGAGAATGGGAGGAAAGCAAAAGGGTAGCGCCCGAACAGGGACTTGAACCCTGGACCCTCAGATTAAAAGTCTGATGCTCTACCGACTGAGCTATCCGGGCCCACGTTTCTCGCTTTTCTGCCGTGCCAGATATGGCCAACTTAACTACGCTTGAATGAATTTTAGATGTTTTATCTGTAATTTCCACTCAGCTGGTCATTCAGAAAATGATTGTTAACACCCTAATAAGCATAGAAACTCAGCCACAACGAAGGTTTTCTTTAAGATCCAGGTCAATCCCATTACATTAATTATAATGTCCCCCCAAATTCTATCTTTAGATGTGTATATATTAGATACAAGCTTTAATCATGTATATATAGATAGTGTCTATCTATAGACCATATAGATACACACCAGACTCTATAGAATTCATAATAGTCAAGAACCACAGCCAAGAACGCTGGCCCTCACTTCCTAAGCTTCCCGGAGAAGCAGCTCAGATGTCCTACATTAGGGCCCCAGCAGATCTCTTACAAAAGGAAGCCGATCCGACACTGTGTTTTAGCGGGTCAATTGAGATGCCTTGCCCGCGACACTTTGGACACCTAAGTGTGGGTCGAGGGACAGAGGAGACAGTTTGACTTTGTGCCGGGCCTCAGCTGTCTTTTGAAGAAAGAAAAAGGAGGTCAGTTTCTGACGGAGAGTCTTGCCCTCCTCTTCTCGGTCAGATTTTCAGGTACTTAGCTCTCGCCTTCAGAGTCTAGGGTACCGAGGGTGCGACGGCCGAAGGCTCCGCCACGTGGAACACCGACGGATGTCGTCTCATTAATCACGTCAAGGTTTTGCTGAATGACTGAAGGAGAATCTCCTCCAGCATCTCGAAGATCCTGGAACGATTCGTCCAGCCGGGAAAAGGTCGCGTGAAACGAGCTGGGCAGAATGAGGAACGAGGCGCCCGCGAGTCGGGGGATGTAGCTCAGTGGTAGAGCGCATGCTTCGCATGTATGAGGCCCCGGGTTCGATCCCCGGCATCTCCAGGCGTTTTTTTCACGCCTGCAGGGCAATTCTGTGCTCGCTGCCCAGTCGGCGTGCTCCGTTTTCCCCTGCTTCTCATTAACGCCCTACGCCTTTCTTTTGGCCACCGCGTACAGACCCATGTTTGTGGAGAGGAAAACATGATTAAGGTACTTGGGGACGTCTTGAAGTGAATGGGATGACATCGGAAACAGAAAGACGCACCCAACCAAGAGGCCGAAGAGGGACATCCCGGAGAGGTGCTCGGAGACCTTTACCTAACGGACGTCTTAGTGTCCGGCCGGCCTTTAGGCCGGAAGTGATCGGAGCCTGGGAACACAGACTGGGTCCCCGGCGCATTGTCAGTCCTCGGCGCCGCGTCATTGCTCGGAAAGCAGAAGCGATGCCGGGAGAGGGAGAAGCGCCGCGGGCGCCGGAGCACCCCGTTGCTGGCGACGCGCGAGCAGCGCAGTCCGAACGGACGTCCCTTCCGGGCAGCGCCGACCCCTGGCGTCGGCGCGCGGCCGGTTAGCTCAGTTGGTTAGAGCGTGGTGCTAATAACGCCAAGGTCGCGGGTTCGATCCCCGTACGGGCCAGCTGCTGTCTTTCTCTTTGTTTTTAGTTGCTGTGACGAGGCTCGGCGTGTGTGCTTCGGCGGCTTTTCCAGAGCGAAGAAACGGCGTCCGGGACTCTCCGGCGACACCATCTGTCGCACCTGCTCAGGTGCTCTCCCCGCAGGGTGCCCTCATCCGCACTGACCCGCGGAGCGCCCGCAGCGCTTCCCTGCGTCGGCAAGAGGGGAGCAGGGTCCTCAGCAGTCACTGCGTCCGTCAGGGGGACTGTCACTATCCTGGTGGCTGGCTGCGACGTCCTGAGGTGGCTGAAGCGGGGGGCGAGTGAGCCGGCGGGACTGTTCCGGATGCACCGCTCACGCCCCCCGCGGTCCTCTTGCCGTGGCGTGCGGAAGGCGGAGAAATTGCCCCGCTGTTTACTAGGTTCTGGAGTCCTCGGCAAGCGGCGGCTCGTTGGTCTAGGGGTATGATTCTCGCTTAGGGTGCGAGAGGTCCCGGGTTCAAATCCCGGACGAGCCCACCTTTTGCTGCCGAGCTGCCGGCTTCGCGGCTGACCTCTCGCACCGCCGCACTTGGGACCGCCGCCAGTCAGCGACCCTCCGCCGCCGTTCCGAACCTCAGACACGTGCGGGCGGCAGCGGCACTGCATCCTCGCGCGGGCCTTGGGGGCTTCCCGAGACAAGTGCCTTTCCTCTTAGGCTCGCATCCAGTTTCCCTTCTGCTCCTGCGTGACCTCCTGTGAAGGCAAATGTTACCGCTGCTTCCTGAAGGCGCGCGCCACGGCTGCGCCCCTATGGAACGTCCAGGAAGACGACGGTCGCATCCCAGCTCAAGGGCATCCAACGTCCATTCGCCACGTCAGGGACACGGATTAAACAAGAGCCCACACTCTGCACGATAGCGTTGAGGGCGCCGAAGAGCTTCGCGGGAGTCGTTCCCTGTGAGTAGAGCGTTGAGTCTTCACCCCGCCCCACGTCCCGGAGGGGGGCTCTGCTTCCTGCGGAGGCGGCAGGCCTGTCTCCCCACGGCGCGGACCGCAGCGCACTCCCGAAGCGGGCGTCTGTCGGGCATCCGTCTCTCCGGCAAGCGTTTGAGTCGGTAGCAAACAGAACATGCAGGAGCCGCTGGACCCTTCCTTCCCGTGCTTGTCAGGTCATTTGTGCGAATACAAACGGCAACACCCCCCTTTCCTGTGTGTTTCGGCCTGGAAAGTGCAGGACAACGGGCAAGCGGAAGGAACCGGGAGAGGGGGATAAACCGCAGACGTTTTCCTAGGGCCCGGTCCGCAGAGGGCGGCAGGAGGGCCGAGAGTTGACAGAGTGGACACAGGAGAGGGGTGCCCACGCGGGCTGCAGAGAAGGCACAGGGCATAGCGTCCGGAATCCAAGCTCGGGGGCCGCGGGACTGCGCGGAGCCACGTTGGCCCCGGGTCTGGAGCGCTGAGAGTGCCGGAGTTGGGGTTACTCACAGAGTTCGGGGATCCGACTCGGGGATCCCGGAAACGTTTTGTCGCCTCCACTACAGGTTGGTGAGAAAAGGGGGAAGAGGGAAGATGTAGTCGAGTGGGCGGCATGCATGCTGATTTCAGAGAACGTTTACATTCTTCGAGTTTCATGTCATTGTAAAATGAAAATGGGCGACGAGAGGAAATAAAAAACCCCGCCTTCTCAGGCGGCCAAGAAGGTGAATTTCTCCTGGACCATGAGATACGGTCTTGCCGGACGCCCGGCTAGCTCAGTCGGTAGAGCATGAGACTCTTAATCTCAGGGTCGTGGGTTCGAGCCCCACGTTGGGCGCAACCTTTTGACTGTCCCAGACTGTCATCTATTTGACTTTTACCTCCTTAAACTCCAAAAAGGGGTCTCTCCCCTCTGTAAACGAGAGTTTAGATCCGAGCACTCCTGAAGCAACGGAGATGCGGTCAGGTGAGCCGGGTAACGTCATTCCCCCTGGCAGAAACGTGGCTCTCTCCCGCCTGTTGTTCAGTCTCTTAGGTCTGTGGTCGGTCAGTAACCCCCGGCGGACTTCATTAACAAGAGAGGAATAGCCATTTTGAGCTTCAGTCAACGAAAAGAAGCTTTCATTTGCAAAATTAACCAGTATTTGAATGACATTCCTTTCTGCGTTATTTTAGATAACTTTTAAAATATCGTTTTCGCACCCCTCGACGGTTTTTACTGAGATTAGAGTAAGTGTGACAGTATGGTGTATCTGCAGGAGCTAATGTCAATCAGGGAACATTTAGTGTGGTTTTGAAGTTTCGTGCTCTGCTTATTTTCTCCCCCCTCCCCCTCTTCAGTTAATTACCCCCGTAAAATCGCAGACGAAAGCTCCTCACACCCTGTCGATATGCAGAGTCATCACAGTAAAGCGAGCCCATCACTCGGTGCTTAGCAGTTAGTTCCTTGTGCCTCTGTAAACGAGCAGAGTGGCCCAGTCGGCCCTGAAAGTGGCCGAGGATGCTGACACCGGGCTGCGGTGACCAAAAGTGGCGTTGATGTTACGGAGCTCCACAGCAGAGCTTGCGGCGGAAAACCGCGCACTGTCCGAGGCTTCACAGACAAGGAGCTTGAATGCAAAAGTCACAAGTCATCCCGAGTAAGGGGCCGGGGTCGTGGGCCGTGTTGGTCAGCTCCCGGAGGCGTCCTGGCCTGGTGGTTTCCAGCAGAGAGTCCCCTCGGGGTCGAGAGCCAGTGACAACTCCAGCGCAGGAAGAGAAAGACAAAGCTGTGCATTCCAGGCTGAACAGGCCACGTTCGCCTGTCATCTAAAGCAGAGTAGACAGACCTCTGAGCCTCGCCTTACAGCAGGCCCCCGGCCCGGGACTTGACGGCGTCCCGGTGCCGCGGTGACCCTTAAGAAGGGCTAATGTGACATCTCATTTCAGCTGAATTCTCACACACCTGTCCGCTACGACTTGCTGTCTGCCTCAGCCCGTCACTGTAGTCTCCTTTTTGCAAACCAGAGGGTGATCGCGTTTCCTCTCCGGCCGGGGACGGCGGACCTCCGAGGGTCGGTGCCGAAGGGGTTCTGGATTACCAGAAAGTGGCGGGGCCTGGCCGACCTGTCAACAGCACGGCCGCGGGCGCCCTGGGCAGAGCCTGCACCCGCGGACGGGCTCTCGTCCCCGCGCTTCCTTCGATAGCTCAGTTGGTAGAGCGGAGGACTGTAGCGGAAAGCCCTAGCTATCCTTAGGTCGCTGGTTCGAATCCGGCTCGAAGGAACTTGTCTTTTGAACCTTTTTCCAGCCCCGCCTTAGAAAAGGTCCGTCTCAGTCCTGATGTCCTGGATGGGCGTCTCCTGAAGACGCCCCGCACCGTGCAGCGCGTCCGTGCTTCAATCATGGTTCTCCGTGACCGCGACCGCGACGCGCGACCACACCTCAGCCCCACGGTGCACACTGAGCCGGCGCCGCAGACAGGTCCGGATCCCGAGCCGGCCGGGGCGGGTCCTGGACGATCGGGGCGGATGCGGGCGGATCCGGGCGGCCCACCCGGCGAGATCAAGGTCTACCTGCCGAGGACCCGCGCCGGGCCGGGACCAGTGGGGCGCGCGCGCCCCCTGCCGGGCCGCGTCCGGCGTCTCCGGGGGGGTTCGTCCAGGCGACGCTCGACGCCCCGCGGTGGCGGACGAAGTTCCGCCGCACCAGCCCCGTCCCCTTGAATTAAGGAGCGGTGGCTCTCCACTCGGCTCAGAACAGCTGGGTGTCACGGCGGCCGCTGCTCCGGCCTCTCCCGGCTGGGCCCCCCGCGTGGGGAGGTGGAACGGCTCCCGGCTGATTGTAATGAGCCGCAAGGCTTGGAGGAGCACGCAAGAGAAGCAACACTTTAGAAGAAAAACTGACAAGCAAGGGGGGACGGACGCGATCTCCTACCTGCGCCGGGAAGTAACAGGTGGAGCTGTCTTCACAACGGAAAGCGTTTGCCGATTCGGTGCCGATCTCAGGAAATAGGTTCTCAGGCCCACTTCTGCCCTGCCTCAGAAATATCGATCCCCAATATCGACCGTAGAGTCCTCAGCCACGAAGGTGCTGGTCGAAGTCGGCGTGGTCTGAGGATTTTCCGCCTGGCCTCGTCCGCGCCGTCCTTCCCACGCTGCACACCTGTTACGGAAATCTGCGAAGCGTGAGAGAAACCCCGAGGGTTTCCCGGCTGGAGAGGAGTCATGGCCGCGTGGCCCTCCTCGTCATAGATGAGCCCTCGGTGTTCACTGAGAACGTTTTAGCAAAGTCTTTATAAAAGAAAAGAAACGAAGACCGAAGGGGAGACGTCCATTGAGGAAAAACGGAACGCTGGAGAATGCGGGCATCGATCCCGCTACCTCTCGCATGCTAAGCGAGCGCTCTACCATCTGAGCTAATTCCCCGCCCCTGCGGGAGGCCGGTGCCCCCTCGGCCCCCGTCCTGAGTGGCAGTAACTGCAGTTGGAGCTGCAGTTGGCGGTCGCCTCGTCAGCAAACGGGACAAGAGCGAGACTGGGCCGGTGGCGAGCGAACGGCGCCACCTGTAAGCTGCGGCTCGGAGCCCGGTCCGGTCCGGAGAAGTCCGCGGAGCGCAGGTGGCCCGGGGCTTGGAGTCCGCGGAGAGAGACGACCGGAAGAGCGCAGGCACACCCGAGAGGGAAATCACGCTTCTCGAGCAACGAGGCTCAGCTGGGGCCTTCCCGGTACTCGCACAAACCCGTTCACCTCCTGCTGTGTGGCCCGGTTCCTAACAGGTCCCGGTCCCGGTCCCGGTCCGCGGCCCGACGTTAGGGACCCCTGGTAACGGGCTGTTAGCGGAGACGGTCTGTGCGGACTGCTGGGGCGTCTGTCTTCTCCGACCCTACATCCCGTGAGTAAATGACCCCACAATAACCTCTACCATCCGCTCCGGAGTGGCCTGCACCGTTTTCCGGTCTTAAACTGCTTTCTCGTTACTGCGGCCATTGCACCTTTGCCTCACCGTCAATATTTTAGCATCTTCTCCATCGTGTCTGTTTCTGCTTTAGGTGTAAGGAAACAGTGTACAACAATTTGATTATTGTTGGCTTTGGAAAAGGAAGAATTTTTGTTTTACTAGTTGATCCACTATGATTATGCCACGTAATCTAAAACTAACTCTCCTCTCTCTCTCTCTCTCTCTCTCTCTCTCTCTCTCTCTCTCTCTCTCTCTCTCTCCCCCTCCCTTTCTTTCTCTCTCTTTCCAGGTTTCATCATTCGAGTTATGATTTCTCCTTCACCTTGCGGAAAGGAGAATCGCAGTGGGTCCCAAAATGCACTGCGCATCATTCTGTTCACAGCCCTGGGACCCACTCCAGCCAAGCTGTCTGTATTCAGGGGCAACTTAAAATTGACTGAACAAACCTAGATATTTTAGGAACAAAAGGAGGAGGTAATCAGAGGAGAGAGCAAGAAACCAGGCGTAATCCCAGGGAATCCCTGCGGCTATCTTATATGCGGTGTGGGAGTGAGGGACACGGGTTCCCCATAGGGTTTCTGTCTGGAGATATTAGGGTACAGAGTCATACCCTAATGTCTTACATGTACAACCCAATGAATTTTATATCTTTATAAAGTCACGAAACCAACTCTCCAGATCTTAATCACATTCAGTATTTAAGAAAGAAGACTGCTTCGGGTTGTACTTTTAAAGTGAATATGACTATCATCAAGACAGAACCCATCAGCACAGCGCTTGGGTGAGCGGGGGACGGTGGTGTCCCAACGGGACGGCCTTAGGTGTCTGGTTCAAATGCCTGCCGCAGAACAGCAGTTTTCAAAACTGGACTCATGAAATTTAGATCCTCACCCATCAAGGGATACTCCCTTTCTGCACAAGGAGACAGCGTCCAGTGGCCCTTTTTGGTCTGTGACGCCCTCATTGTCCCAGGCATCCAGGTAAAGAAGATAAAATATTAACAATCAAAAGGGCAGAGAAGTTTGTGTCGAGGGGTTTGAGGGAAAGACAGGAGGAGGCCCACTGCACAGAAACATTCACTGTAGCGGGAACATTCGCCTGACCACCACCTGCAGGTCAGCTTTGATCAGCACAAGGCACGAACCTCACTTTGTCTTTCAATTGAACTAAAAGTAAGTTCAAGAGTGTCCGAATGCAGCATTTTATGGTTGCTACGAATTTTCCCTTGGAGGTTTATCTAAGGGCGAAGAATTTGTAAACAGCTATACTTTTCCATTCACACACCTCCCCTGCCTCCCACGTGCCGGGGCTGGAGAACATTCCACTGTCCCTATCTGGCTGAGCATGTGAAGTAATCCCCCGTGCCTGGCACCAGCCACATACTTGTCCCATGACCGTCCGCCATGTCCCAGCTGTGGGGAAGACTCGGAGCTCAGAGGAAAAGGAAGCGGGGAGCGGGGTGCAGAGCAGAGAGAGGTGTGTGAGGGTACCAGAGAGCAAACGTGGCAAGACCTGGCCCTGAGCAAAGGCTGGTCATCTGCCTCGTGTGCTGCTGGTGGGATCATGGACAGTCTTGCCCCAGAATAGGATGAAGGCCAAGATCATCCTCTGGTGAGGGCCATGGGGGCACCCAGGGGCCTCACGTGGAACTCACCTCTCATTAGCTGCCCAGAAGTAAACAGCGGGCAGCCGCTTTGGCTGACTACCACACGGTAATCTGCAGAAACTCTCTGCCCTCCTCGGTGCTCCACACAGCTATGGAGGCTAGACTCTAACGGCCAAGACTCTTTCTGCAAGTTGGGTGCTCCGCGCCCCTCAGTGTGAGGCCTTCGTGTCCCCAAGGCCGGAGAAAACATACTTGACCTTGACACTTTACAAGGCCAGACTTTGCAAGCCCAATGGGGAAGTCAGCCTCCAAGTACGAGTGATTAGATCAGCGCCGAGAGGCAGTGCCAACTGGCACCAGTTAGCTTACCTCCAGCGCGGGACGCAGGGAAAAAGGGGGGTGGGCCAGGAGCGCCCCCGCGCGGTCGCGGCGCGCCCTGCACACAGCGCCTCTAACAGTCCAGGGGGGCTGTGAGAGAGAGCACACAGCTCCCGGGTGGGTCACGGCCATCTGCGCAAGACTGCGTAAGGCGGTGTCTTCCTCCCAGGGTTGCCAGCATCTCAAACGCGTCTCCTACGGTCCTAGGAACGTGCTGGGCCGTGTTGGACCTGGCCATGCCTTCTTCAGCATATCCCCCGGCTGCTGAGTCCCGATGCCAAGCCACCTTTACCAGGGACCCAGTATTGCTCAATACCTTCTCTTTCTCCTTCCATCAAATTTAATTCATGCCTGTGCTTCCATTACGATGATGTCCTCAATTTAAGAACCTGACTATTCACTCAATAAACGGTGACTGCGTGTCCCTCAGAAGGACCCATCCCGGGACATTCCTAAGTTAATGTTACATGAAGATCCTTGTTCTCGAGTCAGCTATGTTTTCAGAATGGAAAGGATGTCACAAACTTAAAAGGTGAATCGTGTGATACATCAGAAAGCAGTAAATGACATAGGAAAAAGGAATAAATCGAGGAGGCGAGGGCCAGCTGGGTGAATGGGGGCGCATCTGGAGTAAGGGTTGGGTGAAGGATTAGATGGCTGCTCCTGGAAGAGCTAATTTTTTAATTATTATTATTTAGTGATATTTTCCCACTATCTACCTTTGTCTTTGCCTGTAAAGCACTGCTCCATCTCCTCAACAGGTTTGTTTGCCTTATTAGCCACTGATGGCAGCTTAACAATATAAAACCCCTTTTTAAAATTTTTTCATATAAAGGGACTTGAGTATGAAAGAGAGATTATGCCAAAATGGAGTAAAAGGAACCAAATTGGTGTTTCTGCCTCTGTTTGGGGGTAGGAATTCTTGGGATTGAAAGAATGCATCACCTGTGAGAAAGGACATTTTTATTCTTTGGGAATAAACATTTGAGGACTTTTTCGTTTAGCCTGAGGGCAAGAGGTAGGCCTTAAAGTTGATCACTGATTGTGGTTAGCCATTTAGATTTGTATTATTCAAAGGTCACTCCACTGGCATTGACAGTCAGAGGTAGGGTCAGAGAAGGGTATGGGAAAGGATTTGGGGAGACAGGGCAGAGGTCATCTAAAAGGTCAAATGAAATATGGTGGAAGGTGGGACTGATGTATTGTCTGAGCGCAGAAATGGAGACACTCAGGGTTTCTAAAGAGGGCCCACCACCCCTCTACTGCAAAGCAGACGATGCCGGTCTGAGTCCAGGGATTATTTCGCCCAAGTAGAGGCTGCCAGAGAATCAAGGTCTTTCTCTAGGAGGCAAGAGCAGGAAGTGTGAACCACAAATCTGTATTTATCCGAAGCGAATGGGCAATTTGCTTTAATTAAATGAGTTAAGAAATGTAAGAATCTTACAAATACTCTCACACATTCTACATTTAAAAAATACTCCTACTTGTTTACATTTATCCAATTGGGCACTAGATCTCATCTTACTCTAGAGGCAACACTCCAGCTGTTGTCTGAGTATCTATGATATAAATATAAAATGCATCATGTATCAGTACAAATGTGTAATAGGCACCAGCTCATCATTTATAATAAAAGAAATGTCATATGCTTACATTTAAGACAACTTATTCACAAAATCAAATTAAAAATAAATATTTTAAAGTTCACAACTGATTATTTCAAAAAATCTAATGAAAATTTCCGAACTTAAGTTTGCAAAGTTAATCTACCTTTTCAAAACCTAAATTTAAAAATATTCAAAGCTTTTTCAATTAAAATTTGAAAAAGTAAAATTTCAAAAAGCAAACCATGTAAAAAAGTGAAATTTAAATTAACTTTAAAAGGTCACAACTGGGTCCCTTGCGTAAAATGCTATTTTGGTGCCAAACTACACAAAAACCTTCCCCAGCTCAGACTCCCGGAGAGCCCACGCGTACCACCTCCCGCAGGCACAGGTGTGCGGCAGCGCGCGTGACACTTGGGCCAGCCTCTTCCGGTCAGACCGCTTCTCCTCACCTGAGCCTCTCGGGTCCGCCCTCGGGCTTGAACCTCCCGCTGACCTGCGACCCACCTCCGCGCTCCCGCGCGGCCTGGACCCGCCCACTCGCCCCAGTCTCCACCCTCCCGCGTCGGCCCCGCCCCCGAGCCGCAGGCTGTCGCAGAGCGCGCGCCAGACGGCGCGGCGCTTTACGGCTGTCGCGCTTCACGGCTGTCGTGCTTCCCGTTTCGGCAAGCATGGAGGCCGAAGAGTCGGAGAAGGAGTCCGCGGACCAGGCGCTTCTGGAAGGAGGGGACCGGCAACAAGAGACCGAGGAGGAGCAGGACGAGTCCGAAGAAGCCGCCGGCGGCGCCAAGAAGCGGGTGGTGCCGGGCATTGTGTACCTGGGCCACCTCCCGCCCCGCTTTCGGCCTTTGCACGTACGGAACCTTCTCAGCGCCTACGGCGAGGTGGGGCGCGTCTTCTTCCAGCCCGAGGGTAAGTGCGGGGGTCCCAGGCGCTGAGGGGCAGGCAGGTCGGCCGTGCGCCGGTCTCTTAGGGCCGCAGTGCGGACGTAGCGCTGTCGGCCTGTTCTCAGAGAGCTGAGTTGGATTTTGATCTCACCCTTCTTCGCTGACCCGAATTTATCAGTTAAATGAGTGCAGCCGGAATAAAAACCTCTGGCCCTTTCACAAGACTGAAGAAATCACTTGTCGGCGCGGCCCAGGTGAAGAGAGAATGTGGTCAGCCTCCCCTAACCTCCCGTTCTGGCACTATTTGGAATTCGAGTTGGCCTGAGCGGGTTTAAGAGAGAATGTTCTAGGCAAAACTGATTAAGGAGTGTTAACGGAAAACTTAAAGACCTTTCAAAGTTAGGTTCGACTGGCATTTATTTGAGATCAAAGAATGGCTCTTTGGGAAGAATTGATTCAGGCACAAGCCCAGACAGTGTTCTGATTAGGATGGTGTTCAGATTAGGAGAGGGGAAAGGGACCAGTTACATCCGTAGGTGGAAGGCATTGCTATTGGTGCAGAAAAACTAACAGTGATGCTGATGCTAAATGGTGTTTTTAATTTTCAATCCAGTAGCCATCAGTCCGGCAGTCTTAGTATCTGCTTTCTTGTTATCTTTGCAAACAGTTCTTGGGGTCACAGTGTAGCTTCAGGCCCATTCCAAAGGTTATTTTGCTGCTTTAACATTCCTCCAAAGGTCTGAGGCGTAAGAAACGTAGGGCATTTTCTCTGGGTTGGCAGCTCTGGCTCCATTTTAAAGCGGCTCCGTTTATATTTTGACAGGAGTTGACGGTGATGAAAGGATTGAGTTAGACATGGGTAGAAAGGGTGGACTTTGCAGTTCTCCCCTTCCTGGGGTAAAAAGACCTTGAAATAAAATCTTGGCCACAGGGAGGGTTGGAACTCGGTGAGTGGCTCATGCTTCAGTCTTCTTGACCGCTGTTCTGTCTTGGGTGCCAGACGGTTTTGTGAGGCGCAAGAAGAAGGCAGCAGCAGCCTCGGCCACAGGAGGAAAAAAGCGGTCCAAGTACAGCAAGGACTACACCGAGGGCTGGGTGGAGTTCCGGGACAAGCGGGTAGCCAAGCGCGTGGCGGCCAGTCTGCACAACACGCCCATGGGCGCCCGCCGGCGCAGCCCCTTTCGTTACGACCTGTGGAACTTGAAGGTAAGGGTCTCGGCTTGTCTGCACCCATCACCCCACCTTCCCAACCCCAGCCCAGGCACCTCTGTGACCTCTTGTTGGCCCTTCACCCCTCCCATTTTCTCTCCGTGCCTGCCCTGCCCTGCTCAGATCTTATCTTTTCCTGCCTGCAGTACCTGCACCGATTCACCTGGTCCCACCTCAGCGAGCATCTTGCTTTTGAGCGCCAGGTGCGCAGGCAGCGCCTGAGGGCCGAGGTTGCCCAGGCCAAGCGTGAGACTGACTTCTATCTTCGAAGCGTGGAGCGTGGGGAGCGCTTCCTTGCCACCAGTGGGGACTCTACCCGCCCGGACAGCTCCTGGGCCTTTGCCCAGCGTCCTACCGAGCAAGAGCTGAGGGCCCGGAAGGCCGCTCGGCCAGGGGGTCGCGAACGGGCTCGTTTGGCCAATGCCCAGGATCAGGCCCGCTCCAACCGAGGGCTCCTCGCCAGGATCTTCGGAGCCCCACCACCATCAGAGAGCGTGGAGGAAACCTCACTGGTCAGGGACCCTTGAGGGGCAGGAAGGCCCCTTCTACCTCCTAGCCCAGCCCAGCCTCTGTCCACTGACGGCTACACACACATTTTATGGTGTTTCTCAGACCAGAGTCTCGGGTGAGTGCCCAGACGTAGTTTTGCGGGCCCTCCTCCCCTTTCAAACCCCCAGTATGCCTGGCTGAAGCACCTAATTCATATTAGCGTGATTATGGCTATTAACATTTACTCTTCTTACTTGTTTTGAGTCTTGATTACCTACCTTCCACCCATAAAAGTCCCTCCTACTGGCCCCAGGAAGAGCCTTCCATCGAGCTAGTGATGATGGTTAGTCTAGGTAGCTATTTACCCATCACAGGTTAGAAGATTAACAGGGATGTAGGTTAATGGGGTGCACCTGGCTTGGGAGCCACCTTTCAAATGTAATTATAGAAAAAGCCATTTTTAGAATGTCTCTGTAGTTGTGAGCGAGAGCAGGGGCTGTGGATGAGTTCCAACTTCTGTCTCCTTGTATTCCCATTCACTCACCTTCACTCCATCTCCTGCAATGGTGTCAGAACCTCCCTATTCCACCTGGATCCTTTTCTGTCTAATTAACTTCTTAGCCACTGTATCAGTCAATATCTAATTTAGCACTTAGTCACCATACAAGCACGGGAGGGACAGTCCGTCCTAATACGTGGCCCTTGGCATCAGGAGTCTACGGACCACTAGAAAAAGACAGGTGTTTAAGAAATCAGCAGAGGTTCTCCGGGCATCGCAGACGTGGCCGTGGGAGGGCACGGCGGATGCTGTCTGGAAGGTAAGCGGTGCCCTCAGTGTGGAGCTGATGCCTGACAGTCTTCGGACAGGGGTCACTTCAGATCGTTTTTGAAAGAGCCTGGTGCACTCCATTTACAGAGCTCTAGTGATGCACCCCTTTGCAAAGGTGGGTGAAGCCCAGGAGGTAGGGGTGCTCCGACCCCAGTCTCGATTCAGTTCTTGCAGAGGAAGCTAGACTCTAGCAGGATCGCGTACCTGTCAGATACCCACAGTGTTGGCCGAGGGGGTCTCTCCTCTCTCCTGCCTGTCCACCCACAAACCTCAGCCCCCATCTGTTTACCTCTCGTGATGGACTCTGTAAACACGAGTGGCAGGAAAGAGCGTTCCCTGTCAACTTGGTCACGCCTGCGCCACGCCGTCCACCCCCCGCGTCAGGAAGGCGTTTCCGGCAGAACCTCCCGTGCTTCGGGCGCGCTGGAGGCAGCCAGCCTTCCCTGCTCACACCCCGGGTCTCTGCTCGCTGCAGGCTTGCTGGCGTCCCCTCCCGGGAGCGAGGCAGGAAGGGCACGTGGAGCAGAAGAGCCACCTGGGAGGCCAGTATCTTCCCAGGGGTTCTCTGCCTGGCGCCGTGGTCTGTGATCAGCGAGGGTGCCAGACTGCACGCAGGTCATCAGTGGAGCACTGGTGGTGACCGGATTCCGCTCCCGACGGCGGTCAGTTAAAACCAGGCCCTCCAGGGTGCTGCTCATGCCGCGCAGTGGGGAGGCTCCCAAAGCACCCTCTGCCGGGAGACGAGCAGACAACTCGGGTTTTACTTCCTCCGCCTTGGCGTCGGACACCCTGGAGTTCTAGGTTGTACAGTGGCCTTGGGGCCATATGAACAGCCACTTTATCCTTTTTTCAGTTTTACTGAGGTATAATCGACAAAACTGAGATACTCCAAGTGTACGTTGTGGTTTGATATACGTGTCTGCCGTGAAAGGTTTCTTGAACATCTGCTTTAGCGTAATGCAAGTGTACAGGAAATGCTTTTTCTTAGTACAGCTGAGGCAAAAGCAGAGTTCTTCAGAACAAATGTTTATTTAAGAATTAAGGGTAAACAAAAACATTAAAGCATAGGATACATTGACTGAATACAAGTGTCCCATTTGGTCTGAAATCTTGAAAGTTACTCTTAACTACTTACCTGAGGTAGATCTAGGTTGGCACTGTTGCAGGACACCCTCCGTCCATCCCAGAAGCTACCTTCCAGTTTGGGTTGCAGGCTCCCAAGTGGTCCTCCCCAACCTCAGGTCATGCTATACGAATAACACCAACACCTTTTCCCCACGGTTCAAAGCCCTCAGACCTGTTTCTTACCCCCAAAGTTCTCAGTTTGAGGGATGGTCCGTTCTCGGTTTACTTAAAGACTAGACACAATTACCAGTGAGATTAGTCGAAAGAAGGGTCGAGTCATTACCCTGCCAATGATACCAGCTCTGTCCCCTTCTGCACGTTCTAGCAAGTAGACGTAAGACTAAGTTTCATCACCACCATGCCACACACCCATACTATCTCAGCGTTACAATTATCAAACATACTAGCGATAGGCAGGATTTTCACCAAAGAGAAACAAATACATCTTGCGTGTTTTATCACGCTGGGCAACTTTTTATGGCATAAGAGCTATTTATGAAAATTACTAAAACACATCTGATCGAATAAACTTCCAGGATCTGTTGGCTAAAAGAAAGAAAAAACCCTAGAATCAGAGTCCTTATTATCACTATGAGCTACATCCACTACCCCTAAGATCGCCAAGGTCAGCAGCCAGTCGCCAGATCAAAGCTTAGAGTGACACCCACAGCAGCAGTCGGCTACCTCCATGAGTCCAAAGGCCAGCGCTCCCTGGAATTCAAGCATTTGCTGAGACGAACCAGAGGACTAGCAACAAAGGACTTATCCACCAGTCCGGACTCCCAAATACTGCAGGAATCAAGTATATTAAGTCTTAATCTGAGGGGGAAAAGTCCCTCAGAAGTGTCTGTTTATAGATCCCTGGAAGGATCACTTAGAGAATGTTAAAGATACAAACTGTCCTGTTAAACTGGAGACAAGTGCCTATCCTTAAACCCCTGAGGCATCTGCCAACTGCTCTGCCCTTCCAGCATTTAGAATCCTACATTCCAAGCCTAATAAATACCTTATGTTGTGTCTGCAGTCCTTTCCCTGGGAATAAATAGTATTCTTTCCTTGGCAGAACTGAAATAAATGAAAGGCATATCATTACGGGGCCGAGTTTGCTATAAAGGAGGATAATGGGGTTAAAAACACCAGCTTTGGAGTCAGGATGGTCAAAATCAGGAAGTATGGCTCCCCACTAACGCAGCGCTGCGTGTCCCTCTGCCTGCACGGGCCTTTCGGTCTTCCCTCGGCGATCTGCAGGAGCTGATGAGAGATGAAGTTGCGAAAATGACACTGGCAGCACTGCCACTCATCCGGGAATCTGCGTTTGAGTGGAAGAGAGTGAACCTCTCAGGCAGAACTGGCAAGTGCCAGGGACGCTCTGGAAGACGTTTTAGGGAAGGCAAGCATTTGCAGACGGGCCTCCCCTCACACCAGGTGAGAAGCTGAGTGTCGCGTCTGTGAGGCCTGCCCGGAGGGGAGAGGGGCGAATGGGGTGTCCCACCCAGACCCACTGCCCTGCTACTTCCCTCTCACAACCGGCCGGTGCCCTTAGCTACTCCCAGCACCCAGGCCCCGGGCCAGCCCAGGACAGCAGAGTCAATGTACGCCTGTCCCCAACAGTAACACATGCCACACCATCTACAAGGTCACGGTCCCTTCCTTTATTGGGTTTCCAAGTTTTAAAAAGATAAAGCAACCATTAAGCGGTTCAGAGCAAAGAAAAGCATCTTTACCTGAGTTGCCCACCAGCCTGCTCTGACCCGGCCCAGCACCCCAAGAACGAGCCCCGGAGCGGGAAAATGCAGGTCCGCTGCGACTCCCCCAGCCGCCATCTCTACCACGGGAGGGTGTCGCCGCTCTCCCTGGGACACGCACACAGCCGGGCCACCTCTCCTGGGGCAGAGCAGCCTCCGGGGCCCAATAAGGTAGAAGTATCTAGCAATGCTTCCCTCAGACTCGGGCTGTTCACTGGACCTTCACTTGTGTGAGTGCCCTGGGGACCAAGAGCTGGTGGCCAGCAGCTTTTGTGCCGCAAACCCCAACGGGCTCTCGCCATCTCATGCTTTTGCCACATTCCGGACCCAGTTTCGCGCCACACTGTCGCACTTGCCGGGGTTTCCAGGTCGGGCCAGCTGTGTGCACGGCGGTCGCACGGCCACCGCCACGGCAGTGCAGACCTGGCCTGGCTGAGGTTCCCTGGGGAGGAGGCGGAGGCGCGGGCTGCAGGACCCCGCACGCGCTACCTGCCGGTCAGGGCGGCTCTCTGGGCGCAGTGTTTGTCAGCGGCCTGTGGCCACGGTCCCTCTGGTCCTCATGGGTCCGAGCTCGGAGGAGGGCCGAGGGGTCGCCAGGGCTCTCCGCCCGCGGAGGCCTGCGGCTCGGAGTCGCTCGTCCCTGGGGTGTCCACTGCCTGCCCGGTCAGGACAGCGGGGCGGCTTCCGGCGCGCGGGGAGGGCTGCGCCCGCGCCCCCGGTCCCCGACGTGGCGGCCGCCGGGCCTCCCCCCAGCCGCGGCCACCTGCTGCGGAAGGCGGGCACCGCCCGGGGGCTCCTCGGCGTGAGTCCTCGCCCTCGGCTGGGCGACAAAGCCCATGCCCAGGAGGAAGCCGCTGTCGCGCGCAGGCCACGGGCGCGGCTTCTCGTCCACGTGAATCCGCTGGTGCACGATGAGGTCGGAGGCGCGGCCGAAGCCCTCGTACTCCAGACAGCGGAAGGTGTGCGTATGGGTGGCCTGGTGGCGGATGAGGTTGGCACTGCGGGTGAAGCTGCGCATGCACTGCAGGCACTTGTAGGGCTTCTCGCCCGTGTGCACCCGCTGGTGCACGATGAGGTCGGACTTCTGGCCGAAGCGCTTCTCGCAGGCGCCGCACTTGTAGGGCTTCTCGCCCGTGTGCACTCTCTTGTGCACGATGAAGGCTGACCGGTGTCGGTAGCTCTTGTCACACTTGTTACACTTGTAGGGCCGCTCCCCGGTGTGAGTCCTCTGATGGCTGATGAGGTCCGACTTGCCGCTGAAAGCCTTCTCGCACTCCAGACACTTGAACGGTTTCTCGCCCGTGTGGGTCCGCCGGTGCCGGATGAGGTTCGTGCTGCGGCTGAAGCACTTGTCGCACTCGCTGCACAGATATGGCTTCTCGCCCGTGTGGCTCCGCTGGTGGACAAGCAGGTCGGAGCTCTGGCCGAAATTCTTGCCGCAGATGTCACAGGTGTAGAACTTCTTCCCCGCGTGCGTTCTCTGGTGTCCCGAAAGGGCTAGGTGGTGCCAGAAGCTCTTCTCGCATTTGCTGCACTTGTACGGTTTCTCATAATGGTGGAGCCTCTGGTGCGAAGCGAGATCCGAGCGCTGGCTGAACGTTTTCTCACACATGTCACATGGATGAGGTTTCTCCCCGGCAGGGGCTCTCTCGCACATAATAAGAGCTAGGTTTTCGCAGCAGCTTTGCTCGCATTCAAGGCACTGGTATACGCGGTCATCTATCTGGGTGATCTCACGCACGTGAATAAGAATCTTTCGGCCCTCCCGAGGGCACACATGATATATTTTCGCGTTCTGAGTTCTCTGATTCTCTCTCTCTTCCGAAGTGTACATTTCTATGGCTCTCTCCTAGGGAGTTTTCCACCTATTGTCTTGACCCATCATTGTCTCCACTGGCGTTCTCTTGGTAAGAACTTAAAAGATACACTTGTCACGCCTTAGAGTCACGAGCAGTTCATCTCTACAGGTTTCCAGCATCATACACAGTAATTTCATACTCGGTATTTGCAACCCTGTGAGACAAAGGAGAAATGTGTATATTCCTATTACTAAGAGAAGAATGCTCAGCACACAGCTCCCACCCAGTGGCATTCAGCCCTCAATTAGTAGAAAAGACAGAAAGTCTGCATTGGAGGCTGCAAGTGCTCTAGGGTTTGCAGGGGCTAAAGTCAGCTCGTTTCCTCTCTGCTAATATAAATGGAACCAGCAGTGGCTAGGGGGAAAGTGCCGGGAAGAATCGTTTCTTCGTGCCCCTGGGTGAACTCTAACCCAGGTTCTTCCCCTTCTCGTCGCTTTGGCTGAGCACTGAAGACAGGGCCCGTGGCAGCATGCCAGCCCAGCACTCCCCACCCGCCGCCTCCGCTGCTTTGCTTTCCTCTGCAGCACCTGTCACCTGTCACCTACTGTCCTATACAGTATGTCATTCACTTATTCACTGTCCGTGGCTGAGACATGGCCGCTCTTTCCTTCGCGTGCAGAACAGTGCCGGGCACACGGCTAGTCTTTAGGAAGCACCTTAAAGAAATTCTACTTGTGTCCTTATTTCGTAACGAAGAACAGCTCAATGTCACAGGGTGACAGCTGTGCGATGACATGCACTTAGAAGAGGGAGGCACATTTCAAAAGACTGAAAAAACGGAGCTCACCTAGAACCTGAACGGACGGAAAGCAGCGTTTACGTCCTGGTCCTGAGAATCTGATTTCTCAAGGAAGATGGCGTTCTGTAAAACACACGGACAAGACAAGGACAAACAGTCCCACGTGAGAGGATTCAGCACTAGATCATTTCACTTAAAGAACCTGAAAGCGGTTCAACCAGTTTCCTTCAAAGGAGCAGATGGCTTTTCTCATGCAATCCTTCCAGTTCCGTTCTGGAGAGGATAACCATAGTCCTAAGGCATCCCACACGACCCCGAAGAGAAAGGACAATAAGGAGTCCAGGGCCATCCTTGGGGTCACAGCAGCGCGGGAGCAAAGGGCCTAACACAGTCTCACGGCAAACAGCAGGGCTCAGCGGCCCCGCGGGCACTTGGGCTGCCTGACCCCAAGCACAGCAGGCGCTGCACGAGCACCTGGCGACGGCGACCCGGCAGCCACCCTGCCCTCGGCACCCTTCTCCGGAGGGCACGCAATCGTCACCCTTTTGGTTCTTCAAAACTTACAACAGCCTAAGCAGCTTCTCATTTCTATGAGAAACGGTTTGGGAGGCAGTCGATGACGGGTCGACACAGGACGCTGCCGGTTGCAGACTCGTGCACTGGTTTCTCCCCTCAGCCCCTGGCCTGCCCTATTCCAGGCCACCGAGACCCGGTTCCCTCGACAACCTTTCTGCCACTGAGGACCAGGAGCAAACACGGAACTACCTGACCCAGATAGCATGTGGGGACATGCAGCGATGGGTCCCCATGACACCGAGTCCGTGGCTGCCGGGAATGAGGTGACACGTCTCATCGTCCAGTTCCAGGCGAGGTGGAGTAAACACACGGCGCCAGCCTTCCCACTGAACTCAACTCGAACCCTGCACAGAACGAAGGGCGCGGCAAACACATTCTGTGAGCGACGCGGGCGGAGGCCGCACCACGCGCCAGAGAGGGCCGACCCCGCGGCGACTGCGGGCTGGCTGGGGGTGACGGCGGGGGTGACTGCAGGGGGCTGTGGTGGCGAAATCCACCTAACATTCACCGTCAGAAAGAGAGAACCCACTCTAAGCACAAGACACTTTAGAAAGATTTCTGACCAGAGCAAGAAGGAAGGGACTTGGCGTGCACGCAGGACCTAAGGAGGCAGCTCTGGAATGACGTTTTCTAGGACAAAGGAGAGTAGAAGGGAAGAGAGAGCAACCCTGTGGGCCACACTGCAAAGGAGAAAAGGAACAACGGAAAGTTAAGGTCCTTCAAGATGAAAGAAAATTTTAATATGATAAATAAATAAATGAAATGCATACTCTATCTCCTCTGTTTTCTAAAAATGTCATCCAGTCTTCAAACAAAAACAAAACTTCAGCACCATGGCAAAGTGATAAAGTGCTGCTGAACCAGCAATCTTGTGAAACATTTTTCTAATAAAATAGAAGTAATTCAACTAGAACCTGGGAGGAGGAGAAAGAAAAAAGAACAAAGTGAAATAACCTCATGGATTACTATACTAATGGCAGGTAGGAGTCAAAGAATACTGTTAAAAACCGGAAAACAGATGATGACAGGTTAAATAAGAAAATGGGACTAAAACATTAAAAATGATCTATGTACACAGATAGCCATTATAACTAATGAAAACATAGCATGTAGGGAAAAACAGGACAAATATTACATAAAAAATACAAGTGTTGAGACCAAACATACCAATCACATCAATAAATGGCCCAATAAATGTGATTTTTACCATGGCTCACAAAGCAAGACCCAGTTATACTAAATGCAAGAAACACCTAAAACAAAGTGATCCCGAAAGCCTAGAAATAAAGGGAAAGGAAAAGAACACCAGGAGAATGGAAACAATAAAGTAGGGCTTCTAGTCACAATAATCAGGCAGAGTGGAGTGCAAGCCAAAATGCATTAAACATGATAAAGGACACCTTTTTTTTTTATTGTGAAAGCCATAATTAAAACAAAGTTACAACAGTTAATGAATAGCTATGTAGCAGATTATATAGCAGTCACCTGTATGAAGCAAAAACTACAACACCAAGAAGCATAGATAAAAACATTAATAAGAAAACGTATTATCAGTAACAGAACAGACAAGCACTGAAAAGAAGTAACAATGCAGGTCTAAATAATCTAATTAGTTAAGTGAATCTTATGGGTATCTACTGAAACTTACGCCCTCACAATAAGGAATATACATTCTTTTCAAGCACACATAAATTGGTCACAAAATCTGTCATGTATTAGGTCATCAGTACCGGTAAGTTCCATAAAGTGACATAAGCAATACTCTGCAGTAAAACTAGAAATTTACTAAAATATCAAATAATAAACTATTAAAACAACTCTTCAGTGAATGGGAAAATGAAAAATTAACAGAAATCCTAAATCCGGATAATTGAAAATATATATTATAATCTATGGAATAAACTTAAAGCAATGATCAAAGGAATATTTATACTCTTAAACACTTTTTACCAATAAAAATAAAAAATGAACAAATTAAATTCTCAGATCAAAAGACTAAGATAAATGTATATCAAAAGAAATAAGGAAGAAAATAAAAAGTGGAAATCAATGAACTAAAGAGAAAAACGATAAACCTAATTATAAATCAAAAACCTACTTATTTTGATTAACTTAAAGAAATAGATAAGCTACTAGCTAACTTGAAAAAAAAAGGTGAAAGCACACATTTACAAAATAATAACCACAAAAACAAAAAGAACAAACACATAAAAGGCACTTTGCAGACTTCTATACAAAGAAACGTGATCATCTTTGAAATAAGACTGTTTCCCTTGGGAAACACAATTTACCCAAATCGATCCCATTAGAGCCAGAGAGTTTTAAAACACCGAAATGCACAGAATAAATGGAAAAGACTATTATGAAACTATCCTACAAAAAACACACTAAACCTAGATTTTTTCATAAAAAAATTCTAACAAACTTAGAAAGACCAGATAGCCCGATGCTTCATAAATGTTTTCCAGAGCACTAAAAATGAAAAAAAAAAATTCTAATTCTTTTGCGAAAAAAGTTTACCACCGTTAACTAAACTTGAGGAAGTGTATAAAAAAATTTACAGCCCAATATCAGTATCAATATGAAGAGGGCTAACAAAAATCCAACATCACATCCTTACACAAAATGTAGCATATTCTTTTACACTGTTGCTTTTTAAGATTTACAATTTATCCCGGCAATCCCTCCACATCATTCCTAAAGGTTTTCTTCATTCTTTCACAGCTGTATAGTATCCCATTGTATGTGAATATACCTAATTTATTCAACCATTTTCTTCCAGGTGAGCATTTAAGTTGTTTTAAATATTTTCAAATTGCAAACACTGCTATGATGAATAACTTTATCCATGTGTATTTTCATATTGTTGGAAGTGTATCTTCAGAGTCAGCTTCTAGAAAAGAGGTTGTTAAGTGAGATGTAAATGCATACCTATGTGTATATAGAGAGATGCAGACAGAGTCATAAAGCAAACATAGTAAAATGTTAACATTTAGGGACTATGGGGAAGGCTATATGGGCATACTTTGTACTATTTTGCAACTTTTTTTTATAAGTCTCAAATTATTTCAAAATTAAGAGGTATTTCATTTTGCTTTTTAAAGACCATGGTAGCTGGGAGTTGGTATACACTGCTAGTTAAAACTGAATGTTCAAACTCTGGAATCAGATTTTGGTTCAAGTTCCCACTGTGCTCTTTTGTAGCTGTGAGAACTTGGGTGAGTTACTTAAGTCCTTCAGCTTCGATTTCCCTTTCCATAATGTAGATAAGGTACAATTACATGCCTCAGGGAGTTGCAGTGGAACTGAGAAGTGCCAGTAAAAAACTCAACTCAATGCCTGGGTTCCAACAGATTCTTTAAAAATGGCAGGTTCTATTATTGTCTTAGTTCCATCTTAACATTCACAAAAATCCTATCGTTCAAAGAATCCATCTTCTGTGCCTGCCTCTTGCGTAAAGCCTTGTTCAAAATCCATTTAATTAACTAAATAATCATAAAATAACTCAGCAAGTTAATGATTAATACAAAAATGATGTAAATACTAGAAAAATAGCTATGGAGAAACATTATGACAAAAAAAATTCAGAATCATAACTGAGTAATGATATGCAGGCATACAAATAGCCTGGGGGGCTCACAGGAATCTGACTGTTTAAGACATGTATTACTGTCAAGTTCAAAAGGGGGATAGAGCGGAAATAAAGGACCCCAAGCTTGGCCAGAGGCTGGTGAATGAATCAGAGAATTCCCTATAGTCATCAGCCCAGGGTATCATATTTGCCCTAAATAGCCAATAACTGTGAGACACCAAGAAGAAAAAAAAAAATTTAATAAATAAATCATGTTCTTATTCCTATCCAAGCCTTTTAGATGTCAGCACCTTGAAAATAAAATACAGTCTAGTTGTCAAAGCTCAAAGTAGACCAGAACACTTCTCTAGTTCAAAACACTACAACTGTTTCCTGTAACACTCAGGACAAATGCAAAGTTCTCACTGCTCTATGTAATGGGCACCTCCACCGATCTGCAACCTCACAGGCCACCTCTGAACCTCTCTCTGCACATGCTCCTTCTGCCCCCACGTAGCTTGCTCCTTTATTTGATTCAAGTCACTAATGGAAAATTCCTTCCTCAAAAAGAGGCACACCCTGATGACTTTATCTAAAAAGTTCTCTTACCTGTTTTATTTCTCTCTATAGCACTTATCATCACCCATCTTTATGGTATACATTTTACATTTGCTAATTTGTTTCTCCCTCCAACTAGAATATATTGTCCATTAGGGTTAGAACTTAGTCTTTTGTTCACTGCAATATCCCTAGCATCTAGAATACATTAATTGAATGAATGAAAAATAAGATTGAGTAAACACCAGGACAATAAAAAAAGGGCCATTGTCATCCTTGGAGCCCCATTAGCAATGCAAGAGGCTAGGCTAGCAGCCCTGGCTGGTCCACCTGGCAAACCTAAATATATTCTTCAAATCTTGGCTTCAGTGAACCCTCCTCAAGAGGTTTCTCCTACTTCATCCTAGGAAGAGACTGGTCCTCTCTCCCATGGCCAGGGTCAGAGTGCACAGAGCGAGCAGACAGTCAATAAAAGTCCTAGCGCACAGGCGGAGCACAAAACTTAAAGTTCAAGGTTGTCCTTAAAGTTAAAGGGCGGTAGGAATAGCAGACACTGTCCATAGAGCATCATCTAAAAAACAGGTCATTCTTACTCTATCAGGCTCTGGGCTAGAGATTATTTCACTTGTTTTTCATAGACTGTGTGAATTGTCTCATGTCATCTTCCCAAGAGCTCTGTGAAATAGGCGTTAATACCAATGTTTACACCTTACAGATTGAAAGCCTGATGCTCAGGGCAGTTAATGATCACCCACAATCTCACAGCTGGCAAGGAGTGAAGCTGGGATTTACAATGCCATGTTCTGACCACAGGGCCTGCCTAGGCATTGGGCAGACTGCCTTATTGAGCTGAATCTCAAGAAGCAGTAACTACAAGTCTATTGTAAATATGCATGTTGGAAAGTAGTATAAAATACACTTAAATTGGTAGATTCGGACCCAGTTTTATCATTGTTATCTCAAAAGCTAAAAATGGGTCGTTTCATTTTCCATGTATCTTTTCTCATTTCTTCTGGTCCTCCTTTTCTCTCCTCCCCCTCCAAAATCTACCACATAGAAACAAAAACTGGTATGCTACTTGCCATAACAAAGATTCAAGACTGTCTTCCTTTTGGCTCCAAAAGGTCTCTAAATATAACTATCTACGACATACAATTCTTGCCTCTCCTAGAGAAAAAAAAAATCAATAATGTAGAAATTTATAATTGGGGCGGGGGGTTATTTTTCTGGAACTGGACATCTAAATATTGGTCCTATTTATTCCCCAGTCTGGTCAGCTTCATTCAGCCATATCTAACCTCTTCCCATCGTACAAGAACCTGCCACTGACAGCCATGGGTTCGTGACAAAATACCAATAATCCCGGATAGTGACTAACTTCATGATAAAGCCCCGAGTACTGTTTTACTTGCTTTATTTTTCTCCTTCTGCTAATTGTTTTTGTTTGTATTATCTCAACCTCTAATGTCAAGGACCCATTCTACTGCCATTATAAACCCCAAGATGTGGTTGATATGTGTATATAACATAAAGTTGTATATAAGTCAGGTTTCCAAAAATGCTTATGGAATGATCGGACAAACCAGATTGCTCTGCACGTAGATTCAAATGCAACAGAACTAATCTCTGCGTTAAAAATGGGGAGTAGGGGAACTCCACTCAGCGTACTTGAGATTTCCCCAATATGAAAGGCACGCATAGCACAGAAAAGCGCCCAGCAGTGTTTACTATTATTATCTCCGGGAACCACCATACTGAGCGTCTCCGCTTTCAACTTTTCATTGCCCGCCTTCCACTCCGGGGGTCAGCGAGTCCCAGGGCCGCGGGGTCGCGAGGAACAGGGCTGTCCCCACCCGGCGAGGCCGCCGCGTCTCAGGCCCCGCCGCGGCCCCCGGATCCCGGCCGCGCAGGCCAGGCCCCTCCAGGCCCCGCGGCCGCGCTCACCGCGCGGCCAGCAGCGCCGCCCCTTGTCCGCGGCACTTCCGGTTACTCTCGGGCACTCGGATCTGGACTCCGCTGCCGCCACAGGCTCCGCGGCGGTGGACCTGAGGGCTCAGCCTCGGGGAAAGGGGGAAAGCAAACCTGGGGCCGACGAGAGCCAGGAGCAGGTCCCTCTGCGCGGAGTGGCCCGGGCGCGGAGGCCAGGCCCACCGGCGGACGCCTCAGGGCCCACCAGGCCGGCTACCGGAGCGCTCTCAGCCCGGCTGGACGCGGCGGCGCGGCCCCGCCCCCCGTGTCACGTGGCCACGGCTCCGGGAGACCGGGCGCCCCACCCCCGGCCTCTGCGCCAATCAGAACGAGCCTCGCCAAGGGGCGGGGCCCTGGGGCGCATGCTCGCCGGGGCCCCGGGCGCTGCGGGGCGGAATCAGCGGGACCCGGACCCGGCGGGGGGCCCGGATGTAGGAGAAATGCGTCGCGTTGCGGTTTCGGACTTCCGTCCTCTTCCTTCAAGGCTGTCGAAAGGGCACTGGAGCCGGAGTAGAGTCGCAGAGACGGATGTCGTCAGCCATGAGAGAAACACCTCCGAGGGTCAGGATGAATGGAGGCCCTCGGGTGTTAGGACGAGGGCGTCGAGGTTACATTAGGTTCTGTGGGAGCGCAGAGAAGGAGCCTAGGCTCCTGGTAGCCGGCCGCGGGGCCGGGTCCACGGGCTGGCCAGGTGCCGGGGTGGGTCGACATCCTGGGTCTTGCTGACCCTCCAGGAGACACCTCATTACTTAGCTAACTGTGCACTTTCTTCCTCTGCAGTTCTTGTCTGTCTCTCTCACACCTTCCAACTGGGATGTAGCTCCAGAAGGGAGAAGTTTTACGTTTTATTCTCTCTTGAATCTCTGTACCCAGAAAAGTCCCGTAATAAGATGTGTGCTCCAGAAATACTTGCTGGCTGATGAAGAAGAAATTATAAAAGAAGTGACTCGCTCCTTCTGAGCCCGTGTAGTATGAGTTTTGAAAGGCTTATTTGACTGCATTTGCTTGTCTTCCTTTATGCTCCATGTTGGGGGCGGGACCGTGTCCTTCTGACCAGCATGACCTCAGTTCAGGCAGGCAAGCTGACCAAGTTTGGGGAAAAGAAAAACACGACTGCCCTCTCTGAGGCTCGAACTCAGGACCTTCAGATTATGAGACTGACGCGCTGCCTACTGCGCTAAGAGGGCGGCTCGATGTATGTTCTTGTCCTCAATCAAAATAAAAGCAAATATTACTTTCAAAGTACGACCACATGGCCAGTTTCGTTTCCAATTCTATATTGATATATTGCTTGTGTTGCTCTGTCTTGTACAATGTTTAGTAAGTGGTCTATGTATTGGCATTGTAAGTGCTTAATATTCACAGTGTATTTTAGAGTCAATATTAAACTATTTACGTTGAATATAGAAATCTCATCACCATTTAGGTTCTTTTACCCTACCTGCTTTGTGTTATGTATATAGTATACTCAGATATAATGAAAACTCATCACTCAAAGTTTAAAATTTGCTTATAATCAAGTTTACTTATAAGATCTTAGAGCCCAATAATCTATTACCATGTTTACGCAGATATTTCCTATTTCTGCTATTGTTTCTTCATTCCTAACGTTCTAAATTTCCCTGTTATCATTTTTCTTCATTTTAAAATCTTTGCTAATTTATTTTCAGCTGTCCCAGAACCAATGAATTTGCTTAGTTTACCTTCAAATGAGATGTTTTTCACCATTAGGTCCGAAGGATATTTTTGCTATACATAAAATTTTGGACTGGCGATTATTTCTTTCAGCTCAGCACTTGAAATAATTCTCTTTCTTTCTAGCATCCGTGGTTTCTGGTAAGAAATCCCCAAACATACAAATATTTGTTCTTCTTTTCTTTTCATCTGGCAGATTTCATAGTTTTTTCTTTTCTTTAATTTTTTGTAGTTTGATTGTAATATGTCTGGAGGTGGGTGTTTGGGGGGTTACTCTGCTTGAGGTTTTCTGAGCTTCGTGAATGGTGGGTTATGCGTTTTGCACTTTCCGGGACTGTGTTCGTTCAGGGCCTTAGCTGCGGAGGGACACATGGAGAAAAATAGCAACTCGGTATACCTCCCGCTTGAGGGATCGCAGCTCCTCTGAAGAAACGGAACACGAATTCTAAACTGGTAGTTCTAACTGTACTGAGCTAAGAGCCCCTGGAAGCCTAGTGCCGTCCCTGCCCATAGGTCAAACTCCGAAGGAATGGCAAAATTGCTGCTGCTGCGTTCGGAACGCGCCAGGTGTTGTGGTTTGCTTCCGGGGGTCGGAGGCTTTGCGGATACCACTCAAGTCCGAGGTCGGGATTGCAAAACCTGGAGAATGCGGGCATCGATCCCGCCGCCTCTCACATGCTAAGCGAGCGCTCTACCACCTGAGCTAATTCCCCGGCTGCCCCGTCACCTCGTCTCTCGCTTTCTCGTTGACGAGCAGCCGTGCGGTCCCCGTCGCTCACCGCCTCAGGCCGTCAGGGCGGGAGGAAAGTCAAGGCCGCCAACGCCGAACCGACCCTCTGAGCGCGTCTTCACGAAGAAAGCAGGGCCGCGCGTGCGAGAGCACGGGGGGCAGCGGCGATAACCGCACGGCTGAAAGGAAAACTCCCACTGCTGGGAGCGGGGAGACTCACGTGCCGAGGGGAGGCGCGGGAAGCAGCAGCGGGTGGCGGGGTCCGGCTCCGGAGCCGAGTACGGTCTCCCGCCAGCGCCGCCCCCCGCCCGCCACCACGGCTCGGGAAGCACCGGGAAGAAACGCGAGGACCAGGTGGTCACGCTCAGAGCGTTCCACGTGCGCTCCGCGGGGATGTGAAAGGAGCTCGAGTGCTGGAATCCGACCAGGGGCCAGGAGGCGGCGGGAGGGGCACTCCGGGGCGCCGGCCGGTCCTGGTTCTCGGTCGAGGGCCCGATGGAGCGCCTGCGGATCCATCGGCGCAGCCCGCCGGGGTGCTCACGGCTGCGCTGCTCTACGTGTGCCTCGGCGCCGGACTGTCAGGTCGCACGGTCACGGCCCAGAACTATGCCTGTAACACTGACCATGTTTTGTCTCCGGGCTCTTTGTTTCTTAAAATAAATAAATAAATAAAATAAGTTTAAAAAGCCATCCTAGTGGGTATGAGGTGGTTTCTCATTGTGGTTTTGATTTACTGTGACCGTTAGTGACGTTGAGCATCTATGCATGTGCTTGTGGGAGTGAGGGGCAGCCCTATGCCTTCCCTGAGACAGCCTGGGCTAGTGACAGGGGAACTTTAGAGGCTGAGTGGTTAAGACAGCTAGCTAGCTGCCTCCTACAGCCTTTAGCTCAACTGCCTGCAGCAGGTCATGGGTCTCGCCTGTTTCCTAGCAGGGCAGGAGCCTCATTTAAAGGGGAGATTTTGTTCTCTCCACTCGAATGTGTCCAGCGCCCACTTGTAGAAGGGCGCTGAGCCTGTGGTGGGGGTTTCCGTCTTCGCTGGATGATTAATGTCAGGAAGGCAGTCAGCGGGCCCGAAGACGGGGACGCGAGCTCACGAGCCCAGGGCCCCTGCAGCATCCAGGGGGCGTCGCCCTGCAGCCCCCCGTCCTGCTTCTAGAAGTGTTACTCATCGCGAGTCAGGAGTCTACATGTCCCCGCTCCCCGGACTCGAGGGGACCCCGGGCCCCTGCCGCACGAGAGCGACCAGGCCGCAGGAAAGGGGCGAAGGCCTGGCACGCGTATTTCCATCGCGTCCCAACAGCTCCCTCGCAGCTCCCTCCACTCCCGGCCTTGTTCTCGTCCATGGTGTGGAGAGAAAGAAGGGGCCCCTTGTCCTCACGTCCACAGATGTCTCCCAGCCACGTCCCAGAGCCTCTCCACCCAGGACGTCCGGCGAGTTTCCGAGAACACCTCCTGGAAGTACATGCCCCCAGAGGGGAAGAGAGCGGGGACGAGGTGGCCGAGTGGTTAAGGCGATGGACTGCTAATCCATTGTGCTCTGCACGCGTGGGTTCGAGTCCCACCCTCGTCGGCCAACGGCAGCGTGACAGGAGATACCGCATCCTGCAATCTGACTTGGAAATGACGCTCCACCGCTTTTGCCTATTCTGTTCCCTGGAAGTGCCCAGAGAATGGAGGAAGGGACGTAGCTTTATTCTGTGCCAGGCACTGTTCTAGAAGCCGGGAAATGCATCAGTGATCGAAATAGAGCACAAAAAGAGAAGAAAATTAAAAAAAAGGAAAGGAAAAATACAGCTGTCCATGGACTTACATTCCAGTGGGGCAGGGGGGATGGTGAAGACAAGCAGGTGAACAGGTAAAATTTGAGCGAGTCGGACCTTGAGACATATTGTGAGCAGAAATGGTAGTGAGCAGGGAGAGGCAATGCAGATGGTGTGGTCTGAGTGTAAGGTCACAGTCAAAGGCCTGGGTGACAGGATGAGCGCTGGGCGTGAGGGCCTCGTGCCCTCCTCACAAAGCGTGGAGTCCATATCCCGGGGAGGGAACTGGACTTTGGCCACATGGCTGTCCGGACCAGTGCGGCCTCTGGGCATCTCTCAAAGATGAGTATGAGGCTGGTTTTCAGGGGCAGTGCAGCCATCCGCGTTTCCAGTGCAGAAACGGGCTACCCCTCCAGGGACCACGAACTCAGGGTCCCCTTCCGAAAAGTTCCAGCCGCTCTACTTACAAACAGAAAAGGGTTCCAACCTAGATGGTGAGAAGAGCAAGAGACAGAACCGCAAAGGGGCCATGTGACCGCTGGCCACTTGAGCTAAGGAGAAGTGAAGAGAACCCACGTGGACGCTCTTGTGTTTGTATAAAAAAATCCAGAGGGGTGTGCAGGAAGCTGATAAACACGTTTGTTATGATGGGGGCACTGGGCACTTGAGGATTGTGCGGGGAGCAGGATTGCTTATAATAGTCATTACATGTCCAAGTATTAAATTAGCAATGGCTCACTTTATGGGAATCATAAAGCAAAACACAATGTTAGCTGCACTACCCTGAAGGTCCAACAGTGTGCCATCGCTTGATTCCTTTCATTGTCACCCTTTGTTGACCACAAGAGAAATACATTCGTCATTTTGGCTTTCTTTTGGAGGGAAATGAACTATGCACACAAAAAGTACACAAAAGAGAATAATGTCCCTCCAAGTGCCTGGCACACATGTTTCACCAACTGCCAACATTTTGCCCACGTTGTTTCATTATCCTGCCTACGCTGGGCAGGAGGACAGTGTCAAGAAATCACAAACTCGATATTTCAATCGTGAATGTTTTCACAGATGTCCTAAGAGACACAAACAAAATACAAGATTTTCATAGCTAATAAAAATTTTAAATGATTTGTAACATCATCCGAAGTCTAGTCCTTTTTAAAATATCCTCATTCACCTCAATTTTTTGTACAATAATTTTGTCTGAGTTAGGACTCCATTAGATCGACATAAGACATTTGCTTGCACTGTCTCTTAAATCTATTATAATTCATAACGTTTAACCAACATCTCCAAAAAGAGTTTGTTCTTTGGATAAAAATTGTGACACTACTATCTAGGCGATGGGAATTTTCAGTTTATGGACTGTCGTTGCTGGTAGATGTTTTCTGTTCAAAGTGCTCAGAAGAAAGAGTTGTTTTCTAAAAGGAAAAAAGGTAAGACTATACTTCTATTTTCCATTCAAATTTAAGTTAAAGGACTGTGGATGGAAGAAGTGTCCAAAGCTTAGAGAATTTTTCTAAGAGTTTATCTGAGCCTGACTGATGACACATGCCGGGGAGCAAAGTCTCAGATTCTACGGAGACTGGCAGTTCTGCAGCTCCCCGGCTGCCTTTGGAGTGAGTGCGGGAGGCCACATGGAGGTGCAGCAGGCAAGCGAGGTGCAGACAGCCTGGGTCCCCCGGGTTCCTGGGAGGGCGGCTGCACTCTGGGGACCTGACAAGGAGGTTTGCTCCTGGCATTTTCCCATCTTGGGAACCTAAATGCAGGCGGACAATGGGCCAGTCTGGCTTACAGCCCAGAGAGCCTTTTACTGAAGAAGCTCTAGGCCTGGGCCTGATTGCCCATGTGACCTGCCCAGAGACGGGGCTGGGTGAGGTCACCCTGTGACATTACATTCCAGAGGACCTCCCTTTTTCATCCACATTTTTTTCCCTAGAAATTAGAATCACATCCCTTGACTAGCTAAATTTGCTATTTTTCTTCTAACTTTCCATTTTAATTTTTTGCTTCTAATATCATAAATATAAATTGTTCCTCTGGTCCTTTAGTGCCTTTCACTAACCAAAGGAACTTTAAAATAAAAACCGACTTTTATTCCAGAAGAGAGACGGGGATAACTGTTCAAGCATCTTTGCCTTCACTGGACCCCAAACAGTCGTGTTTTGTCTTGTTACTCAAATCACTTTCTCTCCAAAGAAAATGAGAGGAAACAATCAACCACGTCAAAGACCGGCCGGATGGACCACCTGACAGCGACATCCAGCGCCCACACCTGGGAGCTTCCTGTATGGCAGGACCAGTGAGGCCTCGTGACCCACTGTCCTTGTCACAGGCCCCCCGAAGTGTGTGAATTTGCTTCCAGCTAAAATGTCCACCGGAACTTAACCCAGATGGTCATTTGAACGGAAGGCAGAGCCCTAACAAATGCGGGAGGTTCCTAAATGACAGCGAGACGCTCGGGGAACAGTTTCTTTACACAAAGGAGTCCCCGAACGTGGACAGGGGTGGGCAGCTTAACTCCTGTGCCTACTGCCGCTCGAGCTTCCCGCGAGTTAATAGGACAGGTTCTCAAGACAGCTCGGCAGAATGACAGGACAGCGCAGAAAGGAAACAAGCGGCAGCTCGCTTTGAGAAAACGTGGGTGGCTCTGAAAAGAGCCTTTGGGTCAGCGGCCGAGCCGCCCGGGGGCGCGCGCCTACTTGGAGCTGGTGTACTTGGTGACGGCCTTGGTGCCCTCGGACACGGCATGCTTGGCCAGCTCGCCGGGCAGCAGCAGGCGCACGGCCGTCTGGATCTCCCGCGACGTGATGGTCGAGCGCTTGTTGTAGTGCGCCAGGCGCGACGCCTCGCCCGCGATGCGCTCGAAGATGTCGTTCACGAACGAGTTCATGATGCCCATGGCCTTGGACGAGATGCCCGTGTCGGGGTGCACCTGCTTCAGCACCTTGTACACGTACACCGAGTAGCTCTCCTTGCGGCTGCGCTTGCGCTTCTTGCCGTCCTTCTTCTGCGCCTTGGTCACCGCCTTCTTGGAGCCCTTCTTCGGGGCGGGCGCCGACTTGGCGGGCTCGGGCATGGCTTCTCCTACGAGCTGGAGCAGGACTCAGCGACTTTCCCCAGTCAGTGTGAGGGCGGCGCAGCCCATCCGCTTATAAATGCTCCAAGATGCAAATGAGCGACGAGGACGTCTCCCTTCTGATTGGACGATCGGGACGCCGTCCCGGCTCTCTTTCCCATTGGACAGACGCCGTTCCAACCAATCGGCGCTGTCACCGCCGCATCCCTACACTCGCTATAAAAGGACTCGTCAGCCTACCGAGCGCCGTTCAACCGCTGGTCCAGTGAGTTTTGTCCTGCGCTAGTTGACTGCCATGTCGGGACGCGGGAAGCAGGGCGGCAAGGCGCGCGCCAAGGCCAAGACGCGCTCGTCGCGCGCCGGGCTGCAGTTCCCCGTGGGTCGCGTGCACCGCCTGCTGCGCAAGGGCAACTACGCCGAGCGCGTGGGCGCCGGCGCGCCCGTGTACCTGGCGGCCGTGCTGGAGTACCTGACGGCCGAGATCCTGGAGCTGGCGGGCAACGCGGCGCGCGACAACAAGAAGACGCGCATCATCCCGCGCCACCTGCAGCTGGCCATCCGCAACGACGAGGAGCTCAACAAGCTGCTGGGCAAGGTGACGATCGCGCAGGGCGGCGTGCTGCCCAACATCCAGGCCGTGCTGCTGCCCAAGAAGACCGACAGCCACCACAAGGCCAAGGGCAAGTAGGCGCCCGCTCTGGCTGGCGGCAGCCCGGGCGAGCCGCGCCGGCACCAAAGGCTCTTTTCAGAGCCACCCACGGTGTCACCGAAAGGGCTGCGCGTCCCCCCCGGAGCCTGTGGTCGCGAGCCGCCCTGACCGCAGTTGGCCGGCAGGGGTCAGCACTTCCACGCGCCACCCACCCGCCCCTTGAAAGTTAGTGCAGACAGGAAAGTTGCCATCGGCCTAGTGAAAGGGATAGACTCGTGTCACAGGTAATTAGGGCCATCAGTGCCCCTGGCCTCGGGGTTAAACAGTGAGAAGGATGGGAAAAAACGCTTGGTCGAAGGTACCATTTAGATGCAAGTGGCTTGCGTTCCCTACCCTGCACCGAAACCCCGCCCAGCCTGCTGCTGAAAGGATTTGTTTTGCATCTCAATGGGTCCCACCTGTGTTCAGCCCCGCTCCCACCGCCTTGGGGTGATCTACTTTAAACAGGTCAATACTTTGACTTTAAGAGCACAGGGTCTTATGTCATCTGAACTTTGTAAGTTATTCTAAATGTCCAGTCTAAGAGCTTTGAAGAGAGGAATGGCATAACCTGCTTTTTGAGAGGTAATGAATGGTGGCCTGGCCTCAGTTGCGGGACAGACGATGGTAAGGTGTAGGGTGTATTTTGCAAATGTGACTAAAACTTTGCTGACGAATTGCGTGTGTTCTGACTGTGTGGGGCTACAGGACATACTCAGGAGAATCGAGTGAGCTCCCATAAATGACCCCAGCATTCACCTTATTTACCATCTTCAGCCACAGACAATAGGAAGAAAGGGGTGGACTGGGCAAGTGTAGGGCAATTATGAGACGATGCCAGAAAAAGAGAGATAAACGGGGTAGGTTTTGTTTGCAGATTGAGTAGTTGCCTCCCCTTGATGAGAATCTCCAGGGAGTGGTCCCCTCTTCCAGGTGGGGGAGGGGTGGGATAAGGGGGAGACATTTATTAATAGAAATGTTCCTTACAGATGTAAATGTCTCTTACTTTTTTCAGAGATTTTCATCTGTCTGTTTCCCCAAAATAATCAACTCAAAATGTCTCCAGCCAAAGAGGGGCAGTGTGGGGTGGCAATTTCTGTCTGCCTTCGACTGTAAAAAAATGTAAAGACACAAGAAAAATACCTTGATTTTAACTAAGTATATCTGAATATATTAAGTTATTTAGTACCTTAGAAAGCAGCTTAAATGCCATTACATTTGTATAAAATTGTATGTTTATAGAAGAATAAAAACTTGGTTATCGCTTTCAGGAACTACAGTCTGACAAACTTCCCCGATGTCCGCCCATTGCTGACCTTGTTTCACTACTTTCTAGGCAAAAACTCATGAAATCAGATTGGGGGAGTGCTACCGATTGGTGGGGATTTTACTGATTTTCAATGTACTGATTTTCAGTGAAGGGTATAAAATGTATTCCGGTTAATGTTGGAGAAATAGAATTAAAAACAAATACACTTTCTTTTTTCCTGAATTTAAATTTTCTATTTGTACATCAGTTCGAAATTAATTGCCTTTGTAATTAATAAAAGTTCTTTTTTAATTTTTAAAACGTTATCTAGAAAACACACTGCTGAGATTCATGCCTGGGTTGGTGAAGGGATTCAGTAATTTTCAGGAAAGGACAAAGTATTTCAAATATAAATTGATTGTAATAAATGTATAGCTTTAACAGTTTTTACCATCGTACTAAAAGAAATGGTTGCGACTAAGTAAAATCACTTGTAGTGTACTGGAAGATCTTCAAATTCTCTATTAGTCCATCTTGTTCTATTTCTTGGTATGCGGCTCGTATTTCCTCGCCCTGGACATTGAGAAACCGTTGCAAGATGGTGGTGTGCAAACGCCGTGAAAGAAAGGACATGAGTATGAGTATGTGTAGAGATGACAGTGTTTTCTTCTTTTTGTTGAAGCGTTGCTGTTTGAGGAGGATGGGGCACGAAACGCATTAAAAGGGGAGAAAAGCAGAATGAGAGCTCTGGGTTAACAAGATTTCAGTGAAAGAACAAAGGAGCTGGCAGCCGTGGCCGGTTCCGCCTTGACGACTGCAACCCAGAGTGACTTCCGGCTGCAGCGCCTAAGGTTTTCACTCCGGTCCGCCTGGACTGCCTATAAAAGGGAGCTGTGGCCTTCCTGTTTCTGTTTCTGTCCTCTTTCCCCCAGCACCATGTCTGGTCGCGGCAAAGGCGGCAAGGGGCTGGGCAAGGGCGGCGCCAAGCGCCACCGCAAGGTGCTGCGCGACAACATCCAGGGCATCACCAAGCCCGCCATCCGGCGCCTGGCGCGGCGCGGCGGCGTCAAGCGCATCTCCGGGCTCATCTACGAGGAGACGCGCGGGGTGCTCAAGGTCTTCCTGGAGAACGTGATCCGGGACGCCGTCACCTACACGGAGCACGCCAAGCGCAAGACGGTCACGGCCATGGACGTGGTCTACGCGCTCAAGCGCCAGGGCCGCACGCTCTACGGCTTCGGCGGCTGAGTCGCGGCCGGCCCGCTCCGACCCGCATCCGCAGCCGAACCAAAGGCCCTTCTCAGGGCCCCCAAGTTTTCTCCTGAGGAGCGTAGGTGACTGAGCTGCCAAGTGCAGCCGTTCGGCGAACTGCGCGTCTGGGTAGCTTGGTAACTCGGTCCCCCCACCTCAGGGCCCTCCCAGGCCTGGGCGCTGTCACCCCGCTCTCCCCCGCCGTTGGTGCTGCGCGCTCCTAGGGCGGGCCTGCGTGGGGCCTTCCCGGAGGCGACCCTCGCCACCCCTCCCCGGAACCACCACGCTGGGCGTCAGCAAAGCCGGGCGTGTCGCCCTCGCAGGGTGGCCGAGCGCTCCTCTGCCTCCTTGGAAAAGGAGCATCCTCCTCCACGTTCACCTCGTTAGTGAAAAAGCCTTTAGAAGTGAGGGCCAGACCCCCCTGTCAGCGGTAAAAGCCGCCGTTCGGGCAGCGACGAGGGTGAACAGCCCAAGCGCTGCGGTCAGGTGACGGGCCGCGGTGAGCACGAACCAGGGAAGGGGGCAACTGGACACAGGGAAGGCTTCGCTGCGGGAATCCCCCAGAGCCCGACCCACGGTGGCTTCCATCTTCAGTCAGGCGGCCGAGAGTCCGAGGGTCACAGTGCGTGCTCCCTCGTTCTCTGCAGACAGGCCTGTGGGCATCATGTTCCCCGGGGCCCAGTCCATCGGTTACTTTGCCTCACCGGCTCCGAGGACTGAGGCCTCAGACACCAGGCGGGTGCTCCGCGCCGGCGGCTCTGGCTCCGTTTTCAAGCGGCTCCATTTCTACTTTCGTTTACAGATCACGGGAACACATCTGGGGCCGTAAGAAGTCTTGGGTGTATGTGCTTCCTTTCCTACGTTTGCCCTTGGGTACTACTTTAAACATGGTCCAGGTACACAAAAGGTGCTACTGAAACCGTGCCGTTCCAGAAATTAAATGTTACCGTCGAATTAATTCAAATACGTTTAATCGCTCCAGATGTCCCTTCACCACGCAGCCTTTGTTTTCCCCACCCTGGAATTCACCTGATCTTGGTGTTTGCTATTTCCATGTTTTCTCTTTTTTAACTTGAGACGCATATATCCCTGAACAGGATATAGCACCATTTCACATGTTTTAAAAACTTTTGGATATATTTTTTGCACCTATCTTTATGAAACACTTTTGACATTTGTTTTTGAAGTTAATCATGTTAAAATGTGTGATGCATTTAGTTATGTTTTGTAACGTGTCAATAGTACATCACTTCTATATTCATTTCTCTGTTGAAAATGTGAATTTCTATATTCCCACCCCCCATCACAAATAGCACTGCAGCAGACATGGTACACAACGGAGTATTTTCTCTGCTTCCAGACTGAGGAGTGGCACTGCTTGGTAATAGGCTATGTGCATGTTCGACATGAAGAGCAATGAGCCATTTGTTTTCCAAGTTGTATTTTTTAATTTGACACTCTCATATTCCCCCAGTATTGAGTTCTTGTTACTTCGTATCTTTATTTTGCAAATGTTGGATGACTACAGTTTTTGCCAGGCTAAGAATTTGCTAAATGGTATCTCTGTGTATTTAAATTACATTTCTCTGATTACAGTATAGTTGGTATTTCATGGGATATTTTGGCCATCAGGGAGTATTCCTTCCGTCCGTTCCCTCTGGAAACAGCCGGTCCACATTAATTTGTCCATTTTTTTTTCCTGGGATTTATTTATGATTTGTAAGTATTCTTTATATTTTTTGTCTTTTAACCTCTTGTCAGTGTGACAGCCTGCTGAAATGTGGTAAGAGTAAGAGTTAATTAAAACCTAAAACTAGACACGGGCCTAGCTCCTGGAACCCTTAGCCACATTCTGTTAATCATGAAACTCGTAAAAATGAACTCAAACGCTGACTGCCTGCGTGACCCTGCTTACCTGCGTGGCATGAGGAACAATCGATTGTGTATAAGCTGGAAATTATTGCCTGGCTACCATCATGGGAACACAGGCTACTAACAATAAGCATTCTGCTTCTGTACCCCCGCTTGCACACCTGGCCAGTGGGTTGACAGGTAGTGAACAGAAGAAAAGTAGATCTTTGTGTCCAGAATGAAGACTGGGATTTAGGGCTGAAAAACCTTGTACCTCTCCATTTCGGGGCTGCTCCTGGCACGGACAGCCACTGGCTAATAAACAGCCTTTGAGAGCACACCGGTTTGATCTATTTAATGTTGGCCACAACATCTGCATGTGAAAATACAGTCTGTTATCTTCTAGTTTGCTTTGTTTTGAAATGTTATTGATATCTTTAGGTGCACAAAAATGAATTTTATTTATGTTCGATTTATGTTCTTCGGTTTCTGCCAATGCTTTTTGATATAGGAGTTATTTCCCTTCAATTCCTCAAAAACCTGCAAGCATCAGTGGACTAAATATTTTATATTTGACTTGAATTAGGAAGGCTCTTCTGAAAAAGCTGATAACAGACAGATCTTCCTATTCTCATAGTAAGGATGATTAACAGAATGACGTACATTTGCAAGGCACTGTGAAAGACAAAAGAGAGAGTGAAGAAGACATAATGCCTAAGATATATCGAAAGTTTATCTAAATTTGTGCTAAATGCTTTGCAGGGATTATCTCTGTCATAGTCATATGAGATGGTTTTAGTATCCCGATTTTAAAATGGCAAAGTAGAGGCACTGACAGCCTAGTCAAATAACCAGATCACAGGTACATTAGTCTCCGGCCCAAACCTGTTCTTCACCAGTCTCTCAGCCTGCAGAGAGGCCATCACAGAGTGGGTGCGGAGTGCTCCTAGTCCTGAAACGGAGGATTTTGGCAAATGGCACGAAGGATAAAAGATCTGCCTGTGTCTAATCCAGGCAGATTCAATCACGCCAATCGCTTCTACCACCGGTCAGGTGGGGAGCCTGAGGAAATCTCACCCACAGGGACATTTTTTTCCCTCTGGAGAGCACAGAGTTTAACCGTGAGAGGGATCATCAAGCTCAGATCGATGTCCTTTCCTAAAATAGGGAGACGTGCAGACTTTGAACAGCTGCCTCAAACTCTTAGAGGCCGAACAAGATTCCGGCTCTTACCCATGTGTCCTCATATCCCCCGCCCCCAATGAGCCACCTGTCCTTTTTCTCCAGTCTCATGGATTTACTTTAATTTAAAAACTAGTAACTCGGGCACTTGATGTTCTTTTGTGAGTACTCGTATTCTTTCTCTACTCAGAAGAGCCATGCCTCTCATCTTTGCCTGGCATCCTTCATCCCTCTCTGGTGGTCTGACACTGTCCGGACACTCTCTAAAATGGGCTGGGGAGACCAAATTTTGTTTAAAAAGAATGAAAGTGTATCATGCCAATTTAAAGCCACTCCCAGCCCCCAATCGAAATTCTAATCAAGTCATACCACCTAAGTAGACAGGTAACTATAGAGCCAATAGGCTGGCATTGGAAGTGATTGTGGGCCAGACTTACTGGTAAATAGAGCTGGGATGGTGGTGGGAAAGGACACGTGACACACAGACTGAGTTTAAGCAGGAAGCCACTGGACAGGCACTCAGCTAGTTGTATGCCCCGCTTCCTTGGCAGAACCAGGACCTGTGAACACACAAACGCACACGAACATGCCTTGTCGCTTGCACAACCATGTGATTATAGGAGAGACACTTGTAAGGATATCCAGCTTCCTTCTAGCCAAAGACGGTCACCAGGAGAGGTTTTACTCACTGTCTGGACTTGTCACGACCACCTCCAAGTCACCACCCGTGTTTAGTTAGGCGCAGGTGCGCGACGTGTCCACAGCTCTAATGCTGACATCTTAGTGGCTCTGAAAAGAGCCTTTGGGTAGAACGGTGGCCAGAGGGACTCACTTGGCGCTGGTGTACTTGGTGACGGCCTTGGTGCCCTCGGACACGGCGTGCTTGGCCAGCTCGCCGGGCAGCAGCAGGCGCACGGCCGTCTGGATCTCCCGCGACGTGATGGTCGAGCGCTTGTTGTAGTGCGCCAGGCGCGACGCCTCGCCCGCGATGCGCTCGAAGATGTCGTTCACGAACGAGTTCATGATGCCCATGGCCTTGGACGAGATGCCCGTGTCGGGGTGCACCTGCTTCAGCACCTTGTACACGTACACCGAGTAGCTCTCCTTGCGGCTGCGCTTGCGCTTCTTGCCGTCCTTCTTCTGCGCCTTGGTCACCGCCTTCTTGGAGCCCTTCTTCGGGGCGGGCGCAGACTTGGCGGGCTCGGGCATGGTCGTGGGAACGGCCGGACGACGCAGGAGACCACAGCGAGGACGAGGGGGACAGAGTGCCGGCCCGCTCGGAGCGCGGCCTCTTAAAGGACGCGCTGAACAAGGTCGCGTCGGATTGGTGGCGAATCCCGGAAACGTCACGTGTCGACGTCGTCCCGTCATTAGGCGTTTTTCAAACGCCGGAGTCCGTTGGCTTAAGTGAAAGCGCTTGACTCTTCGCCAATGGCGCGGACTCACTTTCGCGCCCAAGGCCGACTATAAAAGGCGCGGCTCCAGGCGCCCGAGTCAGAGCTCACCCGGCGAGCGGCTTCCTCCATCATGTCGGGACGCGGGAAGCAGGGCGGCAAGGCGCGCGCCAAGGCCAAGACGCGCTCGTCGCGCGCCGGGCTGCAGTTCCCCGTGGGCCGCGTGCACCGCCTGCTGCGCAAGGGCAACTACGCCGAGCGCGTGGGCGCCGGCGCGCCCGTGTACCTGGCGGCCGTGCTGGAGTACCTGACGGCCGAGATCCTGGAGCTGGCGGGCAACGCGGCGCGCGACAACAAGAAGACGCGCATCATCCCGCGCCACCTGCAGCTGGCCATCCGCAACGACGAGGAGCTCAACAAGCTGCTGGGCAAGGTGACGATCGCGCAGGGCGGCGTGCTGCCCAACATCCAGGCCGTGCTGCTGCCCAAGAAGACCGACAGCCACCACAAGGCCAAGGGCAAGTAGGCGCCCGCTCTGGCTGGCGGCAGCCGGGGCGAGCCGCGCCCGCACCAAAGGCTCTTTTCAGAGCCACCTACCCTGTCAGAAGGCTAGCGCACAGCCCACTTTTTAGTTTATGGTCATCTCTGTTACGAAGTCTAATTTCCAGAAACCGGCGGGCGAGCCCGGTAGGCTGCGTCTTAGATCAGCGCGCTGGGGCGGGGGAGGGGCGCCGGCCGCACGCGGAGCCTGCGCCCGGTCCCAGCGACCCCCGAGAGGACGGGGACGGCGGCTCGAGGCGCTGGGCCCGGGCTCTCGAGTGTCCCCAGTTTTCAGGGTGGCGCGCTGCCACCGAACGCCTCCGGGCCGTGTTTAGAGCAAAAAGCTGCCGCTCAGGGAGTTGCAGCGCGCGCGCACTTTGGTTCTAGTGGGGATCGAACCTAGGACGTTCTGCGTGTAAAGCAGAGGTGCCAATCGCGGCACCGTGGAGCCGGCGAAGCCCCGTGGACGGGGTGAGTACATGGACCCGAAAGTGTTTATCATTCTCCCCTTCGGGATACCGGGCCTTCGGGGTGGTCCGTTACACTTGCCGGGCACCTCACTAGCGCACGAACTTGAAATTCCTCAATTAGTCATTTGAAAACACGAGGAAACGACCTAAGAGCGCATTCTCCATGAATGCCCATTCGAGCACTTCCACACTCATCCGTATGAGTCGGTTCGCTCAAAGGCTGTTTACGCGGCGCGTCTGCAGACGGCGGCGCCTGCGTGACAGCGCCCCGCGCGTGCACCTGGCACCGCTGCGCAGGTACAACCTGCAGCCAGTAACAGGTGCCGACCATGTGGACCCCCATAAACAGTCGGCAGCGCTCTAACTTGCGACTGCTAAATCAGCCTAGGATATTTGTGCATTAAGATGGGTGGAAAAAAAAAAAAAGTTCAGGTTTAGGGGCTCAAAGTATGCCATTCCTAAATATGCCACTGACATACTGATTATTTTGAGTTAAGTCACTTGAAAATAACGTGCAAAAAAAAAAAAAGGCATTGTGACCCTCCTTTTTCGTCTTAAATTCCCACGTGAAAGGTACCTTACTGTACCAGGAGGAAACAACACAGGAAGTCGAGGCTGGTAGAAATTGGGACAAAAACAAAACACAAAAAACAAAAACCTTCTAAACTAACACTCTCTCTCTAGTCACTTTTCCATAATTCACTGCGTAGCCCCAACCTGTTTGTCTCGTCACGTTTTCACAATGTTGCTCCGACCCAGTATATGAGCGCTGCTTCTTTGAGTCTTCATTCTTGTCATGGCTCCCAGGTTACACGTAAAAATGAATAAAATTTGTATGTTTTTCTCCTAATGATATGTTAAACGTCAATTAAATTCTAGGCCCAGACATAGACCCTAAGAGGGTAAAGGAGAAAATTTACCTCCTCTGCATTACCTCTCCCCCGCCAGACAGCAGATGGGCTAGGCCCGAATTGTCCTTAAAAGAGAGGGCCTGGCTGCGCCTGGTTTGGACGAGTTGGGGGCGGGTGGCTGCGAACCTCCTCTGCGTCCGTTTGTCCCCATCCTTGCTTGCTTTCTTGTGCCAGGTTAGATACAATCGGAGCATGGGTGTCCTGCTCACGGGCCGTGAATTAGCTCAGGAGGTGACACCATGGGTTCTGTCACCTGGTGATAACAGAATTATTATATTCCCCATTGTTTGCTTGGGGGTTGGGGCAGATTTTTAAAACTTGCTTTCTTTAATTCCCTCTAGCACACACATTTTTTAGAGGTTGTCTGGTTCGTTCCCTGTTCTATCTCCAACGCCTAGAAAATTATCTGAAATAAAGTAGTAGTGACTCAGTATTTGTGGACAGATTTACCTAATTAACAAATTTAAAATGGATTGCAATATCCAATGTTTCCGCTAGAGGGAGACAGTAACCATGAGATAGAAATTTCATTCATTTCCATTTAAAATTATTTTTTAAAAACTTGAGCTGAAGGATGCATTTTTATAAATATTGATGTTTCTGCTTTGGGATTAGTTCAGGAACACAGATGGATTCTTCCTGTCACGAAATCAAGATATGGGCAGATTGCCACATTTCACACAAAATCTTATAAATAGGATATAAGTGAAGTTGTCTCCTCGAAGGGGCCCTGTGGCTTAGCTGGTCAAAGCGCCTGTCTAGTAAACAGGAGATCCTGGGTTCGAATCCCAGCGGGGCCTTCCTCTTTGGTTTTGTATTTTCACTAGCTGGAGCCGTGCTGAGGTGACCCTGCCTGGAATCGTTCTTCTAATCGTGGAGGGTCTCCCGCCAGAAAAGTGCAGTAGGATATGAGGGACTGGTATGAAGGGAGAAACAAACAAGGTTCCTGGGTTTCAAAGACAAGGGAAGAGCAAAAGCCAGGTGCACAGTGAAGAAACATCCACAATACAAAACAGCAACCATGTAAATGGGAGAAGATATTTGCCAGCAATACTTGTGATAATGGCCTAATATCCAGAATATTTATTTAAAAAACTCATTCAATTCGACAACAACAACAAAACAATCTAATTTTAAAATGGGCAGAGGACCTAGACAAACACTTCACCCAAAAAGACAAATGAACGGCCAACAGGGATTTGAAAAGATGCTCAACTTCACTAGCTATTAGGAAATGCAAGTCAAAAGCACAGTGAGATGCCACCACACACCTGCTAGAATGGCTATTATCAACAGGACAAGTAACAAGTGTTGGGGAAAATGTGGGGGACAAGGAACCCCCCTACACTGCTGCTGAGAATGTAAATCGGTTCAGACACTACGGAAAACAGGATGAAGGGTCCTTCAAATTTTAAGAATAGAATTACCACATGACCCAGCAATCCTTCTAGGGATCCCCCAAAACTTTGAAAATATTTATATGTAAAGATGTGTGAACCCCTGTGTTCATTGCAGCATTATTTAAAGTGGCCACGTAATGGAAACAACCTAAGTGTCCTTCGGTAGATGATTAGACAAAGACGATGTGGTACACACATATTGCTTGGACATGACAAAGTGAAATCTTACCATTTTCAACAACATGAATGTATCCTGAGAGTAACATTCTAAGTGAAATAAGTCGGAAGGAAAAGGACAAGAGCCACATAATTTCACTTATATGTGGCATATGAAACAGAAGCAACAAACAAATAAACAAAACAAACAAACTCAGAGACACAGACAACAGAAGGGGTGGGGTTTGGGGGTAGCCAAAGAGGGTAAAGAAGGGGGTCAAATATATGGTGCCAGAGGGAGACCAGAATTTGGGTGGTGAGGACACAACGCAACATATACATATGCATTATAGAATTGTATGCTTGAAATTCATTCGATGCATAACCAATGTCACCCCAATACATTTAATTTCAAAGGGAAAAAAGGAAGTTGGGTTGGCTGATGATCAGTAAGACTACGATGTGAACTGAGCAAAAGGCACCTTGCAGCGACATTTCAGATTCTGGTTTGGAAAGTTCGGTCTCGGATCTCTTAACCTGTGACAACTAACATTTTTAGCAGTTACAAAACTGAAAATTCAATCCGGTCGATTTAAAGATCTAATTGGCTTTACTAAACAATTCATGAATCGGGCAACATCTGTTCTAGTAACTAGGAAGGTGCTTTGAGTTGTACAAAATGAAAAATTTTATAAATGGAATGAGGGTGGAACAGGGACTTTGAAAGAGTGGGTTATATGTCAGGCAAAGTCACCTTCGCTGAGGGGAAGGCAGATGACCTCACTAGTGCCCATCGGGAAATTCCAGACTGATAGGAGATCCCATTCCCGGGAGAGGCTGAAATTGCAGACGGGTCGGGCCTTAGCATTGGTGGGGTTCAACTGGAGTGACTGCATTGGGGCCTATTGCTCCTCTTTAACGCGGCTACATGATGGAATGTGGTTGTTGGGGCAAAGGATTAACGAGCCGTGGCACTCGGTTTGGCGTCAGACTCATTTTTGTTTTCGAAGACAACAAAGAGAGCCCTGGTGACATTTACACTCTCACCGTTTCGGTCGCTTACAGCCCCTGAGAACTGTCACATTCGTGCATCAGTGGAAGTGACTCAGTGGAAGGGGAGAAAGCAGAGCTCGGCGACACTCGGAGAGCATCACAAACAGATGATCGCTTTCCTGAGTCGTAGTGACGTCGTGGTTCACAAGCCGAGATGGCCCCTGCCAGCACTGGCCTGAGTGCGGGCGATGGCCGGCGGCCCCCCAGAGGCACCGTGTTTTCGCCTAGCGCACGTGGTCCTGCACCCTGCCCGAAACCCGTGCACGCCTCGCCGTACGCGCGTCCCCATGGTCCTCGATTGTTCTCGGAGGTTCTCCCCCTCCACCCCCGAAGAAGCGTGAGCCAAGGAACGGCCACGGAGGGAGCAGGCTCGGACACCCACAAGGTGCCGCTTTGAGCGAGGATTCTTGGGAGAGATGGCGGGTGAGGAGAAGGCAAGATCCTGCCCTACCCACCCTTTTGCTCAGAAGCGGGACATAGATCTGGAGGTTCCTCCTCTCCCCGCCTGCAGAGGTCGACGGCCCCAGGGGCGACCTCGCGCCGGTGAGCCTGGCCCTCTGCCCTCGGATTCCCGAGCGCGCTCTCCGTCGGAAGAAGGCGGTGCCACGTGACAGCGACAGAAATGCAAAAGGGACGCGCCCGCAGTGGCCCGTACGGGGATCGAACCCGCGACCTTGGCGTTATTAGCACCACGCTCTAACCGACTGAGCTAACCGGCCTCCCGCTTGCTGGGCGCGCCTCCGCGCTTACGGGCACGTCCGACTACGGCCGACGCCTTTTGTTTTGGTGCCAAGATGAAGAGCTCTGGGTCGGTGGAGGGCGAAGACCGAGCCCGGCTGCTGCCACGAACGAGAGCGCTTCTCCCGGGAAAAGTGGATTTTTTTTCTCGAGCTGGCCGAGAAGGCGCGGGTGAACGTCCCCGCGCGGGCAAACGCCCCTCGGCAGCCCCGCGCGCCCCGTCCCCTGACCCCGCAGCAGCCGTCAGGGCGCCCGCCCGGCCGTCGCGGGGGCTCGGGCCAGGAGCGACAGCTCCGGAGACCGACACGAGGTGGCGCCCGAGAGCCTGCGACCCCACCGGTCTCGGAGATCCTGGACCCCAGTCCCCGAGCAGGGCCCCCGGGTCCGGGCGGCCGTCGGGGCGCGGAGGGACGCCGGGGTCGCAGAGGAGCCGAGGCCCGGGCGTCCCCTCCGGGGAAGGGGGCGGAGGCCTTCGCTCCCCGCCGCGTCTGGCCCACCTGCAGACAGGTGTCCGCCGGGGAGAGGCCAACGGAGCACGAATCCGGGTCGCGTCCGCCCTCGCTTCTCTGTGGGACCCCACGTCCCCCCCACCTCTTCTCTCCCTTTCTGCACTTCGTGCACCTGAAGTTCCTGGACCCGCTGGGCACAGTCGTGTCGCGCGGACACGGTCTTGAGCGCTTACACTGCACGCGACGGGAGACGGCCCCGTTTGGGCACCCAGCTCCCACGGCGTGGCGCGTCCGCTGAAACAGGGCATCCGCGTCGGAATCCTCCCTTCGTCTCCGTCACTTCGGGAAGACGTGCGGAACGGAGTGACTCCATCTAGAAGCTGATCCGCCGTCTTGCCCCGGAGCGACCCGGCCCCGTGGCTGCCGTCGGGGGTCCTGGGATGCACCCGGGGGCTGTGCGCTCGTCTCCCAGTCCCCACTGGTTCTTCCCTGGAGCGGGCGTCCTTGGCGTCCCCTGCGTCCTGGAAGCCATGACCCAGACCTGCGCCCGCCACCCAGGGCCCTCTCGGGGCTCGCAGACCCGCGGTCTGGGGCAGAAGGCGGAGGCCGGACGCTGTCGCCGCCGGCCTCGCTGGCCTCGCTGCCTTTCTGTGCCGCCGTCTGCCATTCGGTTAACAAACCAACAGACTGGACTTGTCTCCCTGTTCTTTGCTCTCACGGCCCCTTTCGGCAATTGGGCCACTTTGCACATACGGCGCTCTCTGGAAACAAGAGTATTATCACTAGCAATGTTAAAGACAGCTTGACAAAGCATCTATTTTTGAAATGATAAAGGAAATTGTGCATTTCGCTGTCGGCGGCGAAATGAGGATTCCGAGGTCAGGAGATGACACTGGGGAATTTTGCCGAGAAATGTTGATGTGGGAGGTTGCACGAAAAATTATTCCCAGTGGAGCCTCTAAAGAATATCTTAAGTTCTCTCTTGGAAACTGTAAAGTGTGGAATTCTCAATCTGTAGCACCAATAAACTGTGGAGAGCAGTAGAGTCTGAACGCAGGCATTGGAACAAGCTGAACGTGGTGCAGGGTTTGGTACTTGGACTCGCTATTTATTTGTGGTATGGAACAAGTGGTAGAAGTTCATCCATCTCATGCGTTACCACTCTGGTGTTGAGCTACCTCCTCCGTTCTCTTGTTTTCACCACGGGAATATCCACCATACCTACACCCCTAGGGGAGAGACAAGAGACCATGGAGAGGTGCCCTGTCTGCAACTTGTACAGACAAGGCCTAAAGCCAAGGATAGAGCAAAAACATCAAGAAAGCACTCCAACAAATCAGACCCCACCTCAAGTAATGCTGGAGGAGTGTGAAGCTGGTTATGTGCTGAAGAAAATTACAATCAAACAAAAAATATTTCAACTCCTGCTTAAATGGACTCAACTTCACACATTAATAGCCTAGGAAAATGGACATGCCTGTTTTCAGGTGTCAATACTATTTACTTCACCCTCTACAGTCCTATACATTAAGTCTGGCACCTAATGAAAAATGACAAGACAAGAAACAATGCACTGTTAAGAGAAAAAAAGCAATCAACAGTGAGATTCAGATCTGTCCTACAAAGGAATATAAAATATCCACAAGCATTACATTAAAGGCACTAGTGGAAAAGATGAGAAAATTCAGTATATTGTTGAGAACTTAAAGTCAAATGGATATGCTAAGAATTAAAAACACATACACGTTATAACAGATGAACAATACCTGACATAGGCTATTAGACTCTGTAGAGCTCCGGAAAGAAGTAATGAACGGGCAAGCCGGTCCTTAGAAGCTACCCAAGCTGAAACACCAAAAAAAGGGGGTAGAGAGATAAAAGAAAAAAGCATTGAAGAGTTATAGGTTAATGTCAAATTGTCTAATATACTCATCAATGGAATCCCAGAAGGTGAAGCACAGATGAGAAATTTTCCCCAATTTTAATCACTCTAAAATTAATTGATTGCATAAAGCAAAAGTAGTAGTGGCATTAGAGTACACGGAGGCAAAATGTATGACAACAATAACACAAAGTATGGGAGGGAATATACATACTCTTGCAAGCCTCTCACACAACGCAGGGAAGCGGCATAACATTGTTTGAAGTAGACTGGTTAATTGTAGAAATAAATAGGAACCCCGAGGAAAGGCACTAAAGATTTTCTTTTTTAATGTATAAATGATAAGGCAGTAGTAGAAAGAAAATCAAATCAAGGAAAAGGCTCACATTTCAAAGACAGAGACAAAAGAAAAGAACAAATAACAAAAGGACGGTATAGAAAACAACGAGATGATTTTTAAGACGACTATGTCATCAATTACCTTATGTGTAAATTACCTAAAGCCGGAAATTACAGTTTATCAGCTTGGAAGAAATGAGGCTAAGACCACCCACGGATAAGCCGGCCTCCTCCCTTCTCTTGGTGTCCGGAATCCAGTTTTTCAGGTAAAACTCTTAACGGAGGGAACTTACCGGGAGTGGGGTTCGAACCCACGTGGACACGCGCCCATTGGATCTTAAGTCCAACGCCTTAACCACTCGGCCATCCCGGTGACGCCAGCGCCGTCTCCGGGAAGGTTTTACCAGGTCGGAATGAATTGGACCCATTTCCTGGAAGATGGAAATTAATGAGTCTGGGGGCCTCTGACCCTAACGCAACGAGGAAGACCTTTCGGAACCCTGCACCCCGGTGGTCAAAGAAAGAGCCCAAGACGACGGCCACGCCACCCGGAACGCTCCCGGTCTAGTCTCATCTCGGAAGCTAAGCAGGGTCGAGCCTGGTTCGACCTTGGATGGGAGACCACCCGGGAAGACCAGGAGCTGTAAGCGTTTGAGAAAGGGAGAGAGAGAGCCCAACCCGCCCTGGAAAGACGGCTCTTCGGTAGTGCCCACTCCACAAAGACTGAGGATCCGTCCTTAGATACGAGAAAACACCATTCTCTCCTTAAATGAACTCTGGCTTTGGTTTGCTCACCCTTTGAAAATGTCCCTTAGTCAAGTTTAAAAAGACTAAATTTCCTTCTTTGCTTGGATTGTATTTGTCACCAATTTTTCACTTCTGAAATTCTTGTATATTCCATAGTTGTGTGGCCTTTGTGAGCACATCGTTTTGTCATAAATGGTGACCCTGCTGGGCATTGCTTTCTTTATACTGGTGTATTAGATCAGCGAAGAAAATTCCAGCTTCTGAAAACACCGACGCCCCAGACGTGTTTGCGAGATGCGGACTTTGTGTTCCGAGCTGTCCGTGGTCCTGAAGGTCCAGAAGAGAAAGATCTGTCCCCAAGGACAGGAATTCTGGTGGAAGCCTCCTGATCATCAAATAAAAGAAGAAAGAAAAAGAAACAGACAGAGAAAATACGCATGGTGCCCGATGGGGATTATTTTAACAATAAGAAGTACCTATTTCAAGCGCGGGAAAGTCAGGGCAGAGGACGGAGGCGGCGGGTGGGTGGAGCGCAACGACCACGCGGAGACTCGGACAAGGAAAGGATGGGATGAGACGGTCGGCGGCCACCGCACACACATCTCACCTCCGGCGCCACCGCCTCTTCCGTACCCTCATCCTCTTGACTCAAATTCCTATTTGAAGGCTTTATGCCGCTTTTTCCACAAGTAGTTTTTTCTTTTTTCCCTCCTTTGAAGAGGACAAAGAAGGTAGGTGTCACTGCTGAGGGTTAAGAAACAAAATAAAATCTTAAACCCAATTTTACATCAGAGGCTGTTTCCCGTGTGTGAGGAGACTGCGGCTAAGTTTCCCAAGAGCGAGCCGCTCCTGGCCCGTACGGGGATCGAACCCGCGACTTGGACGTTATTAGCACCACGCTCTAACCGACCGAGGTAACGGCCAGACGGGAAGCCCCCCCTTTTTTTTTCTTTACTTAAAAAAAAAAAAAAGAAAAAGAAAAAGAAAATTAAGAAAAGCCCGCTCGGCGCGAAAGGAACCTTCTCTTTCCTGTTTCCAAAGGCGACGTTCTTGTCCGGCTCGTTGTAACGACGGCCGAGCATCCTTGCCCCACGTTTCCGTCCTCCCTTCTGCGCTCCCGCGAAAAGGAAAAGAAAAACGCGCTTCGCCTCCACGTGAAAAGCGAGACTTTCCCGAACTCGAGAGAAATCGCAGAAACGGTCACAGGAGGGGCTCCTCCTCGGACCCCGGGGCTCCGCCTCTGAGCGCTGAGGTGACGATCCGACCCTCCCGCCGGGTCGGCCCGAGCGCGGACCTGCCGCGCCGGGAGGAGGGATCTCTGCGGCCCCGCCGCTGCGTCCCAAGGACCGGAGCCGCGTCTCTGTGACCCCCCCGAAAACGCCGGCTGCTTGGCTTAGGGTTTTGCAGGATTAGCAGCTGCTTCTCTCTCCCGCGCGTCCCCAGGCGGCGGGCGTAACTTCTCGCACGGTGTTCCCGGGTCCCCAGGAGTCAGATTACCCTGGTTTGGTCACTGGGGCTTTCGACCACCGGAACGCACTCGCTAGGGACTGGGAAGAGCAGACATCGCCGCTCTGCGGACCCCAGTCCTGAGGGGCGGCTGTCAACTAACCAGCGTTCGAGTCAGTTCATCGTGGTCGCCAGGGCGCCTGGAAGCAAGTCCCGTCTATGCCTCTGGGAATCGGGGTTCAGACTCTTTGGCCTCGGGATCTGTGTAGTCAGTGGGAGAGAGATATAAGCAAACCCTTATCAGTAACACTAGGAAATAGATCGATTTAATCACCCACACTGACGCGGCAAAGGCAACGGCGGTGAACAACGAGCTTATCCTCCTTGGTGTGAAAAGGCCTTGATGACATCGCAAATCGTTTCTGATTTGTGGGAGGAAGTCTTGCTGTTGAGCACCTTTGTGGGGTTCTGCCCTGCCACGGAAATTGTTTCTACTGAAAATCAGAATTTATAGCTTACCTCTAGCTACTCTGGGTAAACATGTAGAGCAGAAAGGACAGTGAGGCACATCAGTCGAAATGTTGAAAACGAAAAAAATTAAATATCACACGAAAAATATTAATCGACAATGAAATGTGTGTTGACGCATGTGAATATGAATGACTCAGACTGGAGGGCGTTTGACCTGCCCTAACCGCACTGGGCACCCACCAGTCCCCCCACACCCTACACCTCACACCACCTGGACACACCTGTCCTGCCTCAACCTCAGTCTCCCTAGACAAACACTGCCCTTCAGAGACTGCCGACACCCTCTAGGGCTCTCCCTTTGGGTCCTGACGCCTTTTCATGTCAAGTCAGACGCCAGAAAGATGCAGGTAAGGAGTCCCTTGGATGCGGATTGCTTGGGCTAGAGCACAGTCAGAGCGGCCAGACGCTTGGCAATGGACAAAAAAGATGTGAACCCTACTCCTGTGAGCTTATGATCCAGTGTGGGAGGCACATGCTGAACCCGTCTAAATAAATAAAAATATCCCTGTTATCGGTTGCTGTGAAAAAAAAGAAGAAGAATAAAGAATGAAGGGGGGCTACAGATTGGGGGATTTTTAAAAAGCTGACCTGAGAAGACCTTTCCTTTCTCCCAGCTGTCTAGAGATGAGATCGTGGCGAGGATTCTGAGAAACTGTGGGAACCGGGGGCAAGTCCTGGGGCGGGGAAGCCTGCAGCGTTCGTTCAAAAAACCACGCCGAACCTAAGGGAAGCGGCGCGGCTGTGGGTCAGAGGGGCTGGGGATGAGAAGGAGCAGAAAAGGGGGGACAGGAATTAGAAGCGACGAGCCCAGGGGACAGAGAGCCTGAGGGGAGGGGGAGAGAAGTGGGAGGGGACGGAGGCACAGAGGAAGCGGGGCAAGGGCCGGGTCGGGGACGATCCCGAGCAGAGCAGATATCGGACGCCTCGGGAGGCCCCTGCACACACCTCTGGCGTCCCTGCTCGCTTCAGCGACTACTGCAGACGCTTGATCTGCCGCGGGAAAGGCGTCAGGAAGAAACCCGAGCGCCTGAGGAAAGGCTATAAGGCCAAGGTCCAGCCTGGGCGCACGGAGGACGCGGCCGGCGCCCGACGCAGAGGACCGGCCGGCATGGCTGTGGGGCCCGCGCTGGCGCTGGGCCCTCTGCTTCTGGTTTCCCTCTGGGGAGCCTCGGCTCCAGGTAAGCGGAGCCTGCAGGCCAGGTGGGCCCTCCCGGGCCGGCCTGACTCCTCCCCTGCCGTCCCACAGCTTCTCTTCTGCGGCGCCTGGGAGAGCACGTCCAGCGGCTGCGGGAGAGCGCCAGCCCCGGCCCGGGTCTGGGCGCTGGGGCTGCGCCCGTCCCAGCGGAGGGGTGGCTGGAGCAGGCCCTGGACCCCTTCAACGCATCTGACAGGCGGTCCTTCCTGCAGGTGAGGCCTGGGAGCGCAGTCTGCGGCCTGCCCCGGCCGCTCATCTCCCGGTTCTGCACCTTTGCCCCTGCGTCTTGCCCGTCTCTAGAGCTCTGTGCCCCACCCCCTCGGTCTCACCCTTTCTGCTGTCAGTATCCCTGTGGCCGTCAGCCCAGCCCCACGCCCCATTTCTTAGATTTGCTTTCAATCCCCAATCCCCCCTTCTCTTTCCTCAGTCGCCTTCAGGTTCCGACCTTTAGTCTTTCCTCCTGTCATTTTCTCCCCCCGCCCCCCCCACACACTGTTCCTCAGACCCCCTTCTCCCCGTCCTTGAGATTAAACCCTGAACCCACCACCACGTCTCCATGTGCAGCAGAGATCCGGACCGGCTTCGGAACCAGCGCTGGCTCACAACCAGCACTGGAGATATCTGTTGAATGGATGAATCAATTCGCCATTTTTCACACCTACTCTGTACTGTCTTCATAGGTCACGTCACCTAGGCCCTATTCTGAAATCCACCTGCATTTGTTACGTATTCTACAATTATTATCTCAGTGTGCAGCGAGTGCCTACAGTGTGCTGGCCACTATCCTTGACTCTGGGGATATGAGGGAGAAACAGTTGACAAAAATATCTGCTCTTGTAGATCTTACATTCTAGGCGAGGAGACAAACAGGAGAGAAATGAACACGTAGGTAAACGAGGCTGTTTCAGATACTGGTGAATCTGTACAGAAGGACCCGTTGGGGCGAGACTGGAGCGAACAGGGAAGAGAGGCCGGAATGCTCAGCCCGCCTCTTCCTCACCCGTCTCTTAGCGGTACTGGGTAAACGACTGGCACTGGGCCAGCCGCAACGGACCTGTGTTCCTGCATCTGGGGGGCGAGGGCAGCCTTGGGCCAGGCGCAGTGATGAGAGGTAAGAGACAAGGGAGCTGGTCGTGCTGGGAAGGGGAGCTGCGCGGTGCGCTGCCTCGAGACCTCGCACCCTCCCCATGCTCTTCACAGGGCACCCTGCAGCCCTGGCCCCAGCCTGGGGGGCCCTGGTGATAGGCCTGGAACACAGATTTTATGGCCTGAGTATACCTGCCGGGGGCCTGGACATGGCTCAGCTCCGCTTCCTGTCCAGCCGCCATGCGTGAGTGGGGGTAGGGAAAGTGTTGGGCTCATGGGACTAGGGCTGTCTGTGTTTCTCTCCATCACTGATCAAGATAGACCTTGAGTCTCTGGTTCACATGTTGTTGTTGTTGTTTTTTTTCTTTTCTGCCTTTCGATGTCTTATTCTTTCTCCATCTCGGGATCTCTGTCCCTCCCTATCTCTTTCTTTTCTCTCCGCCGTATTCTGTTCTTTCTCACTATGGCATCTGGTCCAGACCACCAGGTCTCTTGCCTGAACGGCCTCCTCACTGGTCGGTCTCTATTTCTGCCCTTGACTTCTTCCGTCTAATTTCCAGACGAAGCCAGAGTGATTATTGGAGCACAACCCAGATCACCACTCTCCCTCCCTCAAACCTTCAGACATTTCTCATCTCACTCAGAGCAAAGTCAGAGGTTTACAGAGGCTTCGAGGCCCGACCGGCCCTGGCTCCCGGCTACCTCGCCAACCTCCACTTCCTAACAATCACTGGGCTCCAGTGACACTGATGTCCTTGTGTCCTCCAGCCTGAGAGGTTCAGTGCTGCCCTGAGTCTCAGAACCTTTCCTCAGATATTTGCATGGCTTCCTCCCCTACTTCTGTTGACAACCTCCCTTCTCCTTCCCCTCCACTCGCTCTGTTGTTATCCTCAGGATTTGTCTCTTTGTCCTCTCTCCTACTTGGTGTCTGCAACCCTCCCTGTGCCTGTCTCTGCCTCACTCTGGTCTCCATCTGTCTGTCTCCATCTGTATCTCTTTGCCTCTGTCACTCCCTGTCCCTCAGTCCTTCACAAGCCAAACAGGTTTCTAAGTGCAGGAGGATGGCACTGACTGCAAACGGTTTCAGAAAGATTGGGAAAGAAAGCACTTTGGGTAGAAAAGAGTCTATTAGACATCTCCCAACATCTGTTTTCTAATTGTCTCTCCCTCCCCCAAGTCTAACCTAACCACCTAGGACACCTCCTCTTCTCCCCTCCCCAGTAGCTCTTCTTGACTGTCCCAAACCTCTCCCCTATTAGTCAGAATTCTACCTAAACTGCCTTGGGGGTTTTTCCTCTCCCACCGAATCTGGAAGGGAAGGAAGGTGGAGGCACACACGTGGAAATGGATGTGGAGAAGGAGTCCTCAGAAACACCTCCTGAGGAGAGGGCCCTGGCTACCTGCCACACTCGGCGGGCACAAGGCGGGGATCTTCAGGGATTCCAGCGATGACTGACCGACCTCCCCTGACCCCTAGGCTGGCCGACGTGGTCTCCGCCCGCCTGGCGCTCTCCCGCCTTCTCAACGTCTCCTCCTCCAGCCCCTGGGTCTGCTTCGGCGGCTCCTATGCCGGCTCCCTGGCTGCCTGGGCCCGACTGAAGGTCCCTGGACTCCTCTGGGAGGGCTAGGGGCGGGGGCTTGGACTCGGGGTCCCCATCTCAGGTGATAGGAACACCTTCTCCTCACACCCTGCCCCCAGAGGGTTTTTCACATTCGTCTTCACGGGGATTCAGTTATACAGAGGGAGGGACTGGCCTAGGAGTGAGTGGCACAGGGCGGAAGACAGGGGTCCCAGCCCTCGACCCTGGCTGACGACTCCTCTCCCCAGTTTCCGCATCTCATCTTCGCCGCGGTCGCCTCCTCTGCCCCGGTGCGGGCCGTGCTGGATTTCTCCGCGTACAACGAGGTAAGAGGGAGGGCGGGGTCCGGGAGGAGCAGGGTCTCAGCGGTCGGGGTCCCTGATGCGCCTCTTCTCCCGCGGTCCGATCACAGGTGGTGTCCAGGAGCCTGACGACCACGGCGATCGGCGGGTCTCCGGAGGTAGGAATGGAGCCAGTCCAAGGGGGTGGGGAGGAGAGGAGGCGATCGAGTTGGGGCCAGAGGAAGGGGAGCAATCTGCAGGGGGGCGGGGTCTGGAGCAGATCCCAGAAAAAGGCTGCAGCTGAGAAGGCGTCTGTGCGTCGAAAGTGGGCAGGCCCACGGGGCGAGGCCGAAGGGGGCGGGGCCTGAAGAAGACTACTCTCGGGAGGGGTAGGCTCAGTGGGGGCGGGGCCTGAACGGGAACGCCCCATCAGGAGGTGAGGGTCAGCGTGGGGCGGGGCCTGAACGGGAACGCCCCATCAGGAGGTGAGGGACAGTGTGGGGCGGGGCCCGAGAGGAAACGCCCCATCAGGAGGTGAGGCTCGGCGTGGGGCGGGGCCTGAGGACGACCGGGAGGAGGAGCCGACAAGGGTCAGGCACCTGCGGAACAGGATGCGACCACCGAGGGCGGCTCAGGCTCGAGGAGATGCGGGGCCCGGGTCGACGGACGTTCTAGAAGGCCAGGCCGGGTCCAGGCCCGGTTCCCGCCGACCCTTGCGTCTCTTCTCCCCAGTGCCGGGCGGCGGCATCCTCGGCCTTCGCGGAGGTTGCCAGGCGACTGCGCGCGGGCGAGGCGGCCCGGGCGGCGCTGCGGGCGGAGCTGGGCGCGTGCGCGTCCTTGGACCGCGCGGAGGACCGGGCGGAGCTGCTGGGGGCGCTGCAGGCTCTGGTGGGGGGCGCAGTGCAGTACGACGGGCAGGCGGGGGCGCCGCTGAGCGTGCGGCGGCTCTGCGGGCTCCTCCTGGCCGCGGGCAACGGCAGCCGCCCCGCGCCCTACCACGGGCTGCGTCGGGCCGTGCAGGTGAGCTGGACCTCTGCTGCGCGACCCTGGGCGGGCCAAGCTCCTCCCGAGTCTTCGTTTCCTCCTCCGTCCCGCGAGGATGACACCGCACAGGGCCCGTGGGAGCTGTCACGCGCCCCATGTGACGAGCTCAGCGAGGGCCCGGCACGCAGCACGCAGCTTTAGAGGTTGCGCTATTTTGCCTGCGCCGTCCTGACCTCGGCCCGCAGTCTGCAGTGGTGTCCGGCACACAGCAAGCGCTCAAGTGGTATCTGTAGAACGCACGAGAGAATAGGTAGCCCTGTGCGCCGAGCCCTCCTGGAGGCCGGGACCCACCCCCGGAACCCACAGCTGTAATCCAGCTGTCCCGTTTGCAGCGCCAACCTCACCAAGTGCTGTGCCAAGTGCTCCCCATAGATTATTATTTCACTGAATCCTCACATTAGTTTTAGGTGGTGGCCAGTATTATTAATGGGGAAACTGAGGTCTGAGATATTATCACTTGCCGCAGGTAATAAGGTCCCATCATCTAGTACCTTATCCTCCAACCCGCCAGGACCCAGGAACCGCCCCTGCCCCCTGACTCCCGGGGGAACTCAGGAACACCCTCTTATGACTTCTGACCTTTGACTTGTACTAGGCCCTGGCTCACTAGAGGGCGGGGAGGGATGCATGAATGTATGTATGTCTGCATGTATGTTGTCCCCTAGGTTGTTCTACACAGCCTGGGCCAGAAATGTTTAAGCTTTTCCCGAGCAGAGACAGTGGCCCAGCTGAGGGTCACAGAAGCCCAAGTGTCCAGTGTGGGTGACCGGCAGTGGTTGTACCAGACGTGTACTGAGTTCGGCTTCTGTAAGTGACTGGCCCAACTCTCACCCCCGATCACCTAAAGTTAAGAAGGCCTTTCAAAGCAGAGTCAACAAGCATTTATTTCAGATCAGTAAGAACAGCTGTTCAGGAAGTACTGATTCAAGCGGAAGCCCACACTGGGTTCCGATTAGGAGACAGACAATATTCCTTGCGGGGAAGGAAAACAATTACATCCGTCGAAGGAAGACATTTCTGTGGGTGCAGATAATCTAACATACTGTTTATTCTAAAGGACGCTTTTAATTTTCAGTCCGCTACCTGTCAGTCATAATGGCTGCCTTCTTGTTATCCTTACTAACAGTTCTTTGGGGCACAATGTGGCTTTAGCCCCAGCCCAAAGGTTATTTTGTCCTGTTTCAAAGGTTTGAGGCATGAGATATGCAAGGCAGTTCCTCTGGGATGGCAGCTCCGGTTCCATTTCAAAATGGCTCTGTGTGTGTGCGTGTTTGAGACCTTTCTCAAACACATCACCATTAACTATTGGAAAACACTGATCATTTATTTGAGAGCCATTGGTCCCTCGTGGTCAACTGGCCCGTTCTGGATGTGTCATTGCCAATCTCCCATAGCCAAGAAGGCTCCTTCTGGGTATTGTCGTCTTTCGCATAGGAGGGAAAATGGTTCCTTAGGAGCCTTGAGCCACCTTTGAACAACGAGCGTGCCTGCACAGAGGATGGCTTTACTGTCCCGTTTCATTAAGGGCAAACATCTGTCGTTTCTGGAAGTCTCTCATATGAGATCTCACAGGCCTTAGTGATCATCTCAAAATGCTGAGCCACCATTATCAGAGTGGTGTGCCTATAACATCAAGCCGTGCAGAACAGATTTATGACAGCAAAAACATCTATAATAACAAACAAATGTTCAGTCTAATTTGGAGAATAGATCTGAACCAGGAGGCGATAACTGAGGGCCATTAGCTGAAGATTAATTAGAGAACCATGAGATGTCAGTAGCCACTGCATGCAATCATTTGGTTTGGGTCCACATTTTATGTAGTTTCACTTTTAATTTCCCAGAGGTGTCTCTGTGCAACAAAAAGTATTAACAGCAGAGCAAATCCCACCTTGCTCATCTAGAATATGGTTAAGACTAATTCTATCATCTAATATATCTCACATGAAGAAATTTAAAGCTTTTCCCTGGTTGACTATTGCTGCGGCAGTGACTACTGTCATTGTAATACCTGCCCAAGGAAAAAGTATTCTTTCAAATTTGATACCTTTGCTGGGGCTAACATTACCAGGCCCTAAACAACATTGACTATGTTTATAGCTTGTTGTACATTTTGACCTGTGAAATGGGTTTAAAGATGATGTTCAATGTTGAGTTATCTTCCCAGAAATAAGGGAGAAAAGGAAATATTAATTATTATAGTGAGTGTTTGGCCTCTAATATTTTTTTTTTGAGACAGGTAGGAAGTAATGTAAGAGGGAAAAAAGGAATTATGAAAGTGTAGATTACATAGACCTGGTCCAGAATCTTGTGTTAGTTGTCATCTGCTTCACTTCCTAGTAATTTTAATTTCAAATCCTCTGTTGGTTGAACAGTCTAGTTAGGTGCAAGAGCTTTCTTTAGATTGAAAATGAATCTAAGAGTCAAAAATCTTTTAATTTAGTTACATGTGGATTAGTTAAGAGTACCTGAAATCCTGGAGGGATCAGGTAGGAAGGAAAAGAAACATTTTAATTCTGCTTGCGAAGGTGTAATTTACCAAACTGCTGTAAATGATTATGAAAGAAGAGTGGGGTTGGGTTTACACCCCACATTGACAGATGTCTCCTTCCACAGATGTCACCTGTGAGGACCCCAGATGTCCTTTCACCCAGCTCCCAGCACTGCCCTCCCAGCTAGAGCTATGTGAGCAGGTGTTTGGGCTCTCAACCTCATCCGTAGCTCAGGCTGTTGCCCAGACGAACTCCTACTATGGTGGCCAGATCCCAGGGGCCACCCAAGTGATGTTTGTTAATGGTGAGCATGTTGTCAGAACCTCACATTTATGTTTCCACCTCGCCCCAGTTCAGCACACTGTCCTCTCCTTTCTTTCCAGGGGACGCAGACCCCTGGCATGTGCTAAGTGTAACACAGGCTTTGGGACCCTCAGTGTCAGCCCTTCTCATCCCTAGTGCCTCTCATTGCTTGGACATGGCACCTGAGAGGCCCTCAGACTCCCCCAGCCTCCGCCTAGGGCGCCAGGTAGGAGAGAAAAGGCTCTAGGTGATTTGCATTGTCATTTGCATGCTAATTTGCATGTCCCTGCCCTCTCCTAGTGCTGGGGTCTGACTTTCAAAATCCTCCCCGCCTCTCCACAGAGGATCTTCCAGCAGCTGCAGACCTGGCTCAGGCTGGAGACACGGGTCAGGGCTAGTCTCTGAGCCACTCCCTGCATGGCCGCCTCAGTCTTGAATGTCTCCATTCACTGGATGAGAGAAAGCAGCTGGTGTTGAGAGAGGAAGCGCCAGGAATTGGGATTCAGTGCCTGCTCTGTTTATCACTGACTCGTGACTGCAGACATCCTCACTCCCAACTAAAAGTACTCAGCTCCAGACAGTTCCATAAACATAGGGAGATGGTGGTTCTCACTGTGAATTCTTGAATTTTAATATCAAAGGTCAAAGAAAAGTTACTGTTTATGCTGGTGGCCTCCCCTGCTCATCAGATTCCAGTTCAGATTCTGCTCAGCTCCTGGGCTGGGCACTTTCTGTGTGTCTCTGGACCCCAGACCCTGACTTGTCTGCTTCTCACCCTTTCCCTCACTGTGCTTTCTGTCCTCAGCCTCTCACCCTGACTCTGCCTTTACCTCCTTCTCATAGATGTTCCCTGTCCTCCTTCACTGCCTTCTCATCTCTGTCTCCCTAGGGCTCTCTCTGTTTCTGTCTCTTAGGTTCTTCTTCACTGCCTCTAATTCTTTTCCTGTCACTTGATCTTTGTCCTAATTTATCTGTCTGTCTTTTAGTCTTTACAAACCTGTCATGAACCATCTTTCCCCTCAAAAAACACAGAAGAATCTTTGCTCTAACCCTCCATAAACTCTGTGGGAAACCACACATCTTATTAAATGAAAACTGGGGTCTTCCAGTTTCTAAGATCCAGCACTTGGAGTTTCCTTTAACTTCGTTTCTCCACTCATACTGCTTAAACTTGCTAAACTAGGTGTTGTTTCTGCAGCTATACACCTTTAGCATTATATCTGCTATGGAATGAAAAGAATGAGACTCTTTTCATTCAGGCCCTGGCTGTGCACGACTTGGAAATATGTTGTGTTTGTTGTTGACCAGGCCTTGTTTTCTCCAGGGCCAGCATGAAAACCTGAAGGTGTCCGCAAGAGAGATACCAACAGTGCAAGCTAGTGTGGCGCACGCTGCGCGGTCCGGAAGACTTAGTTCCATTTAGTACAAACAGTTTCATTTAGCACACAGCACCCACAGAACGCTGGGTGTGGGTAGGTTGACTCGGGTGTGTGATTACGACAGGTCTGTGGGACAGACACACGTGGAATCCGGCGTGTAGGCCTCGCAGACAGGCTGTCTAGACAGCCAGCTGTTCTCGGACATTTGCAGAGACTGGTGTCCAGCTCTGCTCCAAGCGCGCGCGCGGCGGGCGGTGATCTCGGGTGGGGGTGGCGAGAGGGAGCGCGCCTGTCCCCGCCGTCAGCACCGCGGACAGCGCACGCCGGGTTCGCGCGGCGGCGTCGGGACTTCTCGGACGTGAGAGAGGACAGGGGACGATGGTTCAATGGCATTTTAAGTCGGTGGTGTGTGTGTGTGCGTGTGTGTTTGTGCGTGCGTGCATGCGTGCGTGTGTGTGTGGTTTACAGATTTCTTGATTTTAAAAAAGCATGAACTATGGAATAAACTATTTCCATTAGACTGAGTAAGGGCCGGAAAACGGGCGCTACCACCCCAGGGAAATACTTCATCTCAACCGCTGGCGCGGCTGCATTTGCAGAGCGCACGGCACGAACCGTGCGGGCTGCGGAGAGCTGGGATTCCAGCGGCGGGAGCCAGATCTGCGGGCTTCCATCCGAGACCACCGTTTTTGTCCCTGGTGGACTAAGGGGACTCGCAAGAGCCGAATTCCTGTGAGTTTTCCCAAATCGTTTGGTGTAAATACAGCTTTCCCTCCGCCCCACCGCCCCCTCCTTAGATTAGGTTATACCGGATCTCAAATTCTGTATACTTTGAGAGGACAAAGGGAAAAAGGGCAGAAACTGGTTTTTATAAAAGAGTTGACTATCTCCTACACATTTCATGGCTCTTTTATTCTGTAACCCTTCAGGTTATGGCGTGAAACCCTCTCCACGGCCAGTTGTGTCTTCAGCCTCATTTCATACCTTGCCGCCCTTTTCTCTCAGTCCCTCTTATCTACCCTGGATTTGTGCACATGTTATTTTTCTCCCTTAAATACTCTTCTATACTTAATTAACATCTTGTCAATCTTTACATTTTCCAAAAGAACTTCCTTAAAACTTTCTAAATAAATCTTTATATTTCTTTTAGCACTACATACCTCTTTTACTGCACATTTTATGTTAATTCCCATGATAGCTTGATTGCTCTGTCTTTCTCACCAAAATATAATTTCCAAAGGATGGGTGCCGTGCCTGGTTTTATGCATCAATGAAACCCTGTCTATCACAGTGCCTACTACACACAGTAAAGTTTGGACGAATATGTGAACACTTACCACGGTCCTATGGGTGAATGCTACCCCAACTCTGAGATGAAGAACTGAAGTTCATAATTAGTAGCTAATTGTCTATGCTGGGACGCATCACTGGCAGAAACTGTGGAAATGTGTAATTCAGAAGAGAAACAGGGATTGAATTCTCCCCCTGAAGAGAATTAACACTACCAATGGCATTAACGGCTGGCTTCTTTAGGGAAAATTGCGCAGGCCGAGGTCTCTGAATGTGGTTTTCAAAATCAGGGTGACATGTATACCACTCGACTGGGCAAATTACAAGTTCTTCGGGAAGATGTTTGATAGACAGCAGAGCCTTGGCACTTTCCAACAGTCCCCTCCCCTTCCCAAGTTCCGTTACCACGCTGGCTCCCCGGAAATACTTGCGACAGTTCAAAGAACTGACCTCGCGTGCTTGGCCGCGTCCCCCGCCCCGCTGGGGAAGTGGGAGGAGGAAAAGGGATGCCGGCGACGCCACAGAAACCGCCTTAGCAGAGGATGGTTTCGATCCATCGACCTCTGGGTTATGGGCCCAGCACGCTCCCGCTGCGCCACTCTGCTCGCCGAGGACGGTTCCTCCCGCTTTGCCTTTGACCGAGCCCTGTCAGCTGCTCCACACTTCCCTGCGTGGATGAGTCGTGGTCTACTTAAAAAACGGAATCTTGCTTAGCGATAACAATACATTTCTCTGAAGTTTTGTCCATGTCATGACCCAAAAAAGTCTCGAAAGCATCACGTTGGGCAAAATATGCCCCACAGTCGGATTTACTACATAATTCCACTTCCGTGGCGACCGAGAGCAAGCAAAACTAGCTGGTGAAACATCAGGACAGCGATTAGCTTGCAAGGTGCTGGACTGAGTGGTGAGGGGGCATGTTCTCAGTCGGGAATGTTCTCAGTCTTGGTCTGGGTGGTCATCACGTGGGAGTAAACGCGTGAATTTCATTTCACTCTGTCTACCTTCATATCTTTGCATTTTACTACGTGTGAAATATTCTTCAAATAAAGTATCGGAAACGGGGAAACCACAGAAAAGTGTAACCAAAGAAAGGAAAAAGGGAGGGACAGTGAGAAGAAAGAAAATGAAAGAACACATAAGATTCAAACACGTGCCTCCAGGCCAGCGACCAGGAACCTTTTCAGCACGGTGACCTCACTTGAGCCTGTCACTTTAAATGACCTCTTATCTGGTGTCCTGACGCCTTCAAGAATGAAGATAATCGCTTCTGGAAACTGCAGGACTTAGTGCCTCTGACCTCAAGGTCAGGCAGAACAAGAATCAGCTGAGCGAGGGCTTCGACACTCTTAAGGACTCCAGACCCATGGCTACAAGGCCAGGCTCAGAGCAGTTCACAGGAAACTGAACATGCTGTCAACAAACAGTCTTTTTCCCTATTAAAGCTCAAAAAGGTCCAGGAACGCGGCTCCAATGTTGAGAGCCATGAAGCTGGATTACAAGTTCTGGGTTCTGTCCTGATGAGCACCGGGCTTGGAGCCTAGCTCTGCACCTGCCAGCGTCTCAGCAACTCACCGCCCGCTGGGAGGCCCAGAATCGCTCTGCTCAGAGCCTGCTATCAGGCAGCGTGAGGCAGATTCTGAAGTGTGGACTCAGGTCCACAGAACAGCTGAAGGGTAACTCTGGGAATGTGGGCTGGGGACATAACTGGAAATGTTGACAGGTGCTCTGCATGGAAGTGCAGGAACTATGGCTCTTTTCCGTGGACTTCTTGGTAAAATTACGGAGAATGGTGACCAAATTAAAGCCAGAAACATGCAACTAACCCAGTATTAGTTCAAATTAAGGCACCTGTAAGTCTGGGAGGGCCACCCCAAGGAATTTTCAATGATGAAGAAGGTGAAGGTGACAATTTCAAGAGGTGAAGACCATTAATAACCCTTCCTCATGTCTCCCCAGGTAGAATGTGTTTCCTTCCCAGTTCCCTCCAGTATGTTCCACGCCAGTAGCTAGAACTTTACCTTCTGGCCAATCATCTCTTACTTACACCCAGATATTTCATTCAGAAGAGTCACTTTATGGTGAAAGGGTGACAAGTGCATTTTTATAAAACTTCGAAACCCATGTGTATTGTCATTGTAGGGAGACTTGGCAAGGAATATACTCACCTAAGTGTTCATTACCCTTGTCACCCAAGACCATGTCGATCCAACAAGAGAACTCAGGTGGCTGAACTAGAATTACCTTGCATCGCTTAACCCCCTTTCTATCTGGGCTGCCACTCTGGGGTTGCTATTAAGGAAAAGAAAGACCCATCATGCCCAGGAATGGTCAAGTTCATCAAGAAGACAATTGGTGGGAGCTTTGAGAGTGGACTTGAGTTCTGCCTACTGAGATGAGTGACCAAAAACATACATTTTCGGTTCTGCACAGCGGTGTCTTCCTTATTGGTACCTTAAATGAGTTAAATTCTCCAATCCAAAGGCAAATTTTGGTTCAATGAAAATTTTAAATGATCCAATGATGTGCTGTCTGCAAGAGACTCACTTCAGGCCCAAAGATGTGATTAAGTCTATAGTGAAAGGATGGGGAAAGATATTCAATGAAAATAGTAATCAAAAAAGGGTGGTGTGGCTACGTTAATATTAGACAAAATAAACTTTAAATTAAAAAACTGATACGAGATACAAAGAAAAACATTACATGTTGGTAAAGAACGAATTCATCAAGAAGCTATAACAATTAGAAACATATATGCATCAAACAACAGAGCCCAGGATATAAATGAAGTAAACATTGAGAAAATTGAAGGGAGAAACAGACAGTTCTACAATATTGGTTGGTGAGTCTAAAGGTGTTTCTCCATATTTACCCAGGGATTCCACTCCTAAGCTTCAATCCTTTGGAAATATAGATGCAGATGCAGCTTTTCATACAGACATGTTTATCACAGCATTATTCGAAAAACATTTGGAATGTATAAATGACCCGCAGTCTTCAGTTCAATGCAGCAAATGCTTGTGGGCATGATGTCTTCACTATTATGAACACAAACAGACATGCAGGATGTGTCCCTACATGTCCTCCATTTGATAAAAGATATGCAACTTTCAGAATTGCATGTTCTAAAAGTATGTAAAAGTACAACAATGTAGTGAGAAAATGTGCATTAGTATAATATTAAATAAAAAATAATAAATTAAAATCTGTGTATATAATTTATCCTTTTAAAAATAAAACAATTTTAATAGCTTTTTTCTGAGTGCCTTCTTTTGAATTGACAATGCTTCCCCACCCCCCCCAACCTAGCTCTTAATTTTTTTCATTTTTTATCATGTTGACACTGCAGGACATAACACATGTGTCCTAGGTGATGACCTGACCAGAAACCAGGGTGGCAAACACACTCTTCATATGGTCCCCATGACCCCACCCCCTCTCCTGATACTCAGGCCTGTGTGTGGTGCGATCTCTTCCTTGAGTGCCTGGTATATCACTGTGTATGCATAATTATGTGAATAAGTTACATGATGTAGTATCACTCATTTATTTTGCTAGAGCAGATGGGCATGGGTATTTGCTCTACAAGGGAGAAACAGGAGCCATTAGGGTTTAATCTTGAATCTCACCTTTACTAACTGAGCGAGCTTGGGCAAGTTTTTTTTTTTTTTTTTTTTTTATGTATTTCTGCCTCCAAACTGGTATAAACTTAACAGTAATTCATATACCGTTGACTTATTCAGACAATTTATTTTTATTTTGTCAATCAATTTTAGATGGCTTGCTTTTCCAGTTGGGCCCCTTCCATGGTGCCCATAAAACAGGAAATAGATGTGCTCGGAAAATCATATTGCCTCTTTTTTTTTTTTTTATCAGGATGATAGGAAATGCTAGGGAATGCATTAGGGCTCATTGGTTACAGAGGTCAGCTTAGGCGCCTGCTCTTCTTGTTCTCAGGCCCAGGAAACATCCTTTCTTGTCTACCTCAACTGGGAGTGATGCGAATGTATGAATCAAAAAGAAAATGAGGTGCGAGCTTTGGTTCCCTAACTGAGCATTTCTGGCTCCTACTGGTGGGATCATGGCCTATGGTGTAGAGAGAAAAAGCAAGGTTGCACCATCTGTCCCTGACCTGGCCCTACTTCTTCCTGAGAAGTCACCCCTGAAGTCAAAAACTTGAAAACAGGCATTCAACATGTGTAGCCACAATGTGGTGCTATAGTCTCTCCCAATTAGCCAGGACCCAGAAACCTTTACACGGGTAAGCTGGACTCTGTCAACAAGGGTACCGCTCCTACAAGTCAACCGAAAGCACATGTTACACATCCCACCAGGCCCAGTGAAGAGAGCAAGTCTCTACACACTGGAGAGTGATGAATGAAAAGGTGGCAAACAGGAAAGGCCCCCGTCTGCAGCAAAGAGCATCCTTGTTCTGGAATGAGGAATGACAGGCTGAGCCTTCCCTCTCCAGTCTCTTAGGGGCTAAATTGGACAAGAGAAGGGTGGGGCTGGAACACCGTCTCCTGGTAAAAGATAAAAACATAAAAACAGCTGGGTTGGAGGAAGTGCCCCAGGGCAAGCAGCACACAGGGCCCCTCAGCGTCGACCGTTGGTCCTCAGGGACAAGTCAGTCAAATTACATCAAAATTCCTCCAAAAACCCACTGAGGAACAAGCAGGCAGTAAAAAAGAGGACTCAGCATTTCCAGAGACAGGGGACAGGGATCCACTTCTAAGAGCCAAATCAAATCTCTGGGAATCTAGTCCTCCTCTCAAAGATGCAACAGGGCCTGGGCTGTAGCCTTCCTGGCATGTCTGTTCCCAGGAGGCAGTGTCCTGAGCGAGCTTACATCGATGCAGAGGAGTGGGCGGGCAGGGAAGGCAAGGTTCTGTTAAACTACAGAGGTTCCACCGCATTCCTTTCTGCTGTCACCCCCGCACACCCTGGTGCTCCGCTTTTCTCGAGAATGCAAACAAGAGCCCGCAGATGAACAGGTAAAGCTCTAGCCATTGCTCTGGGTGCTTTTGCTTTAGGGACTCGGAAGAGATCGGGGCTCCTCCCAGAAATGCTGAGGTCCAGGTCGGGGTGCCGCTGAGGGACGCTGGCTACTTCCTGTGGGCATGATGCCTTCGGGAGTGCCCTTGCTCACGACTCTTTGCGGGGCTTGGTGTTGCACCAATGGAGAATGAAGGGGCTGGTGATCTGAAAGACCCTCTCTCAAAGGAGGCCTGGGAGGCTGGTGAGAAGACCCCAAAGCCAAGGCTCCTACCTGTCTTAACTGGTCCAGGGACAGGGGTGCTCTGAGCAAAGGGAACGATGTGGCGGTCCCCAAACACAGCCCTTCTTGCAGAAATGCTGGCCCCTCCCAAGGCAAAAGGAGCGCTCTGGCCAGTCAGGGCTTGGGTGTTCTGGCTCCAGATTTTTTCAAAAGGCATGGCGGTGCGAGGGACCCCACCTGGCATTGCTGCAACGCAGAACACTCCAGAGTCGGAGCTCCTGCCTGGGGCAGTCACAGTGATCCCAGACTCTCCACAGTCCATTGGGGTCACTGATCCCCCAAAGGCAAAAGGTCGTGGGGCTGTGCTGCCAAACACTGAGCTTGAAGCCCCACTCTGGTGGGCCTCAGTGACAGGTCCAAAACGAGTTGCACTAGCTTGGCGAAATGCTGGGGTGCTTCCAAAGTCTGGCGGTTTGCTGGCAGCAATGGGAAAGGTGGAGACTGAGGACGTCGACAGCCCGAAGGCTGACTGTGTGGGGCTGCTGAAGGCTGGCTGAGCTGGGGTTGTCCTTGGGGATGGAGTTGGGGATTCCACTTTTGAGTTTTTAAAAATGAAAGAGCTATTGAAGCTCGGGCCAAGGACTGGTTGGAGGAGACCTTGCTCTCGTCCACCTGCAGCTCCAAATGCAGGGTGAGAAGTGAATCCCAGGGATGGTGGGAAAGGTGGCTTCGCGTTTGACCCCAACGGAATGGTGAATGCTGAGGTCAGATCCGAGATGCCAGATGACAGCGCAGGCTGGTTTGTGGTCACCAGGGCTGAGGCCGACTGAGGGCTGCCCACACCCCTAAAATCGACAGCGCTTCTGCTAGCGGATGTCGGGGCAGCAGTGGGAAGAGCCTGGCTAAAGATGGTGACTGTGTGCACCCTAGGAACGGCAGGGGGGTAGTGCAGTGGGAAAACAAAACCTGTGGCTGTGGAGAAGCTGGACCTGAAAGTACGAGTAGCCCCAAGCAGGAAAGTGTGACAGGTGGGAGGGGGGGAGGGGGTGCTGTGCACAGTGCCGGTAACGCTCACTACACCAAAACCCAGAGGTGGCTTGAAAGGGGAGTCTTTGGATGAGCTGGCTGGGGCAGTGGACACCACTACAGAGGTGGTCTCCACCAGGTCGTGGGAGGTGTGGGAAGGGGCAGGAGGAGCTGGCCAACAGGTCTGCTCGGAGGAGAAAGCGTCTGTCTCAGGCATAGCATTGAGTGGCCCTATGCTGCCAAAGACAGGCTTGAAGGTGCCTGGAGGTGACAATGCTGCAGGGGACATTCTGAAATACAAGGCGTTTCCGGTCTCGCTCTTGGGCGGGGGCCCTAAAACACATTTTGGCGTGGGGTCAGCGGAGGTTGCAGCAGGAGGTGCAGATGCAGAAAGATGGCGAGCTGGTCTCACCTTTCCAAACAAACACCTTTGTGCAGGGCTAAAGACAGGTGGGTGTGGGGGCCTGGCAGACCTGTCATCCCGAGAGGTCGGAGGTGGCTGTGTAGAGTCAGTGACTGGCGATGTGGGAGGAACAGGGATCCGAAGGATGACAGTAGCAGGGGGCTCTGCCCCTGAAGAGGGGCCCGGCCGGGCCTCTGACAGTGGGCAGCCGAGCGGGGCCAGAAGGCTGGGCGCCTGCAGGGGCGAAAGGGCCACGCTGACGCCCGCTCCGGTAGACTGCGGGGAGGCCAGGGCACCTGGAGACTCCACCTGGGGCCCTGGGCCCTGGGCGGGAGCTGTGCCTGCCGAAGGCAGAGCGGGAGCCAGGGAAGGTGGCAGAGCAGACCGAGCGCTCCGGACAGAGTCTGCGGTGCCCGGTGTTGGGTCCTTTCTGGCTCCGCTGCCCCACAGGAGCCCACCTTCTTCTGTCCGCGGGGCCGGGTCGTCTTCCGAGGCCGCGTGAGCACGTCGGGGACGTGGGGTCAGCGGCTGCCTCGGGCCCTTCTGAGCGAGTCGCCCGGAGCCGTCACGTGCTGCCGCCGAGGACTGCTCCGGCGCCGGTGCCGGCGGGACGGGAGCTCCTTTCTTTCTGACCCGCCGCTCCGGAGTCTGGGGCGAGGCGCGGGGGACACTTCTGCTCCGGCGCTCAGAGGAAGCCCCGGAAGGGCTGGAAGAGCTCGCGATGGCGTTGCTGTTGGCGCCCGCGGGGCTGGCCGGGCGCCCGGGCCTCCGGGGGGCGGAGCGTCTCCTCAGGGGCCCGGGCCGGGGCACGAAGGCAGCGCGGGTTCCGTCCCCGCTCAGAGGCTCGAAGGCCGACGGCCGGGGGTCGCGCCCCGCTCGCCCCTCGGCGCACCGGCCGAGCGCCCTGGGCGCCACCGCCTCGGCGCCCCCGGCTGCGGGCTTCCGGGACGGCGAGGACGGCGCCGCGGGCGCGCGCGGGGGCCCCCGGCGCTCGGGGGCGGCGATGCTGACGGTCACGGGGCTCCAGACGGCCCGGGGGTGCCGCAGGGACCAGACGCTGCGCTTGGCGTAGCTGTCCCACCAGTCGGACGGGAGCGGCCCCACGATGCAGTGCTGGGCCCGTCTCATGGGGAAGCGCCGCCAGGCCTCGCCCAGGCCCCGTGCGGGGGGCGCGGCGGGGTCCCAGCCCCGCGGCCTCCTCGCCGGTCGCAGCCGCGGGGCGGGGTGTGCGCGGTGGACGCGCTGGACGCGGTGCAGCTGGTGCAGCGGCCGAGCCGGCCGGCGGGTCCCCGGCCTGGCGGGCGGCTCCGTGCGCCCCTCCGCGGGCGCCGGCGCCGGGGCTGCCCGCTTGCCCAGGGACCCGCCCATGCGGGGTGGCGGGCGGCCGGAGGCTTTGGGGGCGGTCCCGGCCTCCGAGGGGGCCGACGTCCGCCGACTCGGCCGAGTCCTCCTCGCTCGCAGGGTTCGGTGACCGTTGGGGTCCCCGCGCGAGGGAAGCCTGACGCCCCCAGGCAGCACGTCCGCGGCCGTGGGAACGGGGCGCGCGCGGCGTTCGCGAGCGGCAGCGCCAGGGCCGTGTGGCCGAGGTAACCGAGCCGCGCGGGGCCGCGGCGACCCTCGGGGGCCTGGAGCGGGACCCGCGGGGCCCGTCTGCCGCCGCCCCTTCCCACCGCGCCGCCCTCCCCCGCAGCCAGCGTAGCAGGCGCCGGCGGGACCGGGTCGCCTTCTCGCTGCTCGCGCTTCGGCCGGGTCCAGAAGAGGCGGCCCCGCCCCGCGGTCCCGGGGCTGGGGATGCGCCCCGAAGCCTGGCCCGGCCCCCGCCCCGGAGCCTGGTCTTCCGGGCGGCTCGTCACCGGGCGCGGTGACAGGAAGGGCCCGGGAGAAAAGCTCCGCGTCGGGACCTGGACGAGCCATTTTCACGAACCGGACAGGAACACAGGCAAAATCAGAAAACAGTATAATGAATTTCCACACGCTCGCCGCCAGGATTCCGTAATTATTAAAATGTTGTCAGTTTTCTTTATCAGTCCCTTTGTTTTAGTCTTTTGCTGATATTTTAAATGAAAGTGAGACGTGTCATCTAATCCTAGGTATTTCATGATGCATTTCTAAAACTGAGTCTCACCCACGCCACCACACCTACCAAAATTAAGAGTTAACTCCTTGGATACCCTTCATTTATAGATGCAACAAAATCCGGAGTTACAACATATGCTGACCTCTGGGTCCCACCCCGCAGGCCAAGTGAATGAGTCTCTGGGAGTGGGGCTTGGCAAGAGTTTTATTGAGTTCCCACAGTGATCCACCGTGTCACGGGTTAAATAACGCTTGTTAAAGCTGCAGAAGGAAACCTCTATAGTTAGAATAAACGAAACATTCAAAACACTAGAAAAGTCCAAAACTGTGCCGGGGTTAAGCCATTATATGTTACTGAAATATTAACGCGGGGGTAGTTTGGACTTATTTTTATTAGGAACAAGTTACTTAAACAACTTAAATGCAAGAACAGGAGCATAACAGATCTCCAGTTGAGTCACCGAAGCGTAAGTGCTTTGTTGGCAAAACATGCATAAATATACACTCCAGACGCAACACAGCAAAATCCGATGTCCAGTAATCCTATTCAAGACCATATTGTGAATAACCAAAAGTGAATACAAACGACCTTTGACATCATCTATTCCAAATCCCTCGTTCTGTGGCAGAAAGCAAAAGTGAAAACAGCTGAATCTTCCAGTGTCACAAACGTGCTTAACAACATGATTACTCGGGCCCACGATTCCATGGCACGACAGCCAGAAGTCAGAATGGCTTCAGCAGCCCGCTTCTCAGCCTGCTCTGGTTCTTCGGTACTTAACAGAGGACAAAGCACTCTAAGTGCGCCCCACATTTTTGATGCTCCCAGAACGGTCATATGCCAGGGTGCAGCCTCTGGTGTTTGCTGAGGGCAGAGCGGTATCTGAAGGCTTTGCCACAGCCACTGCATCCGAAAGGCCTCTCTCCCGAATGAACTCTCTGATGCTGGACGAGGCACGTGCTCTGGCTGACGGTCTTCCTGCGCTCGTCACAGCGGTACAGCTTCTCCCCAGTGTGCGTGTTCTGATGCTCACTCAGGTGAGTGCTCCGGCTGAAGGCTCTGTCACACTCGTTGCACTTGTACGGTTTCTCGCCGGTGTGTGTTCTCTGATGCTGAGTGAGATGGGAGCTCTGGCTAAAAGCCTTCTCACATTTAGTACACTGGTAGGGTTTTTCTTCCGTGTGAGTCTTTTGATGCTGAGCAAGAGATGAACAATGTCGAAAGGCTTTGCCGCACTCGGCGCACTCGTAAGGCTTCGCTCCCGTGTGAATTCTTTTATGCTGTGTGAGGTGTATGTTCTGGTTGAAGGCTCTGCCACACTCGCCACACTTGTAAGGTCTCTCTCCGGTATGTATTTTCCTGTGCTGAATGAGGGATGAGCCATAACTGAAGGCCTTGCCACACTCGTGACACTGATAAGGTTTCTCGCCAGTATGAATCCTTTCATGTTTGGCAAGAGATGAGCTCCGAATAAAAGCCTTGCCACACTCCTTGCATTCGTAGGCCTTCTCTTGGGTGTGAGTCTTCTGGTGCTGGTTAAGGTTGGAGAGGTAACTGAAAGCCTTCCCGCACTCGCTGCATTCAAAGGGCTTTTCTCTGGTGTGAATCCTCCGGTGCTGGGTGAGAGAGGAGCAGTAGCTGAAGGCCTTCCCACACTCGTTGCATTTGTAAGGTTTTTCTCCAGTATGAATCTTCAGATGCTGAGCCAGGGACGACCAGTAGCTAAAGGACTTTCCGCACTCGGCACAGTCGTACGGCTTCTCCCCGGTGTGCGTTTTCTGGTGCTGGGTGAGGTTCGAGTGCTGACTGAAGGCTTTCCCACACTCATTGCACTCGTACGGCTTTTCGCCAGTGTGAATCATGTGATGACGGATGAAGGTCGAGGGCCCATTGAAGGCCTTCCCGCATTCGTTACACTTATAGGTTTTCTCTCCAGTGTGAATTTTTTGATGCTGAGTTAGGTGAGTGCTCCTGGTAAAAGTTTTATCACATTCCTCACATTTAAAAGGCTTTTCTCCTGTGTGAATTTTCTGATGTTCCATAAAGTGGCCCCTCTGGCTAAAGGCTTTTCCACATTCATTACACGTGTACGGTTTCTCGCCAGTATGAATTCTCTGATGCTGGACGAGATGGGTCCTCTGACTGAAGGCTTTACCACATTCGTCGCATTTGTAGGGTTTTTCTCCAGTGTGAATTCTTTGATGCTGGGTGAGAGACGGACCCTCGATGAAGCCTTTTCCACACTGATCGCACTTGTAGGGCTTATCTCCAGTGTGGATTCTTTGATGGTTAATAAGGTTTTCGCTGCGGCTGAAGGCTTTCTCACACTCGTTACATTTATAGGGTTTTTCTCCGGTGTGTGTTCTCTGGTGGCGAATAAGCGCCGAACAATAACTGAAGGCTTTCCCGCATTCGTTGCACTTACAAGCCTTCTCTTTCTTGACTGGGTTGACATTCCGTCTGAGGCGCGGTTTGTTAGCGGCCTCCTCTGGAGACGCCTTCTGTGGTGTCACAAGGCGGGAACTGGCACTGATGCTCTTTTCAAAGTCGCGATCTCCAGGGTCTCGCTCCAAAGCAGACGTTGCCTTTTCGGTTGCTTGTATTCCCCTGGGCAGCGTCTGTCCCTCTGCCTGCTGCCTCTCTGGACCGCCTCTAAACACGCAGGTTTCTGAGCAGTTAGAGCCACCAGGATTGCTGCTTTTGCATTTTTCCGCTGCTGCCTCTGGAGACAGCTCCTCAGAAATGCCAGGCTCTGGGACTGATATGCTAGATTCTGGTCTCGTCTCCCGGACTGAAAGAAAACAGAAAATGCTATATTCTCTGAATAGAGGGAAAAGCAACAACCACCACAAAAATGTTGTTGTGGAAAGACCTAATGAAACTAAATAAATACAAAATCTTCAGGAAATTCCTGAGGAGTTTCAAATATAGCCCTAATATTTGGGGAAAAGTTTGGATAGAGGTAAGGAAAATGATAAAGAAAGCTTGAAAATAGCAAGAGAATCTCTCATCCAATTTCATAGCTAATATCTAAGAACCAGTAAGGGAACTCCATTTAAGGCGACAGTTCATTGAAGAGTGGCTCAGAGGGGGCTCAGAGAGGACACAGATGTACTGAATTTAGAGGAGACGGTCTCAACAGATTCTTTGCCCGTGAACAGCAAACTTCTAATTTTCAGGCAGAAGAGGACGGGGCCGAGCGCTGCCCCGCCGAGACTGTCCTGGCTGGGTCTCCTTCCAGCGACAGGAGGCAAACGTGACAACGGAGGTCTGGGCTAAAACCGACGGCCTCCTGCCGCTGGCCGGGTCGCTGGGTCTGGCCACGTTACCTCCACAACGGGGCTGTTTTGTTATTTTTACCTACTAAACCTCTTTTTAATGATGACTGAAGCATTTTTTAAAGCCTAGGATGTTTTTTCAGTATCTTTAAACATTTTTAAATGATTTTCTATCTGCTCGCTGGGATTTTTTAAAACTTAGTTTTTAACTTGTGATAAGACAACTTTGAAAGTTAATCTGCAAGCACAAGTTAATAAAGCTCGTTAAAAAATATTAGTTTTCTAAATTACGTTTCATGAAATCACATTCTAAGAGAAAGACTGTAAAGGTGCAGCATGAAAGACAGACTCATGGCTGGGGAGAAAGCATGTTAGACTGCGTAACTCTGTTGGAAATTCCTAATGCTCGACTGCATGTTGAAAAACTCTCTCGATTGGTCCCCCAGTAGGAAACTTGCTAAAATTTTAGCTAATCCGGCACTTCCCAAATTTGAACGTGGCGTTTTTCTTCTCCCCATGCCGAATAACCCCCATCCCATCTCATTCACTCTGGAGTTTTATCTGGAGTGACTTGAGTTTGCATACTTGTCCAGGGTCTGGTCTATGAAGAGGTCTCTCTGTCAGTTTGGAATGAATGGGTTACAAGGAGTTAATTTATAATTTCAGGAATAGCCTCATGGAGTAAAAGGACCAAGAGCTCCACGCTGAGATTAAGGAAGGTAAGGAAGGCACTCTGGCAGAGCTTGGCTGGGAGAGCAGGGAATAGACTGGATGGCAGCCAAACAGGCTGGCGGCGTAGACTAAAAGTACTTGGAAGTTTAGGTTCCCTACTTCTGTTTGAGGTACAAGTGGTAGAGCCTGTAGACCCGAAGAGCAGACTCTGTGGGTGGAAAAGCGAGGTGCTAACTGTGCGCCCAGAGTCCCAGAGCAGGTGGGAAAAGATAGGACCCAGCGTCCGGGCCAAGACGCTGCCTTCACGGAAAGGTGGGGGCGTAGAAAGCCAGATGCGTGTCTGGCAGTGTTTTGGCAAACATGAGGGGGCCCAGATGCTTTCCCCCACCTCAGCAGGAAGCACCTGCATCTACTTTTCATGCATAGACTCCTTTCCTCGGGCTGGTGTCCGAGGGAATGACGCTCATCTGTAGTGACCCATTACTCACCTCCACAGTCACCCACTGGCACGCCTGGCTCCACGATCCACGGCTCGGTCCCTTGCTCTAGCTGGGAAATGACATCGGGTTTGGAAACCTGGAGCCCTGCTCAGGGAAGAAGGAAAGAGAGAGGTGCCGGGCGCCGTCAGGGAAAAGCGCCACGTCGGAATGCAGTCCCACAGCCTAGCTTTCCAGGGAAGGAAGTGAGGGGGCAGTCGGAGGAGAATGGACAGCAGATCCAGCTCCGAGGTTACAAATTCCTGACAAGGTGTAATTGGGGGACCGATCTGCGTTCAGAAGTTATTGGTTTGTCCTTCCACTTGCTACGCGAGAAACCTCTTCAAAGCCTTTCAAAATCAAAGAATCTCTGGTCCCTCATGTGGCAGCAAAACTGGTCTAAGCACTACAGAACCCTCCTCCTCCTCCTCTGTGCCTCAGCTACTGACTCAGAGAAGTCAGCCTTACCTATAGACACCAGGTGTGTGTAATTTTCCAGGGTTACATCCCTGAATAGGTCTCTCTGTACAGGATCCAGCTGTTTCCATTCTTCCTGGGTAAAGTCCACTGTCACATCCTTGAAGGTCACCGACTCCTGCAACACCAAACACCTCTGCGTAGCCACAAAGCACTTACCTCGGTAGGGGGTGGAGTCGGCAAGCATGGTGGAGTAAGGCAAGCCACAGGTGATCTGAAGAATGATTCTGACATTTCTCCTTCACGAAATGAATATAAAACAGAGCCTGACTCACCATTGGCGTAAGAAGTAAGAACAAACTGTTCGGTACGAAATGCTTCTAGAGGCTGGCGCACAACACGTGCTCAGCCAGAGTGGCCATGCTGCTCACACTCATGGTCATCGCTGTGCTCCAAACACATCACGCAGTAGTAGTGAACCTCCGAACGTCAAGAACCTGTTCTACTGCCCACAGTGAGCCCCAAATCTGGTGCAAAGACAGTCTCCATGAGCAGTATCGGTCCGCAGTACGACGTGACTGGGCCCACAGGTGCACTCCAGAGCACCTGAGTGAGAGTAGCGAGTCTGGTTGCCCAGTCCTTGCTAATTCATCGGGCATTGGGTAGAAGACAAAGAAAGGTCTTGCCTCAGTGTTGGGAAATAAGTGGCCTTAGAATAGATGCCGTTCTGGGTTCACCTAACAAACATTAAAAGCCGGACCTGAAGGAAACATACTGTTTCAAGTAACTGAACTGCATTCCAGGAAAAGGAATATTTTATAGGAATACAAAAGTATGCAGAATCCAATAAGGTAAAATTCACAGTGCCCGGCATTCAGTCAAAGATTATGACATGCAAAAAGGCAGGACAATATGACCTAGAATGAAGGGGGCTGGGAATCAATCAACGGAATCTAACCGAAAACTGACACAGTCACTAGAGTTAGCAGTCAAGAACATTAAAAGTTACGATGACTGTTCTAAGTGTTCAAAAAGTTAGAGACATGGAAGACACTTTTTAAAAAGATGCAGATGGAAGTTCCAGGGCTGAAAATGAAAATGTCTTAGAATGAAAAATACACTAGACAGTACCAACAGAATATTAATCACTGAAGAAAAAATTAATAAATTCAAAGACATGGTAATAGAAACTATCAAAAACAAAACATACAAGAAAAAAAACATTTTTTAAGAGATAGTATCAGGGAGCTATGGGACTTCAAATGGCTCAATATATGTGTAATTGGAGTCCCTGGACCAAAAAAAAAAAAAAAAAAAAAAAAGGAGCAGAGAAAATATTTGAAGGAAAAAATAGTTCATTATTTTCTAAATTTGATGAAAATTATAAACCCCACAGATCTCAGAAACCCAAAATGTAAGCACAAGAAACACAAAGAAAACTACACCAAGGCACATCTTAATCAAATACTGTAGCTCAAATCCAGTGATGGAGAAAACCTTACAAGTATTCACAGGGAAAAAAGATAAATCTAAAGGAACAAAGATAAAAATAACAGATTTTTTGGTTGCTGAAAATCATGCAAGCAAGGACACAATGGAGAAACATTAAAGACTACTAAAAGAAAAACTGTCAAACTAAAAATGAGAAACAAAGGCATAACACTTTTTCAGACACAAAAACTTGAATGAATTCACCACCAGCAGAAGGCACAATAAAAAACTTTAAGACAGTCCTTCATGCAGAAGAAAAACGACACTAAATGAAAATAAGGATGTACACCAAGTTTCTTCGCCTTGGCTCCACTGATAGTTCAGGCTAGATAACTCTTCCAGATAGTTGTGTGGGGCTGTCACAAGATCCCTCAATAAAGAATAAAGTGATACCAAAAGACATTAATAAGCAAGAGGTATGTGGTGAGTGCACTGCCTAAACCAGAGAGGCGGGACTGGAAGACGGCCACTGGGCAGATGGGCGCCCGGAACAAGCTGTTGACATTGATTTTTAGATAAACACACCCAGAAGAATATACAGCCCCACTCAAAGGACTGAAATGGCGTCTTAAGAAACCCCAGCTTACCTGAAAACTGGCTGACGGGTATAGAGTGTGCCCCCCATGATGAAGGGCAGATTCTGGTGAGGACAGATCTGGGGGAGGAAGAAGAAACCACAGTGAATCTTGTCCAACTCAGCTGTTCCCAGCAAGCCATCAAATCCCACTTATTTTTCTATTTGAAAATAACAGGAACTGTCAATTTCCTTTAATGCTCAGATTAAAAAAAAAAAAATCAGGATAACTGTGATCAGGGTCCTGATACACTCCTTGGTAGGCTCACAAGATAAAGCGTTGAAGATTCATAGTTTTGTCTCTAGATACTTACAGTCCTGTACGTCACATACATACAACTCAATCTACATTCCTATTAAGTGAGGCAAAATATTTCTGCTGCCTCCTCTGCTACATAGAAAATCTGAGTCATCAGCCTACTTTCCAAAAGTCTTCCTAGGACCTTTGAAACTGCTACTTATGCAAATTAAATATCGTGTACTACTTATACTACCTACCAAAATGTCTATAATTAAATAGACATGGTCAGTGCAACTGCTGGCAAGAATATAAATATAAATGATTATCATGGGACAGTCATACATCAAGAAATTGGATAACCTAGAAGAAATGGATAAATTCCTAAAAATGTACAACCTACTAAGACTGAATCACGAGGACACAGAACATCTGAACAGACCAATAAGGAGTAAAGGAGACTGAACCCGTAATCAGGGCCCTCCAACCAGGACAAGCCCAGGGCCAGATGGTCTCGCTTGTGAACTCTACAAAACACTGCAATAATTACCACCAACCCTTTCAAGCTCTTCCAAAAACCAGAAGAGGGACTACTCCAAACTCGTTTTTCAAAGCCAGCATCACCATGACACCCAGCCAGATAACACAAGGAAAGATGCTACAGGCCAAAATCGATGCAAAAATTCTCAACAAAACATTAGCAGGATGAATTCAACAGCACATGAAACGCATCACACATCACGATCAAGGAAGTTTTAGCCCTGGGATATGGGGATGGTCTGACATACCCAAATCAATAAATGTGATATGCCGCATCAACAAAATGAAATATAAAGTTCGTATAATCATCTCAATAGATGCAGAAGAAGCCTTTGACAAAGTTTAACATCCTTTCACTATAAAAGTTCTCAACAAACTGGTATAGAAAGAATGTTACTCAGCATAATAAACACCATGTATGATGAGCCCAGGGATACTATACTCAATGATGAAAAATTCAAAGCTTTTCCTCTATGATCAGAAATGAAGAGGGGCCCAATCTCACCACCTCTTCAGCATTGTACAGGAAGTCCTAGACAGAGAAGTTAGGTAAGAAAAGTAAATAAAAGGCATCCAACTCCAAAAGGTTAAAGTATAATTGTCTTTGTTTACAGATGACTTATATATATAGAAAACCCTAAAAATTTCATCTCAAAAACAAAACAAAACAAAACAAAACCCAAAACTGTTAGAACTAATCAACAAATTCAGTACAGCTGCAGAATATAAAATCAACAGACAACAACTAGTGGTGTTTCTATATACTAAGAAGGCAGTATCTGCAAAAGAAAGAAAACAATCCCATTTAGAATAGCATCAAAATCAATAAAATGCTTCGGAATAAATAGAGCCAAGGAGGTGAAAGATCTGTACACTGAAAACTATATGACAATGATGAAAGAAGTTAAAAAAGATATACATGGAAAGATGTCCCGTGTTCATGGATCAGAACAACTTATACGTTATTATAACGTCCACACTACCCAAAGCGGTTTGTAGATTCAGTGCAATCTCTGTCAAAATTTCAATGGCACCTGGCACAGAAATAGAATAAATAATCATAAATTAGTACAGAATCGTAAAAGACCCCCAAACATCATAGCAATCCTAGGAAAGAACAAAGCGATACACTTCCTGATTCCAAGCTGTATCACAGAGCCATAATAATCACAGCAGCATGGCACCACCATAAGAATAGACAGGCAGATCAACCAAACAAAATTGAGAGCCCAGAGGTAAAACCTCAACATGTGTCAACTAATATTTTCAAGGGAGCCAAGAATGCTCAATGGGTAAAGGATAGTCTCTTCAATAAATGGGACTGAAAAAACTGCATAATCGCGAGCAGAAGAATGAAACTGAAGCCCAATTTTACACCAATCGTGAAAATTAACTTGAACTGAATTAAAGACTCAAACAAGACCTGGAACTGTTAAAGTCCTAAAAGAAAGACTGAGGTTAAAAGCTCCTTGACATAGGTGTTGGCAAGGATTTTTTGGATATGATACCAAAAACATAAGCTACAAAGTCAAAAACCAACAAGTGGGAGTACATCAAGCTGAAAAGCGTCAGCACAGAAAAGTCACTATCAACAATATGAAAAGGCAAGCTAGGGGAGAAAATATTTGCAAATCATATATCTCATAAGGGGTTAATATCCAAACTATATACGGTGCTCTTACAACTCAACAGCATAAAAACTAATACAATATACAATGCACAAGAGAAGACACACGAATAGCCAGCAGGGGCATGAAAAGGTCCTCGACGTGACTAATCATCAGGGAAATGCACACCAAAACGAGATATCACCTACCTATTAGAATATCATCAAAAAGACGAGAAGTGCTGGTAGGATGCGGAGCAAAGGGAGCCATTGCGTACTGGTGGTGGGAATGTGAACTGGTAATAGTGACATGGAAAAAAATACGCGCACACCCGCACCCCAGCTTCTTTAGCGACTTGTCCACTGATGGACACTTAGGCTGCTTCCACGTCTTGGTTATTGTAAATACTGCTGCAGTGGACATGGTGCAGGTACCTTTCCGAGACAGAGATTTCATCTCTTCTGGGCTGGCTGGGTCATGTGGCAGTTCTGCTGTTAATCTGAGGAGCCTGCATATTATTTTCCATTGTGAGCACACCCATTTATATAACAGTGGGAATGTACGTGTATACACACAAACACACATGTAAACTACACGTGTGATGTGCACACACACACACTGGAATGCTGCAGCCAGGAAATAGAAGGAAGTCCTGCTACCTGTAACACCGATGGGCCATGAAGGCATTATGTGAAATGAAATGAGGCAAAAGACAAATATTGTAAGATCTTATAAATGGAATCTAAAACAGCTGAATGCATAGAAACGAAGAGTAGAAGGGTGGCTTCTAGGGGCTAGGGGAGGAAGAAACGGGGAGATGCTGCTCAAGGGGGACAAACTTCCACATATAAATTAGTTCTGGGGTCTAATGTACAGCATGGTGACCACAGTGAACACTGCTACATACTTTAAGTTGCTAGGAGAATAAATCTTAAATGTTCTCACCATACAGACACAAACACACATGAAGCAAATACGTGCGGTGACAGATGTGTTAACCAACCTTACCGTGGTAATAATTTTGGAATATATAGGTGTATCAAATCACTCCATCGGACAACTTAAACTTATACGATATTAAGGGTCAATTATATCTCAGTAAAGCTGGAAATTTTTTTTCTCAAATTGTTTTGTACATTCCAGTGTTCAGATTTTGAACATTTTTCTTAGGTATGTTCCTGTGTCATATTTTGGATGTCACTGTAAATGGAATTATAATTTTCATAATTTCCAACTGTTTAGTAATATAATGTAAGTTGATTTAATTGGACATTGTTTTGAAATAATTATAGATACACATGCGTTGTAAGAAATAAAATATTCTTTGCATCCTTTATAAAACACAGAACTGAAGACAAATGTAAGTATCGCTCAATGTACATAAATGTTAACATTTCCAATGATATTAAAGGAATGCAAGAAAAAGGACTGTATCATAGGTAACACCAAACCTGACTGCATAGCCATATCATCTAAAGAATGTGAAGACGATGATGCAGAGGCAAGTCTAAAGTGACATGTCACAGGGCTCTATCCTTATCCTGACCCATTCAGTGACATGCAGAGAGAAATACAAGGAATACTCATTAAATACACCAGTTACACAAAGTTGGAAAAGATAGTTAAAACAATGAATAACTAGATTAAGATTCCTAATTATTCTGACAAGCTGGAATACTTAGCTAAAAAATGGAATAATCATAAATGTGAACTCTCGACATTAAGGATAAAAGAATTCTATTAAAGATGGCATGAATCTAGTTCACTACAGCTTGTGTAAAAAAAAGAGCCAGGGTTTACAGCATAATAGCACCAACTTTTTAAAGCAAATACGATCTGATGCTAAACAGGAAATTGAAAGAAATAGCACATCGTACTTTCAGGTATTCTTCAAAGCGCATCCACTGAACTGTTGTCGGGAGCCAAAAACACCCCTGCGGCATGACAGAGTCACCGGGGGACAGTCTCGGCTGCAGAGCAGCGAGATATGTGGGCTGGCTTTCCTATCTCTTCTTACATGTTTTGTAACCTTGCTATTAATATGGAATAGTGAAGGAATGGAATTTTTACAACGATGAAATAGGGGACTGGGAAAGAGAAACATTAGTAAAAATCTATGTTGGGAGCCAAAAGACCCTCATCCTGACCGCCCAGCCCCCCGGCATAGAACCTGGCCGTTAACAAACCTGTATGCTATCTAAAGAATGCAGGAGCAGACAATGTCCCAGGGAATAGTTAACCACAGAATAATACCCGCTGGATAAGGAAGGACCAGAGATATGATCAGTTAAACCCATAAGTCAACCATTGTGATTAATATGTCTGACAGCTTACCCTGGGTGATAATTTGTTTTTTACACTATATAATGGCTTTGTAAAATAAAGATTGTAGCATTCCTCCAACTCGTCTGAATGCTCATCACCTTTTACATGCACCTGTACCTCCCTCCGGGACTCTGGTCAGCGGAGCTGGACTCCGGCAAGTGGGCGCCCGAACAGGGACGGAAGGGTAAGCTTTTCTCGGGACAGGTGGGACCCTGCCTATAGGGTGCTGCAGACCCCCCTGGTAGAAGGAGAAGGCCAGGTAAGAGAGAGAAGGAGGCAGGTAGTCAGAACTAAAGACATCTAAGCAATGGGCCACGCATGAGTCAAAAGTGACGACTCTTCGTTGATATTCTTAAAACTATGCTAAGGGCTGGAGGTGTAAAAGTGTCAGGGGCACAGATAACTAAGTTTATGTGTTTTGTGCAAGACTGTTGCCCTTGGTTCCCGGAAGAAGGGACTGTAAATTTAGAAAAATGGCAAAAGGTCGGTGAGAGACTTAAATAATAAACTAAATGGAAGGCCGGATAGTGCCCTGCAACCGTCTTTTTCTTATTGGGGCTTATCCGTGACATTGTAGAGGCAGCATCTGATGACCCGGATTAACAACAGCTTTTCTCTCCATCCCCTGTCTCGGCGGCCTCCTCGGTGGTTTCTCTTTCCTCTGATAAAATTCCCTCTTAAGTCTCCCTCAGTCGTAATAGACATTGCAGGGGCCCCGCCAGCCGCCCCTACAGACCCCCCCCTACAAATTTTAAGAGCACAATACACCTGCCTACTATCAAAGAAATCAGGTTTATGTGTTTAGGCTTTTAAAAATTTTGTAACAACTATTGGATAAAAGGAATTTAATAACTCACTGTTATTGAGAAATTTGTTTTTTCACTTGTAATTTCACATAAGATAATTGCTGTAAAGTGTTGTTTACTAGTGGACCATAGTGTTAAAAGCCAATTATAAATAGGTGATTGTACTTATTTTACTTAGAAAAACAGTATATTGAATAGTTGAGAACATTATTTCAAATGTAAATATTTAGATGAAGTTTTTGTTTGTTTCATTATTCGTTTGCTGCATCAACCATAGTCTCAAATTTTGCCTATTTAACGGCTTGGTTTTGGGGTCTGTGGGGTGGGCTAGGAATCTTGAGTGTTGATTCATACATATAGGACTGGTGTGTTTATGAAGCATAGATCTTGCCTTGATTGTATAGGTTTGAGTGGGGACTGCTGTTTTTGTATACCAACCTCTGACATAATTCGAGATAGTCTAGCCTTGATAAAACAAAGACCTTTAATATTAGCTTCTCTAGGACTGCTATTTAGGCCATGTATAGTAAATTGCTTTATAAAGTATATTAACAGAGAGTCCAGGCTGTTAAATTAATAGTATTTTCTACTCAAGTAACAGGGGTATCTCAGTTGCCCCAATTTATAGGACATCAAAGATTTGATATGTGCCTAAAAACCAATGGGAATGTGACAGCCTACTAAAATGTGGAAAAGGTAAAAGTTAATTAAAAGTCCCAAAACTAGACAAAAGAAAATCTTTACCTTAGCAATTTTTAATTGAGACTAAAATGCCTAATTCCTAGAACTTTTGACTGCTTAGTGTCTGCTATAAAACTTGAGACAAAGAGCTCTTTCATATGCTAAGAGCGCAACATTCCAGGACACAGATAAGGAGAACATCTGCAAGGCCATGTTTAAAACTAGCAAATTCCCTGGCTACATATATCTTTATAGCAATGACCAGTTTCTGCTAGCTTTGTAAAAGATTAACTTCTGTTCTCTTTTTAACTTCTGTTCCGGATCTCCTGAAACCTGAAACCCCCAGCCACCTTGAGTAAGGACTTGCTTCGTCCAGGGGGCAGCCGCTGAGAGATGTTTCTCAGCCCCGGACGCCAAGCAGCCTTGCTCAGGAGTACAGGAGGAAAAGAAGTTTCACTTTAACTGTAATCGGGCACGAGCCACCTAAAGCAGCCTCACCGGTGAATAAGACTGCATTAGCATCTATCTAGATGCCTCAGTTCTGTTCCTGTCTGATTGGGCCCTTGGTTAACTAGCGGAAGGCTGGACGCAGCGATACTTCCCTAGTTCGGTCGGTCTGAGACGTCAGACTCTGACCCTGTACATGTTCTGGTTCTGGTTTCTGATGCGCTAGCGTTTTGTGTTATCTGTAGTTTGTCTTGTCTGTCTTGTGTCTGTCTGTTTGGGCTGGCCGAATGTACTGCTACCCTCATATACTAATGTTGATTCCTTCCTTAGGTCTGGCCTCTGTGGCCACCCCGACTGGATGCTAGGTGAAAGGCTGATCCTAGCCTGGCCTAATTGGCTCCTGTGGGCACTTTCTCTTCTCTTACCTGTTTTCACTAACATGGGTCAGGCTTCCTTCTCAAATCGTCCTATGTCCTCCCCCCTTTCAATACTTCTTTAACCATTTTAAGGATTTCAGGGAACAAGCCCAAGCCTACGGAGCTAGAGCGTCAATCCCTTCAACCTTCAAAGGTTCTGCCAGCTAAATTAGCCCACGTTTGGAACAGAGTAACCATCAGAAGGGCCACTCGACCTGCAAACAGCCTTTGAGCCGCGAGGTTTCATCTGTGGTAATCATAGGTTTCTTTTAAAACAATGCGGAGAATGTGCATTTGTGTTAGAGGTTTAGGTCAGAAGAATGATTAAACATAAAACTGATTAAGTGTTTACAGAGTGTCTGTGGGGCGGAGTCCTGAATAGTCAAGTCCCCTTCTGGCTGGTTCTTCAGTTTAGGTTGGAATTTATTTTTATTGGAAAATAAATTAATAAAAGATCTCTACTTTAATTGGTTTAGAAAGAAATAGAAATCTTATAAATTCGTCTTCCTAAAATTGTCAGAAAAAATAGAAAATAATTCAAATGTTTGTTTTATCAAATCTACATGATCTGAGACAATCTTTGGTAATAAGAATAGTTTAATATTATAAGTTAAGGAAAAGTAGTTGTATCTTCAAGTTATCAGAAACACAATTTTATTCTACCTGTATTACGTCAGGTCGTATACTAATTCTACTAGTTGTTCAAGATTACAAAATTATAAGATTGGTATATTCATAAATTTGCTAATCTATTAAATACTGATACTTAAAACAGTCTTAACATTAAGAATGCTAAGGTTTTTTATAGTCATATTTACCTTTGAAATCTTTTATTTATTGCATTGGTTAAATAGATAACTAAGTATTGTTTCATAATGACCTGTAATCCTATTTAACCAGGTGATCAAAACTTATAACATAGTGACAAATTTTCCAACAAAATCTAAGTAGGATTTTGTTTTGAATGCACCAAGGGTAATAGACATATTACACGCTAGAAATTAACAAGATAGGCGCCTTATGCCCTAACACTGGCAACTGGGCCAATACCCTGTCAGCTATAGGCCCTGGAAGCTTCCCACTAGCCCCTTGTGGTGCATCTAAAGATGTTAGAAAAACAATTTGCTGGCCAACCGATCCTCCACCTTATGTGTCAGACGGTGGTGGTCCTGCTGATGCTGTTCATCATATAAAAATACAACAAAAATTTGATGAACTCCAAAAAGCTTTACGCCCCCTTTCTTATCCCCTAGCTATTCCTAGATCCCGAGGAAATATTAACATAAACACCCAAACCATTAATACCCTAGAGACTACTCTATGGGCCTTAAATAATTCTAATCCTCAACTTGCTCAAGATGGCTGGCTAGACATGACTATAGGCATCCCTATACCCACTGCTATCCCAGTCTTAAAGCTCGTCTATTGACCATAACCTTGAATTGCAGTCTCAGCCCTCCTTTTAGAGTTCAGCCTGTAGGTTTCAACTCCTCTACTTGCTACCAAGGTCCGTTCAAAATAACTTTCGACATTGATGTAGGGTTTGTCACCTTTACCAATTGCTCTAGTCTTTTAATGCTGGGCCCTTATGCCCTGCTCCCGGACAAGTGTTCCTATGTGGAAATAATCTCGCTTATACTGCCTTACCACAAAATTGGACTGGACTCTGTATATTAGCTAATATCTTTCCAGACATCTCCATCATACCGGGAGACAAACCGGTCCCCCTCCCTAGCCTAGATTACATAAGGACAACACAAACGAGGCCATCCAAGCCATCCCCCTCCTTGTCCAGTTTAGGGTATCACTGGGCGCTGCTTCTGGTTCAGCTGGAGTTGGTGTTACAGTCCACTCCTACAACAAATTGTCCCATCAATTAATTAATGATGTTCAAGCCCTTTCCAGGAACCATAAGCGACATACAAAGATCAAATTGTTTCCTTTACTGAAGTAGTGTTACAGAACATAGAGGCTTAGAACCTTCTTACAGCAGAGCAGGGAGGGATTTGTTTGGCTTTACAGGAGCGCTGCTGCTTCTCATGCCAACAGATCTGGGATCGTCTGAGATAAGATCAAGAAACTTCAAGAAGACCTCGTCAAAAGAGCATGAGAGCTCCAAGAGAACCCCTTTCTAACTGGGTTAAATGGGCTCCTTCCTTACTTCCTTCCTATCCTCGGCCTCCTTTCTTGTGTTCTTTTACTTATAACCTTTGGGCCCTGGGCTTTCCGGCGCATAACTGATCTCATTAAACAACAGGTAGATGCCTTACTAGCCAAACCTGTCCACATTCACTATCACCGTTTGGCTACCCAGAGTGATGACACCACCTACTACAATAATGAAAACCCTGAAGACCCAAGATCCCCACTGGCCCCTATCTCACCTTTAAATTTACATCTGCTTCTTTAAAATCCCTTTCAGGTTATATACAATACCCTAGCCACTGGTTCCACTGTAAAAGGAGAAATATAACTTTGCCTGGCTCCCTCCCTCTCTGAGGGCGGCATGATAACTAGAGCATACCTACCACCTCCTCTAAAAAGGAGGAGAAGGGTATAGGTGCCGAGCTGAGTGCGAGCAGAGCATCATGAGAAGGTCCTATATGACCTCCTCTAGATTTCCCTGTGAGTATGCCTGATTTGCATGGAGGTTGGTATCCAAAAATTACTACTTTAAAACGGCTCTGCCTCTCCTCCCCAAAAGATACCAAGAGCCATAACTAGTGGGCCACGACGGCTCACGGGAGGAATCAGGCCACTACTCCCTCACTCGGTTAAGGCCCACCTTTTCTAAAACAGAAAGGGGGAGATGTCGGGAGCCAAAAACACCCCTAGGCATGACAGAGTCACCCGGGGACAGTCTCGGCTGCAAACAGCGAGATATGTGAGCTAGCTTTCCTATCTCTTCTTACATGTTTTGTAACCTTGCTATTAATATGGAATAGTGAAGGAATGGAATTTTTTGCGATGAAATAGGGGACTGGGAAAGAGAAACATTAGTAAAAATCTATGTTGGGAGCCAAAAGACCCTCATCCTGACCGCCCAGCCCCCCGGCATAGAACCTGGCCGTTAACAAACCTGTATGCTATCTAAAGAATGCAGGAGCAGACAATGTCCCAGGGAATAGTTAACCACAGAATAATACCCGCTGGATAAGGAAGGACCAGAGATATGATCAGTTAAACCCATAAGTCAACCATTGTGATTAATATGTCTGACAGCTTACCCTGGGTGATAATTTGTTTTTTACACTATATAATGGCTTTGTAAAATAAAGATTGTAGCATTCCTCTCCAACTCGTCTGAATGCTCATCACCTTTTCGCCGCACCTGTACCTCCCTCCGGGACTCTGGTCAGCCGGAGCTGGACTCCGGCAAACTGTGTTTGGTGTTAGGTAACGTGCTTTAAGAGCACGCTGTCATGAAGCACGGTTTTCAGAGAAATGGTCTAGACATACCACACGAATGGACATCAAAGAATTGAGGCTATTTTGCTTAGAAAAGAATTTGTGAGTAGGAGCTGTGACAGCTGATCTCGCATATCCGAAGGACAGCAATGTGAGAAAAAGCAATCTCTCTTGCTTTTGGGGACTAAGAACTAAGATCGAGGCAAAAGTTAAAGGAACAGACACTTCTGCCTAATATAAGGAACTAAAAAGTAAAGTCAAAAAAGGAACAGTCTGCCCCCAAAATGGACAGTTTAATGCCACAACTTGTTCAAAGGCTTAATAGACGGCCGTCTCCCTGCGAGATTTAAAAAATTGATTCTTACATTGAAGGGATGATTCCGAAGATGTTTTTCTGACTGAAAGACTATCATTCTAATACTGAATGAACAGAAGTCACGTGAAGATCACAGACACTATGAATCATCGCTCCTTTTCATTCCGCAACCCCCAAGCCCGGGAGAGTTAACTCTTCCTGCAAGTCTCTCCCTATAATTCGGATTCTTTTCTTGATCCTTAAATATAAGGTTTCCTCGTTCCACCTCTTGCAGCTCTGTCAAGAGCTTGATCTTTAAGTTCCTTCGCCTCCATCATTCCGCTCTCCCCCCTCCCCCTGCTGTCTGTCCCATCTACCTTCCATCTCAGAAGCTCATCCCGTCACTCTGGAACCTGGTCACCAGGGTTTCCCAAGCGGCAAGCGTCCCTCCAGCTGGGTCCTCGGTCTGCAGCTCAGATGTCCAACAAGTCTAAGACTGCACATAACACTGAGGTCGGCTGACCTAAAGGACACAGGATGAGGTCAGCAGCATGCGTCACAATCAAACCTCAGCTTTGCAGTGGCCAAGAGGTCCTTGGAACCCACAAGTGGCCAGAGAGCGCACTGGGCAGGCGAGAGGCGCTCTCGCTGAACAAAACCAGAGTGATCACCGAGCACGCAGGTTCGGCCCCGGATTAAGAAAACCTGTGGTGCTCCCCTAGAATCCGGCCGGAGGCGCCCCGGACCAGCCCGCTGCCTCCGAGCGCACCTGCAGGCTCGCCCCGCGGGCTTGGATTCGGTACTCACACCTGTTGCGGGGGCGTAAAGCTGGAAGGAGGCGAGCGGGGCGGGGCCGGCGCCCGTCCTTCCTCCCAGACCGGAACAAAAGAACAAAGCCGTTCGCGGGATCGGGGCGGAACCGCCCGCGCCGAGGCGGCGAGGGGCGCCCCCCTTCAGGACTCCCCGGCTCCCGCCCGCAGAGGCCGCTCCGAGCGGAGCGAGAGGTGACGTCACGCGGCCGGCGGGCTGGCGGTTGCCATGGTGATACCTGGGCTTCCCTCCCCCGACTGCGATCCAACTCCGATCGCGGGTCCGGAAGCGCCGGGAAGCTCGCCCAGCCCAGAGAAAGGACCAGAGCCGCGGGGTTCCCGAGCGCCGGCCTCTTTCCCCGCCTCCCGCGGCTGCCGCGGCCACTTCCGGCCGCGCCGCGCACGCCCCGCCCCCAGCCCCGCCCGCGCGTGCGCCGGAGCGCGCGGATGCGCCGGCTCGCGACTCCCAGGATGCTCTGCGCGCCGCGCCGGACTCCATTTCCCAGAGGCCCCGGCCGCCGGGCGCGGCCCGGTCCTGCGCTCCTGCCCGACCCAGGTGGAGGTGTGCGTTGGCAGCCGACGCCCGAGCTTCTGCGCCCGGACTGGTTGTAGGAGATAGACGTTTACACAGACGCGTGATGTAGGAAAGCAAACAAGCGTCTCACGGTGCATCACGTACCTTTATCACCTGTTCTGCGCTCTATTCAAAGGACTAGTATTCTAGTTTAAATATTCTGGTTCCGACCAGAATATTTCAAGGCTCTCTAGTGGATCGCAACCCACATTTTAAAAAATGCTGCAGGAATCCGGGAAGTGGCGTTACCACGTCTTGCCCGACTAGTGCACCATGCACACTCACCTGCGTGAGCCAGGGGCAGAGGAGCTGCACAGGAGCCCAGCGCTGGTCTCAGTGTGCCCACGGCAGAAAAGAATCCAACAAAAGTCAGTAAGTTTTTCTATTTTTAAATATGTGGACCACGCACTTTACAGTGCTGTGCGTCCTCAGAATGGAGTGGCCACGGTCGTCACTCGGCCTGTTGGTTGATGAATCTAAACTTGGAAGCCTAATGTTGCGTGTATGAAGCAAAGTTACAAAGAAAAGGGAGCAATATAGAGAGAAGTCTCTAACTGTCGATTTCAGAAAAGAGCTGTAGGAACTAGAAAAAGGAAAGAATTTGGTGTTCTCAGTAGGTTACAAGACAACAGGGCCTACAACAGGAAAGAAAGCTGTGAGGGTGCATGCCAAAGTAAAAAGACACTAGATGAAAGGAGTAAAAACATAGAGCAAACATATTTAAGATGCAGCGACATGAAGTTATACTAAAGAAAAACTGAACCGATGCTGTGGAGGGTGGATCAGTTATGTACAGGATACCCTTTTAAAGCTCCTCCATGATTCACAAGAAGATGAGAGAGATGTGAAAGAGGATGGAAAGCCAACGTGCGGCCATCAGGAAGGAGAGACCACAGGAAATCAGCTATCATTTAACACTGTGTGTGCCAGGCAGTGTACTAGTGCTTTACCTCTATTTGATTCTACTTTACACCAAAGGAAACTGAGGCACAGGTAAGTTGAATAACTAGCCGAAGGTTACGTAGCGAGTGAATGGGATGCTAGGACTTGGATTTAGTAATTTGGTCCCGAACTCTCACTTTTAATCTAGACTCCTTAGTAAAGACGAACAGTTTCCTGAGTTTGAGAAAGAATACATCTCTGATCCATGGCCAATGGAAGTGTAAAGTGACACAGCCCCTTCGGCACATATTTTGGCAGTTTCTTAGGAAACTAAACGGAAAAAGATGGAAATTCACAGGAATTTAAGGTATAACCCTGTCGGGTAGGCAGGAGACGCAGGCATGTGTTTCTGCTGGACCCTCATTTTGCCTGAAGGCTGTGTTCGCGCCCAAAGCTCGTTCGCCTTATGCTGCGGGCAGTGGTCACCCTGGTTTATACTCGGGCTTGTCTTTAACTTGAAAACCCTGACACGAGTTTTTGTGGGGGGCCTGTCAAGGTGACGAAGTAAAATCCATGGAGGTCTTCCGCGCCGGTTCGAATCCTGCGGACTACCGGTCCTCCCCCCCCCACCCCGGCAAGACCCCCAGCTGAATGTTCCCGGCGAGAGCCCCACAGCAGTGGGGAGGGAGCGGCCTCTACCCTTATGTACGAACAGGTGCCGCCGTGGGCACGGCCAGGCCTCTGGCCGCTCCGCGAAGAGCCCCCGCAAGTCAGTTCGCAGAAGAACTTAATCCCCGCCCGTGGTCGCTTTCTCGGGTCGTGGTCGCGGGCCACTGAGAGATTCGACGGGATCGGCGGCGGCCCCGGCCAGCTCCTCCTCGTTAGTATAGTGGTGAGTATCCCCGCCTGTCACGCGGGAGACCGGGGTTCGATTCCCCGACGGGGAGGCCGCGTGCCGTGTTTTTTTTTCCCCCCTCTTCTCTGCTTCTTTAGAATTCCTCGCCATCGCGCTGTCCCTGCGTAGGACCCGAGGCTGTGCGCCACGGTCTTGAACACGGAAGCCGGAGAACCGGGCCGGGTAGGCTCGGAGTCTGCGGGCGCTGCTGCCGCTCCGCTGTCCCCTGTCGGCAGTTCTCAGCCACCCGGTCCCCGCCGGCGTCACTCCCGGGCCTGGCCGCTCTCGCAGGAGGAGCGTTTCAGTCAGTCCTAAAATAGCCAAGCCAGCGGGTTTAGATGACGCGGGGCTTAGCAGACTCCGGGGTCCATGGAAACGCGGTTGCCGGGCACCGGCTTCCCGCCGGCACGCAGAGAGCGCGCGCTCCGGGGCAACACGCCGAGGTCCGACAGCCCACGTGGGCGTTCAGGTCCTCCCTCCTCCTCCACATCAGACCCGGACAGGTGACGCCCTCCGGGCACAGCCCCGCCAGCCGCCCTGGGCGCCCTGGGCGGCTGCGCGCGGCTGCCCTCCGGCTGTAGCCCCGGCGAGGTGCAGAGATCCGAGACGTGGAGGCAGATGAAAAGGTGGCCACACGCGTCCGGGAAGAGGAGACGCCCACGTTCCGGAACATCTGAGCAGTGTCAGCATCGCTGCTAACGACGGGATCCGAACTGCAAGCGACGTGCTTGTGAATGACGTCGGACTTCAGGAATCAAAGCCACTGAAAGGGGAGATATCCCTGTTAGAAAGCCACGGCAGTCGGGGCAGTGCAGCACTTACTCCCGGGTGGGTCACTAAACCAGTGGGACAGAAGAACACACCATGCGTGCAGTCGTGTGACTAAAAAAAAGTGATCCTACAGTGCACTAGGGGAAAGACCGTTCTCTTCAATAAACTAAAATGAAATAAATCGGGGGCTCAATTGGATATCAATATGGAAATAGATGAACTAAAACACAGAAAATTTAATCAGATGAAGTGTACATTTTAACTGAAAGGGAACAGGATAATTTCCTCATGACTTCAGCGTACATAAGAATTTCCATAACAGAGCACTAAAAGCAGTCGCCACAAAAGAAAACATATACAGGAGAGATGGTGGAAAGGTGCCTGTCAGAACACGAGCAAAGGCACTGAGGAATTTCTGTGACTGAGGATGCTCAGAATAGGAGTGTCCAGGAGGGCCTAGGGCACTCCTGCAAGCAGCAACCTGCTGGCTTTGCTTCTGCTTCATCCCTTCCATCTCCTTATTTTTCCTCCTCCCCCTCCTGCTTCTCCCTCTCCTCCTTTCTTCCCCCACCCACATGTTCTCTGTTCCCACCTGGACCTTTTCTTCCCACTCTCTTCTGCTTGGGAACCAAAGTTCTGAGTCCCTGAATCTATACTTTGTTTCCTGAATTGACCAAAAAGCCCAGATAAACGTTCCTGAATGTACTGGAGAAGGTACAAAGAGAGGACTGGGAACAGAGAACGTTCCTCTGGAGTCTCTAAGCTGTAAGACAAAGGCGTTGAACATGACTACCAACAGAAAACTGCCATCAAATCTGTGAGCTTGTCTCTAACTGACCAGGTTTTCACTTTTTGAATTCCACTTCTTAATAACCCATGTCATTTGACTCTCATTTCTAGACATCGTTGGACCAAAACAGATGAGGAATGAAATAGGTAAACAAAACTTGCAAATGTCATACTATGACACACACACACAACATGAACTATGAAACCATGATAGGCAAGACAAACTGCCTAAGCTCAACGCCTTATGTATTTCATGGTAACACCAGCGCCTCTGCCTCAGGAGAGGCATGCAATTGAGGAAAAGGGAATTGGCTTCCTCAAATCGGTCTTAATAAGTGATGTTCATACCGTAAGGGATTCACTCTTCCATTTGAGACTGATGTCAATATTTCCGACACAACAGTCTGTGGAATTGGAGTAAGGGGTTATTTGACCCAGAGAAACGGTAACAGGCAACACAGGGTGAGCAACCAAGATGACTGGCATTTAGAGGATAGCACTGTAGTCGGCAGGATTTAAACCCGTGTGGAGGAGACCCCAATGGGGTGGCAGCAACTGCCTACTGATGCGACTTCCTTGTTGCTGACATTGTGGGTGTAGCAAGCGGCGTGCTACCTAACAAAATTAGGCACCGAAACATTGTTCCTGTAATGTGACACTGCACTATAATGTGATATAGTGAAAGGTGTTCAGGTGTGTCACTATTAGGCCTGATAACAAGGTTGCCCATGTCCATTTGGGGCTTCTCTCTCTCGAATGAAATGTCATCTATAGTAAATCAAAATGCAGCAGAGGAAGGTGGAGTACAAAAAACCATCCTGAGACCAGACGTTTGAAACTTTCTAGGCCCTAGAACCCCAGGCCCCAGTCACTCCTGACACCCGTTTCCAGACGTTTGTTGGAGCTGAGGGGCCGTAGCCTCAGCCCTGCGAATGTGATGGGACTGCCAGTGGCCGGAAGAATCCGAGGGCCTCAGAAACTTCAGCTGTTTGCATTTATCTTCAGCACTGAACACTAAGAGAGGAATAGCTTTGACGCCCTTAGCCTGCTTTGCCCCTTCCCCACCTTAAAAGGACTGGCCGAAACCGGGCCCGAATGCGGGTGTAGGGTCAGGGCGGGTCGGATCTGAGAACTGAAGAAAAAGATGCCTCAGGAAAAGCTCTCCTCACCTTAACTCGTATCTTGGCTTCAGTTATGAAAGCAACTTTGACCGAATTTATCAGACCCAGATAAAAGAAGCATTCGGCCACGATGAAGAGTGATTTTACTTGAGCAGTATGCCTGCTGTCACAACGGGCTCCTCGGCTCGGCCCCTGGGTTGGACAATCAGCTCTTGCCATGTCCCCACCGTGTCCTACTGTGTCTCCACGTCTCCTGCCGCCTTTCCAACTGGCGAGGGACAGTCCTGGACATCCATGTGCCCTCCAGACTCATTCGAGGAGTCTGGGAGGCTCACGGTGCTGCCCGTGGGAAAGCCAAGCCTGAGGCTTTCTCAAACAAACCCCGTTCTGAGACATTGGAGTTTTGTGTCGCGCGTCACCCCCGGGTCCCCATGAGGCGGAGCGTTTCCAGCACAGAGGGCTGTCTGTCCCTGGCGCTGTCGCCAATGGCGAGGGAAGAGGCCGGCCACAGCTATGTCACGACATGCATCTTCTGGGTCTCCCGCAGCAGCGCTGCAGAGAAGGGCCGACTGCCATCTCCGCCCCGATCTCCACTTGCCCGGGCTGTCGCACCAGGAGCCCGTGCGCAGGCCAGCGGCGCTGCCCTGGCGGAGAGAGGGAGAGGCAGGACGAGGCGACGGGACTGTGGAATGAGGGCGGACCCCTCCTGCAGTGGGGTTCCATGGTGTAATGGTTAGCACTCTGGACTCTGAATCCAGCGATCCGAGTTCAAATCTCGGTGGGACCTAGTCGTTTTGCCTTTATTTCTCATTCCATCCTGTCCCCCTGTGGGGGGTGGTTGGCCCGGAATCCATGGTTCAAGGGAACTGAGAGTGGGACCTAGGAGGGGAAGGGACACGGACCACCTGCTGACCACCCCCTGCTCCCTCCTCCACCCTACAGCGACCCGTGGCAGCCTAGGATTCTGACTTGGGTTGAACTTTTCCTTTAATTTACTACTTTATAAAATGTACTGAACTCGCTTCACATAGGAGCAAAAAGGTCCAGCAAAAAAGAGAGAGGAAACGTTCTCAAGGACATGCCTTTCTACCCTGCAGGTGAGACTTCGCCATGCCTATTAGGGACAATAACCAGAATTCATAGGCCATTCACGCTCTGCTGAGAAGTGGCTTCTGAAACCCACTCTACTGTAAATAAGAACTTCTGGAACTCTCTCAGGTATTTGGACCAGTGCAACAAAGATTGCGCATTGTAGTCCTCGTACACGGGCCATGCAGGCTGAATAGGAGTGTTTCTCACTTCATCTATCAGTGCAGAATCTTCTGTTATATGAGTGTTTCAAAGTTCATTTAAAAAGTTAAAAATTGATGCCAGCTCACAGTTTTCAAATCATCACCTCGACACCCAATTTTGCATTAAGTTTTAGAGTCTATGTCGGTTGTCCAGTGAATCTCATCAGTCCCCATCAGCCACTGACAACAGAAATCTGGCTTCTTAGAACGTCTCCTGTTTAGCCTCAGTCCATCAGTCCATCAGAATAATGTCTCCCAGTTCTGGGAGTGAAATATTGCTTGCCAAGTTGGTGAAATAGCATGGTAGCCATCTCTATGACGTCAAATAAGAGGCATTTATTACAAATACATAGTGATGTATGACTTAAGCTCATAAGGAGAGCTGATTTCAGCACACCTAGTGTTTTATGTCAATGTGTTACACTGTGGCTGAGTGATCAAGGTGGTGGACCAGGACTCCTGGGGAATGAGATCTACTTGGATTAAGTCCTGTCCCTACTAGTCTTTGGGTTTGGGGGGAAGTTTTCGAATCTTATACTAAAATCCAAGGACTTGTGGTCCATGAGAATAAGGGGTGTTACTAGCCAACTTGCTACAGCAGCATAATATTCATCGAAGTGGTCTCAGACTAAGAAACAAAGACAACAAATACACTTTCTGGTGGAGTACTTCAAATTTTGAAGACGGCTTAAGTTTTCCTGGCCTACATATGCTAATAAGTTCCACATGTGCTATGTAGTCGTGGCTGAGTAGTTAAGGCGAAGGACTAGCGATCCATCGGAGTCTCCTCGCGCAGGTTTGAATCCTGCTAACTACGGCAGCTCCACCCTCCTTAGAAGGATGATTTACTGACGCTTTAGCCCCTGAGAATCTGCTAACAAGTTGATCATTTCCCAACCTCACTAATCAGTCTCTCACTCATACACACTGGCGTGTTACATCTCTGCTTTTGTTACTTCCTAAAAAGTTATTCAACCATGGTCCTAATGCTGTTTCCCTTCCCTCCTAAAGAGAGTCCAGGCTTTGCCTGATACCTTTGCGGGTCTACAGTCAAAAACCCTGCTTGCTTTGAAAGCATTATTTCCCAGAGAAGGGGAAGGAATCACTCCCTTCTCAGGACTCTTTTCCAGTCACGTGGAAAGGGAAATTCGATCCAGGAAAACTTAGTTCATATACAGTGAAAGCCAAGACTCACAGCTGTGCTTGCCAAGTTGAGAATCCAAACTTGGAATAAGTAAGCAGACCACTACAACTGAAGACTTCGAGGAAAGCCATTTTCTTTGTAATCCAATCAAAAGGGGTCGACATCATCACATTGGCAGGGTTCATTTGTCCTGGTGCCCAGGACAACAGTGGAGAGAAAGGGACTGAAAAAGAGGCAAAGCTTTCACTCATTCTGGGCACAGTTTAGATGCAAAATCACATTGTATGATTAACCCAGCATGGGCTAATGTGGTAAAGGGATGCTACTAACCACATGTGAGTGCCTTTCTAGGATTTCCCAGATTTCAACCCATGCCTGGACAGCTTTGCCCATACAGCTGGTCCTCACCTCACTTGTGGAGATCGTTGCTGAGTTGTCATACTTTAGTGAGTCTCGTCCAAGAACGCTTCTAATAATTTTTTATAAACAGTGCTTTCCCTCACCATGGATTAAATCAGCAGCTTCCACCCTCTTTACTGTGTGTCTTCAGAGGTGTGATGTATAATAAAAAGCCTTGAGTTGCAAAGTCGTGTGGGTCAGTGATGCTAGGCTGTGTCAAGTTCTCTTTGCTGAGAAGAGAACTCAGTGGGGTGAGTTTGACTGGGCCCTAGAAAGACCTGGGCTTCTGGAGGCTGAATTGGATCTTTCTTTGCAAAACTTATTATCTCTCATCTCATCCCCTGTCACATCCAGCATGCTAATTGCCTTGACTCTGAGAAACCAATAGAATTCTAGAACGTCAAAGCTAATGAAATGTTAAGGCCCTTCTGTGGATACAATTCCTAGTTTTAGAATTGAGAAAAGTGACCCATATAACACGGATGTTCAGAATTTAAAAAAAAAAAAGAAAAGAAATAATTTCCAAAAAGAGACTTTGGAGAAGAATGTCGGTAGTACAAGCATCTCATCTGGATGCTTTCTTCTGGAAGCACCACAGAGGATAACACTCAGGTTCGGGGGCTGGAGCCAAGACGCTGGGCCAAGACTGATCACCGCACAGAATTTCATGTGGAGAATCAGCATGTGATCAGTTTTCTGAATACTGCCACTGGGACTTAGAGAATAAAATGGGGACCAACTGCTCAGTATTCACATGTGGCGAGTGGCTAAACTATTGGACATCACAGACCTGGAATGTGTAGAGACCATAAAACTGAGTTGGTAGAAGATGGAAACTAAGGGGCAGTTACACTGAAAACCACTGGCTACAGTCCAAGATACAGGAGTCCTTGGCGCACACTTCTTGGCACTTCAGGACTGCGCCGCTGTGACACCCAGCGGCTAATCTCACTATTTCTGTGTGCTCTTCCTCCACACCGTTAGTGCCAGGAAAGTCCTCTGAGTGTTGCTCGCACCTGTCGCAGCAGTGGACGGTTCCGTCCGGCATCCGGAGCAGCTTCTGTTTCAGCACCGTGGACAGGGACTCTTCCTGCGACGCGGGGCCGCGAAGTCCTTGTGCCCCTTTCACCCGTCAGCATCTCGCTCCCGCTCCCGCTCCCCCGCTCTCTCTCTCTCGTCTACAATAGTTCACATTTTACGAAATATGCTCATTTATATGCATGGACTCATTTAATCCTCACATCACAAATGAGAAATACGGGGGGCTAAGTAAAGTCCCCAAGCTTGCCCAGCCCCTAAGTATTAGATTTCGAGCAGCCTGGATATCTCAGCTGGTGCTCACTGCTCTTTGTTCTTTGCACTATTTATGCCTTCAGCATCATTTCTAAATGCCTGCCGAAGTGAAATGGACAAGATGACTGAATGTGAGTGCCCACGTTTTCCTCATACTGAAAGGTTTTTAAAAATTCCTAAGACCTATGCAAAACAGCACAAAAACCAATGAAAAGGGGAAACTTCTACAAAAAAAAATATAATGAGTAAAAAAATAATAATAGTCACTCATTTTAGCTGGGAAAGAGGGATATATGGTATTTTGTAGGTGGCGCACAGACCAGATAAACGTTGCAATGAAAATATCATTATGGATTCCCCCCTCCCAATTTTTGCTTTGATATGTTAAATCTATAGATTTTTAAAAATGTAATAATGAGACTTACTTGCCATTTTACTAAGAGTCACCAAATTTAAAATTTCCACATTTGATTTCTACCATTACAATTAGTTATTCCTCATGTTTGAAATATTTAACAATTTTAAACATTCTTTTCAATGTGCACAGAAAATAATGTTTGTGTGAGTCAATTATCAGTTTCCATTATTCACAGCAGAGTGCAGGGGGTTTTCCGTCTTCCTCCGGTATTTATTTTCCTCTTTATAACAAATTCCATTAGACCAGAGCAAAATCCTGGTTCTACCTCCTTACAGATGCAGGTTATGTAGAGACTTGAGGAACTCACGGGGGAGATGGCGGTGTCAAAACTCATTTCAGGGGGTGGACAATCTTCCCAGAGGAGAAGGGAAGAAGAGAAAGGTTCCACCGAGACTTGAACTCGGATCGCTGGATTCAGAGTCCAGAGTGCTAACCATTACACCATGGAACCTCACAGGTTCCCCTGCTTTTATCTAATGTGAGTTATATGAACTGTGCTGACAGCCTTTGGTCCAGCTTTTCAAACCTCTGAGTTAACAAACACTCAAGACACTCTTTCAAAGAACATCCTAAGGGACCTTATCTTATTTATTTATTTTCTTGCCAAGTACACAAACCTGTGAAGTCTACCCATCCACACACACCATTAACAAACTGGTTGGCCAAGTGAGCATTCCTTATGTATACTAGCCCTGAACTGAACGTCTTATATTCACTATACGACATAATGCTTAGAAACTCTGTGAAGTTGCTGTGTTTTTGTTTGTTTGTTTGTTTGTTTGTTTAATTTTTTTTTTGCACCTATATCGACGGGAAAGCTGAGACTTGGAGATTCCGTATGTTTTGTCTGCAACTCCACCCAGTTTCAGCCATGAGATCTTTTTCTCTACATAGATTATTTACTTGTCAGGTCCAAAGCCTGTAGGAAAACAAGCTTTAACACGTCGATTTCTGGCACATTCACGGAAGAAAACTTGCAAAGAAAGCCGTGTTTGTGAGAAAGTGGGAAAGTCGTTTTTGAAGAAGTCCGGATTTTGGGTGAGGACACGCGGGCACCTCCCGGATCGCACAAAGACCTCTGACACGGCGAACAGATCCGGCCCCCGTGTGGGGCGCGGCGTGTCGGTGAGCCCTGGTCTTCACAGGGAAAGAAGTGTTGTGCTCGTGCAGAGAAGCTGTTTGTACTAGTTAAAAAAGAATTTTCTTCGGGCATCAAAGCCACTAAAGGACATTCTCAAAACAAGAAAATAAAGCTGGCAGTCTATGTCCCTTTAATGGGCGCCGAAGTTATTAGGGGAGATATCTAAAACTTTTGTTGTTTTAGCACCCCGTGGGATATGGAACAGAAGCTCATGCACCCTCTCACACAAAGGTGGCCTCAGTCACCAAACATAGCACTTAGCAAACTATTCCAGGGACTTCACAAAACTATTGAAGACTCTCTGCCCCACCCCAAGAATCCCCTGCATTTGGGTATCCCTTCTATATTATAAGAAACTAGATCACTCAAGTAAAATGAAGCTGCTAAAGAAACATTCTCTTTAAATTCTGGCTGCATGATTCTTTAACCTCAATGCCGTAAGTTAGGAAGCAAAGGTGCACCCACACCTGAAGCTGAGATTCTAGTCAAACTGGTTCTGCCTGTCTCTCATCTCAGAGTACTTATTGATGTAGGTTCCTGACCTTGCAGTTTTGGGAGACCAGAGTTGCACATATCTGATCAGACCCAGTGGTTTGAATGAGGCTCCTTTTCAGGCCATTTTGCATTTCCACCAATGGGAAAAATGATTAAAGCAACAACATGCAGTAAGAAATTTCAAATAAGTATGCTGCTAAATGGCATATTAAACATCAAATGCCTAGAAAGAAATCTAGACAGGAGCACACAATATAGTAAAGATACCAATTCCGCTGCCCCCCCCCCCCACATTGATCTACAGAGCCAGTGCATTTTGAGTAAAACCCCATCAGGTGTTTTTTTTTGGAGGTTGATAAAATGGCCCAAATATAAATTTAAGTGGAAAAGGCCAAAGTAGCTTAAGTTATCTTTAAAAAGGAAAGCCAACTTAGAGGACTTATTTCACCAAATGCTAAAGACATAGGGTAGTATAAGTAACACAATATGATGTTGTACATGGATAAACAATGGCACTAAATAGAGTTCAGACTTAGACTCACACTTCATACCCTGCTTTATGAACAAGGGGGCACTGCAGAAATAGTGACAATGAATGGTCTTTAAATAAGTTGTAAATATCAATAAGGAGAAAATGATCAAGTGACCACCCACCAGGAAAATAAAATTAAAATGACTTCTTTCACATTATCAACAAAGCCAGTTCCAGATAGACTGTATATCTGAACATAAATGTTAAATAAATAGATAAATAAAGCAAGATTCTAGAAACAATACAGGGAATATTTTCATGACTTTGAACTAAGGAAACTTTTTTTTTTTTTTTAATTTAGCACTACAAGCTTTAGCTATAAAGGGCACTCCTTTGCATCTGGGTCATCAAACCCTCAGTCTTGAGAATTTTTCTTATAGTTCCTGATAACATTCCCTCTGTTTTTTTTTCTCCTGATCATTTAAAAAAATTATCCTCAGTTTCTATTCCCAAGTGAAGTGAAATAAGCACATTTTACTTTCTTTCCCACTGAACACAACTATAAAACATGAGCAGAATGTATGAGGCAACTATTTGAAGATGCCAACAACAAAATATCAGCAAATATATACATAAAAAAAGAACACTAGCACTACCCTAGCCATTCTTCTAATTGATCCATAGGTTTAATGCAATTGTTATCAAAATCCCAGCAGGATTTTTTTATAGTTAAAGAAAAGCTAAGTCTAAAATGTATATGGATAGGCAAAGGAGCTAGAATATCTAAAACAATTTTTAAAAATAAAAATTAAATGTGGGAGATTACACTATCTGATGTCAGACCTACTTTAAATTTCAGTAATCAGACAGTAAAGTATAGGCACAGAAATAGGCATGTAGATCAATTAAACAGAATGGGAAGTCCAGAAATAAATGTACACAAAAATTGCCAATTGATTTTTGACAAAGGTGCAAATAAATCAATGAAGAAATCATAGGCTTTCAACAAATGGTATTGGGAAAATGAAATAGCCATATGCAAAAAGGAAAGGCAAGGCAAGACATAAGTAAATGAAGAAGTTGTGATAAAGTAAACATCACAACTTGCACTAGAATTAACTAAAAATTGATTGTAGGCATAATGTAAACCAAAAACTTCTGGAAGAAGACATAAGAGAAAATGTAGATGAACTTGGTTTTGGCGAGGAGTTCTTAGACATGGCACTTTTCATAGAAGAAAAAAATGAAATAATAAATAAATTAGGCTTCATACAGATGTTAAATAATTTGATCTGCAAAGACACTGTTAAGAGAATGAAAATAGAAGACTGGTAGAAAATATTTGAAAGTCACATATCTGACAGAGGATTTGTATCTACAATACGTAAGGAATCATCAAAACTCACCAGGAAGAAAACTAACAACCCAGTTTTAAAAAATGGACAGAATACACGAACACACACTTCCCCAAAAGGAGTAAAAGGATGGTCAATAGGCACACAAAAAGACGTGATTATTATTAGTCATTAGAAAATGCAAATTAAAACAACAGTGAGATCTCACTACACACCTGTTAAAATGGTAGAAATTAAAGATACAAAACCAATGGCTGGGGCAATTAGAAATATCATTTAGCGCTGGTGAAACTGAAAATCAGTATGGGCACTCTGGGAAATAATTTGAAGAATTCTTCTAAAGTTAGACACTTGCCAGATGATACAACAATCCTACTTCTAGGAATCCACCCCCCAAAAATGAAAACTTACGTACAGCAATGTTTATAGCTATTTTTCTGCTGCAATTGGCCAAAATTGGAAACAACCTTAATGTCCGTCCACGGGTGAACAAATAAACTGTGGACATCGGTACGGTGGAATTCCATTCGACGGCAGAAAGGTACAAAGTTTGATCCGTGCGAAAAGTCGGATAAATCTAAGGGCGTGTTCTATCTCAAGAGAAAAAAAGCTCATCTCAAAAGGTTCCATCCTGTACGGTTCAACTTCGATGACGCTCTCAAAAAGGCCAAAGGCAGGGACAGAACATGTACCTGGTGTCCTCTGTGATGTGTGAGGCGAGGAGGCGACTGTGAAAGATAACAGAAGGGAGGTTTATGGGCCCGTGGGACCGTTCTGTATCCTGATTGTGACAGTGGTTCACACAAGCGCATGCATGAGCTCCCAAAAGTCGATTTTATCCTTTGACATGTTTTTGTTTGTTTGTTTGTTAAATAAAGTAAAAGGTTTCCACTGTGTGGCACAGCCTGCACATCCTCTACAATTTATCTGAGGAACACCTTCCCCCAAACGGTCTCTTTCTGCGACAGCTTAGTCCGAGCAGGGTTTCGGGGAGGGACGCGCGGAGACAGCCTCGCGCCCTGCCCGGTCCCTGGACGCGGGGGTTACGAGGGTTCCGCTGGAGCAAACTTTGCCAGGAAAACGGCGCGCTCGCCGTTTTTCTTCTGGCCTGGACGTGGGAGCCCAGGGGCCGTGACAGGGCACGACGAGGGGAGAAACGCGCGCCCTGCACCGCTGCGGGTGGATAAGCGGGGAGCCGAGCCGGGCGCGGGAGCTCTCGCCGCGCCGACTCCGCGGCAAAGCGTTTCATAAGGCAAAAGCGCGCCCGTAGTCGGCAGGATTCGAACCTGCGCGGGGAGACCCCAATGGATTTCTAGTCCATCGCCTTAACCACTCGGCCACGACTACAGCTGCGGCCGCTGCTGCCGGAGGCCGCGGCAGAGGTGACGCTAAATTTCCTTGCGGACAGGTGTGCTCGTCCAGTCGGGCAGATTGGCCGGGGGACGAGGCTCCGGGAGGGACGTCACACTCTCCGGCAGTCCGACACGCGGGCCACCAGGCAGGGAGCCCAGGGACTCACGGTCCCGGCATCTTCGTTTCGAGCAAAGTTCAGGTCGGCTCGCCTGCCCCTCGCGGCAGAGCCGACCTCGTTGCTGGGAGCTGGCGTCTCGGGCACCGAGGTGCCGTCGGGGGACGCCGGTTTAGGGCCGGACGGGTCTCTCCTGCCAGGACTTGCAGGGGGCCGTCCTCCTCCCCGCTCCCACTGCCGAGGGCGCTGCGCTGACCTGGGTCCCGGGGGAGGGAGAGGAGGCGCTGCTGGCGAGCTCTGCGCCCCGGCGTCCCCGGATTTGGCAAAGAGCTTTGCGAAGGCCGACGCACTTTCTTTCACCTTCCAGACGGGTTGAGAAGAAACACGGGTGTTGCCGCTCCACGAGCTTATTTCCTGTGAGATCTCAGCTGCTTTCTAGAAATGGATTATTTGGTTTAATTGGGGGGGGGCTGCAACGGCCTTCTTTCCCTAAATTTAACCAACACAGCACGTTTCCCATCTCTCATCTCTCTTATCTTATGCCATAGAATGTCACACCAACGCTGCTCTCTTCACAGCCCTTAGGCTAGGAGAAGAAAGTGACAGGGAGAGGGCCTGCAAGGGGAGAGACAGCCAGCAGGTGACGGAAGGCGTCAGGTGAGGGCAATGGAGGGAGAGGGACATGCAGAAGTCTGGAAGAAAGCTCAAAACACCTGGCACCTGCCTCACAAAACAGTTAAAATACCGACAGGAACGTGTAACCCTTAATTCCCCTATTGCTTAAGATCTACATTGCAATACTGATATATTACTATCAATCCGTGTAGAAATTCATAAACATGTAGTTTTTATAGAAAGGAAGAAAGAGGAAAGAAGGACAAGGAAGAAAGGTAGGCAGAGGGGAAACTCAGCTCAACCGTATTGGCGTGAAATATGGGTGATAGTGGGGGGACGGTAAGTTCTGGTGAGGCTGCCAAAGAAGGAGGTCACGATCCAATCAGAGGAGTCGCGGAGCTCGAACACAGAAAGAAAAGCTATTGTCAGAGATAGGACTCGGCCTCACGCCTCCACTCTGGCACCAGAAGCCTGGAAGCAAAAGACTGAGCCTGGGGCCTGAGACCACTCAGACACCCTGAGAACCCTCTCTGAGTTGGTGTTATTGTTGCTTAATGATCCGCATCACATCCAGAATCCGTGTGGTGATGCAAGCTCTGAACTGTGGTGTCTGCGAAAAGCGAGACGAAGAGTTTTCATGGAAGCTGGAAGCCATCGCTGTGGCTCGAGCTTTTCTTAATGATTTAAATTGCTTATGAAATTTATTTAGGGGACAAATTAAGAAGCGCAACGGGGCCTTGAATAGCTCAGTTGGCAGAGCACCAGGCTTCTACCCTGAGGGTCCAGGTGAAGGGTCCAAATGAAGCTGTCGAGGCATCACCCAACCTTTTATTCCAGTCACATGTAGAAGAGCCCAGATGACCTCATCGTCCTTACCAAGGTTAAGGTCTACTTTTAGACTTTAGTTGCCATCCCAGAAGAACTGCTCTGTGTTCTCACACCTCAAACCTTTGAAATGCTAAAGCAGGGCAAAATAATCTTCGGACTGAGTCTATAGCAACATTGTGCCCCAAAGAATTGCTTGTAAAGATGACAAGAAAGCAGATAAAATGATGACCAGACTGAGAACTAAAAACATGGTTTAGAATTAGCATCATTTTTAGCTTTTCTGCACCAATAGCAATTCCTTCCTTCCATGGATGTAACTGTTCCCTTCCCTTTCTCATAAATAACCCTTGCCTTTGTCTAATTGGAACACTGTTTGGGCTTCTGTCTGAATCAGTGCTTCCCAAATACCAACTCATATTGAACTCAAATAAATCCTTGTTGTCTCTCACTTTGAAAGGCCTTTCTTTTTAGGTTAACAGGTCAAATCTAGATCCATTTAATTACTGCATTTCTTCTAAAGATGAAAAGAACCACTCTTAGATTTTGCAAGGAAATTTAGAATCATGAGTGATAGGAAAAATGGTATTAAACAACACCAAACATAACTTGTGATTGAATTATCACGGGTCATGCCATTTTCTAATCCTCTTCTGTGGTGTGGGGGTGACTTCATTCTAGAAGGTGGTGTGCAGTTTGGTCAGATCCTACAAGCTTATAAACTCTGAGAGCAGGGGTCTGTGACCTCTGAGACTCCCCTGGTCTTCTGTGAGACGGTAGTACCTTACACAGAAGTTTTGTCCATTCTGCATAACAGTTGATAAACTGAAATCCAAACACATGATGAAATGGGGTTAGCCGTCCATTTTGTGTTTTCATTAAAAAGCAACCCTTCTTACCCTGGGATTTAGATAAGTTATCAAACTTTAGAAATAGGCTGCTTGTGTGGTTTTCTCTGTGTACAGTACTATAGATTTCTGTAAGACTTTAAATGGTTTTTTGGACAGAAAGTCAAGGTTGGCACCTGGTGGATACTGTGTGTGCAAAACAAGATTGCATTTACTTTATAACTATTTCTCTCACTTCCACTATGTCACATGTCCCCAGAAGAAGAATACTGCGTCCGAAAAGTAGTAGTGGTATGTGTGGGTGTGGGAGGTCCCTCTTTAACTGGACCTAGACACCCCACAGCGGACAGGGCAGCAGAATCCCCTTACCTGGATGTGTCTGCCCTAAAAATGTCACTTAGCTCCTCCACGGAAATGCGTATTAAAAGATCAAAAGCCAGCTGTTCCGCAGAGTGAGTCTCTGGCCTGCTCTTGAGCCTGATTTCGTTCATGAAGGGATGAGATCTCGAAGAACAGCTGGAGTAGTCCAGCTTCGGGGCCCCTCGGGGCCCCCCAAAGTGTGGCTTAGTCACCGGGCAGTCCGCTTAACCTCCACACTGTTCGCTAGTTGAACAGCCAACTAGCATGCACAGTTGCAGGGGAAACAATGATGAACAGTGAAACTCAGAAAGGAGTGGGCTCTCTGGGGACATTTTCGCCGGAGTCCACCAGCGATGGTGGAGAGGGCAGCGGGGCGGGGCAGAGGGGCCCCAGGAGACCACAAGGACATCGCACTTAATGAAGACAGCAGGACAGGTAGATTATTTATGAACAGGTGACGAGTAGAGCAAGTGAGGAGGGACCTCGGAGAACCAAAAGGTGGGAAAAGAGGTTGAAGGTTCTAAAGTACAAGACAGGGATTTAAGTCTGTGGTCCCCTTTACCTTTCTTCCTGCACTTTCAGAATTAGGATTTCTGGAAATTTAAGAGAAAAAAGATTAATAAGTAGACAAAAGAGGTGACACACACTGCTCGGGGCCCCGTCAGCTGAAGAAGACCACCTCGCTGGCAACCCACTCCTCTCATTTCTCTCTCTCTCGCTGCCCCTGCTGACTGCTCGCTCTCCCTTCTTTTCTCGGCTTCTCCCCAGGCCCCTGTCCTTTGCCTCTCTCCTACTCTCTTCTCCACTTCCTGCCTGTCACCCCTCACTTGCCACGTCAGGCCTTCTTTCTACCTTTACCTCTGCTTGTGAGCAAGGCTGCTGCCTGGCACAAAGTTCACATGCAGCCCCTGCGTACCCCGGTGGGCATCTAGGTTGCCACCTACCACCTAGTACCTCCAAACACCACACCCTACTGTATTTGAACAACACAAGCACTTCTTTGTTATCGATGACCTACAAATGTTTTCAGCAGTTTCATAATCTTGAGAGACTCTTCCTTTTAGAGTGTAAAAATGACATAGGAAGGTGACTAGGCAAATTTTTGAGAGAATTGTCTAACAGACTCTTATCTATGTGTGACAAGAACGAAAAAGCCCTTCTGTCAGGAGTGGGATTTGAACCCACGCCTCCATGCGGAGACCAGAAGCCCCAGGAACGGGAAGCTGAACTTGAGTCTGGCGCCTTAGACCACTCGGCCACCCTGACACTGCAGGTACACACTCACCTACAGTTATACTGTAGGCTCAAAGGCTGACGGTCACTGCCCGGCTGCATCGTAGGAAAAGGAAATTTACTTTTGGAATTGGTCGGACTAGGATGGAGTTCTGAACTCATTGAGAAACGAGAAGGCAGGGAGGGTCTGAATAGTTCCCATAGTCCTCAGACTGGGGGCCGTGCACCCCGGGGCTTCCCTCCTCGCTCCCTCTCCAGCACCTCCAGCCCAGGCCCCTACTGCCTGACTCCGCCCGTGACCTGGACCCCAAGGTCACAGTGCATTTTCTAACTCAACCCCCATCCAGCAGATGCAGCTCAACGGTCAGCCCACTGCTCTGGTCGAGAGAGGGTCATCCCCCTTGCTCTCAAGCCATTCCGACGGTTCACACGCTTCTGTGGCCCTGCCTGAGAGAGCTGCCAGTCGACTCCCCAGAAATCGTGGAGCTCCGCCCAGAGCTGGCCAACAAGCCTGCGGGAGAGAATCCATGGGGTCGAGCCTCTCTCCTCACGTGTGATTCCTGCTGGTCCGAGCTCAGTCTCCAAACGGCGACCTTTACCGAGCGAAATGGGGCTAGCGCGCCTGTGGACGGAGCTCGTCGGCCGCATCCAGCCACGCGGGAGGAGAGGAGCAGGCCTGGTCCTCAGCCTGGAGCCCGCTTCCAGCCCAGGACAAGCTCGGAACCGACCCCAGGGCCGCCTAGTCCCGCCCGCGCCTCTCGGTCTCCCTGCCGGCACCTGACGTCGGGGATTCGAAACGAGGCACCGAGAACTAAAGTCTGGACACCTAAGCGACAGGCAGGGGGACAAGTGCCGCAGCGCGGGGGACCCGGTGCGAATAAAACAGACGCCCCTGGTCGTCTCCCCAGGCCTGCATCCGGGCGGAGAGGCCAGCCGCTCTTTCCCCGCTGAGCCCGCGCCCCCACTGCCCTGTCCAAGCCAGACCCTCGCAGGTGGGTCCGGTGTCCTGCATTTCCTCTGACAAAAGCCAATCGAAGGGACCTTTGGGACCCTCCGAGAGCGCGGGAATCTGTTTGAACACAGACCGGAAAATCGGAAAGGAGCTGGGCATGGAACCTCAAATTTTCTAGAAAACAAAAAATACGTAAAAATAAAAACCCGAAGGATTTGAACACATCGATTTCAGGGCAAGGAGCCGACGCGCGCAGGCCAGCAGGGGCTTCGTAGCTCAGGGGTTAGAGCACTGGTCTCGTAAACCAGGGGTCGTGAGTTCGAATCTCACCGGAGCCTGTGGTTGTCGGTTTTTCACCTCCGGTGGGTGATTTTAGAGGGTGTGTTTCCCCGTCGCCTGAGCCTGCAACTAGAAATGAGTCCTCTGGGTCCACGACCCACCCTCTCGCACACAGGAGGTCGCAGCTAACAGGGTAAAACTGAGTCTCCAGTATGGACAGGAAGCTGCTGTGTGATACGTGGAGTGGAGGTGCACCTTGTGCCACCAGCACAACCAGTGGCAGCTGGGGACGCGTTCCAAGACCACCTCAGACACCTGAAACCGCGGGTGCTCTAAGGGGGTGTCTTTCTTGTGTAGACGTACCAATGATAAAGTTACAACGTATAAATGAGCGACTGAAGACTAACTACAATAACTAATAATGAAATAGAACAATTGAAGCATTATGCTGTAGTAAAAGTCAGGCAAATGTGGTCGCTCTCTCAAAATATCTTCCTGTACTGTACTCACCTTCTTGTGACGGTGTGAGATGATAAGACGCCTGTGTGATGACATAAGACGCGGTGAATGGCACAGGCGTTGTGACGTGGCGTTGACCATCTGCTTCGGGCGATCCTACATCATGAGCCATGACGACGTCGATGGCTGGACATCAAGAGCAGGCGATGTCCACGGTTGAGGACGCTCGACAGCCGAAGGTTTTTCCGCAAACCGTTCGGAAGGACGCTGTAGTCAGAAGTCGTCCGTCTCTCCTTTTTGCCGTTCAAGCCTTGCTGCAGGGGCTGTAATCCCTCAACGGCCATGGACTGACTTCGATGCTGAGATTTCATCACACTACTCAGAATGGTGCCTGATTCAAAACTTCTGAGTGATTTATTTTTGAAAATTTGCATTTAATATTTTCAGACTAGGGTTAACCGCAGGTAATTGAAACCATGAGAATCAAAACCTCAGATAAGGGGGGTGCTACTGTATACAACAGCTGGTAAAGTAATTTGTATTGAGTCTCAATCACTTGCAATCTAAAGAGTCCTGACTAATTTAGCCTTTGGAGGCCTAAAAAGACTACATTATAATCATCAATTTTATCATACTTACCTAAGCTCCCTGAGAGACAGGCGTCATATTTTATTTGATATTCTATTTCAAAAACAAGCAGAGTATGGACACTAGGAAATGTTGAATAAAGCCCAGCAAAAGAAATGCAACCAGAGTGTGGTGAATTTGCAAATAGCTTACGGGGTCTATAAATTACCTGAAGGTCAAATAAAGAAGGTCAACTGAGAGAGACTTTCAGACGTAAATACAAAGCAACGAATCCTCCCGGTCTCAATATATTATCTTGTAATTGGAATTCACTGTCCGCAAAAACGAGCCCTTGGTAACATCTGAATGGCTCACGTAAATTGCACAAATCAATGATCTACATCAAAGGTTAAAATGATGGAATTTCTCCATAACACAGGTGCATTAAACAATTAATAATAAAACCCATAAGACACAGGTGCCTTTCTTTAAAAAGTACTTTGTGTTCTTCAAACAATCCATCACACTTCACATTAAGCATGCTTGAAAATTTTACTGTAAATTGATAAAGACTTAGGACAGGAACCCGTGATTCTCTTCCATTAAAATCAGAGCAGCTTCCTATTGCTGGCTGCTTAGGACTGTGGTTGTCGTTTGGGGTTTTCAGGGTTCTTTCTGCTTTGGTAACTTCAAGGGTGCTTTTCTCTCCGCTCCATCCTCCTGCCAGCGAAGTCTTCATCGTCCATTGAAATTCAGCTCGTGTTTCACTTTATCCTCAGTCTAGACGAGAGGCATTTTTTCATAGCATCATTTGTTTATAGCATATATTGCATGGTAATTAATAATCGACGTACCTTTTTCTCTTTTTCTCGCTAAAATGACACTTGGTGATAGTAGATACCGAGTTTTCTGTAGAACTGAATCATCACAAGCCAGTCAGAATTCAAATACGTGTGATGAATAAAATTTTTTAAGTGAATGCTACTGTAACTGCAGAATTGGTTCCAACCGAATTGTTTTTCAGAGACAATAGAGCCAAACGACAAGCTATGCAGCCGAAGCAGGCGCAGAGGAGAGAGTATTGTAAATCACCCCCAGAACCGAAGGGCGGGCGACCTGACCGAAGCTGAACTCCAGGACCCTTTCCGGAAGCGAAGGGTCCGCTGTCCACGAAGCTCTGGTGCAGAAGCCCCTTACTCTTAGCCGGGAACCCTGGCTTGGGGACAGATGGGAGTTTTTCCTCTTGTCTCCTTGAGGGTGGAGTTCGCATTTAAAACCTCCCCCCCCCCCGCCCAAAGCAGGTGCCTAGTCTTGGCTTCTGTGCAAACAGGGGGCAGGGAGCCCTGCTCGGTAACACCGCATTTCCGAATCTGCACGTGCTCTACAGCAAGATGAAGTTATCAGGAAACTATTTAACCCAGTGTGCAAAGAAAACAACCTGGAAAATTAAAGCCATCTTTGTAATAATGCTACTGTGTTAACAGGGGGAGGAGACGCTGCTAGAAAACCTTTATCTTTTCAAAAGCTGCGTTGTAACGGGGCCTTTCCGGGCCCCCTCGGCCTTTCCCGGGGGCAACCCCGCACGTGGCCCCTTCCCGGCTCGGCGGACCGAGTGGGGGGGGGCGGGGGCGGGGCGGCAACCCTCAGGGCCGCGACGGAAACACACAGGCGGGAGCCAGCGGGGGCGAATCCGGAGCCTTCTGGTCTCTGGACGGGAAGGGCGCTCGCAGCGCCCGCACTCAATTCCTATGAGCAGCGCTCTCTACTCACGGACTCCGGACTGCGTTGGAGACTTTTATTTTGGGGGGGGGATGGGTTCGCAACTGCTCTTGCTTGAACAAATCTCCACGGACTCAGCTGTCTGTTCCCGCTGCTCACTCCGTTTCTCACCCTCTTCCCTCCTTATCCAGCTTCTGTTAGTGCCCAGGTACGAGTCCTTAGTGTTGTGTTTCAGAATAGTCACCTGTCCACAAAATGCATAAGGAGGCAAGAATTCAACGGAAGTATACATTTTAAGACTCGCATGTCACACACACACACACACACACACACACACACACACACACACACACGCACACACACACGGAAACCAGGAACTAATTATTCTAACATATATAAAATCGACTTAAAAAGTATTTGAGGTGCAAAGTAGGCGAAATAGCTGAACATTTTAAGAGAGGGGTTTAGTTCTTTGAGGAGATGAGGTTTCCTATGGACTTGGAATTTGAGGCGAAGTCAGAAGTCAAAACACATCGTCTCTGTGCCTCAATCTCCTCCTTGGTATAAAGCGCTTCAAAAGGTGCTTGGCAAATACGATGGAGCGTTCTCCTAAATTCTGATGGCTCTCCTAGGCCTCTGGGGATCGCTGTGAGAGAGTGCTTTCAGGAATAATCAGGAAGGAAAATTGCTCCACGAGGAAAATGTGAGCGCTGTGAGCAGGACTTGAATCTGCGCGGGGAAACCCCACCGGATTTCGAGTCCAGCGCCTTAACCACTCGGCCATCACAGCCTTGGTGGGCAGTGTGAGACGCCTACCTTGCTGTGTGGAGGCGGGGACCACCCATCCCCAGTGTCTCCAAGAAAATCTCCAATCCCAAGCTGACAGATTTCACTCAGCAATTTCCACTTTTCAGACAGGCCAAAACCCTTGGCAGTGTGCTTGACTTATTCTTTCCTTCTGCGCATCAGGGAATTCTCTTGCTCTACCTTCAAATGCTATCTGCTGAAAAACTCACCACCCAACTGCTCCCACCCTGAAACAAGACAGCCTCATCTCTCACATGAAATGTTGCAAAGCCTCTCAGTAAGTTTCCTTCTTCCACCCTCTTTGGCCCTAAAAAAAAAAAAAAAATAAAAAAAAATCATTCCATGAAAAGCCATCAGAGATTTTTTTGAACATAAAAAACTTTAAGGCACAGCTTTGCTCAAAACTCGACAGCATGTCCTTATCTCATCAGAGTGAATGCGGGAGTCCTTGCCAGGTGGTCAGGCTGTGGGCAACCTCCCTTGTGGGCTCAGTGACTGCTGGCTCCTTTGTTCTTTGTCCAGACACCGGGCACTCTGCTGTCTCAGGGGCTCTGCTCTGACTGCTTTCTGGCTCCGATGCTATTGCTTTGACAAATGTGTGACTCAGTCCCTTTCCCGGAAACGCAGCCGGGAAACATTAGATCTAAAACTACGAATTCTCCTCGTGCCAGTGCTCCTCCCCATCCTTTGTTTTTTGCTTCCATGTTGCTCATGATCACTTAACAGGCTGTGTAACGCGCTCAGTCTGTGCTCTGTTAGCTTCTATATGAAAGATCAATAAATGCCAGATTTAATAACAGGGAATAAATGGTAGCTATTACTATTGTTCCAGCTATTTCTTTTCCATTATTAGTTTCAACATGACATCTGAAGGGGATCAGAATGTGCCACCCCAAATATGCCACTTTGACATAAGGATTATTTTAGAGGCAACTGAGAAACAGCAAACACAGGAAAGGCTCTCTGTTATCATGCCCCCCTCCCCCTGGTCACTCCCAACTAAAAGCAGAGCATATGTTTCCTTTACAGAGTTGGTCCCCCTCCCATCTCCGATACCAGGTGGGAAGTGAGCACCAAGCTGGGTCTGCACTGCAAACTTTCCTAAAACAGCCCTTATTTTCCCTTGGTTCCCCCAGTTCACCTTTCCACAGTTATGGCCTCTGGTGTCCACATGCCCCTGAACTTGGTCTGGTCACCTCTCCACACTTTATTGCCCTTTGTTAAATGATACTTTAAGCTTTGAGTCTAATTACTCTAGGGGTTTTCACTTTTCTGAGAAGCCTCCATGCATTTCAAATTTTAAAAAAATATTAAAATCAATAAATTTTGTGAACTATTTCTCTTGATAATCTGTTTTTCTTCAGTTTAATTCATAGGTATTACCTACGAACCTAAGAGAGTAGGGAAAAAAGCTTTCCTTCCTACATATGGAAACTGCAAAGGTCAGGGCTTTGGGAATTTGAGGAAAATATACCCACATCTAGTAGGATATTTGAAAATGAGCTGTTGAGCCAGGCAAAGTCATGTCTGAATTGTAACTCACATGCTAGCAACACACTTAGGCAAGATAGGTTATCAGAGTCTCAACCTGGAATTAGAAAAATAGTACCTTCCTCAGAAAGGCATGGTAGGAGTTCGGTCTTATGGCCAGTATCCATCAAGTGTCTGTCATGAACTGGACACATGCAAGGCTGTGTGAGCTTCCCGACAGCAAGACTGGACCCCGCTGCTGACCTCATGCAACACGCTGCACTGCGGCGAGAGACAGACACCGATTAACTTATCACACCGTCAAGTACAACTTGTGCAAGAAAAGAGAGTGCATGGTACCGTGGGAAGTCCGGGGTGGTTGGTGAGCGGAGTTAAGGAGTCTTCCTTATGAAAGCCACAGCCGGGATGAGCCCTGGGCACGAGCTCGAGACAGCCAGGCGGACAGTCCAGTGCCACGCTTTCAGCCAGAGGCGACCCAACGAGCTGAGCCTAGTGGCGGGAGAGGCTGGCTGCTCAGAGCCGGGAGCACAGACAGCAGGAGACGGTGAGCCGTGGCTCCAGGGTGGAGGCGACCTGAAGGGTTGGCATGTGGGCAATTATACACGGCGAGTGTTGAGACACAAAGCATCTGTAAAATGTGCGCTATATGTCAGATTCTTCAAATGCTAGTTTCTGACCGTTCCTTTCATCCAGTCGAAATATCCAGAAAGAGATCTGGTGCGACTTCACTTCTACGAAGAGCCAAAGAGCCCAAAGTTAAAGTTCCCCCGATAAGTGTGAAAGAACTGCTACCAGAAGGACCGTGGGTCCTCGTGGCCCTCGTGGCCTTGGTGGCCCTCGTGGCCCGGCCAGCCTCTCCGAGCGCGGCTCCGCCCGCGGGCCGCAGGCTCTGCCGCCCCCTCGTGGTCACTCGGCGCAGACGCGATGTTAGCAGAGAGTGACCCCTGGGCACCCCGCGAAGTAATTAATGTCCCTCCTCCCGGAGGCACGTCCACTCCAGAAGGAAAACCGTCCTTCAACTCGTGCTTTTTAACAAAATGTCACGAAACGCACAAACAAGTCACGAAACTTTTAAATCCTCATGTTTCTGAGAAATCCCTCAAACCGAGCTACGTGGATCCATCCGATTTGCTGCGGGGCATGGACATGAATGGGACTAAATGGGAAGACACGGGCCGGATCCGAGGGAAGAAGCGTGTGCTTTCCGAAGGTGGGAAGTCTGCTATGTTGAGAATGGCTTCGGAGGACCAGTCCTGGGAACAGGAGGAGGCTGTTGCAGACTGTGGTGAGGAAGATCCCCATAGGCGACAATAGGAGAACACAAGGGAAAAGCATTTCACACACATTGAAGGCAAAATCAGTTTGGCTTTGAGAGATGTTTTGCTGGTGGGCAAGGCAGTGTGAGTGATCAAGTCAAACCACACATTTCTAGTGGGACCGATGACAGCTGAGCCAGTGGTACCTGCATAAAATCCAGGTGGGGGTGGAATTGTGATCTCAAAGCTAAATATCCACATCTTTTGGATGTAGTTATTTTGAAAGATCTGCTTCAGGTAGGTAGCCAAGGCCCTTGGAGTTGATGAAATTCTGAGAGATGAAGGAAGGATCGGTTCCAGAGACTCCACAGTGAGTCCAGATGCAAATGCCAGCCCTGGGAAGTGTCGAGATGATTGAGATTTTTTCACGTGGGACTATGGCTTAGGTAAAGGCTCAGAACAGTTAAAACTTAACCATCTATGGGTGTTCTACACCCCTCATTTCGTCGTTTTGCTTATGTGGAATTGTAAACACAAACTCAGTATGTGTAAGTAGTCAGAAGGAAGTGGAATGACAGGTGCCAAGGACAGGTGAACCTGGAAGGCGGCAGCTGAGTCTGCAGAGCGATAATTTTCGCAAGTCGTTATCCATGGTGCAGTCACAATCACATTCACTTCACGAGCCTAACGCTCCCTGGTTGGACAACCACGTGGAGACTCTTCTCGACCATTTCTCTTTCCTCAACATTTTCTACCATCACCATGCCTTTCCTTTCGCATTTTCAGGGACAGATCTTTTAAGTCAGTTCACCAACCTTTATCCGGTGTTCGCCATTGACAGTGAACATCCGGACATGATGGAAGAACCACAGGGCTGGTCTAGAAAATGGCAGGCCTACGTAAAGAGCACGAAGGAGCTGCCCATCTGAGGGCCCCAAGCCAGGGAACGTTTACCAGGGAGGAGGTTTAAATAACTAACAACATAGGTCAGGAAATAAATAGTATTTCAATTAAAGAGAAGTCCCTTTAGCAAAGACACAACTGAGAGTGTCCAGGACTTTTTAAGTTGTTCTGTAATCTTTCATCATTTGGCACTGTCACGAACTCAGCTCATCCTGAGGTACATGTTAGCACTGATTATGTGCAATTCCATTTTTAAAAAACGTCGGTCTTCAGATGTTCGACAAAGAAGGAACTGATCTTGACCACCATTATCGTGAAGAGCAAGAAGCTGCCCAGGTTGCAACCCACTGCTTGCAGGAGGAAGGGGGAGTAGGCGCTTGTAGAGACTAACATATAATTTTAAGATCTGTCTTAGAATGACAAAATAAACAGAGCAGATAAAACAGAAACCCTTTAATTTCAGGGTTTGATATCTTTTTCGGGCCTCTTCTGTAAAAACCTGTCCAGAAAGCAGCCGAAGGCTTTAGACTGCAAAATGATTTTTCATTCGCCTCTAGTCTCCTGTTATATTGTTTTACCACTAACCACTTTGCTTCTAAGATAACATCACATTCTCTTCTTTTCATACATTTCAGAGATGTCCTATAGGCCAGAACCATTTAAAAAGTAGGGAAATCACAGCACTTAACTTAAAATTTAAATTAGGAGTTTTAACCCTTTCTTTTCTTTTTTCCTCTCTTGCCTTCCTTTATAATAGGGCTAAGAATGAAAATGCAAGGGCAATTGCAGGTTTTCTAGGAGATATAGTAAGTAGCTAGGAAGATTTAAAGGTAGAGGACTTAGCCCCTTCGCCACGGGCCTGGGCTTCAGCGCACTACCCACTGTTCCCCAGGGATCATTGATAAATGTTTCTACATATTTGAAATTAGAAGGACCATTAGCCATTCAACGGTCCATTGTGAAAAAATTATTGCATGCCAAATCCATTCTGAGTTTGCTGAGGGTTCTGAGGTTGCAAGACAATTAAATCTCTCTCAATAACCAGGCACAGCAAACACACTCAAAAGGACTTGTTTTTGGAGCTGCTGAGTCTCTGTCACTTGATCTCAAATGGCAGGTCAAAGAGGCAAACGTCAGCTGAGCACGGCTACGTCTCTACTGCTAATATCACAATGTTCAGACAAGTATTCTGAGTCCTAAACGACGCTTAGTGTCTGTATGAAGGACATCGCTCACCTTCTACTCATCCTTCTAAGCGGTGTGAAGTCTGAGCATCGGAGGTTGCATCCCATGTGCATCCCACGGTTCCTAGTCACCTAGGGAAAATATCTCGTTTTAAGAGGTTCAGACCATGAGAAGCAGAGACAGGAGGCCTGGCTGAGGCCTGACACCCTCATTTCCTCTTTCTGAGGCCTGAACCCCTCATTTCCTCTTTCCCTGATGGGTGCTATGACAACGAAGCCACAGAGCAGACCCAATTCTCCTCCAAGTTCCACATTATTTAAACATAATTTTACATTCCTTAAATGTAATGAGCTCGGTGACAAGCTTGTCAGGTGATTGTGAAACAAACAAACAAACAAAAAAATAGATCTCCTATCTCAGTGGAAACTGGAGAATGTGCTTCTGGAAGGATGGACATGGGGACTGACACGGCTCACAGCTGGCTTGGTCTCTGAAACCCTCAGCAGGAGTCACCTTGCTCAGTTATCCACGCCCCTGGGGGCAGCTCAAATCCAAGATTTGGTGATAGGAGGTCTGCCCTCCCTGCCAGGCTCTGCTCATCACATTTCTGCGGACACCCCAGGGAGGTCGGCTGAGGCCTCTCACAACCACGTACAGTTCAACTTCTGTCTGGTCAGGGCCTTGCTTCCCCCGCCTTTCGTGATCTCCCTGGCGAATTTTGCCCTCCTCGAAAATGTCAGATGTGGAAGCTATCCAGTCAAGACTGGAAGGAGTAATGTGCGAAGTTTGAATAGCAGAAGCTCTTGAAAAATGCAAACTTCTTTGTCTGAACAGATGCCACAGCTAACACAAACCTGCGGTTGAACTCTGCTTGCCAAGATGTCCCAAGACACATCCCACCACACACAAAAGGGATAGGCAAAGTGAGCAAGCTCTTTCTTATGAATTACGGGGCTCTGAAAAGAGCCTTTGGGTCAAAGGGTGGCCGCAGAAGGACTCACTTGGCGCTGGTGTACTTGGTGACGGCCTTGGTGCCCTCGGACACGGCGTGCTTGGCCAGCTCGCCGGGCAGCAGCAGGCGCACGGCCGTCTGGATCTCCCGCGACGTGATGGTCGAGCGCTTGTTGTAGTGCGCCAGGCGCGACGCCTCGCCCGCGATGCGCTCGAAGATGTCGTTCACGAACGAGTTCATGATGCCCATGGCCTTGGACGAGATGCCCGTGTCGGGGTGCACCTGCTTCAGCACCTTGTACACGTACACCGAGTAGCTCTCCTTGCGGCTGCGCTTGCGCTTCTTGCCGTCCTTCTTCTGCGCCTTGGTCACCGCCTTCTTGGAGCCCTTCTTCGGGGCGGGCGCAGACTTGGCGGGCTCGGGCATGGTCGTGGGAACGGCCGGACGACGCAGGAGACCACAGCGAGGACGAGGGGGACAGAGTGCCGGCCCGCTCGGAGCGCGGCCTCTTAAAGGACGCGCTGAACAAGGTCGCGTCGGATTGGTGGCGAATCCCGGAAACGTCACGTGTCGACGTCGTCCCGTCATTAGGCGTTTTTCAAACGCCGGAGTCCGTTGGCTTAAGTGAAAGCGCTTGACTCTTCGCCAATGGCGCGGACTCACTTTCGCGCCCAAGGCCGACTATAAAAGGCGCGGCTCCAGGCGCCCGAGTCAGAGCTCACCCGGCGAGCGGCTTCCTCCATCATGTCGGGACGCGGGAAGCAGGGCGGCAAGGCGCGCGCCAAGGCCAAGACGCGCTCGTCGCGCGCCGGGCTGCAGTTCCCCGTGGGCCGCGTGCACCGCCTGCTGCGCAAGGGCAACTACGCCGAGCGCGTGGGCGCCGGCGCGCCCGTGTACCTGGCGGCCGTGCTGGAGTACCTGACGGCCGAGATCCTGGAGCTGGCGGGCAACGCGGCGCGCGACAACAAGAAGACGCGCATCATCCCGCGCCACCTGCAGCTGGCCATCCGCAACGACGAGGAGCTCAACAAGCTGCTGGGCAAGGTGACGATCGCGCAGGGCGGCGTGCTGCCCAACATCCAGGCCGTGCTGCTGCCCAAGAAGACCGACAGCCACCACAAGGCCAAGGGCAAGTAGGCGCCCGCTCTGGCTGGCGGCAGCCGGGGTGAGCCGCGCCCGCACCAAAGGCTCTTTTCAGAGCCACCCACGGTGTCACCGAAAGGGCTGCGCGTCCCCCCCGGAGCCTGTGGTCGCGAGCCGCCCTGACCGCAGCTGGCCGGCAGGGGTCAGCACTTCCACGCGCCACCCACACGCCCCTTGAAAGTTAGCGCAGACAGGAAAGTTGCCATCGGCCTAGTGAAAGGGACACAGGTACTTTGTTTCACAGGCAATTAGGGCCATCAGTGCAGCTGGCCTCGGGGCTAGTGTGAGGAAGAGAACAATGCTTGCTCACGGGTGCACATTCAGATGCAAACGAGTTCGTGCCCCACAAAGCAATGAAACCGCCCTCGGGCTGTGCGGTTGGAGAGGGTTCGCTTTGCACCTATACGGCCCCACAGGTGGCCCGCCATCCGCCCTCTCCCACTCTGCGGGGCCCTCATCCCTGGTAAGCGGGATGGCGTCCCCGCTCGTCCCCGGTCGCGTTATTCAGGCCGAGCCTAACAGGCTTCAGCAGGACTTAAAGAAGGGGCAGCGATCCTGTGCCATTCACAGGGCGGGATTTTTAAGCCCGTTTCACAGAAACCCGGTGAAATCGGGAAACCAGCGGGAGGGCTTTACCGTGAGGACGCTGCAGTGAGTGGAAAGTTCGCGTTCGTGTAGTTCCCACGTTAAGTGAAAGTACTGCAGCCTGGGTGCGCTTAGAAAATCTACCAAAAATATGAACTTAAACATATATAAACTCAGAGGACTGAAGCAATTGACTTGAAATGAGGCTTCCCAAACCCGAATGAAGCTAATAAAAAGCACATCGCTTGGCCAATCAGGTCTTGAGCGCGAGTTTTCAAAATGAAAGCCCGTTTCAGGCGCTAAAATTCAAGTGTTTATTCGGAATCAGGACGCATCGCTGTCATAGTTTCTATGTTCAATTCTGCCCAGAACCGGCTGAGGTCGGAGAGGGCAGGCCGGGGTGAAGCAGCGGCGGTTGAGGGGTCGGCGGGGGCCGGAAGCAGCCGATCTCAGGCGCCGGGCCCAGCGGTCACGTGACCGGGAAGCGGCCGCCGCGCCCGCCGCGCCCGCCGCCCCGCGACCGTGGGGGCCGGGGCCGGGGCCAATCAGCGCGGGGCCGGCGCTCTATATAGGGGCGGCGGGGCGGCCTCCCGCCCGATCGGCCCGGCGCCGTGGGCAGGTGGCCATGGCGCGCACGAAGCAGACGGCGCGGAAGTCGACCGGGGGCAAGGCCCCGCGCAAGCAGCTGGCCACCAAGGCGGCCCGCAAGAGCGCGCCGGCCACGGGCGGCGTCAAGAAGCCGCACCGCTACCGGCCCGGCACGGTGGCGCTGCGCGAGATCCGGCGCTACCAGAAGTCCACGGAGCTGCTGATCCGCAAGCTGCCCTTCCAGCGCCTGGTGCGCGAGATCGCGCAGGACTTCAAGACCGACCTGCGCTTCCAGAGCTCGGCCGTCATGGCGCTGCAGGAGGCGTGCGAGGCCTACCTGGTGGGGCTGTTCGAGGACACCAACCTGTGCGCCATCCACGCCAAGCGCGTCACCATCATGCCCAAGGACATCCAGCTGGCGCGCCGCATTCGCGGCGAGCGGGCGTGAACTTTTCTAAAGTTAACACACCCCATTCCAAAGGCTCTTTTCAGAGCCACCTCCGTCCTCGAAGACGAGCTGTTACACTCTCCAGCCGCTTAGCCCTTTGTTAATGTGGCCTGGGCGTAACTGAGGAAAGTGGAGTGAATTACTCCCCTTTTTCTCAAGAAAAATAGGTGTAAACGTCATTGCAAGACCTCCCCTGCTTCCCTTTATGGTAGCCATTCAGGGAAAGTGTTGCTAACGGTCGCTACTAAGACAACAAGGTCTCAGTGATAGTGCCACTTGGCCCCTTGACAATCCAGGTGGAAGGAACCCGCCCTCTAATAAATACCTCTGCCAACTGAGGCGGTTTCGTAGCCTCTCATTTCACCCCTTTGGATCTGAACCGTCTGCCATCGGTTCTGCCTCTGTCTGAAATGACGTCCAACACTCGGGAGGCTGGTGTGTCCAGAGCATTTTTGTTAGGAGTTGCCTTTCTCATAGGTTAGCAGCAGCACCTGGTGATTCCTCAGTAAAAGGTCTGTTTGTTTCTACCCTTCACACCTACCCCAAGATCCTTTGTGAAATGAGCAAATAGCCCTCTCACATTTGCCAGCTTTCTGGAGCCTGGTAATGCAGAGCAGCATGAAGAGCAGACACAGGCCCGGTGCCAACCATCACCCTCTGGGGATGGGCCCTGGAGGTCAATCATCTGACATACCGGTGACTCCCCTAAAGTGGAAGCCATAGTGAGGCCATTTAGGGACAGTGATTCCTGCAGCCCAGTGGTGGACTTCCCTATGGCTCCTCACGGCTTACAGAGTGACGGCAGGGCCCGTGTATGCCAGCACACACATGTATGAAGTAATACCTTTTGGGGTGTTCCCCTCAACTCTGTGCGAACCTCCGTTTTAAAACTAATAAATGTTGCCCCTTTTATCTCGCCGCAGAATACGGTGCCATAGGGAAGGCTGAAGACTTTGTTCTCTCTGCTGTTGTAACCCTAGAACTGAAAAAGCCTGACAGGCAGCTGGCGCTCCTTACATTCCAGCGGAATGAGAGTTGCTGATTTGCTGTCTTTTAGACAGGAGATAGCTCCCCCTCAGCCTCAGGCATTCTCAGGGTTTCCCTCCCCCAGCATTCCTGCTTCCTTCACAGATGCTTTTTGTCACTACTCCTGTGTGAGTACATAGAATACTGACAAATATGTAAAGATTTAGTTTCCAAAGTAAGTTTTTGTGTGTGTGATCCTGACCACAGCTTTGGGGGCTCAGACAGGGCATTTGTTACTACCCCTCCAGGTCTAGAAAAGTTTGTCCTTTCCAAAGGTACTGGAGTCATAGGGGCAAAGTCAGCAGAGCTATGTGCAGAATTCTTTCAGCACACCTGAGAATGGAAGGCAGAGCTTGGAATCAGCCTCCTATGGCTGTGAGAAGGTAAAGAATCAGTTCCTAGTACTTGTTTTTAAGCAGGGCCAAAAGGACCTGTTTTCCTTTCAGGGCAAAGGCAGAAGTTGGGTTGTCTAATATCTTCCACCTTCTGGGCAAGGACATCTGCATCAGTCAGGACAGATTGCACTCTATTTCGCATATAAGTTTGGGCATAGCAAAGGTGCTTTTAGGAAATGTGCATAAACTCTTCGATACCCTCTCAACCTTCTCTTTTGTCCAAAAATGGACTCTCTCCTGTCAATTTGTGTCTGTTAATTTGATTATTAATCAAGCTAGTAGAACTTAGAAGGTGGGAGGAAAATGACTAGTTTTTTAAACCCCCACATTGTGGACGTTTTAAAATGTTAATTCTTCCTATTTATGACCAGGGTGCATCCTTCTATCTAGTCGTGTCTTCCTCCATTTTTTCCTTCAGTGTCTTACAGTTTCCTGAGTACAGGTCTTTCATACCTTTGTTAGATCATTCCTAGATAGTTTCTTCTTTTTGACACATTCGCAAGTGGGATTGCTTTCTTACTGTCTCTTTCGGTGTTATTGGTGTATGAAAATGAACCTGATTTCTGAATATTAATTTGTATCCTAATTACTGAATTCATTTATCAATTTTAGTATTTTGTGGTGAAATCCTTAGGGTTCTCTCCATACAGTATCATGTCATCTACAAATAATGGCAGTTACATCTTCCTTTCCAACCTGCATTTCTTTTCTTTCTTGTTTGTTGTGGCTAGAACTTCCCTCTTATGCTGAATAAAAGTGGTGGAAGTGAAATTCTTATCTCTTTCCTGATCTTAAATCGCTTTCTGCATTTTATCCTTGAGAATGATGATAGCTGAGGAGGACTTGTATTTGGTAATTAGACATTTTATAATGAAGCACCGCCCTTTCCGGTTTCCTGGAAATGTGTGCCCGGGCCTGGGGCCTGTTGGGTTCCCAAACAGGTCCGCGACGCCAGTATATAAACGAGTGCCTGCAAGTTTTTGCAGTTCTTTTGTGCATCTGCAAATTAGAAGATGTCTGGTCGTGGCAAGGGCGGCAAGGGGCTGGGCAAGGGCGGCGCCAAGCGCCACCGCAAGGTGCTGCGCGACAACATCCAGGGCATCACCAAGCCCGCCATCCGGCGCCTGGCGCGGCGCGGCGGCGTCAAGCGCATCTCCGGGCTCATCTACGAGGAGACGCGCGGGGTGCTCAAGGTCTTCCTGGAGAACGTGATCCGGGACGCCGTCACCTACACGGAGCACGCCAAGCGCAAGACGGTCACGGCCATGGACGTGGTCTACGCGCTCAAGCGCCAGGGCCGCACGCTCTACGGCTTCGGCGGTTAGGTGGCCCGACTTCGCGCACCCAATCTCTTCTCCACCAAAGGCCCTTTTCAGGGCCGCCCACCACCTCTCGGAAGGGCTGTGCGCGGCGGCCGTGCGGGGTGTCTTGCTGTCTGGCCGATGCCAGCGCGCTCTCCCTCGCAGCTGCAGACCCGAGCGGTGCCTCCCCGACGACACCCGTTAGGCTGCGTAGTGACCCGGCAGCGGCGGCTCCTCCCTATCCTGGGGGACGCGGGTCCTAAGTTGGTGACAGGCGGGAACAAGAAGCTCGTGTAGTCCCAGCTCCCGAGTCCTCGGCTTTATCTGGCGGCGTCGCTGCCCGCCCGCCCCCACCCCGTTCAGTGTAGGAGGCTTAGATACCGGCCGCAGTTCCGCCGAAGAGGCGGTCGGCAGGGGCGCCGACCCTCGGAAGCGCCCCAGTGAGTCCTCGGTTTGGGGGTGTGGGCGGGAGCTCCGTCAATCATCACGCTGCCACAGGACACTGGGGTGGCTTCCCAACCTGCTGGCCCCGGGCGGCGCCCAGCAAGGGTCGGCACACCTGGGCCTCGCCCGCGCCCGGCCGTCAGGCTCCGAGTGCTGTCACCGGGCTTGGCTCTACGTGGAGCGAACTGAGCCTTCCTGGTTTCCGTCCTCGGCCGTGCTGCTCCCCAAGTCGGAGCTGCGCGGTTTCTAAATCACCTTTCGCTGGTCCGTGCGCTCACGCGGGCGGGTCTCTCACTTCCTCTGAGCCCGAAGGCCTACGCTTGCATGTGCGAAAAGGCGCGCGCTCCCGCGCCGACAGGCCCTGCCGCGGCCCCGGCCACCTCCCCGCGCTCGCTTCCCGGCTCCCGCCACAACGTGCTTACCGCGCACCGCCTCCCGGCGCTGCCTCTGCTGCCTCGGGGGTCGGGGTGCTCCAAGCCTACATATCAGGACCCAAAGTACCATCTCGGTGCCACCCACGAAATGTAAGGCGTCAGTTTTTTTCTTTGTTATTTCTCAGGTCGGCTCCCTGAGTTCAGGTTAACATGGACTCTGCAAAATTCGCTTAGGAACTGAAGCTATATGACTTGCCAGAAAAAGTGGATTTTGCTACCGCCCGTCCCTCCCTATCTCCAGCATGTCCTTCACCTACTACCAAAAACCTCCGGGGTCTCAAATCTACACTAGTTGTTTTGACACCTTTAGTGGGAACCGGGATCATTTGCCTGTGTCCATTGCCTTGGCGCTAGTGTCAAGGGCAGAATAGGTACAGCACTGCCCAAATAGCATCGTGCTTTTACAGAAAAAGGGCTGACCCTCTTCTGAAGAAGATTTTTGAGCAACTTTTAAGTTTGAGACCAGCTCAGCAGTTTTGAAAGCCTTCAACGACTACAATGAATGCCACAGTTCCTTTTCAGCTCCATCAAACCATGTCAAGATTTCAATCATGAGACCTTTTTATTGAAAGGAGTGCACGGCATTTTCGGACTTTCAAGACATTTTCTTAAGGATTCGTGATGCTTCTTAGCGCTAAAACCGTAAAATCGAAGTCGAGGCGAGGAAATCTTTTCCTTAGAGGATCAAACCCAGAACAAATTTGCTGGGGAGAGGAGCAGGGCGGGGCCCGAGGTGCGGTCCAATCGGAGCCCGGGGCTCTCTCTATAAATAGTGGAATCTCTGGGCCTTTGTCATTAGTTAAGTAGCTGCCTCTGCTCCGCCATGGCCCGCACGAAGCAGACGGCGCGCAAGTCGACGGGCGGCAAGGCCCCGCGCAAGCAGCTGGCTACCAAGGCGGCCCGCAAGAGCGCGCCGGCCACGGGCGGCGTCAAGAAGCCGCACCGCTACCGGCCCGGCACGGTGGCGCTGCGCGAGATCCGGCGCTACCAGAAGTCCACGGAGCTGCTGATCCGCAAGCTGCCCTTCCAGCGCCTGGTGCGCGAGATCGCGCAGGACTTCAAGACCGACCTGCGCTTCCAGAGCTCGGCCGTCATGGCGCTGCAGGAGGCGTGCGAGGCCTACCTGGTGGGGCTGTTCGAGGACACCAACCTGTGCGCCATCCACGCCAAGCGCGTCACCATCATGCCCAAGGACATCCAGCTGGCGCGCCGCATTCGCGGCGAGCGGGCGTGAACTTTCCTAAAGTTAACACACCCCATTCCAAAGGCTCTTTTCAGAGCCCCTCAGTTTTCCGAAAAAGATCTGTTAACGCTGCACAGAACACCGCCGTCCCATGTTCCCGGTTGCAATCGTGGCTGCGTGGTGACAGCCTCACCACTGTTCACGGGGAGGACTGGCGACGGCGGCACGTTCCGTGTACCCTGTGAATCGCGCGGACCCTGCCGGTTTTCGGCGCCGTGACTGCCCGTTTCTGTAGAAGCGTTTTTCAAATGACTCATCTCAAATTGGACCCTCGACTAACAAGAGACAGGTCAAGGATTGCAGGAGGGTTGAGTCTTGCTAGCTTTTGGTGTAACGTTTACAAAGCATGCTCTGGGCGTCACCTGAGTGACTCGGAGCTGGGCAGGAGTGACCTGAAGCCTGTCCTTTGTAGAATGAGCTCTCAGTAGCTCTGAAAACCTATTTGCCCAAGTGTTTAAAGATGTGGTTGTAACACTGGAGTCTCAAGGTTTTTTTCCCCCCCCCCAAATAGAAACTCAGACTAGGGATTATATCTGACATGTTCGTTTAAAGCTGCTCTTTTTTCCACCTATACAATACTGGTTTTTCTGACCAAACTTGGCTCTATTTTGTCCAAAATTCCAGCTCTTAAAAATTTCCTTACTTGCTTTTCAAATATGACTATCAGTGCTACTTACCTTGTGAGCACACACACTAACTGCAGGAGGTAGCAGAGGTATGTGAAGGCCTTTTCCTCCAGTATTTGCAGGCAGGTGTGCTACCTGGGCCTTCCTTGCCTTTCTAGTTTGGGATTTGTTCTACCAGAGCACTTAAATCTGAACTATTGGCTCCTTGTAAAGCTTTTCTAAGTCTCAGAATTGATTCGGTACAAAGTCTGATGCAGTCAGAAGCTTCTTCCTAGAATAGTTTGGAGTTTTGCTCCTTTAAAGGCTGTCAGGTATGAAGATAACATGATGTTGCCTCTCTCAGCTTCAGAAATTGTCCTCTTCTCCACCTTCTAGGATTTTTCCATCATTATAGACCTGAGACCAGGTGTCTATGTTCAAACCTCAGAGCTGCAATTATTAACTGTATAACCTTTGGCAAGTTGTTCATCCTCTTTCTGGGCCTTAGCATGTATAGCTGTAAAATGTGGCAAATTAATTAAAATCCGAGGAGCATCCTTAGATTATTTCCTGGCACTCCGTAAACACTCAGTGTACATTAGCTCTTGTTGGACACATCTGTCCTGTCCCTTAAGCATGGAGGGTTTTCCCACTGGATCTTGGGAAAGTTTTGTGATTGGAATGTGGGAAATGATGAGTTGGAACACTTTCTTATTAAGATCTCCTTTTCTTTAGTTCTTGTTTTGCATTGTTCTGAAGAGGCAAGCTTGTAGCGACATACCACCCTCTATGTCTACGTGGATGAGTTCAAAACACAGCAAAGGGCCTGGTAGTCAATATTTTAGGTTTTGCTGGCCACATATGGACACTCTTACATTCTTTCTAACATGATCTAAAAATCCAAAACCCACTTCTACCTTGAGGGCCATACAAAAACAGGCCACTGACCATATTTGGCCATTGTTGGCTATAGTTTCAAATCAAGAAACTGGAGAGAAGTGTGTTGGCTACTTCCCTACAGTGTTTCAGAGGGGACAACTAAGTATCAAAGATTGCATTAGAGGTCAAAATCATCATGCGATCTTCCTTATCATCCAGGCTAGGCACAAAATCCTGTCCATTCCCCACACTGCCATCCACATAAATAAATAGCAAACATCTCCATCCTCCATTCCAATCTCATGGGCCTTGACTCAGTTCTCTTGGATGTTGTTTTCCTGAATTTAGTTCAGGAAATTACCAATCTACCCGTGTAGTCAGTAACCAATTATTTTTCTAAATACAGATCCATCTTCACTTAAACATAGTAATATCCACATTTATGTCTCCTTGCTGCTTACAGAAGTGCTTGTGATGGTGCAGCTTGTAAAATATTGATGAAGATGAGTTTGAATAACACTAAGAAAAGCACCCTGACAACCTGACAGAGTCACATGGCAGCTAAACAGTATTTTGTGCTTTTGAGAACTATTGCAATTCCTTGAATAACTTTCAGGTTTCAGAGCTTTTTTCTAAAACATTACCCGAGGTACACATTTCTTATCCTTATTTTAATGGCTCTGCCTAGAAACTAAAGAGAGAATGCATCTCAACAAAAAACATACCAAATTTAAGTTCGAATTTGAATCCAGGTCGTCAGGTCCTGAAGCCAAAGCAATTTCTATTCCTCCTGCTGCAACGTAGCAGTCACTGCAGCAGCTGAAGGTCTCCAAGCTGCAAACTACCCCTCTCTAAAGATATTGGCAGTGGACACTCCGAGGAAGCAGAACCCGTTTTTATAGTAAGGACTACATCGTTGATGTGGGTCTGTAGGCAACTAGCCACCCGTGTGTTATTTGCTACAGTTAGAAACAAAGTTTGTGCTGAAACCAAGGAGCCTAGTGTCTTCTCTCCAAAAAATCAAAGACCAAAATTAGACACAAAGCCTTTTAAATACGTTCACTTGATATTTTTTAGAAATTTGTTGTAACATGCAGCTAAATAGCACGTTGGCCTAAACACGGTGGATTCCTACGGAAAGCTGAAGGGATTCTAAACATATTTTTGATCTGTTGCGCGGGATCCATGAAAACGCAGACAAGTGTGTGAACCTGGAGGCCGTTCTCCACCTTTACAGCTTCAAAGCATCAAATTCTATACTATTGTTTTTAGCATGTAATCAGGTTTGGGAGACCAGGAAGCACAGTTCGGGTCCAGCGGGAAAGTCGGCTGCCTGAGGGCGGCGGATCGGACGCGCCACCAATCACAGCGCAGCCTCGGCTTATAAAAGCCCGGGCCCGGCGCCGGCAGCACTGCGACTCTCTCTTTGCATTTTGTCTCTTTTCGTCTGACACCTCCTCCTTTCGTCATGTCGGAAGCCGCTCCTGCCGAGACCGCCGCCCCAGCGCCGGTGGAGAAGTCTCCAGCCAAGAAGAAGGCGGCCAAGAAGGCGGCGGGCGGGGGCGCGGCCAAGCGCAAGGCGTCCGGGCCCCCGGTGTCCGAGCTCATCACCAAGGCCGTGGCCGCGTCCAAGGAGCGCAGCGGCGTGTCGCTGGCCGCGCTCAAGAAGGCGCTGGCGGCCGCCGGCTACGACGTGGAGAAGAACAACAGCCGCATCAAGCTGGGCCTCAAGAGCCTGGTGAGCAAGGGCACCCTGGTGCAGACCAAGGGCACCGGCGCGTCGGGCTCCTTCAAGCTCAACAAGAAGGCGGCCCCGGGCGAGGCCAAGCCCAAGGCCAAGAAGGCGGGCGCGGCCAAGCCCCGGAAGCCTGCAGCCTCTACCCCTAAGAAGCCCAAAAAGGCCACGGGAGCCAAGAAAGCCGTGAAGAAGTCCCCCAAGAAGGCGAAGAAGCCCGCCCCGCCTGGCGTCAAGAAGGTGGCCAAAAGCCCGAAGAAAGCCAAGTCTGCTGCGAAGCCCAAAAAGGCTGCCAAGAGCCCGGCCAAGCCCAAGGCTGTGAAGCCCAAGGCAGCCAAGCCCAAAGCCGCGAAACCCAAGGCGGCCAAGCCCAAGGCTGCGAAGGCCAAGAAGGCAGCTCCGAAAAAGAAGTAGGGAGCTGGCCTTTTACGAAGAGGCAACAAAACCCAAAGGCTCTTTTCAGAGCCACCCAGAGAGCTCCGGAAACAGCTGTATACACTGCAGCCCTTGCGCTTTGATGTTGCCACTCGCAAGCCACCCCCTTGCTTGCTACGTGTTGCCGGTTTTGGCTTTTTTGGAAGTTGACCTGGAAACACGCACAAGTAAACCTGGTAAAGTTAAGTTTCCATTATGTGAGTTCTCGACCTGCGAGCTTTAAAAAGCGCGCTCTCGAATTGACTCAAGTTAGTGTCCTTAACCGGAGGAGACGCGCCACCTAGTGAGGCAGTCGTGGCTTCGGTTTTGCAGCAAGTTGAACCCCCACGGGAAGGTAGAAGGGACGGTCACGCTATATACAAACAGGATTGAAAATTCAGATCTCAAAGGGGTTTCCATTCCTCATACCGCTTGGCTAACTAGTGACCCGAGTTTCCTTCAGTTCACCCAGACGATGGAGTTAAGCAACGTAGTGCGCCAGCTGTTCTATAGGAACAGTTAGTGGCTCTGAAAAGAGCCTTTGGTTACACACGCGTTGGTCTCCACGGCGGCTTTATTTGCCCTTGGCCTTGTGGTGGCTGTCGGTCTTCTTGGGCAGCAGCACGGCCTGGATGTTGGGCAGCACGCCGCCCTGCGCGATCGTCACCTTGCCCAGCAGCTTGTTGAGCTCCTCGTCGTTGCGGATGGCCAGCTGCAGGTGGCGCGGGATGATGCGCGTCTTCTTGTTGTCGCGCGCCGCGTTGCCCGCCAGCTCCAGGATCTCGGCCGTCAGGTACTCCAGCACGGCCGCCAGGTACACGGGCGCGCCGGCGCCCACGCGCTCGGCGTAGTTGCCCTTGCGCAGCAGGCGGTGCACGCGGCCCACGGGGAACTGCAGCCCGGCGCGCGACGAGCGCGTCTTGGCCTTGGCGCGCGCCTTGCCGCCCTGCTTCCCGCGTCCCGACATGGCAGTCAACTAGCGCAGGACAGAACTCACTGGACCAGCGGTTGAACGGCGCTCGGTAGGCTGACGAGTCCTTTTATAGCGAGTGTAGGGATGCGGCGGTGACAGCGCCGATTGGTTGGAACGGCGTCTGTCCAATGGGAAAGAGAATCGGGACGGCGTCCCGATCGTCCAATCAGAAGGGAGACGTCCTCGTCGCTCATTTGCATCTTGGAGCATTTATAAGCGGATGGGCTGCGCCGCCCTCACACTGACTGGGCAAAGTCGCTGAGTCTTCCTCCAGCTCGTAGGAGAAACCATGCCCGAACCCGCCAAGTCGGCGCCCGCCCCGAAGAAGGGCTCCAAGAAGGCAGTGACCAAGGCGCAGAAGAAGGACGGCAAGAAGCGCAAGCGCAGCCGCAAGGAGAGCTACTCGGTGTACGTGTACAAGGTGCTGAAGCAGGTGCACCCCGACACGGGCATCTCGTCCAAGGCCATGGGCATCATGAACTCGTTCGTGAACGACATCTTCGAGCGCATCGCGGGCGAGGCGTCGCGCCTGGCGCACTACAACAAGCGCTCGACCATCACGTCGCGGGAGATCCAGACGGCCGTGCGCCTGCTGCTGCCCGGCGAGCTGGCCAAGCACGCCGTGTCCGAGGGCACCAAGGCCGTCACCAAGTACACCAGCTCCAAGTAGGCGCGCGCCCCCGGCCGGTCCGGCCGCTGACCCAAAGGCTCTTTTCAGAGCCACCCCACACTCACGGAAATAGCTGGCGCGTGTGACCCTGGGTATCATTTCTTTTGGAAGCGTTGGGACTCTTGTGGAGAGGAAGATAACCCTCATCAAGGGCTAAATATTAAAAAGTCCACCGCAGGTACTCTTCGGTATGCAGTAGACGCTGTTAGGCCAACTTGGTGGTTTTGCCTTTTACACCCTTTGAGAGATCCTTTTTGTCCCTCCCCGGTAGCCATACTCGCGATTGGTCACACTGGATGCGAGCAACGCCCAGTTTCTGACCCGGGCGGCGGTATTTGAAAAACACACGCTGAGCTGCAATTTGCCAGATAGTTTATGGGGTGTGCTTTTGCAAGAGATTCCTGGGAAGATGAAATTGTGACTCCTCTTTTCCTCGGAGAAAACCAGCGGTCTCCGCATCGGTCATAAGCTGAACCTGGACGGTTCTTTGTCGTGCGGTCGGATCCCCGCGGAGTTCACGCGCGTTCTTGTCCCACACAACCTGGAACAGGCACTGTAGCCGCTCTGCCTGCCCCGCGGTGGCGTTAGGGTGAGTGGAAATGATTCCCGTCAGAGAAGAATGGGAACTTTAAAGGTCAGGGAGGCTCCTTAACGATAAAGTGTGGAACGAGGAACCCAGCAGCCTGGGAAAGCCGCGTTCGTCAGGAGTCGTGGTGGGGCGGGGGCAGCGGCACTTCTCCAGCTGCGGTTTGAGTTCCCGGAGAGAAATCCTGTGACATCCGATAACATGGATGGACCTGGAGGTTATCATGCCGAGTGAAATAAGTTAGACAGAGGAAGACAAACAGCATGTGATTCCACTGATGCGTGGAATCCAATAACAAACAACACTAAACAGAAACAGACTCGGATACAGAGAACGAGCTGATGGTGCCAGATGGAACAGGGTTGGAGGGCTGGGTCAGAAAGGCGAAGGGGTTAGGATGTACAAACCGGGAGTCACCAGTCACAGGGATGTGAAGTACAGCGTAGGAAATGTAATCATTAATATTGTATTAACTGTGGTGTCAGGTGAGTACTAGACTGATGGGGTGAGTACCTCATAAATTTATAGATAACCATGATGATAAACACCTAAAACTAATATAAAATGATATTTGATGTCAACTGTAATTAAAAGTAAAAATGCTTTTTAGAAATCCTGAGACATGTCAGACAGAACCCCATGTTTAAAGGAAAGCAGCCCCCAGAAAAGACCCCAGAGGTAGGAAGTGGGCTGAAGGCAGGGCTGGCCAGGAATGCTGGGATTGGAGACGGAAGGCTGGAAGGAAAGTCGGCACCCCTCCCCAGCATCTTTCAGTGGTGCCTAAATTCTTTATTTCAAAGCTGTAACACCCTCCACCACCCTTTCATCCCCTCTGTACAGACGTAGATGTGAACAAAACTGACTCCATATCTGCGTCCCAAATTTCATTTCACTTTTAAGTTTCACACTGTGATCTTTGACCAACTTCATATCAAAGCTTTCTAGTTGATGGTCATCTGCATTCCTTGAAATGTAACCATAAATATTTTTGTTAGCAACAGCCAGAATGCTAACGACAACCAAGATAAATATCAAAATGGTGAGAGTATCGATTATAAACCATCATCCACCAGAAGACCGCCAGGAGGTAAGGCCCTCGGCACTACTGCCTTCTTTGTCCCTTTGTCTCATCAATCATTAGTACTCAAGCTATATTGTTTAAAAGTAATATAATGGGACGCAGGTAGCAGAGAATAATTAGCCTAAAACTGATGGGTTGTTTGTTCTGTTCTGACCCAATCTTTGCATAAGTAAATTACCATATAATAAATTCTGTTATATTCTGTGGAGTTACCTGCTTCATCTTTTGGTCTAAATACGCCTTCTCATTAGTCGCTGTCACACCTTTGCCCCACCATCGGATAGATATTAAGAACGCAAGTGGCTCCAGCTGACGACTGTGGAAAGCAAGGTGCTAAACTGGTCCCAGTCCTGGGTTCCTCCAAACCTCATCAAGTGTACATCAGGTGTACACCCTACACTAGGAGTTTCTAGACCTCTCGGGGGACAGTGAGGCTTGGGAGCCTCTGCCGAAGCTATAGACTGAAGACTAATAGTTTGAGGAATCATTAGTCTTACATTCGATCTGCCACCGCCCCGGCTGCCTCTGCTGTCACCGCACTGTAGTGTAATTCGCTTCATTGTCTCATCTTCCTGCAGTCTGCTGCTCAGCTAAAAGAGATCACTGAAGTCCCTTCCATCAGAAATAATCTGTATCGAAACATCCTTCATGCAGGTCACTTGAAGCTATTGCTAACAGTGTAACATGCGACAAGCTTTATTTCAACCTTGGAAAAACCAGATAACTATCCCTCTTACACTGGTGTTTGGTATGTTAGAAATCGTGGCTTTTAACATACAGTGTTTTACCAAACCCCCAGTGAGTAAGGCGCTCCAGGCTGCGTTCCAGATTCTACAGCAACCAAACCACAGTGGGAAGAAACAGAAACCTCTTGTGGATTTACAGACTATAGGGGATAACATAGTAAATGAATAAATAAAATATACTATATACTAAATGGTGCTAGTGCTAAGGAGGAAAACAGCAAAGGGTTGAGATTGTTGGGAGAATACTCCCTTTAGCTGATTCTCAAGACTAGAACAGCTGCGGACGGTCCTTTCGAAGATTGAGACCGTGTTTACCGACTAGTGGTGGGTGGAGATGCAGACCTTTCAGCTTTTGGCCGCTGGTTTAAAATGATTAGTTCTGCTCTCTGAGCTGGTGCACCTGAAAGTCCTCGTTAGAACCTTTCCAAAGTGTGACGCGTGGGTCACCAAGTTCCCCTAGGCTGGAAACACTTGCCCTGCGGTGGCTGCAGATTTCTGTAGCCACAGAACTGAGGGGACTCAGGACGGTTACAGATGAAATTCTAAAAGCTTCCGGCATTTTGCTCTGGAAAAAGTGTTAGCAGAGGATGGTTTCGATCCATCGACCTCTGGGTTATGGGCCCAGCACGCTTCCGCTGCGCCACTCTGCTCGGTGCGTTTCGGTATCCGGGCCTAAGCCCTCTGTTCTCACATTTACCTTTTCGGGCTACTTCCGCGTGGGTATGTGCTCCAAAACCAATTCTTTTCTCAAAGTTCACTTGTCGGTTTTACTCATGCTTCAGAAAGGAGAATGAGTCCAGCCTTCACTGAATCCAGTGTTCTGCATGCACGAAATGGGATGTTTCTGTTAGAAAAGAGCCCATCGGCAGCCCGCTGTTCGGTCATATGGTCAGAACGTGTGAGAAACCGGTGGTTCGCGGTCGAAAACACCCGGGCTCTGAAGCGGGGCACCGTCAGCGCAATGGTATGGACGGCGGGGAGAGCGGCAAAGAGAAAAAGAAGCTGCATTGGCCGGGAATCGAACCCGGGCCTCCCGCGTGGCAGGCGAGAATTCTACCACTGAACCACCAATGCCTCGGCTCCTCGCGGTTGCTGCCCGCGCTCAGAAGGAGGCTCCGCGGGTACCGCGTCCACCTGCCGACGTGCTCTTTCCGGGAGGACGTGGGGGTTTCCGCGTTGCACTGCGCGGAACCTCGGGGCGCTCCTCCCTTCTCTTCAGCAACCGCCGCATCACCGCGGGGGCCGCGCGCCTCGCCGAGCCCGGGAGCCTCGGCCGCCTGGAGCCGGGTCGTGGGGACGCGGGGCGCAGGGCGCTCTGCGCGGGAGCGAGGGAGGCTCGGGCCGCGAACCGAGCGGCCCAGGGGGAAGGGGCGGGCCGGGGCCTGTTCCTGCTCACCCCGGAGAGAGCCGAGGCGGAACCGTGAGTTGCGGGTGTGCCTTCCGCTTTCGGTTTTGGTCGAGCGCAGAGGTCTCAGTAAAAGGTGAATTAAAAAAAAAAAGCTGCAGTCATGACTCGTATACATTTCAGGTGAACCCTTTAGAAGCTTCTGTCTAACTCATCGGTGAGGGAATTGGTGATCGATTGACCAGCAGTAACGAAAGCAGGATTACCGGGCGCCGCCCACAGATCGGCACTGAAGTAAACGTGCGCGAGTCAACGGGCTTTCCCGCCTGGAGGAGACGGAGATCGGGGGAGGGAGAAAGCGTCGCACCGCGCGACGGACCTACTGTGCGCGTCAGACAGGAGTGCTGCTCGTTTGCTGTCAATTATTTGCCATTTACACTCGCACGATAGTCCCACAGAGGGGGAGTGAGGTGACGGAGAAGGTTCACCCACAGGCCTCTTTTTCCGGGAGATTCTGCCCACGCCGACACGAACCCACGGGCCACACTCGGCCGTGGAGCACACGTTCGCGAGCCCGCGTGGCGCGAAGCCAAGGGCCCCCCCTGCGCTTGCACCGCCTCCCTGAAGCCCAGGGCGGGCCGGTGCCGGGTGGTTCGCAGGCCCCGGGAGGACGCGGTGTGAGGTCTGGGCACGCGCCCGCGAGCCTGAGCTTCAGGTTTGGGCCTAGGAGGAGTCGCTGGTCCCGTAGCTCCGGGTCGGCGTCGGGGACGGCAGGCTCAGCTCGAGCCCACACCGCGGGTCCGGCGAGCGAGGCCCGCGCGCAGGGGAGAAGGTCGAGCTCCCGCTAAACCCGGAACCACAGTCTGGACCCCACGCCCCCAGTGCCCCAACCCCCCAAACCCACCCCGAGCCTGGAGTGGGGAGTCGGGGCTCCTGAGCGGTAACGTCCCTGATCTCCTGGCCTCGCCGGTGCGCACAAAGCCGCTCTTCAGTCTCCCCTGGAGTCGTCTGTGTCTGGCGTCTGGCTCGGCTGGGAACTGGGTGGACCAACTCTGTTCAGTGACAATTTCCTCGTCTGATCCTCGCCACACACTTGAAACACGTATTTCTCCCATTTTTTCCAAATGACCGGGGTGGGGGCGGGGGAGATTCACTAAAGTGAAACGGCTTGACTCGGATCATTGGGTTCTAAGTGGTGACACTGGGTGTTTCTCTTGAATAACTTCATTTCTCTTCTTAGATTCTGATTCCCTCGACTACGATGTTTGGAAGTTGATCTAGAATCTAGACTAGAGATTGATTGTCTCATATTTTCCCACTGTTCCCCAAAGAAATCTGCTGATCATACCCTTCAGATCCTCCAGTGTTAACTGTGAAAGAAGAAATTCATAAGCATGGGGCACCCAGTCTTGACAAGCCAAAAAAAAAAAAATTGAAACAGGCAGTTCTAAAATGAACTTGCAGGAGGACAGGGAACGTAGACTCAGGGGCCACTGAGAGGAGGGTGGTTCCCTTCGCAGGGACGGGGGTGGCCTGGCCTGCCAGTTCTGCTTGTCAAGGTGCCTGTCAGGGTGTGCACCTCCGTCTCCTGCACAGCGCGGGCTCTGTCTTAGCTTCACCAGACGCGCCCAGGGAAGCACCAAGCATTTTATTCTTTTCTCCCGCGAAGCCGCATTTCGTATCCTAGAGAGTCGGAGAGGGAGGAGGAGCTGATGCAGTAATCCAGGGACCCCTTCCGCGGAAGGACGAGGAGAAAGGCCGCGGACAATCTCATGAGCTTTGCCTGTGCCACGGGACTTTGCTGACTCGGATTCGGCGAGGCTTATTAGAAAGGCTGCGAGCGCGCGCCGTGGAAGGACTCAGCGCGGGACGCGCGGGCTAGAGAAGCCGCAGCCCCGAGGTGCGGCCGCGATGGATTTGCCTGGCGAAGGGTGCTCGTGGTCCCCTCGTGTGTGGACCACCACCGAGCCCCGGAAGACCGGTGTGACAAAGATGGACGACACCGCTCCTGCCTTCGGTGAGCAGACCTTTCGACTCTGAATTCTCGACGCCAGATTTGCAAAATGACCTGGTGAACACTTAGTACAAAGTTGTTAAATGAGTGTGTTGTGAATGTCTCTGGTCGGAAAATAGATTCCAAATTTTTATATCACACGTTCTCGTTAGAAAGGTATCTTACTCCGTTCAGAGTTTTTCTCTGTGGTTTCTACCTACAGAGGTAAATTCCGTCCCGTTACATTTGTGTGTTCTCAGATTCGGTTCAATGAGTCTTCACCTGAGCCGCAGGCCTAGAAGAACATCAACGTCTTTTCTCTTTTTACAGTGACGACTATCGCTGTTCTTTTATTGCTTGGTTCTCAGGTTCTAGGTTTTAGCTGTGGTTTATCCTGAAATTCTTCATGTTTATATCTTTAAAACATGTATATAAAGAGTTTTCAAAAAATAAAATTTCTGTGGTGTCAGTGACATGGTATATGGGATAATTAAAAGACATTTTCTTAAAATAGAAATGCACATCACGATCGGCCATTACTCAGGGCATTGCTGTGAGGAAGATGCCATTTACAGGTGAAGAAGTTAAGTTTCAGGGAGGCTGAATAATGGCCACGTGTCACACAGCTGGAACTGGCATGCGGGTCTCTGATGATCCATCTCAGGTGACCTCCTTTTTTAAGGTATGTTGTCTGTAGAAATTACCAAAGATATAAAAATGTATAATGAAGAAAGTACAAGTCCAGTGTGATCCTATCACACAGAGATAACAACTGATATTTGATGGTTCCAGCCTTCTATTCACTGCATATGTAAAGGTAGGTCTCCATGTGAATGCATGTTTATGGAACTCCCACCTACCTATATGTACTTGGAAACTGTTTCACGAAGCAGGCACAGAGAAAAAAGCCAGGTAGAAGCTGAGACTTCCTGGGTTGGAAGGGACCTGACAAGTCATGTAGTCCAACTTTCCTCCAGTATTTGAAAATTGTATCTCCACAGAGAGATTTTCCTGTTCAAGCGATTCCATTTTCCCGGTATTGACTTGAGGATGTCAAAGAAGCATCTTCCACCTGGCTCTTCTGCAGAAGCCCCAGAATTAACTCGACTTCTACACAGCCTTTCCCTCAAGCTTGGCTCTCGCTATCATTTTCCCTGTGTCTGCTTTTTCTACTACTGGCCATTGACAGAAATGGCTATAATAGACGTGATTTAACTGCCAAAAATTACGAAAACAGAAGTTAAAGAGGAAAGGCAGATTATTTAATTCAATCTCTATTTTATATAGATTGCTATTTTCCCACACTGCCATAAATGCTTCACTCTTTCTTCATGGTATGAAGCCAATTTTTTGGTGAGTCCTTTCTTACTTCATGATAAAATTCTGCTTTATTTTTACTCATAAGTAGGAATTCTAACCTTTATGGAACAAACTTCACTCTTCATGGCTGCCCTTTAGATGTGTGAGAAGAGGAGATGGAGGAGGAAGAAGAAGAAAAGGAAGAATAAGAAGAAGAAGGAATAAGGAAGAAAAGTTTTGGGAAATAAGGTTCAAAACAGTGATGGACGTTTGACATCCAATTTTATGAATACATGAGATAAAGTCTTTATAAATCATCTGTTGCTCACTTCCACAGAAGCTACAATGATAAAAAAATAGATTATATTGCAATCAAAGATCATTTATTTAAATATAATTGCAGTTGGTGAGGAAGGTGACTGGCATACACTTACAGGCTTCATTTCGTTTTCTGACAGCATTCTACGATGTCATATTATAACATATTAAGTCACATGCTGGGAAGCAGCTCTTGCAGTCACTATAACCCTTGAATTGTATTATTTTCACAGAAAATAGCTTTTCACAACTATAATATTTTCATCATGTACAAGTATAAGTGTATTTGTGATCGATTGGGGGTGGTTTAGGGTGTAAGAGTCAGGCAGCAAAAAAATTAAAAATTACTCCTAAAGTCATCTTCGGTTAAGCATCCACCCCCTGTACTGAGTGACTGCCCCACAAGGATCTCATTCCTCGTGGGGACTCATTATCTCAGAAAGGAAATTCTTGAGAGCATCAAATTCTCCAGGTATTTCTCTCCAGTTTCCAAGAGAAAATGTGAGGCTGAGATGGTTGTACAAGCTAATGATCTAATTTAAGTTTAAGAAGCAGGTCTCCGGAGAGTGGCCCATCTGACTGTGCCAAGTTGATTGGAATACAGAATTAATGTTTACTAGTTTTTATTGCTCATCCATGTATTTTAATATTTAGTTGATGAAAAAAATCGTATGCCATTTTTTAATAAATTAATGGAGGTGATAATATTATCATTACATCTAGCTATCTTCCATCTCTGCCCATACAATTAATGGTATTATGATTATAGTATATAACTTTGATAACGTTTACATTTAAAACACAGTATTTGATATGTGGTCTGTTTCTTTTTGACAGAAGTACCCAGAAATGGCCAGAGGTTAGGCACTCACAGGAGATTAATAATACCGGTTATTAAAATCTCAATAACATTTTAAATGTACAAAGCACATTTACGTGTTTTCTAGTGCGTACTGATCAAAATCTCCAGTTGTGGAGGTGAAATGTGAGGTTGACCTCTCTTATAAGTCTTTGACAGCTAAATAGAGAAAATCTGCTTTTGTGAGGCACCTGATTCTACCTCGTTCACCTTATGATTGTTAGAGTAAAGGGGTCTGAAGTAGCACATGCATACTATTATCTTTTGTCTTTCTAAAAAAGCCCAAATCTGTTAATTTATTCTAATGACTTGGCTACCTAGTAAGTTTTTTGAGATAATTTTAATACTTTTATACCAAACAGCAAATAGAAATGAGATTATTTTAATATTTAGACCTATTTTTTGTTTTTTGTATTATTTTTAAATGTCAAAGTCAATCGTTTTTTATCTGCCTTCCCTCCCTCAATACATCTGTCTTAAATGGAGAATATTCAAGCTTTCTTATTATGGACCTTAAAATCGCATAGAAAATTGATCTTAAGTAAACAAAATGGAGAAGGACTAGGAACAGCACTTCTCTGCACCAGGCAAACAGTAGAGAAAGCATATCACAAGGGCGAGGGCATGACAGGTCCTCCACATCCTCCCACACCTCTCCCCTGATCCTGGACTCTGTTCTGAATTAAGAATGAGGTGACCATTTTCTGCTCCTAATGCTAAGTACTAACCACTCAGAGTGGAAGATTTGCTTCTCTCTCTCTCTCTCTCTCTCTCTCTCTCTCTCTCTCTCAATCACATCGTGTGTGTGTGTGTGTGTGTGTGTGTGTGTGTGTGTGTGTGTGTTTGGGGAAAAGTAACATTTCCCCTGAGACTGCATGCTCTCCCAACCCTTTTTAGAGATAATTAGTGAAGGGAATTTTTGAGAAAAAAGATTTACTCCACAGGGTGAGACAGAAAAGGAAGCGACCAACCCTGCATCAGCTCTGCCACCCATAAGAAGTTCTTCCTTTGCAAATTTGAATCCTTTGATCTCTGTTCCCTGTGCTGAGTGTGCATCAGCAGCGACCTCCCCGCTCCTCAGGCTGCTCCTTGTGGGGGTGGGAGGGGGTGGGGGCGCTCGGGCCTCAGGTGTGACTACCGTGTGCTCATCAACACTTTCCTCACCCACCCGGAGTCAGCTGCTGGGTCCCCTTGCCTGTTTATCATCTCTCCCTCACAGGCTTCCTAAACTTCATCTTCCTTTTCTCCCATTTTCACTCTGGCCATCCCACCTGGACTCCCAAGTGAAGTCCCAGGAAAGAGGAAGTGCAGTGGACATGGCATTTCTGAGGTGACAGTCAAATTTGGTAAGTTAATGGTCCTGTGTAGGAAGAAATGTGACCTGGGTCTCTATCCAGCGTCCGATTTGGGGGTTTGTTTTTCTTTTTTGGAGCGTAGACTAAAGCTGACTCCTGGACAGCTGGACTTGCTATGCCAATACTTCACAGCCTAAGTGTGTACGCACTTCATTTACATAGGACTGACTCAACTGAAAGATGATGGTTTAGTATCACTCATTCACGAGGAAGCTGGAGAGAAATTTTGAGCTCACTGAAGGAGTTCTTACCAAAAACAAATTTAAGATGTAGTGGGATCTACTGAACTGGAAAACCTTTAGAGTAAAACCACTAATTATGGGTCTGCGTCGCAGGAGGGAGCATTGAGTAACGAGCTCTCAGTGACTGTGCCGGGAGCATTCTGGGTTCCTCAGGCCTGCGTCACCTTGCACTCCACTTGGCGCAGCCCAGCCACTGCTTTGGCGGTGAGGTGCCGGGACTTGTCTTAGCCGTGGGACTTGGTTTCATCCCTCCAAACGCTCTACGCAATAAATCCCCATTCTGGCTCTTCGTAGGAGATTTACTTCAGAGTTGATACTGGGGCATTCTTAGGTTCAATTCTTTTCAACCTTGTAAATTTGAACGTACCTGCTCAAGGATCCAGAAGTCACAGGTGATACACATCTGTCTCATTTTCCAAACAGTGGAAATTTACTTAAATGCAATAAGTGATCAATAGAATCATACAATTCAAGAATTAATGTATAGGGCTCCGGTGAGAAAACTAAGATGTCCTTGTGTTTAGAAGCCATCCTATTAGGCTCAGGGAGAATAGACACACTCATGGATCACTTGAAAGGATTACTGTTGGTTATTTAAAGTTCAGAGATGTAAGAATTCAGTCCTCACAAAGGGCAGGCTTGGAAGAGTAGCGATTGAATTTTGATAATACAAGAAGACAGCCACCAAAACAATTTTTAATCAAAATGAAAAATTCATGAGAATCATCCTAGCTGAATAATCTCATGCCCTGTGGGCCCTTCGGTTGATTTGAGAAACAGACAAAAATAACAACTTGGGTTTGTACTCTGCAGTCGATAAACCTTCACATCCACACACGCAAGCGTAAATATTTGCAAACATAGGGACACTTCTCTGCATGTCCACCTCGGGGTGAGACAGTCACTGTCGATCACAGCTGCCTGCCTTCGCTTTGTGTGGGGCCAGTGACACCAGACCTGAACTCATTCCGACAGTTTCTGTGCCCAATAAACACACATTAACACATCCGAGCAGGCAAATTTTAACTGAGTTTCCATTTTCTGAATAAAACATGTGACTCGTTTGTCTATATCTTCACCTGTAATACCATGTTTGGTACTGCCTTACTCAGCTCGTAAGCGCTAAAACTTTATATTAAACTTTGTGCAACGAATCAAAAGAGATGAGTTGCAGACTCGGTTTTACAGCTCTTTTGGATCCCTCACACGCCGCTTTGGGGTGATTTTTCTGCTGCCCACTAACTGCAGTTGCAGCGAGATCACCAAAGCGATCTGAGTGATCGCAGGGCCCCATGAGCCAGCTGTGTGACCTTGGCCTCAGTGGCCTAAATTGTCAGGACTACGACGATGAAACTGCTGACTTCCTTGAGCTGCTTTGAGAGTGAAATGAGGTAAACTATGTCAAATGGTTAATACTAGTGCCTAGTTCGTGAGGTCCACAACAGTCGTTACATTAATATTTAAATGATTTGTAATTCATGTTGTTATTTTTTTATAATCTGAGATATTTTAAACATGAAAATTTACAAAGACTAAGGAAAAATATCTCTGTTCAGAATGAATAGCTATTCCTTAGGTCCATACTTCCTTCCAGCTATTTTTAAAGAAATAAACACTATAGAAATAGAGAAAGTCCCAATCTTTGATCCAATTTCCTTTCCAGAGACATTCGCTATCATCAATTTGACATCTACCCTCCCAGATTACTCGTGTATATATATGTGTTTTGTTTTTTTAATTATAGATATTTTAGTTTCCTTTTTAGAAGGGCAAAGGGAAAGCCCTCCATGCTGGCCTGACAGTGTCGGTCCTCAGTTATCCAGTCGGTGGATTGTCCATCCCCCAGACTTTATCACATCTATTCATCCCTCTGCAGAAGCTGTTGCAGCCTCTGAAGTGATGTCTTTTACAACCCTCTCATTTTCAGTAAGTGTCAGTTTTAAGGTACGAAATCTTAGAGCTTTCATTGGGAACATAGGCCACAACACGATTTAGTTATGGCAAAGCATTCTCAGAGCATTAGAACCCCATTTTATGTCCCAGTCACCTGGGAGATGTGATACATTCCCTTTAAAGAGAGTCACACTCTACTACTTTTTACTAACTGTTTAGAAAAATGAGCAGAAATTTTAGAATGAAACTTTGCCCTTGGTTAACTTACCTTATATAATATACTCACCCAAAACATAAAACCACTATCCAATAACTGAGAGTGCAAAATATCACAGAAAAGACAAAACCTTTCATTTCTAGGGGATCACAGAAGAGACACATAAAAAACAAAAATAACCTGTAAGTGGAGTTCTTTGTGAGGATAAATGTGAATAAGAGGAAAGAATAGTAAAAGAACACTGAATATAGTTCCATGGGGATTGAGTTCTGGGAATTATTTTATTTATCCTTTTCTATCTTTACAGGAAAGTGTTCCCAACATCAGAAAGGTCATCTAACCCCAGAGTTAAAATACACCATGTTGATATAGGACATCATTTCATCAGAGGGTTAGGACAGGGCCGAGCAGGGGTATGCTAGGGTCGTGCTCCAGTAAAGAAAGTGGATGGAATCTGAGGTGTAGCTATAAGCAGTGACAAGATCACCTTTTTCCTGCTGAGCTTGCATAGGACTCCGGGTTCTCAGTCTTGCCGAGACACCATTTAGAATGAGATTTCAGTGATCGGCAAGCTGGGCCCTATGACCAGAGGCACAGGCGGCTTCCCCATCCAAGGGTCACATACTGTCCGAGAATTTGGTGCTTCCTCATTAAAAAAAAAAAAAAAAGCGCTAATTTTGAGTGTCCGTTTCTTGTAACATAAGCAGCTTTCTCCATGCCGCCGGTCCGAAAAGGACGATGCGGAAGGCTGGCTGGTGGCAGCCGGGAGCCTTAGCAGCCGGTGGTGGGGCTCCTCACACGAACACCGCCCGCGGTCGTGTTCTCCCGGCTCCCCGCTGTTCCCCCTGCAGGAAGCGTGTCTGTCCCCTCCCGTCACAGGCGCTGCATGGTCACTGGTGATGGAAAGGCACAACATCAGCTCTTCTGAAGGCTTCATCCTGGTGGGCTTCTCCGACCGGCCCCACCTGGAGCTGGTCCTCTTTGTGGTCGTCCTCACGTTTTATCTGCTGACGCTCCTGGGCAACGTGGCCATCATCTCGCTGTCAGCCCTGGACCCCCGGCTGCACACGCCGATGTACTTCTTCCTGGCCAACCTGTCGTTCCTGGACATGTGCTTCACCACGGGCTCCATCCCTCAGATGCTCTACAACCTGTGGGGCCCAGACAAGACCATCAGCTACCTGGGGTGTGCCATCCAGCTCTACTTTGTCCTGGCCCTGGGTGGGGTGGAGTGTGTCCTCCTGGCTGTCATGGCTTATGACCGCTATGCCGCGGTCTGCAGACCCCTGCACTACACTGTCATCATGCACCCGCGCCTCTGTGGGCAGTTGGCTTCCGTGGCATGGCTGAGCGGCTTTGGCAATTCCCTCATAATGGCACCCCAGACGTTGATGCTGCCCCGCTGTGGGCATAGGCGGGTGGATCACTTTCTCTGCGAGATGCCAGCACTGATTGGCATGGCCTGCGTGGACACCACGCCCCTTGAGGCGCTGGCATTTGCTTTGGCAATTTTTATCATTCTGGCCCCGCTCGGCCTCATCCTCATCTCCTACGGTCACATAGCACAGGCCGTGTTCAGGGTCAAGTCCGCCGCCGGGCGAAAGAAGGCGTTCAACACCTGTGGCTCCCACCTAACTGTTGTCTCCCTCTTCTACGGGACGATCATATACATGTACCTCCAGCCGGCGAACACCTACTCCCAGGACCAGGGCAAGTTCCTTACTCTGTTTTACACGATCGTCACTCCCAGTGTCAACCCCCTGATCTACACGCTGAGAAACAGAGACGTGAAGGAGGCCCTGAAGAAGGTGCTCGGGAAGGGGGACGCAGAAGCGTCGTAAGACGCGCCGAGGTCGGCTTGGCTCCTGACCGATCTGTTCCACGCGTCGTTGGACCTAGGAAGTAAAGGGCCACTGGGACTTTGCAGACCGGAGGGACTCTGGACGAGGCGCGGATTTCGGGGGGTTGGAGAGGGTGAGAAAATGTGGCTTTCCTGTTGACAGTCCCTGCGTCCCTCTCGAGTCCCTCCCAGTCAAGCATGCCGCGCTAGGGTGCCAGCCCTGGATCCGTGGCCTGTGTGCTTGCAAAACACCAGCCGGAAAGTCGACACCAGGCATCCTGCCCCTCTGCCAGCTTCTGTCACAGCGATTTGTACTTAGTGGTCCTCAGCATACGTGAAGAGAATGCACTTGGAAGTCGTGGTGAAAAGTACTTACTTTTCTAGAAAGTTTAAATGGACTTTTATAGTGCCAGATGCCTAAACGAGAGGCAAAATACGTCGTTCAGTTATCTAGCTCTCGGTGCCTCCAACTCAGGGACATGGATCAGTATCACGGGTCCCGCATATTTTGAATCGTTTATTTAATTGAGTTAAATCGTATTTACGTTTGACTTTCTGAAGCAACAGAGAACAAGGAAGCAAGTGTGCAAAGCAACACAGTGAGATCTTTGCTTCACATAAAAGGGAGAATTTCTTACTTGCCTTCAGCACTGAATACTTTATTGATGAGAAAGGAAGGCTAACATGCCTTCTTGCTTGCAATCCTCCAGGAGGAATGAGTGGCCACCTTAGCAAAGGGACTAAGGAGGTCTTGTGAAACTACATGAGGAGAGGTCACCTATGTCACTACAGCAATTCCCTAATTTGTCTGTTGGGCTCTAGCCTTGTCTCCCTCGAATTTATTTCCACGTGCCAGAGAGAATGCTCACACAGATACGCAAGTCTGTTGATGGAGTACTCCAGTCTACACCACAGCAGTGGCTCCCTCCTGCCCCAAGCCCTCCATCGCAATTTTTGTAAAGTTTAAACTGTTAACAGGGCTTATAGCTCTCTGCAAAATATTTCCCAAAATATTCATTGTAAAAGATAACAAGTCTTCACTGTGGCATTTTTACTATCCTTTATAAATCGACTGGTACAATTGACAAATATTGGATAACTATGTGCTGATGCTTTGCTAGGAATATAGCAGTGAACACAATATCTAATGGGAGGTAGAGGTGTCATGTAGTAGAAAATAATGAGCTGTGACAATGCAACGGAACCAACAGTGCAGTGTCACTGATGGAGGACAGCTCTCCTAGACTCTCCCACTAAGTCCCTGCTGGGCAAAACGCCATCCCCGAGTGTGGGTCCTGTTAGAAAAGCTGAGGCTCGAGGTGCAGAAGACACTGCTGGGTGACCCCCTGGCGCTGCTGGGCAGCTCTGAGAGGCCACCGTCAAGCCGGGTGCATCCAGCAGTGGCAGGTGCTGACACTGTCTGCTCCCACTGCGGCCAGTGCTCAATTAAGTGTTTCTCCTCTAAGGCAGATAACCCTAGAGAGTGATCCGTTTTGTGAATTATAATTAAATTCTTGAAACTTTTTAATAGCTTGGCGGGGACGTGTTAATCATTGTACTCTCCTAAGAGCCAGACCCCCGTGGGCACAGAGACCAGCACCAGAGCCATCAGCAGCTCTTCCTTGCGACTCTCATAACGAGATCTCTAGGGTTTCTTCCTTCCTTCCAACTTCCATAAGAAGCTAAAGAAGTTGAAAGTTGCTCTCCCACCCCCTCTGGTTTTAAATATCGATTGCTCATTGACTTCATCATCTAGACTCTGTTAAGATTTTCCACAGTTACCCGGGGGGAATCACATGAGTAAATGCAGCTAAATGACAATTTTACCAAAAAAGAGGAAATGGCCTAAAAGAAACTCCTTTCATCAGCGTATCCATTCTTCAGTTTTTCCAGCCTATAATTCCATCTCTCTCATGCCTTTTAAGAACATAACCATCAGGGGAAATATGTCAATTGTTCAATGAACCAACAGGGAGTCCCTATTTTCTTTTCACTTAGAAGACAGCAAAAAGAAGTGACTCAAAATCCTGTATGGTCTTCTTGGTTATTTAGATTCATTAGTTCTATGTTTATGTAAAGAACTGCAAAATGTTTAAAAGCAGAAGACAAGGTGCTATTGTATCTGGTCTTCCTTCCAAACAACTGTTATAAATCCAAGATGTGTGAATGAGGTCCCACTAGGGACTACAGTTAGGCATGTAAAGGTCGATGGAATCACAGTAAAGTAGGGGTGGTTTGAATAGCTTTCTGTGCCTCTTTTACTGAATTGTGTTGTGTCCTGTCAAAAAGATTGTAAGTTAACAGACGGGAGCGCTAGAAGAGTGGGGAGTATGGGAGGGTTTATTCTAAGTTTATTTTTCTGTTAGAATAGAAGAGCATATTTTTAGACTATGGACAGACAGATAATGGAGTAAAAGAAGCTAAAGGCAGAACAGATTAGATATAACCTGGTAATAAGTTTTCAAAGAAATTTGGAAGGTAATAGAGTTAACAGCATCATTGGAAATCAATTGTTAGTGAGTCAGTCACAGCAGAAAGCTATAAGTAATATGAAAGAAAGGCACAGAAATGATGCTAAATGCACTTTTTCCTCTTCTAAGTATGAATACATTTATTTCTAAAAATAAGAATAAAAAATTTTAAAACTAGCCCTGGGGAGGTAATGTACAGCGTGGTACCTACAGTTAATAGTACCATAGTACCTTATTGTATATTTGTAAGTTGCTAAGATCCTCTAAGTTCTCATCACAGAAAAAAAACATTTGTAACTACGTGCCGTGATGAGTGTTAACTAGACTTACTGTGATTATTTTGCAATACAAACATCAAATCATTACGTTACACACCTGAAACTGACAATTACATGCCAATTATATCTCAATTTTAAAAAGAAACACTAGCCAAAAACCTTCGATCTATAGTATTAGATTTGGGAAATGAAAGTTATGGCAATAGGTCCACTCCTAATCAGTTTGGCAGGAACAGATTCACTCTCTGTTGATGTCTCCCCTCCACAGCCTTTCTCTTTGGCTGCTTGCCAGAGGCACCAAACTCTGGGTACTTGGACTAAAGCAAATGAGTTACATGAGGCAGGCCACTCTCCAGGACACTAAAAATAAACATATCCTCAAGTATCTCACTCCCAGAAGCACGTACTTTGACTTTGGTGGCTTGTAAAAATATCCCTCAGATATACTAGTCACCCTTTTGTTACATTTTAGAACTTTTTATTCCAAATTAATTTTATCCTTTGGCACCACGGTAACAAAATCCACCAAAACAATCACCAAAAGGATTTAGTAATAAGAGGATTGGGGTATTAAGAATCCAACAGGAAAGGTATAAGAGCGGTAGCAGAATGTCCTCCCGCCTGGTCACGAATTGGCTGACGGAAAAGTGATGTTCACAAAAGACACGATCCTGCAAAGTTCCATACAACACAACATTTGAAACACCTAAAGTTCAGATAGTCGAGACTGCTTATTAAATGTTGTCCAGGGTTTCTTGTTTTCCTCTTGTGCGTTTATACATTTCTATAGCATATTACAAAATTTAAGCTTCTTCCGTTTCATTTATTCTTACATAATTCTTTGAATCTGTTGTATGCCAGACTCTTTTCTGGGCTATGGAGATATTGAGATATTATTCTTCTTTGGGTATCATTTACTATTAAACTTGCATCACGGGGAGATAGAGGTTGATTTATTGCTAAGAACAGGCCCAATGATTTTAGTAGGAAAAGATTCATGACAGGTTGGTATTCCTATAATGTGCAGACTGAGAAGTTGAAAAAATATTTTTCTGTAATATTTAAGATTTATAAAGTAAGAGAAAAGTAAAGACTAAACATTGGATTGATAGTTTCCTGAATTTTCGTTGCCTTTAGCTGGATGAGGGGCACTCAGAGAAAGCCTCTGCTGTTTTTCAAGCGCCGACAGCTCGAGGTATAACCAATGTGTCGAAGCAGCACGTTCTGGGGAGGCATATTCTCCTACCTCGCAGGAGCACGACACGACTTGCGTGTCAAAAGTGTCACTTTGGCCGCTGTACTGAGAACAAACTTGGGGGCACTGGTAAGTAGCACAGGGACCGCGCTCTTCAGCAATCCAGAAGCGAAGTGACAGCGCCGTCAGCTCATCCTGGGGAAACGGCCGAATGCCCCGCGACATTCACAGGGAAATGAGACGGTAATGAAAATTACTGCTAACTCAACAGTGTGGATAAGTCTTAGTCATGTGCTGAGGGCAGCATTACCTACGACGTGTTGCCTTTTGGATCAAAACCAGGCACCACCGAACCGGGACTGTGTGGCTATGCATGTGTACCTAGAAGACTGTCTTTTTAGAGGTCAGGGAACGACAAACAACATTTGTGACGGGTTTGGCGACGGACGAGAGAAACGGTAAATATGACCACTGTCCGTGCGCGCGGCTTACGGCCTGGGGCACGTCCGAGAACGTCCGCGTTTTAGAGGCGGGGGTCACGGCTCGGCCCGAGCTGCACGTCCGCGCGCCGCCGGGGCGCGCGCAGGGTCCGCGCCGGGGGGCGCACTTCCGGGCCCGTCCCGCCAACGGCAGCCGAGGCCCCGCCTCCTGCGCGAAGGCGCCTGGGAAACCGAGTCCGAGCGCCGGGAGGCCCGGAGGCTGCTGGGAAGCGCCGGCCGAACGGGGCCCGTCTCCATCAGCGCAGACTCGGCCGCCGTCGGGCCGACTTCGGGGGAGGCGACGCGGCTGCGTCCTCCCACCGGAAGTGTCCGATCAGAACAGGCCCGAGGGAGAGGTGAGTCCGGGCTTGGGGACTCAGGTATCCGATGCTTCGTACCCTCCATACACCCAGCGCCTTCCACGTCCCGTTCGAGACCGCAGCAGTCTTGCGGCGCCCTGATCCGGAGAAAGGAGGAGCTGGGCTCGGCGTCGGGACGGGCCGGGCCACGTGGGGGTGGGGCGGTTTCTATAGTTACCCCGCGCGCGCTACGTCACCGTCGGGGGCGAGGGGGCGTGGTGCGGGCCGCGGTCCTTCGGGCCGCCGGTCCTCGCGGGCTTCTGGGGAGAGCAGTGTCCCGGCGCAGCTGGGCGAGACCGCGAAGTGCGGCGTCTGCTTCGGCTCCTCTTCCTGCCGGAGGACGCCGCCGGGAGTCCGCCCCGGACGCCCGCTTCTGCACGGAGGAGCGACCGCTTTTCCGTGGGCAAAGGGGCCCCCGGCCTCCGGGTGACATTGGTTCCCGCAGTAACTGCTTAGTGAGCATCTCCTGTGTGCGGGGTGTGCGGTGAGGCCGCGCCGAGCCCCCGCCCTCGTTCCGCATGCAGGGACGGCAGGTGCCTCACCGGCCGAGCCCTCCCTGCTCTTCTGCCGCAGCGGACGCACCGGGAATGTGCTCGTCCATCGGAAGCCCGCTGTTGACCGAAGCTCCCCCCGCCTTACCCGCACCGTTAATTATTCTGCCTGGCTGGTTTTGTGACTCGTCCCCCAACACAGTGATTGTAAGGCTCTAGATGTTGAATGAATGTGTATTACCTTGATGTTACGAAGACCTTTAAACACCAGCTTTAGGAGGCTGGATCTAATCCTTAAAGACTAGATAATTCCCTCTAGAGTTGTGGACTTTTAAAAGGGTAAGAGGTGATAAAACACCTGGATACAGGACCTTAAGCTATCTAAGGAGATGACATGCTATAGAACCAGCTAATTCGTGTGATCAGTGACTTGTGGAATCTCTAGGCTGACTTCACTGCCCATCTTCCTAAGCTGAATGAGGTCATGCCCATAAGGCCTTAGGACACTACCCGGTAAGTGCTCAACACTTTTAGGGAACAGAGCAGGAAGTGCAGTTAGGCCTTTGCATCAAATGACTGTCCCGGTAAGATGAAGGGTTGAGACTGACTGGTGCCATAGCACTAACCCCCTTTTTAGCCTTCTGTCACGCTAAACTTTGTTCCTACTTATTCCCACTCCAGCTGTTTCCAAGGTTCAGTCTGAACCTGCAATCCACATTGCATACTCTTGGAGAATTATGCCCGATGTTTACCTTCAATTGCCCTTTCCATGGCCCTTGTCTAAATCTGTATGGCCGTTCCTAGCTCTTTCCCATTAAAATCTCATAATATCTGTTGGACATGTTTTTTCAAGTTGTGTCTCCTTATCATCTTAAATATAGTGTATCCAAAACCCAAAGCAACTCAACTTGCCTTATTTCCACTTTTATTCAATAAATCAACAAACACAAGAACTTAGAAATCAATATTAATAATGCACAGTCCTTTACCTTGGAGAGCTCCAGTCAACTGATGAAAAGAAACAGCCCAACAACTAAAAATAATACAAGGCGGTATGGGTGGTATTCACAGATGTTATGTATTAGGAACTGTAGTAAGTCAGGGTAGAGTTGACGAATTCATGTCAGAGGTAGTGGAATTCTAGTCCTTGCAGCTACCACCCCCAGCAGGCTGGTTTCACCATCAACCTGCTGTTCATTCCCACGTCCTTGTCTCTTCCTGTCCCTTTTTGCCTTTCTGAATCTCCTTTATTGTCCAGTTCAAGCCTCACCACCTCCAGGAAATGTTTACTCCCATTTGTACACATACACACGCATTCTCTCCCTACCTCAGGATCGTTAGGTTCTTCAGTGTGTCCACCATGCAACTTGTTTATTCAGCTTTGAACATTTATCAAGCATTTTCAATGCATCTGTTCTGTGGAACATGTCTTGTTTTTTAAACGTTTTATATCCATGTGTGTATTGTGTCATTTCCCCCAAGTATTTTGCAAATTCCTTGCAAACTCAAACACATTTAGTTTCTAAGTCCTTCTAGCTGTACATCAGAGTACACACTTCCAGCATATCCCATACTGACTTATTAGTACCCCATCCTAACTAACCAACATCTCCAGAGCAAGGCCCGGAAAACTGTTTCTGATGAAGTCGCCACATGAAGATCAGGCAGTGAACCCAGCTCTGAACTCAGACTTTTTTATAATGCACTACCAAACACCGTCAAGCCCACTGCTTTGCTTGGGTTAATATTACAGTCGTCAGTCGTTGACTTGATGAAATGTGTAGTCGACAGACCTGAAAGACTGATGTTCGCATTTTGCTGTTGTGCTCCAGGCTTTACCTCTGAACTCCTGCGATTCAGTCCTTCGGTTCAGAAAGCAGGTCAGCCATTCCCACATGCTGATACAGTTTGGGGAACTGATATTCACTAACAAGGCTCACAGAAGACAGGTAAGATAGTTGTGTTGCTCGTTTGTTACGTTTGATTTTATCATGAGATGGTAGGCCTCACTGTGCAAGACCTGGCCTGGGCCATGGAACTAGAAAGGCAGAGAAGGAACTGTTGAGATGAAAGGAAAGCTGTCTGAGACTCTGGAGGAGGGAGCAGTTGCACTGACAAATTGTTAACCTCTGCCTCTCAAGAAATTGGCCCTATTTCCTTATTTATGAGATTTATAAGTAATCCTAGTTCCAAATTCTGAATTGATCATTACAGTAACTCCATGCTGTGCTTTCCTCATTGTCTGCGTACTGCGGCCTCTTTCTGTTTCTCTTTTCATATCATAGTCCATCCTGGAAATGGGCGACGTGTTAATCCCCACAAACAGTCCTTGTCAGGCATTCTGCTCACAAGCTTTCATAGGCTTCCCAGTGCCTAAAAGACAACTGTGGAACCATGAACTTTGACATCCGAGACTTTCTAGCCCAGGGCCTTTGCCTCTGTCATTTGCTGACTCAAACCGACTGAACCTTTGATTTCTCGTGTCCCTGTTCTTTCTGTCAACGAGTTCACGCTGTTCTGCACTGGTAGTTTCCTGTTCTCTCTCTCCCACATCCTTGCCAAATCCTCTCCATTCTTCAGAATTCGTTTTTTCATTAAGCTTCCTCGGACCATCGCAACGTGCTGTGCTTTTTCCCATCTCCAACTCTATGAGGCACTTTCCTCACCTTTTCTTTGGTCCTTATTGTCTTCACGACTCACAAATAGTCATGTAGCATGTTGAGATTTAGTGCCGCCTTATGTTTATCTTCTATTTAATGTTTCTGATTTGAATTATCTCGTTTCTGAGTGTTCAGCCGCTTTGAGGTGGAGATCATGTACCAGTTGTGTTCACAGAGCAGGTGTTTCTGTGCGCTGACACAGTCAGTGCCCCGTGTGTTTCTGTGTAAGGGAGCGTGACTGTTTCCAGGGTAAGACGTTCCATCCTCCTCGGTAGTCACAGTGACATTTTTACCTCTCAGGAGAGCTCCGGAAACGGACCCTTCACGGGGCCGAAGTGGGTTTTCCGGTGACGCGTTCTAGCCCAAGATGACGGCAGAGGCTGACAGAGCCGCGACCCAGCACCTTCCGGAGGACGCCGGGCTTCCGGCGGCGAACGTGGAGGAGGAAGACCTAGGGTGCAGGCGGGACACGTGCCCTCAGAGAGGCGGCCCTGCCAAGCGGGAGCGCTGCCGGCAGCTGTTCAGGCAGTTCTGCCCCCAGGACTGCCCGGGGCCGCGCGCCGCGCTGCGCCGGCTCCGGCAGCTCTGCCGCCTGTGGCTGCAGCCCGAGGCGCGCAGCAAGGAGCAGATCGTGGAGCTGCTGGTGCTGGAGCAGTTCCTGGCCGTCCTGCCCGCGGAGCTGCGGGCCCGGGTGCGGGAACGCGGCCCGGAGAGCGGCGAGGAGGCGGTGGCCATCCTGGAGGCCGCGGGCAGAGCGGCTGAGGAAGAGACGCCCCAGGTACGCGGGCGACGGGCCGAGACGCGCCGGGCCCGGCCCGAGCCCCACGTGGGAAGGCCTCCGGGACGCACCGCCTCGCGAGACCCGGCGCGCCGCGCTCCGTTGGGCGACTTCACTCTTCCTTCCCCTGTTCGCATCTCCACAGCGGCTGCTCTTGGTTTGGGGACGATGCCTAACTGCGGGGACTCTGTCGGCAACCAAATGTGCCGTATTTTTCTCAGGTTCCAAACCCCGGACACGGACAAGAAATATTCTGGAGAAGCGTGGCGTCTCCCGGGCCAGCGCTTAGTGTCCGGTTCCAGCCAGCGGACAGCCAAGACCCTCGCGGTTCTCCAGAACCCCGTCTCCTGCCGGACTCGGGTAAGAGGCAGTGTTCCACGCAGGGTGCGGAGGTTAACTAACGTCCCTTCTCCGAGTAGTCCTAGTTGCTGTGGGCGCCCCTGGCCTTTGTTAAGCAGTGAGAAGCAGGGAACTTTTCCTAGGGTCGTTGTCCAATGGAGAGACACGGAGAGAGAGAGCTTTTTTACTCAGAGTATTCCTATTTTTCCATTGTTTCTTTATCCAGAACATTTCCAAACACAGGATATTTTTATCTTAGGGGCAAATTAAAGGAAAGAAAGACAGATGACTTGAGAAAACATCAGGGAATGAGAAGAGTAGCAAAAGATGAAAAATGTGTGGATGGAAACAAAACATAATAGAGAAGCGTATGTGATGGTAAAGAGGCGGGTGCGTGATGATCTACCCAGAACATAATTCACAGATCCACAGAACAAGATCCGTATTGTTGCCTTTTTTGTACTTTTGATCTTAAAAATCTCTCTTACGGTTTTATAGAAAGTTGTCCATACTTCTGGGGATGTCCTCTGTTGAATACTGTTCTAAAACCCATCTGTTTAAAAGTTCATGGTCTCAGTATCACTTTAGCTGTGAAAAACCCCCCCACATAAACCCAAGGAAAAATCACAGTAATTTTTTTGAATACCTGAATTCTGCTGTCAAGTTTGTTCTGGAAACATTTCCTTCCATGCTTCTGAAAATTACCTTTTCCCTACGACCCTTTCCACCCTAACATCAGCACTGCCGAACCCTATTTCCTGCCCTAGCATGTTCTAGAGTAAGGAAACGCTGTAAGAAAGAGGGCTGCTTGACTCCAGCACAGTATAGAGTCCTGTGCACATTACTGCTTCACGAGCTAGAAGGAAGGAGCTGTGACAACCATGCCATAAATGGTTCCTGGAAACCAGGCCGAGGAGTTCAGGTGTGTCATGGAAGCGAAGAGATGAAAGCTTTTATGGTAGGGCTGACAGGGTTTAACAAGATAGTCTCGTAAAGGTATTTAGGATGACCGCAGTGAAGAATAGTTCAGAGTGAAGACAGCAAGGAGGCTGTTACAGTTACCAAATAGGAAGTGGTGAGATTCTTGACTAAGGGGACGGTAACAGAAATGTAGAGACAGGGACATTCAGCAGAACATGGTGACTCGATTAGCCATGGAAGATGAAGAAGAAATGGATGGATGGATAGGTGGGTGGAGGTTTTCCCTTCCACGTACGTACACATACCCCAGAGTCATTTATAACCTTACATTTCTCCCTGCATCTGTGTCCTCATTCGTTTTCTTTGAGGTGGTGCTCCTCTTTCTCCCTATGAGCCTAATCTGAGAAATGTGCCACACCCAAAGTTCCCTAAGACTCGTCAGTCACACCGCATAGTTCTTTCTCCTTACTTTGTTTTCCTCCTATTTTTGCTGGGGATGATCCTCTTCCCAGTGTTTTCAATTTAAATGGCATCCTTGGATTTCTGTTTCCTCTCCCTGCCAACCACTGCATACGTTGTTTGCTTTTACTAATTCTTTCTTTTATGTCTGTCAGACCTCTCATTTGAAAGGCCACGGTTTTAGAGTAGCCAGATGAGTACCAAATAGTAGCTATCTTGGGTGCATGTCAACATTTTCTTTTCTTCCATCTCAGCAAACAGATATTTTCCTCCTCCTCCTCTTCCTCCTTCTTATCATCATCACCATCATTATTATTATTTTAGATCGTAGAAGTGAAAACAATGGGTCAATGCCAAATCTGGAGATTCATGAGAAAATGGAATCACAGAGAATTGTATCAGGAAAAATTTCAGGAATTGTATCAGGAGTGTCTGCTGAGTGTCAGGACTTCTCTAAGCCTGCAGGGGGGATAAAGAGGCAACAGGAAAACGAACCCGGGGAGTCTCAGAGACCATCATCTGCTCAGGATGGAGGATTTAGCAAAATCCTCACCCACAAAAATACACTTACAGGTGAAATAAATCATGATAAGTCTGAGAGAAGCTTAAACCTTAACTCAGATGAATTTATACACTCGAAATCTTGTAAACATGGTAACTTTGACCAAAGTCTGAAATGGAATGCAGGTTTTATTAAGCATCAAAGAATTTATACTGGACAAAAAATTCACCAATATGGAAAATCTCTCAAGAGTCCAACCCTTATTAAACATGCAGTGATTTTCAGTGGAGGAGAAACCCATTATTGCAATGAATGCGGGAAAGCTTTCAGACACAGCTCAAAGCTTATTAGACACCAGAGAATCCACACTGGAGAGAAGCCCTATGAATGTAATGAGTGTGGGAAAGGCTTTGCCGGGAACTCAGATCTTACTAGACACCAGCGGATTCACACTGGCGAAAAACCCTTTGAATGCCCAGAATGTGGGCGAGCATTCAGCGTGAAGTCACATCTTATCCTACATCACAGAATTCACACCAGAGAGAAACCCTATGAATGCAGAGAATGTGGGAAAACCTTCAGGGCGAGTTCATACCTTGTTCGACACCTGAGAATCCACACTGGAGAGAAACCCTATGTATGCAGTGAGTGTGGGAGGGCCTTCAGTCAGAGCTCACACCTTAGGCAACATCAGAAAATTCATAAGGGGGAAAACCTATTAATGTAAAGGACATATTTATATGAAATGCTAAGGAAATAGCAAAACATGAAAACTTGGAATAAAAAATAAATATCGAATGGCTGAACAAGCATTGTCTCTTCTTTCCGGTTCTCTGGCTTGCTGTCTGTCCTGTATATGGTCATCACCTCTGAGTGTGCTTTCTGTGAGACGGGATGTGGCTCTTCCATTGACTGCTGAAGTCAAACCAGAAGAGTAGAATCTGGGGGAGGCTAAGAAATAGGTTAGTCTATGGCAGTGAAGAAAGGGGGGGCGGTAAAGACCCTTTTGGGAGATAACCATGAGAACAGCAGGGTTGGGGGGAGGGTGGTCTTCAGGGAAAGAGAATGATCCTCAACTATAGTTAGTAATTCTGCACAGCAAGAGCGGCCGAGCCCGGAGTGGAGTAGCTTGAGCAACGCACACGGAAGAGTGCTTTCTGAACACCGCTGTAAAACGTGGACACAAGCAAGCGAAATGTAATCAAGACGACATGTGCATTGGTGGCACTCCCATATGTAGGCCAAAATCTGAGTCCCGGGGTCATGCCGGAAGTAGAAAGCACGAGTGGCCAAGGCAAGAGGTCAGAATGCAGAGTCAAATAAGACCGGAGGGAAGTAGAAGGAAATCAGGCTGGAGCTGGGATTAGAGGTTGGGAGTGGTTTTCCGGTGTCCCTGAACGTAGGTTTTGGAGCAGGTGGACGCAGTACTGTAACCAGGATTTTACTGCCACATACGCTGTGGATTTGGGGGCGGTTTCCTGGGGTGAGTTTACTTGTGCCGGGAGGAGCTCACGTGACCACTTCCCCTGGGTGGGATACACCTGAGCACTTGCTCCAGGAAAGCTTCGTGTCATTATTTCCACCGGGCGGGGTTGGCGTGAGTACTTCTCTGGGCTGGGTTTGTGGGTACACTTCCTTTGGGCCGATTTCCCAGCTGGGCTCTGCTGCCCTTTCCCCTCCCCCGACCCCTTCCCTGCCCAGCTCCCAGCTGGCACTGCAGAATGTTCCAAAGACCCAGATTCCTAGGTGGCAGGTGCTGTGCCAGATACGGTCCCTGAGGACCACCCTCTTCATCACCGCCGCTGACTCCTGGGAGCTTTTGCGGTCTATCAGGTTGCTGCAGCTTAAGGGACACTGATGGCCTAAGCCTCCTAGGCTCATCATGGTCGCTCATCCAGAACGTGTCAATTCGGTTTGTTCAGAGAACATCGGAAAGTTGTTTGCAGTCTGGCTGGTAAACTCACCAGACTGTCCTGTTGTTTCAAAGATCTAAACTAGTGGAAGGCAACACTTAGGAGTGGCCCCATGTTCTTTATCTTGAATGACTTCTGAAACGACCTTTCTCCAAGGCCATTCTATCATGTCCTAAATCAATCTTCAGTCTGGGGAAGTGAAGGTGTGTTTGAAAGGTGCTGGCTGGGCACGGAGGCTGGGCACAGAGGAGGTGCTAGAGGCCCCCTTTGCATGGTCCTGAGTTCTGTGCCAAGAACACGAGGAGGAGTCTCTAAGTGGTTTTTCTTATGACAGAGTTGTAGGAGTTCTTAACATATTCTGAATTCCAGTTGTCAGAAACATATATTGCAAATATTTTCCAGTTTGTAGCTTCTTTCCGCTGTCTTAATGCTGCTTTTTTGTTGAGCAGATTTAAATTTTGATGGAGTCAGATTTTATGTTTTATCTGTTAGTGCCTTTTGAGAAATCTTCACCTAGGTCATGATGCTGTTTTACTTCTCAACTACCTTCGGTTTTTAAAAACTTTTTGTAATGGGAAAAACAGCAGAGTTCTAGTCTGTTGCCAGTTTCTTCCAGTTACCATCCCCAGCTGGGAGGCAAGAGCTATGAAATAAAGAACGAAGATAAGTGTTTTGAGAGTCTAGAAGCACTGAAACTTCTCCATTTATAGTTTCGTTGTGATGGCAAACACAAATCAAAACTACTAAGATTAGGTTCAGGTGGCTGGACAAAATATTTCTGGGTTAGGGTTGGGGACAGGATAGAAACTGATGGTGGCTTTAAGCAGGAACAAAAGAGAGGAAGTGAAGGTGAAGACCGGAGGGGCACCTGAGAACTCAGAATGAATGGTAGTTAGGCGAGTTGCTGAAGGCATAAAACTGTGGGACGGAAACGGCAAAAGTAAAAGGCGTTTTACAAGCTCCACCCCCGAAATCCTAGCAGTCCGAAAAGCGACAACTTCAAAACAACGCGTATGCAAAGAGGGAAGACAGACGTTTCCCGAACTTGGCGGTATTAAAACTGGGTGCAGATTCGGGGCGTGAAAAGCGGGCTGCAGACGCAGGTTTTTGCGAGCGAGTGCGATTCATTAAGATAGGAAAGAGTGGACACACGTGTAGATTCGGAAATAGCAGTCGACTACAATTCCTTTTTTAGGAAGACCTGAAGGAACCATCCCGCCCCAGGGATTAAAAAAGAAAAGAACCCATAAACGAGGGCGAACAGGAACTCCTGAGAAATGCGCAGTCTGCGGGAGGACGGGACGTTTTTATGAAGAGGACGGGGACGTACAGAAGGACGCGTCCGAGCCAGCCGGGTCCCCCGGCGCGCACCCGCACGCGCGGCGACGCGCAGGCGTGGAGGGGCCCGAGGCGCCGACCATAGAGCTGTCAGGCCGCCCGGATCGATCCTAGAGCGCCGCCGGAAGTGCCTTTGGGGCGGGACGCGCGGGGGCCGGCGTCGTGCCCCGCGGCTTTGGAAGCGGGGAAACGGCGGGGCCGGACCGGCGCGGAGCTTCCGCCGCCCTCTCTCCCCGGCCCGCCTCCCGGTCCGGTCGCCCCCGGCAGCCTCCCCTCCCGGCCCGGGCGGCGCCTGAACTCGCGGTGAGTGCTGCGCGGGCCCCGGGCCCGACGGCCAAGGGGACCGGGCCGCCGCCGGGCGCGGGCCGTCGGGACGGTCACGGGGCCCTGGTGGTGCCGGCGCAGGCCGCGTTCGCGTCCCCCAGGTTTTGCCAGGGAAACTCTCATGGGGGCTCGTTTTCTTCATCACCGATGGTCTCGTGCTGTTATTTGTCTTAAAACGAAGAACCGCCCCCACGCTATCCTCTCTACACGACTGTTTCCACGACCTGAATTGTTCTGACGTAGCAGTTTTGCCCTTCCGTCACAATAAAATTCTCATTTTTAAAAAAATATGTTTTGCTTTTGGAAGCCCCAGTTAACCGTGGAAGCCTGGTTTTGCCTTTGGGTTATTTAGTTCTTGGTAGTGCATTCAGGAAATGGTGGTGTGTTGACTTGGGTGATTGTACAAAAGAAACGTTTCGGGGTCATGTAGAATTCAGCCGCCTTCAGAACGCCTGACTTCGCTTTTTGAAGCCAGCCGAGGCAGAAGTCTGGGGACCCGGTGGGAGAGGCCCTATTTCCAGAACTCAGGTCCTGCGCCAGTAATTTTTGCCGGGCAACGTCGACTGCCACTACCACCTTCAAGAGCAGTCTTTATGTCTGTTGTTTGATTAGTTAACTATGTTTATGCAGTAACCATTATTTTGGAAAATGCAAACAGTTTCAGCTTCGTTTGGTATTAATTGTAAAGTGTGATACATAAAACGTTTGGCTTGTGCAGTTTGAGATAACCAAAGCACAGTATTGGCTTCACCTACCTTTTCTTGATCCTTAAAACCTGGAAAATATCTTTCTTGTTTTGTTTTATTTTCAGTTCCCAAACATCTCAAAGTATACTTAACTAATCTGCAAGAGGAACACATTTCTTCATCTGTTGAAAAAACAATAGTATTAAAAGCTGAATTGTGTCTTCAGTACTTCACTGGATCATAGCGTTGGAGGCCAGAGAAAGCCTCCAAGATTGATCATTTTAACTTCATAAGTCAGTAAATTTGGGTGTTCTTAAAAGACAGTAAGTAAGAAGCAGTCTTTGTCCAAAGGATTTTACCCACTCAACGTATATGTGTATACACAGAATTGTTTGAGAGAGGAAGGTAGTTTGTGAATTGACTTTGTAGTACATATCTTTGTGCTTGGTTAGTTATAGGTTGTAATGGTCAAAAAACTGACTGGACATGAGAGAGACCAAACACTGGAAGAAAATTAGCTACTAGAAAGAATAGTCAAGTTGGAGAATAGACGAGACTTGTTTGTTGATTTGGTGTAAAATGTGCACAAACCTGATAATGAGATCACTTCCATCCAAGTTTTGCTATCGAGGCTTTATGTAATAGTATGATGTAATATAGTATGTTACTTAATATAACATTTTAACTTACCACCAATATAAAGTTTTTGAGTGGTGTGCTCTTGACATTGAAATGCTTTTATATAGCTAGTATTGATGAGGATTGATTTTTAAGACGGAAGGTGGCCAGTTTGGCAGTTAAAGATGAGCCTGGGCTCATAAGAAGATGTGGCAAGACTGACTATGCGGCATCACATTCTAAACGATCAGAGCTCAGAGTACATGTCCCATGGTAAAGAGCTTTTAAATTTTTAAACTATAGCTATTTTAAGAAGATTTAAGATTTTAATCAATTTTAATTGATTTAAAAAATACTTAAAAATCGTAGACGTTAGTCTTATCTGTTTAAGACAAATCTGATTATGCCTCATCTCAAACACTCCACAGAATCTCGACCTCCTGGCCAGATTCACTCTCCCCTCCAGTCTCACCCTTCCAGGAAATCCCGCCTCACCTTCTGAAACATCAGAAGCATATTCAAACTGCTCTCTTGCTCGCTGATTCTTCCGACCTGTAGTTTACTCCCCAAACTATTGTCCCCAGCCTTGTCCAAAGGTAATTTTCGAGTTCTCTTCCTCTTCTCTCGTACTCTTTAAGCAGGGGCTCTTATCTTCCTGGAACTCTTGGGTGGGTGTAGGTCTGTGAACTCTGCTGAAATTGAACGTAAACTTTTGTGCCCAAGGGCTTTTTTCTGTTTTATAAACTGCGGACCAAGCTCCCCCTCCACCTCCCCTGACACCCTGAAAGACAGAGGCACCGCTCTGAGGAGTCACATCAGAAACTATACGTGTCTGATTTCCTTTCTAAGCGCCTGCCTCCGTCCCTCTGTGGACTGTGGTTTGCGGTTTTACCTCGGTTTCGGCATCTCTTGCCAGCCACTTTTGGACGTGCCGCCCTCGATCACGTTCTTCTCCGTTCCTGCGGTGCCGCCTTCCGTCAGGTGGCATCCCATCAGCTGTCTGCAGTGCTGTAATGGCATAAGGACGCGGGACTCACCTTCCCTGCTTCGGGAACAGGTCGTTGCCACAAACCATGCCGGCCACTGACAATCCCTTGAGCTAGGTTAATCTCATCCGTGAGGGGCAGGTTACGAGCTGGCACGCGCGGGATCAGTACAGCTGCTGGAGCAGACACTACACGAAGGTCAGTCAGCAGCACTGAGGGCGGCCAAGGTTAAGAGCGGAATTTCAAAAGGACGCAGGCTGCCCGCTTTCTTGACTTTGTTAATCACGTTTCCCAACCCCAAGGAGAGAAAGCAGAAGGTAGGGGTTAACCCCCAGGTTGGTTGGCATGACAGAAGGCTAAGGGGCAAAGAGCGACTTCTGGAAGAGCAGAAAGGATCTCTTAAGTGACTGAGGTAGGGAGCCTGGTGACTCGCTGTGGCTGTCAGCTCCTCTAACTCTGTCGTTTCCTCTTCCTAAGGAAGTGCCCTCAAAGGGGAGGCACTGGAAGGCTCTTCTGGTAAAAGAACGCAGGAGTTGGGACAGCCCCCCAAGCGTCTCCGGGCCGCATGGCTGCAGAACCGAGCCGGTTGTTGGCCCGGTCCCCAGCTGACCGGGCCCCCGAGGAGGACCTTGTCATTGTCAAGGTGGAGGAAGACCATGGCTGGAACCAGGACTCCAGTCTGCGTGAAAAGAGTCCTCCCTGTCAAGAGCTGTTCCGCCTGCGCTTCAGGGAGTTCTGCTACCAGGAGGGGGCGGGCCCCCGCGAGGCGCTGATCCAGCTGCGGGCGCTCTGCCACCAGTGGCTGCGGCCAGACTTGCACAGCAAGGAGCAGATCCTGGAGCTGCTGGTGCTGGAGCAGTTCCTGGCCGTGCTGCCTGCGGAGCTGCAGGCCCTGGTTAAAGAGCACCAGCTGGAGGACAGCGAGGAGGTGGTGACCCTGCTGGAGGACGTGGAGAGGCAGATCGACATTCTGGGACGGCCAGTAAGTGGGCCCCGGGCGGGGCACCGTGTGGGCAGTGAGCCCTGTGCCCGAGTTTCTGTTGTGGTCGCAGGGCTCGTGTTTGTAGAGCTCTTTGCTTTTCAGAGACGTGAATGCACTTTTATCCTCCTACGACCCTGCACCGTGTTTTGTTCGTTTGCCAAATGGGAAAGCGGTGCTTAGGGGGTTCGGCGCACTCCCTCAGGGGCGCCGGGACGCGAGAGGCAGGTCTGAAACCACAGCTCAGGCTTCCTAGCTCCTCGTCAGGGGTGTTGCCACTGCACAGTGCTGCTTTGTGCCTGCCGTCCCCGTCCTTCGCCTGCCTGGGGAGGGAGCACCGCTGGGGATGGGGCGCTGCGGGGTGGGCGCGGCGGCGCCCGCAGCTCGCTCCTCCAGCCTCGGTGCAGACCCGCGGGCTCGCGCGCCTGAGCGCCCCTGAGCAGTCGCTGGAGGAAGGGGCCGGGGTCTGCCGCTCCCCTTCCCGAGCGCGTGCCCCTGGCGGTGTGCTCTCGGGCCCGCACTTCGCTCGCCGCATTTCCCGGGGTTCCCGTAACGCAGCCGTCCTGTGTCCCCAGGTCCCAGCCCGCGCACTTGGACGCAGGGTCTCCTGGGAGGAGGGGCTGCCCTCGGAGCCCGCGCAGCACACGCCCACCGTGCCCCCCGGGCCGGGGCCGCAGGAGATCGGTGAGGAGCCACGCCCCCCGGGGCGGGGGGAGTGCGGAGGCGGGGCCCCCACACCTGTCAGGCTCCTGGAGAAGCTGTCCTCACCCGGCAGGCAGGCGGGAGGCCCCTTTGAACGTCATTGATCAATTGGAGACACAGACTGTCAGTCCCAGGCTAACTCAGGAAAGAGTGAGACTGCGGGGGGGGGGAGGGTGTAGTCACAGTTTTGTCGCCGGGGTATTTCCGACAAGGCCTGTTTTGAGGTTTTGCTGGTCTCTTTATGCCACTTGTAAACAATTCAGTAGGTGTTTCCTCAGGCAAGGGCCTTTTCCGTCCCAGTCAGATGTATCACTGATGCGATCCTGATCTCGGCCACAGTTCGCATTCATGTTTTGCCAGTTGTTCCAACAGTGACTGTTCTTCCAGAGTCCAGTCTAAGATGACAGCTGGCCATGGTTTGCCCTGTCCTTTTAGTCTTCTTTAATTTGGAATAGTTCCTCAGCCTTTCTTTGACTTCATGATCTTGAAGTTTTTGAAGAGCGCAGGTCAGTTATTTTGTAAAGTGGCTGCAGTTTGGGTTTCTGTGATGTTTTCTCACCTTTAGGTTCAAGCTGTGTCTGTGTGACAGGAACCCCCAGAAGTGGTGGTGTGTCCTTCTCAGGGCTACAGTGGGAATTTGTCTTGCTATTGGTGTTGATATCTTTGATGACTTGGTTAAGGTTATTCTTGCTGGGTTCATTATTAAAAAGTGACTATTCTTTTCTTTGTAATTAATAAGTAATTTATGGGGAGATTCTCCAGAGTCTGTGTAAATATCCTGGGCCTAGTCAGACTAGTGATCACTGATGCTTCTAGCCTGCATCAAGTGATTATTACCATGAGAGTAAGGAAATAAGTTTTCTAACTCTGTCAATCCTTCTACATTTATTTGTTTATCATAATGGAGAGGGTTCCTTTCTCCCCAATTTATTTTATTATCGTATGGATTCACATATTCTTATTTTATCCCATAAATATTCTGTTACCATCCTTATTTTGTTTCCTTGCCAGAGAAGGACCCCTCAGTCTGGCTCTTGTGTCCTTTTGACATTTTCCCATCGGTTTTTAAGAACTCACTTTCCTACAGAACAAGATGTTCTATTGTCATCTCTCCCTTGCCCTGCATTTCTTATTTTTTTCGTTTATGTGGTTTATAGTAGTTCAGTGGAAGTAAATTTTTAATAATTCTGAAGACTCTTAGAAACATTTTCAGTTATCAATACAATTCTCGTCCAAAGTTCTAAGACCCAGTGCCTAATCCTAGTATTGCGCTGTCTGGTATCTCAAGGACGCGGATACTGGCCATCCTGGGAGACGTTTCAGAAAAGTCATAGGGTTGTTAGAGCTGGATTGAGTTAGGTCCTCATTTTCAGTTGCCCAGAGATACTGTAGCAAGCACAGGGATCGAATACAGCTTTGGTGGTAGAGAATAAATTGTAGAACAGCTCCCGTCAGGAGACAAGCACACCTTGTCTTTTCGACGTGTAACTTCAGGCTGAGTGGGACATCAGAGTGCGGGTGTTGTGTGGACCCAGAGCCCAGGATACCAGGCTCTCATATGGCAATAACTCTCTGGTATGCATACCTGCTGATGGACAGAGAGGTCTGGATCGGGCTGCCGCTGCCTCCCCCGACCACAGGGCAAGGCTGATCTCATTCACGGCTCCCTCTCCCCTCTCAGCCGGATCTGCTTCTCAGAGTCCTACCGCTTCCCAGAAAGGAAGTCCCGGAGGCCGCGTGACAGCTACACTTCTAACAGCGGGCTTCCAGGTGAGCTGTGCTCCTTCCCACTGAACCCCGTGGCTGTCCCAGGTAGCATCTGTGACACTCAACCAAGAGCTTACCCCAGATCTTTTTGAGTAGACATAGATTGGTCCTTGCTGCTTCCTTCCCCCTCAGTAAACCTCCCAGCTCTTTAGATCCCTTCACACAGTACGGTCCCAGCTTTTGACCCTCTCTCAGTCAGCCTCTCTGACCACTCTGTTTGAGCTGTGCGATAGGCCCCGACCATCTCCAAATGTGGATCTTGTTTTGTTTCAGACTCTGGAGAAAATCGAAGACATGGCTGTGTCCCTTATTCGAGAGGAGTGGCTTCTTGATCCATCCCAAAAGGATCTGAGTAGAGATAATAGGCCAGAGAGTTCCGGAGACACGTTCGCCCTGGGTAAGGAGAGCTCAGATTATTATCAGTTACGGTTTTTTGTTTGTTTTTCTGTGTTTTTCTGTGGCTGTGAGCTTCCTGAAAGACATAGTTGAGTTGAAACTTAGGATCCAAGAGAGAAATACAGCTTTGAGACTTCTTGAGGTCTGAAATGAAATGGATTTTCCAGTCCGGGACTCACCCACCTTACGTTAGTAAGTGGATGTTTGTTTGTGTGCCAGTCGGATGCTGAAATCCTTTAGTGTTTTCTGAGTTCACTCTGCTCCCAGGCCCTGAAAGGTCTTTGTGTGGATTTCCCTCCCTCAGGGCTGTTGTGCCCCTCCCTCTAGGCGACTGTTTGGTGCTCTTTTCTATTTTTGTACCTCTCGTTGGGTCTTCTAGTAGTTCTGTATTCCTTCTACTTCTCTCGGTTGATCGTCCCCGCCCCCGCCAGCTTAGTTTCCCCTCCAACAACTTGTGCCCCTGTTGGCCTGTGGGCTTGAGTCTGACTCTGCTCCTGTCTCTCCATTTTATGAAGGCATTTTGGAGATGGATGGAAGCTTTGCATTTACTTGGCAACTGTTCCACATGTATTTTCCTTTTATCTTCAGTTCCTTTCTCCTCACTTAAAGGATAGGAAGTGACATTGGCTTAATGTTTTTTACATTTTTATTTCAGATGGTGAGACCAGGAATGAGAACAGGGAATTAGCTTCAAAACAGGTAGTATCTGCTGGAGTCCACCCACATGGAGAGATGGCTGCCAAGTGCAACGGGGATGCTGTCGGGGGTCCCGAGCATGGAGAAGCTCGAGACCTTCTGGGCAGATTAGACAGGCAGCGGGGAAATCCCACCCAAGAGAGACGACACAAGTGTGACGAATGTGGAAAGAGCTTTGCTCAGAGCTCAGGCCTCGTTCGCCATTGGAGAATCCACACTGGGGAGAAGCCCTATCAGTGTAACGTGTGCGGGAAAGCCTTCAGTTACAGGTCAGCCCTTCTTTCCCATCAGGACATCCACAACAAAGTAAAACGCTATCACTGTAAGGAGTGTGGCAAAGCCTTCAGTCAGAACACAGGCCTGATCCTGCACCAGAGAATCCACACCGGAGAGAAGCCGTACCAGTGCAACCAGTGCGGGAAGGCCTTCAGCCAGAGTGCCGGCCTCATCCTGCACCAGAGAATCCACAGCGGGGAGAGACCTTATGAGTGTAACGAGTGTGGGAAGGCCTTCAGCCATAGCTCGCACCTCATTGGACATCAGAGAATCCACACTGGGGAGAAGCCCTATGAGTGTGATGAGTGTGGGAAAACCTTCAGGCGGAGCTCACATCTCGTTGGCCATCAGAGAAGCCACACCGGAGAGAAACCCTACAAGTGCAACGAGTGCGGGAGGGCCTTCAGTCAGAAGTCAGGCCTGATTGAACACCAGAGAATCCACACCGGAGAAAGACCCTATAAATGTAAAGAGTGTGGGAAAGCTTTCAATGGGAACACGGGCCTCATTCAGCACCTGCGAATCCACACGGGGGAGAAGCCCTATCAGTGCAATGAGTGTGGGAAGGCCTTCATTCAGAGGTCGAGTCTCATTCGACATCAGAGAATCCACAGTGGAGAAAAGTCTGAATCCATAGGAGTCTAGGCAAAAACTCGAGGTCGTAGAGTGGGTGTTGTTCAGCATAAGAGCCAGCGCGTGCAGGCGAGAGGGCTTTCAGTGTAGTGGAAGGACAGGGAGTTTGTCCCCATCGCAGCCTTCGGTAGGGTCAGAGTTAGGACAGCCCTTCAGCGTCTGAGCCAGTGCCTTGATGTGGGTGGGTTAGCGTCCGGAGGTCCTGATGGAGTGGAGCTCCGACGGCCTGGTGTCTCCTGTAGAAGCCTCAAGTAGCAGTAGCGCGGCTTATCTGCTGTAGCGCTTGGCACTTAGCTTGGTCTTCTTGGGTGAGTAGCTGTAGGTTTGAGAGAGGCGGCTCCTGATTCCTCTGCCGCGTCCCATCTCCGTGTCCCCTTCTCCACTTACTCGTGACCCTGAAGTTGCGCTCATGCGGCTAACCCAATCGAAGCAGCCTCTGTGAGGTTTCTGTGTGTGTGTAGCTCTCTGAGATCCTAGTTCTACAGCAGTTTTTGCAGACACTTCATGTGTTGATGCTTCAGCGTGCATTGTATTTTATCCTGAGCTTCCTGATACCGGAGAGCCATATCCCCACGCAGACTTAGAATGCTACGTTGTTAACAGCATTTTTCTTCACGTGTCACTTGGGCCCCACGCAGTCATTGACGTACCTTCCAGCACACCCAGCCCCAGTGCTCATGTTAGCAAAGGATGTGGATGCATTAGTGATGGTTGTGGGCCTGTGCAGAGAGAGAGGTGAATGGAGGTTAGCCTGCTGCCCTTGGGTGTGGATGGTTGTACCTTTTGGTGACTCCGGCCCTCCTCTTCACCCTACCACTGTACACTGTGGTACGAGCAGGTGTTCACGCTCTGCTACGTGTGGCATCACATGGGAGGAAGGAGACAGGGACTTGAGGAGTTAAGTCCCCACAGAGAACGTACACTTTTCCCTGTCGGCCCATCCCAGTACTGCTCTCTGGTGGTCTGTCACTCCTGTCATGACGCTGGACCCCCTCCTTCAGTGGCCTCTGCACTTCATTCTTCATTCTCCTTTGGTGTCACCATTAGCTGCACAGTCTGCAGTGGCTCCTCCTTGAGCGCTTCAGCCAACACGGTTCCTCGCTTCTCAGTCCCGTAGTGCAGCAGAGACAACTTCCAGGCCACCGTCACCAACCACTGTGTTCCATCTCTGAGGCTTTCGGCGTGCTACCAAGGGACTTTGTGTGGAGTAGTGAGGCTGGTTTAGAGTGACGGGAGAACTTGGCATCCAGATGTGGGTTGGCCCTTCAGTGGGGCGGATGTGATTTAAAGGCCAGTAGACCTGTCGCTGCTCCAGATGTCCTGAACGCTCTCAAAATCCCCCTTTGAAAGCACGGTGTTCCTCTCGTTTCACATCTCAGTTTTGGCCGTTCGGTTACCCACTTATTCACCCGATTCGGAGTTGAGGCACTTTTGGCCATTTGCAAAGTCATCTTTCACAGTGGTACCAATTCCACTACACCTGTTTGGGAGAATAGGGTGTCCATCCTGATGAAAACCCTGGAGCAGCACGCAACTGCTCTGTGACCGTTCCGAGCAGGGACTGCACTTACCACTCAAGGTCCTTTAATAACGTTCTTAAAAATCAGTCATGAAACCTTACACCATAAAGGTCCACCTTTGGGATCGTAAGTCCCTTCCCTTTAACATCCCTTCACCACCACCGTCGTCAAGGCAGTCTACACCTGTTTCAGTGAGTCGTTGGTATCCACCTGTCTGTCGTCGTCCTGGTTTCCTTGGTTAACTTTTCAAAACTGCTTTTAGTTGTCTTTCATTTTCTTATTTTGCTTCTCCCCCCTCTGTTGCCTTTGGCCTATATATTAGCATTCCCAATTCTCCTATACTTGAAATTTTAAGTAAGTGGAAAGTAAGAAATCTTTTCGTGTCTAGATCCTTGCTCTCTGTGTCAGTTGTGCCTTACCCTCTGTGAGGTTCTGAAGTCAGTGCCTCTTGAGTACAGATGTTACAAAGGATGGGTGCATTGTCAGAGGGAGAATGCGTGTGTACGTACACACAGTTCCATCTAGTTGAGACAGGTGTCTAAATTACAGACTTCTGTCATTTGTTTTCTATCCCAAGGAAAGCTCTAAGCAGAGCAACACATTGAAATGACCGTAGATGTCCCAGCCGACATCTCTCCTCTGAGTAGCACATGGCCAGATCAGTGTTTGACTTGGCGGAAGTGAAAATGACTGATTGGAAAGGACAACCTACAGAAATGGCCAGGGAGGGTGTGAGTAGAAGCCCATTTCTGGTGTCCAGTCTCATCTTTAGCATGAGAATATTGTCGATTGGTCTGTGTGACCTGATCGGGAGCTAACAGTGGCATGCACGAAGTTCCTTTACCCTGCAGATTCTATTTTTCCGCTCTTAATTTGATGAACTGTTCACCAGTGCCGCCTTCTACCATCCTCAGCTTCCCGTGTTGGGACCTGGCATGACAGAACAGTTCCGTAACTCCTGCCATCCGGCATCGTCACAGGAAAGGCCTCTTAGGTGTCGAAGGTGGTGTGCCTCGACCAAGGTGGCCAGGCCGGAGCGTGGCGCTCAATTTCCATAGAGAGCCGTTGCCCTGCTTGTGGTCCTGAGGCTCTAGATAGTAATGGCTGATGTTTATTGAGCATACTGTGTTCCAAACGCCGTGTTAAGTCCTTCTCGTGCTGGGATCAGTGTGATTATATCCCCCGTTTTATAGATGACGAAACGGAGGCTCGAGGAGTGGAATGAGTTAACCAGGATTCCACAGCTGGGACGTGATGGAGCAGAGATCCTGACCTGCACATCCTGATCCTCGACCCCGTGCTGCTGACCAGTGTGCACCAGGTCCCTAATGGACGTGCTTACCCTGGCCTGCCATTGAAAGTGTCGTGTCCCTAGTTACAGGAGGTACAGGGTCGTGCGGTATAGTGCAAATCCATTACGATGACTACAATTGGGGGAAAATGTCGTCGTGGTTTGTAATTATTTCTAAGTGTTGACACTTGGTGCTTGGTAGGGCTAGAGAAGGAAACTGTAAATAAAACACGTCTAAGAGTAACGGGGGGAGAGCCGTAGCTGACACTCCAGACTGGCCCAGGGCCAGTGGCATTAGCGGGGGAAGAGGTACGGATGGGCCGGGCCAGGCCGATGCAGCGAGGGCGCCGAGAGCAAGCTAACCTGCGGCGGGACGTCTGGAAGGCCTGCGGGTCCTGCCCGTGTCCGCCTAGCGTCCTGGTTTCCTCCGGCGGTCACGACGTCCAAACGTCCTCTGTCCGGTCCACGTCCTCACCTGGGACCCCCGACCTGGCATCTGCCCTCGGCACTCCCCTGGACCGTCCCTGGAGCCGCTGGCGGGTGGGCGGCTGTCGATGCTCTGCTCGGGCTCGCCCTTCCTCACCTGTCTGGACGAGAGAATTCCCTCGGCCCCAGCGGTCCCGTTCACTTCGCCTGGCGGGGACCCCCGGGCGTTCGTTCGGTCCGGTCCGCAGCGTTCGGCCCCGGGAGCGGGTCTCGCATCTGCGTGTTCTGCCGCGGCCCTGCATCGTGGCCGTGGACATGGACCCTGGCTCTCCAGAACCCCGGTGCTTCCCTCCCTGCCGCCATCTCTCCACAGCTCCCTCCGCAGTGGCCCCAGTTTCCTTTGAGGCGGGCGGCGTCGCCCGGTGTCTGGAGCTGGGACAGAGCCGCCGCGCATCTCCCTCTGCGCGTCCAGGGCCTTGCTGAGTCGTCGCAGCCCTCGGCTTCTGTCTCGAGGCTGATTCGTCCTGCGTGGCTGCCTTCCCCGCATCGTCTTCTGTGTGGATCCGTCACCAGGGCCCAGGCCACTGTGACCCTTCCCTCCCGGCTCCCATCTCTGGATCCCGGGCCCGCACGCGGCCCCGGCGACCCCCGCGGGCTCCATCTCCTTGCCGCCTCGGCTTCCCTCCAGAACACCCAGCAGGTGACACCGGTCCCAGCAGAGGCGTCGCGCTCGCGTGGCCTGTGGCCCCCCACCGTCTGGAGCCCGCGCTCTGTGCCTTTCCCTCGCTGTGCTTTCGCTTAGGTTCCTCTCTGGCCCCAGCTCAGTCATCACGCCTTTCAGGGCCTGGTGTCCCGTGTACCCACTGAGTCCCCCCCCCACCCCACCCAGACTTCACCTCCTTGGCACATCCCTCCCGCCGCGCACCAGAGGCGCAGTGGGCCCGGCCCCCTTCCCGCACTTCACAGCTCCGTGTCCTGCTAAACTTAGACTGTGAGCTCCTTAGGGCAGGAGCCATAATTTCGCATCTGCATCTCTGCACCCTGTAGTGCCTACTCAGCACACGTTAGGCGTTTAATAAATGCTTATCAGATTGTCGTGTGGCTAATGTGTTCTCTACAGAAACTTTTCCCTGTTAAGAACGAGCGTCTCATCTTACCACTTGGTGCACGGGCCTGTTTGGGTGCGACCAGTAATTGCTCCCAGCTAGGACTAAGCCCCAAAACGCAGTTTGGGGAGGGTATGTGTGAAAAGTTGACTCTGAAGCTCTCCGTTTGTTTGGCCAAACCTATATTTTTGGTTAAGAATGAAAATAGGAAACACTGAAGATTGCAGTGTAATCTTATTGCAAAAGTACCTGAGAATGAACTCATATCTGAGGTCAGACAGTGGCTCCAGCTGGGGAACTCGGGCCAGAGCAGTTTTGGCCGGGCTGTTGGAGGGTGGCCGGGGTGCTCCTGGCATCCGGTGGATCGAGGCTTGGGGGGCCGCTGGTCTGGGTGTATTTGAGGTCTGTAGGAAAAAGAAGACTGTGAAACGCTAGCATTGCGATGAAAAGAATCAGCTCTGCTCTCGGGAAAGCTTGCTTTTGGTGGCCATGTGCATTTTTCCGCCCCCTGCCGGCCTTTTCCTTCTGTTTAAAGGACGGGAGCAGATGTTCGTCTCTTCGTCATAGCTCTTTGAAGTTAAAAGTGTTAATTCGGGGGTATCTGACAACAGCCCAGAGGTTTTTCATGTGTATCTGTAGCCTGAGGGAATGTATTCAGAAAACACTGGGCGGCCTTGGTAGCTGCCAGGAGTCCTAGTCGCAGGTTGGGGCCGTGAGGGGGATGTGACAGGGAGAGCTGTTGAAGCAAGGACAGGGCAGGGGAATTCTGTGTGAGGGAGCCTTGGGCCCACAGGTTGCGGGTGGGACTAAAGGGTCTCCATGTTTTCCTGAAATACGGCAGAGCAGGGGGGCCGTGTTTCCATGGTGACCATGTTCCTGGGCTCTGGGCCGGAACTCCTGCTGCACTGTGAGCCTTCCTCTGCGTTGCCACGAGCGGCTGTCCGAGACACTTGAGAGAACAGCATCACTTAGAAAGCTGTGAAGGCTACAGTGTCCATGTCGCAACAAACCTGTGACTGGTTTGTGGGCAGCCTGCCTGCACCCACCCAACTGGAGCAGGGAAGTCGGAGGCATGAGAAAATCCACACGATTGTGTAAAAGAACGGGGAAGACAGACAAATGAAAGTGATTGCCCACACAGGTAGTAAGTTGAAGGGCACCGGGAGCAGCAGGACTTCTCTCCGTATGCCTTTTTAAGTATTCAACTTTTAAATAGTGTACTACCTAATCAAAAACAGATTTTAAAGAAAATTTGTAGAATAGTTTCTGGGCCCTCTGGGCATGTTAGAGTCACAGAAAAACTGACAAGAGGCCAGCACACGCCCACCTCCCTGCATCCTCACTTCACGTTTCCTTAGTTTTTTACCTAATGCCCTTTTTTGTTCAGTGTCCCCTCCAGGAAACCCCGTTACATTTAATTGTCACATCTCCATGGGCTGTGACAGTTTCTCCGACTTCTTTTTGTTTTTGATGACCTTGACAGTTTTGAGGAGTACTTGTCAGGCTTTTTGTAGAATGCTACTCAGTTGGGATCTGACTGATGCTTTTCTCATTACTATACTGAGGCTATAGGTTTGGGGGAGGACCACAGAGGTGAAGTGCCATTCTCATATCGGGGGTGCACACCGTCAATTTGACTTGTCACTGGTGAGACATGAAACAATCTGTCAAATGGAAAAAGGGCGAGGGGATAATTGGTGTAATTTGAGTTTGGAGGACAAATTTCATTAAGTTTGGAGACAACTGGGTTTGTCCCCAGGGGATGAGAGAGAGGCAGCAGCCCACCAGGTTCTCCACACATGGCTCTGACAGACGGAGTGGGCTGGAGGAGCTCCCTTGTTCAGAGAGGTGAAGGGTCTGTTCTGTCCGAGGGGACGGCGTCCCTCTGCTTTGATGCTGTCACACCATCCTCCGCAGCCGTGATCATGCAGCAGGCTGGACTTCTGTACTGCATGTCTGTCTTCCAGCCCAGGTAGCTGAAACACGCATGCGGATGATGATAGCGTCATTCTTCCAAATTGATTATCAGTGGAGTTTCTGACTCAGCCTTCAGTATTCCTGTGCTCCAAGATAACTTGTCACTGCGATAAATGATGAGGTTCTGTTAAAAGTTTAATCTATGCAATGTCACCATTCTGGTTGGCATAATAAAATTGATGAATAGCAGCGCTTATAATTATGCTGATTTATACCAATAAAACGAATGCTTGAGACTGATTTTTAAAAAATTATTCTGTATGAAAAAAAAAGACAAAGAATGAAGTCAAAAGTCTATTGACATGCACTGGCCTGGATAAATTGTATTTGATGCCACCAAATGAGATGGACCTGCGTGACTAATAAAGATGTCTAAGATATGAAGTGAAAACGTTAAAATAAGTGATGGAGAAAAAATAATGTAAAATAGCCTAATTTTTATCCCCCTCACCCTTTGTCTTTGTCTCGCTAGAGATCAGAATTATACATACAAATTCCAAGTTAACAGTGACAGTGGCTACTACCTCAGGGAAGTTAGATGAGACTAAGGAGGGACAGGGTGGAATTTCACTGTATACTTTATTAATTTTGGCATTGTCTGAAGGATTTTTTAAAATAGGTATTCAATTTTTCTAATAAGTTTTTTCAATAGATAATGGTCTATGCTTCACCTGTGTTTTCAGTCTAAAATCTCTACGGGCCCCACGCTCGTTTAAAATTCTGATTATGTGATTGACTTCGAAAAAGAACTGAACGCCAAAGAAACGGGAGTTGACTGCAGGTGAGGCGAGCGCAGGCGGTAGGAAACGAGACGAGGTGAACCAGAGCGGACGGCGGCCGGCGACCCCGTGCCGAATGCTGCAGCGGCCTGGGATGGTGGTGGGGATGGGTAGAGGAACGAGACGTGGAACCCTAGAGCGGCCGGCGGCGGGAAACGAGATGCGGAATGCTAGAGCGGGTAACGCTGGTAAACGAGACTTGGAGCGCTACAGTGGCCGGGGTCGGGGGGGAGACGAGAAGTGGAATCCTAGAGCGGCCGGCGATGGAAAACGAGACCCCGAGTCCTAGAGCGACCGGTAATGGGAAACGAGACGACGTCCTAGAACGGCCTGCGTGGAAAACGAGACGCGGACTCCTAGAGCGACCAGGGAATAGGAAACGAGACGTGGAATCCTAGAACGGCCTATGGAAAACGAGATGCGGAATTCTAGAGCGGCGGGCGATGGAAAAAGAGACGTGGAACCCTAGAGCGGTCGGCGATGGAAAACGAGACGTGGAATTCCAGAGCGGCGGGCGATGGGAAACGAGACGCGGACTCCTAGAGCGACCAGGGAAATAGAAAACGAGACGTGGACACCTAGAGCGGCCGGCGGCGGGAAACGAGATGCGGAATGCTAGAGCGGGTAACGCTGGTAAACGAGACTTGGAGCGCTACAGTGGCCGGGGTGGGGGGGGAAGACGAGAAGTGGAATTCTAGAGCGGCCGGCGATGGAAAAACGAGACCCCGAGTCCTAGAGCGACCGGTAATGGGAAACGAGACGCCGTCCTAGAACGGCCTGCGTGGAAAACGAGACGCGGACTCCTAGAGCGACCAGGGAATAGGAAACGAGACGTGGAATCCTAGAACGGCCTATGGAAAACGAGATGCGGAATTCTAGAGCGGCGGGCGATGGAAAAAGAGACGTGGAATTCCAGAGCGGCGGGCGATGGGAAACGAGACGCGGACTCCTAGAGCGACCAGGGAAATAGGAAACGAGACGTGGACACCTAGAGCGACCGGTGATGGGAAACGAGATGCGGAATACTAGAGCGCCTAACGGTGGGAAACGAGACTTGGAGCGCTACGATGGCCGGGGTGGGGGGAAACGAGAAGTGGAATCCTAGAGCGGCCAGCGATGGGAAACGAGACGTGGAATCCTAGATCGGCGGGCGTTGGAAAAACGAGACGCCGAGTCTTAGAGCGACCAGGGATGGAAAAAGAGACGTGGAATCCTAGAGCGGTCGGCGATGGGAAACGAGACGTGGAATTCTAAAGCGGTCGGCAATGGGAAAAGAGACATGGAATCGTAGAGCGTCCGGCGATGGGCAATGAAACTAGGAGTCCTAGAGCGACTGATAATGGGAAACGAGACGACGAGTCCTAAAACGGCCTGACGTGAAAAACGAGCCGTGGAATCCTTGCGCGGTCAGCGATGGGAAACGAGACGCGGAACCCTAGAGCAACCGGTGATGGGAAGCGACGTGCGGAGGTCTAGAGCGGCCAAATTACCTCCAAATTTAGGTAATTTATTTTCCACGGGTTTTAGCCGAATGTTTCTGGCCTGAAATCTCTTAAGTTGCAGTCAAGGTGTTGGTCGAGTATCTGCATTTAATATGGTTCACTCGCATGCCCCCCCCCGCCTGGCTTCTCAGCGGACTTCTGAATGTCCTCAGGCATGATGGCTGTCTTCCTCAGGAGCGAGAGACAGGAAGAAATTATCCTTCTTATGACTTGGCCTTGTAAATTGCATAGCATCACTATTGCCACGTTTCCTTTGTCAGAAACTAGTCACGTAGTTCAGGTATATTCAAGAGGAGGGGCATTAGAGTCCGTCTTCTGAAAGAAGGAACGTGGAAGACTGCAGGTTCGTTTTTTGTTTTATCAAGTTATAATTGACATACTACATTAGTTTCAGGTGTGCAACATGATTTGATATTTGTGTAGGTTGAAAAATGATCAGTAAGTCTAGTTGATATCTGTCATATGTAGTTACAGAATTTTTCTTCTGGTGAGAACTTTTACGATCTCTCAGCAACTTTTAAATATGTAATACAATATTATTAACTACAGTCACCATATTGGCACGTAAATACTTTGGATTCTAGCAGCACATGTCCAGGAATCTTGATTTAATGAAAAATAATAAGTGGAATTAATCAATTTCTAGGCTTACTCATTTAATAGGAACTCTGCTGGCTGTTGTGGAAATACTGGTGGGCTGGTCGTGTCCCTCCCCTTCCACCCCCTCCCACCCCACCCCCTGTCCCAGCCCCAAGCCAGCGCTTTTGTAACCTTCTGCTGTGAGCAGTCTGGAAGGCTACAGATTCTATTTCCAGAACTGCTGGGAGAACAGAGGGGAGAAACGGTTAAAATTTTAATGTACTAATAACTCAAAACTTTAATTATTTTCATAGCAATAATGCAGTGTGTTATCTGTTTAAGAATTCACAAACCTGAAAAGGAATAAAATCAATAATAAAAATTCACGCGAAGGACTAAATGGCATGGTTTATTGTGTTTACACATTAGGATTCTTTAGGTTTCTTTCTGGTTTCTTTTTTCACAAACCTTTTTTCACAGACCCTTGAAAATCTTGAAGTACTGTAGAAATTGTAATAAAAAGGATTTGGTAAGGAGTGCAGATTTATTCTTTTGGATTTGACCCAATTCCTAATAAAATTCACGGAACAGGTAGGCATATGTCATAGTGTTCAGCCATTATTTGGGAAAAGACACTAGGAGCTCTTGCTGTTTTCAAAATCCATGGTCTTAGATTGACAACTTAAATACAGAGAGATTGCTAAGGCCAGAAACAAAGTGAGATAAGTGAGTAGGTACAGAATTGAAAGTATATTTTTGCAATAAAAGTGTTATGTCAACAAAAACGTTCACAGGAAAAGTAGGCATCCCAAAATATTTCTGTAGGAACAACTCCATTTGAAAAGTATACAAAGCTAATGGGGGGAAAAATCATCAGTTCAATTTTTCAGACCTTATTTTGGCATATTATGAGGAAAAACAAGACCAAATAAGGATGACTAGAGAAAATTTGATAAATAGAGTTTACTTAATGGATAAAGTTCTCATGAATAATTGAGATGGGAACACACACATGATTTGGGATGTTTTACAAGATGAGAGCAAGACTGCCAGTTACAGGACACGTTTTAAAGATGGTCTTTATTATTAAACAGTTGTCATTGCAATAAAGACTACTTTTACACAGCATTTGTTTATATAAGCAGATTCTCACAACCCTGTGTGGTAAGTTGTCACTCATATATATATATTTTTTTTCCTTTAAAGGAGAAGGCAGAGAAACAATCTCTTTTGTAGGCTCATACGCATCTTTACTAAAGTTAAGAACACATCCAGGATGCTACTTGTGAAAATCTCTTTTCATTACAACTACTTATTCTACCCATGTAGAAAAATTACCCTATAAATCAGCTGCCTATTCACACAAGCAGAAAAAAAGGAAATGGATTCTGCGTTGCTTCAGTTGAGAAACGAAGTAGAATGGCTGACAACTAAAATTCCTAAAATCATTAAAAAAGCTTGAAAAGTGGCAATTTATTCCACTTTATATACTGTTTCATGTCAAGTGGCTTATTTTACTGGATATAATTTCACCTGAAAATATGTATTTTTGGCCATTCTTTTAGGCTATTTAATAGCCTAAAAATGAACCCATTTAATAATTCACTTACTGATAAATACACCTTTGTTTTATGGATAAGTGTCATATCTAAAAGACTGTCAGCTAATTAATCTATTTGAAATTATATAATACTGAGTTTCTTAGATATATTTTTACCATAAACTGTGAGTGGGTCCCTGGTGCTCACTGTATGAAATTTAAACTTGCTGTGGCATTGAAGCCTTCTGCAATGTACCTACCTCTTCAAACTTGCCTTATTTACTAAATTTGATGAACTCTTTTTGTCTCGTCAACACCTCACCTTGTCCATGTGGTAACAGCACATGACCAGAAGTGACCTTTCCCTCTGAACTTCTGCCTTCAATTTACCACCTATGAGTTGTTTATCACACCACTGCCTTATTTTCTGTCCAGGTCTCACCAATGTAATTATACTTGAGCCTCAGCTTAAGAGTGTGTGTGTGTGTACTTTATCCCTTTCACTGTCAAGAGCATAGGTACTCAAAACTTCCCTCCTGTACAGAGAAGTCTTGGGCTCAAAAGAGCAGAAAAGAGTAAAAGGAGGCACAGTGGTCTTTTGTTAATCTTAGTTATGTATGTATAAATAATCCTTTCTAGTTAGTAAAAGGCTCTCATATGTCTCTTCACAGAATACAAGACAAACTGAAAAATAGAGGAAACGACTAATTTGTGGAGGTAACAAAACTAAGGTTAATTAAAAAGGATATGCTAAAAGGCTAGGGAAGAGCGAAGTGGAGAAAGTCTAGAGAAATGTGAAAACCTAAAGTTTTAAGTCACACGATAATGGGGGATAGTAAAGTCAATGAAAGATGCAGGGAAGGCCCTGTGGTCATAAAGCCCCTTGGCCCGTGGTACTTCAGAGCAGGAATCCAGAAGGGTGCCAGGGGACAGATAAGAACAACGTGAACAGGGGTTTCATCAGAAGCAGAGTCCACTCTTGGCACAGCATGGTAAAGATAGGAGCAAGTGTTAGGCATGCAGGCCTCTAGAAAGAAGACAGCAGTCTAAAGAACTGAGTAGAAGGTGATTTGTGTTCAGGAGATACAAAATCCTTATTATAAAGCACAGCATAGCCTTCATTGTTTATGTTGAAACTATGTATGTTGTGGAGTTGTTTCTGTTGGATAGTTGGGATTCTCACCGTGCTTCTCCACCCCAGTGGGTTCCTGTCCTCATTGGTTGCCTCTGACCTCATCTTCCTATCCCAAGCACAGGGCAGTGTTGAAAACAAGAATGACACTTGTTATAAATATCTGGATTGACTCCTCTGACCTGGAGGAAGTTAAGGTTAGCTAGCATAAGCCTGGCTACACTGTTGGCTCAGTTGGAAGAGAGGGATACAGATGGTGTCTTTGCACCTGGTAAGGCCCAAGATAACTAAAAAGTGAGAAACAACCTGTTGAACATCATAAAATTTACATCCAAATCCATAATCGGTTTTACCTCACTTGAAAATTTAACTTTTTCTTATCTGAATTTGAATAATTTCCCCCTCAAGAGTAGCAAAAGGAATGGGAATGGACGTAATTCATGTTGATTAAAGAATGGAGTTGTATGGATGGAATGGTCTCAAAATATCTTAATGATAAAGCTGTTTAAGGCATTCTTACGGTGAGTGACGAAAATGCTGTTGAGAAAATGGTTCTTCCACCCCCACTCTGCCAGTCCTATGTACTTGGCAATAAATACATTAGACTGACCCAGAATCTAGACTTCAAAGAATTGACACTAACAAAAATGGCCTCAGTTAGAAATTCCTCAGAAAACTAGACACCAGATTTTCAGAGACAGGAAGGTCGATGCACCAGTACATTTAATAAATGTTTGTAGCACCTCCATGTGCGGCACAACGTGAAGAGAGACGTCACTGATCACCCACTGGTGACGGATTCTGTATAGGCCAAAGCAGTAGGAGAGGCAGACCCCAAGCCAGAGCCACTGACCCAGGACATATCATGAAGTGACTGCTGAGGTGCATGAGCCAGTCTGGAAGCCCTTGAAGTCCAACAGGTGAGAGTAAACCATTTCAGGTCCTACCTCCTACATACAACCCTCCAAAGCCTCCTTTCAAAAAGTTTTTCCAGCCACCTCGAATGTAGAAGATAATACATCTCACCACAGTGAGTGCTTTCTCACCTGAGTGTTGCCATGCGGCGATCACAGCGGCTCCAGCCCACATTCATCCACTCAGGAAGGCCTCCCGGGTGGCATCGGCTCAGTGAAGAATGAGCACCACCGCTGGCATGTAAGACCAACGTCACCGGGACAGAAGTTTTTTCCCAACGTGGCTTCTCTGATGCTGAACGAGGTATGAAGTTCGGGCGAAGCCTTTGCCACACACGTCACACTGATGGGGTTTCTCGCCTGTGTGGATTTTTTGATGTTCGATAAGGCTTCTGCTCCTAGTGAAACTCCTCTCACACTCATCGCACGTGTAAGACACTAGGGCCTCGACACTCACCTCGGACCTCTCCACCCTCTCCCCATTCTCCCAGGTCCCCCCACCTTCCGGATCCTGAGCATCCTTATCACCGTGGACCCTCCGATGTCTCAGGAGATGCGAATTCCGCCTAAAGGCCTTGCCGCATGTGTTGCACCGATATGGCTTCTCCCCCGTGTGGATCCTGTGATGTTCGAGGAGGCTGCAGCTCTGGCTGAAGGCCTTCCCGCAGTCCTCACACCCGTAGGGCTTCTCCCCAGTGTGAGTCCTCTGATGCTTGATGAGATTTGAGCTGTGACTGAAGACCTTGCCACATTGGTCACACTCATAGGGTTTCTCACCCGTGTGGACTCTCTGATGTATGATGAGGGCAGAGCTCCCGATGAAGGACTTGCCACACTCCTCACATTCGTAGGGTTTCTCGCCCGTGTGGATTCTCCTGTGCTTAGTCAGGCCCGAGCTCTGAGCAAAACTCTTTCCACATTCATGGCAAACGTGCCGCCTCTTCCCCGTGGTGGTTTTCTGCCTCCTTTGTAAGCTGCCCTCCTGCTCTCCAGCCTCTGCACGGGTGCGTATCGGGGTGACGGCTTCGCCCTGGCGGCACAGGGTCTGTTCCGGCCCCTCTTCTGTGTGTTCCTCACCTAGAGGCGAGTCCCTGCTCTTAGTCTGCATTTCAGCACCTGAAATGAAAAATGGCAAGCGGAGGAGGATTACGCCCCGCCACGGCGGACGGTCGTCTCAGTAGTCCCGGGAAGCAAGATTTACAGAGGTCGGTGAGGGTTTAGGCACAGGAGTAAGGACACAAAAAGGAGGGAGAAGAGGGGTGCCGGCAGGAAGAAGGGAACAAACGAGGGTGGACAAAGAGGAGCCAGACGAGGCTGGGCCCAGAAAGGAGGAAATGGGTGTCTGCTTATATAGAATCCGTCAGCTTTGACAGGAGGAATGGGAACCGCAGAGGCTCCTGTGAGGGGCGAACTCTTACAGACATCAGGCTAGAACCTCTGCCGAGAAACAAAATCGACACTGACCGGCTGTCCCGGTGCGTGGGTGTCAGGAATCGCCCTCCTGTCCCACGGCACACGAGGGGACGCCGGGAGCGGGGACCGGTTTCGCACCGAGCGGTTTCACCCCGTTCTAGTTTCCGGCCACGGGCTCAGCAGGTCGCACTGTCCTCTGTCAGCGCTGCAGCAGCCCGACCATCTCTGCAGCACCCTGGCCAGCCTTGCCGGTTCCGCCTTGTTTTATTCACACCATTTAGCAATGTCTGAAAGTGAACCTATCCGCGGGCTTCCCCGACAGAACGTAAGCTCCATCGCAGCAAGAAAAACACCTCACTGACAGACCTGTCCCCGGCGTCTCCCTGGCGGGCCACCACACAGGGGGCCCCATCCGCTCCTGTTAAACGGATGGAGAGCGCCGTCCTGCCGGAAAATCGGCTCCTTCCAAGTGTAAACGAGGCCTCACGTGTCCAGGTTGGGATAGGAAAGCCGCCTCCACTGTCTGAAACTTCCCTTTTAGTCTCAGCGCCACAGGGAAGAAGATCTGCGACGGGGACCCTGACGGGTAACTGGATCGAGGCGACAGAATTCCCACCGCTCGGGAGTTGGTCCTCACCTCCGCCGGCGGGGGGCCGGGATCCCACAGATGCATGCTTGAGCGGCGCCTTCACCGGCTGCAAACTTCGGGACCTCCGAGCCGGTGTCCACACTGCCGTCTTGGAACGGAGCCGTTGCCCCTGGTCACCGCCTGCGACCTAGAAGTCATTCGTTTACGCATTCACCAAACCCTCCTCTCGTGCTCTGCACATGCTGCTACCTTCTCTCTCCCGGGCACCATTTCTATGGGCTTTCTAACTGTTAATTCACTTAATGCGGACCACGACCCGACGAGCTTGGTTCTATTCTCGTCTCTATGTCTGTGACGGGAAAACTGAGGTACAGAGTTTCTGGAACTAGTCCAGCGTCACCCAGACAATTAGTGACGATGCTGCCCCGGGAGCTCAGGCAGAATGAATCCAGGGCCCACGCTCTCCACCGTTACTCTCTGATCGCTCCTCGTTTATGTGTGCGCCTCTGTGAAAACTCTGGGAACCGGGGCTAAGGTCTCAGGGAATACGACGATCTTTTCTGACCTGAAACAATGAGGATGATAATCTCCAGCTTACCGGGTTTGGGGGACGGGTAAATAAGGACCACCTACGTGAAACCACCCAACGCTGGGCCCTGCACATGGTACGTCCCCCTTCACGCAGGCTGCCCTCCAGACGTTCCCACCTAAGTTAGGGTTTTCAAGTGACTGTCTCATCAGCGGCTCAGCATTTCCCACGTCCTCTATAAGGAATCCGGAGCCTGAAGATGCCTTCCGGGAAATGACTCCTCGGTTACAGGCTGGGGGACAGGAGATCCCATTTGAGAACCCTGCTCTCGTGGTCGCTGGCTAGGAGGCTCTGGCCACCCGTCCCCTGAAGGAACATTCGTAGGTAATTTTCTGACCAAATCGGCCCACGCTCGACTAACTGTAATCCGATATAACTGAGATCTTTTGCCACCCCTTACGTTTTCGTCGATATATTAGAAAAGGTTATTAGGAGAAGGGGTCCGGGGACTTCACCTGACCGCCAAGGGGCTTCACCGCGCACAGAGCCCGAGCACGCGTGGGTCTCAGAGGAACAGCCCCCACCCCGTCCCCGAGGGTCCGGGAGCACGCAGACCGCGGCTCGCGGACGCTGAGCCTCTTCTCTACCTGCGGCCTCTCTACCTACCTTCCTGTCCGGCGGCCTCTCCGCACCCTCCAGCAGCACCACGGCCTCCTCGCCGCTCCCCGGACACCGGCCGCGCACTCGCGCCCGCAGCTCCGCGGGCAGGACGGCCAGGAACTGCTCCAGCACCAGCAGCTCCACGATCTGCTCCTTGCTGCGCGCCTCGGGCCGCAGCCACAGGCGGCAGAGCTGCCGGAGCCGGCGCAGCGCCTCGCGCGGCCCCCCGGCCTCGGCGTAGCGGAAGCCGCGGAAGCGCAGGCGGCAGCGCTCGGGGCCCGTAGCGGGGATGCGGCTCGAACCCGCCTCCTCGTCCTCCACCTTCACCGTCAGGATCCCGGCCCGGTCCTCCGCAGATGCGGCGCCCAGGGCTGCGCTGCGTCTCGACTGTCCCGCCATCCCGGGCCGGGGCGCTCCTCGCGTCCCCTCTGCGTGCCCAGGAGCCTGGACCCCACTGGGGCGCCGCTGCACAGGTGTCTCCCTCAGCGGTGCCTGGCAGCTTTCTGCTCTGCGCCCCGTCCCGAACCTAGAAGAAGAGCCGTTTGAGACCGTAGGAAAACTGAGGCGGCGGCGCTGGAAGCGCGAGTGCTCGGCGCCATCGCCCGCCGGGCGCTCTAGGCAGCGCGTCTCGGTGGTCGTCCTCGAGTTTTCGCGTCCGCAGCCGCGTCCTCGTCTCCAGGGAGGCCGTCAGGGACGAGAGAACGAAGGGCTCTGTATGAGAAATCCTCCCTGAGGTCCCCAACGCTCTGATGTAAGCTTGACTGAAAAGCTGGCATAAAACTGACAAATTCAGAAGAAAGCAGAATTTCCCGAGAGCCCTTTGAGCTCCAGCTGGAGGGCCTTCCGTTTCTCTGGAAACATCAAAGAAGCCGAGCACACCACCATGCACTTCTTTGGAGTAGTGGCCGCCCCTACTCCTTGCCCTCTGCCGCTGCCATTCTCTTTCCTCCCGATCAAGGCCGGACGACTTGAAAGGAAGCATTCCTGCTCTGACCCTAGTCCTCACCTTCCACTCATTCTTAACACACTGGAGGTGGCAAAATGTCAATAAAGTCATCGAGATTGCTCAAGTAGGTAAATATACCTAACATATTGGGAGCCTGGTTTCTCACGTCAAAGGAGTTACAAACATGGAAAAAAGAAAGGTCAAGATGAATCCTGTAGTATTATACTGGAATCGAGGCTGTCAGAGTGAATTCAAGGTCACAATATCCACAGTTACTTGTAGAAATATAGATGTAGGTATGTAGGTGTATAGATGTATAAATACTTGGAAGTCGTGCTGCAATATTTTGATATCCAAATGGGAAAAGATTGACACAAGCACAAAATTTAATTCCTGGAGTTTAAACACTTAAAAGTCAACAAGCAAAACTTTCATATTTTTAGAAGAAAATCGTGAGTATTTCTTTATGCTCTTGAGTAAAGCAAAATTTCTTTAAAAATACACAAACTGCACAAAATCTGAAGGAAAAATAGTAAATTTGACAATGTTAAAATTTAAAACGATATCAACAGATACCGGAAACAAGTGGAAACAACAAAAAACTGACATAAGCTATTTGCAACCCACATAATCAACAAGGACCAATACCAAGAATGTGTAATGAGCTTCTACAAATGTGAAAAAAACAACAAACAAAAATTGACAAAGAATATGAACAGGCAATTTATAGATGAGGAATACGAAATGGCAGAACCCCAATTAAGCAAATTGTAATTCCCTCAAAAATTTTTTTATTCTTCCCTTTAGAAGACCCATATTAAAAAAAATAATATTTTGAATAAGATAAATCTATTCCATTAATAAAGTGTGGAAATTTGTTTTTTCTCATTATAGATGTACATAAAATCCTCAATTTTGCCTCTTAGCCCTCAAAATATAAAATATTTACTATTGGCATTTTATAGAAAACGTTTGCTGGCTTTAGCTTTCCTAAAGAACCAAAATATATTCTAAAATTTATTTTCCCATATGTTATCTGAAAGATATTCCATCAATTAATATTTGAAATTCACATCAGATACTACACTACCTGGATTAATATTATAGTTATCTCATGTAAAATTTATAGATTAATTGGCCTAACAAGTAGTTTACGACACCAAAAGAAAAAAATTTACATAAAATATAACGTTTTTAGAGAATTTTAGTTCTTACCTTATCCATTGTGATATTTTCACTATACATGTGACCATTCACTTATAATACAATTTGCCAGTTTATGGCATAGTTTATGGCAGGGTACCATGCCAGTCCTCATGTCTTTCAATCACTTTACTAAAATTCTACTTACATTAAATGATCTAATTAATTCGGTCCTATTCCATTTAATTTCGCCATTTCATCGTTTAGAGTCCTAGCATCCGAAAAAGAAAGAAAACAATATTCTTAAATTCTGGCTTAGCTTTTCTGTCACTTTTCAAGCGTTTCAATTATCTGAGCAGGTCAATTCGACTACAGAGAATCCAGATAACGGTAATTTCTATGTGAATTTTAAGATCGAGGAAATGATCTTGTATGAAATGTTTACCATTTCAGAGAATGAACAAAGTCAGTGCAGAAAATGGTTCCCAAACAGCAAAGTTTCTGAAATTAACTGGATGTGGAGACATCTAGAAAGCTGAGTTGGATTCTTCCCTGTTTCTGAGGTAGAAGAATGTCTGAATTAAAAAGTGAAAAATCATCACTCTGGCCCTCAGCTGGCTAAGGAGCTGAGCTCAAACTTTTATTCCAACAGTTCTGGTACTTGCCTCCAGTCGGAACAGGTGGGATTGGGAAGTCATTAATAAATGCATTTCCACCATGAAGATGGTGGACAAGATCATTTCTGTGGGATAAACGGGAGGTGCACGGGAGATAGGAAATCTCCAACAACCCGTACGGTTAAGGAGGGAGGAAGTGAGAATGGGAGGAGCGAAGACTGTGTTACCAAGACGGTTAAAGGCAAATATGCAGGTAGAGGGGAGCGTTTGACAGTTGAGGGATTCATTGGTGCGAATTCTTTTTTTGTTCCCTTGGGATTGCGTTGGGAAATGTAAATCCTAACACAGGCGCAGCGAGGTCCCTAGACCTAGAGAAAAAGCGTCCAAATCCACAGGGCTGCCTCGCGGCCCGCGCGCGGAGGGAAGGTTGCCTGGCAACCGGGCGGAAGCGGAAGCGCGGCCGCGTGAGCGGGACTCGAACCCCCGCCGCGCTCTCTCTGGTAACCGCCGGGCTTGGGTCGCTTGGTCGCCTGTGACGGCGCGGCTCATGGCTCCGGTGTCCCGGTCCCGCTGTCCCGAGGACACCCCGGGCCCTCGGATACGGCGACGCAGCTCGTCCAGGAGCGGCCGTTCCCGCTCTCAGTCTCGCAGCCGCGAGGGCCTCGGGCCTCGGAGCGGCGGGGCAGGTGTCGGCGGGCCTCGAGAGCAGCTCGGGCTCCGCAGCTGCGCGTTCGTGTCCTGTTCGAGCTACCGCAGCGGGTACCGCGACCTTCACCGCGCTTGTGCGGGAGAGAGGCAGTGGGCGGAAGAGCACAGGAGAGAGGAGGAGAGCTACCGGCAGCGGCGACTGAGGGAGAGGGCGAGGATCGCGGAGCTGGGCGCTCCTGAGGTGTGGGGGCTGTCGCCAAGGTTTCCGGAGCCGGATTCCGACGAGCACACCCCCATGGAAGGCGAAGAGGTGAAAACTCAGAAGACGAGCAGTTCAGATATCGACTCCGAAGGAAGAAGGAAAAAGAAGACCAGTCGTTCTAAAAACAGGAAAACAAGGAAGAAATCCAAAAGAAAGTATAGAGACTGTACTGATCATAGTGACACTGATCCAGACTCTGACAGAAATACTAACTCTGATGACGAGGAAAAGAGAGCGAGAAAATCCAGGAAGACAGAGAGGAAAAAGAAACACAGAAAGAAAACCCCCAAGAAAAAGAAAACTAAAAAAGAACCCAGTGACTCAAGCTTTAAGGATTCAGAAGATCTGCCAGAATGTGTCTGGGCTGAGCGCTCGAAGACTGCGGGTGCCATGAAGCTGATAGGTCCGGAAGCACCTATGACACCTGCCTCGCAGGACGAGAAACCCTTGAACTATGGCCATGCCCTGCTCCCAGGCGAAGGTGCAGCCATGGCTGAGTATGTAAAAGCTGGAAAGCGGATCCCACGAAGAGGTGAGATTGGGCTGACAAGTGAAGAGATTGCTTCGTTCGAATGCTCGGGTTATGTGATGAGTGGTAGCCGGCATCGCAGAATGGAAGCTGTGCGGTTGCGGAAAGAGAACCAGATCTACAGTGCTGACGAGAAGAGAGCCCTGGCATCCTTCAATCAGGAAGAAAGACGGAGGAGGGAGAGTAAGATTCTAGCCAGTTTCCGAGAGATGGTGCACAGAAAGACCAAAGGGAAAGATGACAAATAAGGACTTTTGTTGTGCGGCAGGACTGACCCACAACGTTCTGTGACCAAGGACTATTAAAAGTCTGCATGGTGCTACTGTATCTACTATGTTAGTAAGTCCTAGAAAAAGCAGTTTTTTGAGATCTCGTTAGCAATATATTTTTAATTTAAAAAGTAATACATGCACATGGTTTTAAAAATATTAAAACCCTACAGGAGGAGAGTAAGTAAAATGTTGGTCTTTTACACAAGTTCCTGATCCTTATCCCTAAAGAACTCCCTTTTTGGTGTCTTCTGTATATGTCCATAAGTTCTGTGTATATACAAGCGTATTTGTTGCAGAGTAAAGGTCGATGCTATTAACTCTCCCGCCACCACCACCGTTTCCTTGGCTTCATTGCCTCCTGCAGCAATTATTTGCCCCAGGGAAACCAGAAGGATTCCAGAAAGAAAAAAGAATTCAATGGACTGTATACTTCTAGTCGTATTAAAAAGACGGTTAAAAAATAGAGGCTCTGTACTGAATTGTGTAACTGAAAATTCCAGCAGGAGGACGGTTTTCCTGCGTGGCTTCAATAGGACTTTGACCTTCTTTCTTTATGGGTCCTTTTCCACCTCAGGCTGTTTTCCCTCAAATAAGAAAAGGGCTGCCAAAGCTCCTGAGATTGGTTAAATACTTTCCAAGAACAGTTTTGTCTTGGCATTGCAAACAAGAATCCTGAGGTTCTGCCTAATTGGATTAGTTTAGGTCACATGCTTACCTACAAAAAAGATGTTGCCAAGGAACTAGAATGACCTATTCCTGGAGCTGTAGGTTTTGGTCAGCTTATGGGCTACACAGGTGAAAGAAAAGGATACCTGAATGAAAGAACCCATACCACACTGTACACATGGATTTTTACCTTATTTTTTTTCACTTTACACACCTTGGAGGTGTTTTATCAGTGAATATAACTCTACCTCATTGTAATGACTTTAAAGTATTCTAGTGTATGGAAGGACTCTATTTTATTGGATATTTAAGATTTTTTTTTTTATTTTATGATTACAGAACACTGAAGTGAAAACTTTGTGGGTATATGACTATATTATCTGTAGCATATTCATCTAGAAATAGAATGATCAGATCAAAAAGATTACTTTGGGTATCTGAAAAATGGCCACCTAGAAGTGGAATTACTGGATCAAAGGGAAGGTATTAGGTGCTTTCTATGTGCTAGACACTAGGGCAGATATTATAAACCCAGGAATGACTTGGGCTTGACCCCTGCCATCACTGGATTTGACATTCTACTGGAGAGACTTTAAAAAGTTACAGGTAAATCAATACAAATTGTAGTATGCTGTGAAGAAATAAGGGGCTAGAGACACTAATAGAGGAATGTTTTTGATAGTGTGGACAGGAAATTCTAAGAATGTCATATTTAAGCTCTGTGTACTTTTAAATTGTAATACACATTACAACATTGCCTTCCAAATAAAGATGGCACCAGTTCACATACTTACATGCCAATATGGTACTTTCTAAACCTTTTGTAGTTCTATTTGTTTATTTTTCTTTTGTTTCCCTTGCCTAAGGATCTCATTGTGGTTTTAATTTGCATTTCAGAAGATTAGTGAGGTGGAGCATCTTTTCGTATGTCTATTGGCTATCTGTATGTTCTCTTTGGAGAAATGCCTGTTCAGATCCTTTGCCCTTATTTGAATTGGATTGGTATTAAGTGGTATGAATTTTTGATAAATTTTGGATATTAACCCCTTATCAGATATATCATTGGCAAATATCTTCTACCTTTCAGTAGTTTGTCTTTTGTTTTTGTTGATGGTTTCCTTTGCTGTGCAAAACCTTTTTAGTTTGATATAGTCCCATTTATTTTTCCTTTTCTTTCTCATTATGGTTTTAATTTGCATTTCTCTGACAGATATGTTGAGCATCTTTTTATATGTGTGTAGGTGTACTTCTAAACCTTTTGATCTTTGCCAGTCTGATAAGTGAAGGTGGCCTTTCATGCTTTATCTTTTATTTCTTTTTTATCTTTATTTTCTTCTTATCTTTTATTTAAGAGTATAATTGAGCATATTTTCATATCTATATATATATATCTCGCTCTCTTTTTTTTTTTACAGATCACCAGGACTTTGTCAGCTTATAATTCCTTGTTTATTTTTATCTATTTTTTTTTTTTTTTACGCCTACAGCACCTGGCCTTCCGATGTGGTCTCCCATCCTGACCCTGCTTAGCTTCTGAGATCAGACTGGATGGGGCTTGCTTAGGGTGGCATGGCCATAGACTTGTAATTCTTTTTTGTGTACATGTGAGCTACCCACCTTATAACTTTTACTCATTTTCCTGCTGGGTTGTTGATCTGTTTTCTTTTTGAGCATAAGAACTTTTCAAATAATAAATTATTAGCTCTTTCATGTATCTTACGGATGTTTATCACTCTATTTTTACTTTTGAACTATTTTTTCTGAGAAAAACTTGATCATATAGCCCTTTAAATCCTAAAAAGATTCTCTAACACCAGTCATACAATTAAACATCTTTGTCTTCCTTCTTTGGGAGAAAGATGTACCTAAGAAACTATAATTTCTAAGGAAGCCAAAGTGAGAATGGTGGGTCTTCCCCCCCCCTCAAAAAAAAGGCAGAATACACACAGTACAACAGATTGTAAGTGTAATGCCTATAGCAGAGTTCTCATGACAGCATTTGGTGCTATCGTTATGCTCAACTTGCTTTTTTCAGTGTTGCTGTTAGGACACTGGCCAGTAAATCTGCCTTAAACGAGATTTGAAAGTTGGAATTTGTGGATTATTTGTCACAAGAGAGCAAACAACAGGAATTAGAACAACTTTTTAAAAAGTAGTTTTCCCAGAGTATGTGGTTATAGGTTGTGGACTAGAAGAAGACAGCACTTCAAAAATTTTGTGACATGTTTAGGTTTCAAGAAACCGTTAGAATCATTTCATTATTAAACTCTGCTCAAAGAGGAAGTTGAACAGATCAAATAGCTGGTTTTAACCACCAGAGTTGCACTGAATTATAGTCAGTACTGAGAAACAGCCCAAGAAAGCAAACTATTGAGCCTGATTAATTTACAATGGACAAATTTTCTAAGACATCATTAAGTTTCTCCTTTTATGAGTTTATGGAATTAGCTAAAATATCATTTCAGAAAATGTAGAACTCACCTCCTGGCATAAGGGGTCCAAAGTGTATTTCACGATATATTTGTTTTTAAATTCTGTAATGCAAGAGAAGGTATTTCTTACCCATAACTATCAGCAACTTAGAGAGTGAGAAATTACAGATCTGGCAAAACTGCTGTTTTTTGTTTGTTTGTTTGTTTTTTCTCAAGCTAACAAATTCAGCTGGATTTCTATGATAATAAAATGTAAGATTTCACCATCAAGCATGAGGGAGGCTTGTGGTTTGAGATGAATTCATTCTTGCCATGTTAAGGGAGTATCCATTCATTCCTAATTTATTAGGTAATTCCCCATTTAATCAGAAATGCATGTTGAATTTTGTTAAGTAACTTTCTAGCATTTATGGAGATAATGTGATTTTTTCTTTCTTAGCCAATGAATAGAATGATTTAAAGTTCTAGGTTTTCTAATATCTAACTATGGGTTAAGTCTTTTAGATACATTCATAGGTTTTTGATTGCTTAGAACAATCCCTGGTCACATAATTTTCTATTTCAAAATTTAGAGTCATGTATAAGAAGATCTTGCTGTGTGAATAGAAGTGGGGAGAAGAGAAGAAAGCATTACAAAAGGGTTACTAACGTAATGTTACTATATGGTAGCATGAGTTGCATTATAATTTTGCCTCGATTTATCATACAGAAAATGAAAACTTCAATTTGAATATCTTATGAATGGACCCAATAGAAACATATCAACCAACAATTTAGTTTTTAAAAATGAAGATATCCTAAAAAATGAAAATCTTAAAATTGAAAATTGATTTGTCTTAGTCTGTCCTGGTAAAAATGTATTTTTACTTATTCTCACCTCATCTACCCCTACTCCTTCCAAAAGATACATACTACTTAAATTAAAATTGGACAACTTGAGTTTTTTAAAAAGCTCTTTGTTAAGCTACCTTAAAGGGTTTTTGATTTTCATGAAATAGCCAGTACAAGACCAATAATCAAAGCTTTGATAATAGGAGTGGCATTCAAGACACCAGTCGCTGTAGGGAGTTTGAAAGTGAAAGTATGTGAATTAAGATATATTTACTTCCTTTTTAAATTTTATGTTTCACTTTTCATAAATTTTTTGGAAAAAGCCCTTTAGAAATAGATGTTTTCCATTATATATGCTTTCCATTCAAGACAGAATACTAACTTCTAATTATTAAATATTCCATTGACTGGATTTTCAAGCTTCAAACATTCCAGAAGGAAAAGATAACTGTGATCATGCAATTCGGTTTTTCTCTTTTCTGTTAAGATAATTTCAGTATTTGAAATAGTAAATTACATGTCATAAAAATGGTCAGTATGATATTTAATGGTGTTTCAAGACTACCAACTGCTTAAGCCAGTTTGTATAAGTTTTAAGAAGTAGTTAGAGGCTGGCAAGAGAGAATATTTCTGTGTTCTTCTGTAGTTTCTTTTGGTAAAGTGCAATCCCGTGCTTACCCCACCCTCAACACCTCGCCTCCCCCCACCTACATTCATTGCAAAGTCCTGCTGATTATTCTCTCCTTCAGTAAGACTTAATTTTTTATTACGTTAAACCTTTCAATCCAAATATATGTTCATTGTTCAATTTAATCTTCAGAATACTTTGACCCTTATTTTTGCCACTGCGTTTGAAGATTTTTTAAATTGGGGAGAAATGGTAAAGTATATGTCTTCGTTGTAATTATATGAGTGAGCAAAGGGAAATGCCTGCTGTGTGTGATAACAGTAAACTGAGCTGGGTGGTTTTTACAGGAATAAAATAAATTTCGGCTTAAAAATGAAAATCCTCCTAAGGTCTCATCCACATGACTGTCCCAGCCGCAGGCCCCAGAACGCGGGGCGGACCCAGGCCACCATCGAGCTGCGGTCCTGGTCCTCCGGATTTCCTAGAGCGGAGAGCGCGTGCGCGAGGTGGGAGCGGACCCCGGCTGAGCCCAGAAGGCGGTGGGGAGCGTTCGGCTCCTGCCGCGGGTCTCTGGAGGGCGGGCGAGCAGCTGAGGATCTGCGGCCCAGGGCTGGGAAGCAGTTCGTCGCCTGTGGGCACCGAGAAGCCTTTCGCGACAGAGGGCCGCTCAGACTGGGTGTCCGGGGCAGGAGGCGTCCCTGCGGAGCCTGTGAGCCGGCGGAGCCGTGGATTCCGGACACCCTGCGCCACCTTTTGCTGCTTTCCATCCACAGAGCGCGATTTTAAGACGCATTCAGGGTAAGCCGCAGAAGGTCCTATCTGAGCAGAAACCTGAAGGGGGTGGATTTGGGCGGCAGCAGCTTTCTAGGCAGAGAGAACAGCAAGTGCAAGGGCCCTAGAGCGGGAGCGTGCTGCACGTATTCGGGGAGCAGCAGGGAGCCCAGAGTGTCGGAGCACCGTGAACAGGGTGAAGTGCATGGAGATTGATCTCGCAGAAATCGGGGGGAGGGGAGGCTGAAGATAAGTGGGCGTTGTATTGTGAAAGGAATTCGGTCATTTCTTGTGAAATTTTTTTGGAGGATTTTGAGCAGACGGAAAACATCTGATTTATGTTTTAAAGCGTTTATAGCTGGGAACTCGTGATGAGAATAGACTGTATAGGGGCAACTATGAAATTATAGAAATGTCAAAGTTAGGAGACGATTGCTAGTAATTCAGGTAGGAGATAAGAATATCTGAGACTAGTATTAAGGTAGCAATGGTTGGTGATGGTCAGATTAGTGATCTATCATAAAGGTAGAGCCAACAGGATTTGCTGTTTGATCAGATGTAGGTTTTGAGAGTAAGAGAAACGGCAATGGTAAATTTAAGGTTTTTGGTCTGGGACTATTGAGATATTGGAGAAAAGATCTGAGTTTAGCTTCAGGACCTCAAGTAAGTTACTCTGTTTCCTTCTCTGTACAGTGACCTCAGTAATAGTACTTTTCTTTATAGGGTTGCACTAATGCATGTAAAGCACATAGAATGGTTATGCCAGTTTGTTTTATTATGCTGAGACATGAAGAGTGAATGGGCATTAATGAGGAGAAAACTGGAACGTTGAAGATGTTCCAGGCAAAGGAGTAGGATGTGGAAGGACCCAGGAACATGAAAAAGTAATGCTAGTTTGAGGGACTGAAAGTTTTTGAGATCATGAGAAAATTGTAAACCACATTAAATATTTTGAACTTGACCCTAAGGGTAATGATGAGCCATTAAATGCAATGTTCATAGCAAAAACATAGAAGCAGTTTTGTTTAGTTTATATCTTTTACTCCTCCACATTTTGAGGATTTTCATATCAACAGAACAGTTGAAAGACTAGTGCAATGAATGCCATATATCCCTAATGTTCAGCACTGGTTAACTTCCTGCTGTTTGTACATTCTCCACATGTCCCCCCCCCCCCACGCACACACACACACAAAATTTTTCCTCCTGAAACATTTGACAACAACTGTTAGCACTGTCTCCTGAGAATAAGGATGTTCTATAACGTGATCACAAAACTGTTCCCCTGAGAAAGTTCTCTGTCGAGATCTACAGACTTCTGTAAAGGGTCAAGTAGGGCATGTTTTCAGCTTTACGGGTGAGATGCAGGTAGCAGCCAGTCCTGCCAGGGTGGTTAGTGTAGAGCAGGTGTGATGAGACCTCAGCCAGGGTTGTGGTCACATCCTGTAAAGCCTTGTCCACAGAGACAGGCCCTGGGCTCTGTGTGGTCTGCTGGGCCATATCATTCATACTTAGATTTCTTAAAGCTTCAAAACAGATTACTTGTATCCTTTTTTTTTTTTTTTTTACTAGAGCCAGTTTTGCATTGCATTTTGCTGCGTTGCTTTCATTTAGAACAGTATCTTTCCCGTACCTTTTTATTTTCATGGATTTGATTGTTTTGAAGACCTCATGCCTACTGTACATGAACTGCAATCTGGATTTATCTGGAAGTTTCCTCATTGTTTGATTCACGTTAAACATTTTTATTATAAATGCTACACGGATGGGAGGGCACAAAGATCAGTTGTTTTACTGCCGGGACTTCTAGGTTTGGTCCCTGGATTAAGTTTGTGATATTTTCATTTTTCCATTTGTAATTAACAAGCAATGTCTATGGATTCATCAAAATGGTGAGAAAGCCCTTTTCTCCAGTGGTTCTACCCATTTGTGGGCTTTGATTCCATTATCTCACCGAGGGCTGCAATAATAGATTTTTAAGTCTATTATTGTTGGTACGTTAGCTGGCAAACTTACCTGAAACACTTCTCATTTTGTAAATATGTTCCTTTTTTAGGAGTGGTTGTCTGGGACAGAAAAGAATTGCTGTCAATTATGGGAAATGTACACACTCCCCGAAGGGGGATTCCTGTTTTTATTGTTACCATTGTTGCTACTACTGCCGCTTCTGTGGTTCTTGTTCAGGCATTTCCAGGAGCGGCAAGGAGAGCTCCTCAGGGCGGAGCTGGCTGAGACGGGGATGGCGACGGCGCGGGGCAGTGCCCCTGCCCTGGCCACCCCAGATCTGAGGAAGGAGGATCGCCTCTCTGCCCGGGCACAGGGATTCCAGCTGCAGGGGAGCAGCGCAGGCCTGGGGCCGGAGCCGTGGTGCAAGCAGTTCAGGCAGCTGCGCTACGAAGAGACCGCGGGGCCGCGCGAGGCGCTGCGCCGGCTCCGGCAGCTCTGCCGCCTGTGGCTGCGGCCCGAGGCGCGCAGCAAGGAGCAGATCGTGGAGCTGCTGGTGCTGGAGCAGTTCCTGGCCATCCTGCCCGCGGAGCTGCGGGCCCGGGTGCGCGGCCGGTGTCCGGGGAGCGGCGAGGAGGCGGTGGCGGCGCTGGAGGACGCAGAGACGGACGCAGACAGCGGAGTCGCAGCACAGCAGCAGGTGGGAGGTTCAGGCGCCCTCTGTGGGAACTGAGGGGGCACAGAGCTCCCCGGGGGCCGGGGGTGCTTCGCTCTGGGTCCGTCTCCTTTCAGCTCACCCTTTGTCCCTGCGGGTCTCACCTGCCCTCTGCCAGGAGGCTGCTGAGTACTCCTTGGTTCCTCAGGCTTTTCCTCCCTCCAGGGTTTCTCTTCGCTCTCTGTCCTAATAGGGAAGTGTTTCTATGAACAGCAGTTCTCTCCTGAGCCCACGTGTACCTACTTGTCCCTAGGATCTAGAGCAGGCAAAGGAACAGGATGTGCTGGTGGCGGAGACAGCCCCTCCGGAAGCAAGGTCTGTGCAGCAGGGGCCACCCGTGTGTGAGCTGCCGAAGCCTGGCCCGGAGAAGGGTAAGAATGACCCCATGTCTTTCTTCCTGCGAGGGGCCCTGCTCCGTGTCCTGAGCATTTTGTTTTGGTTTTTGTTTTGAGTCAAGTTCACGGAGGTATAGTTTACATTCTGTGAATTTACTCTTCGTAAGCGTCATGTCAGTGAACTCTCACAAATGGGTAGCAATCCTTGAATCGCCACCACAATCCAGATACCAAAGATTTCTATCACCCCAAACATTTCCCTTCTGCTCCTCCGTATTTTTTTGTTTTTTAATTATAACTCATAGAACCAATCACAGTATACTACAGTTACTGGTTACTTTCTTTTTTCTGCCAGACAAAAGGGCAGGGCCTTCGTTCTATTTTCTGGGTCCATTACAGCCCTTGGCCTAGGGTAGACTTTCAATCAATGTCTATTTGTGGAATGGCTGATTTTGATTCTAAAGTTTTCTTTTACCAATGACTTACTTGCCGGTTTTGGATTCCACCTCAAACCCTTTTTCTGGAGGTTTAAGGTTTAATTTACTTTCCTATGATCACACAGCTGGCCGTTGATAAAATTGGCACCATGTCCGCATTTCCTTATTTTCCATTAAAGTGCCGTTCCTTTCTTATGGGCTTCAGGGTTCTCAATTGAGTTAGCTTTTTAATTTTGCTTGTGACAAACCATTTTCAAGACTGTATAACCATTCCCTTTAAGGCAGTTTTCTAGCTTCTGTGTGTGTATCATGTGATAAAATTCAAACCATGTAAATAAGTCACCTCTCATCACAATCCCCCATACACCCCAAAGGCAGCCAGTGTTAACTTTTTGTGTATCATTCCATATGTATTCTATATAAACACAAGCGTCCACAACATTTCCACTTTGCATAAATGGCTTGATTTGAACATTTTCCTCCTAATTGCTGATTTCTTTCCCCAAGCACCAAAAACCGAATAAAAATTGGTGACATATATTTCCTGTTTCAGGAGAGGAGACAGGGATTGAGAAGGGGAAGCCGGTTGCAGAGACAGACTGCTGCGGAGGAGTGGGATCGTCTGGGAATAGATCTGAGTCCACAGAGGCTCAAGATCAGGCCTGGAACTTGGAAAGGCAGCAGGCCAAGACCGAGGAGAAGACTGACTCCAAGTGCTCCGAATATGGGGAGGGATTTGTCCAGCACTCACACCTGATTAAACATGAAAGTGCACACAAGGGAGAAAAGCTCTCTGAATCTGAAGTGTGTCAGAGCCCCAGTCATACTGGACACCACACAGTCCGCTCGCGAGAGAAGGGTCATCGGTGTCTCGAGTGTGGGAAAGCTTTTCAGAGAAGCTCACACCTTGTCAGACATCAGAAAACCCATCTCGGTGAAAAGCCTTATCAGTGCAAGGAGTGCGAAAAAGTATTTAGTCAGAATGCGGGCCTCTTGGAACATCTCAGAATCCACACTGGAGAGAGGCCTTTTCTGTGCATCCACTGTGGAAAGAACTTTAGGCGCAGCTCTCACCTAAATCGACACCAGAGAATTCACAGTCAGGAGGAGCCCTGCCAATGCGAGGAGTGTGGAAAAACCTTTAGTCAGGCCCTGCTCCTCACCCACCACCAGAGAACCCACAGCCACTCCAGAAGCCACCAGTGTAGCGAGTGTGGAAAAACTTTCACTTTGACCTCAGACCTTATTCGACATCACAGGATTCACACTGGAGAAAAACCCTTCAAGTGTGATGTATGTCAGAAAGCCTTCCGACTAAACTCACACCTCGCTCAGCATGTGCGAACCCACAACGAGGAAAAACCCTATGAGTGTAAGGAGTGTGGGGAAGCCTTCAGGCAGAGGTCAGGTCTTTTTCAGCATCAAAGATATCACCACAAAGACAGACCACCTTGCTGAGCTGCCCCCTCCTTACAGGACATCAGAGATATCACATTAACAAGCAAATAGCACTTTAGGAAAAGTCACTCTAGCCAACTCTAGCATCAGAATTCTTGGGGGCCATCTGGACACCATCTGTCACCATTCTCTCCACTTTGTTTTTCTTGAAGTCAATTTTGGGCCACAATAATTTGACCCTTGATGACACTGTGGGTTCTTTACTGTAGGACTTCTCAGAGCCTTTAACATGGGAACACACAATGATGCATCTCCAGGTTGCAGAGCGTCGTGATTGAGTGAGGGCACTGAAGTCAGCTGTGAATTAAGTGTCCATAGGTTTACAAGCTTAAGCAAAACAAGGGCAGTGTGAAATTTTTGTTGATGCTAAAGCAACGGATGCCTCTAAAATAAAGCTAATTGGTGTCTGAAAGCATGCCACACTCAGAGGTATCTGCAAGTGCGGGTCGATGGTGACTGTCTCCCCACACCGGCTTTACCAACTCCCACCCTCCCCTAACCACAACCAGCAGAAGCATTTGGGGGGCAGAGAGAATCCAGTTTTACATTTCCCACCCCCTTCCCTGCCACATTACCTCATTAATTCGAGGTAGAAGTTAAGGTTTCATTTAGATGAGAGAAGAGATTCATAAGTTATTTAAATGAACCACACTGAATTGACCCGAGTGGGAGTTGTCTTAGGTGACAACTCCAGTAACGGTAGAGTGACTGCTGCACAGACATGATTCAGTAAATGGGGAAAGGAATTGGACTTTTTAAATTTGATACAGGTGATGTAAACAAGATATTTAGTGGTGTTCTCTGCAGCATTACTTATCAGGAAAAAATGGACCCTAAGTCTATATCACTGGAGATAGTAAACCACGTTGTGGCACACACGTACAATAGAGGACTATTTCGCTTTTTAAAAGTAAGCTGGTACAATAAGATTTCTGAAAAAGCTAAGGTGCAAAATTATACTAGGATCCATATTCGACATAGGTGGTTTAAAATATACAGACAGACACTAAACAAGCGTTTCTTGGGTGCAGCTATGTGGCAGGCGCAGTCCTGTGAAGACCTACACAAAACAGTAACAACGGTTAACCCTGAGGAGTGGGACACTTCCTACCATAGTCTATGCAAGGCGCGTTTTTCTTGTGCCTAAGTACGTGTAAGTTGTTTAAAATTGTGCCGCTTGCTGTACCGTAATTGTTTATTCATCTGCTCTTTCCCCTTCCCACCCCCGTCTTCCACACCCCCCGCCCCCCCCCAACAGGCCGTGAGGACCCTAAGGACAGACTCGGCTCCGCCTTTTCTGCCCTGCGGGGCTTTTACTGCGATGATTTGAGTAACGGAGGGCGGTGCGTGGTCCCTGGCGGGGCTGCGGGTCCGCCGAGCGCACCAGCGAGACGCGGGGTGGGTGCTAGAGAGGTCGGACCGCGACCGCGGTCCCTCCGCGCTGCCGGGGTCCTTCCGCGAGCTCGGCCGCCGCTGTCCCGGGCACGTTCGCTCGGCTCTATCGCGAGGCCGGCGAGTCTGCGGACTGTCGCTCCGCTTTCGGTCCGCCAAGCAGCGTCGGACGCGCGCACTGGTCGGGTGCCCACTGTGAGTCCAGCGCTGGGGGTTGGCGACGACCTCGGGAAGGGACTGTCCTGGCCCACCGCGGCATGGCCCCAGCTCCTTTTGTTCCTCCGCGTGACGCCCTGCAGAGGTCGGTCGGCTGCCAGGTACCAGCCTGCGCTGTCCTCGCGGGGCTGGGGCGGTGGCGCTTGGGGCGTAACCTTGTAGACGCGACGGAGAGACACCCCGCCTCCCTGCGTGGCTTCAGAAGAGTTGTCTGTCTGTAGATTAGGTTTATAATGTCATTGCGCTGGCCTTGGAAATTTGCCCTGTAGGAAGGGCGGTCCTAGTCGTAAAGGACAAGGTGGATGAACAAAACTTGAGTTGTCAACACAGCAGTGACACGGGAATTTGGCAAGACGATGTTTCCTTGAAGGTAGGGACTGTGTCTTGTATTCCAGGGTTAGTGTTATGCCTAGAAAGTAATGACGTGCCTAGTAAATGATCATTGTGTGTCAAACGAACCGGTAACACTCGAAGAAGATCAGATTCTGGGAGTTTGAATTGAGTTCCAGAAGGAGAGATTGAAACACGCTCTTTTGGAGCGAGGTGTGTTGAGTATGGTCCCAGTTGTGTGGTAGGAAATATTAAATGGTGGCGGATGGGACGTCGGGAAGGAATGCCACAAAGAACATTATTACAGTCGTGTACCTGGTAAGGGGATGACAGTAAGGGGTGACTGCACAAGGTGTTTTGGAGTCAACTGATGGGGCTCCAAGTGATTGTATATAGGGGTTGGTTTTAAGTGAGTATGTGGAAGACGAACATGCCCGTGGAGATGGAGAAATACGGAGTGGGTGCAGCTTTGAGGTGACTCTGATTTCAGTTTGGGAGGTGTTGACATGCTGGTTGCTGGCATTTCAAGGTGTGAGTCTGGAATGGCAAGGCAAGTTTGGGCCAGTGAGAGACTGGAGTATTTTTGGAATAGAGATATATTGTAATTGTGATTAGTGAGATTGCAAAAGGAGAAAATAAGGAGTCAAGAAGAACTTGAAGCATGTGTACTGTTGCAGTTATCTACTGTAACGTTAAAAAGAAAGAAAAGAATTAAAACGCCAAACAGTGAAACAACCTCAGTTTTTTCCTTAGGGTTCTGTCGATTGACTGGGCGGTTCTGCTGCTGGTCCTATCTGGAGTTACCTGCCGGTGTTCCGGTGAATCCGCTGAGGGCCGGGCCTCCCCCAGCTTAGGTAGTCACTTTGGTTGCCATCCACATAACCTCTTACTTGGCCACCTTGGGCTCCCTCACAGCGTGGCAGGCTCATGGCACTGTGCCAAAAGTACTTCCTTTCAGTGTCATTTCTGCCGTACGCTGTTGGTCAAAGCAAGTCATAGGTCATCACACATTCAAAGGAAAGACTACCTCTTGATGAGAAGAATGGCAAAATCTTACCACAGAAACTATTTGGTTGTTGGAAACTTTGGAAGCAGTCCAGCTCACCTGCACTGAGGTGGAATTCTCCATGGAAATACACAGGAATGGATGACCTTTGAGAGTGTTTTTGTTTTTGAAGGCAGCCTTCTCCCCAGCCAAAGTGTGAGCTGCTCACACGTTCTCGTTAAGAACCCTCTTCCCTCCTGTGGCTCACCTTATGTCCCCTACCTCTGGGCTCTCAGCCCCTTGGGGTTCAAGGTATACTTGTGATTAATTTCATCGATACACAGACAGGTAATCATGACTTCCAGAGGGGACAGAAATATAAGTATGTTACACGGAATTGTGAAGCTCTTATAATTTGTTAATGTTCAATCCCAACGCTGCAGCTGTAATTTGGGAAAACATTTCGGAGGCATCGATCCTGGCCCAGTGAACCGTTTCCTCCCTTTATTTATTTATTTGTGTATGTTATATGTCTTATATACCGAGTTCTTAAAGTAAGCTGGAGGTCACAGAACATCGAGAAAGTCCTAAGAAAAGAAAACCCAGGAAGAGTATCGCATAAGCCGACGCACCCAGCTCCAACCCGTGTCTTCCAGGGCCCGCTGTGCCGCACCCCGCCGGAGGCGCATCGTCTTCGCGCCGCATGGAGCCTGGTGTGCCGGCCTCGAGCCCCGGCGGCCGCGCGCGCCTGCAGGAGGAGCCCGGGGCCGGCCGCGGCCGCTCCACCGAGCGCCGCCGCCTGCGCTTCCGCGGCTTCCGCTACCCCGAGGCCGGGGGTCCGCGCGAGGCGCTGCGCCGGCTCCAGCAGCTCTGCCGCCTGTGGCTGCGGCCCGAGGCGCGCAGCAAGGAGCAGATCGTGGAGCTGCTGGTGCTGGAGCAGTTCCTGGCCGTCCTGCCCGCGGAGCTGCGGGCGCGGGTGCGTGGCCGGTGTCCGGGGAGCGGCGAGGAGGCCGTGGTGCTGCTGGAGGGTGCGGAGAGGCCGCCGGACAGGAAGGTAGGTAGAGAGGCCGCAGGTCCGCGAGCCGCGGTCTGCGTGCTCCCGAACCCTCTGGGACGGGGTGGGGGCTGTTCCTCTGAGACCCACGCGTGCTCGGGCTCTGTGCGCGGTGAAGCCCCTTGGCGGTCAGGTGAAGTCCCCGGACCCCTTCTCCTAATAACCTTTTCTAGTAAGTCGATGAAAACGTAAGGGGTGGCAAAAGATCTCAGTTATATCGGATTACAGTTAGTCGAGCGTGGGCCGATTTGGTCAGAAAATTACCTACGAACGTTCCTTCAGGGGACGGGTGGCCAGAGCCTCCTAGCCAGCGACCACGAGACCAGGGTTCTCAACTGGGATCTCCTGTCCCCAGCCTGTAACCGAGGAGTCATTTCCCGGAAGGCATCTTCAGGCTCCGGATTCCTTATAGAGGACGTGGGAAATACTGAGTCGCTGATGAGACAGTCACTTGAAAACCCTAACTTAGGTGTGAACGTCTGGAGGGCAGCCTGCGTGAAGGGGGACGTACCATGTGCAGGGCCCAGCGTTGGGTGGTTTCACGTAGGTGGTCCTTATTTACCCGTCCCCCAAACCCGGTAAGCTGGAGATTATCATCCTCATTGTTTCAGGTCAGAAAAGATCGTCGTATTCCCTGAGACCTTAGCCCCAGTTCCCAGAGTTTTCACAGAGGCGCACACATAAACGAGGAGCGATCAGAGAGTAACGGTGGAGAGCGTGGGCCCTGGATTCATTCTGCCTGAGCTCCCGGGGCAGCATCGTCACTAATTGTCTGGGTGACGCTGGACTAGTTCCAGAAACTCTGTACCTCAGTTTTCCCGTCACAGACATAGAGACGAGAATAGAACCAAGCTCGTCGGGTCGTGGTCCGCATTAAGTGAATTAACAGTTAGAAAGCCCATAGAAATGGTGCCCGGGAGAGAGAAGGTAGCAGCATGTGCAGAGCACGAGAGGAGGGTTTGGTGAATGCGTAAACGAATGACTTCTAGGTCGCAGGCGGTGACCAGGGGCAACGGCTCCGTTCCAAGACGGCAGTGTGGACACCGGCTCGGAGGTCCCGAAGTTCCCAGTTGCAGCCGGTGAAGGCGCCGCTCAAGCATGCATCTGTGGGATCCCGGCCCCCCGCCGGCGGAGGTGAGGACCAACTCCCGAGCGGTGGGAATTCTGTCGCCTCGATCCAGTTACCCGTCAGTGTCCCCGTCGCAGATCTTCTTCCCTGTGGCGCTGAGACTAAAAGGGAAGTTTCAGACAGTGGAGGCGGCTTTCCTATCCCAACCTGGACACATAAGTGAGGCCTCGTTTACACTTGGAAGGAGCCGATTTTCCGGCAGGACGGCGCTCTCCATCCGTTTAACAGGAGCGGATGGGGCCCCCTGTGTGGTGTCCCGCCAGAGAGACGCCGGGGACAGGTCTGTCAGTGAGGTATTTATCTTGCTGCGATGGAGCTTACGTTCTGTCGGGGAAGCCCGCGGATAGGTTCACTTTCAGACATTGCTAAATGGTGTGAATAAAACAAGGCGGAACCGGCAAGGCTGGCCAGGGTGCTGCAGAGATGGTCGGGCTGCTGCAGCGCTGACAGAGGACAGTGCGACCTGCTGAGCCCGTGGCCGGAAACTAGAACGGGGTGAAACCGCTCGGTGCGAAACCGGTCCCCGCTCCCGGCGTCCCCTCGTGTGCCGTGGGACAGGAGGGCGATTCCTGACACCCACGCACCGGGACACCCGGTCAGTGTCGATTTTGTTTCTCGGCAGAGGTTCTAGCCTGATGTCTGTAAGAGTTCGCCCCTCACAGGAGCCTCTGCGGTTCCCATTCCTCCTCTCAAAGCTGACGGATTCTATATAAGCAGACACCCATTTCCTCCTTTCTGGGCCCAGCCTCGTCTGGCTCCTCTTTGTCCACCCTCGTTTGTTCCCTTCTTCCTGCCGGCACCCCTCTTCTCCCTCCTTTTTGTGTCCTTACTCCTGTGCCTAAACCCTCACCGACCTCTGTAAATCTTGCTTCCCGGGACTACTGAGACGACCGTCCGCCGTGGCGGGGCATAATCCTCCGCTTGCCATTTTTCATTTCAGGTGCTGAAATGCAGACTAAGAGCAGGGACTCGCCTCTAGGTGAGGAACACACAGAAGAGGGGCCGGAACAGACCCTGTGCCGCCAGGGCGAAGCCGTCACCCCGATACGCACCCGTGCAGAGGCTGGAGAGCAGGAGGGCAGCTTACAAAGGAGGCAGAAAAACACCACAGGGAAGAGGCGGCACGTTTGCCATGAATGTGGAAAGAGTTTTGCTCAGAGCTCAGGCCTGACTAAGCACAGGAGAATCCACACGGGCGAGAAACCCTACGAATGTGAGGAGTGTGGCAAGTCCTTCATCGGGAGCTCTGCCCTCATCATACATCAGAGAGTCCACACGGGTGAGAAACCCTATGAGTGTGACCAATGTGGCAAGGCCTTCAGTCACAGTTCAGACCTCATCAAGCATCAGAGGACTCACACTGGGGAGAAGCCCTACGAGTGTGAGGACTGCGGGAAGGCCTTCAGCCAGAGCTGCAGCCTGCTCGAACATCACAGGATCCACACGGGGGAGAAGCCATATCGGTGCAACACATGCGGCAAGGCCTTTAGGCGGAATTCGCATCTCCTGAGACATCGGAGGGTCCACGGTGATAAGGATGCTCAGGATCCGGAAGGTGGGGGGACCTGGGAGAATGGGGAGAGGGTGGAGAGTTCCGAGGTGAGTGTCGAGGCCCTAGTGTCTTACACGTGCGATGAGTGTGAGAGGAGTTTCACTAGGAGCAGAAGCCTTATCGAACATCAAAAAATCCACACAGGCGAGAAACCCCATCAGTGTGACGTGTGTGGCAAAGGCTTCGCCCGAACTTCATACCTCATTCAGCATCAGCGAAGCCACGTTGGGAAAAAACTTCTGTCCCGATGACGTAGGTCTTACATGCCAGCGGTGGCGCTGAGTCGACCGCACTGTGCTGACACTGCCCAGGATCCCTTCCTGAGTGTGCATTGGGGCCGCCCTAACCACCAAAGGCCACCAGGCGTGTGAGAAAGCACCCAAATGTTTGTCATCAAGAACATTCATTTCCTGCTGTCATCTGGTGGGCATTTGGGGAATAACACCATAGTGGGTGTCAAAATGTATTTCTGTGGCTATCCTCTGTGCATTTTTAAAATAACTCTCAAGAGCTTTTTTTTATAACTAGTTTAATCTGCTGATATTTCAGTGCATCTTGGAAAAGTCAAGGAGTGCATGTTATGAGAAGTTATTCTCTTTTTATGGCGTTTTGAAAATAACATGCCAGTTATCATGACGTCATTATAAAAATGTATATTATGCTACCATCTGTTGGGAATTTTGGGATAAAACCACAGTGTATATCATGAAATGTTATTTCTGCTGCTATATCTCATGTGCATTTACAAAATAACAACTCAAGACATATCATTAAGAAAATGTTCTCTGCTCCAATTCCAAGTGAATCTTGGTAATAATACAGGAGTGCAAGTCATGAAAATTGTTCTCTGCTCCCATCTTTTGGGCATTTTGAAAATTAATTCCAGGTGTGTATCACCAACAAATATTTTTTCTTGTGATCTGTTTGGAATTCGGAGGATAAAACTTATTATAGGTCATCATGAAAATTCATTTAATGTCCCAATCTTGTGTACTTCTGGAAATTACACGAGAGTGGAAGTAAAAAATGATTACTCTGTTCCCATCTGGTGGGCATTTAGGGAGTAGCACTACAGTGTATGTCAAGGAAAGTTATTCCTGATAAGTCTCATATATTTAAAAAATAGCACCCCAGTATATGTAATCACACATTTTTCTCTACTGACATTTGTGTCAGTCTTGAGTATAAAATAGTATAAGTCATAAAAAAGTGTTCTCTGCTGCCATGTCGTAGACATTTTGAAAAGAACACTCAGGTCTATATCATCATAAAACTTTGTGTTCTGCTGCCATCGTGTGTGCATTCTGAGAATAACACCCGAATGTAGGTCCTCATGGATAATCATCACCGCTGCTGTGTGGTGATAATCTCATGCAGTTAGAAAATTAATAACTATGGGGATGTCACTGAGCAAAATTTATGTCAGTGGCCATTTTGTGTGCATCCTGAGATAAAAACAGGAGTGAATGTCATGAAAATGATCCTGTGTTGCCATCTCACAGTCAGTTTGAATATAACTTGAAAGTGAATGTCATTATAATTATTTTTTCTCCTTCCATCTAGTGGGCATTTTTGACATACCACCTGAGTGTAGGTCATGTAAATTCATTTTCTGCCCCCATCATCTTTGGAATAACACCAGAATGTAAGTAATGAATTAGTGTATGTCATCATAAAAAATTAATTTTATGCTTCCCTCCTGTGGGCATTTTTTGGAATAACAGCACAGTGTATGCCCTCGTCATAATATATTTTATGCTCTCATATACTTTGCATCTTGAAATAACTTCTGAGTGGATTAAAAAAAAGAAGAAGAAAAAATCTGAGCTGTCATCTGGTGGGCATTTTAGGAAGAACACCCTAGTGTAGGTCACCATGAACATTCATCCTCTGCTCCCGGGAGGCTGCGATCTGGTCTGCATTTTAGGAGTAACACCACAGTGTATGTCATGAAAACGTAATTCTGCTGCTATCTCGTATGCATATAAAAAAAAAAAAAAACACCGAAGGGCATGTTAGGAATTTTTATCTTCTCATTCTATGTGAATATTGGTAATAATGCAGGAATGCATTTCATGAAAAATTATTCTCTGCTACCATCTTGTGGGCATTTTTAAAACGTGTATGTCATTAGAAAAATTTATTTTCTGCCGTCATCTGGTGAAAATTATAGGAGTAACATCGGAGTGTCGGGCATCATGAAAATTCACTTTCTGCCACCGTGTAGTGTGCGTCTTGGGAATAACAGTAAAATTAAGAAAAAGGCATTTCTGCTGCCATTCGGTGGACGCTTCCGGTCCCTGCTTGCTCACTCGCTGTCTGTGGGTTCCGGGCAGTCGCCGGAGCCCAAGGGCTTTCGTTTTGGCCGCGCCACTCGCGAATTCACTTGCTCTCACCTGCTCTCCTGCAGCCAGCCCACGGGCTGTTTCCTCTGAATGCTCCGGGCCCTTCCCTTCCTGGGCTCCGCGGGGCCGAGCCCCAGGGGCGGAGGGCGCACGGGTGGACGCGAGGTCTCGGGCGGAAGCGCTGCCTGGTGGTGTGGCCCGGGTCTCCGTGCGGTTTGGAGCAGGTCGAGTTCGGCCACGGCGGGGAGCGCAGGAGAGGGGTGGGTCTGAGGTAGGGCCGGGGCTGGGACTTGGCAGGGCTGCACCTGCCTAGGTGCCCAGGTGGCCGAGAGGATGGCGGGCCACGCCTTGGCCAGGGTCCTGGGTCCTGGCGAGGGGCCAAGACTGGGGAGGCGCGTGGCTCGGGGTCTGGGCAGTCCCGGGATGCGAGAGCGGCCACCCAGACCTCCGGCTCGGCAGGGAACCGGCCTAGACCCGCGATGCCTTAGCGTGGCTGGCGCCTGCCCCCCGCCACCTCGTCGGCGAAACCTTCCCAGGAGGTGCTCTGTAGGTCCGGGCGTTGCTCCCGGGAGGCCAGGCTCGAGCTCTTGGGGCGTCAGGCGACAGCTACTTTCGTCTACGGCCATACCACCCTGAACGCGCCCGATCTCGTCTGATCTCGGAAGCTAAGCAGGGTCGGGCCTGGTCAGTACTTGGATGGGAGACCGCCTGGGAATACCGGGTGCCGTAGGCTTTTACCCTCCCCCCACTTTTGCTGCCCTCCAGCCAGGACCCGGACGCCCCCCTCTCCGCCCTGCTCGCCCGCTGTCTCGAGGATCCCGGGCAGGCGCCCAAGCCCAAGTGCTGCCCGCAGGGCCCGGCGCCCCAGAACCTCGCCCGCCCTCCCCAGCTCTCTTGCAGGATGCCCCGGGCTGTTTCCTCTCTCCGCTCCGGGCCCTTCCTTTCTTGGGTCAACGAGGCAGAGCCCCTAGGACCGCCGCCTCTGACACACGCCGGGAGCGCGCTCGCACCACCGGGACGCGGGAAGGCCACCCCCAACCGCCCCGCTGCCTCAGTCTCTCTCGGCCGGCACGCTTCTCCCCGCCCTTCCCGCCCGACAGCCAGGCGTCCTCGGAACAGGTGCGGGGCCGCCCCGCACCGCTGGGACAGGAGGCGGGACCGACCCGCAGAGCAAGAGAAACCGAGACGCATGAGAGCGCTCGCGGAGAGAGCCCTCCCGCTCGCGCCAGGCCCAGCGATCGGCCACACACGGGCACACGCGCACAGACACACACGCACAGACACACACGCACAGACACACACGCGCACGGGCACACGCACACGGGCACACGCACACGGGCACACGCGCGCGCGCACACATACTTCCGGGAGCCCGGGCGTCTTTCCTTCGGCGGCGGGACCCCCGGCAGGACTCGGAGCAGAACGAGACGCCCCGAGCCCCCGGCGGCCTGTCCCAGAGAACGAACCGCCTCCCTGCCCGAGCCCGCCCCACCCTCTGCTGCGAAAGCGGACTCCTCGGGGCGGCTGCAGGCTCTCGGGGTCCCAGTCGGGGTCCGGCTCGGGGCGTCGGGGCGTCGGGGCCCTCGTGTGCGGGTCCCGTCCCGCTCTCTGCGCGGGCAGGCACGGGTTCGCGCTCTCTGTTGCGCGCGGCACCTCCCCTTGCGTCTCTCCATCTCTGTCCCTTCCCTCCTCACGGTCCCTCTCTCCGTGTCTGACCCCAGCCAGCTCCCCGGCCCCCACCTTCCCCGGGGACCCGGTCCCCACCTCCGTGGCTCTCCCTGGGCCCCCCGCCCTGGCGACCCGTGTCCTTTCTCCTTCCCTCTCGGTCACTCGCCGAGTCTCTGGGTTTCTCCGCCCCTCTGTCTCTCGGTGTCTCTCTTGATGCAGAGTCGATATGAAGGCAAGAGCAGCGGAGGGGGAGGGTCCCTGGTCCCGGTGAACGGCGAGGGCTGCATCTGTCCCAAGCGATGCCTCAGGGTGTGGCCGGGGACTCCGCACGTGGTCGGGCACCGCTCGGCGGGGAGCGCAGGGGAGGCGTCGGTCTGGGGCAGGGCCGGAGTCCGGACCTGGCTGTCCGCAGGTGCCTAGGTGCGCAGGTGGCCGAGAGCAAGGAGGGCCACGCTCCGGCCGGGGCCCTGCCGAGCTGGGCAGTCCCGGGATCAGGAGCGCCCACCCAGAACTCCGGCACAATCCGGAACCCGCTAAGACCCGCGGTGCCTCAGCGCGGCCGGCGCTCTCTCCACGCCGCAGCCTCACCGGAGGAACCCCACCCACTCCCCCGCAGGAGGTGGGGTACATGTGTGGGCGTCTCCAGCACCCGGAGGCCCAGGCTCGAGCTCTTGGGGCAGCAGGCGACACCTTCACCCGTCTACGGCCACACCACCCTGAACGCGCCCGATCTCGTCTGATCTCGGAAGCTAAGCAGGGTCGGGCCTGGTCAGTACTTGGATGGGAGACCGCCTGGGAATACCGGGTGCTGTAGGCTTTTGCCGCCCCCCACTTTTGCCGCCCTCCAGCCAGGATGCCCCTGGACGTCGCCCGCCCTGCTCTCTCGCTCGCTGTCTCGGGGGTCCCGGGCCGCCGCCCGAGCCCAAGCGGTGCCGGATCGGCCGGGCACCCCGCCCGCCCGCCCGCCCCTGCGCTGCTGCAGCCAGCCGCGGGCTGGTTCCTCTCTCCGCTCCGGGCCCTTCACCTCCCGGGCTCCGCGGGGCCGACCCCCAAGTCCCGGCGTCTCTGACACACGCCGGGAGCGCGCTCGCAACCCGGGACGCGGGACCGGCCTCCGCCAGCCGCGCCTCCGCGCCCCGCCCTGTCCCGCAACGCCAGAGAGTTCCAGCTTCTCCCCGCCCTTCTCAGCGGGCAGCCAGGTGCCCTCGGACCGGGCGAGGAGCCGCCCAGCACCGCCGGGCCGGGAGGCGGGACCCACCAGCGGCGCCGGAGAGGCCGAGACCACGAGAGCGCGCGCGTGCGCGGAGAGAGCCCTGTCGCTCGCTCCAGGCCCGCAGCGAGCGCCGCACACGCTCACACGCACACACACGCTCACGCACACACACGCACACACCTCAGGGAGCCCGGGCGTCTTTCCTTTCCGTGGCGGGACCCCCCGCAGGACTCGGACCAGAAAGAGACTCCCTGAGCCCCGGGCCTGTCACGGGGCACGGGACTCGGGGCACGAACCGCCACCTGGCCCCGGCACGACCACCCTCTGCTGTGGAAACGGCCTCTTCAGGGCGGCCCCAGGGTCTCGGGGTCACAGTCGGGGTCCAGCTCTGCGCGTTGGGGCCCTCGTCCGCGTGTCCCGTCCCGCTCTCTGCGTGGGCAGGCACCGGCTCGCGCTCTCTCCTCTCTGGTCTCCCTCTACGTCTCTGTCCCTTCCCGCCTCACTGTCCTTCTCTCCGTGTCTGACCCTAGCCAGCTCCCGCGGCCCCCCCTTCCCCGGCGATCCCGTCCCCTCCTTCGACGCTCTTCCTGGGCCTCCCGCCCTGGCGACCGGTGTCCTCCTTTCTCCTTCCCTCCCTGTCGCTCTCCCTGTCTCTGGGTTTCTCCGTCCCTCTGTCTCTCGGTTCTCTCTCTCCGTGTCTGTCTGTCTGTCTCTCTTGAAGCAGAGAGTCCCCGTGAAGGCAATGGGCAGCGGACGGGGCGGGTCCCCGGTCCTGGAGGACGGCGAGGGCTGCGTCCGTCCCAGGCGGTGCCTCGGGGTGTGGCCAGGGACTCCGCTTGTGTTCGGGCAGACCGGGCTCGCGTCGGCGGGGAGGGCGGTGGAGACGTGTGCTTGGGTCATGGCCGGAGCCAGGACTTAGCCAGGATGCAGGTGCCTAGGTGCGCAATTGGGCGAGAGGATGGCCGGCCGCGCCTGGGCGGGATCCTGCCGAGCGGCCAAGACTGGGGAGTCCCGGGATGCGATAGCGCCCCCCCTCCCCGCCGCAGACCTCCGCACGGCAGGGAACCGGCCAAGACCGCGGTGCCTTAGCGTGGCTGGCGCCTGCCGCCCGCCACCTCGTCGGCGGCACCCTCCCCCGCCCCCTCCCGAAACCTTCCCAGGGGGTGCGCTGCAGGCGCGGGCGACTCTGGCGCCCGGGAGCCCGGGCTCGAGCTCTTGAGGCGGCAGGCAACACCTTCGCCCGTCTACGGCCACACCACCCTGAACGCGCCCGATCTCGTCTGATCTCGGAAGCTAAGCAGGGTCGGGCCTGGTCAGTACTTGGATGGGAGACCGCCTGGGAATACCGGGTGCCGTAGGCTTTTGCCACCCCCTCCTCTTGCCGCCCTCCAGCCAGGGTGCCCCCGGACGCCCTGGGGCCCTGCTCGCTGTCTCGGGGGTCCCGGGCAGGTGCCGAGACCAGGGCTGCACGAATGCCCTGCGTCCCTGCCTGCCCTGGGCTGTTCCCTCTGAATCCTGGGCTGTTCCCTCTGAATGCTCCCGGCCCTTCTCTTCTTGGGCTCCGCGGGGCTGAGCCCCAGGAGCGGAGGACGCAGGCGGAGGGCGAGGTCTCCGGGCGAAGCGCTGCCCGGTGGTGTCGCCGGTGGCTCCGTGTGGTTTCGGACAGGTCGGGTTCGGCCACGGCGCGGAGCGCAGGGGAGGGATGGGTCGGGGACCGGGCCAAGGCCGGGACGCGGCAGGGCTGGCTGCACCTGCTCAGAGGCGCAGGGGGCCGAGAGGACGGCGAGCCTCGCCCGGGCTGGGGTCCTGCCCAGCGGCCAAGACTGGGGAGGCGGGTTGCACCGGGCCTGGGCAGTCCCGGGATCAGGAGCGCCCACCCAGAACTCAGGCACAACCGAGAACCCGCCGAGACCCGCGGTGCCTCAGCGCGGCCGGCGCTCTCTCCACGCCGCAGCCTCACCGGAGGAACCCCACACTCCTCCCAGGACATGGGGTGCATGCGTGGGCGTCTCCGACACCCGGGGGCCCAGTCACGAGCTCTTGGGGCTTCAGGCGACACCCCCCCCCCGTTCTACGGCCACACCACCCTGAACACGCCCGATCTCATCTGATCCCGGAAGCTAAGCAGGGTCGGGCCTGGTCAGTACTTGGATGGGAGACCGCCTGGGAATACCGGGTGCTGTAGGCTTTTGCCGCCTCCCACTTTTGCCGCCCTGCAGCCAGGACACCCCTGGATGCCCCCGGGCTCTCCTCCCTCTCCGGACCGCTTTCTCGGGGGTCCTGGGCAGCCGCCTGAGCCTAAGTGTTGCCGTCCCGGCCGCGCGCCCTAGTCCCCGCCCGTCCCCGCTGCGCTCCCGCAGCAAGCCCTGCGCTGTTTTCTCTTCGCACCAGGTCCTTCCCTTTCTGGGCTCCGCGGGGCCGAGCCCCCAGGGCCGAGGGCTCCGGGCGGAGGGCGCGGTGGCTGCCGAAGCCTCGCCTGATGGTGTCGCCGGCGGCTCCGTGTGATTTTGGGCAGGGCGGGTTCGGCCACGGCGGGTCTGGGTCAGGGCCGGGGCCGGGAACTGTCAGGGCGGCACCTGTCCAGTCCGGGGTTGCGGGAGCGCCCACCCGGACCTCCGGCACCGCCGCAGACTGGCCAAGGCGCGGGATGAAGGGCGAGACGGGCGCGCGCTCCCCCGGCACCCCGAAGCCCGCGCGCAGCGCTCCGGGCTTGGATCGCCGCCGCCCGGCGAGGGGTCTGCGCGGCCTCCCCGCCGGGGCCGCTCTCCCGCCAGCGCCGGTCCGCCCGAGCCAGGCGCTGGCAGCAGAGGCGAGCGCCGGTCCACGCCGGCCGCGACCACCGCTGCGAGTCCCCGCGCTCGCCCCCAGCTGCGGCTCTGGGGGTGTCGCGGAGTCCGGGGCCAGTCAAAGCGGGGCGGGGATAGGGGAGGAGACAGGGGAGGGGGGAAGCCAGGGGCGCAGTGACCGCGGGGGGTCGGTAGGACGCCGGGCGTCACCCTTCTCTCCGCGTTTCCCGGACGCGCCGCAGGAGAAGGTCCCGAGCCCCCGGCGTCCGGGGAGGGTCCTGCGCGGCCCCGACTCGGCGAGGCCCCGCGCTGACCACTTCGCAGCGATGGCCAGACGGCGCTCTCCCGGGGCCGGCATCCTTGCTTGAAGGCTGCTGCTTTAGTCAGGAAAATTTCCAACATCTGTTGTGAGAGCAAGTCGACATTTGTCAGTTTATCGGAGATATAATGTACAACTGTTTCCTTCCATTCTGTAGCCTGTCTTTCCACTTTCCGGTAGCTCCTTTTGATGCACAGTAGGTTTTCATTTTGAGGAAATCGAATGTATTTATTTATTCTTTAGTTATTTCTGTTTGGTGTCCTAAGAAATCATTGGTAAATTCGAGGTCATAAAAAGTTATCTCTATTTTCTTTGAGAGTTTATAATTTCACCTCTCCTATTTAAGCCGTTTATTTAGTTTGAATTGATTTTTGCATGCGATGTGAGGTTAGGATTTAGTTTCCTTTCTCTTCCTGTGGATGGCCTGGCTCCAATTTCGAGAAGACCCTTTTTTAGCCATTTCAATGTTGTCCGCCCTTATGTAAAATCAATTGACTTGCTGGGTGGGTTTAGTTCTGGGCTTTCCATTCAGTTTCGTTGATCTCTCTGTATCTCTTTATGCCAGTATCACAATGTTTTAATCACTGTTGCTGTATATTAAGAATTAAAATTGGGAAGTATGAGGCTCCAACTATGATTTTCTTTTTGAAGACTGTTGCAGCTCTTTGGAGTCCCTTGAGATTTTGTATAAATGGAATCTGCTTGTATATTTTCCCCAAAGGCTTCTGTGAATTTTTATAGGAATCATGTTGAATCTGTGCATCAGCTATGTACTGTTGCCATCTAGACAGTGTTAGTTCTTTCCATCACCATGAAATGACTTCAATATTCAGTGTATGAATCCTGCAGTTTGATTAAATCCATTTAAAAATCTTTATTAACATTGACATTATTTCAAATGTGATTTTTTACTTAAAATCTTCTCAAGATTATTCGTTGCTCACATATAAAAGTAAAAGAAATTATGGCTTACTGTTATTTAGTCCTGTAAGTCTGCCACAATTGTTTGCTTGCTCTAATACTATTTTTGATTCTTTGGGAAGTTCTGTATCTAAGACGTTAAAGGTTTAGAGGGCTAGGATCAGGGTTAGGGTTGGGATGGAGTTTGGGGCTGAGTTAGGGCTTCAGGTGATGGGTTATAGTTTGGTTATGGCTTACGGTTACTGTTTGTGGTTATGTGTAGTCCACGGTTTTTGGTGATAGATTATGGATTATGTTTAGGGTTTCTGGTTATGTTTATGTTGGTTATGGTTTACGGTTATCATTTATGGGTACTGTGTTATGGTTAGGGTTTTAATGCAGGACAGGGCAAATTTCCCGGAGTGGGAGGAGACCAACCTCTCCCCTGAGAGAAGAGTAGGTTCTTTGCTGGAAAGTGTAGAAAGAATTCAGCTTTCACGCCATAGTGAGAATCAAAAGGAAAGTTTATTGTCAAAAGGAGAAAAGCAAAGAGTGGAAATAGCAAAGTCAAAAAGCCAAGACAAAGAAAAAGCCCTGTGTATTGTGGTTAATTCCAGTCTATATATCATTCTTTAGTTCCCATGAGTTACAGTTTAAAAATTTTTGTATCCATTTCTTTTGCTAAAGACAAAGAGTGAGAAAGGATAAGAGCCAGTAGCCTGAAAAGCCTGCTGGCAGTTCCCAGTCATTAATCCACAGATTATCTATGATTTTAGACACAGGGAATGAAACATTTTATTTTGTGTAGGGCAGACACTTAAAGATTCTGTTTTTCCTGTTTCCCCTGTACATGTGTGGGAAGGGGTTGTTAGCAATTCCAGCAGAAATCTTCCTTTGTTCTGCAGGTTCCCCCATCACCTGACCAGAGAGCCAATGAGTATATTGAAGTTTCTTAATGTAGCTCTATTTTACACTTGAATTCTCTTGCCATTTCCGTACATTAGTTTGGCATTATAGGTAGGGTTTTTGTTATGGCTTACAGTGATGGCCACAGAGGAGAAAAAATGGGGTTGAGCTCCAGGGGTGTGTGGGTGGAAGCAGAGGTCAATGAGAAAGGATGGGGTGGACCTGCGGGGAAACGCACAGCACGGCCTTCATGTGTCCAATCGAAGGTGGTTAGGATAAATGAGGCGGTCTTTTGGATCAGCCAGCCGGACTGAGGGTGAGCCTGGGGTCCACGGAGGTGCAGAGAGCCAAAGGGGAGGAGCCGAGGGGCGGGTCCTGGGCGGATCCGCCAATCAGCGCGGACTCCTCTAGCGCAGGGCCCGCCTGCACCGGTGTCCGGGCTTCAGGTTGCATTTAGGCTGGTTACTCGGGTCAAGAGACCCCCACGGGCCTTCGCGTTTCTGCGTGACCCGGCGAGACCCACGTGGGGCAGGCGCTTCTCGTGCGCGCAGACGCGGCTGCGCCTTCTCGGGGATCCCACGAGCCTCCCGAGGCTGCTGGAGGCTCCGCGGCGCCGAGGCGGCTCCTGGACTCTGCAGACCCCGGAGCTGAGCCTCGGACAGGCACGCGAGGAAAGGTGAGGAGGAGCTTTGTGTCCCAGGGGTGCTGAGGGGGGACGATGGGGGTGTCCGTCTTTAGAGGGCCCGGGGGAGGAACCAGCTCCACGTGGAATATCCTTTTTTTATTTCTGCTGCGCGGTGTGAGGCAGTGAGGGTGGAGAGCCCTGAATGTGAGTGTGTCTAGTTTCTGCTTCATGGTACAGAGGAATTAAAGACATCAGGGTGTGTCTGTCTAAAGGTAATGGGATTTGCTTCTCCCTTGCTCCAGCCGGCCTTTCCCCAGGGTACCAGCTCCTTCCATAGATATGCTAATCCAGGCGAGTCCCGAGTGAAAAGAGATTTGGAGGTTTCGCGCTCTTCTCAGGCCACTCCTCTTCCCCTTCTCCTCCTGCCTCACTCCTCCCCACCTGGCGACAAGAGCCCTGGGCGTGAGGGGCCTTCCCAGTCGAATTTCTGAAAAAATTTCTGAAAAATCGAAAGCTCCCCGACATCTCATGGTTGTGGCCGCCAGTCCCCGATAGACACACGGACCCCCAGAGATCAGTGAGTTAGAGGAAACACAGTCTCTGCTCAGCCAGCTGGGTCTGCCGGGGGCATGCAGACCCCCAATTAAGCAGCCTTGAAAAGTGGAGGCACAGAGTTTTTAAGCTCTAAACCTCATTCTTCAATCTGTCCGAACACAAAAGTATATTTTTTGTCCATTTATTAACTTTCAACCCACTGGTAGGTTGTGCAAGCCGGGGTTCAGAAGCAGAAAGCTTATTGTTAGAATGTCACGTCCCTATGGGTGATAGCCTATGTTCCCACGGGCGACAGACAAACAGTAATTTCCAGCATGTAATAAATTTAAAGCAGTGATTTTCCAGCGGCCACATCATTATGGTGCCATTTTGATAAATAAATCTTTCCTTATTCCAAACTCTGATCTGCTGAATATTGAGTTTTTAATGCGCCAAACATGCTGGCCTTGTGACTGCAGCATACACGTCTTGTGGAACATTAAAAATTTTTGTGATGATGTGCCCCTAGAAAGATGCAAGAAGGGGTTAAGACTAGAAGCCTCTATGCCAACCGCCGCAGCAGCCACATTTCCTGATCGAGTACCTGGCAATTACATCGGTAGGCTATTGTTTAACTCTGTTCCCACAAGAGAGAGTAGGAGGAATTTATGGGAAACATGGTATGGGAATCTGACCTTTCAACGTTCTGCTTTCTGCTTCTGTACCCCCCACTTACGCATCATATCAGACCACCATTTGGTGATGGGTAGTGAATAGATGATACATAGATCCATTGTGATTGGGATATAGTGATTAATGGATTTTTGGATATAAAACTGTGGACCTGAAATGAGTCGAGGCTGCTCCTTTGGAAGGACAGCCGCTGGCTAATAGACTGCCTCTAATATTAAAGCACTCAGGGTGAGTCTGGTTATTCCGGTCACAACAATTTTGTGCTATGAGGAAATATATATGTAGAAATTACTAAATTGGTTAGAGTGTAGCTAAATATCCCTGTAACATACAGTCACAGTCGCTTTGTAGTTTTCACTAGAAAGGCTTTTTTTGAAGGTCGAGAATTATAATATGTAATTAAATTTTCAAATGTAAAAGTTAAAAGTAAAACCAACTGTACAAGAAAAGCAAGATACGTTGCAGCCACAAAAAAGGGATGAGCTGGGAGCCAGCTCCATAGTGTAGTGGTTAGCACATCTGTTTTACATGCAGAAGGTCCTTGGTTCCCTCCGCAGATGTTGCACCAGGTCCCCCCACCCTTTGTGCATGCTGCTAGCGTGTGGGAGGAGACACTGCCTTCAGAGATCCATCTCTTAAGAGGAATTGGTCACATCCTAGGTCAGGGGTGTATGTGGGGTGGGGAGGAATTAAAAAAGGGTGGGGAAGGGATGAGATGAAGATGTAAATTTGGAGGAAGAAAATTAACTTTGTCCTAATGTAAGGCTGTGACTTGCAGAATGAGAACGAGGAAAACTGGATAAAAAATCTGTGAAAAGGAGTGTTGTAGGGAGTTTGTGAGAGACATCTTGGGAGAGGAAATTTTATAGACAGTTCACTTGAATGAGATGGAAATAACCAAGTCAAAATTAAAATATCAAAAGAAAGTTTCTGTACAAGCAGAGTTTAGTTATTCTTTCTTTAGAAGGACAAAGTTTTCAGGCGTCCTTCTGCTCCAGATAAGAGATGAAAAGTTTTCTGCCTAGAAATCAAAGACTGCTTTCTTAACATAGTTTTTTGTCTAATCAAGTGCTTGATGCCTTAAGAGAAAATTTCCTCAATCCTAAGTAACGCGGTTTTGTTTTGTCATTTTGGTTACGTGAACAATTTAATATCGTTTCATAATAATCTACTAAAGAGAAAAATGAATGTCTAGAGTGTCTTGAAAGCACAAGCTGCTTCTGTGGCTCCAAGGCTCCCTCGCCAAGGACAAATACAAATTGTAAATGCCTTTTCACAAAACTTAAGAGGAAACTTTAGCCATGTTCACAGGTAAACTTAATTTCTTTCTCCAGCCAAAAAGAGTTTGGCCTCAACTCTTCTTTTAGATAATCTTATCCTTCCTGTGGCAGTCATTTTCAAATGAAGGTTGTGGGAGTTCAGAATGCATCACCCAGAGATGTTCAGATTTTTTCCAGCCGAGGGTAAGTTTATCTTCTGACTGTGGAGAAACTACTGCCCCACCCTTTAACTATCCAGAACAATTTGAATGGAGGGCCTTGCCCACATAACAGGAGATCTTCAGCCATCATCTCTGTTTGACCCACCTATAGGGCAGGGCAAAGTAATGTGCACTAAATGTCTGTTCTTATCCTGCAATGACCATTTGAAACCCCCCAGGCACCTTACTATATCTCTAGCTCAAGATAGGTCTTATGTGCCCAAGTTCCCATTGTGGTCCTCTCTCTCACATATGTGGAGTCTCCGATTCTCACGTGTGTGGGGCTCTCATACATATGGATGTATTAAATCACATTATTTTTTTGTGCTAATTTTTCTCACGTCTATTTGATTATTAGACCTGATAAGAGAGCCTTGAGGGTGAAGGAAAGTGTATTTCTCCTCTGCTGTTGGCACCGTGAGCAAGATCAACTCATCTCTGGGACACCTCACTTTCCTGTGATGCTGTTGCAGATGAAGAGATGTTCAGCCGTCGGACTTAGGCCAGCATAAGGTAAGGATCCTTACCATATCAGCACATCCCAGTTCTTCACAACAACCTGAAATTTAATGTCTTAGAATATCTACTTAGTCCCTGTTAGGTTGGGAGCTCCAAAACAAAACGTGGACTAAACTGCAGTTATGGCTAGTGTCATATGCAACTGTTGCAGCACCTGAGGAATCGAAAACCTCAAATTACAATGCCAATTATGAGGAAGATTCCAATTAGATTAGATTATTTTAAACCACTTAAAAATCACCGGCTTCCAAATCAAATAAGGCAGAAACAAAGAGAAAAGAGAGTCACAGGACTCTCGTGCTTGATTTAACCTCACAACATCTTGTACAGCAACGTTTTATGTTCATGTATGTTAGGCATTTATGGGTTCAGGGGGTTAAAGGTCTAGGGTCTGGGATAGAGTGTTAGAAGTTAGAATCAAAGTTGGAGTTTTGGGTCTGAGGTCCTGGGACTGCCATCAGTTTGGCTCTGGGGTCCAGTTGTGGATCCAGGGTCTATTTACAGGGTCTCAGGTCCAAAATTCGCCTCCAGAATCTGGCAGCTGGAAATCGGGTCCGATCCTGGGGGTCTGCCTCTTGTTGTGACCAACATTAAAGAGACCAAAGCAAGTACGCTCTCAAAGGCTTTTTGTTAGCCGGCGGCTGTCCTTGCCAGCAGCAGCCCCGAAATGTAGAGGTACAGGGTTTTTAAGCGCTAAATCCCAGTCTTCATTCTGTCTGAACACAAACATCTACTTTTCTTCTATTCACTACCTGTCAACCCACTGGCCAGGTGTGCAAGGGGGGGTCCAGAAGCAGAACGCTTATTGTTAGAATGTTATGTTGTTAATAGCCTATGTTCCCATGACGGTACCAGGCAATAATTTCCAGCTTATATACAATTCATTGTTTCTCATGCCACGCAGGTAAGCAGCGATACTCAGGCAGGTAGCGTTAGAGCTCGTTGTTACAAGTTTCATGATTAACAGAACGTGGCTAAGGCTTCCAGGACCTAGGCCTTTGTCTAGTTTTAGGTTTTAATTACCTCTTAGCCTTACCACATTTCAGCAGGCTGTCACATCTCCACTGGTTTTCATGGAATATATCAAATCTTTGATGTCCTATAAACTGGGGGCAACTGAGGTACCCCCGTTACTTGAGTAGATAATACTATTAATTTAACAGCCTGGACTCTGTTCAGTATACTTTATAAGGCAATTCACTGTACATGGTCCAAGCAGCAGTCCTAGAAGAGCCAGTATTAAGGGTCTAGCGATAGATGACAGTAATGTTGTTCATACCACGACTGACCTTGTAGTAGGTTTTCTTCTCTCTCCTTAACTCTTGGTCTTACTAAGGCTAGACTATGTTGAATTATGCCAGAGCGACTGGCACAAAAACAGCAGTTTTTACCTACAGTTATGCAATTAAAGCAAGATCTATGCTTTATGACCACATTAGTTTTAAGTTTATTTTACAGATTAGAAATTAAGCTGATCAAAAGGTTAATTCTGAAACTATGGTTGATGCAGTAAATGAATATTAAAGCAAACAAAAATCTATCTAAATTTTCACTTTAAAAATAAGGTTCTTAACTATTTAATATACTCTCAGAAATGATATCTTGTTAACATTATTTGACTTTAAACATTTACAATCAGTAAAACAATCTGCACATAAAAGCCTGACATTTTGTTTTACTGGATTTACATTTTTCCAAGTATAATAAGTACAATCACCTATTTATCATTAACTTTTAACAATATGGCATACTAGTAAACAGTATTTTATAGCAATTATCTCATGAAATTACAAGTGAAAAACAGTTTTTTCAATAACAGTGAGTTACTGAATTCCTTTATCTAAAAGTTGTTATAAAAATTTCTAAAAGCCTAACACACAAACATGGTTTTTTGCAGTAGAGGTGTGCATTGTGCTCTTAACAGAGCCAAGGGAAGGAGGCTTACCTAACTCTCACTAGTTTCTAATTTTTACTTAGTTAACGTTTCCTTTAAAGTCCTAGTCATCTTCTCTACCTGGCCTGAACTCTGTGGTCTATAAAAACAATACAATTTCTACTCTATTCCTAGCAATTTTGCCCCAATTTGAATAGTTACAGCGATGAACGGCGGGCTATTTTTGGACCCCAATATCATGGGCAGGACAAATCTTGGAACTATCTCTGATACTAATTTCTTTACTACTACTTGTGTAGCTTCATGCTTAGTAGGAAAAGTCTCAGTCCGTCTGGAGCACGTGTCAATGAAAATTAACAAAAACTGGAATCCAAAAGTTCCAGGTGCAACTTCTGTGAAATCAAGTTCCTAGTGTTTTCTAGGTGTCTTTCCCCTGAGTCTCACTCTTTGTTCTGTGGAGGTCCTTCCTTGGTTTAACTGTGCAAACACTGCACACCTATTAGCCACGTCCTTGGCTAAACTTTTTAGTCCTGGAACATAATTATTTCTTTTCAATAGTTCAATCAACTTAGTTCCTCCTAGATGGGTGGACTGATGCATTAAGGCCAGTAAGGTCTTTTCTAAAACCTGAGGAAGGAGCGGTTGGTCTTCCATCAGGGAGCATTCTGTATCCTTGCTCTCTTTTCCTCATAGTCTTTCACATAATTCTAAGTTGCATGGGATATGCTCAGGCCTTTCTGCAAGGGCCAGGGGAAGCTTCAGAGGCAAAATGTCTACGGGCCCCACTGGTTTTCTGACAGCATTCTTTGCTATCTGATCTGCAAAGGAATTTCTTTTTGCTACTTCAGTCTCTGCATTTTGCTGCCCAGGACAATGAATTATAGCTACTCTTTTTGGTAGCCAAATGGCTTCTAACAGGGCTAAGATCCCTTCCCTGTTTTTAATTTCTTTGCCTCCTGTTGTTAAAAGTCCCCTTCCCTTATATAAATCTCCATGTACATGGGCAGGAGCAAAGGCATATCTACCGTCAGTTCAGATGTTTACAGTCTTGTTCTTTCCCCACCTTAGAGCTTGTGTTAAGGCTATGAGTTGAGCCCTCTGCCGATGTCCCATGGCTCAGTGCCTGTGTCAGTATCACATCCCCGACTGTCACCACGGCTGCCTTGTCATACCTTACTCCTTCTGATATAAAACTGCTTCCATTGGTAAAACCACATCCAGATCAGGCCACGGCTCAGCCTTCAAGTCCGGCCGCAGTTCAGTCAGTTACCTGCTCAAGGTGCCGAACACAGTCATGCAATGGAGCCCGCGGGTCATCATCTGGGAGCAGCGTGGCGGGGTTCAGGGCTGCAGTTTTCAAAAACTGGATCTCAGTCACAAATAGCTGGAACAGTTTTTCCAAGTCTGGCAAGGCCAGGGCTGGGGCCGAAATTAAGGCCTTCTTTAGAGTCTTAAAGGCCTGTTGTGGTTGAGCATTCTAGGTTAGTTCTGCTTTGTCTCTCCTTATCATTAGGTTTCTTTCTATTGTTAGGAGGTTTCCTCCAAGGAGTTTGGTTTCCTTATTGTCCTACAAACCTGACCTTCTGCACATTATCCCTATTATTAAATGCCTTTTGTGCTATCTCTAATAACTTGGATAAATTCTTACCCTCAAATCCTTCTAATTTCTCTAATTTCTTTCTAATCTCTGGGCCCAACTGACTAACAAAAGCCAAATTAATTGCCTGTCTATTGGTTAGGTTTTCAGGATCTATAGGAGTATATAAGCGATAAGATTCTAGTAACCTTTCTAAGAATGCAGATGGCCATTCATTCTTTCTCTGCACCACCTCACTGACCTTAGACAAAATTATCGGGCGACAGGCAGCTGTTCTTAGGTTCTGCAACAGCAACTGGTGATACAGTTGGGGAGCCTCCTCACCTTGAGTAGAGTTGGGGTCCCAGTTGGGATGAGTGCTGGGAAACATGTTGCACCCGCATAGGATCCGTAGCAGGCTGCCCTGTTGGGGCTAGTATATGCTTTCTTCTTTCTTCTAGAATTCTACCTTTTTCCTCTGTGGTGAACAAAACTTGTAACAACTGTTGGCAATCATCTCAAGTGGTTTGCTGAGTAAAGAAAATAGTCTGTAAAGGAGAGATTCGTCTGTGGTTTCTCTGGGAAAGAAGAGTTTTGATGTTTCCAGTTATACAGATTTTTCCTGTTATCCAAAATCTTAATTTATAATATTAATATATTCAATATTTATAAAAATGTTATTATAGTAAAAACTAAGATTTAATATTAAGACCACGTATTTACCTAAAATATAGCTATCTAATTATTATAATAGTTTTACTGTCATGGCCACAATCAGAGCCATGCCCTTTGCTTCTATATAAGCCTCTTGTTTCTGAATAGTCAGATCTATTCTTGATATTCATGATATGCAATATTTTATAATAACTGAAATTATGGCTGATATTATTATACAAGGACATATGAATAGCAAAAATATTGACAACTTTCTAAGAACTCTATACAATTTCTGAAACACTTGTATTAATAACATATTTATAAAATATAACCTAAAGAAGGTTAAGTATTATCTATTACTTGACACTGTTCTTTTATATAATTTAATATATCAAGTAGACTGAATCAGCTTAACATTTCTCTTTTACAAAGTGACAAAACTAAACCTTTGAGATTTTCCAGGTGCCCTCTGGGAAGTCTCAAAGTTATTTTGAGATAAAACAAAAATCCTACTTAGGTTTTATGTTGGAACATCTGTCATAATGTCACAAGGTTTGATCACTGGATTAAATGGGATCACAGGTCATTATGAAACAATACTTAGTTGTCTATTTAACCAATGCATTTTTAAGAGATTTCCGGGGTTAAATATGACTGTAAAAAGCCATAGCACTCTTAATGTTAAGAAGACTCAGTTTTTAAGTAATCAAAGACTATAAAGCACAATAAATTATTTTGAAAAGATATGGAGTCTTTGTTTCTTAGGTGGTATTGCTCAACAGGTAAAGAAGATCTTTTACAATCTCTTATTAGGAACAGACCAATAATCCAGACTCCAGTCTTGTGTCAGTACACTGTTGATATTAAAGTTCATTTTGAAACCTTATGATGAATATCTTTAATTTTAGTCAATTCGACTATATAAAACAAGATTCTCTTTTCCGTTACAACTTTATATATTTACTTATGTTTTTGTTCTTTATTTTCCTCCTTTGTGCCTTAAACAACCTTTAAGTAACCTGAAACTTTTAGGATAAAATTATTTTTCTTTTCTTAAAAATATATCCTTTATATTTCAAAATGTTTTATTTCCCTTGCATACTTTGCATACAGAATTTTTTCCTCACTTGCATTATTTCTAGTAATTCATTTACGTATACTAGAATTCATTACTCTCAGAAGCCTCAATTTCTAGAGAAAACAATGAAGTAGGCAAGAGACTCCTGAGGTTGGGGGCTAGGGGATATACCCTCACGAGTTAGATGTCTCAGTTTTAGCTCCAGGCAGCTAGAAGGGTAGGAAAGACCTGGACAGTAGCCCTCCTCCGTCCCAGATGCTGCCAGCATTTGAGGATTAAAGAGGTTGCCCAGAAAATGAGGTCATAGAGAGTTGTAGGATCTCCATCCTCATTTAGCCCAATGTGTGAAGGGCAGAACAGGTCCTTGTGGGACCAGTAAGGGGAATCCTGGCGGTGAAATTCTCCATCATCATCCATGTGAGGAGCAAAGCAGGTGCCCGGTGTGGATGTAAAATACTTCTAAACCTCTAGAGAGCATATATTAGAGTTTTAATAAAACTGATGCCGTCTGCCACAGAGCAAGATCTCAGATGCTATAGGGAATCAAATTTGCCACCCCTTTTAGGCATTTGTGATTATGGAAAACACATAAGAAAGATGACACGTATGTGGTGAAAAGCGAGGCAAGATGGATACAGAATAGCTAACAAGATTGTGTGCCCTCTGAGGGTGAATAACCCCTTCAAGGGGTTCTAGTGTTATTTGGAAGCTGTTATGAAGTTGCAGAGCACCAATGGATAGGACTTTCTTAAAAGTTTTACTAAAGAAGCGATAGGTCTGGGGAGGTGACTATCTAGTTATTCCTGCTGCTATCTCATGTGCATTTGAAAATTAACACCCCAGGGTGTGTCATTTAGTTTTCTTCTATGCTGCCAGTCTATGTGAATATTGGGGACAACATAGCAGTGTAGTTAATGAAAAGTTGTTATTTGCTGGCATCTTGTGGACATTTTAAAAATAACACCCAGGGGCACATCATCTGAAATTTTACTTTCTGCTGTCATTTGCTGGGTTTTTGTGAATAGCACTGGAGTGCAGGACATCATCTTGTGTGCATCTAGGGAATCTGACCAGTGTGTTAACAAACTTATTCTCTGCTGTTATCCGGTGGGCAATTTGGGGATAACAGCAGTGTGCGTCATGAAAAGTGACTCTTGCTTTTCTGTGTGCTCTGAAAAGTATGGCATTATGAATAGTTATTTTCTGCTGCCATTTAATGTGCATTTTGGGAAGGAAACATGATTGCATGCCACAAAAAATTATTTTGTGCTGCCTTCTCGTGGGTATTTTTGAAAATAGCACTCAAGTATATGTCATAAAAATTTATTTGCTGCTGCCATCCTGCGGATATTTTTGGAATAAAACACCCAAGTGTATGCCAACCTGAAAATTATGATTTCTTTCTGATCCACTCTGCATCTTGCAATAATAGCAGAGTGTAAGTACTTAAATGTATTTCTCTGCTGTCATGTGTTGGTTATATTTGAGAATAACATACAGTGTAAGTAATCAAAAGTTTTTTTCTATTCCTATCGATGGTCTTTTTTTTTTTAACGTCTACAGCACCCAGTCTTCCTAGTTGGTCTCCCATCCAAATACTAACCATGCCTGAATCTGCTTAGCTTCTGAGATCAGAAGAGATCAGGCGTGTTCAGGGTAGCATGGCCATAGACCAATCGATGGACTTTTAAGTAATAACTCTGTAGTGTTTGTCATTATGAATATTCTTTCTTTGTAGCCAAGTTGTGGGTATTTTGGGAATAACTTATTTCTGGTGGTATCACTTGTGTATGTAAAAAATAACACCCAATGGCATGTGGCAATAAAATTTTTCTGTGCTCCCATTTTATGTAAACCTTGGGTACAAAGCAGTGCACGTCATGAAAACTGTTCTCTGCTGCCATCTCGTGTGTATTTGAATACTATACCAGGTGTATGTCATCAAAAGATTTTTCTGTTGCCATCAGGTGGGGATTTTGAGATATAACCTTAGTGTAGGTCATCATGAAAATTTATTTTCTGCCTGAATCTTGTGTTCATCTTGGAAATGATTTAAGAATACAAAAATTATTTTCTGGTCACATCTGGTGGACATTTTGGGAATAAAACCTATGTGTATTTCATCATGAAAAAAAATTTTCCCGCACCCCCCATGATTCTTGGAAATTACACCCCAAATGTTATTTAAAAATTAATCTCTGCTGCCATCTGGTCAGCATTTTGGGGAAACATCCTAGGAGCTATGTTTATGAACTATCATTCTAAGCTGCTATCTGATGGGCACCACAGAGCATGTCATTGAATGTTATTTTTGCTGCTCTCTCATGTGCATTCTGAAAATAATCCCAAGGGTATGACATTATGAAAAGTTTGCCATTTTCATATGCAGTTTGGGAAAAATATAGGAGTGCATGTCATGAAATGCTTCTCTGCTCCAATTTTATGGGCATTTTGCAAATAACACCCAGGTGTAGCTTCACGGCTACTCATTCTCTGCTTCCATCTGGTTGGCATTTTTGGGTGAACCAAAACACAGGGAATAAAGAATTATTTTGTTATTATAGCATGTGCATTCTGAAAATAATACCTAAGGGCATGTGGTTATCAAAAGTTGCTGTCCTCTGTCATTTTGTGTGCATCTTTGGAAAAATACAAAAATGCATGTCATGAAATAATGTTCTCCTACCATCTCATGGGCATTTTGAAAATTAAAAACAGTGAATGCCATTGTAAAAATCTATTTTTTCCTGCCGTTCTGTGGGTAATTTGGAGACAACACCCCAGTATTTGCCATCGTGAAAATATATTTTCCGCTCTCACTGTGCATGTTGAAATAGCACCAGCGTGTAAATAATTACATGTTATTTTCTGCTGTCCTTTGGTGGACATTTTAGGGATAACACTTCACTGTTTGTCATCATGAATATTCATCCTCTGCTGCCATACAGTGGGCAATTTGGGGATAACACCTGAGTGTTTGGCATCATGAAATTTTATTTTCTGCCTTCATCTACCTTGTTTCTTGTGAATCACATCAGAGCATAAGTAAAATACGTTATCTTGTGCCACCATATTTTGTGTATTGAGGGAATAAAGCAAAGTGCATGCTTAAAAATTTATTTCCTGCTGCTATCTCATGTGCATTTAAAAAATATAACTAAGGGCTTTTCCTTTGGAAAAGTTTTCTTTGACACCATTTTGTGAACGTCTTGAGAATAGCACAGGTTGCAAGTCATGAAAATTGTATTCTGCTTCTGTCTTGTGGACATTTTGAAAATAATACCTTAGTTTATAGCATGAATTTTTCTAAATTCCCACTGGATGGAAGCAAACAATGAATATTCATGATGACCACTGAAGTGTGATTCCTAAAATACACACCAGAAGGCAGCAGAAAATAAATTTACACTTAAGTCTTATTTCCATAAAGTCCAAGGAGATAACAGCAAAAGATAACTTTTCATACCGTGCACTTCTTGTTTTTCTCAATACGCACTCAAGCGGCAGCAGACAACTTTTCATGACAACATGCCCTTAGCTGTTATAATCAAGCACACATGAGATAGCAGCAGAATTAAATTTTTATGATCTGCCTTGTGGTGTTATGGCCAAAATACCCACCAGATGACAGCAAGGAGTGAATATTCACGGTGACCTACACTCAGATGTTCCTCCTAAAATGCCCACCAGATGACAGCAGAGAGCAGTTTTGTTTTTTACTTCCACTCAGGTTATTTCAAGATGCTAAGCAGATGAGAGCGGACAATATATATTATCAAGATGGCATACACTGGGCTGTTATTCCAAAATATGCCCACAGGATGGCAGCATTAAATTTTATGATGACACACACTAGTTTGTAATTTGCGAAATGGCACGAGTAGGTAGGAGAAGATATTTTTTCATGACATCAGTTCCCCGATTTCTCCCAAGATGCGCATGCAATGGCCACGGCCAGTAGCTTTTCAAGACAAGCCCTTAGATATCATTTTCAAAATGCACACAATAGCAACCAAAGTTATTCTTTGTGACCTGTGCTGTGATATTTGCAAAAATCCCAGCAGATGGCAGCAGAGGCTTACAAATAACACTTCAAGAATTAAAGTGTGATGCCATACCCCCAAACGCCCACCAAATGGCAGCAAAAGCTAACGAATAACATTTCATGAATTAAACTCCGATGCTCTTCTCAAAATCGCGCACCAGATGGCAGCAGAGGCTTACAAATAACATTTCACGATTTAAACTCAGATGCTATTCTCAAAATCGCCCAGCAGATGGCAGCAGAGGCTCACAAAAAATATTTCATGAATTAAACTCTGATGCTATTCCGCAAAGCACCCACCAGATGGCAGCAGAGGCTTAGAAATAACATTTCATGAATAAAACTCTGATGCTATTCTCAAAATCGCCCACCAGATGGCAGCAGAGGCTTACAAATAACATTTCATGACTTAAACTGTGATGCTATTCCCCAAATCTCCCACCAGATGGCCGCAGAAGGTTATAAATAACATTTTATGACTTAAACTGTGATGCTATTCCCCAAATCGGCCACCAGATGGCAGCAAAAGCTTACGAATAACAATTCATGAATTAAACTGATGCTATTACCAAAAGCACCCACCAGATGGCAGCAAAAGCTTATGAATAACAATTCATGAATTAAACTGTGATGCTATGCCTAAAATAGCCCACCAGATGGCAGCAGAGGCTTACAAGTAACACTATTATTTAAACTGTGATGGTATTACCAAAATCACGCACCAGATGGCAGCAAAGATTTACGAATAACAATTCAGGAATTAAACTTTGATGCTATGCCCAAAATTGCCCACCGGACAACAGCAGAGGCTTACGAATGACACTTCATGAATAAAACTGCAATGCTATACCCCAAAACACCCACCAGATGGCAGCCAAAGCTTATAAATAAAATTTCATGAATTAATATCTGATGCTATTCCCTAAAACGCCCACCAGATGGCAGCAAAAGCTTAAAAATTTCATGAATTAATCTCTGATGCTATTCCCCATATCGGCCACCAGATGGCAGCAGAGGCTTACAAAAAATATTTCATAAATTAAACTCAGATGCTATTCCGCAAAAAACCCACCAGATGGCAGCAGAGGCTTAGAAATAACATTTCATGAATAAAACCGATGTTATTCTAAAAATAGCCCACCAGATGGCAGCAAAAGCTTATGAATAAAATTTTATGAATTAAACTGTGATGCTATTAGCAAAAGCACCCACCAGATGGCAGCATAAGCTAATGAATAACAATTCATAAATTAAATTGTGATGCTATTCCCCAAATCGGCCACCAGATGGAAGCAAAGACTTACAAAATAAATTTCATGAATTAAACTGTGATGCTATTAGCAAAAGATCCCACCAGATGGCAGCATAAGCTTACAAATAACACTTCATGAATTAAACTGTGATGCTATGCCCCAAAACGCCCACCAGATGGCAGCAAAAGCTTACACATAAAATTTCATGAATTAATCTTTGATGCTATTCCCCAAATCGGCCACCAGATGGCAGCTGAGGCTTACAAATAACACTTCATAAATTAAACATTGATGCTATTCTCACTATCGCCCACCATATGGCAGCAGAGGATTATGAAAAAATATTTCATGAATAAAACTCGAATGCTATTTCGCAAAGCAACCACCAGATGGCAGCAGAGACTTACGAATAACATTTCATGAATTAAACTTCGATGCTATTTTGAAAATCGCCCACCAGATGGCAGCAAAGGCTTAGAAATCACATTTCATGAATAAAACTTTGATGCTATTTTAAAAATCGCCCACCAGATGGCAGCAGAGGCTTACAAATAACATTACATAAATTAAACAGTGATGCTATTCCCCAAATTGGCCACCAGATGGCAGCAAAAGCTTATGAATAAAATTTCATGAATTAAACTGTGATGCTATGTCCAAAATCACCCACCAGATGGCAGCAGAGGCTTACAAAAATATTTGATAAATTAAACTGTGATGCTATGCCCCAAATCGCCCACCAGATGGCAGCAGAAGCTTACAAAAATATTTGATGAATTAAACTGTGATGCTATTTCCCAAATCGTCCACCAGATGGCAGCAGAGGCTTACGAATAACATTACATGAATTAAACTATGATGCTATTCCCTAAATCAGCCACGAGATGGCAGCAAAGACTTACAAATAATTAATGAATTAAACAGTGATGCTATGCCAAAAATCGCCCACCAGATGGCAGCATAGGCTTACGAATAACATTACATGAATTAAACTGTGATGCTATTCCTCAAATCGGCCACCAGATGGCAGCAAAAGCTTATGAGTAATATTTCCTGAATTAAACTATGATGCTATGCCCAAAATCGCCCACCAGATGGCAGCAGAGGCTTACAAATAACATTACATAAATTAAACTGATGCTATTCCCCAAATCAGCCACGAGATGGCAGCAAAGACTTACAAATAATAAATTAAACAGTGATGCTATGCCAAAAATCGCCCACCAGATGGCAGCCTAGGCCTATGAATAACATTACATGAATTAAACTGTGATGTTATTCCTCAAATCGGCCACCAGATGGCAGCAAAAGCTTATGAGTAATATTTCATGAATCAAACTATGATGCTATGCCCAAAATCACCCATCAGATGGCAGCGGAGGCTTACAAAAAATATTTCATGAATAAACTGTGATGCTATTAGGAAAAGCACCCACCAGGTGGCAGCAAAAGCTTACAAATAACATTTTATGAATTAAACAAATGCTATTCTCAAAATTGCCCACCAAATAGCAGCAAAGGCTTACGAATAACATTTCATGAATTAAAATGTCATGCTATTCCCCAAATCGCCCACCAGATGGCAACAAAAGCTTACAAATAACATTTCATGAATCAAACTGTGATGCTATTGCCAAAATCGCCCACCAGATGGCAGCAAAGGCTTACGAATAACTTTATAAATTAAACTATGATCCTATTTTCCAAATCGCCTACCAGATGGCAGCAAAAGTTTAATAATATTTTATGTATTGAACCGTGATGCTATGCCTCAACCCACCAGATGGCAGCAAAGAGGAATAACTTCATGAATTAAACTGTGATGCTATTCCAAAAATCGCCCACGAGATAATAGTAAAAGCTTACATATAACATTTTATAAATTAAACTGTGATGCTATTCCCCCAATCGCCCACAAGATGGCAGCCAAAGCTTATGAAAAACATGTCATGACTTAATCTTTGATGCTATTGCCAAAATTGCCCACCAGTTGCCAGCAGAGGCTCACAAATAAAATTTATGACCTAAACTCTGTCAGCCTGTTGTTCAAATTCTGCAAGGTTTGGGAGAATTTAGATGAGCTGGCGGACTGTCTCCTGTCTAATACATTTAGATGTGCAAGAAAACTATTTTTGAAGTCAAGCTATTTGGGCTCGGTGACTCCCAGTTTTCTATATAGAAACTTTCCTAGCAGAGTGGTTTTGTTTGTCTTTGATTTTGCGTTTCTTGATGCTACAAGATGGAAATCATATGGGTATAATCCTTGGTTTCCTTGGGCAGCCTGTAAAATGTATCGGTTCCTGTCATTGCTAAAATTAGTAGTTTGATGATCTATTCTTTGTGTCGGAAAGCCTTTGAAGTTGGAAAATATTTATGGAAACTCACAATAGCAATTGTTTCCTTAATACTGGTAGAAAGACTACATTCTAAAATCAAACGTGAAAAAGCAAAATGAATTAATCTTTATGGTTTTGCAGTAGATATTTAGCTTTTAGGTTATTATGCATGTTTGAAAGTTCAGTTTAATATCGACAATTGTATAAAAAGGTGGAAGGGAAAAATCGTGGTTTTTCAATAGTGTGGAAGATTTAAAAGATTGATGAAGAGAATGTGGAGAAATGATATTGGTCTTTTGGTTAGGGCAGAGTAAGTAAAAGATGCAATAATTTGTTGCATTTACATTTTGTAGGGAACAGCTTAAATTTTTGTTTTCATATTTTTCTCTGTGGCATTAGGAAACAATAGTATGGATAAACATTTGTTAGTCACATCTGCAGGAATTTTCTTTTATTCTCTATGTTTCTCCTTGTCTGGTCGTAGGGATGATCAGGCAGGTCCCAAAAGCTAACAGTATCTTGAAGGTTCTAAAAACAGTCTAGTTTAATATTTACCTTATCCCCGTATTAGATTTTGGAACAAATTTTAAAAGATGTAGAAACATAAGAAAACTTACCAAAATGGAGGCTGACTTTTTAAAATCTGATTACGATTACAAGGGAAGTCTCAGCATCTTCCAGGGTCTTCCTGCTGAGTGTTAGAAATGCAAACACAGGCCAGTACTGCCTGAAGCAGTCTCAGCTAAACTAAGGAAACATTTGAAAGGGTCCCATTTAAAAACAGCAGGTTTCCTTCGTGTATCCCTAATCCTTTTTTCCTGTCCCTCTTGAAAATGCAAAAGACCTACAAAAAAACCTTTGCAGAATCACCTTATCCATAGATTGAAAGAGGCTTCAGACTAGTAGCTTCTATAGATATGTTAATTTCTGGAGAAGTTCCACCTGAAGAGAGAGATTTGGAGATTCCCGTGCTCTTTTTTAGATCCAGACACTTTCCACACCCCTCCTCCCTCCCTTTCTGTGGTAAAAGATGCCTGTGTTTGGAAGTTCAGTTAAATGGATTTGAGAAGACAAGAAAGTTGCCATCTTGTTGTGGCACATGGAGAATTAACAGTCATTAACAGTCATGATACTGATATGCTAGCTCCAGGAAACAGCTGTAGCAGCGGGATAATGTTGGAGTGCTGGCAGAGGTAAGAAGTATCTTTATTTATCCTGTTGAGCTTTCTGTTCTGTATATGCACAGGGTTTGGGAGAATGTTGAAGTGATGCCATTCTTTTTCCTATAATCTATTTAGGTGGGCACCAAAAATATTAGTGAAGCAAGTTTTAGGACTTAGTGACTCACAGTTTTCTTCATGGAGAGTTCCTGCCATTTTGATAAGGGCCAATTTTAAAAACACAGGACTCCATCGTCTATATCTGTTTTTCTTTCCCTGCCTCAAAAGCAGTGAAAAATAACTCAAAGGTCTTAGCATAATCTCTTCAGCAATAGACAGAAAGGTTCCAGGTAGGAGGCCAGTAATCATCTTATACCTTTCTCCCACTCTGTACCAGCGCTTTTTTGGTTGCCTCAATAAAATTTATCTGCTGAGTTCTGCATGCTTATGTAAATTCCAGGTGGACATATAATAAAGTTCCTAGTCCCGGTCTGCAGTGTCAGATCAAAGTCAGAAGTGGTGTGAGTTCATTGTCTCTTGTAAGTTTAGATTGGCAGTTTAAAGTATTCGTGAAGCTAGCTCGTGATTAGATATTAATGGGTTTTCTGTGGGTCAGACTGGCTGTTTGTCTCTAAGGGGTGTTGAGGTACAGCAGAGTAAGAGGGTGGCGTAAGGAGAGGTTTTTGGGTCTCAGGGACAAGAGTACTGGGGAGGATGTGGAAGCATGAGTATTGGTGCGATTTTCCGATCATTGTGAACTCAGGTATCAGTCTGCAGCTTGGGCTGAATCTTGAGCACACTGTACCTTATCTGTGTGTGAGTGTTGAGTCACATTTTTGTAACCCAGCATGAGTCCATGTATTCCTTCTGCAGGCAGACTTTGCCCTTCCTTTTTAATAAGCACATTGGAGAAGTTTTCTCAAGGCTTTTGGAAAGCACCTTTGCGGGGAGCTAGTCAGTGTACCTTTGCAGCCCCCAGGTGGTGGGTGGTGGGACTGCCTCGAGAGAAATGGTGAGGAGAGGCTTTACCTGGAAGCATTGCTGTGGGGATTTCTTTTTGGGGCGATTGAACTTCATAGGAACCAGGAGAAGGAATGGTTTGGTGTGGAAAACTTGTTATGTTATTTTTCCGTTGTGGTATAAGAAAGGGAGGGCGACTAGTGCTTAAGACTTGTTTATTTTTTTCTTTATGTTCTACAGAAACCCAAATTGTGTCCTTTAGTCTATACATACTGGGGAATTGCTTCTACCATAATTCCAGTTTGCCTTTCCCCTAGGCTCAATTCACCTTCAATAGATATGCTAAACAGTGGAGAGGTCTTCCAGAACAAAGAGAGTTTCAGATTTGGCGGGCTTTTTTTTCAGGTCCCTCCTGTTTCTCCGCCCTTCCTCACTCGCTGATAAAAGATCGCTGGGCTTGAGGGTGCATTTCAGTTGAATTTGGGAAAACTAGAAAGTTGCCTTTTTTTTTTGTACTCAGGAGAATCAATGGCTGGACTACTAGCTCTTGGAATCTTCTCTGGCTGAGTGGCCTTCGACATTTGTCTGCAGAGGTAAGCAGTATGTATATATCTGTTTACTCCGTCTGCCTTTTCGCTCTACATCTGCATGGTTTGGGATAAATTCATAAGAGGTGGCAGGCTTTTCTCTCTAATGTGTTCAAATGTGCATGAAAACTATTTGTCAAGACAAACCTCTTGCACTTAGTGATTCCCAGTTTTTATTATTAAAACTTTCCTTGCAGATAAGAAGGAAATCACAGGTATCGGAAGCCTTGGCTTCCTTGGCTTAGCTGTAAAAAGCCTTCCTTGTTTATGTAACTGCTAAAGTTATTGGGTTGATGATCTATTGATTGCACCGAAAATCCTTTACATTTGGAAAATAGTTATGGAAATTCACGATAGCCATTTTTTTTAATTAATAGTGGTAGAAGTACCACATTTAAAAATAAATAGAAGGAAAATGAATAATACCTAAGCTTTTGATTCACTTCTTTAGCTTTTTAGGTATTATAATACATGGTAATAAATCAGCATCATGTTAAAAATGCAGAAGGGAAAGATTAAATCTCCCAGGTTGGTGTAACTTAAAAATTATTGTTAATAGAGCATTTTGATCTCTTGGTCTGGTCAGGTTAAGTCAAGAATGGAATAAATTGTTGGGTTTACATTGCGTAGGGTACAGCTTCAGTTTCGTTTTCCTGTTTTCCTCTTATGGTAAGAGTAAACATTAACAGTACAGACAAACAATTTGTAGTCTGTGCATGAATCTTCCTGTGTTCTGTAGGTTTCTGGCCATAGGGAAGATCAGGCAGTTTCCAAAAGCTAGCAGCACCTTGCAGTATCTGAAAACAGTCCGGTTTAAAACTCACCACTTGATGTAGTTCTCCTGATTTATCCTTTTATCAGAATATCGGAACAGATTTCAAAAGATGTAAAAACATCAGAAATCTGAGAAAAATGGAGCACGATTTTTCAAAGTCTGATCATAATTACAGTTTCCCTTCCGCCTTTTTAACATCATGCAAACACAAGCTACTGCTGCCTGAGGCATTTTGAGCAAAAGTAAGGAAAGAAATTTGAAAGTGACATTTTAAAAATCAGTAGGTGTCCTTTGTGTAACCATAATCCTCTCTTCCCGTCCTTAATCATTGGAAAGAACTGAAATACCTTGGCAATTTAACAATATGTGGAACCACTATATCCCAGAGTAATTCTACAGCGTTTTGAGGATTTGACATAGAATTTTCTACATATTCTGCAGTTTTTTGTTGTGTAATCATGTGCCATTTGTTGGGCAAGTAAATCATTTCAATGCCTGTTCCTTGGATAGTATCACTTGTTTGCATATTCATGGAGTTATTTTTCATAACATCCATTTTTATTTTCTTAGGGTATGTGTTCAAGGTGGATTTTTAGTCATGATTTTTTAATATATTTTTTTTGGGAAAGGCCAACTGTCCTACAGTCTGTTGTGTATTACAGCTGCAGAGGCAACGTTTAAGGGTTCCAGTGTTTTTATATTGTCTATTTTTTTCTCCCCTCAACTGTAGTGTGAAGGAGGCATCATATCATTTCCCCCCCATTTTCACAATTGAGATTTCATACCTCTGTGTGACAGTTGACCATTTCTATGTGTTTTTGAGTGTTTATGGAAGTGTATGAAAATCTTTTCATTAGTCATTAGTCCATGTTTGACGCAAGTTGTTTGCATATTGATACTGAATGCTTTCCCTAAATGTATACATTCTTTTTCTTCAGTTCCATGGCTCGCATTTTAAATCTCTGGGTATGTTCCTAAGATGCACAAAGAGGTTGTAATTCTGAGGAAGTGTATTTTTTCCTCGCATCGCTCAGGCGTCAGTGTCCGATATGAGAAACCACGGCTAAATCCTAAATAGTCAAGTTATTTCTACCTTGTTAAAAATTTGAAACTTCTCATGCATTTAATGTTTTTAATTAAATTGGAGTTAACGTTCACATGTGGGTGTCACTCAACGGTTTAACCAAACTGCAGGCGGATAGTCCTTCACCTAGCACAGATTTTTGAATAAATGATGCGTGCTCCATCATATAATGTTAATTGTTTATAACTCTCGTATAAATTACGGGTTCTTCATTTAGTACTATTTACATATACGTATCTTCCCACATCAAGTAATGATTCGGTCTATAATAGACCCCACATAGAACGTAAGCTCCATGAAATTGTGTAATGTATATATGCTATTTCAATATTGTATGTATGTTTACTGCATGCATGCTTTAATAAAATTGTCTACTGTCGTCATTCACCAATTTATTTTAGTGTTTCAGTTTAACAGGTTAGTGGCCACTGTTAGTTCTGTAGGACTTTAGTTTTCTGAGTCTAGTATGGACTTAGGGGTAAGGGTCCCGTCAGGGCGGCAAGTGTTTGTCATCGGTCGTCTGCGGCTGGGGTTTGGCTACCAGGCCGGTGTCGGGGCCCGGGCTCGGCTGCCGGTGTCCGGCATCGATCGTCCGCGGCCAGGGTTCTGCTACCGGGCCTGGGTCGGGGACCGGGCGTGACTGCCGGTGTCCGGCATCAGTCGTCTTGTTCTCGGGGTCCCTGCTCTATTGTTTCTTGTCCAGCATCATTTTTTTTATGGGTGGTTTAGTCTACGGTTATAGGTAACCTGGAAAAGGGTAAAGGCTTATAGGCCTAGTGCATTCAATTTGAGCAAAGCAGTTAAGTTTCATCCTTAGAAATTACAGCGATCGTTATTAGTTTTTAAATTTACAGATGAGAATTTAGGTTTCGAGGGTTAGGGCTAAGTCTAGGGCTTAGGGCTAGGGATTAGAGCTGGGGCTGAGCTAGGCTGGGGCTGGGGCTGGAGCTGGGAGCTAGGGCTGGGCTGGCTGGGGCTGGGGCTGGGGCTGGGGCTGAGGCTGGGGCTGGGGCTGGGGCTGGGAGCTGGGGCTGGGAGCTGGGGCTGGGAGCTGGGGCTGGGGCTGGGGCTGGGCTGGGGCCTGGGGGCTGGGGCTGGGGCTGGGGCTGGGGATGGGGCTGGCGCTGGGGCTGGGGCTGGGGCTGGGGGCTGGGGCTGGGAGCTGGGGCTGGGGCTGGGGCTGGGGCTGGGGCTAGGAGCTGGGGCTGGGGCTGTGGCTGGGGCGGGGGCTGGGGCTGGGGCTGGGGCTGGGAGCTGGGGCTGGGGCTGGGAGCTGGGGCTGGGAGCTGGGGCTGGGGCTGGGGGTGTGGGCGTGGGGTGGGGCTAGGGCTGGGGCTGGGGCTGGGGCTGGGGCTGGGGCTAGGGCTAGGGCTAGGGCTAGGGCTAGGGCTAGGGCTGGGGTTGGGGTTGGGGTTGGGGTTGGGGTTGGGGCTGGGGTTGGGGCTAGAGGGCTGGGGCTGGGGCTGGGGCTGGGGTTGGGGTTGGGGTTGGGGCTGGGGAGGGGTTGGGGTTGGGGTTGGGGTTGGGGTTGGGGTTGGGGTTGGGGTTGGGGTTGGGGTTGGGGTTGGGGTTGGGGTTAGGGTTGGGGTTAGGGTTGGGGTTGGGGTTGGGGTTAGGGTTGGGGTTTGGGTTTGGGTTTGGGCTAGGGCTAGGGCTAGGGTTAGGGTTAGGGTTAGGGTTAGGGTTAGGGTTTGGGTTATGGTTAGGATTAGGGTTAGGGTTAGGGTTGGGGTTAGGTTGGGGTTAGGATTAGGGTTAGGGTTGGGGTTGGGGTTGGGGTTGGGGTTGGGGTTGGGGTTAGGGTTGGGGTTAGGGTTGGGGTTGGGGTTGGGGTTGGGGTTAGGGTTGGGGTTAGGGTTGGGGTTAGGGTTAGGGTTGGGGTTGGGGTTGGGGTTGGGGTTGGGGTTAGGGTTAGGGTTGGGGTTGGGGTTAGGGTTGGGGTTGGGGTTAGGGTTAGGGTTGGGGTTGGGGTTGGGGTTAGGGTTGGGGTTAGGTTACAGTTAGTGTTCGGTTTAGGGTTAGTGTTAGGGTTGGAGTTAGGTTTAGGGTTACGGTTAGGGTTAAAATTTATGGTTGCGGTAAGTGTTCGGGTTAGGATAAGGGTTAGGGTTAGGGTTACGGTTACGGTTAAGGTTAGGATTTAGGGTTCGGGTTAGGTTTAGGGTTTGGTTAGTTTTAGGGTTAGGGTTAGGGTTAGGGTTAGTGTTAGGGTTAGGGTTAGGGTTAGGGTTAGGGTTAGTGTTAGGGTTAGGGTTAGGGTTAGGGTTAGGGATAGGGTTAGGTTTAGGGTTAGGGTTAGGGTTAGGGTTAGGGTTAGGGTTAGGGTTAGGGTTAGGGTTAGGGTTAGGGTTAGGGTTAGGGTTAGTGTTAGGGTTAGGGTTAGGGTTAGGGTTAGGTTTAGGGTTAGGTTTAGTGTTAGGGTTAGGGTTTAAGGTTAGGGTTAGGGTTATGGTTAGGGTAAGGGTTAGGGTTATGGTTAGGGTTACGGTTAGAGTTATGGTTAGGTTTAGAATTAGGGTTGGGGTTTGGTTTAGGTTTAGCGTTAGGGTTAGTTAGGGTTAGGTTTAGGATTAGAATTTAGGGTTAGGTTTAGGGTTAGGGTTAGGGTTAGGGTTGGGTTTAGGGCTAGGGTTGGGGTTAGGGTTAGGGTGAGGTTTAGGGTTAGGGTTGGGGTTAGGGTTGGGGTTTGGGCTAGGATTAGGGTTAGGGTTAGGGTTAGGTTTGGGTGAGGGTTAGGGGAAGGGTTAGGGTTGGGATTAGGGTTGGGGTTAGGGTTAGGGTTGGGGTTAGGTTTAGGGTTAAGGTTAGCGTTAGGGTTAGGTTTAGGGTTAGGTTTAGGGTTAGGTTTTAGGGTTAGGGTTAGGGTATAGGTTAGAATTAGGGTTAGGGTTAGGATTACGGTTAGGGTTAGGGTTAGGGTTAAAATTAGCGTTAGGGTTAGGGTTAGAATTAGGGTTAGGGTTAGGGTTAGGGTTAGGGTTATGGTTAGGTTTAGCGTTAGGTTTAGGGTTAGGATTAGGGTTAGAGATAGGGTTAGGGTTAGGGTCAGGGTTAGGTTTAAGGTTTAGGGTTACGGGTAGGGTTTAGGGTCAGGGTTAGGGTTAGGGTTAGCGTTAGGGTTAGGGTTACGTTTAGGGTTAGGGTTAGGGTTAGCATTAGGGTTAGGGTTAGCGTTGGCATTACGGTTAGGGTTAGGATTAGGGTTAGGGTTAGGGTTAGGGTTAGGGTTAGGGTTAGGGTTAGTTAGGGTTAGGGTTAGGGTTAGGTTTAGGGTTAGGGTTAGGGTTAGGGTTAGGGTTAGGGTTAGGGTTAGGGTTAGGGTTAGGGTTAGGGTTAGGGTTAGGGTTAGGGTTAGGGTTAGGGTTCGGGTTAGGGTTAGTGTTAGGGTTGGGGTTAGGGGGAGGGGTAGGGGTTGGGGTAGGGTTAGGGCTGGGGGTGGGGTAGTGTTTGCATTAGGGTTAGGGTTGGGGTTAGGGTTGGGTTAGGGTTGGGCGTAGGGTTAGTGGTTGGGTTTTGGGTTTGG